>CM070521.1:22749530-24229530 GCA_036346375.1 Guadua angustifolia
GATCTGGTCGACCAAGTCGACCTGGCGAGCCAGTGTGACCTTTGGAGGCGGGGCGGCCGATCGAACACGAGCGGAAGGAGTGGACCTGTTGCACGGTTGATCGTGTACGAATAGACCATAAGACGGTGGGAAGTTCGTCCACCCAGGTCTAGCCGTGTCGTTCGAGCTCATCCGACACTCGCTTTTTGACGCCTTGAACGATTTGTCCATTGGCGCGCTCCATTGCTCCATTGTTCTGCGGATGGGCCACCGAAGCATAGCATACTTTGGTGCCAATGTCCTCGCGATACTCACAGAACGACTTCATTTGGTAAATTGTGTTCCATTGTCGGTAATGATTACGCATGGAACCCCATACCGTGACCACGAACAGCGGAAGAACTTGACCGCCGCACGAGCCGTGATGGTCGAGACGGGTTCGGCTTCGATCCATTTGGTGAAGGTATCGATGGTGACGAACAAAACTTCTTCCCCATGCGCTGCGAAAGGGCGAGATGTCCAGCCCCGGGGCGAAAGGCTAAGCGGCGGGATGGTGCGGAGCGCGTGGCGGTGATGCGACTTAGAGCATGGAACCAGCGAGCTCGATAGGTGCAGACAATGTTGCGCGCGTCCTGGAGTGCCGTTGGCCAGTAGAACCCCATGCGGAATGCCTTCCCGACCATGGTCCTGAAAGAAGAGTGTGCCCTACACAGACCTGAATGAATGTCGTATAACAGGTACTTACCCTCCTCCGTGGTGACACACTTCGTCAGTATGCCAAAAACATTCCGACGATAAAGCTTGCCGTCCACGATTTTATACGAGCTCGCCCGGCGCTTGATCCGGCTCCTTTCCGCAGGCTCGGCCGGGAGCTCGCCGGATGCCAGGAAATGATGGATCGGCTCGGCCCACGAGGGAATACCTTCGATGAAGGCGACCGAGGCCCCTTGGTTGGAGATGGATGGAGACGCCAAGGTTTCCAGGATCACATCTAGAGGAACTTCGTCGTCGGACGACCCGAGCTTGGAGAGGAAATCTGTGTCGGAGTTGTCCTTCCGCGCCACATGCGTGACCTCCAGGTTCTGGAACCACTTCTTCATCTTGCGCGCCTCGGCGAGGTACTTGGCCATAGAATCTTCCGAGCACTGGTAGCCCTTGTTGAGCTGGTTGATGACGAGCTGTGAATCGCCCTTGACGACCAACCAGCGAACTCCCAGCGCCTTGCAAGCTCAGAGCCCCACCAAAAGAGCTTCATATTTTGCTGCATTGTTTGTTGCTGGGAAGCCGAAACGAACCACGTACCTTAGCCTGTCGCCCTGTGGGGTGATAATGAGGATGCTAGCCCCCGAGCGCTTGAAGGATCGTGAGCCGTCGAAGTACATCACCCAGGGCTTCTCCTCAACGACCTCGAGCTTGGGAGCCAGCTGCGAGGTTTGTTCGACCACGAAGTCGACCAACACCTGCGACTTGATGGCCGTGCGTGCCACGAACTGGAGGTCGAAGACGGCCAGCTCCATGGCCCACTCGGCGATGCGACCTCCGGCCTCCGGATTTCTAAAGATCTCTCCGAGCGGGAAGTTGCTCGGGATGACAACGGAGTGAGCTTGGAAATAGTGCTGAAGCTTGCGCGAAGCCATAAGGAGGGCGTATAGCAGCTTCTAGACTTGAGGGTAGCGCTCTTTTGGCCCATAGAGGACCTCGCTGACGTAGTAGATCGGGTCTTCTTCTCGGCGTTCAGCCGGCCACCAGATGGCGGCGACGGCTGGATGGTGGCCGCGAGGTAGAGCGACAATTTCTACTTTGGTTGGTTAAGTAAGTAAGGGTGAGGTCGACAAGTATACCTTTAATTCGTTGAAGAACCTCTGAGCCTCGGGCATCCACTCGAAGCCCCGTGCTTGCGCAAGGCCTTGAAAAAAGGCAGCCCGCGCTCGCCGAGCCTCAAAATGAATCGGCTGAGGGCGGCCATGCGGCTGGTGAGGCACTGCACCTGCTTTACCGAACTCGGAGGGGCCATCTTTTCTATTGCCTCGATCTTCTCCAGGTTCGGGCCAACCCCCGAGCCCTCAATCATGTAGCCTAGCACCTTCCCAGAGGCAGCGCCGAACACGCACTTCTCTGGATTGAGCTTGATCTTGTTCTTATTCAGGTTGGCGAAGGTCTCCCCAAGGTCTTGAATGTGGTCGGCCTCGGCGGAGCTCTTGACGATGATGTCGTCCACGTAGACCTCAAGGTTGCGACTGATCTGGGGCTCGAATATCTTGGTCATTAAGTGCTGGAAGGTCGCACCGGCGTTGCGGAGACCAAACGACATGGTCGTGTAGCAGTAGGTTTTGAATGGTGTAATGAATGACGTCTTGCTGTCGTCGTCTACCGCCAGCTTGATCTGGTGGTACCCAGAATAAGCGTCCAGGAAGCTTAGCAGCTTGGCATTCACTGTGGAGTCGATGATCTGGTCGATGCACGAGAGAGGGAAGTTGTCCTTCGGGCATGCCGAGTTCAACCCTGTGTGATCCACGCACATCCTCCACTTCCCGCCTTTCTTCTGCACGATGACAGGATTGGCGACCATTGAATGTCGATCTCACGAATGAAGCCGCCTTCAAGCGACATCAAGATTCTCCTTGATTATGGCGACCTTCTCGAGAGAAGCGCGCCTTCTAACGCACGCGGACGGCGGTCGGACGCGCACCTGTCGATGCTCGACCACCTCCCTCGGGACACCCGGCATGTCTGCCGGCTCCCAAGCAAATATATTTTTGTTGGCATGGAGGAAGATGACGAGCTCGAGTTCCTATTTGGAACTCAGCTCGGCCGAGACATGGGCGCTTGAGAGGGTCCCCCTCCTCGGCCTGACCTTCAGAGTCTCATTGGATGGATAGCCATATACGGCGGGCGACCTTCGTGGTCATTCTTGGGCCCTCTTGAGGTAGCATCTTGCGAGGGCGGGGCTTGAGTCTCGTAGCCATGCGTCGCTTTGAGGTCGCCGCGCACAGTGATGACGCCACTTGGCCCTGGGAGCTTCATGCAGCGGTGGCCGTAGTGGTTGGCCGCTGAAAGGACCGATATGTCGCCTAGAGGGGGGGTGAATAGGCGAATTAAAAAATTGCAATTAACTAAAATCTCCCGAGGGTCAGAGTCCGGACTGTCCGGGGTTTTTGTCCGGATAGTCCGGGTATTTTCTCCGGATACTCCGGACAGGTGAACTCGAGAAGGGATTTTAAATCTTTGCAAGTTTTTCAATAATCTAGCTGAATGCAAATACTCTAAATGATGTCAGGTACTCGAAGAGTATATAGATCTAGAGCCAAACTTAAAGAGAAAGTAGATCGGGGCTCCAAAAGATTCAAGAACCACAAACCCTAGCTCAAGCAAGTGAAGAACACAAAGACAACGATTTTTTACCGAAGTTCGGATTCTTGAAGGGAATCCTACGTCTCTGTTGAGGAGGCACAAAGCCCGGGTCCCTCTTGACCCCTTTCCTCCCGGTGTTGCCTGACACTCGCGGGTCTTCACTTCTTGCCTCTTTCCTTTCGGAGGCGAGACTTGCCTTCACAAATGACGGGGCTCTCCACACGAAGACTTGGAGGCTCCCGGTGACTCCTTGCCGTCTAGGAGCCCTTCAAACTCCAAGAGTAATGAACACACAGCTAAATCGACTTGGAGGATGAAACTTGTACTCAAGAATCAAACAAGCAAGCTCAAAGCACTTAAATCCCCTCCTTTCTCCCCAAAGATGCAAATCAAATCGAAGATTCAAGTGGGAGAAAGAGGCTAGGGCTCAAGAGAGTGAGAGAGTGAGCTTGAGACTTGAATGCTGCAATGAATGAGATAGCCAACGGGTAGATTTGGAGTGAGGGCTTAAATAGCTCACCCAAAATCCAACTGTTACAAGTGTCTTTACATAAAGTCCAAGAGTATCAGGACATTTAGTCCGAGTGTCCGGACTAAACTTCTTTCCAACAGAGAGGGTGAGCTCGAGTGTGGGACAAAATCTCAGGATACTCCGGACCACCCCGGATACTCCGGACATATTAACCCCGGAGTGTCTGGACAAAATGTCCGGATACTCCGGACTTACCGAGAAAGCCAGCGAGGATCCCCGGAGTGTCCGGACAAAATGTGCGGATACTCGAGATGAGATTCTTCGCCAGAGTACCCTTGGATAGGAAATGCAAAGTTTCAAAAGATTTTGAGATGCAATTTTCATCCTATGAGCACAAGCATATCCTAGAAGCGATTTTACGTCAGTATCCCCTTTATAGTACGGCTATCCTTAGACTCAAAGAAATAAAAGAATTACAACTAAAGTCTTGATGCCGCCTTTTTAAATTTTAAATATGGTGGGGACCTCCAATCGCCTTTCCAACGATGATATCTTCTTGATCACTGCATAGAATCTCACTTGCACCGTTAGTATACAAAATTGTGTTGCCATAAATCACCAAAACTCTTTGAGGGGCCTAGATGCACTTTCAGCCGCCATGAACTTGACCAGAGCTGGGCACCCGAGGATGGTGTTGTAAGGGAGAGATCACCCTCAACCACCTCAAAGGTGACCAGCTCAGTGCGAAAGTTGTCCCAGAGGGGTGGTCGAGCTTCCAGGCACGATCCCGAAGAACGGAATCGTGATATTCTTGACCTTCGACCAGGGAATCTGCATCCGGTCGAGAGCGCTGGCTAGCAGCAGGTTGAGGGAACTACCCCCATCGACCATGACCCACCCGACCAAGGTATTACTGATGGTGGGGGTCACGACCAAGGCGGTCTTGAGATCCTTGGACATACCTTGGGGGGCATCCTCCGGCGTGAAGGTAATCGTTGCCCCCGCCCACTTGCAGGGCTGATCCGTGGGCTTCCCGGCAGCGGCCTAGTAGACCACGCGCGCAGCATCCTTGATCTCACGCCAGGATTGATACACCGACGAGCCGCCGAAGATGATGTCGATCCGGCGATCGCCCTGCTGGAAATCCAAGTCGAGGTCGGCCTGGTCCTCCCCCGCGTTCACCCTATCGGGTTGATCCCCCTCCTTCGGGAGTGTGGGCATTTCCCCGCGCCCGTCGTAGAAGGCCTCCAACTTAGCTTGCCAGGACCTGCAGCTTCGCAAGTCGTGGCCCGAGGTCTTGTGGAACAAGCAGAATTTACCTTCGTCGAACCGAGGCCGCCCCTCAGGACCTTGCGGGTGTTCTTCAGCCTGCCACGACCCAGACCGACAATCCCCCTGTCGAGGTCGGCGTGGCGCCTGCTGGGGCTGTGGTCGATTTTGCTGAGGACGGGGGCTCTCCTGGGCCGAGTCCCACACTTCCATGACTTCGCGGTGACCATCCGCCGAAACAATCACCTGAGTCCAGCCACCATCACGCTTGCGGTCCCTCTTCCGCTTTTTGGCGGTTGAGCCTTGGTCGGCACCCTTAGCGCCGGAGGGCCCAGCCTCGCTCGGGTTGATGCCAAGCTTCCCCTGGTCATAGTCGCGCTTCCAGTGGACCGCGTCATCTGCGTCTGCGTAGCACTCCGCCATGCGAAACAACTTGCCGACGGTGAGCCTTGTCGTAATCTCCAGGTCTTCGGTGAGGCGCCGGTCGCGGACGCCAAACTTGAAGGCTTTGATCGCTGCTTCGTCGGAGACGCTTGGGATCAGGTTCCTGGTGCGGATGAACCGCCGCACGAAGTCGCGGAGGGGTTCATTCTTCCCCTGGATCACTCGGTCCAGGTCTTTCTCCCTACCGGGCTGCTCGTAACAGCTTTGGAAGTTTGAACGGAGCGCACTCTGAATCTGGCGCCACGAGCGGAAGGTGCCAGGCTTCTGGTTGAAAACCCAGGTGCGAGCGGCGTCGTCCAAAATGGTAGGGAGGTAATTTGCCATCATGTACTCATCTCCCCCTGCGGCCAAAATAGCAGTGGTGTAGATCGACAGGAACTCATCGGGGTTCTTCGTTTCGTCAAACCGCTCGATCAAGGCAGGCTTGAAATGAGCAGGCCAACGCACCCGCCGAAGGTTGTCAGAATATGCCGCGCAACCGTAGGCCGGAACAGGGGCGCGCTTGGGGAGGTCGTCGTCGGTGAGTCTTTCGCTGCTGCCGGACTCAAGGCCGAGGCTGCCCCGACCTTCGGTGAAGGCGGTCGTGACGCCGAGCACAGGAGTCACCTAGGAGATATCCCAGGCAGTCTTGGACTCTGCGGCGCCTAGGTGGAATATTCGGGGAAAGACCCCCAGACCCGCCGCTGTTTGAGGGTGAACTGACGTAGCTTGGCTGATGCCAAACACCACTCGGGACTGCGTCCGCAGGGTGGCAACATGGTGGAGTCAGGGACACATTCCGGAGTTGCTGGCGAGAAGGTACCCCCTGTCGAGGAGGCGATCGGTGTCTGCGTCGGCGTGATGAATTGTCGTCACTTCTCAGGGAATGAGTCCCCGAGCGGCGACTCTGGTGTTGCGAAGGTACAACCTCTGTCGCGGCACGATCGAGCTCGTCGGCCAAAGCACGGCCGAAGAGCTCCGACCTCACCCGATTTGGATCAGCCATGACCCGGGCGATAGCACAGAGGCGCTCTCCCGAGGGAGGGAGCCTGGGATGTCTGGACGAAGTGCCGGCCTTATCATGGTCCTCTCGCCGGAGGGCAGTTACAGCCTGGTTGATGGTGACGTGCACCATCCGATGAGCGTCTTCATGGGTCTGCGGGTCGTGTTCACCCTCCGCCACGCCCACGCCGTGGTATGCTCGCCATGAGGACATCTTTGCCGAATCGGGCCCAGGCGAAAACAGGGACGTAGAGTCATCGCGCTCAGGGTCTGCGCCCGAGCCCACGCTTGAGGAACGTCCCTCGACTGAGTACGCCATTCTCCTGAAACCTTGATCTCCTTCCTTCGAGTGAGCGAAGCTATCGGGCCCCACGGTGGGCGCCAGCTGTCGACGATCGGGATCGCCTGACTGCAAATGTGAAGAGGGGTTAGTGAGATCTGGGGACCCAAAAAGTACTGCGCTCAACGATGGTTCGAGAGTAGGTTGGGGCGAGGCGCCAACGAGCAAGAGACAGCGGATTATACTGGTTCGAGCCCCCTTGAGGGTAATAGCCCTACTCCAGTCTTCTCTTGAGGCGGAGGGATTCACTATCTCGAGTACAAGGTGTGTGTTACAGCTCGAGCTTGTCGTCAATGGCTTTTGCCCTATAGCTCGTGTGAATGTGCGTGTGTAGATTGTCTGCTGAGGTTCTGATGTGTCCTGTACGCGCACCCTGTGAGATCTTATATCCTCCCAAACGCTGCCTGTAATGGACGGGAGAGATTCCCGGAGTAGTGGCCTCGTGCGCATTGAAGGTGGGCTGTAACCGCCCCGGATATGCCGCCCACGTTCGCCTTGACGCCACCCTCTAGGTCTTGGAAACTGCCGAGTGGGCGCACGCCCCATGACCTGGGGGGAAACCACCCCGAGCAGGAGCTGACTTCACGCCCTCGAGCTCGAGGGCGTGCGGGATCGAGCTCTTGGCTGAGGCAGGCTCTAGGTCATGCGGGATCGCACAGACTATGCCGTGGTCGACACCCCCGAGCAGGGGCCCGTTGACCAAGCTTGGACCGGTCGAAGATCGCCCAGTCCCCGTCAGTTGAAGTCCTAACTTGAGGAGATTTTCCTTCAATTTTCTCACAATTGTGATTTTCTTTAAAAGGTGAGCATTCCTTCAAACTCCATCAATTTTATACTAGGTAATTCGATATGTCACAAAAAGAGTTTAGGTTACACTCGAATTGTGTGTATCATATCAGATTTCACACCCTTTATTTGACAAACACATATCTATTTAATTATCTTTATAGTACTCTCGTGTTAATCTGGAATTATTGTTATTGTAATATGATGAATGTTAGAGTTTAGGTTGCGTAACATGCGTCTTCTGTTCAAGGGTGCTTGTTTATAAATATACTAAAATGGTATATTTATAAACAAGCACTCTCGAATTGCCCACTTTTCTGGTAAAGATAAGCTGCTCTGATCTAGAGAGGCTTATCGAACTCTGTTTTGTCGTTCCGTACACTATTTTCTTTCAGCTTTGTTAATTAAGGCTGGAGCTCGTCTCCTGATTCTGAAAAAAAGAAGAAGAATCAAACATCATAGAGGTATCGTACTCGTAATTTAACAACTCCCTCTCATCTAGGCATTTGTTACCATGGTGCAGATGTACCATTGATATACTCATAATGGTGCAATGCCGCAATGGTGCTAGAGTGTGAGACGCAAGCTAGTACTGTCACTCAAAACACCAATTCTCTTCTGTAATGAGCCTAATATCTACCGAACTTAGGAGTTAGGACCTCCTACTTATCATATTGAACTAGGTAGGTTCCACGCGCTACGCTGCGTGCGGCTAGTTTTGATGCATCTAAGTGTTCGAAAAGCAATACAAACAAATGACGGTACAATATAAAAACATCCATACAAAGTGATCTATCTACATTAGACAAAGGACTAATAGATAACGGTGAAAAGAGTAATACACGAATAGGCAACAAAACATATCATAATTGCCCAGCCTGCACACGGTAAGAAATTCTTTATCGACAAACTAACAAGAGGCCAATCTTACAGTATTTCCAAACTAGATACAAAGGAGAAAAAAAATGGTAATAGAATGCATCTGGAAGATCTACCAAGACTAATAACGTAGATTGAGGCAATGATAAGGCACACCTCACCAGAAATGCAAAAGTGATTCCACTGAAGTAAACATTATCCAAAATACATTATTTAACTTACATTTGTAACTATCCTTTGTTTGTCCTTGTGCAGAAACAAAAAGCAAACGATACATCAAGCAATAATGTTATATCGCTGTTGCAATTAATGGGATTTAGTAAATCTAAATAGCAAAATTGAATCAAAGATGATGAGCATCATCTCTGTTGGTTAGCATCATCTGTATGCATGAATTTCGTGGATCGATCCTGGTACCGCATGCACTCTTCTTAATCTAGAAGGTAGAACTGTGATGATCGAAAAGACAAGTAAATAATGTTGTTCACGGAATATGTTTACTATACAGTGCAGTCTTGTTAAGCAAATATAGGGAACAAAAAAGGTGTAACATAATAATGAAGAGCACAAATGCACGAAAACAATTATAAATTGACCTTCACTTTCAATCTGAGTGCTTTTGATCAATATGTGTAGTCTCACCCTTGCAAGATTAGCTTACTCTTTGTTTTCTTCTCTATCCTTTGGAAATAATCACCTAATGGAAAGTTACATGGAAGCATCAATGGGGAAAATATAGAAAAACACTGTAACCTCTTATCTAGCAGAAGAAAACTAATTCAGAATGCAACATGGAGAAACAATGTTCTAAGAGATTCACATTTCATATCCAAAAATACGATATGAACAACAAAGCCTGGGCAAATCAGCAGAATCAGGAAACGGAGGTGTCACCTTAGCTCAATTATGCTAAGTACAGTACGTCAAAATATTTGCTTTCATATGAAATCTAGAATCTGATCGAACTCTAGCTATTTGACTAAATTACCTCCCAATTTTGAATAAAACAACAGCTAAAGGTCAGAGTATTACCTATAAAACCGAAGCAAAGAACCGGAACTAACTGTGATCAAGTGAGCTAGCATAGAAACACTTCGAGAAGTCAGAATATTACCTGCAAGAGCAAAGTAAACCAATCAAAATTTGCAAGATAGTGTTACTGAACAAGAAGAGACAACTAAGTTTACTGGACAGGAAGAATTTGTCTAACTGAAGGCACTGATTTGCCATATGTTAGAATGGCTTGGTGCCAATGCGAAGTACCAAAGTGTTACAACCAAGATAATAATAAGGCAGACATGAGCATTTCATAATAGAGCGTTCCTTTTTGCAACATGAAGTAATTTGTAGTATGAGAACATTTTCGAGTATTGGCTCAAGCACCGCTAAATAAGTCTAAAATGATTCACACTTTCTGTATAACTCTGCTACTGTACATTTGAAGGCTGAGTGCTAAGATACGTCAAATTAGCTGATCTGCCAAGGTTGAGCGCTAAGATACATCAAATTAGCTGATATGCCAATTCCTTTATCTGAGTTGTGCTCCCTTGCGAAAAAACTGGTTCAAAGGTTCATGGTGAGATAGATAAAATAAGGTTGGTTATTGCACTGACAGAATTGTTACCCATACCTTCTGAACAACATAATTTTCAAAGATATCAATCATCAATGTATTAGGTCATTCATGCTGTTAAGTCAGGTTCACACCTTGCAAACAACCACCATCCTCCTGACATTCAAAAGTCGGTGGGCCTATCATGTAAGAAAGGCAAAAGGGAATGTTAAACCATTAAGTGCATATAAAAATTTGTTTACCTGTAGATAGATCACAAAAGTAGAATGGGAATAAAGAGCCATCTAACAGATTTCTATACCTGATGTGCTCTTACCAAGAGACCTGTCACAACAAAGAACCAAATATCAACATTAGCTAAGAACTTTATGCAGTAGTAGATAGAGTTTTTCAGAAAGACATGATTTGTTCGAAGCAGACAAAGGTTGGAGTTTGCTCAACTACAGACAACAAGATTAGAAGTCAGTACGTGTGTGCGTTCTAAACAGTGGACTACCAAGTACCAATCACAGTGCAATCAATTTGTGCCACCGAAACAAGATAAGTTATTCTTTTAGCTACATGAATTGCCTAACAATTGGTAACTGAGTATGACATCATTGAAAATGCGTAACAACCACCTATACGAAATTACTAACAACAATATAAAACACATCATCCATAGATTACATTCAGAATGAAATGAATCAATAATCACTAATTACCTGAGGAAAGCGTGGTTTTCAGAGCGTGTTTTCGAACACATGTTTTCAATAGCATCCTTCAACTGCAGTAGTTGAGAGCAAATTTCCCTAATATCCTGTGCAACACAATAGCTATTATCATTGAGCATCATTAGCACACTAAAGAGAAGGTTTTGGCAACCAGCACAGTCCCCACTGGCCCCAACATACAAAGATCCCGGCGGACCAAAATCCTCATGTAATTCCATTGCAATATGGTCAAGCTAGGTTAGGCTGTAATCCTAATTTTGTTGCAGTAAGGTCCGGTTGTAGAATAGGCTGTGCTATAGAGCACCATATATCCAAAGACTCACAAATCAGAATTCAGCAAAGAGCTCTAAGACCCAATGATGCATAGATTCAAGCATAAACGAAACAGGGTAGCAGCAATAGGAAGATGGAAAGAAAATGACAATCATGTCTCCATTCCGGAACAAAGAAATTAGACAAACTGTAGAATAAAATATGAATCCACAGACAAAATAGGATAAGATAAAATATGTTGCAGATTTGCAATAAGGACATATTAATGAAGAAGGGTTACATCAGTGCTCACAAATGTATCAAAAGATTACAGGTTCAAGTCTAACCATCGCAAAGCTTTGTAAGAACTTCACAGCCTGTTGGACTGTTGTCACGAGCCCTTCAATATCAATTGAATCCATGCTGGATACTTCAAGAAAAGGGCTAAAGAAAATATGAGTACAAAACAAATTCTGAGAACAGCAAATTTGATCAACCTTGCCTGGATGTAATGCCCGGGAGGCACCATCCTCCCAATCTCTCGCTAGCACCAACGAAGCAAGGAACACTGAGTTGCACCCAATCACAAAAATGAGATCAGTAAACAACATGATGGCGATAAACTCAGGCAAACCTAGAAACAAGAAAATAAAAAAGAAGTACCTAGGCTCCTAATAGGCCATCGACGGCAACTGAGCAAGTAACTTCACACAAATCCAGCCTGTGTTGAGGCCGACTGTGCTCATGAGCGATCGGTGGTGGAGGAAGGTTAAGAACTTCACAGCCTATTGGACTGTTGTCACGAGCCCTTCAATATCACAATTGAACCCATGCTAGATACTTCAAGAAAAGGGCTAAAGAAAACATGAGTACAAAACAAATTCTGAGAACAGCAAATTCAATCAACCTTGCCTGGATGTAATGCCCGGGAGGCGCCATCCTCCCAATCTCTCGCCAACACCAACAAAGCAAGGAATACCGAGTTGCATCCAATCACAAAAAGGAGATCAGTAAACAACAGGATGGCGATAAACTTAGGCAAACCTAGAAACAAGAAAATAAAAAAGAAGTACCCGAGCTCCTAATAGGCCATCGACGGCAATTGAGCAAGTAACTTCACACGATCCAAACTTGTCGAGGCCGAGCCGGGCTTGGCGAAATGGTCAAAGTGGTGGAGGAAGGATGGGGTGTGCCGCGCCAAGCGAGGTCGTCGCAGAGAGGAGGACGGTGAGGAGGGTGTTCTTGGCGGTGAAAATCTTTAGGAAAACCTTCCTTTGGATGTACCATCGGGAGGAGCGAGAACCAAGCGAACCGAGATAGCGAATGCACGAACCAAGAAGAGCGGCCGGATCTAACGGCGATTCACGAATCGTCGAAGGAGGAAGAACCACCGACGGCATCAAGACGAACCAAGAAGAGCGGCGGATCTAACCGGCGATTCACGAATCGTCGAAGGAGGAAGAACCGCAAGCCGCATCAACACGAGCCGAAGAAGAGCGGCGCATCTAACCGGCGATCCACGAATCGTCGAAGGAGGAAGAACCGGCGGCGGAATAAGCACCAATGGAACGGATCGACCGAACGGGAGAAACCAATGTCGCACAGCAACGTGCTGTTCGGGAGAAAAGCCTGGACCGCGTACGGGGTGGCTCTAGGGTTTTCCCGCCGCAGGTATGCTTTCCCCGCCAAAATAACCGAGCCGAGGACCTAAACACATCGTCGCTTTTTTCCAAGGGGGTTTTCTGCGAACAACGTGACGTGGCACCTCTGATCGCCCGGCTAGCCTTCCACGCTTAATAGATAAGTTATTCGGCAAACGAAACACGAATCGTGACCGACGAAAAAATTTATTGTCGATAATAGACAGGTATTCTACTTATTGTTCAGCACATAAAACTCCCAAAAAGGTCTAAATGCTACATGTCCCAAAATTCATTTCATAAGTAGTTTAGTTATTTCTTTGCATGTCGAGTACATCCAGCAAGAAATGTTCTTAGCAATCAATTTACAAGAGCAGGGAAATGTCGAGTACATGGCGAAGCACAAACTCGCCAAGGCAAAAAAGTTAAGCGTGTTCTTAAGGCTGGAAAAATATCATAAAACACTATTATTTTCTGCAAATTTTAGATCATTGGGAAATTTCTCTGGGCTTCTGTTTGTAAAAAAGAGTTAGTTGGAGGACCATAAGTTTAGCTTAAAGTCAAATGTATCTTTGTGTTACTGTGTTTTTGGATTTGAACTTCATGTGCTCTCTTCAGTTGAAAATAGATTTGTATGTGCTCTTATTGGTTTTATTTTGTTTACTATCTTGCATATATTTAGGGGGAGCATAAATATTATTCTTGCATAAACTGCACATGCTCTGTTAAGCTAACTCTGTTTTGTAGAATGTTTGAGATATGATTGATTTAGAAAAGGTATGTTGCCATCAATCACCAAAAGGGGGAGATTGATAGCATCTATGGCCCCTAATTTTTATCTTATATATAATTGTATGGTTTTGGTGTTGATGATTAAGTCAATAATCACTAAACTATGAAGAATATTAGTTGAAGTATCGAAGAAGATATCAAAAAGATCAAGATTAAGGATCCTTGTTATTAGTTTTGGCTTGGGAGATGATTCAAGCCAAATAGCTAGAATTATTTTAGTTTGGCCATACTATTAAGGGGGATTGTGCACAAGTTAAAATTTTGGTTCATAGGCTAAGATTAATTAGACTGCTTGAAGTCAAAATCCTTTAGTCATCTTTTCTTGAATTAGTCCTTCTCCCCAAATAAATTTTATGTGTTTCCCTGGGCTAAATTTTATCACTCTTTCCTTAAATCTGGCGCAACCTTAGTCAAAGTTCCATTTTCGCCGAAACAATTCCTTTTAGTTCGGTGCTAAAATCTACTCAGTAAAATTTCTAGCCGAGCGTATCCCATTTGCAACGAACTATCTTTGATTTCTCAGAATTTTAGTTCAGCACAAGCTCATCTTCGCTGGACCATTTTTTCTCCAAGTCCATGGTGAAAGTATTCCTTGGTTAAGTCAAACCGAGCGTACGCCATCCACACCAGACCAAATTTTGCTCACTCGAATTCTAAGTCTGGCGCAGATGCTATCCTCTCAATTAGATTTATATCTCTTCTTTCGAAAAGTCCGTTGGTGTAACCTTCCTTGAAATTTTTCTACGGCGGATCAAATTTTTCAGTTCGGCGCACATATTAAAGTTCACAGCTTTTCGCCGGACCAAAATATTCTAAAATCTTATGTACGACGGACCAAGCAAATGTAGTCCGATGCAAATGTTCATATCAATACTATAAGTCCAGAGTGCAAAGAACTAATACCTAAGTCTATTTTTGCTAAGTCTGCAGCAGTTGTGTTAGCCTGATTTTTGACAGTCTGACACGTCCAACGGCTCCTATGGTAGGTGTAACGGCTAGCTACAGTTCAAATGGCTATATAAGCATTTCTTGAGCATTCTCCATAGAACTTTTGATATCCTTTGATCTTCTTAACATTTTAGCATTGTAGTACTTCCATTCCATCAAGGAGACTGTACTTCAACATTGAACTCAAAACTTAACACTCTTAAGTGTTTTGGCTCCGAGCTTAGTCTAGTTAGTGCTGTGCTAAATGAACCAAAAGACAGGACTTGTGAATATTCTATTACTCTTGGATCTTTGTGGTCCTAGACAGTTTGGAGAAAGTGATTGGTGTAACCTGTCCAAAGGTGTTTGTGGAAGGCCACCATTGATTGTGAGAGGTTTGGGACTCACCTCATCGGAGCGGTGAAAGAGTCATCCTAGTGGAGATCAAAGTTACTACAACTAGCTTTGGAGGAGCTATACTTCGAGAGAAGTGCTATAACATGGAGTAGGAAGTTGGCTCTGAACTACGATATAAATTCTTGTGTCTCTTGTGCAAGTTCTTGTTTTTGTGATAATTTCTTGCTGCTTTTAAATTGTCTGTGCTTTGCAGTAAATTTGTTGTTTCGTCAAATAGTTGAGCTGTTAGGTTTATTGTTTAAATTCTGAAATTTTGAAAAGCTGCCTATTCACCCCCCCTCTAGGCCAACTTGATCCTTCACATGTGCCCTCTAATAGTGTGTTGTAAGGATTCTTAGATAATTATGGGGCAAACACTGCAAGAGCAAAGCCGGGTGGCATTGGCTTGATTGGGATGGAAGACAGACTATAGATAAAGGATGAGAACCTTGTAAGAGAAACCATATTAATTTATCTTCATTGCTTATTGAAATGAGAACACTCTCATCCTTATATAAATTGGATGGCTTGACCAAGCCTTATTTCTAATATTATGGAAATAGATTATCTTAACAATCTAATCTTATCTCTAAGTCAACTAATCCAACCAAATCGGCGGCTACCATGTGAAAAGTACCACTGCACATGACAACTTCTCCCCTTCTACACGAGCAGCTCATCATCAAGCTGCGGAGTGGTGGTCATGGCTATGGCCCTATGAGACCCTGTGTCAATAAGAGGACATGACGTCGACGTAGTGTCTCACGAGAGAAAGCTGGACTTCGGCGATGATGGATGAAGACAATAGGTAGCCCTTATGGTTGGGAACCCTTGAGCATGGAAATGGCATGGAGCAAAAGATTGATGTCCATCATGGTGTGCCACACCATATGAACAAGCACAATGAGTTGCAGCCTGCCCCGACACACCCTCCGTGATGCGCACCGCGAACGGCATGGCCTCAGTTTGTAGTGTGGAGAAGATGGTCGCGAGGCAGTAACCCTCTTCTTCTTTGATGGCGGCAGTGGCATTGACACTATATAGAGACAGCGTTGCTCTATCCGTTATTACCATCACCTTCTCGAGGACGGGCCATCACACTAATGGTCCAAGATATTACATTCACTCTCTTTAAGGACTGATCACATCCTCGGTAGCATATGAATGCCTAGAACCACCCCTTAGTGCAACCTCCATGTCGTTGGTACCAGCTATTGGACACATATGTACACGTACCTTTGCAGCGAGGATTGATGCTCTAATACCATATGTTACACCCTAGCCCAAAAGCCACTCTACCCAGGCCACCATGGCGCGGGCTGCACACATATAACATCATACTTACATTTTTGTTCTTATTTTGTGTAAAAGGTGAAGGAGAACGCGTAGGCTACGCTAGCCGAAAACAAAATTTTCTACGCATTCAACCAGGATACATGCGAGTAGTGGATCATGGAGCATTACCCTTGGAGCACGTTAGCAGCGGAAGTAGAGTGGGTGAAGCCTCCCCGCGTGCTCCGAAGCACAGTAGTAGATGCCGGAGTTGACCGTCTCCTCCTCGCGATCGCGCACGCAACACTGTAGAGGAAGTAGACGTTCTCGCCGATCAGCACCGAGGCAGATGCAACGGCGCCTCTACGGTATCCACACGTCCAGGGGTGGAACGCCGTGCGCCGGTGTGCTAGCACCACGCGCGCGACAGCTAGGGTTTCTAGCAGGGGTAGGGGTCGACGGCTAGGGTTTCGTGGTAGGGAGAACCTCTCTACTGCACACTCCCCCATGCCCCTTTATATAGAGTGCACTAACGGGCCTTCTACGATAGAAGCCCACTAGGACTCACACTAATGGATCTTCTACAATAGAAATCCATTAAGACGCCAGAGGATCCAAATCCGTGTAAACCCACTAATGGATCCAATCCATCAGTCAAGATCCAACCCGTTAAGTGTGTGACCCATTAGGTTCATGCGCAAACGACCATGGCCCTGGAAACCTCTTTTTCCAGACCATCAGACAACAGTGGTTCCTAGCAGGACATGTTGTCCCCCGAATGCACAGAATGATCGTATCGGCTGAACCTTGATATACTCGTATACCAATCCTTTTGCCACACGATACCAGTCAAGCTCAAGGCAAGATGCGTGCCATCCTTGTGATAGCTCGACCCATTCACTCGTCAATGTAATGGATATAATTCGTGATTAACACTTTAATCACTTTGGCATGGCCATGCACTTTTCCTTATCCATCCACACCGAGGGGCCCAGAGATATCTCTCCTGTTATCAAGGAGGGGCAAATTCCATCTTGATCTCTTATATCTCACGTCATGTTTCATGGCATACTCGTAAGCTACCTTTATAACTCCCCTGCTACGGAGAAGCGTTTGATAGCCCCAAAGTATACAATTACACATGCTGAGAATCAATAAGAATCTCAGGTCAAAGGATCGTATAGGTATAACACTCGAGACTACACTCTGATGGCACTTCTAAAATAACAATCTCATCAGTGTCTCGGAGTAGGTCTATCCAACCGCATGTTCTCTAACATGTGCCCACATTATTGATTTGATATCTCCATATCTATGGTATGTGAAACATTACCATCAATCAATACATGTGCTGGTCAGATCACTATCGTCCCACATAATGATATGTGACCAGGGATCGTTTAGAATAATATCATATAACCAATATGTTTCACAATTAAGTCATACTCAATGAACAAAGGAGTGACATTTATTCATGGAACTGATTAAGTACATGAACATAGACGTATGATACAATCATCTCACATGATCGCCTCTAGGGCATATCACTAACAAAAGGGTTAATCTAAAGATGCTATATTTGGACCCACCAATCATCATATGTTACTACAACTCACTTTAAACAAGTAATGCAATACTAATCTCATCACACTAACATGCTAGGGTATTACACATATTTTGCCTAGATATATTAATGTGTTTTCTTATTTTTGAGGATGTTTAAATCTACGTAAATATGAACAACCAGTTGAATTCAAGACACCCATTCCTTTTGGGAGCTATAGATTCTCACATTAAACCTAAAAATTCTATCATTAATTGATATAAAAGGAGAATGTTCAACTCTGAATATTTTGGTGGGAGTAGGACAAGATTATAACGGTGTGGATTAATTGGATATGTATATTACAACTGGTACAACTGTATAACAAATACAAATATTACAATATTTAGTTTCGTAATTGCATTTACAATATTAAGTTTCGTAATTGCATTTACAATATTAGTTATAAGAAAATAGTGAATCCAAAAAGCAGTCCAGCTGAAACTGACATGTGACCATATGACTAGGTGTGTGTGGGTGTGCACCTAGCCTGCTAAGCTTGAAGTATTAGACTTGGCATTGGTGTCCACCGATTTTATGAGTATACGCAAGAGTACACATTTTATGAGAAAACACGTGTCCGAGCTCTGTAAGGCCTTAGATGTCTCATGTAGGGATGCAAACGGAGCGGATAATTCCCGACCGATCCGAGACCGAATTCGTTTAAAATCCGATTTGAATCCGAAAAAATGATATCCGGTTATATCCGGATTCGATCCGGATTCGAATCTGCCTATCCGAAAAAAATATTGGGTAAGATATGGGAAAAGAAGTATTCGATCCGTATCCGATCCATACCCACATATCCGAGATATCCGAAAAATATCAGTGCAAATGAGTGAAATAGATATCCGATAACAGATCCGATAAACATAAACATTCTACATCATATAAGTTCATATGTTGATTAGAATTATACTTGGCTACATATTATTCTTATATAGGGAAGGCAACTATTATTGAATTTGAAACACTTATATGTCTCCAAGGTTCTAGTAAAGTTTTGTGTATGGTTGATTGATCTTAATATGCGTGACATATATGGTTTCTGCTTTCACGCATTATCCGACTAACTATTCGTAACCGAGACTAACCGTATCCGGAATGATCTGTATTCGCGACCGAAGTAATCCGTATTCGTATTCGAATCCGGCACTGCCTGTATCCGATTATATATCCGAGAAAAAAATTTGGAATAGGATATAGAATAAACAAAATCTATCCGTATCCGATCCGTTTGCACCTCTAGTCTCATGTAAATTGTTAGCGTGTCACACGCTTGTCTATACGTGGGTGGCATCATGAGCGTAATGTGTATTAACTTTGTACTCTCTTAAGAAATAGGCAAGTCAAAAACGCGGGTTGGTTTTCCGGAACTACCCGATGTCCAGATTTCTTCTGGCAAAAAAAAAATCTAGTGCCTTCATAGCAGATAAGACTGTAAAAAGAAATCGGATTTGACAAACCATTCGAGCGAGCCTCGATCCGGACACAGATTTGCTCAGCTCGTTTAGCCGAATTTTTTTTATTTAATATTTATTTTAAATCGTTTTTTCAGAACTAGTCGTCCGCGGGAGAAATTTTCAGAAATACCGGCCCGCCTCGCTTGGCGATCGCTCAGACGGGCGTAAACGCGGGTCTCACCAACGGTCGGAAACGGTCGGAAACGGCGCCAAACGCCGCACGGGACACGCGTCGGGCGTCGCCAGGTCATCGCCCTGCTGGGCGTCTTCATGCCCTAAGCGACATTCAGGGTATTTTTATACCCATGATCTTGTGGCCATTTGGTTGCTGCCGGCCGAGAGCGAGAGCGAGAGCGAGGAGAAGAAGAGGAGAGGAAGGAGAGGAAAAAAAGAGAGAGGGAAAAAAAAGAGGGGAAAAATATTCATCGTTTTTTGAAGGTAAGTCCATTAAATTTATATGTAATTTTTTTTGAAATTTTAGTATTTTGTAATATTTAGAAATATTAGGATTGGTAGTAGAAATATTAGGTAATGTTTAGAGATTTAATATAGTATTTAGACATATTAGGATTGTAGTATTTAGAAATGTTGAGAATCAATATAATATTTGGAAATTTAATTTAGTTAGGATTGGATAGTACAAATATTAGGCAATGTTTACAGATTTAATATTTAGTATTTGCGGTATGTAATATTTTAGAGATTTAATATTTAGTATTTATGTATTTAATATTTTAGAGATTTAATATTTAGTATTTATGTATTTAATATTTTAGAGATTTAATATTTAGTATTTTATGTATGTAATATAGGTAATCTAATTACTTATTTATAGTCAATGACCGTGTTACGTTAAAAATTAGTATATTTAAAAACATGGTAGGCAATTACAAATCAATAGAGTAAAATTTGACGACAATATATTGTGACATTTATATAGCGGTTAGGTGGAGAAATGATGGTTTTTCGGTTCGACGTTGTAGGCGTATGTCGGAGACATTGTACTTTCAGATATTCTATGGAGATGGAGAGATAGCATAGGGGCGAATGGAGTCGATTTGTCGGGATTTTCATGATCATCTGAGGCATATATAGGCCGAGAGATAGGACATCTGAGGGTTTGATGGAGTTTATATTTGGATGTTCAGTTTGGATGCCCGAGTGTTAATTGCGGGTTAGAGCGATAGTAAGCCGTCTTGTGAGACTTTTTATGGAGAGCTGATTCCTATTAACGCGACGTCGGCATGGAGGAGCTATGTTGGATCTGTTGTAGAGCGGGTTGGCGCTCATGTTCTCGGTAGATTGGTACGGTACCTCCATCGGTGTCGGAGGTGCGTGATGTCGGGTAGATATTACGGAGGAGGGGAATCTGAGATATGCAACAACGCGATGATGAAGGTGGTGGCGAGGTTGGCGGTGGCGAGGATCGAGGCGAGGAGCCAGCCGTGGAGGCGCGGGGGGTGGCCGACGAGGGGGAGGAGGTGGAGCACATAGTTGAGTTGATGGAGGAGGAGGACCGTGCGGATGAGGAAGTCCCTGATGGCGAACGCTCGGACGAGGAGGACAATACTCCTGAGGTGCCTGTCCCCGGTGCGTGGACTAAATATAATTTCGAAGACCTGACAATGAATGAAGGGAACAGAGATGCATTGGAGTATCATGAGAACGAGGTCACGCAGGGGGCCATATATAAAGACAAGGAGGCCGTGATGGATGCGGTGAAGTACTGGTCAATGTCTCTTCGGCGCCAATTCAGGGTAGTGAAGTCCAGCAAAAAAGACTACGACGTGAAGTGCGTAGTTGATTCGTGCCATGGCGGTGCATGCATACAAGGGGAAGTGGAGGACTATCGAAATGTTCCATAGTGACGAGCATAATCGCTAAGCGGAGGAAGCGGAGCAGAACACCATAACTGTCGTCCACTTGGGTGGCAAATGTGTTTATGGTCGATCGCTGACAATCCGCACCGCAGCCTCGATCCATTATCGAGCCGTGGAGGAGAGGTTTGAGACAAGATTAGCTACGAAAGGCATGGAGAGCAAAAGAACAGCTTTGCAAATACGGTTCGGGACATACGAGGCTTCTACGAGAATATTCCACACTTGCTCGTGGCAATATCAAGTAGGAATCCGATGCGGTCATCGACCTTGCGGAGTTTCCGCGGATGGTGCGTGCGCGGTAAGTGGGTCTTGCGGCGGCCCTTCTTCGCCTCGGCAAGATGCATTAATGCCTTCCAAGACTGCCGCCCGGCCATTTGCATGGACGGCACATTCCTCACAGGAAATACAAGGGCCGATTCTAACCGCATCGCGGTGGACGCCAACAACCGTGTTCTACCGGTCGCATTGGCCTTCGTGGAGGGGGAAAACACGAGAGTCGGTAATCGGTTTCTTGAAAGAGTCAAGATGGCGGTTGTGCAAGACCGCCCGATGTATGTGTCATCCATGACCGACATGCGGGGGTTGCCGAGGGCGATCGTGGATATGCAACAAGGGTCCGACGTCGTGGGAGCAACAAAGTGGCTGACTCAAGAGCGGTGGTGCATGAGGCGCATGGGTGCCAATTTTTCCGTCGGTTCAGAACAAGGAACTTATGAACATGTTCAAGGTACAGGCAAACAGAACCAGCAGAGGAAGTTCGAGTCATTTGTGGAGGACGTTGGATGAACTAACCAAGAAGCAATCATGAATCCAAGGGATGGCGCTAGTTAAATCAAGGAACCCTATGGTGTACCACGAGCAAGGAGATGACCCCTGACCTTGTGTGCGCTCCCCGACCGAGCGACTCAAACATCCGGCGTAGGCCGGGGGCAAGCATAAAGAGTTTCACGGACTGGATACGACACGAGCCGTTGGAGAAATGGTCCATTCTGCATGACGAGGGCGGTTCCCGCTATGGAATAATGACAACCAACCTGGCGGAGATTTACAACTGGGTAATGAAAGGCGCGAGATGCCTCCCGTTGGTGGGCATTGTTGAGGGTGTGTTACTAGGCACCCAAAGATATTTCGTTGAGCGGTACAAGGCCTCCGTTGCATGTATGTCGGACAATCGCCTGTCGTACTCGACGGTTGTCTCTACGTACATGGCAAACAAGACACGGAAGGCACAGACACATCGCTTGACACCGGAGAGTGGCGTGGAACGGAGGTACCACGTGCACTGCGGTGACCGGGGTCGAAGAGGTGCCCACCGGCAGAGGACTTCCCATCATGCGTACTCGAGCCGCCGATCGCGAAAGTGCTCTGCCGAAGCCACGCCGCTGACTTGCCGTGCTCGCGCGTGATTGCCGCAGCAGCGTAGACACACCACCATGTCGTCGTACATCTCTCACTACTACTACAAGCAAAGTGTTCTCAACACGTGGCATAACGAGGTGTACGGGTACCGGGTCGATGGATCGTTCACGGCAGCCCCCCCTCCAGGGCATCGATGGGTACCGGACATCCGAATGTTGAAGCAGAAGGTCGGGCGTCGAAGGACACGGCGTATTAGGAACGATATGGATGAGTCTGAGGCGCGTCGTAATTGTGGATAATTTTCGATTCTATGTACCAGTTATTTGTTGTCTCCGTCAATGTATTTTCGATTCTATGTACCAGTTAATTATTGTCCCCGTCAATGTATTTTCGATTCTATGTACCAGTTAATTGTTGTCCCCGTCAATGTATTTTCCATTCTATGTACCAGTTAATTGTTGTCCCCGTCAATGTATTTTCCATTCTATGTACCGATTAATTGTTGTCCCGTCAATGTATTTTCCATTCTATGTACCAGTTAATTGTTGTCCCCGTCAATGTATTTTCGATTCTATGTACCAGTTATTTGTTGTCCCCGTCAATGTATTTTCGATTCTATGTACCAGTTATTTGTTATCCCCGTCAATGTATTTTTGATTGTATGTACCAGTTATTTATTATCCCCGTTAATGTAATATTTGAATATGGAACATTGCATTACTTTTCATTTAATTTTTTGTAGTTGCAACGTGTACCATGAATTTGCTTTCTAACCATGAATTTGCTTTGTAACCACGCAGGTACAGGCGACGATGGCGAGAGTTGGGCGTGCTGCTGACACTACTCCCGAGCTGCTAGACCAGCACGTGGACTTGACCCACCGGTCTAGGTTGTCTGCAGTTGAGGGCCGGCGGCTGGGGACACTGCGGTCTCGGGTGCCGAACGAGTTTCTTCGGATCGACCAGGCTGGGTTCCTGAAGAAGTCGCCGAAGCGCACTCTTTTACTTACCTACTAATGGAATTTGAACGATGCTACACGCCGTGCAGATTCTGAGTTGCCGGCTTACTTCCGATTCACGGATGGTGGAGCAGACGATCGTGGAGGGCCCGCGACGTCACTTTCGGTTCTCAGACGACCGGTCCTCGCTGACCGCTCTCGTGGACCGGTGGAGACCGGAGACACACGCTCCACTGCCGGCGGAGAGATGGCTCCCACGCCGCAGGGGCGTGTCGTACCTCCTCGGCCTCCCGCACGGGTCGTGCGCAGCCAGCCGCACGACGCCTCGATTGGGGTGAGCAGTTGAGGCGCCGCCGCCTGTGGACCGACACACCGGCCGCCCGTCACGCCCCACAAGACAGATGAGAAGCACGGAGTCCAGAAGGCGTGGTTGCTCCAGTTCACTGTTAGTACCTCGCTCATTGCAACTTAACGGATACGACCGAAGCTGCCGACAATACTGCATCAATGCCGCAGTCGAGCTTCTCCACCGGAGGTCGACGAGGAGGACTCGCACGCCACCGAGGCGCACTGCTAGTCCTATTCGGTTGGTTCATGTTCCCGCCTCGCGCGGGGACACGGTGGACCGGCTTTTGATCGAAGTTCGCCCAGCTTTATCGCCGACACCTCGGCGGACTGTAACACATTTCGTTAAAATCTCTTCGACAGACATGTCTAACTTTGCCGCTGCACACAGATGGTGCGATGGTCGTGGGGCTCTGCCGTGCTCGCGGCACGCACAGGGTCTGCAGGCGAGGTCGCTCCAAGGTAACCAAAGCGGGCGCTGATTGGCTGCGTTCTACTACTGCAGCTGTGGTCCTGGGAGCACTTCTCCTTCGGTAGACCCGAGGTTGACCCGGCGTCGTACTCACAGGACCTGTACCACGGCCTCCCCCAGATCGACTGGCCCACTATGGGCCTCTACTGGGTTCAGCGACAGGTATGCCCCCTTGTATCTAACCCCCTAATTTGGACACTTTAATAAGACGCACTACTTTTTGTTCCGCAGCGGGTGTACGCCCACCAGCAGACCAAGAAGTCGTACCCCGAGTTCGTTCGGGAGTTTGACAGGCTGCATGACGAGGACGTGCGGTGGACACCGTCTGTGCAAGGCGACGTCAGTCCGAAAGCACCTCACGGCTGTCCGAGCTTTGTTGGCGTGACCATCGGCTCTGCTCACCAGAAGGTCCTCCTCTTTGACTTTGGCGTCGAGGAGTACTCGCCGCACCGGTCTTCTTGGCGATTCGCTCGCCTCTTCCGGACTTTCCCCTGCAGACTACTCACACTGCCTCACGTGCGCGCACAAGTAAGTGTCTGAGCACAATACTTACCATTCCAAATGAATGAATGTTGTATGTAAATTGCCGTTTTGCTTTGCGCAGATGACCCGTCGGGGCATGCACTAGGCACTCCGTTCTCTTGCGCGCATGATACCGTGGGTCGATGCAAATGGGACCAAAGCGGGCGGGGCGAGTGGACGAGACCCGGCATTGCGTCTAACCGTGCCACGATGGCGATTACATGGATCGGTTCGCGCCACGACTCGGCTTAGGGTTGGGTACACACCACAGAGTATGTCCCAGCTCGGCATCGGTGTGTCTGAGACGTACCCTTCACAGATGTCCCAGAGGAGAACGTTGCGGTAAGGGTCACCCCCAAAACCCTACACATATGTTTTTATGTAAATTAACTCATATCAAGCTGGCATTACTTGCAGGCACGTCTTGTAGGGCAGATGTACGGGGAGTTCGAGTCCGTGTTGGCGGGCCTCGACGCGGACGTCGTGCTCACCCCCGTTCAGCAGCGGGAAACAATTAGTCGGTGGCGCGCCACGATGGGGTGGATGTGCAGCCTACTCACCTGCCGGGGGGGCCGAGACGTGGTGCCCCGCCAGCCAGCACCTCCCCCGCCTAGTGGAGGCGTGCCCACACCTCGCCCAATGAAGTCGGCCCACACCGCCCGACGTCACCCAAGTCGTGCCCTCGTGTCCTCCACGAGACGCGATGTACGGTGGGTGACGCGGGCGATCTTCGTCTCTCGCCTGACCGCGAAGGGCCACGGTGGGGTGACGCGGGCGATCTTTTCTCTCGACAACAAGACGGTCTTTGTCGACTACTCGAGGTACGCACGACATTGACGAGCATGCAGGTTTCGGCGTGGACCGGTTCATGTCCACCGAGGAGCACGGCCACCACCCAGCCAGACACCCGAGCCGCCGACATACTACGCTACCCCTCGGGAGAGTGGCCGGGCTAGGAGGGTCGTCCGTCATTGTCGCCACTCACGCACTCCCACCGAAAGCAGATCAGAGGCGTCGCCGTGATCGACTTATTGTACAGTTGTACTTTTGTAATTTATTTATCTTCAGCACCATGTTGTCTAACTATCTGAACTAAGTGCTTGCATTTGCGTAGGTTATGTTTTCTTAGCCATGTCCTTCAGCTTATTTTTTCGATTTTCGCAACCGTCGCTTCGAGCAACGTCCGTATAGCTCACCAATATATAATTGGCTATTAATAAACGATGCAAAAATAGCCTGCTGTGAAAATGTAAGGAGGCACACTGCCCGAAGGTAAATTTCGCCCTGAAATGGGGCGATAGCCCTGATATGTCGAGGCACTGCGCCTCTAAGGTAAATTTAATACTGAAATGGGGCGATAGCCTGATATGTCGTGGAGCACATTGCCGAAGGTAAATTTCGCCGAAATGGGGCGATAGCTACTGATATGTCGGGAGCACATCGCCGAAGGTAAATTTCGCCAAATGGGGCGATAGCCCCTGATATGTCGAGGCACATCGCCCCAAGGTAAATATCGCCGAATGGGGCGACGCGCCATACCCAAAGCGATATCTACCCTTTATAATCTTCGCTCTCGCCGCCCCTCGATACCCAAAGCAGGAGAGAACAAGAAAGAACAAGACGAAGGGAAGAGAGAGAACAATGTCGTTCTACCGTCGCCTCTTCAGCAAGCAGAAGTCCTCCCGCCCCGAATATCCGGATGCCAGTAGCGTCGACGCCCCAGTTCTGCCGGAGTTGCCCCGACCCAAATGCGACTGCAACCTACCGGCGAAGATGATGCAATCTACCCATGGAGAGACGGCCGCCCGCGCTCACTACTGTTGTGGCCGCACGTACAAGGTAAACCTACTGGCGTCCACACAATACAGGGTAACACTACCATCTCATGCATCGTTCTTTCTTTTCTCAGCACGAGGGCCGGTGTTGCTTCTTCCAATGGATCGACGGGCCGGAACGACGTGACTACGAATTTCTCAACAACTGCCACGACAACTACCCCGCTTCGCCCGAGAACTTCACCCGGTGGGAGAGGCCGCCAGGATATGTCCCTTTTCTAGATCGACCAGAGCTTAGGGCCGGTGTGCAAGGGGCCAACCGATCGGTGAGTTTCATGCGACATACTCATGTTGAACTCACAAAGTAGTAGTTCTAAACCAGTTCATCGCACACAGGAGTTCAAAAGGACACTTGCAAACATCAACAAGTCAAAGGAGGAACCTCCTCCAGGGCCACCCGAAAGCCCCGACGTTTGCGTACATGGCCTCGAGGCAGTGGTTGATACCTGCCACGGTGATCTAGCGGACCGGAGATTTTACCGGTGCCCCTTGGCCGAGGAGGAAGTCTTTGGTACTTCAACTGGGTGGACCGGAGACGCACCACCCACATCTCGAGCAACTTGCATGGGATAAGCGGGGAGCAACCCTCTCCGTGGTGCCACTACCGCCTGTAAAAGCTGGACCCGAGTACGCTTACGGTGTTATGCAACCACCAAAGGGCATCTTGCATTGATCGGGCACGCTTCCGGTTGTCCAAGCATAAGCCCAACACACACCTCCTGCACCATATAGTGGAGTCGAGCCAAACAGCAGGCGGCGTCTCGCATGTCTTCGCCAACGGCCAACACAAAGAGAGGTGCCGGAGGTTCCTCCTCTCGAAGAAGAAGCGACAAGGGAAGCAATGCCGAGGTCCGCACCACGCAACAAATCCTCGGCGTTCTTGCGGACCACCCGGAACCGGTGGTATTAACATAGGGACGCCGAATCGGGATGACATGCCCATATGGGAGGCGTAAATCCACATAAACAACAACCAAAATTTAAGTCTTATACACCGAGACGACACGGCATAGGCCACTCAATGGGCGCAATTGGGAGAAGCTGCGGAACCCCATGGAGTTCTTTCATAGTATGGATTGAGCGGTGTCCGATGACACGCCGCAATATTAGAACGGTCGTAATATGCGTAAAATGTCTTACATCATTCGTTTGTACCCGAGATAGGCGAACGATCATTTGTTCCACCACGAACAGTGCTTTCCTTATTAACCTCGTCCACCGTTGTAATGCCCATGTAATATAATATAATCTAATCTATTGCTTATTTTATCATCCGAACTTTGGTGTATGTGCCATTATATATGTATTGTTTGAATTTTAAAAATTCGTCATATATTAAAATCATTTGAAATTTTTATGGTAATATCACTGATTTATCAGAACTTCCATAAAAGTTTCAAAATTTTCAGACCTCGTAAAAGTTTTCGTGGTTTCGTGGCATGAGTACCTTTTCCGATTTTCGAACAAAAGGCCGGGCAACGTCCGCCATCTCGCCAGACGTAAGTGGTAGCCCGCATTGCGTGGGACGCCTTGATTTTTCCCTATTTTTTGACCATGTCCGGCTGTGTCGCGAGACTCTGAAAACCGCTAAGTGGCCACGATTTCCGTGGTTTCGTGGCCGCGAGTGCCTTTTCCGATTTTCGCAACAAAAGGCCGGGGCAACGTCCGGCCATCTTGCCCGTACGAAAGTCGTAGCTCGCGTTGCGTAGCCCGCTCTTGATTTTTTTCATATTTTTTTGACCGTGTCCGGCCTGTTCCGTGGGGCTACGAAAACACCCAAGTGGCCACGATTTCTGTGGTTTCGTGGCCGCGAGTGCCTTTTCCGATTTTGGTAACAAAATGCCGGGGCAACGTCCGGCCATCTCGCCCACGCTGAAGTGGTATCCCACATTGCGTAGCCCGCCCGTGCTTTTTCCCGTATTTTTTCGACCGTATTCGGCGGACCCTTCGAGGCTACGAAAATACCTAAGTGAGATGCGTATTACTAACGAACTAAAACAATTTTTTCGGTTCATTACATGACAATAAGTTTTTTTTCTAATTCGTCCCAATTCAATACAACAATTCTACAAACAATTTACAACAAAAAAATTCAAAAAAAAATTTCTACAGTACATTTATTATATATTTTTTTAGTTCTGCCGTTACATTCGCGAGTTTTGCCGTTAGGCAGCCCGCCGCTCGCATCTGGGGCGATCGCCCGGCGAGGCGACGGGCGGGTAGTTTTGAAATTTTTTCCCGCAGGCGACTAGTTCTGAAAAAACGATTAAAATTAAATATTAAATAAAAAAAATTCGTCAAAGCTCGCCGAGCTGAGCAAAGCGACATAAGACAAACCGTTCGAAAACGACGAGGCCCAAGCCCAAGTCTCGGTGGACCAACCAGCCGAGCAAAGTGAGCAAACCAGCGTTCCAGGCTTCCAGCCGCCGCCGTTCCTCGACTCGTCTTCTCAATCCTCACGCCGGTTCTGCCCCTTCCCTCGCCGCACCGACCTTCGACCATCGCATACCTCGTCCCGCAGCAGGGACCAGTTCAGACCCCATCCAGGACTCGCTCGAGCTCGAGCTTAGCCACCTTAGCTCGCTCGATCTGGACTCGTTTACAACCCTAATGCCAGACATCATAATCAAGATCCTACATCTGGATTGTCTACCATTCTTCATGAAAAACAAAGCATCCGGCGCGTATCCTCCCAAAAAAAAAAGAGCTAACGGAGAAAGTTCTTAAGCAGCATTGATCTCATCGTTCGAAGGGTGCCAATTGTCAGCCATCACATGACGTACCTAACGTGGTCGACTTACTTATTTCCATCGGACTCCATTGCAGGGGTGAAGCGGTCAAGTCAACCTGTTCACACTAACTCACATACACCATTCTTTTGTTTCGGTTGCTTCTCCCGTCCAGGAGCCACCACTCATCGTCCCCAACTCTTCTCCTCCTCGATTGCTTCAGAGGCATCTCACATCCCTGCAGGCATTCTCCAGGTTGGTGCTAATGCAAATTGATGCTCTTCTCTCAGGATTTCTTTATGAACTAATGGTTTAGAAATGATCTACCGACAATCATGTTCTTGTTCCTCCTTTTTGAAAAGACATTCGCAGGTCCCAGCGATTATGTTTATGTGTAGTTTTCTCCAAGATTACTGACATAATGAAAGACACCCTAACTATGATTCAGTGGGCATAATCCATAGGCTCAAAGGAAGAAGCATAGATTGACCGGGCCTTTTGCTCTACCTTATCTGTATGCTATATAAGTTTCTTGTTGTGGCAAAAGATTCGATCTGCAAGTTGTAACAACTCACATCAATTATTAATATTACTAAGCTTCATTTCCGAAACATATATACCGATTCTCTTATACTCTTTTTCTTATCTGAAGGAAATTTTGTGCAATCAACTATGAAGGGTGAATCCAGCAGACAAAATAACTTGGAGAACAAGCATCCAAGTGCTCTACCGAGGGAACCAACCTTAAAATATTTGCAAGGCATCACAGAGAATTTCTCAAGTGAGCGAGAGATCGGACGCGGTGCATTTGGAGTGGTTTATAAGGTATGGTTCCACTTATTGTTTTCTAACAGTTTTTTAACTTCACCATAACCGATCCTCAATCCACCTCCATATTAATAAGAGATGTTGAACAGGGCATACTTGAAAATGGGGATGTGGTTGCTGTGAAGAAGCTTGTGCAAAAATCAGGAGTTCATGATAGACGGTTCCAGAACGAGGCTAATAATCTCCTGGTGTTGAGTCACAAAAATGTAGTAAAGTTAATTGGTTCTTGCTGCCAAGTAGAAAGGAAAGTGGTGGAGCAAAACGGAAAATATGTTATCTCAGATGTGCCAGAAAAATTACTCTGTTATGAGTTTCTCTCTAATGGAAGCCTTGACAACTATATTTATGGTACGGTAATGCAGCCAACTATGTAATTGGTTTCCTCTTCTTTGTTGTTTAGGTACTGAACACAGCAGCAGAAGATATTTACTTCTTTTTTTTTTCATATCTACCCAGATGAGTGATACAAGACACATAGTGGAAATTAATTGACACCACTTGTACTATAAATATGCAAACATAGTTCTTGCTTCTAAAACATTTTTACTTGGTTTACTTCTTCAGATGAATCTTGTGGACATGATTGGCCTGTGCGCTTGAAAATAATCATGGGGACATGCAATGGTTTACATTTTCTACATGAGGAGCTGAATGAACCTATTGTTCACATGAACCTCAAACCAAGCAATATATTGTTGGACAAAGATATGGTGCCAAAAATTGCTGATTTTGGTTTGTCAAGGCTCTTTGGTGAAGAACAAACCCGAATTCTCACCCAAACTGTTGTTGGATGGATGTAAGATAATGCTCAAACAGAAAAATCCTTGTTTTTGCTTCTTTCTATTCAGCTTTACATTTGCATAACTCGTATAATGGCTCAAAGATGTTGCTAATGTGACTCAGAGGATACATCGCTCCAGAATATCATTACAGAGGAGAAATCTCACGAAAGTCGGACATATTCAGTTTAGGAGTTCTTATTCTTGAGATAGTGACAGGATTGAAAAAGGATTCCAACAATGAAGACATTTCTTCTAAGCTTCTTATCGACGATGTAAGAGGAATGTAGTCAGCAATTTGAATGTCAAGAATATTTCTTTATTGAGAAAGATCGTTTTACATTTTAGTTCATACTTTCATCCAAGCTATGCTTTCCAATTCCGTAGGTACGTAAAAATTGGACAGAACAATCGCAGATAGCATCGAAGTATCCATCACTAGAAGCAGATGGCCTCTTACAGGTAATAAGATGCATTGACATTGGGCTAAACTGTGTGGAGACCAATCCGCAGAAAAGGCCTTCTGCAGGGGAAATAATTCATATGCTCAAAGAAACAGGTTCAGTAAACCTTTTCTTTTATCTTAATTTGAACCCCCTTTTTGGCAAAGGAATTTATCTAGAAGTCTTGGCAAATCATAGTAATAATGATATTACTACCACGCACTAATGAAGGAAAAAAAACATATTTTTATGTAAGATGAATTTTGTTCGAGCAGAAATCAATGATGAACCTAGAATATCTAAATATCCGCAACCCAGAAGTACACTGCCAAGAGAACCAAAGTTACAATTTTTAGAAGACATCACCAAGAATTTCTCCAATGATCGAGAAATTGGTAAAGGTTCGTTTGGGGTAGTTTATAAGGTATGTTTGACTTCTCATTTTCTGTTTCTTTTAAAAAAATAGATAACACAGTTAACCCAAATATATGCTATGCTAATAATATAAGTTGAGCAGGGAGTGCTTCCAAATGGGGAAGTAGTTGCTGTGAAGAAGCTTCAAAAAGGGGTAATTGCAGGAGCTAGTCAAGATAAACAATTCCAAAATGAGGTTGGTAATCTTATCGCTCTCGATCACACAAATATAGTTAAGTTGATTGGGTACTGTTATGAAATACGGCGGAAAGTGGTGGAGTGCAATCGAAAATATGTTTTTGAGGACACACCAGAGAAGCTACTCTGCTACGAGTATTTGCCTAGTGGAAGCCTTGACAAGTATCTTTACGGTATGGTTCTCTCTCTCTCTCTCTAGGGTTTGAATGTTACTCCCATAATGCTATCAATCTTCAGGTAAAAATTTTCTAAAGAAGTCCATCTACCAAAAGGACAAAACATAGAGTAAATATTAACAATCCTAGCACTATTAGCATACAGAAATACAAGTTTCGAATTCTTCTGGTTTCTAAGTAATTCTTTTTGCTTATTTCTACAGTTAAATCTGATGAACTTAATTGGAACATGCGCTTCAAAATAATTGAGGGGATTTGTCAGGGTTTACAGTTCTTGCATGAGTTGCAAAGAGCCATTATTCACCTAGATCTTAAGCCTGGAAATATATTGTTGGATGATAATATGATGCCAAAAATCGCAGACTTTGGTCTGTCAAGGCTTTTTGGCAAAGAACAGACACGGACTCTCACTTTAAATGTTGTGGGATCAAGGTAAGCTCGATTCAAATCAAGACATCCATGTTTTGTTTCTTCATGTTGATCAGTATTCAATTTGCATTAGCCTGCCTATGACGCTTCAAACATCGATGTGTGTGTGATTCAGAGGATACATGGCTCCAGAATATTGTTATAGAGGTGAAATCTCCACCAAATCAGACATATTCAGTCTGGGAGTTTTAATAATCGAGATAGTAACAGGATTGAAAGTCGATTCGAATACTCAAGACATTTCATCTAATGATCTCGTGAACAAGGTAAGAAAAAATGTACTTGACTATTTGAAACTCAAGAAAATCTTTTTGAAAAAGAGTACTCCCTCCGTTCTTGAATACATGTCATTCTAGCTTTCAAATTTTGTTCGTAAATACATGTAATTCCACAATTTCGATATAACTTTTACTGCTTTTTTTTTGCATACCCTTACTATTCATTATTCTTAAGGCTATTTACTACTATAGATTAGAGTAATACACACCATCCAAGAGAAATAAGTGAGTCAATGAAGTTGGTTATTTCCACACATGCATTGGTACAAGTGTAAAATTCTAAAACGTCATCTATTCAGGAATAGAGATAGTACATTGTATTCTATAACTGAAGCTCCTTGTTTGTATTTTACAGGTACGTAAAAACTGGGCGAAAATGCCACAGATAGCTTCCAAGAACCCATCATTGGAAGCAAACAGTCTCCAACAAGTAAAAAGATGCATCGATATTGGGCTTACTTGTGTGAACGAAAATCCAAAGGAGAGGCCCTCTATAGGGGAAATTGTCGAGAGGCTTAATGGAAGAAGCGCAAGTTGATCTATATAACGACTAGGTAAGGACACTTGAACTGGATGTATTAATTTTTTCAAAGCAAGTAGAGTTGCTGAGCTTTTTACTTGTTTTGATGCTGAAACGTTGGTAGCTGCTATGCCGGGAGCCCGGGAGTCGCAGTTGCTGGGCATACCAGCTAGCTAAGGAGGTATCAAGAATCTGCATGAACTGCCGGGTTTGTATCTCTGAAGGAAGAGCTAGCTGCCCTGGTCGATCGACATAAAAACGCAACAGTGTCGGTAGTTGATTGGTTCTGTTGTTGCATACTTGCATGGTCCTTTTGTATAAAGCAGATTGGCAGGATGTTTAACGCAATGTAGCAGGTACAAGGTGCGTCGTGTCAGTTATCATGCCCCTCTCACGTTGTGCAAGTAGTACTCTTAAAAAAAGTTGTGCAAGTGACACGTGAACACTTGTCTAAGGTTTCACTTTGCTTGATGAAGATTAGGAGCCTTGTGTTTGTAAAATAAAAGGAAATTTTTGATAAATATCACTACAAAGTCCGCAATTTTGAGAAATGCCACTATAAAGTTGCTTGTTTGAAAAATACCATAGAAAACTCAAGATGCTCACCAGAATACCTCTGCCCACATGCTATTCTTACATCGGACAACAAAGCCCTTCTTCCCCATCCAACCGACAAGTTGGCCTTTTTGTCCTAACTACACTTGTCAATACTAAAGGCTATATCGGTTTGACTCTTTCAATGGTACATTTTGATACCGATTTATACCGCGGTGTACCGTTTTGTATTTAATATAATAATATATATTTATAAGTATATACATGTTTAATTATATATACACACCAAATTTCACTTATAAAATTACTCTAAAACTATAATAGTACTATCAAATATAACATATAGTTCAGTAGATCATATTATCAATTTCACCGATATGACTGGTATCAAAGCCATTATGGTTGTTATTGACCCGTATCGAAGTCGATATAAATGGTATTAAGTCGGTATGATCTATATCGAAGCCAATAAATATAATATATAGAACTATTTTATATCGATTTAGATGTTAAAATAGTACATCGATATTATCGGTACGATATTGATAACTACACATCTGTCCAGCTCCAGCGTATAGTGGCTGCCTGGCCTTACGAGCGTGCTAAGCCCAACAACACGAAGAGGGCATTGGCGTGCCGACTGCCGAGACTAGCTGAGGGCACACACGAATGGCAGTTATCTCAGGATGATCGGGCCGTGAGGCGAGGCCGGGCCAAGGCAGATGTGCTTTGACCACCAATAAAATGACGCGAAGGTGAGCATGAGGTCATATGGAGTGCGACCAGACAACACCGACGTGATGAAGCCAGGCGACGTAGCAAAGTGAGCTAGGATAAGCGAGAAATCTCACCTCGTGAGAATTTTTTTTTGCAAATCTAGCTCCAGGGACCGTATATCCCATGCACGAGAAGCGCAACATTTGATTTCCTCGAACAGAGAACACAGCATTCGTAACCACGCGCAACACTATTCTCTACAATTACTGCACCACCATACCACACCGCGGTATTCCACTTTTTCCTCAATTACCGCCCCAAGTGTGGAAAAAGCAATTAGCACACCCCAAGCGTGGAAAAGCGGAATCCCACGCTCTTGCTCCCCGAAAACTGATTTCCCACGCCCCTGGTCCGTGGTGTGTCGCCTGCATGCTTCGGCCACCGTTAGGTGTCGTGGCGACGATTTCCAGCTCATGGGTACCACGGTATTTTAGAATCCCACGCTCCCCGTGCGTGGCATTTTGCCATGTGTCACACCGCGATAATTCCGTTCTCCCCTGCGTGGAATATGAGGGGCTAGATTTGCAAAAAAATTTAGAGCTAGAACAGTAAAAAATTCAATAAGCGAAGCCGTGACAGGATCGAGTTGGCCTAGAGGGGCTGGTGAATAGGCAACTTTAAAAAATTTTAGGTTCAAGTATCATAATATAGCATTAGTTAAAATCAATCCAAGAGCTTAACTACTGAAGATCCAAGAGTTCAACAAGAAAGCACAGATATCTCAAAACCAGCAAGAACTAACACAATCAAGATCAACAGCAAGAAATAAGTGGAGAGACACAAGAGATTTTTCCCGTGGTTCAGAGCCAAGCCCCTACTCCATGTTAGAGCATTTCTGACGAAGTATTGCTCCTTCAAAACTAGTCGCAGTAGCCTTGGTCTCCATTAGGGTGACTCTTTCACCACTCCGGTGAGGTGAGTCCCAACCTCTCACAAACAGTGGTGACCTTCCACAATCTCTTTTGGACAAGTCACACTAACACCTCCTCCAAGCCGTCTAGGAACACTTAGTTCTAAGAGTAATAGACTATCCACAAGTCTTGTCCCTTGATTCACTAGCACAACACTAACTAGACTAAGCTTGAAGCAATACACTTAGAAAGTGTAGAATTTGAGTTTAAAGGTGAAGCACGATCTCCTTGATGGAAAGAAAGCTCTAATGTGCTAAAAGATCAAGTAGATGAAAAATCTTACAAAGGAATACTTTGGCAGTGCTTATATAGCCATTTGAACAGTAGCTAGCCGTTACAGCTATCACAGTAGCCATTGGACGTATCAGACTGTCAAAAACAGGTTAAACACAACTGGTACGGACTTAGCTTGATTAGGTTTAAAAATATGTTCTTTGTACTCTAGACCAATATTATAGAAATGAGCATTTGCGCTGGACTAAACCAGCTTGGTCTGTCGTACATAGGTTTTGAGAGAAATTAGGTCCAACGAAAAGATGTATATTTGAACATATGCGCCGGACCGAAAATGTTTGGTCCGCCGTAGAAGGAATTCCAAGGAGATTGCACTAGCGGACTTTTGGAAAACAAGAGATAAGAGACCGAGAAGAATACATCTGTGCCAAACTTAGATAAAGGATGGTCTGGCATAAATGCGATGGTCTGGCATAAATGCCATACGCTCAGTTTGACTCTTGCATGGAAACCTTTCAACAACGGACTTAGAGGGGCATGGTCCAGTGATGATATAGCTTGTGCCAGACTAAATTTCTGAGTATACAAAGTTAGTTCGTTGTGAATGGAATGCGCTCAGTTTGATGTTTGTTCGAGTGGTTTTCAGCGCCAGACTTAAAAGAAATGGTCGGTGTAGACTTTAGTTTGCGTCGGACAGATTTTCAAAAGAAACAAGGATGGTCCAGCGAGAATAGAAGTTTCACTAAGATTGTGCTAGATTTAAGAAAAAACAATGTTTTTGGGTCCGACGAAACACATACTATCTGATTGGGTGAAAGATTGATTTTAGTGGGGAAATATTTTGGTATGACCTTGATTCCATGCAGTCTAACTAATCTTAGCCCATGAACCAAGGCTTGAACTTGTCCATAATCCCCCTTTATAGTACGACCAATCTAAAACTACCCTAGCTACCTGGTTTGAATTATCTCCCAAGCCAAAACTAGTAACAAGGGTTCTTAATCTTGACCTTTTGGTTTGATGCCTTCTTAGATACCCAAACAAGAATTCTTATTACCAAGTGGTTATTGACTTAATCATCAACACCAAAACCATATAATCATATATAATGAAAAGTTAGGGGGCCTAGATGCTATCAAGCCAGTCACACAATGAAGGCGAGCGACGTAGCAAAGTACAATCACCTGATGAAGCTGGGCGACGTGGTGAAGTAAGCTAGGACAATTGAAGCAAGTGGAACAGAGACTATCAACCACTTGGGACAGTAGTTGTAAAGATAAGTGAGCCCCCTCCACACGGCTTGCATGCCGTAGCTTATTCCTATCCTACCCCTTGATAATTACAAAATAATGAGGGTAAAACGGTATTCATATATATACACAATATCCTACTAATGGGTAAACTCTAATGTACATTACGGATACATGATAGCCTAAGGGATCGAGCACCCTATTTTGTGGGCTTGTGTCCCGGCCTTTTAGGCAACCTTGGCAGGCCAATGAGTTGGACAACCCAACAACAGGAGTGATATATGAATTTCTTTCAATTTAAAATAATTTGAAAACTTTTGATTCAAAAAATTCTAAATAGTTCACAAATTTTCAGTGCAAAATTTTCAAATAGATCGAAAACTTTCAAGTTACAGAACTTTCAACTCAATTTTTGAGCTTTCAAATGTAGAACTAGGGAATCTCACATGTCATTTTTGCATGTTTCAGTCACCTCCAAATTTCGTGGTAGTCAACGATGGCACCACGTAGCTAGAGCTAAGGTGGATGTGGAGGACCGCTGACATCATTAGCAAAGAAGCAAGGGGCTACACGCATAGTGCATGGCTGAGCTTAGGGTTGCAACTAGGGTTTGGAGAGGGAAACAAGAAGGGGAACATAGAAACTAGTGGCAACATCCATTAGAAGTAGCTGGACAACAGCGAGTATGTGCAACGGGGAAGGGAGAGATAGGGGTGGTGGTGGCGCTGGATTGGGCGGGTTGGAGTTAGTGTGTAAGGTAGGAGGAATGGGAAGGGGGAGAAAAAAGAAGACAAGAACACATCGCATGTCATCATGAGGAGGTCATTGTTGCTAGTCCTGAGAGTCAGGCCATGCTTTTTTGGGCTAGCCCATGGCCTAGCAAGCATGGCACAACATGGCCTGACTTGAGGTTGGGCCAGGCTAGCACAACATGAATGATAGGGTTGATCTATGCCTAGAATTCTGACACATTAGACAGCACAGCAAAGCCCGATTGGTGGGGAGGGGGTAGTGGATGGGATAGGTACCTCACTGAGGTCGCCATCGCCATGCCTCCACCATCATCGCCATCGCTTGATTACCCCACATGTTGATTCCATTGCCTCACACACCTCACTAGTCACCATAGAGGAACAAATCTGGCAACTAGCGTTGTGCCGCTTAGATCTAACCATCCATGTGTGGGGAGGGAGAGAGGCGACTGTTGTGCGCTCGCGCTGATTTTGCATCGATGTTTAGATCTAGGCCCTAGACCGATGGCCCAGCAAGAGAGGGAGAGCCGGATGTCCTAGATCCGGCTAACGAGGTGGGAGGTGAACCGATCTGACACCAATGAGCTTAGATCTAATCATCCGTGTGTGGGAGCATGCGGGAGGGGAGCGCATGAGAGGGGGAGAGGGAGGTCGGCCAAGAGAGGGAGAGGAGAGGCCGAGTAAGGGTGAGGAGAAGGAGAGGAGAGAGTCAAGAGGCCGAGTGAGGGAGTGAGCACTCGGTACTCGGAAAGTAGAGGGAGAGGAAGTCGGTAAGAAGTGGGAGATGCAAGGGGAGGGCCTCTAGTGATTAACGGTCATTGAGACATGTGTGGTGGGCAGCTTTTTCATAGTGCCAGATAAAGAGGATAGAGGGGGGTAGAGGCAATGAGAGAATGCAACCATTGTCTTCTCCATGGCTATAAAATCACCCCCTCTCCTCATTTCTTCTCCACACATTTCATTTATTCTCCATACAACTCAAGCAACAACTTCCTTCTCTCCTCATTTCTTCTCCAATCTCCACAATGCTCAAGTAAGAATTTTCCTAACGTCTTTAACTTTTATTCTCTCAATATGTTTGGAAGAAGCACCCATTTTGGGGACCAAGGTGTAAGCAAGCATGCCCTCAAACACCCTCTGCTAGTCCTCCTTCCAAGTATGGTGATGCTCATATCGATCCTTGTTAGCTCTTCCTGCACATGGGAGACTATGGTATGGTTGATCATCACATGGACCGAAGGGTGACAAGGACACAAGCTTTGGCATCAGAGTCATATATAGAGCATCATCATCAACCCCACCATCCACAGGCAAAAAAGTGGATTGTTGGAAACACATCACGAAGAGTATCAAAATCGTCGATGGCCGAAGGTCGATAATTGCAACATGTAATTACTGTAAAACTAAATTGACTGTAGGTTCGGGTGGAGGGACCAGATATCTAAACTAGCACCATAAAGAGCACCTAAAAAAGCTAGGGCAAACCCAAGGGGGAGGTGTGCAGATGTAGCTAAACTTTTTGGTTGATGGCACTGTAGGTACATGCATGTACAACCCTCAAGTAGCACATGATGAAATAGCATAGTTTATGGTTTTGAAAGATCTATCTATTATGATCTGTGAGAACCATAATTTTAAAAGAATAATCTAATATGGCTTCTGCCCATAGTTCAAATTTATGAGTAGAAAAACCATGAAATCTAATATTTTAACAATCTACAACAGAGATCTAGTTGCACTGAAAGAAAAAACCTAAAAGGTAGATTTTCTTTTGCTTTAACTTCCGATCTTTGGATGTCCCCACTCCAAAGAACTTGCTACCTTAGTGTTGTTGTCCATTAATTAGATAAATAGTGCAACCTGAACAAGAGAGTCATAGGGTTTAGGTTAATGGATGACACACAGTGACACTGGATAGCCATTGCCGAACACATTCTTGAGGTAATTCATTGAAACGACCCCCATTTTTACATACAATGCAAAAATAGAATCTAATATGCATACAGTACTAATCCATGGATCAGTAGTTAGTACGCACATGTATAACAATTGGAATCACAACCATACACCAAACTATTAAAGCGAAAACTAATATACAAAGAAATTTTACAATCCAGAGTATATAGCAGCAAAAGAAGCAAAGCCTTGTAGTGTGCCCATCCAACCCGCAGGCAACTGATGAGATATAAATCCCTAGAAAGATCACGTCAACAAAGATCCCACATCTTGCGACGAAAGCAAACCTTCGAAGCTTCGCTAACTTTATCCACCTAAAACAATAGATTAAGCAAGGGTGAGTACTTTCGTATTCAGCAAGACTTAAGGTGGTACTTGCAAATGCATAAATGCAGGCCAAGTTAAAGGAGGCTACTACAGTTAATTTTCATAAAGCGAAATTGAATTTGTAAATCAAGTTGTCATTTGCAAACGGAATTTGTAAGAGCAAGATTGATCGATAAGAAATAAGTAAAGCATAAGTAATACTCACAGCCCTTCGCGAGCGATGAACAATCCAATCATGAAATCCATCAATGCCGGCCCTTTGACAATCCTTATCTTGGTGGATCCAAGGGCACTCTTTCTAGCAAGATATTAGGGTGTTGGCATTGGGCAACTATGATATGATTCTAGGGGCTGATTTGTCGGGACCGGATTTCCAAATCTGAACCCTCTGTGTATATCCATGCTAGTCCAGGAAAAGTTAGCACACACAATGGAAACAGTGATGATAACACAATCATATCACGAAGCAAATAATATTAATTAAGCAGAAAGAATTAGCCTTATGGCCACATTATTACAAATAAACCAACCTCATGGCTTGAGTTCAATAAGAAGCAGCGGAAATAAAATAGTAGTAGCAGAGTGAGCCAATCCATATGCCCAACAGGCAATCGACTGGGGTACGCGCCCTAGTAGTCCGGATCGCCTTCATCATAACCACAAGCATAGAACTCGTAGTCACCTTCAGCTTCAGCACACTCCTTTGTGGAAAGTTGGGAAGCTGCAAGGGTGAGACAAAATGTACTCCGTAAGTCTTAGAAACATAATGCATGATAACTATATGCATAGCTGAACAATTGAAGGCTTGAAGGCATAATATGGTTCATTTGGCGTAAAGCAGAGTTTTAACTTTAAATAACAATAGTAATTTCACAAAGCATCATTTAACAAAAACGTAATAGAATAGTAATTGAATTTCATGTAACAACTACACAGGTTCCAACCATTTGACTAGCTCCAACCGCCAAACTATCAGAGAGTTCCAATCACTCACGGATTCCCAAACCATCAATTCATTTAAAATAAAACCATAAGGTCTACAATGTGCTAGCGTACCTTGCCTGCCCTTGACCGTGGGCACGGCTACTTAAGTAGTTTTAACTCTACAGAGTGTGTACAACTTTACCCAGAAAACATGATCAACTCTTGTCACCAGACAATTAACACACTTCCCTTGGTGTGTCGGCAGAGAGATCATGACAAGGCCTTTACAATGCACGATCTTGCTACTAACTTCGCCCGCTAAGGTTTCACCGCTGTTAGGGTTCTAGCCACCCAGTACATAAGCCCTTTCTTGCGTCTTGCGAGTGTCTACATCCGGCACGCATATCCAACCAAATGGCGAAGCCAATAACGAGACGCACAAATTAATTAGCCAGGTCGTACCCATATAGACTTGTAGTTGTACGGTAGTGCTCGGTCCATGGTAACACATGCTTCGGTCCTTAATTGACTAGGGCAGAACAATAATTTTACAAGACCTCGTGCATTCAGCACCCACCAAACATCCATCTGCCCCGATCTAAGCCATTTCCACTTAATTCAATTAAATAACAGTAGCAACACCAATTGCCACAACTCAACAAATAAGTTTAAACAATGCTTGAAAAAGTTTTTCATAATGGCATAATACCGAACGATTAAGCTGGACTAAGCAAATCTACCGTCCCATGCTACACTATTGGTTATCACCACATAGAGTAGCTAGATATCATCTAGGGTGATAAAGGTTTGGCATGAGCAACATTAATGAGGGTATAACAAGTCTAGGTTTTAGCTACACCTTAACACTACAGTTAAAGTACATTGCGCAAAATGACAAGCATGCATAATTTAAAACAACATAATGTTTTTCATAAAATTTGGGATCAACATGTTCAAGGAAGACTTGCCTTTGTTGACACCTGCTGGGTCTACTTCTGCCTGTTGATTCGCCTGCGTCGTCTACACGTGAAACGAGAACAAATAAAAAAACAAATTCAAAATTTGAAAAGAATGGTACTGGAAGATAGATCATGAATTTAGAAATTTGAATCATTGGAATCAGAGCTCGGACGAAGGAGAACGGGCCTCTGGAAGTTTCTCGGGAGAGAAAATCAGAAAAAATTAGAAAGGGTGACACGTGGTAGCTTGCGATTGGCTAGGATTTTCGGATTTTTGGAAAAATCAGAAAAAGGAAAAAGGATGTCGCTGACATGCGGGGCCCATGTGTCAGAGACATAGCTCATGGTGGACTAGGAGCACCAAGAGGACATTCGGGATGACGAGGCGGACCACGATGATGTGGACGCCACGCGAGCGGCTAGGGCTGACATGGCGCTGATGTGGCGACCACGTGGTCGTGACGCGCGCAGTACGAGAACCGGCGACACCGATTAGGCGGGATGTGAAGCAACTTGTGGCCGGCCGGGAGGCCACGCTGTGCGACCGACGGCGCACGACGGTGCTGATTGGGCACGGTCCACTCGGCGGTCATCTGATGAGCCCGAGGAATCGGACGGTGGCGAGGCATAGCGCGGGTGGCTGGAGACGTGGCCCGATCTGAAACGATCACCACGGATCGAATGGCTAGGGATTGCTGAAGTAGCTCGACGGCGAGGGCGGTGGCGCTACTCACCGGACTTGAAGAAGATGACGCGGCAAGCGGCGGAATAGCGACGAATTGGACGCGAGTCTGCATGGATCAGAAAGAGGGTGATGCGGGAAACTCCGACGTGCAAGAAGTGACGATGGAGACCCACCGGAGAGGGAGAAAGACGGCGGAGAAGGTCTCGGGTGGAGGCGCAACTCCGTCTAGGGTGAGCTCGACGCTGGCGGCGGTTTGGGCAACGAGACCTAGGGCAACCGAGGCGGTGCACGACGGGGAACACAACACGAGGCATCTTGAGGGCTTAAATAGCCTGGGAAGGTGTGCGTGGCACGAACGTCGAAATCGGCGGCTAGGGTTAGGGCTAGATGCAGCGGTGGCGGCGCGGGGTGACGTGGCGCGATGTTGGCCGTCTGTGCGGTGGCTATCGAACGACCAAGGAAGCATGGCTACACAAGCGACTTTGGACCGCTCGATCAAATCGTGGTGAGATCGGTTCGACTAGGGTTTGCCTGGCCTGGTGGCCGGGCGGGAGAACTGCAGGCGATGTGAGGAGGAAAGGTCGGTAGAAAGTTGAATAGGAACGCAGCCGAGGAATAGGGTTGGGCCATGGAAGGAGAATTCGGCCCAGAGATGATAATAGGAATTAAATTCATTTTCCAAATTTAAGAAATTCCAAAAATTCAAATAGAAGTAAATAAATAGCAAATAAATTCTAAAAAATCTTCAAAAATACAAAAAAATTCCTTGAAGCACAAGGAACCCAACAAAACTATAAATCTTTAGTTTGATGGATAGATTAGTCAAATTAAATCCTTTTATTTTTGAAAAATCCAAATTAAGCTTTGATTAATTCAAGGAAAATGCAAATGGTTCACTTTGAAATTCAAGCACTCGAAAACTTCAAATTTTTGGTATGTTACATGATTGGTTAGAAGAGCATAGCCCTATGTGGGTACATTGGAAGAACAAATGCTTCAAGTTTACACACAACAACCGAAGAGTGATGCTTCAAGGAATAAGGGAAGATCAATCAGATAACAAATTTATTGATGCTAAGGAACTCTAGGGATTGCTGAGATGGGGAGCAATCACTCATTTGGTGCAACTTCACCAGAATTTAGAAGGGGACTAGAATACAGAAAAGGGTGTACAAGAGGAGCACATTCGACAATTGGTTGCAAAGGTATTGCAAGTCATAAATATGGCCATTTGATTCCCCTTATCCCTGGTGCACAACCGGTAAATGTCAGACCATACCAGTATTCTCCACAACAAAAAGATGAAATTGAGTAGCAAGTGACAGAGATGCTGACAAAAGGAGTTATACAACAAAGTTCTAGTCCCTTTGCCTCTCCGGTGTTGCTAGTAAAGAAGAAGGACAGGTCATGGTGTTTTTGTGTGGATTATTGCAAACTAAATGCCATCACAGTTAAAAACAATCATCCTTTACCAATCATAGATGAGCTACTAGATGAATTGGAGGGTGCTTGCTGGTTTACGAAGCTAGACTTAGATCGGGTTACCACCAAATCCGAGTAGCAACTGGTGAGGAGCATAAGGCAGCATTTTGCACCCATCAAGGATTGTATGAGTTTTGGGTAATGCCCTTTGGACTCACAAATGCTCTAGCAACATTCCAAGGTGTGATGAATCAAATGTTTGCCCCTTTTTTGTTTATGGATGATATATTGGTGTATAGCTGCACTTTAGGAGAACATGTGCATCATTTGACAAAAGTGTTTTGTGTTCTTGAACAACAATAGCTGTTTGTTAAGAAGGAGAAGTGCTCATTTGGGCAGCAAAGGTTAGAATATTTAGGACATATCATCACACCAGCAGGGGTTTCTATGGATCAAACCAAGATAAATGCAGTCCTCAATTGGCCGGTGCCCAAAAATGTGAAGGAATTGAGGGGGTTTTTGGGACTTATGGGCTATTATAGAAAGTTCATTCAAAACTATGGTGTAATTTGCAAACCTCTCACAATGTTGCTAAAAAGGGGATGTTATTTCAGTGGGCAACAGTAACCAACAAAGTATTTAAACACTACCGAACTTCTCCAAACCATTTGTGTTAGAAATAGATGCAAGTAGCAGCGGCATCAGGGCAGTGCTCATGCAAGAGGGGCACCCAATAGCTTTCCTGAGTAAATCCCTAAGTGCAGGAAATCAAGCCTTGTCGGCATATGAGAAGGAGTGTATGGCAATACTCTTGGCAATCTCAAAATGGCGCCCCTACTTAAAACACCGAGAATTTATCATAAGAATAGATCAAAAGGCATTTGTGCATCTTACTGAACAGAGATTAATAACAAAAATGCAACACAAGGTGTTTGTGAAGCTGCTGGGTTTGCAATATCAAATACAACACAAGAGGGGTGTACAAAATGCCGCAGCTGATGCTTTGTCAAGAAAACTAGACATGGCTGAAATACAAGCAGTGTTAGCTTGTGCCCCAGTTTGGATTGAGAATCTTGTGGCTGGCTATCAAGATGATGAGGAGACCAAACAGCTGCTCACAGAATTGAGTGTAGTTGGATCAAATGATGAGGGATATATACTACAAGATGGAATCATTTGTTTTAAGGGCCACATATGGGTTGGCAACAATGCTTTGGCTCAACGCCACATCCTGCAAGTGTTGCATCACAATGGGATTGGAGGGCACTCAGGAATTCACGCGACGTATCACAAGGTGTGTGCCTTGTTTGTGTGCCCGAAGATGAAAGAGATATAGTGCAACAGTATGTCAAAGAATGTGAGATTTGCCAGCAAGCAAAGTGTAACATCCCAAATTTTGCTTTTTCTGTATTTATTGTGCTTTTTCCTTTTTATTGAATTTTTTGAGATTTATTTAATTTATTTTGAATTTGTTGAATTAAGCCTTTTTGTAATCTGTTATTTGTTTAGTAAAAAGTACCGGTGATCTTTTATTAAGAGTATTTTATTTGGATTCTAAATGTCTTGAAGTATTTTCTAAAATTTTTTTTGGATTTTTTCAAGTATTTTTCCTATTTGTTCAGACTTTGTTTATTTATCCAAATTGTTTTTATTCGGAAATGATTTAAAAACTCCTAAATAGTGTTGGGCCGAAACCCTGTTGGTCTGCCCATTTTTCGTGTCGCAGCTCAGCCCGTGCCAGCCTGTGCGGCCTGCTTCGTTGAAACCCTAGGATCGCGGTCATCGGATCAAGATCCAACGATCACGTTTCCTCCGTGTCGCCCGTTTGCTCTAAGCCGTCGATGGTTTGCCACGTGGATGGCTGTGATCATGCCACATCGACTTGCTGTATCTCAACCGAATCCGCCACCACCACCATTTCTGTTTTGGTTTCCGTGCCCTACACGGAAGCTGAGCACCCTATTTATTGTGCCATCGCCACCCCTGTGTTGTGCACGTCAAGTTGAACTCACAGCCCCGTTGCTCGCATCCCAAGTCGCTGCCATTTGTCCGTAGGAGCTCGCCAAAGTTCACCAAGCCTGCGCTGTGGTTTTTTCTCCGTTTCATCATCGTCGATCTGCTTCCGCCGTCGCCAAGGCCATCGGAGTATTGCTCTCACCGAGCTGCATTGAACTGAGGAGGAAGCGTCGTCGGAGGACACCTAGAGCGCCATGCCGCGCGTTGTCGTCTTCCTCTCCGGCGAAGACCTCACCGCCGTGCCGCCATCAACGTTGGGAAGCTTGAGGACCGTCGGATCTTCAATTAACAGTCAGGATCAAGCCACATCACCGCGTCAACAGTAAACTGCTCTATCTTCCGCACCCGTTAGATCTTGATCATGTAGTTCAGATTGTGTCATGTATAATTGCATTAGGGTAAGTCTTAGCTGTCGGATCAAGGTTGGATGGTCTAGATCTTGCCACGTGAGTGGGTCGCTACTCCGTCTGCCGTTGCCATCGGATCTGAGTCGTGTGTCCTTGATCGTGCTACGTGCCGTCCACCGGGTCTACCACGTCGCTACGTCGCTTCGTCTCTGTCGTATTGTCTGAACCGTCGGATCTAGATCCAACGGTCAAAACTCAGACGCGTGTTGCCCCTGTAGTAGATCAGGGTCACGTCGCATCGTTTGATCTCAGTCATCCATTTTCAATTGGGCGGATGAGATTGCGCTAAGATTTCTGCCAGTAGCGTAGTGCCGCATGTCACGTCATGATTGGGCTGTGTGACGCCGTTGATGCCACGTCTTGTGTCATCCAGTGCACGGGCCTAGCGCCGTGGGTCCACAATGGACCAAGGCCGAACTGTGGACCGAGTCCGTGCGCCATTGACGCGTGCCGCCGTCTGATTGCGCCATGTGTCCGCTGACGTCAGTGTGACATCACAATTTGTTTTTTCATAGAAAAATAATTAGCCAAAAATCATATTAAGTGCTAACATCAGCATGACATCATAAATGCTATTTTTTGTATAAAAATAATTCGGTTTTTTACAATTTCCTGATTTATCTTTTATTTCAAATTTTGAATAGCTATATCTTTTGCATTCGAATTCCGATTGAGGTGATTCTAGTTTCAAAAAATTTGTAAAATCAAGATCTATTTAATGGTGAATTTTATTTAATTTTTGGAGTTGATCTTTCTCTCTATTTTGGGTATTTATTGCTTTCTCTCTCATTATGCGTAAACGTCGAGTTGCCCGGTGAGTTTGTGGTTGAGGAGTCAGCACCCGAGCAAGATCCAGAGTAGGAGTTAGAACTATTTGAAGGCAAGTTGTGTTTTGATCATATTGAACCCATTCTTTAAATATTATATTGTTTCAAAGTATTGTATATTAATTCAATTATCGCTTGTCTCACATATGTTGGGAATAGTTAATTATCCACTTTGAATTACATCTACCTTACTATGCCATATGTCATATCTCATTTGTCACCCTAGAATGGTTTACAATGGTTGGTAGCTATAATTGCCAATGTGGGTATTTAGAATGTAAGTAGTATGCTTAGCCAATCAACTGGGGTGGTAAAATAATTTAGACCGAGGCAAGTGGCATGTACTTGTGGTGGGCCAATGTGGTATTTGGGCGGTCGCATTGCTTTTTATGATAATTATTGGTTCATGGTTATGATGATTTTTAGTTAGTCTTGGTTTGGTCAATTAAGGACTTGCAAGAATTTGAACCGAGTCATTCATACAACCACAAATCTGGTATAGGACAAACCTAGCTGATTAATTTGTTGAGTCTGAACTTTGGTACTATTAGTGGTGGCGTGAGACCCGGGTTGTGGTAACCAGTCCTCGCACGGGTGGCTGACATGGTGCAAGAGGGGGGCCTTGGATGTGGTAACTAGTTTCACCAGTATTGAAACCTTAGCGGGTAGTACCAAGTTTAGATAAGCATTGGAAAGGCTTTATTATAATCACTCACCTTTGTAGTGTATGATTATACCTTGTGGGTAAAGTGTATAATCTCTACAGAGTGTAAAACCTATTCGAATAGCCGTGCTCACGGTATTGAGTATTACTCGGTGATTACAGTCAAGAGTTAGATTTTATCAAAACAAATGTGGGAATGGATGCTGAAATGTAGAATAAGGTTATGAATTGGTTATTGAAAAACAATTGCAAAAGTTATTATTTCTATTATTCGTTTTACTATCTTTCAATATATTTATGCTACTTCTTTACAAATGCTGTTTATGTAAAATAACCTTGTAACCCATCCTTTGTACTAAGCCATGCATATAGTATATTAGACTTACATTCTATGCACGGCATATTCAGTGCTTTATGTACTCACCCTTTGCAATGAAACATCACTAGTTGAAAAAGAAGTAACGCATGCTTTTGAGGAAGAGCATCAGGAAGAGGCGAACAACTATGGTGTGAACCTTGTCAGTTGTCTATGATAGATTGAAGGGTTTTCTACGCTTATGTTTATTTCCGCTGCTGTTTATTTACTTTTTAGTCTTAACCCTGTGAGGCGTACTCATGTAATGTGAACCATAAGGTCGTTTAACAATTATACTTAATTTGATGAAGTCTTTATTATGTTATCGCTAAGTATGATTGTGATATTCATCTATGTTGAGTTTGTGTGCACTAACATGATCCTGGACTAGTGTGAAATATATAGAGGGTCCAGATTTGCATATCCGGGTCCCAACTTTGGTGGAACATGTGAAGTTGCTGAGATGGCTTCAACCCCTGCCAATCCCGATACAAGCATGGAGTGTGATCAGCATGGATTTCATTGAAGAATTGCCTCAATTTTACAAATATACAACAATATTGGTGGTGATGGATAAGTTCTCTAAATATGCCCATTTTTTACCATTGACTCATCCATTTATAGCACATCAAGTAGCACAAGTCTTTTACAATCAAATATACAAGCTGCATGGTCTCCCGTAAACAATAATTTCAGACAGAGATAAAGTCTTTATAAGTACTTTTTGGCAAGATCTATTCAGATTATCAAACACCCAATTGAACATGAGTTTAGCCTAACATCCGCAAACAGACGGTCAAACGGAATGCCTTAATCAGTGCTTAGAAACCTACTTAAGGTGTTTTGTTCATGCTTGCCCAAAGAAATGGTCAGACTGGCTATCATTAGTGGAATATTGGTATAATACCACATTTCAGACAGCTGTGGGAAAGACACCCTTTGAGGTACTCTATGGCTATCCACCTCGGCATTTTGGCATTTCCAATCTCAATGTTAGTATAGCAACAGATCTACAGGATTAGCTGTACCAAAGGGAGCAAATGACTAAGTTGTTAAAGGTGCATTTGGATCGGGCTTGTGTGAGAATGAAGATGCAAGCAGATAAACACACATAAGATCGATCTTTTGAAGTGGGTGATAAAGTGTATATGAAACTGCAACCTTATGCGCAGACTTCTCTTGCAACCCGCAGCAATCGGAAGCTCTGTTTCTGTTTCTACGGACCATATCGTATTGTGGAGAGAATCGGCACAGTGGCTTATAAACTGGATTTACCTAAAGGCAGCAAAGTCCATCCAATTGTTCATGTGTCTCAACTTAAGAGATATATTCCTCCATCAACAGCAGTGGACATAATTCAGTCAATGAATTGTATAGAGGCAGAAAGAAGTGTAGTTCCGATTGCAATTTTGAAGAACAGACTGATTAAACAAGGAGACAATGTCATACCTTCTGTTTTGATACAATGGTCAAGCTTACCATCATCATTGGCAACGTGGGAGAATGAAACAGCCATTCGGCTCCAGTTTCCTACAGCACTGGCGTGGGACATGATGAGGACATCAACTCCAAGGATACGACTGCTGCCACTACTTTCTCTCTAACTACGCCGTCTTCATTGCCTACACTCGACACTGCGACATCTTCGTCGCCAAAGAGCCTTAATCTAGAAGCTCAGCGTTTCAAACCCACGACAAAGGATCAGCACCTCAAGTACACACCCCTAGGACAGCCCACGCGCCAAGAAAGGCTCGTATGGAAGCCCAAGATATCAAAAAGCCCGGTTCGGCCATCCAGCAGTACGCCAACTTCAAACAGATGTAACTCGGGCTCCCGAACTCCATTTTTAACGTGCGACCACCCGTTGGAAAGCTTATCTCCTAAGCTTTCCAATGGATCTAGCCCCACCTCCAAATTCACTACAGATCAACAGGAAAACACCAAACAATGTCACAGACTAAATCTGTCAGGTGCTGCGTCACCGTATTTTTGGGCTCATGGCTCATGTATGGTTAGGGTTGCGTGGTGGCCGACCCTAGGGTGGTGGTCAACTCTATTTTGGGTGCCCCAAGTTTAGTCTCCACCGTATATAATGCCCCAACCGTCGTACGTTGTCGTTTTGGTTTTGTTGCGTGTGGTTGACCCCTTGTGCATCCCTCCTCGTGTTCGCGTATGTCGACTAGACTGTAATACCGCAAATATTCTTTGCAAGGGTTTTGGCCAGAAATGTTTTCATTTTCTTGATTCAAGGATTTCTTCTGGAGAAAAGTTTTGTCGCTCGCAGTTTATTAAAGGGTTTGAGTTTTTCCGTGAAATATTTATCGGAATGGTTGTTTTCTCCGAGCCGTTTAGTTCTGTGGCAAGTTACTAATCCTGTCATTTGTCTTATCGCGCCAAGAATTAAATTTTTGGGTCGCGCTTTTGGTTAAAAGTCGGATTTTTGTTTTAGGAGGGTTGTTTGGGAATTTCCCCTCACCTAACCTCTCTCTCTTGTATTTGTGGTGTCATTGCTTGGATGGGGGCCGACTTCCCTTTTTCGTGGTCTTGGCGATCCATTCGAGGGGCTTGCTCCTCTCCCTGGCCTCCTCCACATCCTGGCGCCTACTCCCCCAGCCTTTGCCGACTCCCAGCAGCCCTGCTCTCCCCTGCTGCTCGCCTCCCCTTTGGCTGGCGCCTCCCCCCTGCTGCTCTCCTCCCCATGGCGGCGCCTTCTCCCGGTGGTCAAGAAGAAGAAGGAGCAGCAGCAAGCGGCAACAAGTAGCAAAGAAGATCGGTGGTGGCAAGCAGCAGTCGGGCGACCCCACCTCCTCCGGCCAGCCACCGGCGAACCCACCTCCTCCGGCCAGCCACCGGCGCCCCCTCCTCAAGCCTAGCACCTTCCCCACCTTCCTCTCTTCTCCATGAGTAAGACTTGAGGTAAAAACTCTAGGTCTTTGGGGGATTTTATTTGCTTGCATGTAGGGTGTTTGTGTGAATGCCTAGCTGAGATTCATGGTTTTGAGATGTTGGGGGTTGGGGAACTGGAGAGACTAGAGTGAATGAGAATGTTCTGTTCGGACAGATTTTCGTACTTGGTTAGAGCTGCTAATGGAAAATTCTAAAAGCGTTTTCTGGGGGTTTGGCTATAACGAAAGTTGTAGATAATTGAATTACCTTTCAATAGAGTCCGAAATCAACAAGTTTCGTTCAGCCGTTTGAAAGTTATGGTTATTTTACCGCGTGCTGTCCAGAGCGAACTATTTTTGCGGCTATCTGCTGTTCGTCGCAAATCTGAGAATAATCGGTGCTTTTCTCGGTCAGTCGGCTATAGAAAAAGTTATAGATAATTGAATTACCTTTCAATGAAGTCCAGAATCGCTAAGTTTCGTTCAACCGTTTGAAAGTTATGCCCATTTTACCAAGTGCTGCCCCGGGTTGGCAGATTTCTGTTTTCGGGTTTAGGAGTAGGTTGCAAAGCCAACTTATTTATGAGTCTTGCGTTGAATTGTGGGTGTGTTTTTGAGTGGATTATATCCATGTGCAGGTGGTGTGACCCTGGGGGTGGCAATCTCGTCTCGCCACACCGTCTCGAGAAGTTGAAGGCAAGTGTAGTGTCTTCGGTTGTGGCTTAGGTGGCCCATTTGGTTTTGCAAGCATATAATTATCCATGTGTTATTTTAATATTTTCATGTTTGATTTTGCTTGCGATGTGATGAATGAGAATGGTTAATTGGTTATGCTATCGTTCAAACCTAGATTATATGAAGTGCATCAATGTTTGTTTATTTGTTATGTGTGTTGATTGACGAATCATATGCCTTGTCAATATGCCATGTGTTTCATTTTATATATGCCTTGATGATGCTCCCTAGTATGATTAGGCTAATGGGAACATAGAAGATATAAGACTTGCGTTATGAAAATAGCTCGAATTGTGGTCATGATATGCGATTGTGGCGGTTATGTGAATGTTGCTGATATATGTGACCTTATGGATATGAAAATTGAGAATGGCCTTTTTCATATATGTGTTTATGAAAAGTGCATCTTTGGAGTGAATGCTTTGTGGGTTGTTTGTTGGACCCCGTACAATCGCCAAATGTATATATTGCTATATCACACGTTCATAAGATTGCTTACTACTACGAGAGGTGAACGTGAATAATAAAGTTGTGAGGTTGGATTAATAGAAAAAGTTGATTTGCTATATTGAAAATTTATTATGTCTTTGGTGCGAGTGTTAATGACAGATTGACCATATTGATGAGATTTGTTGAGAATATGAATATGAGTGATGAGAATATGAATATGAGGGTTGAGAATATGAATTTGAATGTTGGGAATGCGGATATGAGTATTGAGACTATGGATATGAATGTGAGGAATGGCATTTGCATATGTGCATTCATGAATTGCATTGAGCAGGCGGTGAGAAAGTTATACTGAAGTATAACTAATCCGAGTGCTCGGAGTTCCTACCCGTAGTCCCATCCTTGGCGTGGATGGGAGCGGTGATAGCGTGAGGACCCGCTCATTGGGTAGCGGCAAGTCCTGTTGGCGAGGCCCTTCCACAGGATGGTTGGGTTTGAGGGCACGACGACGGGTGGTGCTCGCAATACCGGTATTTGCTAAAAAGAGAAGATGAGTCATGCATGATGCACCATGTGCATGAGAATGCATCATAAGTATGAGAATACATCATATGCATGAGAATGGTGAAATATGTATGAGAATGCATCAAATGCATGAGAATGCATCATATGCATGAGAATGGCGAAATGAGATGAGCATATGAACATGCAAGCATTTGCATTGCATGGACAATGTATGAATACAAGATTCTTCCCTTGTATGGTATGTTTGCATCTGCCTTTGCATTGGCAAAGAGGAATCATGTTTAATGAGTCGATTGTGTTGTATGGATATGATATTCGCTTTGTTTGGCATATTTGCATCAGATTGCATTTACGATAACTAATCATGTTAATGAGTTGATTGTAATGTATGGATATGAGATTCGCTTTTGTATGTTTTGTGCACTTGAGTATGAAAGCATAAATGCATTCCATTGCATTGTGTGTTGCAATCGATAATTGGGATTGATGAGAATGGGAAGAACAGGTTGAGGATTGAGGCGTGGACTCATCCGAAATGTTTATTGAGGCGAGGTAAGATTTAGTTATGTTTTCGAGTTGGTGTGGTAAGTGGAATTAGTAATCGTTTCTTTTACTTGTTGATTTCCTTTAGTAATGGCCATATCAAATTCTAGAGTAACAGATAATTCAATTGAATTCATTACTTTTTATTAATGTTGCACTTTCTTTGAGTCTTGGACTCACGCTTGTTTGCTTCTGCTTTAGGTACCTTGAAGCGGATTAAATGCTTGGGAGTAGTATCACGTGCACGACTTCGGTCTTCAACAATTTATTTAACAAATTCAATAATTCGGATGTAAATAATGAGGTTGTAATATGTTGTTCGTCGTGTTGGAGTTTCTTAACTGTCTATTGGATGCGTGATTGGTTAACTAAGGACCTGCTAGAATGATATCATATTATCTGCAACTATTTATCTGTCTGCTGAGTGGATGTCCTCCTTTCTGGGGAGGTCATGCCGAAATTTTCTATTTTTGGTGACTTAGTCTCTAAGCCAGTTCTAAGATTTTAGGGGTTGATTTTGGTTTTCCGTAAGAGGTGTTAGAGTTTATGTCTTGTTCGGTAATTCTTGTTCAATTGAACTTTCTGTGGAGAATTATTGTTGCTTGGTAACCCTCTGGATATGTGTGGGTCCGAGGTATTACAGTTGTTGATTAGGGTTTTGGTAGCAGCCGTGGCGCGTTTGACGCCGGGGTGTTACATAGACCACCCGTGACGAGAGACAGAATCTCACCCTTGTTTCTTTGAGATTATTGGATTGAAATTGCTTTCACCTTGTTCTTGCATGTTCTCGGTTGCAGCAAGTACAAGGATTGATCGGGTCTTGATTTGGTTGATTGCCTCGTGTGGTGATGTTGCGATTGCTTGGCTGCTGATCTCGTGGTTAGTAGCTGATCTATCTACTCCGTATCACATCAAAACCGACGTATCGTTCTCATCAGAAGATCGGGCCGACCCTAGTGCGCATCAGGACAAGCCGGGACTCAATAGGGGAGAATGTTATGTGTCGGACAGTGAACAGGGTTACCCGGCAAATCTGAGACTTAAGATGTATTGATTGTAATGTGTTCTGAGTTGGGTTGTATTACTCGGTGTGAGTGGGCTTTAGGCTTGGGTGTGTCGGGACCCATTTGTAACGGACTCCTGGGCGGGGTATAAAAGGCTGCTCCAGAGAAACTTGGAAAGGAAGGGAAAAACAGAATCCTCATTTCTCCAGAGTTCTCCCTGTTCTATTCCGCAAAACCTATTCTCCTATCCTGATGATCATCTCAATCCCTTCCTTGCTTGAATGATCATCACATCGTGGTTGCGAATTGCGACACCGTCCGACCACCTACCTCTTCAGCTAGTGCCCGGTCTGCAAGGCGTCGATCGTGCAGCTCTACGGCCGTGATTCCAACCTCCTCACAAAAGTTCCAAATTCTAGCAGACTTTTTACTATCCTTGTATTGCGCTATCTATTGAGTTAGGATCAAAATGTTATAAAAGTATAAATGATTAAGATATCAAAAATATAAGAGTAATTTAGTGGTACCTATTAAGAATGGTAAAACTCTCTTCTCGTCAAGTCAAATGTTTGGTAGCGACGGATTTAGCCGCACTAGCCATTATATTGGCAAACAGGGGCGGACCCAGCACTGGGGCAGCTTGGGCTGCTGCCCCACCTAAAATTTATAAAGTCAAGGTATGTTATATATACTGCATATGTATAGACCCAACATATTTGGAAGTTGCCTGTATTCGACTAGTTGAGCAGCTTTGGTAAGTCGGTAAGTCCTGTCGTCCTTAACTCCTGATGAAAGCATTTGTTGGATGTGGATTAGCATTTGAAGTTAGAAGTTCTGTGCTTTTTGCTTAGAACTGAATTGTTTCTTTATGTATGTTTCTTTAATAGTACTATTGTTGTTACGTATATTGCATTCTTTTTAGCGTTTTAATACTACTTTAAACATGCCCCACCTATAATTTCTTCCTGGGTCCGCCCCTGTTGGCAAAAGTTGGCTTGAACCTCAACTTTTACTAGCATACACATGCACGGTGTTGCCGCGATGGTTAGGATAAATGAATTGCGAAAAAAAGCCCTGCACTCGTATTCTTACAAAAAAAGGGAAGCTTTTTCTACCATTCACTGCTCATATTACAAGCGGGAAGATCGTGACAAGAAGTGGGAAACCACCCCTGCCTATTAGACCTTCTCAGTTGATCCCTCGACAAGTTTATGTATGTCCTGCAGCGTTGCCCAGAGGAAGATCTTTGGTCTTAAACAGCTACGGAGACACCCACATGATCTGCAATCTTGAGCTTACAGTACGGACTGTTGTTGGGACTCCCAGGTTCACATCTGTTAATTCTATTTACGATATACTAGGTAGGTTTCACGCGCTACGCTGCGTGCGACTAGTTTTGATGCATTTAAGTGTTCGGGAAGCAAAATAGATAAACATTTGTACAATATCAAAACATCCATATCCATCCTACATTAGACAAGCAGACTAATAGATATCAAACAAAAAGAGTAATTGACATATAGGCAACAGAACAAATCAGAAATGTTCGGTTCGCACATGGTAAGTAATTCCTTATCGACAAAAATAAGAAGAGGCCAGTCTCATAGTATTTCCAACCCTAATACAGAAGAGTAAAAATGGTAATAGAATGCATATGGAAGATTTACCAAGACTAATAATGCAAATTGCGGTAATGATAAGGCACACATCACCGAAAATGTAAAGTCCTTCTACTGAAGCGAAATGCACTGTTTACCTACATTTGTAACTATCCTTTGTTTGTCCTACAGAAACAAAAAGCAAATAAAACATAAAGCTATAATGTTATATTGCTGTTGCAGCTAATGGGATTCGGTAAATCTAAATAGCGAAAATGAATAAAAAATGATAAGCATTAAAAGACAGGAGCTGGCTTGTAAAAAGCATAACCAAAAGGTATAATAAGAGTGGAAAATACCTGCTAACAACAATACAACGTGCTTACTATTTGTTCTGACAAATTCCAAAAACATGTACGATGGCTAACAATACCAGCTGAAGACTGAAGAGCATGAATTCTTTCAAGACCATAATGTCTACAGAAAGTCAAAGATATACTAAGCATGCACATACTAATAATTTATGTCCTACCTAACTAAAGAAATAATTTTTATTTCTACTATTCTGGCATACTAACTAAAGAAGTTCCTACATTGAAAAAGAAACAATTGACGAAAAGGAAACCAAAGGGCACCTCTGTGAACAATTTAGCTAAAAGTGAACATAAATAGGTATATGACCATTTTAGCATAGGAAATATTATTCTTGTAGCATATACCAACCTTCCACTCCAAAGAAGAAAGCACAAAAAAAATTGTAGAGAAGTTCAGTAAAATCGAAATTAAGCAGGAAACATAATCAAATTAAATCCTAGTTTGTCATCGCAAGTTGCATTATCAGCAAGAATATGTGTGACTGATCAATAATAAACAACAGAACTAATTTAAGTAGAACATGGATATCAAGGTAGCTTACGTTTGCCTCCCTGTAAACAGTGTACCGTTTAAGCCAATGTATGCAGTAAGCTAGTTTCTGCTACTAACCAAGGCAATCCTCCCTATTAATGCGCACATATAGTATATGTACAAAAGATCACCACAATAGATTTAATTCATTAGATTCTGCTACCAATCAAGTCAATCCTTTGCACTAATGCATGCATACACGCACCTATATACAAAAAGGCTAGTTTAAGAAGAACATATGTATCACCTTCAGGTTCGAACTATCAGATCTAGACCAAACAATCAGGAATTCAAGAACCAAGCAGGTGCAACAAAGATGGAACAACTAATTCGGGTCCTTAGAAGGATCTACCTAACCTTGCAAGCTCTGGGTAAGGGCAGCAGCACGGAAGGCTCTCACAGGCGGTGCTTGTGAGGCAAACAAGAACCACTCGAACTATCAAACCTAGACCAAACAATCAGGAAGTCAAGAAACAAGTAGGTGTAAGATAGATGGAGCAACAAACCTAGGTCCTTGGGGGAAGATCTGACAACGTCCGCAGCTGGAGTTCCATCTAACATCCTTAACCTACAGGTAATAATTAGCTAAACGTATTAGCAACAGGTTGTGCGGTTATGTCCTAAAGGTAATGCATGCATTAACAAAGAATTCCAATATTAGAATCCACTGAATTGATGAGAGCATCTGCAAAGCAAATCAAAGACAAAAGTTTCACAACAGAATGCCATACAGATTCACTGAGTAAGCAAGCAAAAATGACTGAACAACTAATGGTGCTAATCTAACCAGACTGGCAACAGGAACACAATAGAGTAACTATACGACCAAACGGCAACTTCCAAAAATTAGTAAGATAATGATTTCATGAAGTTGGGGAGCACAGTGAGACCTGTCAAATTATTAGAGGGTATGCACTGGAATTATCTTGTCGATATATCAATATGTGACCAAAACGATGTGACCTACAATGCCGGGACATGGAACTCGGCGAAACATCCAAATCCAAACCAAGTATTGAGCTACAGGGTAATGCGGAATTTTCCATGTTGCCAAAAAAAAGAACGTGTTTCCAATATCAAGTAAAGAAGAGCACAAAGAAGTCCATGAGTTTGGGGGTGGCCTAACCTTTGTAGAGTACACCCTCTCATAGGACTCATCCAGAATAATTTTGGTTGCCTGATCGAATCCTTACAAAGTCTCTTGAGGAACAATACACGAAGAAGGTGCAGGAACACATAAGTATTAGCAAGCTACAACGATAGCAATGATAGGGTGGACTGTGACAGACAAGCAGGTACATTACAAAAATGTGTCAATGATATAGACTATTTCTTAACCCTAGAAAGAGAATATCTTTCATAGTATGATAAATAGATATTCCAGAAAAATAAAGTGCCTGAGGTGCTAACTAATTCACGATTATTATATTTGGTTGCCAATAGTGCCTATGCTACCACGGTACCACCCAAAAAAACAATGCAAAGTGCCACTCAAAAAAGCACCTGTAGTATTCGCTGCTGCACTGACCTTCCTTCAGCTTGAGTTTTACTACCCATTAAAGCAAGATATTGCGTAAGCATTTTAGCTGTCTACCTTGCAAGCTCCAGTCGCTCCACTTACTAATATTGCTTGGCTTATACAATCATGGATCATAAGTCCGGGCAGAAGAAACATAGGGAGCTTCGTTATGATTCATACTACACGTAAAAGAAGTGACAGTTTCTTTCTGGGTCAGATATTTCCAGAAGATAAGTCCTTATAGTGGCTCCCGAAATCTTCTCATTACCATGAAATTGAATCTCTACAAATTTGCCAAAACAACTGTAAAATCAAGAAAGGTAAAGTGTATAGACAAATTGCTATGATGATATAATGTAGAAGTTGTATAAGTAAACTAATAACCACTTAAAAGGTAAAGGAGGATTACTGCATCGCATTTAGGTTTGTTACCTTGAATTACTAATCATGATTGTTTTTGCATTGCCAAACGCCTCAAGAACAGCGTTGGACCGTGACAGACAAGCAGGTACATTACAAAAATGTGTTAAGGATATATATTGTTTCTTCACCCTAGAAAGAGAACATATTTCATAGTATGATAAATAGATATTCCAGAAAAATGAAGTGCCTGAGGTGCTAACTAATTCATTATTATTATACTCTAACCCACAGGCACCACTTTCTTGTGGTGTTTAGGTTGCCAATAGTGCCTGTGCTACCACCCCAAAAAAAACAATGCAAAGTGCCACTGAAAAACACACCTCCAGTAGGCTCTTGTCGTAAATTTTCGGAACCCTGAGGGCCTTTTTGTAAAATTGAAAATACATTTTGGAACACTAACTGATCAACATATATAACGGTATCTATTAGAAAGACAATAAATCGTGCTAAACCCTACAAATAACGCATTGATATAGTTCTAAAGTACCAACAGTGATGAGGTAAAACGGCAGCAGGAAAAAGCTCTGTGATCTAATGATATAATAGTATTTCCATTTATCAAACCGTTGTCTAACTATGCAATAATTTACCATGATCAAGCTGATCTTGACACAATAGCAAAAAAAATGTAGATATCCGACAATGTTTGAATTTTCAAGCAAGATTAACCTGAAAATAGTCGGCATGGTTAATCTTCACAGTGAGCCTTCTCACAAAACGCTAACAATCGATAATCTGTAACTTCGAAGAAACCTGAAGATATAAATGGATAAGAAGATATGTTCACGTATAGTACAAAGTGCATATCTTCGTTGAAGATTCCAATAGAAAACTTGTAATAAAAACGATATTACCGTTTCTTCTGTAGAAATTAGCCCTATTTTTTCCGTAACTTGTCACTTCCTAAAACAGAGAGTATATAAGATACAATGAAAATGGTTAACAAACCAAAAAAAAATGACATGGTTGAGGAGCTGCGCTTAGCATATCTTTTGTGGCTGAAGAAAATTATCTCTAAGAAAATAATGGTAGCAAACCTTTAGATTTTTGTTCTCAGCAACTTTCCAAACAAACAGCTCTCTCCCCATAGACACCTACACAAAAACCAATTGAAGAAGCCAATGAAATGGCTCCTTCTTTATGAAAAGGATGAGCGATCAGAAAGTTAATGCATCCTCAACAGCCACTAAGCATATGAGCTACCTACCTTGTAGTAAGATAAATTTTAAAGAACATGACAAGGACTATGGGTCAGGACATCCCTTTAAGCGACATCTACCAATGACAGTTATATGATCATAAGCCAGGACACGAGTAAATACAGTGGTAAATATCTTCAACCGCATGATCAGTAGAAACTATAGAATCAATTAAGGCGGATATTATTTGCTAGTGGTAAATGCCAAAGAGCAACGCACCTTTTTTTTTTGAGAACATGCAGGAGAACTGTGTGTCATCGCATTAAGATCAGGAAAAAGTTCCACACAAATCAATGGGCATGTGTGATGGATTAAACCTATAATCGTAGCCACAGGAACGACCTGATGAGACCATATTCGGCATGGATATGACCAAGGCTATTTCTACTACGCTACTTTCATCTACATGGCTTCATCAACCTCCACCTTGGCCAGGACGATCACGCAGTTGGCCTTCTTGGCTTTTGGATTTGGCGTCATCATCTACATCAGTTTGGCTACCACCTTGGCCGCCGCCTAGGCTTCTGGGCATGGCACTTTCACCTTCAGTTGTTAGGCCGCCACCTTGGCCGCCTCCTGATGAGGACATCACCTCTCTCGATACAACCACACCTACTACAACTCACCAACGAGCCCATCCTACAAGAGTCCAAGGTCTAATGACTTGAGCTCACGCACGACAGCTTAATCATCAGGTGAATGCGTTTCGAAGCCACCTCATTAGTGATAATATGAATGGGATGCTATTTAATACTTGTGATGATTTGATTGTACTTAGGAACCATGGAGAAGGACCCTCGTAGACCAAAATTGGGCCAAAGATCAAGTTCAAGTCAGATTGGAATGAGAAGTTCAAATTCAACTCCAGTTCGGCCTCACCAACAGCGCTGATTTTAAAATGCCATAACTTTCGATTCTGGAGGTTTCTGGAGGCCCATGAGTACACGTTTGAAATATCTCGGAGTCTACTTTCCAAAGGATCTAGTCTGACCTCAAAACTCCTTCAGATGCGTCCGGAACTTGCCAAATACCACACGTTGCTTTTTCAGTCCGAGTTCGAGTCCAGTTCGGCCTCACCAATAGCACTGACTTCAAAATGCTATAACTTTCGATTTCGAAGGTTTATGGAGGCCCATGAGTACACGTTTGAAAGATCTCGGATTCTACTTTCCAAAGGATCTGGCCTCATATCAAAACTCCTTCATATGCGTCTGGAAACAGCCAAAAACCACTCGATGCTTTTTCAGTCTGAGTCAAACTCTAGTCAAAGTAGGTTTGGTGCTTTGAATTTGAGTTGTATTAGATCTCCTATGCTTTGGACGACCCCCTCCTGCTCCCCTAGTATAAATAACCACCCAAACCCTCATCTAGGACTTGGGTTTTGTTTAGTTATGTTTAGCCTTTGCTACATACCGGTAATCACGCGTGTCGGATAGACCGCCTGCTTTATCGTTACAGAACCCCACCGTTTGTGATACTTTCAGATCTGATCTTAATATATATTTGCCAATTTAGTTAGTTGTTCATCTTATTCTTGCTATGTTCTTCGATTGCTTGCAAGAACAATGACCTTCGTGGTCAGGTTGATCGCGTCTCGGCGAGATCAATAACGATCTGGAGTTGGTGTATCGGTCGCTAAGGCGCAACGTCCTGGACGGTTGTAGTCGGACCGTCAACGTCGATTCCTACCAAATCGATAGTTACCATCCTCTCATCGAAAGATCGGGACCAATCCAATTTTTCACATGACGACCCACCAAGAAATCTAAGCGCTCCTGTTACAGAATTAGATTTGCAACCTAGGCTACCTATGCCACTAACCCTGTCGAAGCACCTCCATGCACTTCGCTCTGGCCAACCTCCATTGGCCATACTCCCCCTGAATCAAACGGACAAATAAGAGGCTCTATTTTGAATAGAATGCATAACAAAAAAAATTGTAGTATATCTAATATTCTAAACGCTGTGTCTTTCTATTGATGAAAAGCAGTACATGAGAGGTTTGCTGTAAATAAATTATGCTGAGTATAATAAATGTAAATGCACAAAAAAAGATTCCACAGAGGTAAATTAATCATGAAAGAGAATACTGAGTCTATCCACTCATTTGTTTTCGGAGATTTCTCTACAGAGGCTTGATATGACACTAACCGGACTTTAGCAAATAAAGCAGCCCAAGCAACAATTATAGGAGTGTGAGCATGACTTTGAAAAGCAGCTGTATTATTCTCTTGCCTGCTACTGCAACTACAAATTCAGTGTCTTTACTATCTTTATGTATATGAAATAACTTGAGGGACCTCTTCAAGAAGGCGCTGTCCTTCAGACAGTGTACGTAATAGCTGTCTCTTATCAATGTATTCATGCATTGTAAAAGACAGTCAAGGATATGACTGCACAAAGCAACTCGTAAGTCGAAAATCCCAAGGATTATAGCTATAAAATAGGAACACAAGACCAAATTTGTTTATAGCAAACATCATGAAATGATCAAAAGAGCTCAATCTGGTAAGGATATTCATTGCGCCAACCCTTCTCATTTGCCATTTCAATTAGTTTTTCCAGTCTCTGAAGTTCTTTATGGATCCACTTAATGTGGAAAAGTGGACAACTTGGTTAATGTTTCAAACAGAATGAATACATAAACTTAAAATAGGAGAATTCATAATTTACTAACATGTCACAGAAGTATTGAATTTAAACTCTAATACAAGAACCAAAACATGAGACTCAAGATATCAGATCTACATGCAAACACTTGTAGCATGTACCATATAACGCGCAGAGCTGATCTAAGTTCTTAACAAACTTACATGACTTATTATGTCCCCATGTACGCTTCTTGCTTTCTCCTCGTGCTCAGTTTGTAAAAACCAGCAAGATCAGGGCATTCACAGAAGCTTAGGATATAGTTACATAGACTCAAGCAAAACAAGAGACCAAACAAACATATGCAAGAACTACCGAAAAGTCAGGAAAAAAATCATGAATAGCAGGAAATAGCTATGCGAACTAAGTGGGAGGCAAGTAAATGAATGACTAAGTAGCGGGAAAAGATTTGTTTTCCTAATGTTGGTCTCTGATAGAAACATCAAACAAATATATCAACAATTTACCATGCCGGATGAATACTGCATGTGTGATTGGCAGAAAAAACACTCTGATTCAACACACATTATCCTATACGGCTTTGTTTGAGTTCTCCACCTTTAGCAAAATGTTTATGAATCTTAAATATGTTAGTTAAGGCCTTAATTGTAAAACAAGGATGGCCATCATACCATGGAACAAATCATTGCTAGCACATGTGTTCTGAATACTACCGTATATAAACTCTGGAGATTTCCCGGCTCCTCCGCGCATCCACTTCACCGAAAGCTACAGTAAACCGCTCGGCCGTGTGTACGGCGGCATAGCGTTGAGCCACGTCGCCCACGTTATTAACCCAGTTGTTTGGCTTAAGTAAATAATCTATTTCCTTGTACGCGTAGCGATTCGTGGCGCAATGGTTAAACCTCCGCGCACGTGACGCCCAGGTCACGGGTTCGACCCTCACTTTCACGCGTGCGCGCGCCCGCGGGCGAATTTTTCCGCGGCGACACGTGGCAAGCCCGCGCGGTGGGTCCCGAGCGACACGTGGCCAATTTTTTTTAAAAAAGATCTAAGTGTTTTTTTAGAAAAGACCATGAACGTTTCTAAAATTACGTATTAGCCTATTTTTTTATATAGAGACCCCTGAGGCTACTGAAATTATTATTCTTTTGTGTACAGACCCCCCAAAAATTATAATAGCCTTTCCAAAAATACGTTTTGGTCCACATTTTTTTCCCAGTCTACAAGGAGACCCGCGCGACACGTGACCGGTTTTTTTTAAGAAGCTCTGAATGTTTTTTCGAAAAAGACCTTGAGCGTTTCTAGAATTACGTATAAACCCATTTTTTATATAGAGACCCCCGAAGCTACTAAAATTATTATTCTTTTGCGTACAGGCCCCTCAAAAATTACAATGGACTTTTCAAAAATACGTTTGGGTCCATATTTTTTCCCCGGACTACAAAAAGGCCTCTAAGAATATTTTTCCCCAAAAAAAACCTAAAAGATTAGAAAACACATGAAATTTCCCCGTTGAACCCATGGCGGCTGGCGCGGCGCGGCGTGCGCCGCGCCAACGTGTCTAGTAATATAATCTCGTAGATAGTAGCTATCAACGTGAGATCCTGGGACATGATCTCAGAATGAATCATTAGGGTACACCTGCACAAATAGCAAAGTAAGAAAAATTAGGATCCAATCTCAAAGCTAACTCGAAGATGTACAAGATTTTGAAATACGGCATAAGTATGTACCTTTATTTGCAGATGTTGAACATGACGTCATTCCGATTGCGGCAGAGACACGAGTCCATTTCTTACTGCTCCACTATGCGCTCGGATGTGAAAAGCACCCACAGCAAAATACTTAAGCCGTTGATGAGGACATCACTTCCATGGATACAACCACATCTACACATCAATTTGAACCCGCTGCTATTATACAAGGACCGGTTACTCGAGCTCGCACGACAGTTTAGTTATCGGTGAATGCGTTCCAAAGCCTTCCCATTAGTGATAATATGAATGGAATGCTATTTAATACTTGTCATGATTTTATTATTCTTAGGAACCTTGGGGAAGACTTGCAAACCACAAGGGAGTTCGCGTCCGGAGGGAAGAGCAAATTGGAATCAGCTTCGGACTCCCAGAGATGGTCAACTTCAAATGACCATAACTTTTGTTCCAGAAGGCTTCTAGAGGTCTATGAGTACAAGAACGAAAGCCCTGGTCGTCCTCTTTCAAACGGATCTGAGATCACCTCAAAATTCCCTTCGAGTCAGCGGGAAAACGCAAAACAATCCAGAACACTTTTTCAGTCCGAGTTCGAGTCCAATTCGAACTCAGAAATAGCACTGACTTTAAAGTGCCATAACTTTTGATTCCGGAGGAGTCTAGAGGCCCATGAGTACACGTTTGAAAGATCTCGGAGTCTACTTTCCAAAGGATCTGGTCTCACCTCAAAAGTCATTCAGATGCGTCCGAAAACTGCCTAAAACAACACGTTGCTTTTCCAGTCCGAGTCAAACTCGAGTCAAAGAAGACTTGGTGTTTTGGATTTGAGTTGTATTAGATTTCCTTTACTATGGAAGGCCCCCTCCTGCTCCTCTAGTATAAATAACCACCCAAACCCTCATCTAGGACTTGGGTTTTGTTTATTTGATAGTTTAGCCATTGCTACTATTTTGAGTCTTCAGGCGTGCTCAACAAACCGCCTAAGAAGCTCCTTGTTTCAGAACCCCACCTTATCAATCCTTCATTCATATTCGCAATTTCAGATTGCTTTACCATTGTTCTTGCTTGTTCTTCGGTTGCATGCAGGAATCGGACCTCGTGTTCAGTTGATCGTGCCAACGGCAAGATCAATAACCCTCTGGAGTTGGTTTAGCGATTGCTAAGGCGCATCGTCATCGTACGTTGTAGTCGGATCGTCAAAGTCAATTCCTCCAAATCGAAGTTATCACTCTCATCGAAAGATCGGGACCCAAAGTCACATCAGCCGTATTCACGCGATAACAAAGTGACGACGTGGCGCGATGGCGCGCAGCCACGTCAGCCTGAAATTGACGTGGCCGCGGTGAGAAAGGGTTGGAAACCTTCGGGGTTTAATATCTGTATCATACTCGGGCACTTCATTTAACCATGCATTCATCGAAAAAGAAATAGAAATATCTCCCTGTGTTGCAGAATATCTACAGAATATAAAAATAAGAAATGCATGTGCCAACACAAACCAAAACAGTAAAAGCTAAGACATATTAAACAACTACAATCTCCGATTTGAGAAAAAAAGACAACTGAAATCTCACTGTCCAATTGTAAGATGCCTATGCTCGGAAAAGAAAATAACAGTTACTATCCAATCATCAATTTATCAGTTTTGGTTCCCAATTCAATTAAATTCCATTGTAATGCTTGGACACCTTACCGATTCTCCCAAAGTGGAGTAGGAGCAGTCCCGGGAGAAGATTTTTCATGACAAAAGAAATAGCATCTTCACACTGCTACTGATCTGCCTAGCCTAACTCATAGGTTCAAAATCAACAGTAGGTAGGCCACGATAGTTTCCACTAACAATCCATCAACCACGATAGGAAAAGAACTCAGATGATCGTGATGATTCAGCAAGGACGCGAAAAATACTCACACGTGCTTGGCGGTGTCCTGCTCGAGGAAGTAGTCCTCGCAGGCAGTATCCGTGAGCTCCAGCTCGGGGACGCGACGGGCGGCGGCCCGCCTTGGCAGGCGATGGACTCCTTGACGTTGCGGAGGTTGGTGTCGAAGTCCATCGCCCACTGGTTCAGGTTGCACGTGGCCACACGCAGCAGCCTCATCTTGCTGCCTGAGCCAAGAACCCCTCCCCATAGTAATACAAGAAATAGGTAGGGTTCGTCACCAACAAAAGAAATCAATCAAAGAATTCAACCAACCAACACCCAAAACTGAACTCCGCACAACACAAGGAAAACACCGTGATCGGGGAGACGGGATAACTAAACCGCCCAAATCGCCAACGAAGGATAAAATAATGGAGAAATCGAGTGAAAAATCTACCACCCAAATCACCAACGCAGGATAACATAATAATGGAGAAATCGAGAGAAAAATCTGACCTTCCTCAGTGCTGGGCCGCGGCCGGCAATGACGCGCGAATAGCAAACCCACCATCGGCTGAGGTGCGGCAGCCGCCGACAGAGGTGGAGACCCCGAACCAAACGGCCCCGTTCGCAACGGCAGAGGGAACGGCAAACCGTGACCCTCTAAGGGCCATCGCTCGAGGCATGACCGGCGGCGACGGGCGAACGGAGCGGCAGTGACGGCGTCAAGGAGGAGGAGAAGGTGAGCGGACGAAACACCGGCGGTGGCGCGAAGGACCAGACCAAATGCCGTCGGGCGGAGACCCCAAACCAAACGGCGCCGTGAAGGACCACGGGGACGCTCAACGCGAGAACTACGAAGCGTACGGGGCTCGGCCCTACGCGCGATGGACTCAACGGGGAACAGCGAGAACCAGGAGGACCTCTGCGCACAGGCGAGGGATGTGGCACGACCGAGGAGTCGGGGATTCCTTCGCCCGTGCAGCTGGGCGAAGCAGGCGAGGAGGCGGGCGCGACTGCGCGATCGTGGCGTGAGGGAGACGAGAAATAGAACGCGTTAGGGTTTTGGTGCGGGCGTGGGAGGATCAATCTGGGCCGTCCACTGAGATCCGCGCGATCCGGTGACGGCACAAGATCCAGCCCGCAAGATCTTGATCGGACGGCCACGATGCGAGGATCGTACGGCACGCGTTGGGAGGCCGGGGATTCTTCCACGCTTAATAGATAAGATACTAGGTAGAATCGCGCGCGATGCCGCGCCGCGAGAGAAAAATCCGGTATGAGTTTTTTGCAAATCGAATTTGCGAAACTGCAGGTCTTTTTTTTCAAAATAACCGGCGGAACGACCTATCTACGATTTCAAAATATTTTAAATCTTTTTGCAAAACCACCGATCGAAGGGATCAGATGTATTTTTTTATTTTCGCAAAACCACCCACGGGTCAAAAATAGTCTAGAGGAAAAAGAGCGAAAAATTATTAGAGATGACAACCTTCTTTTGCTGAGCCTAATACTCTACGCGTTCATCAAGTAATAATACATGTTCGCATAACCACCCACTGGTGAAAAATAGGTTAGAGGAAAAAGGCGAAAAATTATTAGAGACGACAACCTTCTTTTGTCGAGTCTAACACTCTATGTGTTCACCGAGTAATAATATACGTCTAAAAAAATATCAGAGATCGAAATGGAAAATCGAGTTGGGGAAAAAGTCTAGAGATAGAGCTGCACACATATCTCTAGCGATAAAAATATTTTTTTTTGGGAAAAACGGAGAACTCAACCGCGAATACAAAAACTACGGATTTTTTTGGGAAACGAAAAATAAAGGCGAATGACCCGTACGCGAATATACGAAACGATAGGGCCCTTTTTGCAAAACCACCGATCGAAGGGACCATATGCATTTTTTTATTTTCGCAAAACCACCCACCGGTCAAAAATAGTCTAGAGGAAAAAGGGCGAAAAATTATTAGAGACGACAATCTTCTTTTGTCGAGCCTAACACTATACGCGTTCACCGAGTAATAATACACGTTTAAAAAATATCAGAGATCGAGATGGAAAATCGAGTTGGGGAAAAAGTCTAGACATAGAGCTACACACATTTCTCTGGTGTTGAAAAAAAAATTTCTGGGAAAAACGTTTTTTTATGTATTTCCTTTTTTAAAAGGCTGCTCGGACCCGCGGGCGAATCCATGAACCGCTATAAACCTTCGACGAATCTGTTTTTTTCGTTTTTTGGTTTTTTGTGTTTGCTAAAAAAAAGGTCGTTAGGACCCGCCGGCGAATTTATGGGCCGCTATAAATTTTCGGACTAATCTACATTTTAAAAAAAACCGCGGTTACGACCCGTTGGCAAATCTATAAGTTGTTATAACCCTTCGATGAATCTGCATTTTTTTGGTGGCGAAAACATTTTTCGGGTTTTTTGGGTGGCGAAAACATTTTTTTCGGGTTTTTTCTGTGCCGAAAACATTTTTTCCGGGTTTTTTGGGTGGCGCAAACATTTTTTCCGGGTTTTTTCGGTGACGAAAACATTTTTTCCGGGAAAAACGGAGAAAGGACCTGTCGGCGATCGGAATCGCCAACCGCAGAAAATTAGGTAGGGGTCAGTGAGAAATGGGACCACAATGGCGCTTTGCTCGAACAGAGGAATGAGGTCGAGGAGGTCTACGGTCGGAGCTAGGAGACAATGGACGAGACAGAGATTTATCCTGGTTCGAGCCACTGAGAAGGTAACAGCTCTACTCCAGTCGCCTTGCGGCGGTGTTTCTTGCCCTTTGTCAATATAAGGAGGATTACAGCTCAATCTTGACGATGCTAAGTCTAGACTTGAACTCAAGTGTCTGTGTGTTGGCGTGCCCCCTCAGTGTTTTCAAAGCTTCAGTCTTATACCCATTCCTCTTGTAACGTTCGGGAGTAACCCTCGGATCGTGGCCTTTATGCATATTGATAGCCGTGGTAACTGCTCCGATCCCGCGCGCTGCATTACTCCATGATCCCACGCTTCAGAATCGCCAAGTGATGACCTGCCCGGGATCCAAGGGAACGCTATCGACCTTGAATCATCCCGAACAAGAAGGTCGTGAGGGCCACGAGCTCGGGGATACTGTGCCCTAGCTCGAGTGGCCTCGAGCTTGATCCGAGTCTTTGGTCGAGGACCCACGGGCTAGAGGGTTGGTTGATCGTCTCACGACCGACCAAGGGTTGCCCGACCCCGGCAGCCTAGCCCCGAGGCTCGAGGTCGTAGGAGTACCAAGAACGACCTCGAGCTTCACCCAACAGGTCGTTGGTAGCAACCCTTGCAAGGTCTTGGAACCTTGTTCGAGGTCGAGCGGAGATCGCAAAGTGAACCCCAGGCGAGACACCTGGCGACTTTTGATCTCTACGAAGTGATACGGATGCCAACGGTAGGTGGACACCGCAGTAACCGAGTCCATCGCCTGTGCCTTAATCGCACCCGTCTAATCATGCCAGGCGCGCCTTTTGTGGTGCCGTAGGAGGTTAAATCCTAAGAGCATCGTGGAGGACCCCGAGCTCTGGATCATTAGCTTGAAAAACTTCTGCGCCTTCCTCCCGAACCTTCTCGCCCGAGCAGACCGCCTTTCCATCCTCACCCGACGTTTTGCCATGGCCAAGCTGGGGAAAAGCACCTTGTCGGTCACGAGGATGAAGGAGCTCGAGGCCCTGGGGCTGTTGGATCAGGTGACCTGGCGGTTGCCCGGTGGCGAGACCGAACCTCATCCCCGAGATGACGAGATCGTCTGCACCGAGCAGCATTCCCTCTTCGGGCTGCGGACCCCGGAGAGCGAATTCTTGGCCGACATCCTCGATAGTTGCCAGATTGAAGTGATCAACCTGGTACCCAATTCCGTCCTCACCCTAGCCGTTTTCTCCCATCTATGCGAGGGGTTCCTGGGGATTCTTCCCACACCTCGCTCTTTTTCCGCTACTTCTCCCTCTTCCGCTCAGGAAGGACCCGTGGTCGGGTGCCTCTACTTCGCAGCCGCCCTGCTAAGTGGAGCTTGCCCAAGATCCTAGCCGACTCTCTTGGTCCATGGTCGAGCGCTGGTTCTACCTCAAGAAGGGGGAGAACGGGAGGCTGCGATACGAGGGAGCCGCCGTCACTGGGAAGGTGGAGACCCCAGAGATTGAGGACCTCAACGTCGACGCAGAAGCCATCGCCGCCATCCACATTTGCGCCACACGCGGCCTTACCGGTCAGGCGATCGCGAACGACTTTGCGGAATCGGGTGTCTCCCTACGAGGAGGTTACATCCATTCTCCAAGATCAAGGGACGCGACGATTCAACCCGCGAGAGTCCATCCGTAAGGTCTTCAATCCCAAGATTTTCGCTGACCTCGTACTTCTTCCTCGACCTCATTTGATGGCTCTTGCTCGCAAATACCGAAGGAGTCCTGGTCGTGGCCAGATGCAGAAATGTTCGAAGTCGGGCGATGAGTATACTCTTGATGACCCAGATCAAGAACGCCTTATGACAGAGGCCCGGGGTAAGCCTTCTCCGACCTATAGCCTCATCCAAACATTCAGATGTCTGTCTCGATCTGCACTTGCTTGTAGGATCATCAAGAGTTGTGGGAAACAAATGAGATCGCTTCCTGTCTGACGAGGGCAAGAGCAAAAGGAAGAAAAGACTTCAACCGAGCTGGCCACCAGGGGGCGAAGAGGCCTCACGTCGAATGGGGTGATCGCGCCACGGTAAAGACGATTATAGCCAATTTCCCGAGCTCGCGCCCTTGATTTCTCAGGGCTTAACAAAGTTTCTTTACTGGCAACGAAGCGCAGCGGCCGCCGCCAGACCACCGAGCCCCCCGCCAGGCGGTGCGGACTCATCACGGGCTTGGCCTCCCCAGACCAGAGGAAAGAAGCGGATTCCTCCTCCGAGCTCGGGGCAGCAGGACCATCGCCGGCCATCGACGAGGCAAAGGCCACCGACCCAGGTAAGACCCTGGCTTTGCAACCCGCTCCATCCTCCTGTGTTTGTCTTAGTGCCTATCCTTGATTGCAGACCTTGAGTGGTCGAGACCCGAGCTTGCCCACTCTGACAATGCCTGTCATTCAGGGCGAGTCCGAGTCCGAGGAGGGGGCAGACGCCTACATGCCGCCCCGCACGGCCTTCAGACAAAGCGTGCTCTTCCGGCTCGAGTGGGGCCCGGCCGAGGAGTTCGACCAAGGCCTTGATAGCCGGACGAGGCGGACCCTCAACTCCGCGATCACGAGGATTACAAAGACCGGCGAGACGGGTTCCTCATGGTGCCGACTCTCCCGAGATCGAGGGAGGTATGGGCGTCCGGGCCCCTCAAGTCGCTGCACGCGCCGATCAGCAGGCCGTGCAAGCACAAGTCCCCGAGGCCCGCCGACCAAGATCCGGCGATGGTGAGACCGCAGCCCCGAGCCACGGAGAGCGACCATGACATCGGAGGCACCGATGACCCGGCTAGCAAACTTCCAACCCCGGGAATACAACGCCCACCCCGGAGGTTGGGTGGGATCTTCTTCGCCGCAGAAGAACTCCGCCCCGAAGCTGGCGGAACCCCGACAACGGAGGTCGGGCTCAAGCTTCATTGCCGTACCTCTCGGTCGGGGGTCCGATCCAGCGGTGATGTGGAAGGATCTCGGGCTGCCGCCACGCACGTCGTCCGTGAGGCCCCGGCCAAGGTGTGCCGGCGGTGACTGAAGAAGGCCTAGGTCACGGGGACCTGGGCGAAGGTTTTGAGATCAACGCAGCTCGCCTTGACGAGCTAAATGAGGAGTTCTCCAGCGCGCGCGTCACCAGTCAACTCCGTGAGGTAGGAGCCTTCCTTATATGTCCTATAATATGTTAAGTTGTGTGCTCTTGACAACTTCTTACCAGATTGCTTTCCTTGTTTTCAAGGCGGTTGGCAGCGTGACCCGAGGGCTTCAAGGTCTCAACGAGCATGTCAACGTGCTCCGCCAGATCTTGAATGCCGTGGAAGAGAGGGAGACCGAGCGCTCCAGGCTCTGCGCGACCATTGAAGCCGACGCGCAGGAAATCGAGCGGCTCAATTGGGAGCTCAACGATCTGCGTCGCACGATGGTGGCGCTGGAGGTGTCCCATGCCGCCGAGCTCGAGAGGATCAGATCCTCCGAGCGCGAGCATGGGTTTAAGGCGCAGGAGCACGAGCGCGCTCGAGCGACCAAAGCGATTGAGGCCCTTGATGCGAGCGCCAAGGTCGAGCTCGCTGGAGAAGGCCGCCGCAGAGCGAATCTCAGACTCGGCGCCGAGACCCTTCACGCCAGATCGAGGCCCTCGAGAAGGCCGCCGAGAACAAGCGCCGCGCGACCCAGCGCTTGTCGACGAAGCGCCAAGGTCGTGGCACTTGAGGAAATCGCCATGAGCAAACCATCGCCACGGCCACGGCGCCGCCGACGAGCGTGCCAAGGTCGAGGCGTTGAGAGGATCTGTTGCCGAGCTATCATCCTCAACCAAGGCGCTCTCGAGCTAGAGGCTAAAGTCGCGGGCCGAGGAGAAACTTGGGCGTAAAGAAGGCGGCGAAGACCGCTTTGGCCCAACTCAACGATTTAACGTCGCCGAAGCTACGGACGCAACTAACGAGGCCTCTCTGCGGCAAACCGAAACCTCGACGCTGCGGGCGAGTCGCCGAGCTCGAAAGAAGAGAAGTCGCAGGCGAGATGGAGGATCTGTAGCTCAAACATCCTTGATCTCGCAAAAACATTTGATGTTATCAATCGGTTCGTTACCTTTTTTTTTTGAAGTGTGCGCTTCTTATTCGCGACCAAGATTCATAGGTCGCTCAGAGATGTTACATCCTACTTGCCCCGTTGGGTCTAAGGTCGAGCAACGCCAACCTTGGACACAAGTATAAGACGAGCAAATGACCATGACCTGCAGAATCGAGATGGAGTACTCGCAAAAAAGAAATGCAGCAAGCGAACCCAGTGAATAAATAACCAACTCCACGACCACGACATACACGCACTTAATAGCCAAGGCTACTGAGCTTGTAGTTCAAACCGGACGCAGGGGGTGAGCTGATTATAAGAGTTTCGCTACGCTGAGCTCGACCACTAGGGGGTGAACGTAAAGCTCGTGATACCTGCACTAAGGAGCGAATGCGAAAGTCGTGTCTCAAGAAAAATTATAGAGACGCCAAAGAAAAAGACATGAATGATAGAAATCGGAGAATATCCTTTTATTGAAGCTTTAAAGTTATAGAAATTTACACATAAAACTTGCGGTTGATCTATGTTCCACGAGCTAGAAAGCTCTCGCCATCGGGCATCGCTAGCCAGAAGCCCTCGCGGCGATCTGTTGAAACGACTCTATAGGGCCCTCCCATGGGGATAACTTGTTGGTGCCGACAATACCGAATCCGCCTCGGGGCTAAGTCCCCAACAAGGAGCTTCCTAGGTCGACCGATCGAGACGCATGTCCGCGAAGAGCTTGCGGTGTCGCGCCGATCGTAGCAAATGCACGGCATCTTACTTCTTCCGCGAGGGCAAGGTCAAGAGACCGTTTGCTCAAGTCGACGTGGTCGATCAGACCGACCTGGCGGAGCCAGCGTTACCTCCGGAGGCGGGGCGACTTCAAGACCAAACACGAGCCGAAAGGGTGTGGACCTGTTGTTTCTACCGATCAGGGTACTGAATAGACCATAAGACGGTGGGAAGTTCGCCCACCTGTGTCGTGCAGTAGCGTTTGAGCTCATCTCAGAACTTCGCCTTTTGACGCCTTGGACGATCTGTCGGTTGGCGCGCTCTGCCGCTCTGTTGCTCGAGGATGAGCCACCAAGTTAAACACACTTTGGTGCCCATGTCCTCGCAAAATTCTCGAATAATTCATCGTAAACCGAGTACCATTGTCGTGATAATTCGCATGGAACCCCATACCGTGACCACGACAAGCGGAAAAAAGCGAACAATGCCCGAAAGCAAAGGATGGTCGAGACCACTCACCTCAATCCATTTGGTGAATGTGTCGATGGCTACGAACAGGAACTTTCTCCCCCCGGTTGCCTGGGGAAAGGGGCCGAGGATATCGAGCCCCCAGGTCGAGAAAGGCCAGGCAAGCGGAATGGTCTGAAGAGCGTAGGCCGGCTGGTGTACCTTTCTGGCGTGAAACTGACATGCTCGGCAGGTCCGGACAATATCCCGAGCATCCTGTAATGCCGTCGGCCAGTAATATCCCAGACGGAAGGCCTTGCCGACCATCGTCCTGTACGAAGAGTGCGCCCCACAGAGACCTGAGTGGATGTCGTTGAGTAGGTACTTACCCTCCTCCGTGGAGATGCACCGAGTCATGATGCCGAGACATTCCGCTCAGAGAGCTTGCCATCCACGAAGTTTATACAAGCTTGCTCGACGCTTAATCCCGCTTCATTAGCGGGTCGGGGGCAGCAGTCGCCTGCGCGTGAAACCGTATGGGTTTGGCCCATGCGAATACCTTCTACCACAAGCAAGTCACGACCTCTCGATCGGAGATAGACGGAGCCGCCGCCGTCTCGAGGATGACGCGGGGGTATCTCTTCGTCGGAAGAGCCGAGCTTGGAGAGAAGGTCTGCACTGGAGTTGTCCTTCCTTGGGACATGCCTAAGCTCCAAATTCTGGAACCATTTCTCCATCTTGCGGACCTCGGCGAGATACTTTGCCATTGCATCCCCCGAGCATTGATAGTCCTTGTTGTATCGTTGATGACGAGCCGAGTCTCCTTCACGACCAACCATCGCACGCCCAAGGACTTGCAGGCTCGTAAGCCCGCCAAGAGAGCTTCATATTCTGCCATGTTATTGGTCGCAGGAAAGCCAAAACGAACTACATACCTCAACTGGTCGCCCCACGGGGTAAGGATAAGTATCCCAGCCCCTAAGCGTTTGAAGGACCTCGAGCCGTCAAAGAACATGATCCAGGGCTCCTCTTCTTCGACCTCGAGCCCAGGGGCGGGCTGTGATGTCTGTTCGACGACGAAGTCGGCGAGCACTTGCGACTTGATAGCTGTTCGGGCCACGACCGACGCCAAACGCCGCCACTCCATAGCCCATTTGGCTACCCTCCGCCGCCTTCGATTCCGCAGATGTCACCGAGCGGAAAATTGCTCGACGACCACGACGCGCCGAAGTACGTCGAAGCTTGCGCGAGGCCATGAGAAGAGCGCATGTTTACGCGACTTATGGGTACCGCTCCTTTGGGCCATGTAAGACCTCGCTGACATAGTAAATCGGATGCTGCTGTGTCCCCCGTTCGGCAACCAGGACAGCACTTACGGCTTGGGTGGTGGCTGCAAGGTAGAGCAACAACCTTTCGCCAGGCTGCGGAGTTGTAAGGAGGAGTGGGGATGACAGATATACCTTCAGCTCGTCGAAAGATCGTTGTGCTTCTGGCGTCCATTCAAAGCCCCCATGCTTACGCAGGGTCTTAAAGAATGGGAGGCCTCGCCACGAGCCTCAAATGAATTGCCGAGGCGGCCATGCGCCGGTGAGGCTTTTGCACTTGCTTGATCGAGGTCGGGGGCTCCATCTTCTCAATGGCCTCGATCTTCTCCGGGTTCGGACCAACCCCCGAGCCCCCGATCATGTAGCCAAGGACCTTCCCTGATGCCGCGCCAAACACACACTTCTCGGGGTTGAGCTTAATTTGGTACCTGTTCAGGTTCACAAATGTTTCTTCAAGGTCACGGACGTGGTCGCTCCCGGAGGAGCTTTTGACGATGATGTCATCCACGTAAACCTCGAGGTTTCGCCTAATCTGCGCTCGAAGGTCTTGGTCATCGACGCTGGAATGTTGCCCCGCATTGCGCAGACCAAATGACATGGTCGTAGCAATAAGTGCCAAACGGGGTGATGAAGGCAGTTTTGCTCTCATCGTCGACCGCCAGCTTGATCTGGTGGTAGCCCGAGTAAGCATCCAAGAAGCTTAGCATTTTGGCGTTGGCGGTGGAGTCGACGATCTGGTCGATGCGCGGAAGGGGAAAATTGTCCTTTGGGCAGGCCGAGTTCAACCCCGTATGGTCGACGACATCCTCCACTTGCCACCTTTCTTTCAAGACGATGACCGGGTTGGCGACCATTCGGAGTAGTCGATCTCGCGGATGAAGCCGGCCTTCAGGAGCTTATCAAGGTTTTCCTTGATGACCACAACCTTCTCTGGGGAGAAGCGACGCAGTTTCTGACGCACAGGTCTAGAATCGGTTCTGACCTGTAACTTGTGCTCGATCACCTCCCTTGGAACGCCAGGCATATCCGCAGGCTTCCTGCTCCCAAGCTAATATACCCTTGTTGGCGCGAAGGAAGGTGACGAGCTCGAGTTCCTATTTGGGACTTAGCCCGGCCGAGACGTGGACACACCCGGTCGTGTCGTCTTCCTCGAGCGGCACGGCCTTTGTTGCCCCGCTGGGTTGGATCGCCGCCTTCGCGGGCGTTTTTTCCGTCACCTCGACCTTCTTTGGGCAAAGATATCGGCGAGCGCCAAGGCCTTGGTCTGCAGCCATGTGCCGCCGCAGTCACGCAAGACGTAACGATGCCGTTGGGGCTGGGAGCTTCATGCACCGATGACCGTAATGATTAGCCGCCATAAACTTGATGAGGCAGCCTTCCGAGAATAGCGTTATGCGGTAGGTCGCCTCGACCACCTCAAAGGTGATCAATTCGGCGGAAATTGTCCGAGCCGCCAAGGTGACGGCAAGACCACCGCCCCAAGGGAGTAGTCGAGCTCCCGAGAACGATTCGAAGAAGGAATGGCGATGCTTTTGATTTTTGACCGGGAATCGATCCGGCCGAGTGCTTCCGCCGCAAAGAAATTAAGAGAGCCGCCGCCATCGACCATGACACGCCCGACCACCGTGTTGCCGATGGTCGGGTCACGACCAAGGCGGTCTTTAAGTCTCGGGCCATACCTTGTAAGGCATCCTCCGGAGAAAAGATGATGGTGGCCCCGCCCACTTGCAATGCCGCCGACGGGCTTTCCGATGCAACTCGATAGATGGTCCGAGCAAAGGCCTTGATCTCGCGCTTGATCGTAGGTCGCCGAGCCGCCAAGATAACGTCAATCCGCGCCGCCTACGATGGAATTCTAGGTCGAGGTCGCCGTGTTCGACCGAGCATTCACCCTTTCGGCCTGGTCGCCGCCCGCCGGAGCACGGGCATCTCACCACGTCCGTCATAGAAGGCTTCAAGCTTTCCGCCAAGCCCCGCAAGACCGCGGTCGTGGCCGGCCGCCTGTAAACGAGCAAAATTTCTCCTCGTCGTGACTCGACCGCTTCTTCTCCTCGCGGTCGAGCATCGGTCCTCCGAGGTCCAGCCGCCGCCCTCTTTCAGGGCCGGCCTCAGGCTCGACGGGATCGAGGCCGACCTTGACGAGGTCGGGTCCCGCCCCGAGTCGATCCGGACTCACGCTGGCCGTCCGCCGAGACGATGACCCATGGTGACCTCCGCCGGTCTCGCGGTCACGCTTCCGCTTGGTGCGGGTGTCTTGGTCGGCACCCTTGAGTTGGACGGGCCACCCAGAGTGGCTCAAACCAAGCTTACCTTGGTCGAATCGCGCTTCCGGCGACGACGGCGTCGTCGCGTCACAGACTGCTTCGCCATGCGAAACAATTTGTTGACGCCGAGCCTTGTCGTGATCTCGAGGTCTTGATGGCGCCGGTCGCTAACGCCGAACTTGAAGGCCTTGATGATCGCTTCATCGAGATACTTGGAATTAGGTTCCTCGTGCGGATAAACCGCCGCACAAAGTCACGAAGAGGCTCGCCTTGCCCCGATGACGCGATCCAGTCCTTCTCCTCCCCGCCGCCGAATAGCTCTCGAAGTTGGAGCGAGGGCGCTCGATTTGGCGCCACGACTGAAGGAACCGGCTTCGTTGAAGAGCTGTTCGGCGGCGCCGCCCGTAGCGGCCGGAGATAGTTGGCCATGACCAACTCGTCGCCTCCGCCGCTAAAATGGCGGTCGAGTAGATGGACAGAACTCGTTGGGATTCTTGGTTCGTCGGCGCCGATCAAAGCGAGTTTGAACCGAGCAAAGCCAGACGCGATTTAAGGTCGTCGAGTACGCCGGCAACCGTAGGGTCGACGGTGCGCGCCGAGCGATCGCAGCCAACGAGATCTCCACCGCTGTACGAATCCGAGCCCGGGCTTTCTCGACGATCCGATCTTTGGTGGGATCGGTCATGGTGCTGAGCACGGGAGTCGCCTGGGAAGTATTGCAGGCGGTCCTGTGCGTGACGACGCCTGGGCGGAATGTCGGGGGAAAGTCCCCGTGACCTGCTGCCAGTTGGTGTGGAGCTCGTGTGGCTTACCTCACGCCCAAATTGTCGGGTCTTGCCCCGAGGGTGTTGCCGAGACGGCGCTTCGCCTTGGCGACGGCCGACGGCGCGCTCGCGATGCCGTGATGAGTTGTCGCTTCGCTTCGGGAAGGGGTCCTCGAACGGTGACCGGTCTTTGCGGAGGAATGACCTCGGCCAGTGCCTGTCGAGTTCTTCGGCCAAGGCCCGGCCGAAGAGCTCCGATTTTGCCCTATCGGGATCAACCATGATTCGGGCAATAGCACGAAGGCGCTCCCCCGAGGGAGGGAGCCTTTCCTGGTCCTCCCGTCGGAGCGTGGTTATGGCTTGATTGATCGCGACGTGGACCATCCGACGAGCATCCTCGGGGGTTTGCGGGTCACGATCCGCCGCTACCGCGTCCTTACCAGAAGCGTCCGCCATGAGGACGTGCAGCTCACACGGTGGCGGGGAAGGCGAAAACAGTGATGCGGAGCCGGATCCCGCGTCCGATCCCACGCTTGAAGAGTGTTCGTCGATGGAGAACGCCATGCTCCTAAGACCTCGGAGTTTTTCCTGTGGATGAACAAAGCAATCGGGCCCCACGGTGGGCGCCAGCTGTCGGCGATCGGAATCGCCAACCGCAGAAAATTAGGTAGGGGTCAGTGAGAAATGGGACCACAATGGCGCTTTGCTCGAACAGAGGAATGAGGTCGAGGAGGTCTACGGTCGGAGCTAGGAGACAACGGACGAGACAGAGATTTATCCTGGTTCGAGCCCCTGAGAAGGTAACAGCTCTACTCCAGTCGCCTTGCGGCGGTGTTTCTTGCCCTTTGTCAATATAAGGAGGATTACAGCTCAATCTTGACGATGCTAAGTCTAGACTTGAACTCAAGTGTCTGTGTGTTGGCGTGCCCCCTCAGTGTTTTCAAAGCTTCAGTCTTATACCCATTCTTCTTGTAACGTTCGGGAGTAACCTCTGATCGTGGCCTTTATGCATATTGATAGCCGGTGGTAACCGTTCGATCCCGTCGCGCGCGCCTGCATTACTCCATGATCCCACGTTTCTGTAACCGCCAAGTGATGACCTGGCCGGGATCCAAGGGAACGCTATCGACCTTGAATCATCCCGAACAGTAGGTCGTGAGGGCCACGAGCTCGGGGATACTGTGCCCTAGCTCGAGTGGCCTCGAGCTTGATCCGAGTCTTTGGTCGAGGACCCACGGGCTAGAGGGTTGGTGATCTGTCTCACGACCGACCAAGGGTTGCCCGACCCCACAGACTCGAACGAAGAAGTAGGGACCTGCTTTTGTTATTTTTGGACACATTCGCTATCCCGAAAAAATTAGAAAAGGGCTTGTTCGCGATTTGAATTTAACGGGAGGCTTTTCTGTAAAATACCGCGCCAGGGACCTAAACGTGAAGAAAAAAAATCTTCGTCTCACAAAAAATTCCACAGGGACCTATCCGTAATTTTGAAGAAACGGAGGGGCTTTTCCGCAAATGTGCAAGGCGACACGTGGACCGCCTCGTTGGCCGCCGATTCTTCCACGTACAAGGAGTTTATTATAAATGTAATGATTAATTTGACAACAATATTTGTAAGTGTGTGATGATTAATAGACAATAATATTTATGATAAAAAATAGTATTTGAAATAAGAGTTATTTAATTGTGGAAGAAGGTATTGTGTTTAGTTGGTTTCTTTAACAGGAGTTGCATCGCAGCCATACGAGATACACGTTGCAGCATAGGAATGCGAGATGCACGCACACTGTAGGTTGGGAGAATTTGCACAGGTAGCACGTAGTCCGAGAGCAGCATAGGGGGTCGCAGGTGCATCGAAATGGAACTCGTAGATATCTACATAGATGGATGACGGATGTAGCGAACAGTGTGCCGTGCAGGCGAGTGAGTCATACAAGAATGACATATGGGCTATGCGTGTGTATGTGTGAGCTTTAGGTATATGTATGTATTGGACTATGTGTAATTAAGCCAGATGGATATGCATGCATATATTTGATTAAAGATGAAAAGATAGGGTTAAGAGGAGAATAAAGATAAGAAGTTAGATTTAAGAAGAGAATAAATAGGAGGTGTAGCGGTGTATCTCCTAGCTTTGGTAGCCGCACAGTGCACTAGAGAAAAAAGAAAAGGGAAGAACTAGCAGCCGTTTGATCTCAGCGTGTTGCATCGGACGCTTGGTACAATATTTTTTTTCAACGTCTATAATATTTTTTTAATGTGTGTAATATTTTTTTTCACATGCACATTTCTATTATTATCGAAGGAAAATATTTTACCTGTAGGAAAAAATGTTTCACGTATAGGAAAAAAATATTGCAACGATCAAGATCGATATTTTTACCATTATCGAAAGAAATTATTTCGCATATAAAAACATATTTTATAAATAAAAAATATTACAACGTTCGAAAAAAATCGGACGTCAGGCAATTCCGAAAAGAAAAAGTGAGCCAGCGGCGGCGGCGTAACGCTTGCACGTGTAAAATCAACAGGAGCCACACCTGGTCACTTGCGGCTGCAACGGCAAGGACGAACGTGGCGACGAGGAGAGCAGCAAGGCGCACGGCTGTAAAAATCGTGTGAAGAAAAAAAGGGGCACGCTTTCCGGGGCCAACAGCGAGAAGATTTGCAGTAGTGACTTGCTGCTGGGGTTGGTGCTTGGTGGCACATGAAAGCTCCAGCAACAGAACGCATCACAATAGAGAAAACAAAAGCGAGGAGAGAAGGAAAAGTAAGGAAAAATTTGAGAGATTATGTCAGAGTCGTGCCTTTATGGAAAGGAATCCTTGCGCGTATTGTTGAGAAAAATAAGTGAGTATGTATTTTAATCTATTAATTTTTGTTTACATATATTAATTTTTGTTTACATACAATTGCTTTCTAGTTTTTATGTTTAATCTAGTTTTCTTTTATGATCTTACATTAATTATTCTAGTTTGATTTCTTAAGTTTGATCAATATTTTATTAATTTAAAGAACTAATAAAAATAAAAAATAGGTTTAGGTGCCAATTTGCACCAATTCTCCTCTAAGTGTGCCTTGATCCTTCAACATTGCTGCCTCTAGAGGTTGTTCGTGTAATACCTTGATTCAAATTTGCTCAACGTCTAGCCCACCTATGGGATTGATCTGCGTACACATGGCACCTCGTTTACACTTTCATCTTAGCTTCATGTAAAAAGATCAACCAGAGATGGTCTGGAGGAGCTATATTTGAACCCAACAGGTATTATATACTACTATAACTCACTTTAGATAAACACACACTTTAAATAAACAATATGGAATTAATCCTATCATCTCTCCACAAAGATCATATAAGCCTTTTACATTAGCGGACTGGGTTATTTCAGTTTGCCTCCTTTTGCCCTTCATCTTTGTTGTCTGCTATTTGTTGTCGAACCATTCAGATACACCATCCAAGGATTAAATTCTCGCTGAAATTTCGTAAGATCTCACCGAGATCTTGGTTTTTGGATATGGACAAATTTTGAAATGTCGGTCATAGTAGAAATAAAAAAAATTAACCGGTTTTTGACTGTTTTGACCGGATTTTGTCCAATAACCCCTAAGAAAGTCATCTCCTACGAAAATTGAATTTTTAGATATTTTTTAAAAACTATAGAAACACTATTAGATTTTTATAAAATTATACATACTTTATCATGATGTGAAAAATTTATGGTATTGTCATAAGAACTGTAGGATCATACATAAAAATTTAAAAATAATTTAACTTCATTTGTTATCTTTAAAAAAATGAAAACCGAATGAACATAATTGGAACAGTAATTTTGTTAGAATTTTATAAATTTTCTCTAGTGTGATCATGATCCAAAATTTTTATGACAAGGTTAATAATTTTCTCATTAACATTCTATAAAAGTTTAAAAGAATTTTAACTTTTTGTTTACTCAATCAAATCTATGTATGCATTGAACTTCATTTGTTATATTTCAAAAATCAAAAACAGAAAGAACATAAATGGTATAGTGTACTTGTAAGAATTTTATAAATTCATCAAGTGTAATAATAATTCAAAATGTTTATGAGATCTTAAGAATTTACTTAGAACTGTTTTGATTTTTTTAAAAAATTTAAATCTTTTTTATTATTAAACCAAATCTATGTATTGATCATTAGATTTTTATCAGGACATAGAACTTTCAGAATTTTTCAAACTTCTTGAAGTTTGATCATCATATGAAAATTTTATAGAAACAATAATGATACATTAGGAACATCCACAAAAATTTTCAAAATTTTCTAATGATACATTAGGAACATCCACAAAAATTTTCAAAATTTTCTAACATGGTTTGTACCATTTTTCATTTGGTTGAAATTTGCTGGTATGGCTTTTATCAGGATAGTAGCACTATCCGAATTTTTAAAAATTCATGAAGCTTGATCATTAGCTGAAAATTTTATGGGAACATTAGTGATGCATCATAATAATGAAAAACAATTTTCAAAATTTTATAACATGGTTTGTTTTATTTTTCATTCGGTTCAAACTTGTCGGTCAGTGTTTTATTAGGACAGTTGCAATGTTGAAATTTTTAAAAATTCCTCAGATTTGATAATCATCTGAAATTTTTATAGAAATATCATTGATATGTCAAAAACCTACACAAAAAATTTGAAAATTGTTTGACGTCGTTTGTCTATTTTTCGCTCGGTGCAATTTTACCGAGACCTCAGCAAAACCGGCCGAAATTTTGGTTTTCTCGGTAGAAAAAAAATCCAGATTTGAATTTTAGTTTTTGTATTTCGTATAGGATTTGTCCGAAATTTCTAAATCTCATCGAGATTTCATTCTCCAACCATGGACAAGATTTGGAGCGAAAACGAGATTTCAATCCTTATACCATCTGCGTATGTTGTGTTGTAGCTGACCTGTTCCATTTAATTTTCACGGGACATATCTCGAAACATGGAGATCAAAATATTGACGACATTACTTGCAAATACCGTTTGATAAAAAGGGACATGTTCTTACATCAAATAAATCTCAAAGCAAACTGAAGCAACTAAGAAAATGCAGGGGCATCCCGAAGGCAAGGGCCGCCAATGTTTCAGGACTGATTATGTAACAGTCTAAAGCATGGCATGGTTGTGAAAGCAGTGTTACTGACCATGTCCAAAACTGACAACTTATTGGAAAGGACTAAACGCACGACGTAGTTGCACGCAGGCACACGCCATATAAGAATACCAACGCAGAAAGAACCAGTCTGCCGCATCTAGACACGAACCTGTGGAACATGATTGATTTTCTGGTGCATTCCATTCTTGTCCCATTGAGTCCTGAAGTCCTTGTGCAGGCACAGGAGCCAGAGCTTCTTCAGGGAGCGAAGGGATTCAACGCCTTGAGGGACCTTATCCAGCTTGGACAGGGACACAATGTACAAACCCTCAATGCATGGAAGGGCGCCATCCATGATCTCCAGCTGGTCGACATCAGGCATGTGCTTCAAGACAAGCGTTGTTAGGTGGGGAAAGGACCCTGCAGAAAGAACCAAAATATTTGCACTATGCATGTTGTTAAGTCTCAGATATGTGAGGTTCGGCAAGTGTGATGCGAGCATCCCCAGTGGGTCTTCCCCGAGGTGACACCGACTTAGAGCTAGATACTTGAGATGTGTCCCATGGCCACGAAATATCGGACACTCCAGTGTCCCCTTGGCCCATTGCCCTCTGATAATCAACTTGCGGAGTTCTGTGGACCTTGGCTTGAGAGCGTTAAAGCAAAGTGCCTCATTCTCATCCCTTGCAGAAAGAAGCAAGCTAGAAAGAAGTGGCATATTTGACAGGGCTGCAAAAAGATTTGCACAATCAGCAGCACTTATGTTGTCAATCCACAAACTTCTTAACTGCATCAGTTTCTTCAGCTGCTCTGCCAAGTCCTTGCTGGCTTCCACGGTCTCAAGAGTCTGCAGTTCTTCCAAGTTGGACAGGTCTTTAGGTGCTTGCATTCCAATGAAGTACCGGAACTCCGACTGTTTCTCATCAGCGTATCTATCGGCTAAAAGGTGCCGCAGCTTCTTGATCTTAACAATCCCTCTTGGTAGCTTCTCTATTTTGGTTTGCTTGATGTCCAGAGTGTGAAGGTTGGACAACTTCTCAACAGAGTCTGGGAGTGACTTGACCTTGGTGCGCCGTAAGCCAATGTAGCGTAGATTGAACAGAGTCCCTATTGATGCTGGCACTTCAGTGACATCAGAATCTTGCAGCTCGAGAACAGTAAGGTAGGTGGATTCAGACAGAATTGAGGACAACAAGCCAGGGGAGGATGCAATGGCTCCAAGTGACAGTAGAGTTCGAAGACGTGGAAGTTTAACTTTCAATGTAGTACTCTCTCTCCATCCGCATGATGACAGACGACGAACATCCCTATCCATCTGTATCATTGTGCCATAATTATTAGCAGAGCCAAACTTCTCCTCTTTAGCAACAAAAAGAGCCAGGTCTCGCACAATGTCATGCATCGTACAGGTGGTCACCCTGCCTAGTTCATCGCTCTCCATGACTTTAAGCATATTGCGCTGGATCAGTTCCAGGAGATTTCCCTCAGCCACCTCCTCTGGTGTGTTATTTTCTTTGCTCAGCACAAAGCCTTCTGCAACCCATAGCCGCACAAGGCTCTCGCGTGAGATCGGATGGTCTTCAGGGAACAGGCTGCAGTACAAGAAGCAGTTTCTGAGTTCTCCTGATAGGTCATGGTAGCTCAGATTTAAAATTGCTCGAACATGATCGCGCTTGGAAAGCTCACTTCGAAGCTGATTATATGTGTGATTCCAAACATAGTGTGTCCGTGGCCTCGAAGACAAGAGGCTGCCTATCGATACAATTGCTAGTGGCAGGCCCTGACACCTATCTACTATAGAAGTAGCAACCTTCGTGAGCTCACTGGGACACTCGTGGCCCTTCTTGCTATAAAAAGCCCTTCTGCAGAAGAGATCAAATGCATGAGTGTCACCCAAGGGCTGGAGATCAAGGCGACGCGTCGGGGGAGCAAGAGCAGCCACTTGATTGTTCCGTGTCGTGATGAGGATTCGACTTGCCTGGGAATTCTGAAATGCATCACGCATTTGAAAGTAAACTTCTTGGTTCCAGACATCATCCAGTATGATCAAACATTTCTTATCTTTAAGCCTTCGCTTTGTTTCTTCTTTCAAGTCATACACGTCCATCCTGTCCATGTTAGATGACAGTGGTTGTTCCGTGTAGCCTATCTTCCTGAGTAGCTTTCTGAACAGAGCATCTACAGTGTACGTCTGAGACACAACTAGCCATGCATGAGCATCGAAATTGACCTTTTCACGTTCATAAATATTTGTGACCAGGGTGGTTTTTCCCAATCCGCCCATACCCGATACCGTTATCAGCGTACTGTCCAGATCATCAGAATTCAGCCATTCAGTCAGCATTTTCCTGTTGTCTTCAATCCCCACAAGATCTTCATCTTTCACGAGCTCTGGGAAGCTATCTTGGGACCGCTGCCTTTCCATCTCAGTGAGCGGGTCATGAACAAGCTGGGATGCCTGCAACCACTGCTCCTTAAGTTCTATTACTTGCTTGATCTCTTTCTCAATCTTGACCACCTCATCAGCAATTTGACTGAAAACCACGACATAATGCGATCCTTTGATGAAGTACTTCTTCAGGAACCATTCTTCCTCCATTTGAAGAGAGTAATAAGAGTATTTGTCCATTACATCCTCAACACGGTAGGCCAGCTTCCGCACCTCCCCAATCCAACCTTTGATGACTTCATCTGTGAGGTATGTCGTGCCTATCTGTTGTATGACGTTGTTCATGGTTGTCAGTTGCTTCCTTATTTGCTCAACCTTCTCTGCCAAATCCCTCAGATTATTTACTTTTTCTGAGAGCTTGGCCAACATGGCCTTTGCAGTTTCATCTGCTAAAACGTTACCGATCTTTGTGACAGCAAGTAGTACCGCCTCCGCCATTTGCGCTGAGCAAAATAAACACAGATTATGTGTTAACAAAATTCATCCAGTATGTTAGGTCTCAAGTTAGCTCGTAGGTTCAAAGGAACAACTTTCTCCACTGGTGCCTGTTAATCCTTATTTCTACTAGTTTTCATGGATGAAGTCTGAGACACTTTACTGTACTAGTTCCTGAATGGAATGTGTAGCATAGTTGACACTAAATAATTATATCAATCAAACATGAGTGAAGATAACTGGTACCAGTGTACTAAAACAACAGAAAAATGTATAATCACTACTCGCGATCTGAGATCTACTAGACCGGAGTTACAATGTGAGCAGCCAATGGAATTCTTGAATGGGTCTCCTACAGTACAACTTCAAAGTTACGAGGAGATTTAGTCATGGGCCTGAAGAGGAAATCTCAATCAGATTAATGCATGAACAACAGTCAGTTCTAAGTTTTATTTTTATGAATTTACCTGGAAAAACCTAGCGCCCTAAAAAATTTTCATGTTACTGGCAGGTGGTAATTAGATCAGAACAAGAGAAAACCATAAAGGGTTAGGCTGGATAGACAAGTTACCAAGATGGTCCTCCAATTTGGATGTTAGTAACACTACTAGAATCCAATAGCTTCCCTAGAGTTTTCCCTAGTGCCTCATGTTCATTAGTCTTTTTCCGATATCATGCTTCCCAAATTAGAGACAGATTTGTCCCTTAGTTATAGCTTTGTCTATTTGTTCACTGATATTTTGCAGAAATCTAAGCTTAGATGTATGAACATGTGGCAATGATTTTGTGTAGGTGCCAAAAACAATGGTTTTGTGGAGTAATATGCAGCAGGAGTGAATTCTATGCCGAACTACATCAATCAAATCAGTTCGTGCACGGATTCAATTCAGGTCTTAAGGTACTACTACTTAGTGAATGGGGGCACAAGCAGGAGAAGTTTTTGTCGTTCTACTTTTACATGCGTTGCAGACTATTTTTTACTTAATTTTGTTTGCCTTCATTCTAAATCTGAAGACAATATATCAACTGTTAATACAGTATAATCTTCACTGTTGTCCTTGGTGCTCCTACTCCAATGGACATTGTTGAGAATCTATTTGTATGGAGGGTTACTAGCTCCTGATTTCTATAACATCTTTGTTCTGTCGAGTAATATGCATCTTGTATCTTACCCTGTATAATGCTTGCAGTGAAGAATTTCAAGAGCACAAGTTTTCATTTTCACGACTCTGTGAGTACTTCTTTGTATATGCTTCAGAAAATACTTACAGAAAATTCTTCTGAAAATTGTATGCTTTGTGTAGATACAGGGTGTTCAGGCCATGTACTATGTCCTAGATACTACACTTTGTGCATCTTTCTGTGGTGCTGCAATTTTGTATCCAAATATACTACTTCAATTGAGATTGCTGCCCTCTTTGGCTATTGCGTACTAATTTTCAGATCTTACTTTTTTTACAAAGCTACTGCTATTTAAATTGAGATTTGAGATCTCTAAGATGCACTGGGAGTGATAGCTATAAAAGGACATGCTGATCAGGAGGTCAACTTCAGGATGGCTAGTTGTGGCGCCCCCTACAGAATATTGATGATCATGGTCGCTTTTGATTTCACTTGTGTTAACTTTGTTTCTCCTTTTGTCGCTGAAAAAATCGTGTGAGTTGCATTTGACAATGTACAAATCCACTTTGTTGGTATATGTACATCAATAAATTGAGAATGTTTTATTGATCCATCTTTCGTCTCTTGACAGAATTTGTTGTTGACAAATTTGGTATTGTTATTACACAATTGAAAGTATTACTTGAGAAACAAAAATAAATGATCGAAATGAAAAATAAAAATTGCAGGGCACAAAACTTTCCCTAGTGCTACAAAAGGGAACACAAGGGATCACTGCTTTGCACGTTGGATGGGTTAGCCAGGTGGATGTTTATTCCCTACTGTCTAGAAAAACTTTTCCTGGGGTTTGCAAAGAAAAACTGAAGGGAACATTTTATTTCCGTGAAACTGTTCCCTAGGGTTCACACTAGGGAAACCTCTTCCCTACCGTTTTTGTTCCATTCCCCAGGGTTTTTGGCACTAGGGAAGTTATTGAATTTTAGTAGTGTAAAATGAAACAGCGTGAGTTCTTTCATTTGGTTGTAGACTTGATAGTCAGCCAGGTGTAGGAAAAATGGGCCTACATGTTTATGACATCTTACGATGCAAAGGCCACGAGATATAATCTTTCATTATCTAAAAAAACATGTTTATGACACAGTAAATGGTCTTTTTTAGCAGCTTGCACTTTTTGGGGTGTAGTATGAAACTTTCAAATTGTGGGCTAAATTCACTTAATATGTGTTGAAGCAAAAAAAAAAAAAAATCATTAGTCAACAAGAAACTGAACAATAAAACTAGCTATTAGTCAAGTGAGATTACTTGAAAGAAGGACCATGGTTGTAGTCCAGAAAACTCATCACAAATAACACTAACAACTACAAGGTACAAAGTAACCATCTCAAGATGCAACTTCATATACTTACGATTAATACAAGAATCTAATTCGCACCTGCTGGAGGCTTGTAGGTCGACCACAGGACGGGGCCGCAAGGCAGGTTCAGTGCGCTCCAATCCTGCAGCATTAAAGAAGAGAGGATGAGAGTGCACTTCGAGACATAGGTTGAAGGTGTAGTGAAGAAGCACGGAATAGAAAGAGAGCGAGGAATCGTTGAAAAGAGGCAAAAATAATCGGATCAAATCAGCAGGGCATTTCGCACCCTGCTCCGGTAATTGGAAAGACCATAGATACCAGATTCGCAGTAAACCATCGTGAATCAACTCGAACCGGTTTAGGATACAGGATCCATATTCCCAGAGAAAATTAGAAAAAAAAAACTGACAACTGCGAACCACGTTTCTGGTAACCATGGAAAGATAGAGCTTCAGAGCTTCCCCCATTTTGTAAGTCAACTCACATAAGACCTGTGCATTCGCTCCTCACAAATTAGGATGCAAACCGAATCTAAAGGGCAGTGATTTCTTCTGCTCAAAAGGCTCAAATCCTACAAACAGAAAGATTTGCGGAGCAAATCGAGACAGAACTGCTGAGCAAATGATTGGCTTGGAAACCTCGATCCAGATGCACATTAGAGATTCAGAATAGACTAATACTCCACTCCACACCGGAACAGCAACGGAGTCAGGTCAAGACAGACTAAAACGGCTAACGAAATGAGTCATCTGAGAGCAGCCATGCAGGGTGTTTAATTAAGCTTGATTCATAGCAAAGAGAAACATGCACGCACCTGTTGGTCGCGGTGGAGCTTCACTGGTGAGGGGAGGGAGACCTTATCCTGGGCTGGGACGTGGGAGAGATGCAACCATACAACGAATCAGCAATAGCTCCTTGCTTCTTTGCCCCTTCCTTTGTTTTTGTCCTTTATTATTCTGGGTCAAGTCTCACTTCTTTGTCCCTTCCTTCTCTTAAAAAATTATGAAATTTGCATTGGGAGACTTTGACGGACGGTGATTGGTTGCAGTCTCTACCGGGGACTACTTAAGTCAGTAATCTCTATAGGTGTGGACTGACCGAACGGTCTATATCTTCTAAATCTACATATAGTTTTGCTACAGTACTCTCGATTGATCTCGTCCGTTGCTTTTTGATCTAACGGCTCGCATGCGACTGCTTAAATTGCAGTTCTTTCTAGACTGCATAGGAACCAGATTCGACCTAGACAGAGCCATGGCACTAGCACATCAGACACACGGGGGATTGGCATGGTGGAAATTGACCTAAAGAACCTATCGCTAATATTGACATCAATCATCAGTGAGGAAGATGTACAACCAAAAATAGTGACTAGATGAAGGTGAATAGAAGCCAAATAAAATTTTCCTTTAAAATTTAAATCACCAAAAGAACATATTAATAAACTGTACAATTCGAACAAATGGTCGAATAAATAGTACCCCGTTGTTGGATGAACAGTAATTCTGACTAGTGGAGGTTAGATGAATAGTGTTCGGATGAATAATAAAATTAAAACATCTCAAAAACAAAAATAATGTAACTTTTGATCGGTTGATCCAAAACTTATGAATCTTTGTATGCACCTTTCTTTGGATGTTAAAAAGCTATTCCAACCTTCAATAGAAAAGATTGGTGTCAAAGTTTTGACTTTTATCTAAGTTTAGTGAATGTTGCACCAAAATCGGGTTAAATATAAAAACTTCACTCTTAGCTTACTCGTGGGGTTTTGATGATTAAGACAATCTTAGATGACCTCTCACACATCACAACAAGCAAGAACAATAGGCAAACACCCCTCATATGAACAAGAACACGATCTACCACTAAGTCTTTCTTCTCAACCAAAAAACCGGTTTCTTGAGAAAACTTTAATGATCAAGAGGAAACTTGCCTAAATGATTAGGATATGATCTATAGGAGATACATCTATTAATCATTCATTCTTGGCAGAACAAGATCAAGACAAAAAGAAACCAAATAGAGGAATAAAGAATCAAGAAAGAGGAAGATTAAAACAACAGGTTGAACGAATTTGGTTTTTATTTCAAAGATAGAGGGATGTTTACAAATCTTATGGAAAACCCTTTGGCCTGCCTAAAAACAGACAAGGGGAGGCATTCACCAGTTAAGCCCTGACCACTTCAAGGCCATCACCAGTCAAGCCTTCCAACCAGTGGTCTCCAACCATTGAAGGCTACCACCAGTCAAGCCTTGATCTCTGAAGGCTACCACCAGTCAAGCCCTAACCACTCAAGGCTACCACCAGTCAAGCCTCTGACAAGTGATCTCTGACCACTGACGTTTCCAACCTGTGAAAGCCCCGACCTCTGGTCCTAGGCAACTCACATCAACTCAAATTGATCATTCCAAAGCAAACTCAAACCTAAGCACCAAAGGCTCAAACACAGTCATTTACTCATCACAAATATGGATAGACTTCCACATGGTCTTTCAATCTCCCCCTTAATGAGTATATTGACAAACACCGAAAAGACACAAATTTGAGTTTGAAACAGAAAGAAGAAAGCAATTTGATTTCAAAGCCTCACTTAGTCCAAATGCAAGAGAAAGCAAAGATTATGACCAAGTTGGCGAAATAAGATTTAAAGAAAACAATTGAAAAGGACAAGTTATCCACAAATGCTCTAAAAACTTAAGAAATCTCACAAAGCTCAAATGTACTATGATCCAAAGACAAGAACAATTTTTCACTATGATCATAAGAAGAAATGTATTTTCACATTTCTCCTAATTAAAGATGCCTTTTCCACAATTCTCCCATTTTGGCAATATAGGCATCAAAAAGAAAAATGTAAGCATAAAATGCATCCTAGAACAGCTTTGTGGATTATTCACGTGACCATAAAGACAAAGTATGACATCAAGCTACTCAAGTTCAAATTATGCCAAACTAAGTCATTCCAATTGCATATTTCAATATCATTGCAAGTAAGAAAAAAATGCTATTTTTGCATGATTTCAACAAGAGCAACACTTAGCATAATTTCAAGACTAGAAGCAAAGCCATGTCATAGATCAAATAAATAACCTAGAGTTCAACCTAGTCAACCCTTTGGGGAAGCTACAAGTGCATAAGAGAATCCACTTGCTCAATCATCCTTTTAAATGCAAATTTCAGATTTTAATGCACACAAATTGGTTTAGAGAGCTTATCCTAACAATGCACATCCTCGACGAGGAGCTATCGACAAAAGCTTCCTAGGTTTCACTCTCTTCCACATTTTCTTTATTTTTATTTGAATTTCTTAATTTTGATTGACTCATGCTATAATCGACTATCTCAAGCATGACACTTAAAAGAATGATCTTAGTCATATACAATACATTCCAAGTTTATCCTAAGTGCAATGGGAAGCAGTCTCATGAATGTAGAGTGTTGAGATCAATTTTCGCACACACAATTCAATACTTGATCATTTCTAGCATTTAGATTCACGAGCAAATCGATGATTCTAGTATGAAACAATCTAGCTTCACCCAAATTGCTCTAGGGGCTCTAGTAGAAATCCAAGATTTCACAAAACATGGTATAAACACCTAGTGAGGAAATATAGCATGTAAAAGTTACAAGTTTCATCAAGTTTTTATTAAAACTCAATTTTAATTTTCAGCAAGTTTAGCATGATGAAGTAATACCAATTTAGATATGACTAAGCTAGCAATGATCCTTAGAAAAGTAGCAAGGTGTATGACATGAATGTGAATTCAATTGCATAATAGACAAAACTCAGAAAATAGAAATAAAATCTATATGCAATGCGTGATGAAAAAGCTTCTCAAAATTCCCTTGAACACAAGTGAATCAATTTTAATCCACATACAAAAATTAGCTGTACCCACGTACTCAATCTCGGTGGTAGACTGTGCAACTATGGACTGCTTCCTAGATGACCAAGAAATAAGAGAAGTGACAATGAATTGGTAAGTGCTAGAAGTACTCTTCCTATCTTTTTTCCATTTAGCAAAGTCTGCATCTAAGAAGGCTCTAAAAGATAGACAAGAAAAGGAACAGTACCAAAAACCATATTCAATAGTAGCTCGAAGATACCTGAAGATGCATTTTACCGCCTGGCGGTGAGAGACATGAGGATGTGCCTGAAATTGAGCACACATACACACATCAAAGTGTATGTTTGACCTCGAGGCAGTGAGGTACAAGACAAAGTTGATCATGCTCCTGAACTAGTGAAAGTGAGAGGTCAATGACTCAGTACTGGGGCAGATAAGAGCAGATCTAGGACCCAATACTGAGTCACACGATGAGAAGAAGTACCAGTCAAGGAAGCAAAAGACTGAACTCTAATGTCTCTCTGACGCTCAACTCTCACAAAATTAGGAACACCAACTGTAGAAGGCCTGGGAGCTGAAGCTGGGTTGGTCCACCGATGTGCAAAGGCTAGACCATCTTGGTAACACTGCCCAAACCTCCTACTAGTCGAAACACCATTACGTTGCTGATATCCACCTCGATGGGAAAATGAGAAATATCAGAACGCGATCCACACCAACCAGTTTGAGACCAGTGCTGACTAGTTTGCGATTGGTCCTAACCCTTGCCAACTAGTGTCAACTAGTACGCGATGGTGTGTAGCCTCACTCCTCCTATAATTCCTCGAGGATGGTGGAAACTCTAACCACGAATAGCTCCAAGACAAAAACCAGAATGAACATCTTGACAACCATGTCCTGGATGCTATCCAATAGCAAAAGACTCTCTAGCCTATCTAAGAGCCATGGGTGTCTCAGGAGCACTCAAAGTATGGAGACAACCTTGAATACTCCTAAGAGCAAGAACACGCTCACGATGTGCTATCTTGGCACGCCTAAAGCAGAAGTCAGCTAAGTGTCAATCCTTCTCACAGAAGGTGCAAGAATACTTTGCCTTACTGGAGGCTGAAGCAGTAGGAGGACCAACCTTCTCATAAGTGTAGGGACCCTCTGTGTATATTGCACTAGTCCAGAATAACGCTAGTGCACATAGTGATAACAACGATGAAAACACATCCATATCACGAATCTATAGTAATAATTAAGCAACAAGTACTGACCTTATGGTCAATGATTACAAATAAATGGCAACACAACCTTTAGTTCAACAAAGTAGCAATGGAAATAAAATAAATAACAGTGAGATAAGCCCATCCATTTGTCCAACAAGTAATCGACTAGGGTGCGTGTCCTAGTATTCCAGATCCCCTTCATTAAAACCACAAGCAAAGTACTTGTAGTCATCTTCTACTTCAGTGTACTCCTTTGTGGAATTTGGAATGTTGAAAAGGTGAGTACACAACCGTACTCGCAAGTCTTGGAAACATAATACATGATAACTATATGTAAGGCTAAACGAATGAAGGCTTAATATGGCTCATTTAGTATAAAGCAATGTTTAACTTTAAATACCACTGGTAATTTCACAAAGCATCACTTGACCAAAGTAGTTGCAGTAATTGAAATTAATAATACAATTAATAAAGATTTCAACCACTTGACTGGCTCCATCTACCAACCAAACACCCAAGATTTCCGACCATCTGATTGGCTCTAAATACCAGCCTGTAGTCTAAGAGTTCCAACTACTCATGGATTCCTAACTGACTCCAATTGTCAACTAATAACCCGAGAGTTCCAACTACTCATGGATTCCCAAAACCATCATTTTATTTCTAAATAAAATAGAAGATTTACAGTGTGAAAGCGTACCTTGCCCACCCTTGACCGCGGTCATGGCTAATCAATTAGTTTTAACTCTGTAGAGCGTGTACAGTTTTACCCATAAAAAATGATAGTCTACTTTTGCCTCTAGATTAACACACTTCCTTAGGTGTACGGTAGAGAGATCATGATAAGGCTTTTACAATGCACAACCACATTATTAATTTCGCCCGCTAAGGTTTCACCGCTAATAGGGTTCCATCTGTCCAGTTCAGAAGCTGGCACCGTACGAATGCCTCCAACTAGCACCCACATTCCTCTGGCTAGCAAAGCCAATAACGAGACACACAAATTAATTAGCCAGGTTATACCCATATAGACTTGTGGTTGTACAGTAGTACTCGAAGTGTTTAAGCAGGACTAAGCAATTCTACCGTATTATACTACCCTACTAATTATCACTAAATAATTAGATAATATCATCTATGTCAACAAGGGTACACAACAATCAATGTCAAAGGGGTCATAACAAGTTCAGGAATTTAGCTAAGCCTTAAGACCAAATTAAAATACATTGCATAAATGTAAGCATGCAATAATTTAAAACAACATAAGCATTTTAAAAATCAAGGATCAACATGATCAAGAAAGACTTGCCCTAAACAAGCTCCTTCTCTTTGTCTAGCCCTTGAGTTGGCACTAATTCCCTGCTCGTGAATACTCCTAGGGCTTCGACGTCTACACAAAATGAGAAATGAACCACAATTAAATACAAAATTGATAGCATACAAGCTCCAAAAAAATAAAAAAAAACTCACCATTAAATAGAGCTTGAATTTAAAAATTTTTAGGAACCAGAATTGTTGCAATCGAAGCTCATATGAGGGAGAATAGGCTCTCAGAAATTTGAAACAAAAGAAAATACAGAAAATAGAAAACTCTAAATTTATTGAATTATTTTTCTACTGGAAAACTAGAGTAATGATGTCATGCTGACATTATCGTGCTAAATGATTTCAGCTGAATTACTTTTCTAAAGCAAAAGCTAATTATGACGTTATCGCTGGCGTCGATAACTATTTTCACCGAATTAAAATAAATCTAGAAAAAATTCTATTACGCTAACATGTGGCCCCACGATCTATAGATTAGGTCCACTAATCTACTCGAGTCCATAGTGGACTTGGTCCACGGCACATGGCCATTGACGTGTGAGATCGACTAGGGTTGACTCACTGTTGTTGTTAGCTCTGACTGATGCGGGCGATGCTTTCGATTTAGCAGTGATGCTTCAATTTCGATGGTGATGATTCGACATCCGAGGTGATTGCATGATAGCACAGTAGTGCGAGAAGTTTGCAGGGTGGCGGGGCTCACTGTATAGGGAAAAATGGTGACAATAGTGAAGCGAAAGCGGTAGGCGCGATGACACAAGCTCATCGAGGCACAAGATGATGACGCGAAGGACCTCAGCTACTCTAATGGTGTGGTAGTGCATGTAGAACTCCAATAAGGAATTCATGGCCATCAGAGGTATCTCAAGTGGTGACAGATGGGGCAAAAGTTGCAATGTGAAATGGAGATCCTCTGTAATACCGCAAAATCGTTTTCCTGGGTTTTGACCGGAATTGTCTTCATTTTCTTGATTAAAGGATTTATTCTGGAGAAAAGTTTTGGTCGTCTCACAGTTTTAAGAATCTTAACGAAAGGTTTTGTGCTGTGCCGAATGCTTATCGGAACGGGTGTTTTCTTCCGAGCCGTATAGTTTGGCGGCAAGTTTGTTTTTCTTGATATTTGTCATTTTGTGCCAAGAATTTGAAATTTATTGGTTCGCGATAATGGTTAAAAGTTGGATTTTGGTTTTTGGAGGGGTTTTTAGGGATTTTCCCTCCCCCACCTAACCACATCTCTCTTTTTCCTTTGTGTGGCTGTCATTTTTCTTGCTGGGCCGATTTCCCCCCCCCCCAAGCCCTACCGACTCCCTTCTGTTTTTCTCTGGCTGAGCTTGCCATCCCTGGCCGATTTCCTCCCCAGGCCGGCATTTCCTCCTCAGTTCCCCTGCCAGCCACCCTACCTCAACTTCTTGCCAGCGCGCCTCCGCCTTGACCTGGCCGAGTTCCTCCCACGCTCTCCTCTCGGCCGGTCGTGGCGCCCTTTCCTCTCCCCCTCATTTGGCGGCAGCGGAGAGCAAGAACTCCGGTCGGCAAGTGAGGCGAGTAGCAAAGAAGAATGCAAAAGCATGGCCAGGAGGAGCAAAGAAGGCAGGAGGAGCAGCAGCGATTCTTGGCAGCGATGAAGAGTGGTGGCGCCTCCTCCCGGCCAGCTCCAAGACCGCCTGCCTCTCTCCAATGAGCTTCCCTCCCCTCTGGCCGAAGTGCCCCTCTTGCCTTCTTGAGGTGAGTACACAGGTAGAAGTAAATTAGGGGTTTGGTTTATTGTGTATACCAGGTGTTTGTTGAAATGCTCCAAAGTTTAATTCGCTCATCCCAAGCTACACAAGTATGAAGGCAAATAGCTGTCCATGGTTAGTCTACTACAACTGTGGTATCTCTTTAGGGTAACTCCCTTTATTCGTGTTTATCATCAACTTACTCCTCTCGTGGCGCATTGGATTGTGAGCCGCTCGAGGGTTAGATCATTGGCTAGGTTATTTTACTGAAGATTGTGATGATTATGTCTAAACTTTCGTTTGCGTCCATTTGGGGTGCACATATGTATATGGGTGCTTGATTTATCGTGGATTATTTGGCTGTCTATTTAAGATGCATGTTTTTCCATGCATAGCTACTACGGGGATCATTAACTAAAAATTTAAAGGGTTGACTGGAACATTGAATTCTTAGTGTTAGCTTCTCCTATATTATTTACAACGACACTAGACATGTTCATGCTCTGGTCATAAATGGAAATCAATATTCATTTCTACGGGCATGGAGAAAAGAGGTTATATTTGAGTCTAAAGCCAATTTTATTTGCGTATGAGCTTCTGTAATATCATTCTTACCCTGGTAATGGTTGTGAATATTATGTTATCACTCGATCCTTATTATCTTTTGTATGGCTCAATTCAAATGGGTGAGTTAAGAATTTCTTACTGCCATTTGATTATGAAAAATACCATTGTATATTAGCTTAATTTGTTAATGGTTGTGCATAAGATCCCAAATTGAGAGAGAGAGCTGTTAGTGTGTTCTCCTATTATTAAGGTTTAAATGATTAAGTCATTTCTAGAGTTAGTATATTTGCGAAATTTCTTTGTGCTACTAATTTAGGCGATATGTTGCCCTGGTTTATACATGAGGTTGATTAGACCTGTACGAATGATCATGTATGGAAATAAGGAGGGTGGATGAAAGTTAGCAAATGGAAAGTGAGTAATTAATTGCAAGTGTATAGTGGTGAACGTGGTTTGGTGGCCGTATGATTTAATGGTATGACAGAAGCACTGTAATGGATTGCCATGTCTTATTGTTGAATCGGATTAATCTAGTATCGCTGGCAACTCATGAATGTGAGAATTGGCTAGGTTTATGTGAGTGGTTATGGCTATGTTAGTGAATGGCAATGATTGAAGGGTTGCATTTCATTGTTGTAAATTACATTGTGCATTCATTAAAGGAAGAGGTGACCCATTCTGATGCGGGTCTCTGTGTTCACACGTAGTGAATACGAAAGTCCTACCTCGTAGTCCCATTCATCGAGGTGAATGGGAACGAGACAGTAAGACTAGGCACCTTCCACGGGATGGAAGGGACATGAGGGTGCACACCGACGGGTGGGCACTTGGCAGTACCGGTATGTGCATCAAAGAGAGCATTCATGTCGCATTGCATGGTAACGATGATTTTGAGTTAAATGGAAAGGTGTCGGGTTGGGATCGAGTCGTGGCCTTATCCAAAAAGATTAAAGAGATATGTGTAGGAATCTAGCAATGAAGTGAAACAGGTGAGCATGCATAATGCATTACATGATTGTAGGAGTGTGATGAATTATGCAGATTTTGTATTTTTTTTATGTCTGTGAGATGGTTTATTCAGATTTTGTACTTTCATGTCTGTGTGATGGGTTATTCATATTTTGTATTTTTATGTCTGTGTGATGTATCATGCAGATTTTGTATTTTGATGTCCGTGTGATGTATTATTCAGATTTTGTACTTTCATGTCTGTGTGATGGGTTATTCATATTCTGTATTTTTATGTCTGTGTGATGTATTATGCAGATTTTGTATTTTATGTCTATGTGATGTATTATTCAGATTTTGTACTTTCATGTCTATGTGATGAGTTATTCATATTATGTATTTTCATGTCTGTTAAATGGATTATTCAGATTCTGTATTTTCATGTCTGGTTGCAAGTTATGATTGTATGTTTTCAGGTTGTATGTTATGCTTCATTGTCGTGGGGTTGTGGACCCCATCAAAGACGAGCATGGGGTTGGTTTTGGAGAATTAGTGGTGATGCTTCTATTTTATCTGCTTGCTGTACTTATGTAAGGATGGGTGTTATGCTCTTGAGTAGGACAATGCGATTGATTACGAATTTATTCTTTGTTGTACTTCGCTGAGTCATCGACTCACGCTTGTTGTTTGTATTGTTACAGGTTCCTTGAATCAGGCATGCATAGATGGGGGTAGTAGCACAATCACGTTTTGCATCATCACCTTTCCATCATGTCAATTTATAGTTCCGATCTTAAATAGCTCGCGAAGATTCTTGTAAAGGGTCATCTGCAATTATGTTTAATGAGTTCCTGTTCTGTAATAATTATGTGATGGAGTTCATTAATTTTCGATGGGATGTGTGATTGGTTAACTAAGGACTTGCTAGAATGATATCATAACTGCTTATGTTTTTTGTTTGCTGAGTGGATGTCCCTATTTCTAGAGAGGTCATGCCGAAATTTTGTAAATTTTGGTGGCTTAAATTTTAAGCCGGTTTTAGGAGTTTAGAGGGTTGGTAGCATCCGTGGCGCGTTTGGCATCAGGGTGTTACATCCTCGAATGGGCAGCCTCATGGCTTTAAAGGGCCTATGGAGGTGGATCCGAGGTAGAATCCCTAGTAGATTCAGTGGTGGCGGATGTAAGAGTTCGACGGCGTGCATGGCAGTGGGTGGGCTGGGTTGCAAGCTGGGCTATACTGGACTAGGCCACGCACGAGCAAGGCAGGCTATAGCATAATGGGCCAGGTGGAATAGGAATGGGTTGAAGATAGACTGGGCCAAGGGATTTCGGCCCAAAACTAGAAATTAAAATTTTCAAACTTTTGTGAATTAAAATAATTCTAGAAAATAAAATAAAACCAAATAAATAGCAAAATTTTGAACCTGAATAAAATATTTTTAGCAAAACTTTATTTAAATTTATCTATAATTATTTAGTTTTGAAAAAAGGGCAATGTGTTTAATTGAAAATAATTTCAAATAAAATCCAAAAAATGCAATAAATTCAGAAAAATCACAAAACACACAAATAGTAATAAAATAATAATTAAGGGCAATTTTTTTTGGGATGTTACAACAGCAGGCTTAATAATTTTGTATATATTTTTATACAACACCAAATACAACAAACCATAGCATCTGAAAAATTATATATCTTTCCCTAGTTATGGAAATAATTTAATTCAGCCAATTATTAGGTAAAATAGCCATATTAACATAACTACGACCAATCACAACCAAATTTTGGGTAGTTACCTTCCCAAAGCCATAACATTTAAACAATTTAACTAGATTTAATGTTCTTGCACTCTGTAGAAACCTTAAATAATTATCTACATTATTCATAATTATAAAAAAAACTAATTCGACCGTCTACTATATTTAATGTATAAATTATCCGCGCCACTACCCAATCGTGATGGTTCACAGGACAACAAGCTTACAAATCCTATATTTTTTATTCTATCTGACCAAATTAAGTGTTTAAGTACTTCATTAAAGATAGTAAAATTATCTACATACCTCTGGTTATTGTAAAGATCTAATTCAATCATTTTCAAGGTCTAAACCATTCAAAACCATGACACAACCAAGTGGTGACAATTCGAGGAGCAGCATACTTCAAAAGGCTATAACTTGCAATCTATCCAATGTATTTTAGTTATATTTATCTTGTTTGAAAAGAAAATAAATTTATCTAGTACACCATGTTTTCTTATTTTGCCTCTAAAGCCTTTGAAAATCAATTAAATCTAAATTGCATAGAACCAGAAAAAAACCCAACAACAATGAGAATTAGCATGATCCATGAGGCTAATTGCACCCTAATTACCAAATTAATCCACATAAAATTTCATCGACATGAAAAGATGATTGTAGAGGAGGTTACCCACTCATCGATAAAGATCCAATGAGAAAAACAAGGGAACTTTTCTCTTTTTTTCTCAATCTTTCCTTTGCCTCCCACTCTACCTGCTGGAATAGCCATGATGCTGCCGTAAGGAAAAGAGAACAAATCCCTAGGAGAGGTGTGCCGCCCTAAGAAAAGATGATGGTTGCCCTTAGGGAGAAATATGCAATCCTAGGGGAAAATCGAGTCCCTCCCCCTTTTTTGTACCCAAGGCTCTAATGGGCCATCCTAATTGGCTCTTATACCTCCTTATTATTATTATTATTATTATTATTATTATTATTATTATTAAATAATCTCAACCATCAATTTATAGTACCCACAACTTCTTACTCTAAGATCCAAATCAAGCAAATAAATAGTCAATTTTGACCATCTCGATGAGCCCCATGCATGTATAATCTTGGATCCTCAAACTAAGCTATGGATTTCAAACCTAATTTTTAAAATTCAAATTAAATTTCAAATTCAAAATTCAATCAAAACTTCAGGCATTACATTACATTTCTTACATCACAAGCTATCAAGAACTATTATTCATTTAAATATTAAGCCAGCCAATATATTGTTGGATGAAAACATGGTGCCAAAAATCGCTGACTTTGGTCAATTGAGACCTTTCCGTAAGGAAAGAACCTGAATTCTCATTACAAATGTTGCGGGGTCGATGTAAGTTATGTGCAAATTAAAAAATATATGTTGTGTTGTCGACGCAACTAGCTAAATTTCAATCATGTTGGTCTTATAATTTGTAATATCTTGGCCCATTAATGTGAAGGCCTATAAGGTCCATGTAGAGTGGTGCTAGGATTAGTTCCACATTACTTACATAAAGTGAGTTGTAGTTGTATATAATGCTTATTGGGACTAAACATAGTACCTCCGGATTAACCCTTTCACATGAAACGAGGATGAAAGTGTAAGTGGGGTGCTATGTATTCGCAGGTCTGTCCCATAGGTGGGCTAGACATTGAGCGAAGTTTGGGCCAGGGTGTTACAGATGGTATCAAAGCATCAATCTTCACTGCATTAGTGTGTGTGGGTCCGAAGTAGTCACACAACATGGCATACGTGCTAGTACTAGATGCACGAACATGTAACGAGAGGTAGTTCTAGGTATTTGTTGTGTATACGGTATGCTGCTAAGAGCATCAGCCCTTAAGAGGGGGTGAGTGTAATACCCTGGCCTGTTAATGTGAAGGCCCATTACTTGCAAAAAGTGAGTTGTAGTAATATATAATACCTATTGGGTCCAAATCCGCCCCATAGGTGGGCATATGCTGTGCATACGACGGACTGCCAAGGGTCTTGGATGTCAACCCTTAAGTGGGTGAGTATAATATCCTAGCTCATTAATATGAGGGCCCATGTGACTCATGCGAAGTGGTGGTGGGATTAGTCCTACATTGCTTACATAAAGTGAGTTGTGATAATAAATATATAATGCCTATTAGGTTCAAATATAGCACCTCTAAGTCAGCCCTTTTACACGAAGCGTGTACGAAAGTATAAGCAAGGTACTATACATGCGCAGGTCCACCCCATAGGTGGGCTGGGCACTGAGCGAAGTTTGAGCTAGGGTATTGTAAGGGCCTGTTTGGGGGTTGTAATTTTTCTCAAAAGCTACTTTTTTGGTTTTCTGGGCTGAAAAGCGGTTATAGCTTTTTATAAAAGATAGTTTGACAAATAACTAATTTCTCTCAACAATAAGCTGCAAAAGCAGGTCCAACCTAGCTTTTATCTTTTGACTTTTGCTAATTATATATATAGCTTCTATCTTATGCTAAAAGTTGCTTAAAAGCTAAGCTATTTAGGAGGCTTACTGGTTTTTCAGAAGCTAAAACTGGTTTAAAACCCCCCAAACAGAGCCTAAGTACAGTGATGCCTCAACCAAGTCAGACATACGGCCTTGGTGTTCTAATAATTGAGATTGTGACAGGATTGAAAAATAAGGAAATGATCTAATGCATATATTTACTAGACACCAATAGTGATTGTTTAAGAACAGAATTATGATTGCCGCATGATTAAAATACTCTAGCTCTCTTATGTTATATCAAACAGTATGTTTAATTTTATGAATGCATGCAGGCAGGCGTGTGCTATTTATTGATCATACAGGTGGGCATCAGGCCAGTCCGATTTACGACATGACCTAAGGCCCAGCCCAACATGAAGCAAACCATGCCGTGCCGACACTGCACTTTTGCCCGGGCTGTGTCGAGCCCGAAACCGGGCATGGTGGGTGGCACAGCCATTTGGGCTAGGTTCAAGCTAGAACGGCACGCCGCAGGCACGGTGCACTGTCCGAGCCCATGGCAGAGCATGACGGCCTGTGGCAGGGAGGTGGGCATCCATTGGATTGGATCATCCCGTCGCGGGAGATAAATGAATATGCATGACTCATTTATTGCTTTCCTTTCTCCCATTGATCTAGCATTCGAATCGACGGCAATTGCTCCCGATGCTTTTTAGATTGGATTGATTGATTTCCTTCTAAAGGAAGCAGAGCTCTGATTCATGGAGTTGGATCTCTTTTCGCCTCTTTTCCTTTTGTTGCCTTCCTTATTCGACGATTTCTTAATCTGGATTCCATAGATATGTCCTCGGTTGTTGAATCTATATAACCCCATCGCTTCTTGCCTCTCCTGCAGATGTGTTGAGCTTATTCGTTGAGCGGAGGTAATAGGTGACCTTCTTGATCTCATTGATGCAGCGCAGGGGTAGATCGCTGGTGGTGAGCGGTGAGATAGGCTGGCGGCACTACTGGATCTCATCACGGTGCATGATGTCAATAGGTTGAGAGAAGCGCTCGCGGACGGAGGCGAGGAGGCGATGAAGCTAGTTGATGGGGTGGGGCTATGGTATGACCGGAGTAAGGCGTACGAGCCACGCACACCACTGATGGTGATAGCCACATATGGATGACTCCAGTAACATCCCAATTTTTTTAGCCTTTTTAATTAATTAATATTATTTTATTGCCATTTATGGATTTTATGTTTTTCTGGATTTTATTGGATTTTCTGAGATTTATTTGAATTCTTTTGAATTAAAATACATTATCTTTTGTCAAGAAATAATTATAAAAAAGATATTTGCAAAATAAAGTTTTTGTGAAAATATTTTATTTAAGTCCAGAATATCTCAAAGTATTTTTGATAATTTTCTGGGAATTTCTAAAGTATTTTTGATGCTTTAAATAAATCAAAACATTTAATCGGATTATTTAAAATAGGAAATTCGGGAAAAAAAGGAATGAACAGTATCAGGCCGGCCCATCTACTGTACGGGCTGAATAGGAAACGGGAGGGTTAACCTCGACCGTTGGATCAAGATCCAACGGCCTCCATCACCGCACACTAAATAGGAAACCCTCAAGCGACTCGGCCGTTGGATGATCATCAGACGGTTGCGCGTCGTCGTTCCCAACTCGGGCTCGCGCCGCCGTATCCAAACCGAACTAGCCGCCGCCGGACTTTCCTTATTCTTCGCACCTCGCCGGGTATAAAAGGGATCCCCGCGCCCTCCCCGAAACTCACCTTGAGCCGCCGCCTTGATTCCCTCACGCACCGCCAGCTGAGACGCCTTGAGGAGTGCGCTAGCCTTCGCCGGAGTTCCCGAGGACTTCGCGCCGTGTTTCGTCGTCGTCGAGTTACTCTTCCGCCGCGTGAAGGCCAGGGCTGAGTTCGTCGCGTTGAGACGCGCTCGTGCCGCTATCTCTCGTCGCCGGAGTCACGCCGGAGCGCCGTCCGAAGCAACGTCATCCTCAGCTCCGATCGGTTGCGCCGCCACGTCGACATCATCGGGGCCGAAGTCTCTCAGCCGTCCGATCAACCATCAACGCGCGAGATTTGTCCACGTCATCAACTGAGGTGGGTTAATACTTCCTTGACACGTGTCGCCACGTAGATCACATTGCTGAGGTGGCGCCGCGTTGGTATTGCGTGGCTAGCTGACGTCGGAAAATCGGATTTTTCCATATAAAAATAATTCGCTAAATTCGGAATTTCTATTTTCAGGGTATTTTCAAGATTTTCAAACTTCAAAACCTTATAACTTTCGCATACGAACTCCATTTGAGGTGATTCAAATTCCTAAAAATTTGTAAAAATGAGATATTTTTAATGTTGGATTTTATTTGAATTTGTTCGCTCTTTGGTTTTGGTTTTTATTTGCTTTTCTCTCTCGATTCGCGTAGACGTTGAATTGTGCGAGGCTTCGGAAGGGGATTTCTCAGCTCAGGAATTATTTCCAGGCCAGGAGCAGGAGCTTAACGAAGGCAAGTTGTGCTTTGATCATGTTGCACCCATAAATTAGATTGCATGCTATTTTGGTTTACCTTATCACTTGTTATTTTATGTGTATAAATGATTTTGACCTAGATTGGGATTTAGATATTATACCCTTTTAAATTACACCCTACCTTGTTAAATTGTATGCCATGATCCACTTGTCACCCTAGGTTGGTCGATTATAGTTGGTTAATAGAAAATCAACATGGATGGTTAGAACGGAATAGAATTGCTTAGCCATGCTACGTCATCACATGCTCTTGGAATATTGTTTATTAATCTTGACTAATGGAATATGGAACTATGATAATAATTTGTGGGCCATGTGTGGTCGCACAAAGAGATTGAGTTGTTGTGACAGTGGAGTCACGCAACGATGTTGATTTGTGAAGAGCACGTGGTGTTGGTAATCAACTGGGGTGGGACAAATGATTTAAACCGAGGCAAGTGGCAAGATTGTTTCGGTGGGCCAAGAGTGGCAATTGGTGATCGCATTTGGTTTTTGTGGGCCAAGAGTGGCAATTGGGCTGTCGCATTTGGTTTTTGTGGGCCAAGAGTGGCAATTGGTGATCGCATTTGGTTTTTGGTGAGCCAAGAGTGGCAATTAGTGTCGCATTTGGTGGGCCAAGAGTGGCAATTGGGCGGTCGTATTTGGTTTTATGATGAACTTTTGGTTAGTCTTGCCTCGGTCAACTAAGGGTTTAGACTTTTGCAAAATAAAACTTGGGATGGATGGCAGGTTGCCATGGGAGGTTGAATCTTGACTTATGATGGAAAACTTGGTTTACTTGAGAAATACTGAATCTATTACTTGTTACTATTTGTTTTACTATCTTTTCAATCTATTAATGTATGTGTTTCAAATGCTGCTTTACTGCTTATGAACCATAAGCCTTCCTTTGGAATAAGCCTGCATATAATTATAATAGAAATGCATTATGTGCACAACTTGTTGAGTACGTGTTGGTGTACTCACCCTTGCTTAACAACCAACAACAGTGGAGGAATCATCTTCAATAATGGAGAAGGACTTTCGGTGGGACGCGTGTCACTAGGCCAATCCTAGTCACCGCCTGTGGTGTCTTGATGGGACATCTACGTTTTCTACTACTTTCATTGCAGCTTGTCTCATTGGTTTTACTATTGCCTTGTGAGGTGAATATTGTAAGTGATCATAAGATCATACACTAGTTATATTCAATAAATAAAGTCTTATTATTCTTATCGTTGTGTATGATATGATGCTTACCGATGTTAAGTCGTGTGCACTAGCGATTGATCCCAGGACTAGTCTTGTAAAACACATTGGATTGAATTGGTGAATTCGGGTCACTCAGAGGTGGTATCGAGCATCTTGTTGTAGGACTTGGCCCTAGCTTGGTAGAGTGTCCAAAACTATTTTCTAAAGGAAAAACCACAAATTGATTAAGACAACACTCTTGACTCATCGATTCTTTACCCTTACCTTTGCTGAAATTTACCCCAAATTTTTCGAGGAGGCATTACAAGAGAAGAACCGCACTATACCGACATCATCGGAAGAGGCGAATCCAAGAAGATGAAATACGAGTTAGAGGATCAACCATTGAAGAACGTTGGGATCGATTCAAACCAAAGACTAGCTCACTGGCCAAGATACCCACCAGAAGTTCCCGTGGAGGATGGCTCGAGGAGTGAGAGTCTTAGTTTAAGTTGAGGCTCAATTATTGAGTCGCGTCAAATAGAATAATCTTACCCAAATGTAATAGACATTAAGGCTGAGTGTTTAGTTTGGATTTTAATGTTTGTTGACTGTGCAGTATGTGTTGCAAAGCTTTTAGGCTTATATAAGCAACCATACCAAGTTATTAATATTGATTGCTTAAGTTATTGGGTTAAACCTATCTTCCCTATATTAGGATCTCTACTTCTTACCTATGCTACCTTCTCTCTCACCTAACCCCTGTAAAGTAATCAAGCAGACGGTTCGGATTAGTGATAGCAATAAAGCCAGTGAAAGTGAAAACCAACTCAATAGAAACTCCAAGGATAGATTAGTTTTTCAACCGTCACCACCGATGGATACGTAGAGTTTCAAATAGTTTCTGGCCGATCAGACGCAGTTAATGCAAGCAATGATGAAGACAAATAATTCCTATAGCTAGGGATATGCAGGAAGTTACCCCAGTCCGATACATAACGCTAAGAGTGAGCGGTGAAATTGCGGAAGAAATTTGTCTAGAGAACCAATCGAAGAAAAAGGCATTCAGGTAAAAGATATTGTTCCAATCAACGAATAACCAAGAAAGAAAGTTCACCTTAGACTCTGCTATAATTTCCACAAACCTAAGCAGTTTGCCAGCAAATGCCCTCAAAGAAAAGCAATCACAATGGTTCAAGTCAATTACAACTCCGTCCCTATCAAAGCCCCAACGCCAAAGCCAAATCAAGGTAGATAGGAGCCGTGAGTTTACTTAGTGCAATGAATCATGCTCTAAATAAAGAAAAGATCGAAAACAAGTACCCCGTATCAGGATCGATAACGTGTTGGGACGATTGAGAAGAAAGTTGGAAATTTCCTAAGATAAGACCTTGCCTCGGATGTCGTCAGTTAGGAAGTCATGTGAAGAATGTTTCTAGGATTGCGTTCTTACGCTATATGGACAATATAAGTTTTGGCTATATCTCCTGGATTGACTAATGTTCCGCATACTTCATGAACATGAGGAGTAAGGTGTTTATGGATTATTGGGATAAATTCATAACGACCATATAGATAACAACCTAGCATACTCTAAGATAAAAGAAAAAAAACAACATGTAGAACCTAGAAATGAGTTCTGCGAGAGTGGAGGTCGCACGCTAAAGTTCAATAAGTTTGAATTTCTAGAAGAAAAGATGGAATCTCGTTAGCCACGCAAGGACTGCTAAAGGAGTCGATATTGAAACAAGCAAGATGGAAATCGTGTTACATCGGAATCAACCAAAGCTTGTTACTTAGATTGAAGGTTCTAGGAAGGGCAAGACATTATCACTGGTTCATAGTAAGGTTCTTGACAATAGCTAAACCTCTTATGCGACTGTGGAAATAGTTTTCGGAAGCTGAAGAAGCAATTAATATCAACGCCTATGTTAGCGTGGATTAGTTTCGACATATATAAGTGGTGCTTGTAGATATGATTTAAGACACAAATTGGCATGAAAGGGGACAAGATTGTTGCCTATGTAGTAAGCGAATTGAGACAGCATGAGGAGAATCACCCTACGTATAACTTGGAACTAGCTGTCATAGTGCACGATTGAAAATATGGTGTCACTATTCCAACGAAGAAAGATATGAAGAGTCTAAATTATATATCTACTAGTTAAATCTTAATATGGAACAAAGAAAATGGTTGGAAATAATCAAGGGTTTTAGTGTTAAAATCCATAAGTATTATAAGTCCAATATGATAGATGACGTTTGAGCTACGAGGCCGTAGTGCAAGTAAGTTGATAATGAACGGTTAATCAGGGTTATGCAAATGATTCAGGAAGCCGAAATCAGAAATCGTTGACAAAGTTTCATATCCGTCTTAAATCAACATTAGAAGATAAAATCACATAAAGTTCGAGGGGAGAAAAATACAAAATCAAGTTAAAGAAGAAGGCTTAGCCAAGAAGTAGAATTTCGAGTGATTAGGATACCCTAGGGATTTAAGGGCAAATCATTGTGCCGGATAGGAATATCCTAAGCAGATACTTGAGGAAACCCATGATTTTAAGTACTTGATTTATTCAGAAGATGCCAAGATGAATTAATATCCAAAAATAAAAATAATAATAATAAATAAATAAAAATAATGATAAAAAAAATAAAATAAAAATAAAAATAAAAATATTGGTGATCTAAATGAAGAACGGAATTGTTGGATATTTTGACGTAACACGTGTCCGAGAATGAAAGCAATGCATCAGGGACCTAAAGGATCGTTGCAATCATTATAGAATTCCTGAGTGGAAATAAGAGGCAAATCATTAAATGGATCCTTAGTGTGAATTGGCCATAAAGGATATGAATTCAAAAGAATAGTTATTGATGATTGGACCAAAGTTGATCATTTTATACCACTAAAGGACTACGTATTCAAAAGATTATTTGACAAATCAGTATAGGCTAAGGATTAAGTGATCGTATAAAGTACCCAAGAAAATTACATCCGATAAAGGTATTCGATGTATCTCGAGGTTTTAGAACAAGTACATGAAACAATGATAACTCGCTTAGTACGCATTTCATCCATAAAATGATGATCAGACCGAGAGGGTTAACCAGATTTTGGGGATATGATAAGAGCCTATGCGATATCATACAGCACGTCATGGGATAAATGTTTGTCGTATGCAGAGTTCAGTTATAACAATAACCACTAGGTTAGTTGAAATGTCACCATTTTGAAGCCTTATATGGTCGTGCCTGTCGTACCCCGTTGAAATTGGAATAAAACGAGGAAGTGTTCGGTATTTGGACCTGAGATTCTTAGGGAGGCCGAAGAGCAAGTTGCCATGATCAGGGAGAGATTGAAGACAGCACAGTCAAGGCAAAAGAGTTATGCTGATAATCGCCGTCGTGACTTGAGTTTTGAGCCCAATGATTATGTGTACCTTAGGGTTACTCCCCTTAAAGTTGTTAAGAGGTTCCATGTCAAAGGGAAGCTTGCACCTAGGTTTGTAGGACCGTTTAAGATATTGAGCCGTCGAGAGAGGTTGCTTATCGCTTGAATTGCGAGTCATTAGCAGAGTACATGATGTGTTCCATGTATCACACTCAAGAAATGTCTTCGAGTGCGGTGAAGCGGAGCGTCGTTGGAGGCTATTGAGTTGCAGGAAGATCTGACATACCAGGAACATCCGATTAGGATTTTGGATGTGATGGAGCGTAGGATCAGGAACAAGTCCACTCACTTTTGCAGAGTTCAATGAAGTAATCATTCAGAAAATGAAGCAACCTGGGAGCGTGAGGAAAATCTGAGGGCGGAATTTCCAAGCCTATTCTCTAGTCGGCCTTAAATCTCGGGGTCGAGATTCCGTTAAGGGGGGAGGTTTGTAACATCCCAATTTTTTTAGCCTTTTTAATTAATTAATATTATTTTATTGCCATTTATGGATTTTATGTTTTTCTGGATTTTATTGGATTTTCTGAGATTTATTTGAATTCTTTTGAATTAAAATACATTATCTTTTGTCAAGAAATAATTATAAAAAGATATTTGCAAAATAAAGTTTTTGTGAAAATATTTTATTTAAGTCCAGAATATCTCAAAGTATTTTTGAGACTTTTCTAGGAATTTCTAGAGTATTTTTGATGCTTTAAATAAATCAAAACATTTAATCAGATTATTTAAAATAAGAAATTCGGGAAAATAAGGAATGAACGATGTCAGCGGCCCATCTATATGACGGGCTGAATAGGAAACGGGAGGGTTAACCTCGACCGTTGGATCAAGATCCAACGGCCTCCATCACCGCACACTAAATAGGAAACCCTCAAGCGACTCGGGCCGTCGGATGATCATCAGACGGTTGCGCGTCGTCGTTCCCAACTCGGACTCGCGCCGCCGTATCCAAACCGAACTCGCCGCCGCCGGACTTTCCTTATTCTTCGCACCTCGCCGGGTATAAAAGGGATCCCCGCGCCCTCCCCGAAACTCACCTTGAGCCGCCGCCTTGATTCCCTCACGCGCCGCCAGCTGAGACGCCTTGAGGAGCGCGCTAGCCTTCGCCGGAGTTTCCGAGGACTTCGCGCCGTGTTTCGTCGTCGTCGAGTTACTCTTCCGCCGCGTGAAGGCCAGGGCTGAGTTCGTCGCGTTGAGACGCGCTCGTGCCGCTATCTCTCGTCGCCGGAGTCACGCCGGAGCGCCGTCCGAAGCATCGTCGTCCTCAGCTCCGATCGGTTGCACCGCCGCGTCGACATCGTCGGGGCCGAAGTCTCTCAGTCGTCCGATCAACCATCAACGCGCGAGATTTGTCCACGTCATCAACTGAGGTGGGTTAATACTTCCTTGACACGTGTCGCCACGTAGATCACATCGCTGAGGTGGCGCCGCGTTGGCATTGCGTGGCTAGCTGACGTCGGAAAATCGGATTTTTCCATATAAAAATAATTCGCTAAATTCGGAATTTCTATTTTCAGGGTATTTTCAAGATTTTCAAACTTCAAAACCTTATAACTTTCGCATACAAACTCCATTTGAGGTGATTCAAATTCCTAAAAATTTGTAAAAATGAGATCTTTTTAATGTTGGATTTTATTTGAATTTTTGAATTTGTTCGCTCTTTGGTTTTGGTTTTTATTTGCTTTTCTCTCTCGATTCGCGTAGACGTTGAATTGTGCGAGGCTTGGAAGGATTTCTCATTTCCAGAATTATTTCCGCACCGTGAGTAGGAGCTTAACGAAGGCAAGTTGTGCTTTGATCATGTTGCACCCATAAATTAGATTGCATGCTATTTTGGTTTACCTTATCACTTGTTATTTTATGTGTATAAATGATTTTGACCTAGATTGGGATTTAGATATTATACTCTTTTGAATTACACCCTACCTTGTTAAATTGTATGCCATGATCCACTTGTCACCCTAGGTTAGTCGATTATAGTTGGTTAATAGAAAATCAACATGGATGGTTAGAACGGAATAGAATTGCTTAGCCATGCTACGTCATCACATGCTCTTGGAATATTGTTTATTAATCTTGACTAATGGAATATGGAACTATGATAATAATTTGTGGGCCATGTGTGGTCGCACAAAGAGATTGAGTTGTTGTGACAGTGGAGTCACGCAACGATGTTGATTTGTGAAGAGCACGTGGTGTTGGTAATCAACTGGGGTGGGAAAAATGATTTAAACTGAGGCAAGTGGCAAGATTGTTTCTGGTGGGCCAAGAGTGGCAATTGGGCGGTCGCATTTGGTTTTTGGTGGGCCAAGAGTGGCAATTGGGCGGTCGCATTTGGTGGGCCAAGAGTGGCAATTGGGCGGTCGTATTTGGTTTTATGATGAACTTTTGGTTAGTCTTGCCTCGGTCAACTAAGGGTTTAGACTTTTGCAAAATAAAACTTGGGATGGATGGCAGGTTGCCATGGGAGGTTGAATCTTGACTTAGGATGGAAAACTTGGTTTACTTGAGAAATACTGAATCTATTACTTGTTACTATTTGTTTTACTATCTTTTCAATCTATTAATGTATGTGTTTCAAATGCTGCTTTACTGCTTATGAACCATAAGCCTTCCTTTGGAATAAGCCTGCATATAGTTATAATAGAAATGCATTATGTGCATAACTTGTTGAGTACGTGTTGGTGTACTCACCCTTGCTTAACAACCAACAACAGTGGAGGAATCATCTTCAATAATGGAGAAGGACTTTCAGGTGGACGCGTGTCACTAGGCCAATCCTAGTCAGCTGCCTGTGGTGTGCTGATGGGACATCTACGTTTTCTACTACTTTCCGCTGCAGTTGTCTCATTGGTTTTACTATTGCCTTGTGAGGCTGAATATTGTAAGTGATCATAAGATCATACACTAGTTATATTCAATAAATAAAGTCTTATTATTCTTATCGTTGTGTATGATATGATGCTTACCGATGTTAAGCTGTGTGCACTAGCGATTGATCCTGGGACTAGTGCGGTAAAACACAGTGGATTCGAATTGGTGAATTTGGGTCACTACAACGCCTACCTCTTCAATGCCTTTGCGCCCATGGGGCAGCATATGATATCTCTTTTGAGTCGATCGATCAATCTTGAATTATGGCGTTACAAATATACAATCCCAAGTGTTGTGATGTTATTATTTAAGTTTGTGAAATTAAAGATAATTTTAAGCTCGAGTTTGTAAACACGTGCTTGGAATTTGTATGCTTCGATGAATTGATTTAAATATTTAACCATTGCACATTCAGAGTGAACATTATTATTCAAATATGGTTAGTGCTCTTTGCAAACAATTTTTTATGGCAAATTGAGTTTCCACTGCATCACACGGGCACATGGCTAGTTTAGATTAATCTCCAGTGTTACCAATTTGTGTATATTTGACTAGGCTAGTTTCTTAGCTTGTGTTCTTATTGTTGTCATTATTTGTTTATTGTACTCAACACCAATTCCAACAAGAAGATAGGTTGCGCAAATAGTTTTTTTTGGATTTGATCTAAATGAACCAAATTTTTTTTGGATTTGATCTAAATGAACCAAACCCCCTGAATAGTGAGGTCAAGGTTCAACTTATATTTGCACGATTGGCCCAGCTGATCGATAAGTGTTGAAGCAGATATTTCTGCAATTATGACTAGATGAAAGCTCCAAATCATCTTTTCTATTGTGTTAGTTATTGGCTAAATGTGATATTTTCCTCAGCAAGAGACTTACTTAGCTTAGTTTGTCCTGGATAGTGAGTGTGTTGATACTTAATTGTCATCATGGCATAATCCTTATAGTGCAGTGATGCACAATTCAGAAATTATTTTTGCATACCTTGTTTGGTCTATTTGGTACCCTTAATAGTTGCCTCGAATAAGGAAGCTGGAAAGGGTTGTTTTGGTGATTATGAGCAAGGCCAGCTCTAAGGTGCTGGAGCACTGGAATTTCAACTTCGAGACCAACGCCGAGGTTGTCGAGAAAGGGTACAACACTCTAGCTTGGTCCTATTGAATTGGAATGCATCGTTTGTTGATTGCGTCCTGTGATGCTCCAGTTCGTCCGTGACACTGGCTCACTCTTCATGATGAACCCCTACGCTACGGGCCTACGCCTACTTCGGGTACGGACCTCTCTGGAAAGGGCTATTTCTGGTTCGAGCTTTTGCTCCTATTTCATCCATGATGTAGTTGTCAAAAGAATGTTGCTGGAACTGGCTTCTTTTCTTGATGGATCCAGTGACAGGCACGCTTGTGGGACACCACTGCCTAAACTCTGGTTAAGATCAATATGCACATGCTAGCAATATGTGATGAGGTGTTACTGCTGGCAATTCTCAGCTTTTGAATAGTGCCAACCAATGTAAGAGAATAATCACTAGTTTTTTTAGTGAACTAGTGGTTAAGAGTCTAGCTGGTGGTTGGGTGATTTTTGTGTTGGGCTGCATTATGTTCTTTCTGAATGCTAGCACATTGCATGGGTTTAGTGGAAGTTCTTTCCTTTTTTAGCATGCAAGAGGAAAATGTCTAGTGCACCTATTGCAAAGAGAGTTTGTAGGATTTGGCAAGGCCCCGAACAAATGAAAGAATGATCGAAGGTATCATGCCTTAAACCAATCTCTTATCCAAACTATACCCTAAGGGAGTGGATGCCACAGCTCATGCTGAATAAATAGATACAGATACTTCTTGGGAGCGTAGCACCCCTCTAGTTTGTTGTTGTTTGGTCCTGCAATGATTGTATAGCTATGCCTTCTATATTTGAGTACATTTTAGGTCCTACATTTTTTTGTGCAAATATTATTTCTTCAAGGAAATAGGTACAGTTTGGTGCCTCTATAAGAAGCTACCTTAAAGCAAAGGTGAGGGGCTTAAGATTGTGGTGGTCTTGTGTCTCAAGCTCCAACTGAAAGCAGACCCACGAACTTATTATATGGTTTACCAAGATGACTTGCTTACCTTCTGACGAGGATGAGTCAATAGGTTCACACTAGCAACAAATAGGGTCCCTTTACAGAGGAGCTTTTCCTCAGGGTTTTGGTGAATTGTAGTATAGTCTTTAAATGCTGGACCATATAAGGATTCAGTGGTCCAGAATGGACTCGTAGCAACAATACAATATCTAGGTCTTTTTTCTTTGTCACCAATTTGTGTGTTGGACTTTGGACTTCCAGTAATCTTGTAAAGCGTAGAGTCAACCATGATTGCTGCTAATTTTCATATGAAATTATTTATATCCTCCTGCGTAGTAGGAACACTAAGTGTTAAGAGAAAATTTACCAGTTGACATTTAACCATGCAAGGAAAGCAATTTTATACCTGTGTTAAAACTTTGTGATAGCCTAGAGACCACATGTGTAAAACTCTATGATAGCCTAGAGACCATAGGAAGTGCTACAAAAATGAGCATTCATTAATAACCCATTAGTTGAGTAAATTTATGTAATTTTTCAAAGCGAAGGTGTGTAATGTACCCATCTTTTTGCCTTTTTCTATGGAATTTATATGTGATTAGCCAAGATGCAACGTTGTGATTAGGCCAATTAATATTTTGAACTACATGATCATCTTCTAATATCTCAACATACCTCTCCATTCTTTGCAACTGTCAACGAAAAACTGCTAAATGCAAGGATCAAATAGAAAAATATACTAAATTATTAGGATTACAATGTAATAACCGAGCTTACCGCATATATGAGTTCGAGGCGTTTTCTTTTAGTATCGCATCGTGAGTCGAGCAACTAGATCTCATGTTGTCGGGAGTTAACAACTGCTAAGTACCAGTGTTTATTATCGTAGTTCATTGGTAGGAAGATCTGCAATGATAGTTTTGTATTCTTTTAATTTGTAAACAAATTGTAAATCACATTAGACAGGGCAAAAGGTGTTACCATATCATGCTCTTTTATCTATTTCACGTATGCTATCTCTGCATAGCAGTTGGGTGATAAATATCTTCTCTAGGAAGACCTTCCCACCAACCCTATTATCTTCTCCATGGTATTTATCCCGTAGGTAGCAAATATGAGCATTGATTACTTAGAATTGGAAGTAAGAACTTAGGTACGATAAGATTAACATGTTAACTTAACTGTTAGCCTATGTGCTATGCTCATATCGTCATTCAGCCATCTTTCCTTGCCATCAAGCAACAGACTATATGTAAGGCATTGTAATTTTCTTGGGATACGATGATATCATCTATGTGGACAAAATCCTTGTCTTTTGGTGATGAGTTTATGTAGTCAATAATGAGGTTGTCTTCATTGGGGCACACATCCGCTGGTATGTTATAATTAAGTTAATAAACAATTACATGCAAATTGTGAAGTAAGGAAAGTATATGATAATGATTGGAGGCGACGTACCTTTCGATGTTATCTTTTGTGTTAGAGGATCTATTTCTTTATTATTTCGTATGTCATAGTACACAAAGTCATCATTCTTGTCATGTGTTGATGTCGACACCCTTCCTATTGGACCCCATATCTGTTTGGCAATGGGTGTGTTCTTATTCGGTGGGTTCCTTTTGAGCTTCTCCTTTCTTTGTGACATCATCACCATGGTATGGTTGTTCCTGCTTATCCTTATGTACAAGTACATTATTAGTGAAACCAGGTGATGTACGCTTGTTATTGAACATGCAATTTGCATGTCGTTTCACACTCTACAGTAGTGAAACATTTATGTTATATTTAGTCGGAGATGCAAAATGATTCCAAGTATGAGTCTATACAAGCTGTAACTCTTCCGATAAGGTGCGATAGGTCAGCTTTCCTTTTTTTGAAATTTCCTCCCATACATTCCTATTTAAATGCACACAACATGGTTTTTTTCATAAGGTAATAATGTTGTTTTGTGATGCCGTAATGTTTGCATGAATACGTATCCAAATTTGAATATACATAGCCGAAATTCTATTATGAAATCATCTAATTTTGTCCTTGTATATTTATATGTCTGTCTAATATCCCTTAGCTTGTCATTGAGTTCTATATCTAGATGTAAAATCTGCAATTGGAGTGCTTCAAACCCGCACATACATCCTTTTTGTGACTACATAATATGATAAATAAGATGTGCGACATTAGTCTATTTGCTTATGTACTGTTTTTATAAAATATGTAATACCTTGTCATATGTGTGATGTGATTTCTGCTATTCGCTTTCTTCTTCTGGTACTTCTTCATCGGTACCTATAGATGGTTCAGTGTGTTCTACTGGATGCCTCATGTCCTCTACAATCTGGTATTGATGCCAAAAAAAAACAATTCATGTTGGTTTAAGTTATGTTGCTAACAACTTCAAAAACATCATAGAAAACAATTGTAAAATGTATGTTACCTCTCCTCCGAATTGATGCCTTCTATCAATTTGTCTCTTTTTTTTTGCTTTATTTTCATCCCAATACTGAATAATTGGTTTGTCCCGATCAATGTAGTCTATGGTATGATCCAAATGATTGACATATAGTCTCTCCCAATACCATAGTTGCAATTATGATTTTAGAGTAAGTAATAATTCCTTGAACAATCAACTTAAATAAATGTGCAAACTAACCTGTAACAGAGCTAGGTTTCCCTCGAGATTTGCTTTTCCTGTCTCATACTTCTTTATTCTTCTTATCAAATGATTTAGAGTTAAGCTAGCCCAGTTTAAAGACCGTATATCTTCCACCTTCTCGGCGAGGTTGAGGTACTCAAATCTGATGTACCGTTTAGTTGTAGGGCATAAGAAAATGCCAGTTGTGTAGAGCACAAATCTCCGTATGAAGTGCCCATCGAAGCTAGTATTTGTTCGAAAATATTCTTTCAATGTGTTCAAAGACATAGTTGCTCCATCCGGGTGTTTGTCTTGTGCGAACAGTTCAGGTATATTCCACTTTGGAGGTTCAACCAGTTCCTCCTTTAGATGGCAGGCCAAGTAGATGTTCTACAGTGTCGATGATAATTGTTAGCATTGATCCTCTAATGTTGAATGCCTTTGACTGGATGTTGTAGTTTTGCGCAAGCCACTGGCACAATTCATGATGAATGTAGACACTATGCAACTTTAGTAAATCTCCAAACCCTGATTCTTGTATGGCTTTCCACCTTTCTATGTTGAAGGTACTGATTAGGTTGAAATATACAACCAGAGAGCATATTTGTGCCATGAAAAATAGTAAGCGCTTTATTGCAAAGTAGGATCTTTGTTACATGCAGATTTAGTTTGATTGAATTATGCAAACCAAAAAAATGGTTGTCTAACTTGACAAGGACTAATGTGAACTATACACTTGTGATGAACTAATGTGAATTGTAATATTAGATATAACATGTCTATTTTTTTTGCAGGGTACGTACCGGGTTTTTGTTCCTATGCCTCCTTGTGTTGTGATTTGGTCGCTCGCATTTGTATTAAGCAGCCATCTGTTGATCTTGACAAGGAGGCTGGCATTTTCTAATGTTGACAAGGAGGTAGATGAAGCACAAGAAGCCAAAGGCAATTGCCAATCTTGCGACAAACTAGAGGCACATATCTTGACGGATAGAAAGGGCAAGGAGTGACGAACTAGAGGCATGTATCTTCATGGCTGTACCTTTGGTTGTGTTAAGAAAAAGTTTTCTGTTGCACCTTTACTTGGATTGAGTACATTGGGATTGGGTTTGGTTATATAGTGCTAGTAATTAGAGTCTGTATACATATTATAATTGAGTTGGATTGGAATCCTTATTTCACACGGTGTTGTGTTCAACAAAGTTTGTGCTAGTTTGTTTTATCCTACCATGATTTGCTAAAGAGGTTGTATGTGTCCGTTATATGGTAATGGCCAGAGCACCACATTGTAGGTCCATGATATTTCCCATGCGGGTATGAAAAGCTCCTTTTACTTCGGTCTTTCATGTGATGAGTACGTCTTGAGCAATCCGGCTGTCTCCGCAGTTAAAGCGATATGTATTCTATTTCAGGGCATAATGCGTATACGGAATATTTTTTTCCACACTCTCTCACGTCAGCCATCCGTGTTTGACTCCCAGCCAAGCAAAGACTTTTTTTGATAGCTCGGTCCATGCTATGCAAGAACCAAGTAGAAATAAAATTAAATTTACTCACAAGCCTGCTTTAGGTCACTTGGTACAACAAACACCTCGCACCCCAGGTTGGACTTCTTAGTACTCTAGTGCCCTACTGAACTGAAAGTGTTTTACAATATTGTTGCAAAACTATAAAACAGATGAATCCAAAATCTGATTTGGTCTTCAGAAGTTGCATAACCCAGCTTCAACAAGGATTGGTCAAAACAAAAACCCACTTGTCTCATCACCATGGTCTGAACCAAATGATAAATGCAGGAACCTATGAATGTGTGAAAATGGTGACTTCTCAACACCAGTAGCTTAAATAAAACTGCATATCTAGAATATAAAAAAGACCAGGTGGAGGTCTACCCATGTGTGTGATGAGTTATTGACATTGTTCAAGCTAGTAGTGATTGAGTTTGAGGGAGATTTGATGTTTAAATCCTAATTTAAAGCAACTTGAGCTCTGTCTATTTTTCCTGGTGCTACCGGCCATGGTAGCGTAGTGCTACCTGCCGAGCCGGTAGCACCGGACCCAGAGCGGTGTGGAAAATCATCAGAGGATGTTTTTAAGGGATCAGACAAGCCGGTGCTACTGTCCATGGCGGCCCAGTGCTACCGGCTGAGCAGTAGCACCGGCCCAAGTGCTTAGTGTGAAATTTTCAGAGAGGGATGTCCTGGTTTTGGCTGTAGGGTAGTGCTACCGGCTTGGGGGCGGTAGCACCAACCCTTGTGAGCGAGGATGAATTTTTAATTTGTGATTTTTGATGAATTTAATTGAATATCTTTTTGGACATTGCTATGTGATGTGTTTCCTTGTTTTGGATGGTTGTAGGACGATAGTGCTAGATCATGGTGAGGCGGAGGATGATCAGGGCTAGGTGAGGTGCGCTGGAGCTCCAGAAGGTTGAGGATCGCTGGAAGATGATTGGAGATGGAGTCGTGGCAAGTCTAGAAGACAAAGAAAGGAAAATATGTTAGCTAGACGCTGCATGGATCAAGGAAGATCGTCGGATCGCTATTTATTTAGTAGGATAGTGGGTCTAGTTAGTGTGCTTTGAAAACCATGCAAGAAAACTCGGTTTGTTTGGTGGGTTTTGGGTTAGCCCTTGTATGGCTGTGTGAGTGGGTCAATCCTAGCCCTTGATCGAGTGCCCTAGGGTTGAGGGACTCATCCAAGGGTGGTAGGTAGCTCAAGAGTAGTATAAATAGAGGGGTAGGGGTAGCTTTTCCCATCTTGAAGGTTTTAGAGATTTTGTGCCTCTTTGAGCTTTGTCCACTTGTGTGTGAGGCTTTTGTAAACCTCCCTTCCAAAAATGCAAATCATATTTCCTTATGCTTAATTTTCTTTACGCATTTACATTATGTCTTAAATTCCGCATTTAAAATTCCGCACTTACATTCTTGCAAGTTACATTTACACAATTTGGATTTGCCTCCCCTCCTTCTACATTCTTTTGCTTCTTGTGCCAAGAATGTTGATTGACAGATTAATCTTCTCTTTGATCATATTCCAATCATCTAGGCAATCCATGCATTCTTCTTGCAAGAAACCGATTTTGTGCTCTTAAGCGAATCATTCTTCAAAATTGTGTTTGTGGAGTTTTTGACTTGTGTTCTAGCTTGTTGTGACATGTGGGAGGCTATCCAAGATCATCTTGATCATCAAAACCCCACGAGTAAGTCTTAGATCAAGTTCTTGAATTTTGCTCCAACTTGATGTGTTCTTCCTTCAAAATGAAAAAGGTCAGAACTTTGATGTCAATCCTTGCAATTGAAGGTTGGAATGAGTTCCTGACATTCTTAGGATCACATCTACTAAGTTTCATGAATTTTTATCCACCCGATCAAAAGATTCATCAAAATTTGCTTTTAGAGTTCATGCTGGTTCTTCAAATGTTCTTGAGCCCGATGCTACCACCTTGGTGCGGTGCTACCAATCTCCGATGCTACTGACCTCCCAGCGGTAGCTCCGACCATCCAGAATAGCTCACTTGTTCGTTTCATTTACTTCCTTTAGGTGCTTTTCTTTGAGGGCTTGTTTGGATTATTGTAAGAGGAAAATTTTGATTTGGGATCATTTACCCCCCCTCTAATCACCATCTTGACCCTTTCACAAATCTTACATAATAGTTGTCAACCTTACATAATAATTCTGAACCAGTAAATATTTTGCATCATGGAAAAAATCTAGAGGAACTACGGCATAACATAAATCTAAATATGCCCATCCTTGCTTTTATCGAACGTGATACTGTTCAGTGGTGAGTTCACCAAAAGTGCTGCCAACTCCATCCTGAACTGGTCTATATCAAACTGCAAAGTACATAGGATATGATTATCAAACTTGTAGCAAATCCTGATAAGATATGTTCGAACTAATACCACCATACTTGTTAAACATTTTAGGCAAAAAGTCACCATTACAATATTCCATGAACTTTAGCATAAATAGTCTGCATGATGTGTTATAAGAAATGAAGTTTGATTATTACTCATATTTCAAATGATGAAGAATTAGAAATATTGAAATCAGTGATTGTAACTTACCGATCAATTTGCTGTGGTAAACCCGGTAGCATTCTTACCCTCGAGGATGATACTTGCAGATCAAGCCAATTTCTTGCACATTCATGTGTTCTTGTTCGACGAGCTTCATATAAGTTTCCATGCATTTCAACTGGTACGAGCAAAATTTGTAGCGTTGAGAACAAATTAAGAATATAAATGCAAATATGTTTACTAAATAGAAGAACAAGGTAATAGGCTCACCACATGTTTCAGTTCCTTCATGTGTTTATTTTTTCTTTCGTTACAATGTTCTTCTTTGCGTGATACCATCAAGTCTAGCACCTAAATCTCATGCCTTGTGGGGTTTACCACTACTATGTACCAATGAAAATGCTTTTATATGGGCAGGAAAATCTGACCAGAGAGGTAGTACAACTTTTACAAATAATAAATATACATCAAATTTGATTACATAGTATACTCAATCTTACCATGCCATGCTTGAGATAATTGAGAACTATTTCTCTATTTTCTTCCTTCTCTAGGGTACTCTTGGGAATATCATATACTCTATTTCTTTCTAACAGTTGGAACATTCTTGTGTTCTCAAGGTACACCTTTTTATTGTCCCTAGTGTCTCTAGGGAGTTCAAACTGTAGGGCATCGATTCTTGCATTGACAATCTAATCGTATACATACGATTTCAATGTAGATAAGATGGTACTATGAACAAAACAACTGAAATGTTTGTCAGCTCTTACCGTGTCTACCAAATATTTATCCATCAAATAGTAAGAAAACTATTTTGTCAATATTTTCAATGTTTTCTTTGGTAGTGCGAAACGTTCAATGCTTGCCAAAACCTTAAATCATGGACACGAATTTATGTACTCTATAATTTTATTATCTTTATTGTTGTATAAAAATTCTGCATTGCAAATCTACAATTAATAGATGCAAATAATAAATTGTAGTACTAAATGCCAACTAAATATGCAGGAAGTACCTCTCGAGATGTACTCTACTTTCTAATGCTCCAATGGCAAGCCCTTCATGTGACCATAATATACATATGGATCTGGCTTTAGATGAAGATGATCTCCCTGTTGATCCTCGTACCCGCTTAGCAATTGAGTCGTGCTCATCTGTATATAATTTCTGTTTATATGGCTATGTTGACTATAATATAGAGGACATGCTTGTGTCACACAGCAAATTTACCTATGCACATGTATTAAATTTAAAACTTACAACATCACCTCATCTTTTTCTAGTAGGATACGATACTCTGGCATGGTGAAGTTCGATGGTCCATACCCAATGTCCTGGAGATTAAAATCATAATGCATGTGGTAAACTTGGTTTGTAGTAATACCTGTTTAGTTGTGTTCTGGAGGACAATTTTCTACTGCTTGTACAAATATATGCTATGTGTCGGGGATTGGCTACACTGTACCGGTACGACCATCCGAAGCTCGGAACTAGGCCGACCATGCTCTTGCCCGGATGTCGCCCGCGAGGCCGACCTTCGGGCTAGAGCGGCTCACGGAACTACCCCGCCCCCGAGCGAGCCAAGCCCGGGGGCCCGCGACAAGGCGACGTGGCATTAAATGCCGCGCGGCTCGAGGATCGCCGCCGGAGACTACTGTTGCCACGGTCTGCGCCGACTTGGGTCGCCATCGCACCCACGCCCCGTGGTGCGTGGCGGCGGCGCTGCCATCGACCGCCACGCCCTCTGCGAGAGAACGCCCCTGTAATTCTTGACTTGTCTCTGTAAATTCCTATAAATACCCCGGCACAATGTATTAGGGGTTGGACCTTCAGACTACACCCATACTTGCACACCCCGCTTGCTCACGGAGCCCCTAGCATTGATCGGGCCCCGGGCAAGTGCTTTGTAACGTTTTGCATACTAGTGCAATCACTTTGGACGAGGGTTATTATCTCCCCCGCGAGAGGCCCGAACCAGGTAAAAAACGTCCCCCCGAGTTCTCCGGTTGTCCCGCTTGCCTCGACCTGTAGCTCGGCACGCCCTTGGACGTACGACCCTTGCGGGAAAGGGGCCTGAAGTTGATCCCTCATTCGACAAGTAAGCTCGGTGAAGGACCCCCTGTCCCGAATCGCCGACACTATGGTTGTAGTTAAATGTTAGTTTTCAGCGCGAGAAAATAAACTAGTTTATGTTAAAGCCTATCAGAGAGTGGTTTTGACTATATGAGAATAGAACTGATTTTGTATGAAATATTTGGGGGAAAACTATCAATCTTAACAAAATTCCACTGTTTATGTTCACAATTTGAATCTTAAATGTAGATGACAGGGAGCTCTTTGGCCACATGAGATACAAATATGCAGATATGCAATGTAGTTGTATGTAATTTTTTTGCAAGTTTTAAATTTTACAATTGACATACCTCTATTTTATTCATCAACTATGTCATGGACTCGCTGAGGCCTTAGACAATCTCGTTTGTTGCTTTCATGTTTGATAGAATTTGCATGAAAATATCATTTACTTCATAATGCCATTTGATAAGATCCTACCTAAGTTGCGCAAACTGAAGTGAAAGATTTGTAAACAAGGAAGAAACCTACATGAGAACAGAAATAAATGGTGAAACAATTTTTATGATTGCAGTAATACACGTGGTTAACAAGGCTAATAGAATTGTTATACAAGACATGACAATCTAGCCATGTAGCTTAGTTGGTTCGAGCATACACTTCGTAACTGGGGAGGTATGAGCTCGATCCTCACGAGGAACGTTTTTTGTCCCAACAATGCTGATGCTACAGTATTTTTAGGTTTTTTAGAATTTTTTATAAAAAAAAAGATTTTTAAAATGTAAATAAATATTTTATAAAAATTATTTGAAAATATTTTAAAATAAACTTTTTACAGAAATATTTTTTATACATTCATAAAGAAAATTGAAACATTTCATTTCCTTTTTTAGAGGTTTTTGAAAAAAAGATTTCTAGTCTCTGTTAAAATCCGTGTCTATCTCGACGCTTCCTATCACCCACAGCAACGCGCAGGCCCGTAGAGCAACTAGTTGTTATAAATTCTCATCTGTAGACTCATTGATTTAAAAGGGATGCCCTAAACTCACGTTGAAATGACTGCATCCGACTTTAAATTATGGGGAAAATATGTATTACGGTACGGTATGAGTATTATCCGCCTGAATTCAACCCGTTCGAATATCCACCTCTCGATCCTATACAAACACTTGCCCAAAATTGTTAATTGAAAGTTCAAACTCAGAAAGTTAGAAATCACAAAAATTTAAATATGAAATTATAAATATTCATGTCGCATATTGCAGAAAGGGAGTTGTTGCCGCTTTATCACAACGAGATGGCATCATCACTCACCAAATCTTGTTCAGGCTGGCCACATGAATATTTATAATTTCATATTAATTTTTTATTTTAACTTTTCAGGTTTGAACTTTCCAATTTGACACGTGGGGTATACTTGTTAGTTTTTATTTTTTCTAAAATTATTCTGACATGTGGTTCACATGTTAGCAGGTCATCACTTAATACTTGTTTGATTCACGAAATTATTTTTTCTCACTGGGACCCACATGTCGTACACTCAACTTTTTAAAATTTGGTTATAAAAGAAAACTCGATAGTTGGGATTGGTTTGTCAGTGACTCAGAGAGAGAGAGAGAGAGAGGGACACATGTGTCCTAACAGGTGGGGCACACCTATTGATGACCCAAAAAAGCATCCATGTGAAGTCTACAGTCTCCATTTTAAAGGTTCATATCAAAGAAATCTCACTGAAAGAGAGTGGTGCCAAAAAGGGAATGCATCTTTGGCTAAGATACGTCTTCTACCTGACCAAAACGGGTTGTACCATGGGCATTTTCTGTTTTGAGATTTATATGGGTTTTATTTTAAATTCATATTTTGCAGCTAGAGGTTTCTTGAATTTTTAAAGCGACCAAACGTGCTTAAATTTTAATGATAATTTTTTTGGGTGATCTTAAGACATCATAAGTGCTTCTGTAAACTTTTCATATCATAAGTAGCTTTGTAATTTTCTTGAAAATTCTTTTAGTGGTTCAGTCTTATTAATAAATCTTATATTTGATTTTTCATAAGCATAATAATTTTCAAAATTCATAAAGCTATTTGGATGGGTCCTTTTGATTATTTGGAACCCAAAATAAATATTTTTAGACTTTGAGATGATTTAAATTTGAATGTAAAAATTTGATGCGTGCCCTTTCACCCGCTCAGCCGTGCGTGGGCAAGCAGGCCCACACACATGGGAATAATACCTCGACCATATCTAGGAGAGTTCTTGCACTCTGGGCAATTTGAGTTGGCTCGCTAGCCGGCTCAGCTCATTTTATTTTTTTGTATTTAGGTCCTTCAAAAAAATTGTAATTACGTGTAGGTCCTTTCCCCGTTTTTTTTTTTACAAAAAAGGACCTTCTGGTTCAGGAAAAATTGTGAATCTCTCATGAACAGACCCTAAATAAATACCCAAAAAAACATAGTTATGTTTTGGTCATTCCAGCTATTTTTCACGAAAAGGACCTTTCGATTTAGCGTAATTGCGGATACTCCGTGAGAGGACCCCAGATAGATGCGAAAAAATGTGAATGCGTTTCTATCCTTTCAACTGTTTCTCGCGTTTTCTCGAAAGCACCGCCAAAAAAAATAAAATTGTTTCTGCAAAAAAAAAAAAAAACAACGCACGCGGCATATCACGCTGTGAAAATATTCCTAGTTATATATAGTTTATGTCATTTACATGAGAACATATACGCCCGTGGCCTAATGGATAAAGCATATGATATCAAATGTAAACCTTTTTTGTACCCATTTGAAATATTTGTTTGTCTGGTGCTACAAAAATTGAACTGCTTCGTGCAAAATTCATGTATTCATAATGATGCCTTAACAGGAGTTGGGAAATGATTAGCGTAGGAAGGGATATGACTCGAACAAATTGTATGCCTTAACAACCATAGAGAAATTGATGCTACCATTAGGTACACCCAATAGGGTAAAATCTCTTTGCCCTAACTAGAGACTACCAAATCTCCAAAAAATATTAAAAAAATTGGTTAACGTTTTGTAACCCAGCAGCAGGGCTCCGCATTAACTAACACCGTGGCACCTACCAACTTTCAAATCAGCTTTCAACTCGACGAATGCGAGCACACAGGAAGCACACAACCACAATAGAACTAAATGGAACCATGTGATAGCCCCAGCCCCCAGGTAAACCATAAAAATACTTTTAGAACCATAATCTTTACAGCCCTAAGTTAGCCACTTGTAGTTTTGTACTACTAAATAAATGCAGCAGTAAGAGTGATCTCCTTGTACATCCCCTACCAAAAATGAGTATTTTCTCCATGACAATAATAACAATGAAAGACTCACTTCAAAGGAAGCACCATAAAGATGCAGGATGTTTCCTCAACTCTGGTGCACATGAACAGCATTAGCAAATCCGCAAGCAAGGAGATAGGGAAACACTTCATTGAAACTATGCCATTGGTTGTTGCCTTCTGAAATACCATATTATACCAAATTACTCATAATTTTGACAATAGAAGATTAGAAGGCAGATATATGAGGATGGAAAATAGTGTCCATAATACAACATAATTCAACAGAGAAAATTTGTGTTTAGTAAACAATATGCAAGGAAGTTCCATAGCTTTTCCCTTTAATCAAATTAGAAGTATAAACCATTATAGTTATATTTAAATCTACATAGGTTGTCACAAGGAAATCTTCAAGTTCTCTTACATTGGAAATATCCAACTCCTGCATGAGTTGATCATATGGTAGCACCTGAAGAAAGCAATGAGGAAAAAACAAGTACGATTAGGTTTATCCATAGTGAAACATAGCATAGAATGGAGAATAAGTCCTGTAAAAGGAACAAAGTATCAGATACAAAATAACAAACATAGCCTCTGTTAATAAAGTATTGACGTACAACGTAGATGTAACAGGTAAAATACTATGAGAATCGTGGAAGTACAAAACTGCTGACCATATTTCAGCAGATTTGATTCCAGCATAAAATTAAGTTAAATTTTAGATGTTTTGCAAGACATGATCATATGACAAGCCAGTAACCAGATGGATAAGCAATTACCACTTAAACTAAGAAGATAAGAGCACACTGTCGTTTAGAATATTTGGTTGTGATTTCCATGTTATACCCTTTGAAGAGTTTATTTTCGAAGGTGCTTGGGAAACCATTAAATCTGGAAATTCAGAAATCGACAAGGAAATGGAATCGAATTAGATAGCAACTTGAGTGTCAAAGATGACTGAAAGAAGAAAAAAACAAAATAGTGAATTTCTCAGCCAGTACTGCACTTGTACTAACACCATATAGTAGTATAACTCAACAGTGTAGACTGCCCAGTTTGATGTTTTAGTTTTTTTACTAGAGATTGTATCGTACATTACCAAACTTTTCAATTAAGACATCTATCTTTCGAGTACTCCAGATTTTTCATGCTTCATAGCAATACATGTATTTGGTATGTCTTTAAGGAATAGAGCGTAGCTCTAGCATGCCAACATAACTTAATACATTTGGAAGAGAAAAGAGTAATAATGTGAGGTCAAATAAAAGCAGTTTGCATGTCACATAGAGCTATGAAATTGTAAAATTTCACAAAAACTGAGCTATTACAAGATATCATGAGTGTGGAAGTAAGTTTAAATATTATTGCTTATTTCCTAAGTAAGAAGCAGACAAGCAAAAGTTGTACCCAAGATAACCAAGCATGAGTGAAACACCCCAAACGGTGCTTTCTCTGCCTTTATTGAAAGGACTGACATCCATTCATGCCTGCATCCATGAAGACCAGAAGGAGACAATCACTTTAGAAGAAATGTTATCAGCTCAACATGCTATATAATTTACATATGCCATTATCAAATATAAAGGGGTACTGGTCATATGTGCATTGGCTAAGTACCACCAGAAGTAACTAGTTGGGCATGCATTAGCAGTTTCTAGAAGCCCATGCCTACATGTGTTAACTAAGACAATTTATTGGTTACCCATTAAGCTCTAGTCCTAATTTAACCAAGAAGTACTCCTATGTCTTCATCAAATCAACAAGGCTGATTGAACTCCTACTTAATTGAGTTCCAAATAAATTGGAGATCTAAATCAAGATTCACTAGAATACAATCAATATATATTCCTCCTAACCTCATGTCAAGCTAATTTATGAAGGATCCCTTTCACTCCCAACACTATGTATTAAAGAAACTTATGGGATTAAATTATTTAGTCTGTCCATCCAGCTAGTACAAAACAAAATATAAATAGTAACATAAAGATCAGACCATGAAAAGACTTGGTTTAGCTAGCACTTAATGATAAATGGTAGAAACCAAGGTAATTATGACATGTCAGTTACCTGCATGTCCCCAACAAATGTTTTCATGTATTATTTCTCTTCTATGACTCATAGAATCGCTTTAATCTCTTAGTTGGAGCATCTTTTCAAAATAATCTGTACTAGATCAAGGACTTTGTTTGTAGAGGATCCGTTCGACCCTGAAAATTATGCCAGCAATGGCCCAAAGGTTGTCATCTCCATGTTCCCATCGTTTTGTACATCTTCATCCAAAATACTCTGTATGAAATGCATCACCCTCTTATACTGCTCTGCACTCTTCAAAGCTTCGAATAAAGCTTTATTACCCATGTTGCAGAGTTCGTAGTAATGATCTATTTGTTCTGACCACACATGTGTATTGGTATTTCTCTCAGAGTTGAATGCAACTTTGGCTTTCATTGTCCACCAGACCTTAATTAGGCAATGATGTATGGTGTCTAAACCAAGATACTTCACAACAGTAAAAATATGTGCACAGGGGATGACTTTGCACTCTTCACTATAGTCAAAATGTGTGCGCATTCCATCTTCCAGCAATGGCAGTTAGCACCCTTCAACAAGGAGCCATCAAAAGTACAGCTGACTTGAAGCCAGTCTTGCACTTTAGCTTTTTAAAGCAATTTCATATCTCGCAAACCCATCTTGCTGCAACATCTCTACAACTTTCCATTCCAATTGTTCCCTAATATCCCCCCTTACCTTCTTGAAAATTACTGGTGTGTAAATATGTGTAGCACTTTTCTCTATTGGGTCAGCAGTTATTCTAGTGAATGGGACTGATTGCGAAGCTTTTGCATCCAATTCAGCCTCATTCCTCTAGATACATGACAAGCAAAACTCATAGTGCTCCACCAAATCGAAGAGTGGCATTCTCCAGTCTAGATGCTTGTGAAGCCTTGAGTTCAAACTTTCACTTCTTTGATTGCTCTGCATTCCCAAGAAGTATCTCCCTTTAGTGTAGGCCACTGACCACCTCTTTCTTAGTTCATACAACTTGGAAATTCATAGGTCCTTTTCCAAGATTCCATGCTCTCCTTGAACTCAACCTAACATCTCTCAAATTCATCAATTTCCACCACATGGTAAATGAATTTTCTAAATTTGCTAAGCTTCGGATCACAGAGATGACGTATCATGTTCTGCTCGATGTGCCAACTACATAGCCAATGATCTATCTAGGGCATAACCATGTCGATTGCCTTTAACATCGCATTGTCCCCATCAGTGATCATTGACTTCGGATGCTTCTAGCGCATCGCCTCCAAAAATGCCTCAAATAGTCACACATGAGAGCCAACAGTCTCATCCGAAATGATACCACACCCAAAAACAACAGTACTACGATGATGGTTAACTCTAACGAAAGAAACAAAAGGAAGATTGTAACGGTTCACATGGTATTTACTATCCAAAATCACACAACCACCCAAGGCGCTATTATCTATCTGAGATTGACAATCTACCCAAAATATATTTTTAAGATGTCCTTCATCATTCACATTATATTTTAAGAAAAATTAGGCATCTTCCTCTTGTTTTGCATTCATATGGTTCAACACAAAATTGACGTCACTACCTTCAACCATTTTCTTCTTGTGCCTTGCAAAGAAGTTGTATAGGTCTCGGGATACAAACCCACCTTTGTCATAACCACAGTGAGTCTTCTCCATAACTCCTATAATCTAGCTTGTATAAATCCCATCAACTCCTAATTCAATAGCCTGAGATTTTTTAGCATCACTCAACACATGATGAGACTATAAGAAAGCTACTAGATCTGGCTTTGCTAATATATGATCATGGTGATCAACATAATCTTTAACTTCTCATAAATCGTGTTCTTCACATAGCTCGATTTCAAGATTTGCCAAGCATCCTGAACGCGTTAGTGCCCACAGCTCCCTTTTCTATTTTGTTTCTTCAAAATATTTTATCTCTCTGTATCCTTCACTAGAGCAACAAAATTGCCTCCAAAAAATCTTTTTGGTTCCTTTCTTGCGCTTGACAATAAACCTTCTAATACTAAAACCTTTGGACTTTGCAAATGCATTGAAATAATCATAACCATCTTGCTCACTTTTAAAGGACTGATTTTCTACCATGTCAAGTTCTGCCATTTTCCTAAGCTAACGTGCTTACCACCCATGTTGTACACGTACCATAAAAATGTGCAATCCATACATAAACCATTTATCAACAAGCTTATAAAACATTACAATAACAGGATGACATGGAACTATATTACTCATACAGTTTACCCATGCTGCATACAAAAAACAAAAAGATCTAATATGTTGTTCCATTTACTTCCTCAAAAATACATAGCAAAAAAATTATTCTAACATGGACAACTATGAAAGACATCAACAAAAGACCATAAGCTTGTTTTTTTATTGTGTAAATCATTCATCACAAAGACTTCTGTCAACAACCCTTTTGATATACAAAGTCAATTATAAGTTCTAATCATATAGTTTGGCCTGTTTAAGGACAACATCGATTAATCTAGTATTCTGCTATGGCTAAAGAAGCTACCTGTATACTAGTTCTAAGACATTGTCCTACAAACACCTGAAAGAAGTACAAATGAACACACAACAATTATGTGAGACACTTTTGATATGGATTTTCATAATATTTGGGACAAGCTAGGAAATAATATATGAACTACACATAAAAAACTTTGACTATTTCCTCGAGAGAAATCTCATGTACAGTTCATATTTCTTTTGAATAATAGTGCATAACGAACATATATATATTTCTTCAACCCATTGGCTAAAATTTTTTGGGTTGTTCACACATTCATTTCACAATTCTAACTTTTTTACAGTAAATTACATACAAAAATAGATCAATCATAATTTCACAATTGATCAATACGATATCATAAATCGCAAGAAAGAATTACCTGGGCTCTCATTCCAAGGACATGCAGCAATGGAAGTGCACGATGCTTCCTTGGCGGATGCAACGACGGCTAGGCACCGGTGGCAACGCACCAATTACGGCCATGTTGAAGTCGCTTATGCACCTCACAGGCATCGACCGAACATGATAACCAGCAAGTTCCTTGGCATCACTGTTAGTGTTCACTTGCGCACCAACACTGACACTGGTGGCTTCATCGTTGACAGGAAGACGGCGGGCCACCGCCGTCGGCATCCTCAACAACGGGAGGCCAAGGGCGTCGCCGTCAACAAGAATCAGGATCCGCGACGACGTCGGCCGGGGTGTGGACTGGAACAGGGATGGCGGAGGCTGCAGCGTTGCCATGACCCACGAGGGCACTGACTCGCGGCGTGTAGACACAAACCAGAAGGGGCGCTGGCCTCGCCGTCGACCCTTCTACCATGAGGTTGCCGGATGCACCGTCGATAGGAACCAGGAGGGCTCTGGCCGCGCCTTTGAAACGAACCAGGAGAGCATCGACAGGAAGGCAGAGAGCGGTGGAAAACGGAGGGGAAAACAAAGATCAATGGCGGCAACAGCGACAAAAAGGATGAGGGTGTGTACCAAGGCGGCGGCAACGAAAATAATGCGACAGGAAGGCGGAGGCCGTGTACAAGGGTGGCGGCGGCGGTAAAAAAGTAAGGCACGGCGACAGGAAGGCTCAGGGCACGTATCAAGGTGACGGCGGCGGAGGAAATAAGCGAGAGGAAAACGGAGGCCATGTACAAGGGCTGCAGCGTTGGCACAAAAAAAATAGAGCAGACAAGACAAATTAGAAAAAGTCTAAAATATCCTTAATGAATGGATAGAAAAAATCTAAAACACCCTTAATGAATGGATAGTTAAATTTGATTTCTACTACCACTACTTATTACCTATATTATCTACTATAAAATTTCTCCTATAAAATTCCTCAAAAAAAAAAAAAAATTCACCGCTCATATTACAAGCGGGAAGTGAGAAGTGGGAAACCACCCCTGCCTATTAGCCCTTCTCAGTTGATCCCTCGACAAGATTATGTATGTCCTGCAGCGCTGCCCAGAGGAAGATCTTTGGTCATAAGCAGCTACGGAGACACCCACATGATCTGCCATCTTGAGCTTACAGTACGCACTGTTGTTGGACTCCCATATGGCCATCTCTCTACCTGGAGTCAGGTTCACATTGCTGCCTCTGGCTCTGTCACCGCCGAGGTGCTGTTCGCCTCCTTTTGCCGTTCGTCTTTGCGCTCTGCTATTATCGTCGAAACATTCAGGGACACCATCTGAGTATGTTGTGTTGTAGCTAACCTGCTCCATTTAATTTCATGGCAGATATCTCGAAACATGGATTTCAACATATTGACAGCATTTTGCTTGCAAATAACGTTTGATAAAAAAGGGGCATGTTCTTATGTCATCAATCTCAAAGCAACTGAAGCAACGCATAAAATGCAGGGGCAACACGAAGGCAAAGAAAGCCGGTGTTTCAGGAATGTTTGTGTAGCAATCTAAGAGCCTGTTTGTTTCAGCTAGGGATTGTAGAAAGCAGCTTTTAAAAGCTGGAAGGTTAACAAACAGACAGCTTTTAATTTGGATTGTAACAATCCAGAGTCCAGATTGTTAGACTCCCACAATCCACCTTGGAGGAGCTTTCCTCAGCTTTTTTTGTACAAAAGACCATAATACCCTTCCACCTTCCACCTTGGAGGGTACCACAGACTTTTGCCACGCAGAAACAACAATCCAAATACACTATAATCTAGATTACCAAACAGTCATCAGCTTTTAACAATCCAGCTTTTATAATCCAGCTTTTAAAATCTACTTTTAAAGCATGCCACGGTTGTGAAAGCGGTGTTACCGGTCATGTCCAAAACCGACAACATATTGGAAGGGACGAAACGTACGCACGACGTAGTTGCACGCAGGCACACGCCATACAAGAATACTAATGCAGAAAGAACCAATCTGCCGCATCTAGACAAACCTCTGGAACAAGCTGCGTCTTGATTTGGTGCATTCCATTCAAGCTTGTCCCATTGAGTTCTGAAGTCCTTGTGAAAGCCTAGCAGCCAGAGCTTCTTCAGTGAGAAAATGGATTTAACGCCTTGGAGGGAACTTATCTAGCTCTGACAGTGACACAATAGACAAACCTTCAATTCATGAAATTATCATTACATTGACGTGAAATCAAGGAGCTAAACCCACTTCTCGTAAGGGGTCTTCTCCATGTTTCTGTTGGGAACTCTATTCAGGACATGACATGAAGTCAACACAGCCTCCCCCCACCATGCCTTAGATAAACCAGCAGTGTCTAACATGGCATTCACCAAGTCAGTCAGCGTGCGATTTTTCCTCTCGGCAATCCCGTTTGATTCGGGCGAGTAGGGAGGTGTCCTCTCATGAATAATACCATGTTCCGCATGAAATCATCAAAGATTTTGGGAAAAATTCGCCACCACGATCCGACCTAAGGCGTTTGATCTTTCTCTCTAGTTGATTTTCAACTTCACTTTATAGATTTTAAAGTAGTCTAGCGTCTCGTCCTTAGTTTTCAACAAGTAAACATAGCAAAATCTAGTCACATCATCAATCAATGTCATGAAATATCTCTTTCCACCCTTTGTCAACACACCATTCATCTCGCACAGATCAGAATGTATGAGTTCTAGGGGTGCCAAGTTCCTCTCCTCAGCCGCCTTGTGAGGCTTCCGAGGTTGCTTCGATTGCACACAACTATGGCACTTAGAACCTTTGGCAATAGTGAAATTCGGAATTAAACTCATGCTAGAAAGCCGATTCATAAGACCAAAATTAATGTGGCATAAACGAGAGTGCCAAGTACTCGCATCATCATTAACACTACCACATATATGGTTCACAGACTTATTATTGAAATCTGAAAGGAAAAGCGGAACAAGCCTCCGCGACTCATAGCCTTTACCAATAAATAGTCCATGCTTGGACACAACTACTTTATTGGACTCTAACACTACCTTAAACCCATCTCTGCATAGAAAGGAGCCACTAACGAGATTCTTGTTGATAGAAGGACATCTTTGCCGCTCTCACCGCACGATCTTTCCCGGTGAACTTCAGATCCATCGTGCGCTGCCATGAGCGAAGCATGTGACCCATTCCCATCGGGACGGAAGAATCCCGAATGACCCGATAAGAAGAGAACATATTGATGTCGAACACACATGAACATTAGCACCGTATCAATCCACCAACCGGAAGCGAAATATCGAGAATACTGAAGGTAAATTACCATACCTGCGTCTCGGCATTGCTAGCGGTCCATTGTGTTGATGACCTTGGACGTCTCACCTTTGTTGGCCTTTTTTCCTCGACGGTCCGCACGATCAAGGCATTCCTTGAAAAGTGTCCGACTTCACCACATGTGAAGCAGAGGCACTCGGCCTTGTTCATCTTCTTCTTCTTGAAGTTGGTAGTCTTGTTAGGCTTATTTTTCCCTTTGTTCTTGCCGTAGTTCTTCTCGAACCATGTTGGCGCTGGGTCGCCCTCGGCTCCTTTACCATTGAAATCCTTAGCCGAGCCTTCTCTTCAACATCAAGGGCGCCATCGGTTTTCGATCGATATCTTTGTCCTCTTATGTTTTAGAGTTGTGCCGAAACTCCTCCACGAGGGAGCGGTTTGCAATGATGCAACCGCCACAAAAGGATCGGGTAAGACACATTCTAGGAGTTCGAGTTCCTTGACAATGCATCAGATCTCATGGGCTTGCTCTACAACAGAGCGATTATCGGCCATCTTATAGTCATGAAAGTTCTCCATGACATACGATTCATCGCTCGCATCCGATGCACCGAACTTGGCGTTCAGTGTATCCCACAGCACCTTCGCGTCTGTTATGTGCATGTACACATCACACAGACGGTCGGCAAGAACGCTAAGAATGCATCCCACGAAGAGAGTATTGGCATCCGTGAAACTCTTCTGCTGCTCGGCAGAGAGATCACCTTCAGGTTTGCCTTTACTAACCCAGAATACATTCATAGCCGTAAGCTAGAGCGTGACCTTGACTTGCCACCTCTTAAAGTGCACACCAGAGAATTTCTCCGGCCTCAGTGCGTCGGCAAAACCAGCCATTGACAATCCAGGAAATTGTCTACAATAAGGTTTTTGGATTGTTGAATAATTAGACAGTTTCCAGATTAAATTCCGAATATAGATCATGAACAGCAACACATAAACTAGCATGCATCTCTCTAACACACTAGACAGTACGAACATCATGATCATCTTGATAGACATAATTAACCACAAGATTAGGGCAGATCGAACGTACTGAACAGAAGGAGAAGATGCAGGCGACGTAGATGGTGCAGTTGCGGTGTTGACGTGGTCGACGTTGGCGATGGCGCGTCGCAGAGCGGCCAGCTACGACGACGCCCAGCGGCGAGGAGAGAGGAAGACGAGCCGTGGTGACGATCTTGAGCGATCGCCAAGCGCTTCCCAAAACCTTATTCGCCCTCTCCGGTGCAGGATCGCAAAGACGAAGGGTTCCGGAGACTTGCTCTCCTGATTGCAGATGCACGTCGGCGCTCGGGATGGACAAGGCTACGGAGGCGGCGCAGCAACGAGAGGTGGCAAAACCCTAATGTGTGTTCAGTATATCTACACGGGTAGCGGTATGCGATATATATAGGATAGCTCGTAATCGTGACCGAACGTGACTCAAGACGTGCCACGAACGGACTCGATTCTGATATCCTTATCTCATACTAACCGCCACGATTCCGAGTAGCAAAAGAATAAAGCGCAAAAGGATGTTTGCGTCACGCAAGGCCTTGGACCGGATTTGGCGGACCATTCACGCAGTGCCGCACGCCCGCGCCCTCCGGCCCGGCCCGGCCCGGCCCGACGAGGCGAGGCGAGCGCGCGTGTGGGCTTCTCTTCTTCTCCTTGCCATGCTTCTAGGAAAGTGGAGAGAGCTCTCCCTTATAAATTGGTCATCCTCCACCTCTACAAGCAATATGGGACTAATGCTTGCACACATGCCTCCTTATGAATGGGCCTTTGAGATTTTCTAGGATTTATTTGTCTCAATTAAGTGGGCTTGACCCAAATAATCAACACTAAACACCTGGAAAACACACAAAGGAACTACTGAAAGGAAACACACGAATGATATCTCTTGGGGTCTTGGCTGATGAGACCTCGGGTGATGTAGAAATATAGATGCGGAGTTAGATTATCAAGAAGCATAAAGTTAAGATATTGACAGCATTATTTGCGAAACAAGTTCAATATAAAAGGGACATGTTCTTACATGAAATCAATCTTACAGCAACTGAAAGAACACAACAAGTTCAGGGGATTGCAGTTGGCAATAACGCCGGCATTTCAGGAATAATAATCACGTAACAATCCGAAAGTATGATATAAGTGCAAATGCAGTACTAAGGACAATGTAAATAATTCAGGATTTATTGAAACTAGAACTTAGTTGCACGCAAAGTGCCATGCAAGAATACTAATGCAGAAAGAAACAATCTGCTTCTCCTAGATGCGAATCTCTGGAACATGCTGCATCTTCTGGTGCATTCCATTCATGTGCCATTGAGATCTGAAGTCCTTGTGCAGGTTCAGCAGCCAGAGCTTCTTCAGGGACAGAAGAGTTTCGATGCCTCGAGGCACCTTATCCAGATCTGACAACAGCACAACATACAAACCTTCAATGCATGGAAGGGCTCCATCTCCGATCTCCACCTGGTTTACATTAGGCATGCACTTCAAGACGAGTGTCTTCAGGTGAGGAAAGCATCCTGCAGAAAGAACTAAAGTCTTTGCACTATTCACCCTGTTAAGACTCAAATAGGTGAGGTTTGGCACATGTGGTGCGAGCACCTCCAATGGATCTTCCCCAAGCTGACACCAGCTGAGTGCTAAATATTTGAGATGTTCCCCATGGTTGCGAAATATTGGGCACTCCAATGTCCCAGCCGCCCAGCTCCCTCTGACAATTAGCCTGTGGAGCTTTTTCGGTTTGAGAGTTTCGAAGCAAAGTGTCTCATTCACATCACTCGCAGAGAGAAGCAGGCTTGAAAGAAGTGGCATCATCGACAGGGTAGCAAAAAGATTTGTGCAATTAGCAGCACTTACATTGTCGATCCATATGCTTCTTAGTTGCATCAGTTTCTTCAGCTGCTCAGCCAAGTCCTTGCTTGCTTGCACGGTCTCAAGAGTTTGCAGTTCTTCCAGATTGGACAGGCTTTTAGGTGCTTCCACTCCGACAAAGTACCTGAACTCTGACTGCTTCTCATCAGCAAATCTGTCGGCTAAAAGGTGTCGTAGCTTCTTGACCTTAACAATACCTCGTGGTAGCTTCTCTATTTTGGTTTGCTTAATGTCCAGAGTGTGGAGGTTGGAGAGCTTCTCAATGGACTCTGGGAGTGACTTGACTTTGGTGCGTCTTAAGCCGATATACCGTAGATTGAAAAGATTTCCTATACATGTCGGCACTTCTGTGATTTCGGAATCTTGCAGATCTAGAACAGTTAAATAGCTGGATTCAGACAAAACTGAGGATAACATGTCTGGGGAGGATGAAATTATTTCATGGGCCATTAGGGTTCGGAGACGTGGAAATTTAACTTTTGGTGCAGTATTGTCTTTCCATCCACATGATGACAGGCGGCGAACAGCCCTATCCATCTGTACCATTGTGCCATAATCATTTGCAAAACCAAATCTTTCCTCTTTAGCAACAGAAAGAGCCAGATCTCGCACAATATCATGCATCTTACAGGTGTTGACTCTGCCAAGCTCATCACTCTCCACGACTTCAATCAAGTTGCGGTGGATCAATTCCATGAGATTTTCCTCAGCCACCTCCTCTGGTGTGTTCTTTTCTTTGCTCAACACAAAGCCTTCTGCAACCCACAGACGCACAAGGCTCTCCCGTGACATGGGGTAGTCTTCAGGGAACAGGCTGCAATACAAGAAGCAGTTTCTGAGGTCTCCTGATAGGTCATGGTAGCTCAGATTTAAAATTGCTCGGACATGATCATTATTTGACAACTCGCTCCGAAGTTGGTTGTATGTATGATTCCAAACATCGCTCCGTTGTCTCGAAGACAACAAGCTGCCTATGGTAACAACTGCTAGTGGCAGGCCATGACACCTATCCACTATAGAAGTAGCGATTGTCTCCAATTCCTTCGGGCACTCGTGTCCCTTCTTGTTGTAAAAAGCCCTTCTACAGAATAGCTCAAATGCATCAGGCTTACCCAACGGCTGGAGTTCAAGGTGACGGGTGGAGGAAGCAAGAGCAGCAACATGGTCCTTCCGTGTCGTAATGATGATGCGACTTGCTAGGAGATTCTGGAAAGCACCACGTATTTGGAAGTATACTTTTTGCTCCCAGACATCATCCAATACAATCAAACATTTTCTATTTTGGAGTATTTTCTTTATTTCTTCTTTCAAGTCATGTACATCCATTTTGTCAATTCCTGCTGACAGTGGTTCTTCCTTGTACCCGATCTTCCTCAGTAGCTTCCTCAACAGAGCATCCACAGTATAGATCTGTGACACGACGATCCACGCACGTGCAGGGAAGTTGACCTTTTCACGTTCGTAAACATTTGTGACCAGGGTAGTTTTTCCCAACCCACCCATACCAGACACTGTTATCACTGTGCTGTCTGGTTCTTCGGAGTATAGCCATCCGGTCAGCAATTTCCTGTTTTCTTGAATTCCTACTAGATCTTCATCCTTGACAAATTCTGGGAAGCAATCTTGGGACTGCTGTCTTTCGATCTCAGTGAGTTGGTTAGGAACAAGCTGGGAGGACTGCAACCACTGGTCCTTCATCTTTATAACTTCCTGGATCTCTTTCTCAACCTCAGCTACCTCATCAGCAATTTCACTGAAAACAAGGACATAATGCGTTCCTTTTATGAAGAATTTCTTCAGGAACCCTTCTTCCTCTAGTTGAAGAAGATGGTATGAGTATTTATCCATTACATCCTCAACATGGTAAGCCACGTTGCGTACCTCCCCAATCCAGCTCTTGACAAGTTCGTCAGTGAGGTACACTGTGCCTATCTGTCTTATAACATTGCTCATCATTGTCAGTTGCTTCCTTATTTGCTCGACCTTCCCTGGCAGTTCCTTCAGGTTAGTAACTTTTTCAGATAGTTTGTCTATGATGGCCTTGGCGGCTTCATCTCCTAAAATGGAACCAATCTTTGTGACAGCAAGGAGTACCGCCTCCGCCATTTCTGCTGAACAACACAGACACACAGTATGTTACATGCTAGAATAACAAATTTCATCAAAATTTAAAGGTACCAGCTTAACTCATGCAGTCATACATTAAGGAAATGGGGGGAACCCGTCCCTTTTTTAATTAAAAAAAAACTCATGCAGTCCAACGTACAGAGTAATTTCTTTGCTGGTCCATTTATTCCTATGTTTCCTCTGTAAAATTTACAGCATATATGAAACTTCAAATTATAATATATCATGCATGAAAATATCTGGTATCACTGCATCAGAGAATCCCTCTTTGTCCACTGAGATATTTTCATAGAGCAGAGTTAGAGCATCTGTGCCAAATTCTGCCAAATTCCTAAATGAACTTCACCCAGCAGAATTTGGCAAGATAAGTGTGGTTTATATTCCCCAATCCAAGAGATAAATTGTATCGCGAACAAAGGTCGCATATAAGTTGTAGTTTTTATGAATTAACCTCGAGCCACTTAGCATACTCCATAAATGAAAAAAAAAACACACACACACACACAGAGGACTGACTGGTGGTAAAAATATCAGAACTAGAGAAAATCACAGTGCTACTAGGCTGGACAGAAGATCCTACTTGTTACCCCTTTGGGATGTCATCAACAGTAAACGCTGGAACTCTGTTATTTTGATCGCAGGGGGGTGGACAGGTCTGGGATACCATGTAAGGACTCAGCAAGCAATTGATGCTTGTACTAGTGAAGTGCAATACTACCCCAAGCAGCTTGCGGACTAAACTCAATTGATATGTATCCTAGCAAATGAATTGCTGACTAGAAAAACAGCCAACGAAAACGAATAGCGTGGTAGGGCTGCTTGGAGCATGGTGGCAATTGTGCAGCAAATTCATCACATTTGGCAAGCTACAGTGCACAAAGCTATCTTCAGAAAAAGCAACACATGATACTGGTGGTTCACATGATCAGATAATGCGCACCTGCTGGAGACTTGTATAGAAGGTGGCCTACAGAGCGGATAGTAAGAATCAATTTTTTGTCTTTGTTCTTCAATAGAAACAAATAGGATATAGAAACACAGGTTGAGCTTATTCAAATTCATAAAAATGAACATTATATATTTATTTAAATGATAGAAACAAAATTAGGATATCCAGTGCGATCAATTTATGGGAAGCAAATGCGTAATTTTTTATCTAATTTTATAATCTTATTTTTATAATGAGCTTGCTAAAGTGATGAAACCAAAATCGTTATATATCTATTTAAAAGCCATGGACGTGATTCATCCCTAGAGAAGATGAAAATGTAGCCATGGACGTCTTCGAGAAAAAAATTGAGCTCTTTTATGGTATACTAATTTCAATATGAACCATTCATTCTTTTCGATCTAACGTATCAAATTAGCTAGAATTTATTTATATATCCTTTGGTGGTAGAGCAGTAGAAATACTCTTATAGCTCTCAAGCTGAGGACACAGACGAAGGTGCAGTTCAGATAGACACTATTTACAAAAGCCAAGAATTGGATCAAATCAGGAGTGCATTTCACACGCCGCTACAGTGAATGGACTGAACCATCTCCGCCGTGCCGCCATCGGAGCCCATGGAGTACAGGCAGCGGTGCTCTCCCCGCCCGGCTGCGGCAGGGGCGTCTTGGCCTCGCGATTACGCTGGCGCATTCCGCCGAGCACGTCGCGGGCGGGGCCTTTTTTGCACGCTACCATCTAAGCGCATGCTTGGAACGCAGGAGTTTCGCATTATTTTCGGAAGAATTTCAGCTAAAACAGTTCGATCCCGGCGCTCGACACGGGTCCTGGTCAGAGTTTCCAATCAATCCGTAGCTAAGATGAACAGCGTTGAAATAGTTCATCACCCGAGATCGCCAAAAGGAGCCGAGAATTGGATCGAAAGTACCTAACGGGAACGAAGCGGCCTTCCCCTCTCGACGTCAACTCACACAAGAACTACGCTATGATGCTATCTGCAATCGAATCGAGAGTGCAGCGGCGATTATCTCTGTTCAATGAAAACAGAGATGGAAGTATTGAGCTGGGAGAATAGGAAACCACGATCTACAATTTGTAGGGAGCCCATTTCCAGTTGGCCCCTGAACAGGAACAGATAGAACCAGGCAAGAGCAAACTAAAATCGGCTTGTGAGCTTATCCATCTGAGAGGAGCTATCCATGATGTTATTATAACGTTGAAGCTTCATTAATAGCAAAGAGAAACATGTATGCACCTGTGGGTCGCCATGGAGCTCAGTGCTTGCTCGGGGGAAGACCTGGATGACAGGAGGAAGAAGCAATCAGTGGCCATACGATGGGTGACCTCCTCTCGTCTTTCTTTAATTTCCTCGGGTCAAGTCAGGCTTCTTTGTTTCTTCCTTAAAATATTCTCAACTCTGCTCTGCAAGACTTGGCAAACTCTACACTGTTCACCAACTATGGACTCTGTGCAAGGGGCCTATAAATTACAGTCAACCACCCCATGTATTAGCTTATTGTCAAGAACACCCACCCTTGGCGTATATCTTTGTTTAGGGACCGATTGGTAATACCTTATATTTTCATATGTCCTCTTATCTTTGGTGACATATCGTGGGCAAACATTTTTATCGTGCATACTCCATAAAATTTATGTGTAAAAGTTTTCAAAAAATAGCATTCGTAGGGGAAGTTAGTTTCTATAGTACTGTAAAATTTGAAGACCAAAACATAATTGCATTTGAAAGATATGAAAAAGATAAATTCAGTTCAAATAGTGATTTTTACTGTTCATAACTATTTATCTCGTTGCTTATCAATTTTATATCTTTTAAATGAGATTGAGTTTGGTCTTCAAATTTTACTGGGTTGTCGAAGCTAACCTCTCCTACGTTTGTTAATTTTTTTGACAATTTTTGAAAACTTTACGTATGTTTTTTATGGAGTTATCTTTTGTTCTAATTTTCTTTCTTTAACGTTCCTTCTTCAAATGAATCGGCATTTATCAAAGTTGTTTGTGCATTAGTTAGGACTACATGCATACACCCATACCATATACACGCATTCAGCACTTGCTGAAAAATGTTCAATTACGAGTGTTCGCATATAACCACATATATTTTACAAATTCCAGAAATCTTCTCAAGGAAATTGCACTTAACCGTAGTTTTGTTATCACTTTTTTTAGAAAACCACTTGGTTTTAGCTGTACTTTCACATAATAATACAGATATTAAATTCTGAAGTTTTTTTGGTTGCTCGGTGCGTCCACGTCAGTTTCAAGGTGATGTGGGCGTCCGCCATTGTGCCACATTGCACGTCGCGCGTGCACCCGTCCACTTGACTCAACCGCTCGTTAATATAGATATTAAATCCTGAAGTTTTCCCGGTTGCTCGGTGCGTCCACATCGTTTTCGGGGTGACGTGGGCGTCTGCCTTCGCGTCGTGTTGCACGTCGCATGTGCGCCTGTCCACTTGACTCAGGCGCTTGTATGCCTCAACAACTTTGTCGTCGGTGGTTTCCACGTTCGAACGTGCAGCGCAGCAGTCAGCTCGCTGGCGCTCAAGCCTGCGGTCCGCTCTCGAGTCCACACGCGCCTCTAGCTCTGAGTTTTTACGAGAACGACACGTGGCCTTACTTTTTGGGGGGCCGGTGCTATCACTGGTTCTTTTTTTTCGCCGATGTGGTTACCTCCCTTAATCCCCTTTCTCTTCCACGAGCAACGCTTCTTCTCCCGAGTGCATCGCCGACGGTCATCGGCAATGGTGCTCACATCCATCCTCATTCGGCCCTTCTTGCGTCGGTACGCCTCTGCCTTGGCGCTATCGCCTGTTTTGCCATTTGACTCCTTCCTCGTTTTTTTGCATTCCTGCTCTCTGCGTCGCCGGCTTCGTCGATGAGGAGTTGTAGACTCCGCATGGCCCGCTTTCTGATCTTGCTTGGCCCATTTTCTCCTGCGCATGGATCCAACCACCTCGGCTCGAGCTCGCCGTCAGGCCATTGTAACACCCCAACACCTCATACCCCGAATGTTATACCCTAAAGCACCAACATACAACTAAACAACCTAAAATTACTGTGAAATTTCAGCATGACCTCTAGTAATTAGAGCAAAACAATACAACAACAATATAATAGCAATCATAATATAACCGTTCGATTATAAATAACAAGGAAGAGCAAATCAGCATATAACAACCATAGTACTATACTTAGTTAGTGGAGCAATACAAAGCGATAACCACATAGTGAATCACATGAATAATTTAAGATATATGAGCTCAACCCAACATATCACCATGCAACCATAACTACACATAAGCAAGCTAGTGTAACACGCCGGCATCTCACGTGCCCTGAATGCCACAACATCATACTATTTTGCCAAGACTTGATCAATTTACACATAAATTTAAGCAAGACTTCTCTTTTAACCGCTCCAAACAAACTAATCAGTGACTAGAGCAATCGGTAAATGAATCTTACGCACCAACTAAATGTTACGCATAAGTAAATACAATGGAAGTAATAATAACAACTAAATTTGATTGTCTCATGACATTAACATAAACCACAAGCATAATTTAGCATGGCAAAGGTTAATGCCATCACATTGTTTAACAATAGTCCATCTATGGCCATAATTTTCATCAAACCTAACATGAATAGTAGCATACGCATAACCAAATAACCTTTCACATAGCCAGTTTTATTAAACATATGCTAAGGTTGGGAGAGTGTAACGTCCTAAAATTTTGCCCGGATTTAATTTTTGGAGTTTTTAAAATTTTTATGAATTAATCAACCTTTATTTGCATTTAATTGAATTTATCTGAATTTTTGGGGATTTATTGGATTTAATTAACATTTATTTGAAATGTCCTTCTCTTGATTAATTAATATCAGAAAAAGTATTTGTTAAAAATAAATAAAAATATTTTATTTAGGCTCAAAATGCTCTGAAATATTTTCTAGAATTTTTCTAGAATTTTTCGAGTATTTTTAGAGCTCCAGATAAATACTTTGAATAACTGAAAATATTTTTATTGGCAAAATCTGGAAAATCGCTAGCTACAGTGTCGGGCCGAGCCCAACACTGTGCTGTCGTCGAAAACCCTAGCACCGTAGATTTCGCGCCGTGCGATCTCGATCGGACGATCGTGAGTAAGCCACGTCGCCCTTGTCGCTTGAGCCATTGGATCTTGGAGTCAAGCCGTTAGGATGGCGACGCGTGGCATAGCTCAGCCGAAACGTTATTCAATCCGCGCCGTTGGATGACGATCGAACGGCCGATGTGACCAAACGGTCTCGGGAGCGTGCGCACTGTGCACCGCCGTCCGCCGTTGGGTGCCAGAGATATTGTCAGAGATATTGCGCGAGTTCCAAGGCTCGCCCGTGCAGGAGATAAAGCCCGTTGCGTTCAGCACTCCATTCCGCTCCTTTTGCCACCTCTCTCGTGCACTCTCGCTCACCGTAAACCTCGTTAGAGCTCGCCGTAGTAGTAACTCTTCTCCGCTTCGGTTTCCTTCACCTTCCGCCGTCGTCCGTCGATCTCCGCCGAGCCCAAGACCTCCACCGAGTTCACCGAGCCAAGCCGCGTCCAGCACGTTACTTCTTCCGACCGGAGACGCCCGGAATCGCCCGCGCCTTCGTCTTCTTCTCCAAGTCCGGCAGCCAGCACCACTGTTTCTTCGTCGACGCCTCGCGAGCAACCTCCACCGTCGGATTTGCATCAGACGCGCGGGGTAAAGCCATGTTTTTCCTTTTTAAATACGAATTGAATCGGTACTAGTAAATCTTGGCCGTTGGATCCGCATCGTGTGGTCCTAAGGAGCCCGCGTAGGCTAAGGAATAGTTAACCCGCTGGGTAACGGTAGCCGTCGGATTCTCATCCAACGGGCGACGTTGCGCCACGTCTTCCCCGTAGAGTTAAGTCGATTATGCACGGTAGATCTCGGCCGTTGGTTGGTAATCGTGCGGCTCTGGTGTGCCCACGTAGGTGCGATGAGCAGTAAACTCTCCGGGTAACCATGGCCGTTGGATCTTCATCCGACCGCTCTGGTTCATCCACGTAGGCTTAGTAACAGCGCATCGCTCGGGTAAAGGCCGACCGTTGGATTTGAATCCAACGGCCCGGGAAAATTGTGTATGCGTGGCTTGATGATTCCTCGCCGCATGTCGATCCGAGTGGTCGAGTCATTGCTCGGTGGGGCCCATATGTCGATATGGTGATTCGTGTGATGACGTCGACATGGCGTCATCGAGGCCCACTTGTCAGAGACAGAGAGCGACGTGGAAGCCTCTGGTGCCGACACGTGTCAAGCCGAGGATTTAATCCGGATTTCCAATGGAAAAATAAATGGAATAATTCGATTATTCATTATTTGAATTTCAGAAAACTTGCTAATGCTATAACTTTTGCATTTTAACTCGGATTTGGGTGATTCCAGTGCCCAAAAATTTGTAAAAATATAAACTATTTAATGGTGATATTTATTTTATTTTTGGTGTTGATCTTGTTATCTGTTTAGTATATTTATTGTGTGCACGGTTGTTCCGAATAGACCCCGAGTTGCCGGAAGTCGCCGAAGAAGAATTCGAAGACCCGTCGCAGATCTCGGACCAGAACCAACTGCTTTTCGAAGGCAAGTCATGCTTTGACCATGTTGCCCCTAGATTTTCAAAGATATTTCGATTCAAATTATGCATGCTATGTTAATTAAAAATGATAATTGCTCATGTGGGAAAAATAGATAAAATACCTATCTTGCTTACGACACCTTGTTAATACTTTTGTATTCCCTGAACACCTTGTCACCCTAGAATGCTAAAATATGTTGGTTGCTACATTAATGCCAACACGGGAGGCTAGACCGTGATTAGTCGCTAGCTTCGCTTGTATCTTGTTGAATGTCTTTTGAATAGCACATTAATACTGACTAAACAATTATGGAACGCATTTTGGAATAATGCGATGCTGTCATGAGATGGAATTGAGGGTAGCGACCTGTGTGGTTCTACTCGTGCAATAACGTGGGAATTGGCATGTGTTGCATAAATGCAAACCCCGGTGGGTAATGATTTGGACCGGGGCAAGTGGCAAGAAGGTTTTGTGCGTGTGGGCTGTGTGGCAATGGGAGGTATTGTGATGGTTAAGGTGTGTGTCGAGATGTATAAAATGGATGTCTTGCCCGAGCAGTTAAGGACTTCACCTTGCGAGCCTTTGATCTGAGTTTCTCGTACAACCACTTGTCGGAATGGGACGGACCTAGTTGAGTAGGTCTCTAATATCTTTCCTTTGATACCTCGGGGTGTGATTACACCAAAATGTAACCGTAAGGGGAGCGCACTGTCTTTGCGGTTTGGTACCCATCTAACGGTATTTATGCATTTCTAAACTTTGGCTCTATGTGAGGAAGTGTTAGAAAGGCATCTTGGAGAGGTTCATCGCTAAGTGTTAGTCTCTGAAAGACTTTGTTGCAATCAATCACACGTGTGGTGAGCGATTGTATCTGTGGGTAAAGTGTCTGACCTCTGCAGAGTGTGTGTAAACCTATTGAATAGCGCGTCATGATCTTGGACAATGCTCGGTGATTACAGTCAAGGGTTAGATTTTAAAAATAAAACATGTGGATTGGGTGGCTGTGTGCCAAAAGCAGATAAATGAAACTAGGGCTGCGTGCCAAACTCTTGGAAAAGAATTGAGAAATTAATCATTAATAATATTGATTTTACTGCTTTTAATTTAATAGGATTACCTGTTTAAAAGGAATACTGCTTTAAGCAAAATAACCAATTAAGCCTCTCTTTTGGACTAAAGCCATGCATGTAGTAATAGAACTGCATTGTGCATGACTTGTTGAGTATGTTGTATACTCACTCTTGCATCGACGAAAACCCCAGAAGAAGAAGTTGTGCCCGCTTGGGAGGAAGAGTACATCGAAGGCCAGGAGAATCAGGGTTGAGCCGCACTCGGTTGCCTGTGGCTTTGAAGGGTTCATTGTTTTACTTTTGCTTTCGCTGATAAACTTGTGCTACTTTATTATTAATCGCCCTGCGCGGCGAATTGATGTAAGGCGACCATAAGGTCACGTAACTCATTATTATTTATGCTTGAAGTACTTTATTATTAATTCCGATGTGTATGATTGTGGTACTTCAATCTGTTTATCCTGTGTGTACTAGCGTGATCCTGGACTAGTACAGAATACACAAAGTGTCCGAATTCATAAATTCGGGGCACGACAGAGAGTCTAAATTTAATCAAATGATCTATTCAAGATTAAGTACTAGAGAAAATTGAAGGGTGGTATGCTACAACACAAGCTCAACCACAACGAAAAAATTCAATTGTACCCAAATTTCATCAAGCATGATATATGACAAGTCACTTCTAATAATAAACAATGAACTATAACAAGCTAGCACTCTAAGAATTCTTCGAGCTCAACTAAAAATTTCAACAACACCTTGTTATAAACTGGGTCACGAAACAAGGATTGCAACAATAGCAAATAACCATTTTACACTATAATTTCAACAAGCATCCATCTCTATAAAGAAGGGTGGAAGCATAAACAATGACAACCACAACACTTTACATGGAACCCATACATTGAGCCAAACTGATTAAAACCAATCAAGAAGGTATCTACTAGTATTAATTCATGTCTGAGTCTATCTGTTTAATCAAAGGCTAAGCATGCTCAAGAACTAACTACAACAAGAGGATAAAGTGATGATCAGTTTCGTGTCTGTGCTACTCCTTTCTCATCATGCTGGTCTTACAGTACCTAAAAATATTAAACAAACAAGCATGAGTTCAAAACTCAGCAAAGTACATAATAAAACAATAACATAACCGAATATCACAATTAAAAACAGCATAGGTGAATCCACGGCTCAAACAAAATATAAGAAATAATATCATGCAAAATGTCACATTTATCATATTAGGCCTCTTTGGATGAGTTCACGACTCATCCACATCACCATTTGTCCCAGTCATCACACTAAGCATCATTCATCATTAGAAATGCTATGCAATGCAAATATGCTTGTTTGCTCATATACACCTTTCATAACTTATACCGGTATAGTTTGAGCACACACTCGTAGGTGTCACAATCTCATTCCCTTCTATCCGAGTGGAGAGGACTACTCTTAAGGTCTCATTCCCATCTATCCCTGTGGATAGGACTACGAGGTAGGTCTTCTCAAGAGCACTTCGGATTAGTCATATGACCTCATATGACTTTCTCGCCGATCTAGCTCGTCCATCTTTTTATATCATAGATGCAAATGATGCAACATAATGTTTCAACATGTTCATTTGCCATGCAATCATAATATCATATATCCAACCACTTCCAGCATTTAGTTATCATAAGAGAATGGTACATTACTATCACTTCAGCTAGGTCGGTTCTTAAATTTTTAGGAAGAAACGATTGTGATAGATGACTTAGGAGGCGTAGTGAAAATAATCACTATCGGTTCTGAGATTAGAAGCGACTGTGATATAGCACTGGGCACATCACATCACTATCGCTTCTCATATAAGAACCGATTGTGATGTGCACATGTTCATCACAATCGGTTCTTTTGTAAGAAGCAATAGTGACGTGTATGATCATCACTATTGCTTTTTACATAAGAACCGATTGTGATATGAATGTGCACATCACAATCGGTTCTTAATAAGGAAGCGATAGTGATGTTCGTGAAGATCACTATCGCTTCTCCCATAAGAACCAATTGTAATGTGCATGATCATATCACTATCGCTTCTTATTTAGAAACTGATAGTGATGAGAATGAACATCACTATCGCTTCGTAAGTAAGAACCGATTCTGATGTGCCTCGCTAGGTTATTTATTACCACTCGTTCTGTACTCGATCTCCTCTATTTTTTCAGAGGAGATTTTCTCTGCTGCCACCTGAGAAAACAGCTCATATTCTGTGGTTAGAAGCAATATTTGGGTGAGAAAAAATTTGAAGCCAACCCTGAAACCCATTCGTTATTTTGCAACGGTAATATTAATTGAAATGTTGTCTCAATATTTGAAATAGCTAGCTAGCCGTCGCTCCAGTTTTTCCTTAATTTTATTGTGTGAACTCTAATTGCAGATGGACTGTGAGGAATGGATGTATCAAAAAAGCCGTGTGAGTGGTGAATTTCAGAGGGGTGTTCAGAAGTTCAAAAAATTACAGAAAAAGACATGGTGAAGAGGGGTGTAAACTTCATATATTGTCCTTGCATTGATTGCACCAATCTTAGGTGATTTAACAACTCAGCTCAAATTGTGGACCACCTGATTATACGTGGCTTCGTGAGGAATTACACGTGTTGGATCCATCATGGGGAGACTGGTAGTACCCTTCCGGTATGCAAAGAAGGCATGGTGGAATCCGATGACGAGTTGCAGCGTGATATGTTTGAGGAGGCCAATTTGGAGCAAATGTTGCGGGATGTGGAGGGAAATTACACGGAAAAAGATTTTGAAAAGTTTAAAAACTTAATGGAAGACGATGCCAAATCGCTGTTCTCGGGTTGCAAATTAGAATACACCAAACTAGGTTCGGTCCTTGCATTGTTCGAACTGAAGGTAAAATACCGTTGGACAGATACAAGTTTCAATGCACTTCTAGTTCTTCTATTGGATCTGCTTCCGGAGGGAAATGATTTGCCAACAAGCATTTATGAAGTGAAGAAGCTACTATGTCCCATAGGAATGGAAATACAAAGGATACATGCATATCTGAATGATTGCATCTTGTACCGTAACGCACATCAAGAGCTGCACGTTTATCTTGTTTGTGGTGTGCCCCGGTACAAACAAAAGGAGAAGCGTACTGACAAGAAGCGTAAGACCTGGGCTAGCGATAGTGAAGAGGTCACTAAAGGTGCGCCAGCCAAGGTATTGTGGTACTTGCCCATCATTCTCCATTTGGAGCGGTTGTTTGCAAATCCTAAAGAGGCAAAATTGTTGCGTTGGCATTATGAGTCTCAAAATGAAGATGGCAAGCTAAGACATTCTACTGATTCAGCTCAATGGAGAAACATCGCTTGGAAACATGAGGAGTTTGGTGTCTAAATGAGGAACATAAAATTTGGCTTGAGTACAGATGGAATGAATCCATTTGGTAACATGAGCAGTCGTCACAGCACCTAGCTAGCTCTGTTGTGTATCTACAATCTCCCTCCTTAGTTGTGCATAAAGTGGAAGTATATCATGATGTCGTTGCTAATCTCAGGACCCAAACAGCCAGGAAATGATATTGATGAGTACCTTGCTCCACTGATCGACGATTTGGTAAAACTGTGGAACGAGGGGGTCGTGGTGTGGGATGCGTACAAAAGAGAGCACTTCACCCTACAGGCTATGGTATTTTGCACCATAAATGATTTTCCGGCCCTTGGTAATTTGGCGGGCTACAGTATGAAAGGAGGCAAAGCGTGTCCTATTTTTGAAGAGGACACTAACAGCTGTTGGCTACCAAATTCGAAGAAAACGTGTATATGGGTCACCGTAGATTTCTACCTCGCAGTCATCGATATCGTAAGATGGGTGACAAATTTGATGGGAAGAGGGAAGTTCGTTCGCCCCCGTAGCCTATGACTGGAAGGCAAGTATATTCATGTGTGGAGGATATTGACGTCCAATATGGGAAGAGCCGTAAATTTGTTCATCCCAGAGGCATATGGAAGAAGAGGTCGATATTTTGGGAACTACCATACTGGAAGGAGTTAGACGTGAACGTTGAGAAGAATGTCTGTGATAATTTGGTTGGTATCCTACTGAACATACCTGGGAAGATTAAGGATAGTGTGAATGCTCGCCGCGACATGGTTTATGTGGGAATCAGGCCTGAGCTTGCCGTGATAGAGGAGGATGGGAAAGGTCCATACATCCCCGCTGCATGCTACACCCTCTCCAAGAAGGAGAAAGAAGACCTCTGCTAGTGTCTCCAAGGTATTAAAGTTCCGTCGGGCTACTCCGCAAATGTTAAGAAGCTCGTGTCTATGGATGATTTGAAGTTGGTTGGGATGAAGTCCCACGACTGCTATGTCTTGATAACCCAAATGCTCCCTGTTGCAATTAGAAATATTCTGCCAGAGGATGTCAGATTCACAATCACGAAGCTATGTTATTTCTTCAATGCGATCTCTTGCAAGGTTATCGACCTTGATGTGCTGGACAACTTATAGAGTGAGGTGGTGCAGACTCTATGTCATCTTGAGATGCATTTTCCCCATCCTTTTTTGACGTGATGGTCCACCTTATAGTACACCTTATTAGAGAGATTAAGATATGTAGACCTGCATTCCTACGTTATATATATCCTTTCGAGAGGTATATGGGTATATTAAAGTCATACGTGAGGAAATGGTCGAAGCCTGAGGGTAGTATTGTTGAAGGTTATGGGACTAAAGAGGTTATTGTGTTCTGCGTGGACTATCTTGGAAAAAGACAAGCAATCGGTGTTCCTATATCTAGACATGAGGGCAAACTTGTTGGCAAATGAATCGTTGGGTCAAAACTAACGAGGCCACGGTTTGATATGTATTGCAAAGCACATTTGACAGTATTGCAGCACAGCGCAAAAGTTGCAGGGTATGTCGAGCAGCACAAGTTGGTATTACGGGAAGAGAATCCACATATGGATGAGATTTCCATCACGCGGGCACACAACAATAGATTTCTCCCATTGTTCAAAGAACAGGTAGAGGTCTCCGCTAGTGAGAATGTGAAATGGTTGGCTGACGTACCTAGATTTAATGTATAGACATGGCAAGAGTACGATATCAATGGGTACACATTTTACACTGAAAGTTAAGATGCTAAGAATACAATTCAAAATAGTGGTGTAAACATAGATGCTTTCTCCGATGATCATCACTCGAAAGGAGGATCCTCATCAACAATGAAGTCGTACTACGGGACGATCGAAGATATTTGGGAGCTCGATTACGGAATATATCAAGTTCCACTGTTTCGATGTAAGTGAGTAGGACTCCCGCATGGAGTGAAGGTCGACAAGAGAGGTTTTACTCTGTGGATCTGAATAGACTTGCCTACAAAGATGACCCATTTATCCTTGGAAGCAAGCAAATCAAATCTTCTACGTGCGTGATCTCGCCAATCCAAGGTTGCATGTAGTCCTTCATGGCAAGCGGCGGATCGTTGGTGTCGAAAATATCGTAGATGAAGAATAATACGACCAATTCGATTGAATACCTCCGTTTGCTGATGGGGCCTGTCTTAGCAGGGTTGACGATGACACACATGGAACCAATTACGTGTGAGTAGATCATCAAGAAGGGCAATATTGTAAATAAATGGACAATTGTAGATAAATGGACTATTGCACGTACTGTTTGTAAAATATTTTTCAATGTATGCAGTGTATAAATCCAAGTTGAATAATTGCTTTTGTATATATGCTGTGAAAGAAAATTTGTGCTATATGTTGTGAAAGAAAATTCCTTTGCATGAAATTATAGTTGGCAAAGCTCGTAAATAGTTGAAAGTTCATTTCTAGAAATGTTCGAACAACTCAGGAGTAATTTGAAAAAGGTTTGACTTTTCTACGCTTTACGCAAAAATGATGCATACGGATTGAATTTTGGCATATTTATTGAATGAGGACTTTTTGGAAAATTCTTCTTTGAAAAGCTTTGCGGTATCCTAAAGTATGTTTCTACAAAATTTTTAATAATTTCAACAATGTATGAAAAAGTTATGGCCTTTTCTCTCTTTGATGAAATGCTGAAAATTCAGAACTTACATAAATATGATTACAATGGAGAACATGGAAAACTTATCAGAGTCAGTTTTCTTTGTGCACTAATACAGATAGTGACTCATCAGAATCGGTTTTCGTACTAAACTGATACGGATATAAGTATTATCAGAATCGGTTTTCCTTCAGAACCGATATAAATAGTGTACTCATTAGAATCGGTTTGCTTTATAAACCGATACTAATAATGTACATCAAAATTAGTTTTTAGTCTTAAAACCAATACAAAATGCCTGGCGCGAACCTCGACTCCTCTCGCGCAATTTCACTGGTAGCCCTAGATCTCAAACGTTAATTATTTGTGTCGGTTTTTCGACTAAAGCTGATAGAGACATTGTGAGTGAGTAGCTTAAAGTTGGCATTAAACAAATTAAAACTTGACATTAAATAGAACAAAACTTAGTGTTTATCAAAACGCTACAGACACACGTAGGTCATGCAATTTTGTCATGGACTCTAAGTACTCATTTCTAATCATACATTCATTGCTACAGAAGGATTTGAAGTCCTCCCAACCGCAGGCCCTCCTCTGGCAGCACCTTGGGCCCTGCTCCGACAGCATAGGCTCCTTTCCCCGCATGCTGACCATTTTCCTCCATACAGCCAGGTGCTCGACCGTGGGGAGGACGATCTTCCAGTAGTGCTTGCACTTCCGGTTGAAAGTTTTGGCCGTGTCGACGCAGGCGCAGCCGTAGCGGCAGGGGGCCCGATCGCTCCTGTCGGGACCCGAATATGCAAATCCGGACCCTCTGTGTATTCAGCACTAGTCCAGGATCACGCTAGTGCACACAGTCTCAACATTGGTACATATCACAGTCATAACCAACGAAATAATAAAGTACTTTAATTAAATACTCAACTAGTTGATCGACCTCATGGTCAAGTTACAAAGATACGCCTCGCAGGGCGAAGACTTATTAGAGTATTCAAATGCAGCGAAAATAAAATAAACTCGTGGCGCCAACCAATTTGCCACACGCAACTGACTGGGCTCACTCCTTAGTTTGTCGGCCCCTCCTGATACTCCTCCTCCTGAGCAGGGGTTGCTTCTTCTTCAACTGAAGTTGTGTTGTTGTGGGGGGTGAGTACTTTGAGCACTCAGCAAGTCATGCACAGAATGCAATGCTAATACGCTACATGCATGGCTTAGTACAAAGGATAGGCTACGGTTTGTGTGCAGTACAGCATTCAAGATAAACAGTAATAGATTCCAAAGCAGTAAAACAGTAGTAGGAATAGTAGCTTTCACAAACGTTTCAATTGTAAACCAACCCAAGCATTTTCCATAAACAAGTCATTTTCATGAAAATCTAACCCTTGACTGTAATCATCGAGCGATGCTCAATGCCGTGAGCACGGCTATTCGAATAGGTTGTACACTCTGCAGAGGTTATACACTTTACCCACAAGATACAGTCAAATACCACCAAGGCAAATGCTTAGTAACAAAGCCTTTCCAAAGTTCCGTCTAAACCCAAGATCGCCGCTAAGGTTTCAACTTTGGAGGGACTGGTTACCACACCAGTGGCCCCCTCTTGCGCCATGTGAGTTCTCACCCGCTCCTCCGGCCCCACACCACCACAGCAGTACCAAAGAATAGATTTCCCGGTTTACTCGGCTAGGCCCATCCCATTACGGAGCTTGTGGTTGTATGAAAGACTCAGTTCAAATGCTCGCAAGGTTAAGTCCTTAGTTGACCGAGGCAAGACTAACCAAGTGTGACCTCCACAATAAAACCAACAAAAACCAAATCGACCGCCCGATTGCCACTCTTGGCCCACGAAACAATCTTGCCACTTGCCTGTCTAAATCATTTTTCCCACCTCGTTCTTTACCATTGCTCCGTGCCATCATCAACTCAATAACACATGTCTCATTCATAAAACACGTTCCATATCTCATTAAGTCAATATTAACCTTGATATTCAAAAATCTTGAAATATCCACGTGGCAGGGCTAAGCATACTACTTACGGTCTACTCAACCCATGTTGGCAAATTATTAATGTCCAACTATTAATCCACAACCTAGGTTGACAAATGATTCATGGCCTACAATTATATCGACAAAGGCGCATACTGACAAATAGGCATTTAACTAATCCCAGAATTCATTCAAACCAATTTTTACTAAATTAGCATGCAATAAATTAAATCGAAATAATTTTTCTATGATGGGTTCAACATGATCAAACACAACTTGCCTTCAAAAAGTACTGGTTCTGGTTCCTGAGCTTGCTCCTGGGTCAGACCTTCTCCCTCGAAACCTTCGGGCACTTCAACGTCCACGCGTAACGTAAATAAACAATAATAAATAAATAAAACAGAGAGCAAATCAAGTCAAAAATTCAATTAAAATTCACAAACAGAAAGATCTTCATTTTACAAATTTATAGAAATTGGAATCACTCAAATCGGAGTTAAAACGCAAAAGTTATAAGCGTTTGAAGTTTCAAAATACATTTAAAATCAATAATCCGAATTAAATAAATATTTTCTCTTTCGGAAAAACTAATTATTGCGTCATCTTTGACACGTGTCGCCACCAGGGAGTGACACGTGGCCTTGCTGACGTTGGCACTGACCGGCTCCCGTGTTGACGTCAGCATGACGTCATCGTGATGTCAGCACGACTTCGGCCATCTCGCTGACAGGTGGGACCCACCGTGACGTCAGCATGATGTCACCGGTGACGTCACACGCACGGTGCGGTGCGGTGACGTGCGGGCCCGCGCTGTCAGTGTCACGCGCGCACAATCGCACAGTGCGGCTCGGTGTGCCACGCGTCACGACGCGATTGGCTGCGGACACGGCACGCGGCGCTACGGCTGCCCTCAGATTTACATCTAACGGTTGAAGTTTGAAGATGAGGTTTACTGTTCAAAGGCGATGTGGCAAGATCCAGATCGTTGATGTGCGATCGGACGGCGGCAGAAGCTCGGGCTCGGTGGAGACGGTGCGGCGGCACTGCTTCACCGGAGACGAAGACGACGACGTACGGCGCGGCGTTCCCGAGCTCCTCCGGCGTGAAGAAGTGATGCCCCCGACGCGGCATGACGGGATGAGTTCGAGGGTGGCACGGCGACGACGGAGGACGACTGGTGGCGGCGGAACGGCTCAAAGAATGCGGCGGGTGGCTTCGGGAACTTCGGCGAGCTCGTGCGGCGAGGCGGCGGCGTCTCGGGCGACGTGGGCTAGGGCAAAAGGTGCGGCGCGTCTAGGGCTTCACGACCCGGTGGCGGCGCATTTAAATAGAGCCCTCGACGTCCGTGAAACGCGTGGAAACCGAGGCCCACAGGCGTGGGTGGCGAGTCGTGGCGATTCGAAAGACGACGGTAACGCGGAGCCGTCGGATCCGGATCGCCGGGCAAGTAGCGTTTTTTTTCCGAATGGGCAGCAAAGATTGGCCCAATACTATTCATTGATTTTTAATTCTTTTCCGATTAAAAATATTTCCTGAAAATTAAATAATTCATTTGGGGCATTAAAAATACCAGAAAAATTCTGGAAAAATTCTCAAAAATATTTTAAGACATTTGGGACTCAAATAAAATATTTGTAACAAAATTTTACTTTAACTTTTCTATTATTTAATTAATTTGGTAATTGGCTTAACTCAGAAATAAATCCAAATAAATTCCAAAAATTTCTCAAAAATTCAAAATACCATTTTAATGCAAGAAAAGCAAAAATTGGGGTGTTACAAACCTCCCCCCTTAATGGAATCTCGACCCCGAGATTCAGGGCCGACAAAGGAATAGGTTAGGGAATTCCTTCTTCAGGTCCTCTTCACGCTCCCAGGTTGGTTCGCTCTCGGAGTGGTTACTCCACTGAACTCTGCAAAAGCGGGTCGATTTATTTCTCGTTTCTCGATCCCTTGTGTCCAGGATCTTCACCGGGTACTCTTTGTAAGTCAAATCCTCCTGCAGCTCGACCGACTCTAACGACATCTGCTCTTCTGGCACTCGGAGACATTTCTTTAATTGTGACACATGGAACACATCATGCACACCTGCTAGAGACTGCGGTAACTCCAGCTGATACGCTACTTCACCTCTACGACTTAGGATCTTGAATGGGCCAACATACCTTGGCGCTAACTTCCGTTTAGTGTGGAACCTCTTAACTCCTTTGAGTGGGGTAACTCTGATATACACAAAATCCTCAGGCTCAAAGCTCAAATCCCTGCGGCGATTATCGGCATAACTCTTCTGCCTTGATTGTGTAATTTTCAACCTTTCCCTGATCATGGCTATCTGCTCTTCAGTTTCTCGAAGAATTTCTGGCCCAAACATATGACGTTCTCCGGTCTCATTCCAATTTAACGGCGTTCGACTGGGTCTTCCATATAGCGCTTCGAATGGCGACATCTGCAAACTTGCCTGGTAGCTGTTGTTGTAGCTGAACTCGGCGTACGGCAAACACTTGTCCCACGAAGTTGTATAAGCCAATGCACATGCCCTCAACATGTCCTCCGATGATTCGATTAACTCTTTCCGTTTGCCCATCATGCATGGGTGATATGCGATCTTGAAGTTGAGACGGGTCCCTAGAGCCTCATGCAACTTATCCCAAAGTCTTGAGGTAAACGGGTACCTCTCGTCCGACACGATCTTTTTTGAACTCCATGTAGACATACAATTCTTGACATATACAAATCGCTAAGCGGTCCCCGAGTAGGTAGTCTTCCTTTGGTATGAAGTGGGCGACCTTTGTCAAGCGGTCCACTATAACCCATATGGAGTCATACCATGCGGGTCCTCGATAACCGTAATGAAGTCCATTTCGATTTCCTCCCATTTCCACTCGGTATCTTCGGTGGTCATAGCAGCCCTCTTGGCCTTTGATGCATTGCTTTGACTCTTTGGCATATGTCGCTGCAACGCAACATGCTCTGCAACTTCACGCTTCATGCTTGGCCACCAAAATCTTTCCTTCAGGTCTTGATACATCTTAGCGCTTCCTGGATGAATAGAGTACTTAGAGTCATGAGCTTCTTCCAGAATCAGCTGTTTCAGTTTCTTCTTGTGCGGTACGCAAATGCGATTCCTGATCCACAAGGTACCTTGCTCATTGTCGGGACCCGAATATGCAAATCCGGACCCTCTGTGTATACTGCACTAGTCCAGGATCACGCTAGTGCACACAGGCTCAACATTAGTGAATATCACAATCATACACAACGTATATAAGATAAAAGACATAATATATTAAATATTACTAGTTGTATGACCTCATGGTCAACTTACTTAACAATGCCTCACAATTTCAAGCGACCAATTGAGCTGCGGCGGAATGAAGGCGTAGGTAACCCCTCGGTATACCACGAGTAACCGACAAGGCTCGCACCCTAAACATTCGTTTCTTCATGGTACTCCTTCTTCAAAGATCGATGATTTTTGTAGGCAAGGGTGAGTACACCAACACGTACTCAACAAGTTGTGCACAGAATGCAATTCTATCATAGCTATATGCAAGGCTTATTCCAAAGGAAGGCCAAGTGGTTCATTTGCAACTAAGCAGCATTTAAAAACAAATACAGTATATAGATTGAAATGACAGTAAAACAAATAACAGTAATAGATAGATTCAGCATTTCTCAAATAAACCAAGTTTTCTCATCCTAAGTCAAGATTCAATTTTCCATGGCATCCTGCCATCCATCCCAAGTTTTCAAAAAGAAATCTAAACCCTTGATTGTAATCCCCGAGCTTTGCTCAATTCCGTGAGCACGGCTATCCGAATAGTTTGTACACTCTGCAGAGGTTATGCACTTTACCCACACGACATGATAATCTCTTTGATGCCAAGCTATTAGCACACTTCCTTTGGTATGCTTGGCAAAGAATCATGACAAAGCCTTTACAATGCTCTGTCTTAACTTCGATTACCCGCTAAGGTTTCAACATGAAGGAACAACTTTGTTCAGCGGGGCCCCCTCTTCGCCATCTGGGTTCAATCAAGGTGAACCACACCACCACGATAGTACTAAAGCCAAGACTTTGCAAATTAGTCAGCTAGGTTGCCCCATAACAACATGTGGTTGCATGATTGACTCAGGTCAAAGGCTCGCAAGGTGTCCTTATGGTTTGATCAAAGCAAGACATACACATACCCTTTGCCCATCGGCCCACCCGAACATCCCGCCCTTGCCACTTGCTCAGGCCAAAATCATAACCACCCGGTTGATTACCAAGCACCACGTGCCATCAACAATTCAATATCGTTGCGTGACATCCATTGCCACCACAACTCAATCTCATCGTGTGACCACACATGACACACAAATTCATAACATTGTTCCATATTCCATTAGTCAAGATTATTTATCAAAGATTCAAGTACATGTGATGACGTGGCATGGCTAAGCATTCTAGTCCGATCTAATCCTCCATGTTGATTTCATTATTAACCAACTATAGTAAACCAACGTAGGGTGACAAGTGGATCATGGCATACAAATATCAAGGTAGGGTGTAATTCAAAAGGGTATAATACCTAAATCCCAATTTAGGTTGAAATCATTTGTACTCATGAAATAACAAGTGATAAGGTAAACCAAAATAGCATGCAATCTAATTTATGGGTGCAACATGATCAAAGCACAACTTGCCTTCGTTAAGCTCCTGGTCTTGGTCTGAAAATAATTCTTGAGCTGCAAAATCCCCTTTCGAAGCCTCGCACAATTCAACGTCTACGCGAATCGAGAGAGAAAAGAAAATAAAAACCAAAACCAAAGAGCAAACAAATTCAAAAATTCAAATAAAAGCCACCATTAGAAAGATCTCAATTTTACAAATTTTTAGGAATTTGAATCACCTCAATCGGAGTTCGTATGCGAAAGTTATAAGGTTTTGAAGTTTTGAAATTCCTGAAAATCCCTAAATTCATAAATCCGAATTTTAACCGAATTATTTTTGCAGACGTGGCGTCAGCGTTGATCTGGACCAATGCAGCGCTGACACGTGGCTGGGTCCACCGATCTGTACCGCTGACAGTTGGGCCCTGCGGCTGACATGTGTGTGCACGTAAGCATGTGACTCAGCAGTGACGCAGCGTCCGTGATATGCCAAATCAGAACCACGTCAACGCCACGCGACAGCCACGCCAGCACGTTCGACACATGTCAACACATTATCACGCCACGTCCACCGGCGGCGCACCCGACCCTAGGGTCGCTGGCGACGAGCGGGCAGCACCTTATCAGACTCACCTTGATGTCGCCTATTGAATGACGCGAACGGTTCCTTGGTTGGAGCTTCGGTTTGTTGGCAGCGCGGCTTCCTTCCTTGGCGGTGACAACCTCCACGGCGAACTCCCTCCTTGATGATGCTCCGGCGAGACAAGGGTGCGCACCGGATACGCCTCAACGCGGCGAGTTCGAAAATCCCTCCGACGACTCGAAACGACAATCCACGGCGGCTAATCGACGCGACTAAACTTGCGGCGGCGCGCTCGGAAAAACTTGGATTGCGGTGGATGTGCGGCGGCTCTCCAGCTACGGTTTTGGGCTCTAGCTCGTCTCTTCCTTGCGCACCTGGTGCTCCTTTTATACGACGAGCAGCGGCCAGATAAGGCAAGGTTGGCGAGATGTCCATAGCTACGGCGGAAAGTCTCGGCAGAGCTCGACTCGGACACGCTGGAGACGATGACGCTGGGTCGTTCGATTTGCGATCAACGGTTTAAGCGCTGGGGTTTCCTATTTCGAATCGGAGGATGGAGGCCGTTGGATATAAATCCAACAGTTTGAATTAATCCCCTTAAAAACCCGACCGGCCTGCACAGTGTATGGGCCGGGCCCGATACTGTTCACGCTAATTACTTCAGAATTTTCGATTTAAAATAAATAAAGAATTTCATTTGATTTATTTGGGGTAGTAAAAATATTCTAAAAATTCCAGGAAAAATCTCAAAAATACTTTGAGACATTCTGAACTTAAATAAAATATTTTTGGTAAAACTTTATTTTAAATAATTCTTTTTATAGTTATTCCTTAATAAAAAGGCAATAGATTTAATAATTCAAAATAATTCAAATAAATCTCAGAAATCCAATAAATTCCAGAAAATTCATAAAAATCATAAATTGCAATAAAATAATATTTAATAATTGAAAAGTCAAAAATTGGGATGTTACACTCATCCAGCTTGAAATCCTTCGCCTTGCCTTCCTCCATTTTAGACTTAATCCTCTGAATCTTGACATCGTCATACATCCTTCACTTAATTTGATCTTCCAAGGTAGGCTTCACCTCTAGAGCGGCTAAAATCCCTTAGGTACAACTTCCAACTTCACACGAAATTCCTGCACAACTCAACTTTGGCTTTCTTCCACCAACATGTTCACAAAATGGCTCTTTCGGCTTAAAGCATCAGCCACCACATTGGCCTTCCCGGGGTGATAATGAATCCCCAGATTGTAATCCTTAAATAGTTCCAGCCACCTCCTCTGCCTCATGTTCAGGTCCGATTGGGTAAATATATATTTAAGACTCTTATGGTCCGTGTACACCTCACATCTGTTCCCAATTAGATAGTGCCGCCATAACTTCAAGGCATGCACTACAGCTGCTAATTCTAGATCATGCGTCGGATAGTTCTCTTCATGCGGCCTCAGCTACCTTGATGCATATGCGACGACCTTTCTGTTTTGCATTAGCACGCATCCTAGTCCTTGGTGCGATGCATCACAGTATATATCAAAGCTCTGGCTTAAATCCGGTAGAACTAACACTGGTGCCATTGTCAAACGTTTCTTCAACTCCTGAAAACTCCGCTCGCATTCCGGCGTCCATGCGAACTTCTTTTCCTTCTTCAACAGTTGCGTAAGAGGTCTCGCAATCGTTGAGAATCCTTCAATAAATCGACGGTAATAACCGGCCATTCCAAGGAAACTACGGATTTGGGTCACCGTCTTGGGTGGCTCCCAATGCAACACTGCTTCCACCTTACTTGAGTCAACTGTGACTCCTTCGGCGGTTACCACATGTCCAAGGAATTCCACTTTATTCTTCCAGAAATCACACTTGCTAAACTTAGCGAAAAGTTGCTGCTCTCTTAACTTCTCCAGAACTAGCTTCAGATGTTCGGCATGCTCTTCTCTCGTCTTGGAGTAAACTAGAATGTCATCTATGAACACAACAACAAATTTATCTAGGTATTCCATGAAAACCTTGTTCATCATGTTCATGAAATATGCAGGTGCATTCGTCAAACCAAAGGACATAACTGTAAACTCGTAGTGCCCATATCTTGACGAAAATGCGGTCTTCGGCACATCCTCCGATCGAATCTTCAGCTGGTGATATCCTGATCGTAGGTCAATCTTGGAGAAAACTCTGGCTCCTCTCAACTGGTTAAATAGGTCATCGATCCTGGGTAGTGGGTACTTATTCTTTATAGTGACTTCATTCAAGGCGCGGTAATCCACACACATCCGGTAACTTCCGTCCTTCTTCTTGACAAATAGAACCGGTGCTCCCCATGGCGACGAACTAGGTCTGATAAATCCCTTATCCATTAACTCCTCAATCTGCTTCTTCATTTCCACCAGCTCATCGGTTGACATCCGATAAGGTCTCTTAGCTATCGGGGCTGTTCCCGGTACTAACTCGATTACAAACTCTATGTCCCTGTCTGGTGGCATCCCAGGTAAATCCTCTAGAAATACATCCGGGTACTCTCTGACAACTGGTACATCTTCTATGCTGACGGCCTTCACACTATTGACCATCAACTGTCCATCCCGAACAGCAGTTGCGTGAAACTCTATTTTTCTCCCACAAGGACTCTCGACTGATATGACTCTTCGTCACACGTCTAACACAACCTTGTGTTTAGACAACCATCCATTCCCAAAATAACATCTAGGGTCTGGGTATCCAACACCACTAAGTTTGCTAGGAACTCTGTTCCACCTATAATCAACTTTACCCCAGAACATCCTACATCAGATCGGAGTTCTGATCCCGGGGATTGTACTAGCAATACATGCCTAAGGTTCACCATTTTCAACCCATTGTTCACAGCAAAAGTCCGGGATATAAACGAATGGGAAGCTCCTGAATCAAATAAAACTGTTGCAGGTACTGAGTTGACAAGTAACTTACCCAGTACGACGTCCGATGTATTCTGCACTGCATCGGCGGTGACATGATTCACCCTGCCTCTTACCACGATCGTGTGGCGGCTCAGTTGTGCAGCTCCACGGCTTGCTCCTGGCGCAGGTGTCTTTGCTGGAGTAGTTCCAAGGTTGAAGCGAACTAGTGTCACTCCTCCTCCCTTCTTAGGACAATAATTGGCAAAGTGCCCTGGCTCGTTGCAGACGAAACAACGTCTCACTGCCGACTGCTGGCTCCCTGCGGCTGCGTTCCCAACCGGTGTTGGTGTCTGGAAATTTTGTCCGGCAGGTCTTGGTACTAGTGGCGGCGTCGTCACCACATTCCTTGGCTGAAATCTGAAGAACTGGTTTGGTGCAACCCTCAAACGCTGCGCTCCCTGACGTGCTCCCTGTTGTGCCATCCTGCGCTTCCGGTTGTCCTCCAGCTCCTTGCGCTTGTCCTCCAATATCAGCGCCTTGTTCACTAGCTCCTGAAAGTCCGAAAAGGTGTGGGTTATGAGTCCCACCTGCAACCCTGAATTCAGTCCTTTCATGAAGCGGATCGCTGGCCTGTCGTTGCTCGTCCTCGGCGTGTAGCGTGCAGTGCGTGAACTTATTCAGATATTCGGACACTGGCTGATTGCCCTGCTTCAGTGCCCTAAACTCCTCCTTTTTCAACTCCATTATGCCGTCGGGCACATGATACTGCCGGAAAGCAATCGTGAACTCCTCCCAGCTGATGTCCTGTGGGTGCTCATGAGCAGCGCAGAAGTTTTCCCACCATTCAGCGGCGGTTCCTTCAAGCTAATGTGAAGCATAGAGTATCCTCTCATTTCCTTTACACTGGGTAATGTGCAACTTCCTCTCTATCGTCCTCAGCCAATCATCCGCCTCCAATGGATTGGCATTTCCGGAAAATGTAGGCGACCGAGTCCTCATGAATTCTGACAGCCTCGAGTGTGGCCGCTATACTGGGTTGACCTGGTTAGCTTGGGCGGCGGCGGCTTGGCGGTGACTTCTTTGCATCATGGCATGCATTAACCGAGTCTCAGGCAGCAAGAAAGGCTCCAAAGTTACGCATATCAAGCGGTGGTCTTGGTTGGGGTCCTTGTCCTCCGTCGTCGGTGTTTCCAGCTGAGCGTGAACCACTCCCATTTCCTCCTTGGTTTCCACGGGTGTTCACCATCTGTCGATTGTTCCAGGGTTTAGAGACGAGAGGGAAATAAGAATAGACAAGTAGTAGAATACTTATGCGGGGTCAAAGGTGAAATAGCAAAATCCAACTTTATTACTTTATTAATACCGAGGTATGGTTGCTCACAATGCCTATGGGCCATGCAACACATACCCATCACTCACAAGCATGAAAGAAGCAAATCAAACTAATACTCTGGAGTCAAACGCCTCTAAGGGTGACTCTTATTCCAAGATGTGACTCATCGCAGAAGTCTCAACTGCTAATCCTAAGCTCACTCCTCGAGCCAACCCCCACCGGAACTTCCTGGTGGATACACCGGCGGGTGTGTAGGTGCTGGTACAAACCTGTCCCAACGATCCGCAGCTGGATGCGCCTCCTGCTCCTCCTGCGCGGGCTCAACCTCCACTGGCTCTGGCTTAACCTCCACCGGCTCTGGCTCTGGCTGCGGCTCCTGATGTGGCTCCTCCGGGTCTTGGTCGTGTAGCTCCAACACTGGCTCCGGCTCAGGTCCGTACAGCGCTGTCTCCAGCTCCTTAATCCTCTGGATAGAGTGAGCCAAGTACTCACAAGTCTGCAACAGAAGAGCCCTCACCTGCGTGAACTCGTCACGAGACCTCTACAGCTCTTGAACTGTCTCGTCAATAGCATCCTCTTGAGCGATGACATATCTCGCCAGGTGGGTGATCGTGGCATCCTCCTCCTCTATGGGCTCACGGTTGTAGCGGTTGTCTCTGCGTGGATGGTGACGAAACACTGTGCCATCCAACTCCCTGGGGTAGGTACGAGCAATCTGCCTCATCGCCAGACGCGATGTCTCCTGGATCCCAGCATCAAATGACGACCTCCTGGCAGTGATGCGGATGGGGCGACTCGCCTCGCCCTATCCCGGCGTAAGCGTGATGGTGACATCCGGGCAATATCTAGTCTGCCAAGCTCTACAAGAGTCCCCGGTAGATCGGCTGTCGTAACCTCCAAGCAGCTGCATCGTACGCCAAAGCTCCGCGGCGTACCCTCCAGTGCGCTCACCAAAAGAGTGGATCATCCTCATCTGCCAAAGGACACTCACGTGAAAACTCAGAAATTTTAAAACAAAACGAAAACATGATAAATTCAGCAAGGGGTATGAAAGGAGAGAAGGGGTAAGTCGAGAATGCGTTATCATCTTGGCACATTTAACTTTTAGAAAATAGTTTTACCCTCACCACGACCATTCTAACTCAGGGCCAGCCCTACAGTCAGTATGGCTCTGATACCACCTCTGTCGGGACCGAATATGCAAATCCGGACACTCTGTGTATTCAGCACTAGTCCAGGATCACGCTAGTGCACACAGTCTCAACATTGGTACATATCACAGTCATAACCAACGAAATAATAAAGTACTTTAATTAAATACTCAACTAGTTGATCGACCTCATGGTCAAGTTACAAAGATACGCCTCGCAGGGCGAAGACTTATTAGAGTATTCAAATGCAGCGAAAATAAAATAAACTCGTGGCGCCAACCAATTTGCCACACGCAATCGATCGGGCTCGCTACTTGGTTAAATCGGCCCCTCGATACTCCTCCTCTGGCGGGGTTGCTTCTTCTTCAACTGAAGTTGTGTTGTTGTGGGGGGTGAGTACTTTGAGCACTCAGCAAGTCATGCACAGAATGCAATGCTAATACGCTACATGCATGGCTTAGTACAAAGGATAGGCTACGGTTTGTGTGCAGTACAACATTCAAGATAAACAGTAATAGATTGCAAAGCAGTAAAACAGTAGTAGGAATAGTAGCTTTCACAAACATTTCAATTGTAAACCATTCTCCGTCTTAAGTCAAGTTCAACATTACCAACCCAAGCATTTTCCATAAACAAGTCATTTTCACGAAAATCTAACCGTTGACTGTAATCACCGAACGATGCTCAATGCCATGAGCACGGCTATTCGAATAGGTTGTACACTCTGCAGAGGTTATACACTTTACCCACAAGATACAGTCAAATACCACCAAGGCAAGTAACCATAACAAAGCCTTTCCAAAGTTCCGTCTAAACCCAGTACTGCCCGCTAAGGTTTCAACACTGGAGGGACTGGTTACCACACCCAGGGCCCCCCTCTTGCGCCATGTGAGTTCTCACCCGCTCCTCCGGGCCCCACACCACCACGACAGTACCAAAGAATAGATTTCCCAGTTTACTCAGCTAGGCCCGTCCCATTACGGAGCTTGTGGTTGTATGAAAGACTCAGTTCAAATGCTCGCAAGGTTAAGTCCTTAGTTGACCGAGGCAAGACTAACCAAGTGTGACCTCCACAACAAAAACCAACAAAAACCAAATACGACCGCCCAGTTGCCACTCTTGGCCCACTAGAAACAATCTTACCACTTGCCCTGTCTAAATCATTTTTCCCACCCTGGTTCTTTACCATTGCTCCACGTGCCATCATCAACTCAATAACACATGTCTTATTCATAAAACACGTTCCATATCTCATTAAGTCAATATTAACCTTGATATTCAAAAATCTTGAAATATCCACGTGGCAGGGCTAAGCATACTACATACGGTCTACTCAACCCATGTTGGCAAATTATTAATATCCAACTATTAATCCACAACCTAGGTTGACAAATGATTCATGGCCTACAATTATATACGACAAGGCGGCATACAGCAACTAGGCATTTAACTAATCCTAGAATTCATTCAAACCAATTTTTACTAAATTAGCATGCAATAAATTAAATCAAAATAATTTTTCTATGATGGGTTCAACATGATCAAACACAACTTACCTTCAAAAAGTACTGGTTCTGGTTCTTGAGCTTGCTCCTGGGTCAGAACTTCTCCCTCGAAACCTTCGGGCACTTCAACGTCTACGCGTAACAAAAATAAACAATAATAAATAAATAAAACAGAGAGCAACTCAAGTAAAAAATTCAATTAAAATTCACAAACAGAAAGATCTTGATTTTACAAATTTATAGAAATTGGAATCACTCAAATCGGAGTTAAAACGCAAAAGTTATAAGTGTTTGAAGTTTCAAAATACATTTAAAATCAATAATCCGAATTAAATAAATATTTTCTCTTTCGGAAAAACTAATTATTGCGTCATCTTTGACACGTGTCGCCACCAGGGAGTGACACGTGGCCTTCCGACGTTAGCAGCGACCGGCTCCGTGTTGGCGTCGGCATAGCGTCATCGTGATGTCGGCGACGACTTGGCCATCTCGGCGACAGTGGGACCCACCGTGGCGTCGACGCCAAGATGCGTCACCGGTGGCGTCATGCGCGCGGTGCGGTGCGGTGCGCGGCGTCTTGAGGGCCCCTATTTGTCGATGTCCGCGCGCACCTGATCGCCGCAGTGCGGCTCGGTGTGCCACGCGTCACGACGCGATTGGTCGTGGGCGCGACGCGGCGCTTCTGGCGCCCTCGGTTACATCTAACGGTTGAGGTTTGAAGATGAGGTTTCTTGTTCAAAAGCGGCGTGGCGAGATCCGGATCGTTGATGTGCGTCGGACGGCGGCTTCGGGCTCGGTGGAGCGGTGCGGCGCGCCTTCGCTTCACCGGAGACGAAGACGACGACGTACGGCGCGGTGTTCCCGAGCTCCTCCGGCGTGAAGAAGTGATGCCCCCGACGCGGTGTGACGGGATGAGTTCGAGGGTGGCACGGCGACGACGGAGGACGACCGGTGGCAGCGGAACGGCTCAAAGAATGCGACGGGTGGCTTCGGGAACTTCGGCGAGCTCGTGCGGCGAGGCGGCAGCGTCTCGGGCGACGTTGGCTAGGGCAAAAGGTGCGGCGCGTCTAGGGCTTCACGACCCGGTGGCGGCGCATTTAAATAGAGCCCTCGACGTCCATGAAACGCGCGGAAACCGAGGCCCACACAGCACGCGCATGAGTCCGTGGCGATTCGGAAAAACGGCGTGGCAGCGCGTGAGCCGTCGGATCCGGATCGCCGCAAGCGGCGTTAGGGTTTTTTTCCGGAATGGGCCGCACAGTATTCGACCCAATACTATTCATTGGATTTTTAATTCTTTTCCGATTAAAAATAATTCCTGAAAATTAAATAATTCATTTGGGGCATTAAAAATACCAGAAAAATTCTGGAAAAATTCTGAAAAATATTTTAAGACATTTGGGACTCAAATAAAATATTTTCAACAAAATTTGACTTTAACTTTTCTATTATTTAATTAATTTGGTAATTGGCTTAACTCAGAAATAAATCCAAATAAATTCCAAAAATTTCTCAAAAATTCAAAATACCATTTTAATGCAAGAAAAGCAAAAATTGGGGTGTTATAGCTCCTGAGATGGGCAAAGTAGCACTTGGCCAGATCGATCTCAGCCTAGGCAAAGTAGAGGAGGCCAGGCATGTAAGCCGCCGCCTTGTTGCTACCAGCCGCCGCCTGTTCGAGCCACATGATGCCACGCTGCACGTCCTCGTGCTTGGACTCGGAGAGCATGGCCTTAAGGCCGTGCTCGAAGCAAGCATCTAGGTTGCTGGCCCTAGCCAGATGGTTGACGACGGTGAGGTAGCGCTCATTATCCATCACTCCGTCGCCTCCCTCTGCAGCGACACCCGCTTGCCCACGGACCGAGCCTTGGTCACGTTAGACAATGTCTTGCAACTGCAATATGCCATAAAATTAAAGAAAACCAATTAAATAATCAAATCAAAAGAGAAATGAAACAGTGAGTATGTGGCTCGTAGGCTGCAAAGGTCATCCATGGGGCGAGACGAAGTCAAGGCCACGAAGCTAACGATATGAATGAGGAGTTCAAAGGGAAGAACGACGTGGAGCGCTGGTGCCCTTGCCATGGCTTGTGGTGTTGCGCACGGTTGCTAGCTTGAATACGAATGGTTGCACACATTTGTTGGCTTGAAGACAAAGGGAAAATGAAGAGCCTCTTGCGCAGCGCGCAAATTTATACCACCAAGAAGACGAAGGGTCTGATACGATCAGTATCGGTTTCTTTGCATGAACCGACTGAGATTGAATTCATAGCATTAGATACTATCAGTGTCAGTTTCTGTGGGACTGATTGAAATTACATACTATCAGTGTCGTTTTTTATGTCAACCGATTCAAATGACTTATCAACACAATCGGTTTTTTTTGTAGAACCGATTCAAATAGCCTTACATGAATATATGTTTTACTACGGACTAAGCAAGATTTAGTTTGGCGCAGAAAGTAGTGGTTCATCACAGACCCAGTTCGGGGTGAAACTCGTAGGCGCCGGACCAACCGGCCATTAGAATCGGTTTTATATGAACCGATTCAGATAACATGTAATCCGAATCAGTTTTCTATAGAAACCGATTCAGATGATGTATCATTAGAATCAGTTTTTTTATGGAAACTGATTCAGATGACTTCTCATCACAATTGTTTTTCAATTGAACCAATTCAGATAGCCTTACATGAATATATGTTTTGCTACGGACTAAGAAAGATTTAGTTCGGCGCACAAAGTGGTTCATCACAAACCCAGTCCGGGGTGAAACTCTTAGGTGCTAGACCAACCTTCCATTAGAATTAGTTTTATATGGGAACCGATGCAGATAACATATAATTAGAATCGGCTTTCAATGGGAACCTATTCAGATGATGTATCATTAGAATCGGTTTTTATATGAGACCGATTCAGATGACTTATCATTAGAATCGGTTTTTTTTGTGAACCGATTCAGATAATTTATCATTAGAATCAGTTTTTAATGGTAACTGATTCAGATGATTTGTCATTAGAATTAGTTTTTAATGGTAACAAAGATATTCAATGATTATCCCAAAATCATTAATCAATCATAATTTCTCTCAAAGATTCGGTGCTGTCGCCCTCAGGCTAGTGGCACTGGGAAAAGCAACCAACACTCAAATTGCTTCAAATAAAAAATCCAATTCAAATCAAACTCAATTTCAAATCAAACCAAGCTCAAATCTCATCAATTACTCATCACACACAAGGATAGACCTCCACATGGTCTTTCAGCATGATATGCCACCTCAAAGTCAGCTACTTCAAAGTTAAGGTGTTTCGTCCAGTAATTATCCTTGGTTCCGAACGTGACCGATAGGGTGATCTACCCAAGTGGTACCGTCGAGATCCCAGGGATTACCCCGTGGAATGACGACGATCCACGCTTCAGCTCAGAGTAGGGGATCTTCATATCGTCGTAGGTCTTGGAGAAAAAACGTTGAGTCCACTCCCTCTGTCAACCAGCATCCTCTTGAGCCTGACATTGTGAATAACGGGGTTGAATACCAGAGGATATCTACCTGGGTAAGGAATATGGTCAGGATGATCTGAGCGGTCGAATGTGATTGGGACCTTGGATCACCTCAGGTATTGGGGGGTCGCTGGCGTGACTGCGTTGACCTCCCGAGCGGTAAGCTTCTGCTTCCATTTGGACTCATACGATGCCGAGCCCCCGAATATGTAGTTGAGCTCACGTTCGGTCATCTGGTATTCACCTCCATTATCTTCAGGGGGGTCCTGCTTCTTGCTCGCCTCTCTTTTATCTTGGCCCGCTCACTTGTTGCTTTCCTTCGCGAACCTTTTAAGAGTGAAGCAGTCCTTGGCGGCATGCTTTCCTTAGGATGAAAAGGACAAACTGCATCCATTACCTTGTCATAGTCGTTCGTCTGGGGCGCTCGAGGCTGACCGCGCTCAGTCACCGTGACCAACTCTTCACTCTTCCTCTTCCGATCCTTCTGCTTAGAGGACTCAGCGTGGTCCTTTTTGTCCCTCTATCGTGGACGATCCTCTTGGCGCTCGGCTAGGGCATCTGATGCGGTTGCGTAGCGGTCTGCTTGTTTGAACATCTCCCTTACCGTAGAGGGCGGCTTCTAGGACATCTTCTTGATCAAATCGGGATCATTGACTCCTTTCTGGAAAGCTGCAATGGCGACGCCTTCTAAGATGTCTTGGATCATGTTCTTCTTCTGCATGAAATGCCGAATAAACCCCCGAAGAGTCTCATCTTTCTTCTGTTGAAGTTGGTACAAGTCCCATTGGGTTCCGGGCCTTTCATATGTGCCTTGGAAGTTGGTAATGAACTGCTCGCAAAGATCTCCCCAGGAATCTATAGAGTTCTCTAGAAGTCCTATGAGACAAGCTTGAGCCGAATGGGTAAGCATGACCGACAAATAGTTCGCTATCACATTGTGGTCACCTCAGACTGCCTTGATTGTGAGAGAATAGACCCGTAGCTAGGCTTTTGGATCCCTCTCCCAATCGAATTTGGTGATGCCTTTAGGGTTGAAACCTTTGGGTCAGACCACTCGGTGAAGCCGGGGGGTGAAAGCGCGAACACCGTCTATGGGCCCATCGTTACGCCGGTGCGGAGATCGTCGAGGTGGCATTTTGACTCGGCGGTTCTCATCGTTGTTCCGGCCACAATGATGGTGATCCCCACGGTCATCCTAGCCTTCGTGGTTGATGCTGAAACGCTCATAGTCGTCTTCGCGCCGGCGGCATTCATCATCTTCCCGCTCGCATCACCTGACGTTAAGGTCTAGACGGAGATCGCGGCTGATACTCCGGCGGCCATCCTCACCACGACGAAGCTCATGCCGGCCGCGCATGGACCGACTGTGGGCAGTATTGCTGCTTGCTGTCTGAGTGGCTGTATGGGCGCGAGAACACGCCTTCTTTGCTGGTTCTTCCTGGTTGTGTTGGATCGCTGCCGCCGTCACCATGGCCTTAACTTGGGCCACGATCAGGGCAGCTGGACTATCGGGACTGAGCATTGGTCCCAGGGTGTCAAGGAGCGTCTTTGAGGCAACGATGTTCTGCTGAGGCATATGGAAAACCGATTGGTTCCCCATCTTTGTCTGTAGAATATCCTCATTGACACTACGACCCTTGGCTTGGAGAGACTTTGCACGCGCTTGCTGGGCCTCACGACGAAGGCGTTCTGCCTCCGCGGCATCTGCGGCATCCTTTTGCTGCTGGGACTCAGTCCGATGGTCTTCAATCACGAAGATGCCATGAAATCCCAGGCAACTTCTTGCACTGCTCTCAGGGTCAGAGGAGCGAGGAGATGGATCAGACCGATCTTTGAATCCGAGTGGTATGGGGTTGATGACCCCCACCACTCGGGACTCGTCCTTGATCATATTTTTCCCGTGCCCGAGTCGGGGAGTAGACCCCCGGCTTACCGCCAGAGAGGGGATGGCCATGGCATTCCTCGATCCGAGCGATCATCTAAACGGAGGGGTAGCGGCGCCTCTTCCAGATTGGATCTGGTCCAAATCCGAAAGAGTGAGCTTGCCGAGGCTATCAGCGACGAAGTCCAGGCTCCTAAAGCGGAGGCCTGAGTGAGCGTGAAGGTGACAATAGCGCCGCTAAGGATCGTCATCGAGCTTGATGAGATTGATCCTAACGCACCCCTACCTAGTACGCCAACTGTCGACAATTGTTGTCGGCAATAATGAAAACGGGGCTAGGCATTGAATCCAAACTCGATGGTAGTACAAGACGTAGGAATTATACAGGTTTGGGCTCTCACGGAGGAGAAAATACCCTAGTCCTGTGCTCTGAGATTATGTGAGTGTTTAGCCTATTGCTGATGATCTTCTGATGATGATGTTATCCTACCCCCCTTTATATAGCAGAGGGGTGCGATTACAAAAGAGAGTCCTGATCGTTTACAAGGTGGAGATCGTATCTCTTTTCCTTATCTGTTGAACATTATAACGGTCAGGATTATAATCGTATCCTACCTAAACAAGGTTGGTTGATATCTTTAGAGTTCTCGTGTTGCGCACGTTGGAAGCAGCCCAAGTGGTGCCCATCTTCATGCTGCCAGCCCGACCCATCCTCTCCTAGATTATCCATTGGGCCTGCCTTGTGGATACCTAGGGTTCATGTACTCCACATGATTCTAGACCACTTGAGGTCAAAATACATGAAAATAGTCTATTTTGGGTTTTGTAAAGTGCAAATTTCTTTGAAACCTCATTTACAATGTATTATTAAATAAATCTCATCTCTTGAAATACTTATCCTAGCATACTCTCTATATTGAAAATAAAATAAAGAGGCTTTTGACAAAATCTTTGTTTTCATCAAAATACCCTCAATCAAAACATTGATCTATATTGATCAAATCTAATGCACTTTGTGAGTTTTCACTTTTGGAACTAGAATCACATAGTTTCTAGTCTACCAAAAGATGTTTCTCAACTCATATATGCAAGTGAACTTCATTTTAGCTAGTTAAGTCCTTTGTCACTAAAAGCATGTTCTTGAAGCAAAAAGGGACTCAATTTATGTAATATCTTTTGGAAAATAAATTTCTTAGTTGAGATACAAATTTGGAATACTCATATATGTTTTCCATAAATTTTTTCAATTTTATAATATATCCCTCCATTTCTTTTGCCTTTTTGTCTGAATTTCAACTTGTCAGGCTGTCAAGCCCGGTAGCACCGCCCTTACATGGGCGGTAGCACCGGAGGCTGATGCTACCGGCCAAATTGTGGTAGCACCGGATTCCTTCAAGAAACATACAGAGAAATTCAAAGTATCTCTCGTTTTCCTGTTCTTCACTCGCTCCTCCCCTCCAAGGTACTATGTTCTCTCAAAATCCTTGATTATCTCGTGACCTAGGATCCTCATTCTTTTCTTTCTAGGGTTAATGTGGTATGTATGAAATTCGTGCAATGTCTGCTGAAATTTGTGGTTGAAGAGGATGCTAAAGTGACTATCAAGGTCATCTAGTTCCATTCCATGGCCCACAATGCTCAAAATCACGATTTAGGGCTTGACCCTCGGGCAGACGGTGCTACCGGTCTTTACGCGGTAGCACCGCCCCAAGCTCGGTGCTACCAAACCACCATAGGCAGTAGCACCGGACCAAGCCTGGTGCTTCCGGTTTAGCATGGGCGGTAGCACCGGGATTGCTATCAAATTGTGCACAGATTTCACATTTCACATTGTTATCCTTCCCTAGGGCATATACCTTTGTTCTTACTCCTTGAAATCTTATCCATTCAGAAATCATGCCTAAAGTTAGAGGAGGAGGTTGTCACAAGAAGGTTACAGCCAATAGAGGTCGACCTGCACCACCCACAAGTCACAATGAAGATGAGCAACCAATTTCAGAAAGGCTTGCCAAAATCAGACAGAAGAGTCAGCGGGATGGTGGTAACTCGAGGAAATCAAAAGGAAAACAACTTGCATTAGAACCTAGTACAGAAGATGAATCAAGATCTATGGAAGTTGATGAGAGTTCTAAGGAAGAAAATCTTGATGATTTTGACCCTGCTGCCGATCGAAAGTCAATTAAAGGTGACACATACTTTTCTTTAAGGTAAGCCAATCAGTATTTATTGCCTAGGAGTGCAACTGAGGATAAATTCAGAACTTTGTTTCAACAAAAGGTGTATTATGAAATCTATATGCATAAAGAGTTTGTTGACCATAAGTGGGTGAATTGGGATCATATAAGAAAAATTCCACTATTTTTTGGTGTTCCTGAACTGTTTCAAGGTGTAGGATTGGCAGACTTTGTAAGCAGACAATGTGAGTACGATAAAAATATGATCAAATAGTTCTATGCAACCTTGTACATTCCTAAGTCTTATGATTCTATCACTTGGATGACTGATGCTGCAGTGTACACGATCACCAAGGATCAGATTGAGGAGGCATGGGGGTTTATCTCAGTGGCTATCCAAAGATTCACAATGACAGAGTACTTCCCCTTGCCAGACAATTTGAGTTTTATGATCCTACTGCTCTAGTCAAGCACCCAAGGAAAATGGCGCATCTTCTCTCCTCCTCAAGCCTAATCAACAGAATAGTAAGGGTTACCGTTCATCCAAAAAGCGGAAATCTGGATGAAATCAGGGGTTATGCATGGAACATCATGAACAAAGTAATGTACAAGCATAAATTTGATGTGGTTGACTTCATGATCCGTGAGATGGCTTTATCTGCCTAAGATAGAGGTAAACGGATCTACTTTGCTCCCTTCATAATGATGATTATCAAAAGAGTAACTGGATACTGAGGAGGATGTGAGAGTGTTCATAAGCCTTACAGGCCTCATGAAGTAGCTCCTCAAATCATCAGTCAAAGAGGCCTGTCATCAGCTCAACAGCCTTAGTAGCAGGAGGCCCTAGGGTCTCAAGAGCACCCTCAGGTAGCTCAGCAGGCTCCTCAGGAGCAATTCTTTGAGAGTTTGAGAAATGATATGATAAGTAGTCTTGCTGGGATCCGGTCTGATATGGTGAGCCACTTCTCACGTATAGATGAGTATCAATCTCAGACCAGGAAGATAGTGGAGGAGGTCAGAGGGTGGATGGATTCTATAGATTCCTCTATTGCTCAGCTTCACTCATCTTTTGAGGAGTATCACTTGCAGCCGGCACCTCTTACCTTTCATCGCTTCGGGTCTTGGGCTCCCTCTACTCCTCCTCCACCTCCTCCCCCTTCTTCTTGAGCTCTCTAGTAGTTCTGTTCTTTTTGGTACTTGATGCCAAAGGGGGAGAGGACTTGATGTCAAGAATTATCTTTTGTTGTTGGTCGTTTGGTTGTGTTTAAACTTTTGGTTGAAAGTCTATGGATGATGTATTGAATGTTTATATTTCTTATGATATTGCAATTGTTTTATATATATATATACTGCTTGTTTATCCACATATTCAAAGTTCTAATGAAACTCTGTCAATTTTTTTTTAATTTTCTCCTCATGCAAATTTCATTATCTACTTTTATGCACAACTTTAGGGGGAGTTTTAATGGCGTTTTTGCTTCAATCTATCTCTCAAACTACTCAAGAAGTAAAAATTCTATTAAAACCTAATTCTTGAGTATACGTCATGTTTCATTGTTGCATACTCAAAACAAATCACAATTCTTTCATATGATTGAAGTTTTTATCAATTACCAAAAAGGGGGAGATTGAAAGCATCTAGGCCCCACCAAGTCCCTCGTAGTTTTGGTAATTAATGATAATCATATTTAAGAGACTAACATTTTCATTAAGAATGTTGAAAATAGGTTAGTCTCTTGAATAGGTGACCATGGAAGCATGAGAATGGCGCAAAAGAAGATCAAAACTTCAAACAAACAACAGAGGTAAAAATCTAAGGAGCTTTTCCTAGTCATTTTATCAATCTCAAAGTTTGGGTAAAAGATCGGATTGCTAGAAATAGGGCCATACTATTAAGAACGGTTTTGACATTATCTTGATGTCGTTTTAGGTCTAAAGGCTCAAAATTCTATATTTAAACTCATGCACAAACTCATAATGGTTCAACTTTAAATCTCTATAAAAGAATCTGGAAACCCGATGCTACCGCACTTGCTAGCCCAGTGCTACCGGGCCAGCGGTAGCACCGGCCTCAGTGCGTTGTGTAAAAACTCGAGAAGTGTTGTTTAGGGGATCAGGCAGGGCAGTGCTACCGCCCATGGTCACCTCCTAGACGGCTTGGAGGTTGTCTAGGAAGCTTGGAGGTTGTCGCCTCCTAGACGGCTTGGAGGCGTGTAGTATCGGTGATCTTCTCAAGGAAGCTTATGAGAAGACCCGATCGGTGTGAAGTCAAAGAGCTCACCTACCCAGAGTGGGGAAGAGCTACCACGAGTGATCGAGGAAGGCTCAAGCGGGAGGAGCCGGCTTGAAGAAGTTCAAGTCACCTCAACATGGAGTAGGGGAGACCGGCAAGTCTCCGAGACCACGGGATAAATTCTTGTGTTCATTGTTTGTAGTTTGCTTTTCTTAATCCCTTGCCAAACTTTCAATTCAAGTGATTTGGAAATTTTATTTAGTGAAGAATTGTTTCTCGTTTACAGTTAAATTGTTGAAATACCTAGAGATCACTAGAAGTACTTAGTGTTGAATTGTTAAATTTACAATACTTGCTTTGTGATCTTGCAAGTTGGAATTAGGATTAAAAAATTTAGAAACCTCCTATTCACCCCCTCTTGTCGGTTATCCTTGATCCTACAAGGAGAGGGGAGGAGAAGAAGGAAAATTTTATTTTTGGAAAATAATATTTTGTAAGGAAAAATTACAGAAATAGTACGCGGAAAAATTGTAAAAATACTTATTGGTCGCCGTTTGAACTATTGAAGGGATTCACTCATCGTTTGAACTAGTGACAGGCTCTCTGTCACTAGTTGAAATGGTGAATATCCCTCAGTCGTGACAGAAAGAAATCTGGACAGCATTTCATGATATGAGATTCCATAATAAAGGGGGATTACATGGCGCATATAGTTGAGACGGTACAAACAGTGGTACAGAGCAGACACGAACATGGAGAAAAGTACAATATTAGTGCGCATTTTGAAATTGTAAAAGGGCGGAATGGAGTACGCTTTAAGGGGGAAGAACATTAAGACTCGATGGGTAACCATAAGGAACCCACATGGAGTGTTGATTGTTAGGATGGTGTGGATGGGGTTGCTAGCCGCTATAGTGGGCATAATTATAGCTGGCATTGTTGAAGCAGCACTAAGTGTGGTAGTCACTACCGAGGTGGACAACCTTTTCACTGTTCCTCTCCTTGAGTCTTTGACGACGTAGGTCATCATTCTGGGTCTGGAGCTCCAAGTTCTACCTGTGAAGCTGTTCATTGTCCTTCTTGAGCTGTTCATTCTCCTTCCTAACCTCCGGAAGTCCTCTTCCATGTCATTGAGGTGATCCAGCAATGTATGGATGTAATATTGGGCTTCTATGGGGTACGGTGGGTACACCCATTCAGTGAATTTGCAATCCGCGGTCTGCAAGGAAGAGTATATGTCATGTAGCGAGACATGAGCCGAATGATAAGTAAGAGTTGTAGCGGTTACCATGAATAGAGGGCATCGGTAGAAATGACATCCTGGGATGGGATCCGTAGCATCAGTAACTTGCACAACGGCGTCGAGATCGTGTTTGCATTTCGGCTAGTTAACAGAGCAGAGTGGTTGGTTGAAGTAGGTTGGATCTTGGATGGTGTATGAGTCCCTTGTTCGAATAAGAAAATCTAGGGTGGGGAGATCAAGGTCTAGCGGACCGTAGATTGAAGTATCCTTGAGGTAAGGGTCACGACCTCAAAACCATGAAGGGTCAAGGTGTCAAGCTGATCTCTGACCTAGTCTTCCCCGTCTACCCCTTCCACGGCTTGAGCTTCCTCCTCTGTTTGTCATTGTAATGGAGTGGAGGTTAGGGTAGGGAAGAAGGGCTATTTGGGTAGCTCATGGTTTTATATATAAGTTCAGTGTGAAAAAGCGGGGTGCAGTGTGTTGTCATTTTGGTCTGAGAAAGCGGTGGGCTGCAGCATGTTGTCACTTAGCTATGAGATAGGTAGTGTGTTGTCTGTTGGTCTGAGATGGGCAGTGTGTTGTCACTTCGCGATGTACAGAGTGTTGTCGAATTGGAATGTAAAAGGTGCTGGCTACGTATTGTGAAATCGCACCGAGAAAGCTGATGTGTATTGTCCAATCATCCTGGCATAGCTGATGGTATTATGGACAAAACTAATATGTCGTAGTTAAGAAAGCAAAATATCATATGTGAGTACTACATAGCTTTTGAAAGAAAAAGAACATATTCAAATTGTACATGAAGTATGAAAGAAAAAACTAGCTGGCGCCCCTACGCAATGCGACCCCTCATGTGGTCCCAGGCTTCCTCCATCACTGCACATGTCTAGATAGATATACGAGCTGGTTAGGGGCCTATCCACGAGTACTCCTAGTAGGCCGTACTAGTGCTGGTGGAGTAGCGAAGGCGGCCTACAACGACTAAGTCAGTTCGAGCGCATCGGCGAGCTGCGACAGACCAAGGACCACACCTGGCAATTGCTGGTTGGGGTCCACCAACCAGTCCAAGTCGGCGTAGTCGAGGGGAGGGAAGTTGCCAGAGTGTCTCATGCTCTACGCATGTGTTGTATCGACTAGAGCTGAAAATCTTTTAATGTCAAGGCACCTTTAAATCATTCGAATTGATTAGGGTTGTGCTCAATCGATCGTGGGGACATCCATTATGTGTTAATAGAGTACAATTGATGATTGTGGTAATCGTGTTTGTTGGACTAACAATCTTTCTTGAGTTGTGAAGTTGGTTGAGTTCAAGAAAATAAAGAATCAGGAAGAAGTCATCATGTGTTGATGAGCTTCAAGGATGAATCCTGAAGTGAAGTGAAGATAGAGAAGGTTCATCATGTGTTGATGAACAAGAAGGAAGGACCCAACGTGAGAGAAGATAATGGAAATCATAAAAACTCCAAGTGAATGTGCTAGACGTAAAGGTATAACTAGCTAGGGTTAAGAATGTGTTTCTAGTTTTTTATCGGTCTTGGTGTTTGGATAGGAGATCGGGTTGCTAATATAGGTTGTCGTACTATTAAGAGGGGTTGAGTTGTTTAGCTTGAGCTTCATCATGTATTGATAAACTCAATCCGGTTCACTCTAGCTCACTCTCCTGTTTGGATTTTACATGAACTAAGTATTTACATATGTTGCAATTAAGGGAGCTCATGCTTGCTTCTTATTGAATCATAATCGATTTAGTTTTTACATGGAGCTCTGGATCTGCACGTGTTGCAAAAGGAAGATAGCTCATGTAATTTGGTTTATGTGGTTTTTCATGGAGCTAAGTTTTGCATGTGTTGCAAAAGATGAGAGCTCATGCATCAGTGTTTTAGCTTGTGACTTGATCATGTGTTGATCATGACAAAAGCTAAGTAAAGTTTATGCTTTGTGTTTGCAAAATGTGTTTTTGCAAAATATTGATTTGTTATTTGCAAATGTATTTTGCAAATAAGCTAGAGGTTACGGGTTTCGATCCTAGAGTATGTGTTGGTATTTGCACATATATTTTTTGTAAAGTGTCGGATCATGTGTTGATCCTTATATGGCTAGAGGATTGATCTCATAGCTTTTCGGTTTATTTGCAAATGTATTTTGCAAAATATTAGTGTTCATGCATTTGATTTTGGAGCATGTGATTACAATTTGCAAATGTGTTTTGCAAATTTTTTTTGATCATAAGTTGATCATCACATGACTTAACGTTTGATCTTATTGACTCATTCTAGCTTGTAGTCACACTTTTGATCAAGTCTATGTGAGGGATTTTGAAAAATCAGATTTTAGACTCGAATGACTACATTAAAGTTTTTATTTTTATGATATTTAAGAATATTTATGGTTGATTAAATCTTGAAAATGGATGAAAATTATAATCCTCTTGATAAGCTTTGCATAGAGCCCAAGATCACCTAAATTGGAGTTTGAAGTAAAAATTATGGGCGTTTTAGTGGTTGTAGCAAAGGTATGACCGAACCCCCTCCGGTATGATTGGACTCTCTTTGGTCATACTGGCCTCCGGTATAACTGGGGTCATTTTGGTGTGTTTTTTTTCAAAGAAGGGGTGTTTCGGCCGAAGGGCAATTTTTGGCGTCCGGTATGATTGGACGCCCTCCGGTATGAGCAGATTTTCTGAGTAACAGCTAGTTTTTACTAGTCATTGGACCAGAGGCTGGTCATATCGGCCCTATGGTGATATGACCGGGCTTCTAGGGCATTTTTGCCCATTTTGCCTCCTAACAGCAAGTTTTTCTTGTGGAGGCTATAAAAGAAGCCTTGAGGACTGTGAAAGGACAAGGGATGTCGCCTAGAGGGGGGGTGAATAGGCGAATTAAAATTTCAAACTAAATCGCAGCGGAAATTAACAATTCGGAGTATCCGAAATATACTTCGGACTGTCCGAGTGATTCGGATAGTCCAGGGTATTATTCGGATATTCCAGAGTTCTATTCAGATAGTCCGAGGTGAGTTCGGATATTCCGAATGCTCCAGAGCACACAGCTTGCAAAAATATATCTAGGCTTTTTGGGGATATTAAACACACCAAATAAAGCTAGTTAGCCTAGAATACTTTAATCAAGTACAGATCTAGCGGAAAACTTAATAGAAAAATAGATCGGGCAATTTCAAGATTCAAAATCAAATACTAAAGTAAGAGTAAGAAGCAAACAAGTAGACATAGATTTTTCACCCAAAGTTCGGATCCTTGAGGGGATCCTACATCTCCGTTGAGGCGGCTCGGTCACACTTGAGCCGGGGTCTCTTTCAACCCTTTTCCTCCCGGTGTTGCACAAATGCACTCGCCGGTGCGGCTCGGTCACACTTGAGCCGAGGGTCTCTTTCAACCCTCTTCCACCCGGTGTTGCACAAATGCATTCGCCGGACTTCACTTCTTTGATTCCTTCCCTTGCGGAGGCGGAATCAGCCTTCACAAACTCCCACGGCCAGCCACACAAAGCTTCGGTGGCACATAGGCGACCTCCTAGCCGTCTAGGAGTCCTCAACTTCCAAGAGTAACAAATGCTCACGAAGAACAAGCTTGGAGATGAAATCAAGTGCTCAAACAATTCAAATCTCACTCAACCTAGCACCTCACTCCTTAAACTTTTCCCAACCCTTCTCACCAAGGGGATCACTTAGATCTAAGGGTAAAGAGGTGTTTATGGGGCTCAAGAACAAGGGTATGGCACCACAAACCAATATGGTTGCAGCCCCCCACAAATGGGGAAGGATGGGGGTATAAATAGAGGCCCCCAAAAACTAGCCGTTTGGAGTCAGCCCCGACTCAGTTCGGATAGTCCGAGCTCAAGTTCGAATAGTCCGAGTGGGTTAAAATTGGCTAACAGAGAGACTCAGCTCGGATAGTCTGAAAAAATGTTCGGATAGTCTGAACTCACTTCGGATAGTCCGAACAGCACTTCGGATAGTCCGAGTAAAACAGAGCAGCCCGACGAAAACGAGCATAACTTTTGACTCCGGACTCCGATTTAAGTGATTTTGGACTCTACCAAAAGCTAAAAACGAGGGCTACACAAGTAACAAGGTCTCACTACCCAAATCTTAAAGGATAAATCCAGATTTCATAAATAATCCAAGAGAGACCTACAATTTTCACTTTTCGGCACCACCAACACCACTCTCTCTCTAAGTTTCACAAGGATGGATCACTTGAGCACTTGACGCATCTAAAAGTCATTCGACGTTGCATCCCTCTTAATAGTACGGCAATCCTTAGACTTAAATTAAATCAAAGATAATACAAGTCTAGAAATAGTCACTTGCTATCTTCTTTCTTAATGCCGGTGCATGATGAAGACCTTCACCATATAATTGATGACATCTTTGCCTTGTCCAACTTGACTCGATTCACCTCATGAGACTCTTGTCCTATCAACCTTGACTTGATCATCCTCTCCGACGATCTCCACGCCAAGTTGATCTTGACTTAGTCCTTAACTCTTGGTGACACCGTCGTCTTGTTGACATCGGCTTAACGATCATCCTCCACGATACCTTATTTTTGCTTAACCATCCCACTTGATTTTCCTCTAAATAGATGAGACTGATACTCAACTAGGCTATAACATGTTAGTCTCATAGCAATATAATCATATTAGAGGTTTGTCATTTGTTAAGCTCTAAGTTAAGCATTTACTCAATTACATAGATTGTCATTATATGCGTTTGTCATTGATCACCAGAATAACATAAGTGCCTAGGTGCACTTTCAATCTCCCCCTTTTTGGTGATTTCTAACAAACCTATTATCAATTGCATCAAATGACAATATTAAGATATTTAGCATTAAAACAAGCATGAAGAAACAATAAGAGATCATACTGACAAATTATCCCTTTTTGTCAATCAATTAGGGGATAATTGATAAATCCATAAATTCTCCCCCATTTGTCATTAATCCCAAAAAGGTGCTTAAAAGATCCTTATTGTTTATTCAATGAAATCTGTTCTCCCCTTGATTGCACACTCAATAAAAAATTAGGGAGAACAAAATAAAAATATGGAGCTAGTAATAGGCAAGATATGATACCAATTATATCCAAGATTTAAGTAATAGATGTTTCTAATTATACCAATTTAAAGTAGTCATGATTCACAGGATATAAGTGATGCTTAAACATGACACATGAATATGATTTCACATGGAGAAGATTTATTCTTTAAACATCAAGATCATATAGCAAATTTATATAATTTAAGCACATGCTCATGATCAAATTAAATTCTAACAATCAAGATCATATAGAGAAGATTACACAAAAAGGAATTGCTTATATGATCACAAGATGTATACAAGATCATGAATCAAAATTGTATAAGTAAGATGCACTTTCATGATCAAGAACTTCATAAACTTATCAAGGGCATACCTCTTTGCAATGTGTCACCCATATGTACCTTTTAATTCTTGATAATGCCAAATGCAAGTTAGATGACACTTCAAAACAATTTGTAATTAGAGAATACCTCTCGAAAGATACCAATTAATGATACCAATTGAAAGATACAACACCATTTAGAATGACACAATTTAGCATAATGGTTTGCAAAGACATTATTGAATATGGTCAAAAAGAAACATGTCCTTTTGTCGATTATTGTCCACCACATATTCGAATCGGTCATGATCACCGCGCCTAGCCTTAGATCCCTCGAACTATGGAGCTCCTCTCCATTTCCTTCATCCCACCGTCGAAGATGACCCATTTTCCAATACCTTGAACATCAATAGACAAGCACACGATTTCCAGGAACAAATATCCTTTAATTTGACCCAAGTTAGTTTGATAATGTCTAATTACAATATGCACGATATAGATGATAAACATGATAATACTACTTGCACGCAATTTGAAAAATTTTAAGATACCAATTGAAGATTTCATTATACCAATGTACAATGAAAATATTTGAAACTCATTCAAATTTAATCTTGACATCCACTTGTAAGAGAGACAATGGGTAAAACACATTCAAACTCACTCTTGAACTTACAAGGGAAATTTTCTCTTTTCTGTAATAAACTCCGAGTTATGCAAGAGAGGAAACATTTTGAAGCTAAGATACAATTAAATCCAATTTTCAAAAGAACTTAGTCAAAAGACGCACTTTCATTGGAATGAAATCTTAAATAGATATGCTTCACTTTGAAGCTTGGAGCAATTAATAAGTTCACTTAGTTTTCATCTTGAAAGGTTTGCCAAGATTCCAATTTTAAACTCTCAAAATCTCAAGAAGAAGCAAATAGCAGCACAAAATCGATTATAGCTTTTAAACCATTGCTCAAATGCAAAAATCATCAACGCGGAAAAGATTCATCTCGAAATTCTCTTCAAGGGCTGCAAAGGCCGAAAATTTATTTGAGCAAAGAAAAACCTCGAAAACTTGAAAATAGTGAATGCTGAACCGAAGGTTTCGGGAAAAGAAATCTCGCATTGAAATGGTCCTGAGGATGAAAACGACAGCAAATGAGCTCCCAAATAATTTTAGATGAATCATGGAGCAATAAATTGAGTTACTTTAGTTTTCATCACAAGAAAATACTCAAATCATCTTAAAGGTAGGCAAGATTTCAAAAGTGCAATGTGCTGAAAAATTCAGTTTTGACATTCCATTTAAGCTTTTTGACAGGACTGGAAGAAGATTCAAATAAGGTTCATAAATTCTGAAAAAATTAGACAATGAAGTCCAACTATAGAGGATCAAAATATATCATAATACTTTCCTCTGATTATGAACCCATTTGGAGAAACAAAAATCACAAAACAGCCCCACAATCAGCCTAAAACCTGAAATTTCAGCAAACTAAACATTTTGAATTTGGGTCAAATCTTGATCAAATGAAGTCCAATGGCCATGAGATTTTGCAAAAATGATTCGTGGACAACCAAGAGACTTCTCCAAAAATAATTTCTCAAATATCACCCTCCATTCAAAAATTAGGCCATTAGGAGTATTGGAGGTTTAGTTTTGACACTAAGTCAAATAAAGTCAACAATCTTGCTAATGAGTTCAAATAAATTTGAGAATTTTCAGATATGAACTCCATATGCGAGAGAAGGTTTTCCAACAAAAATTTTCAATAAGTAAATTTTATTTTGAGAAATATGGTGAAAGATGTGTTTGAACGACATAAAGGATTAAGATTTTCACTAAATCCTCAAAATGGAACCAAATGAGTTTTGAATGAAAATGTGCACTTATATGCTTCATATGAGTTAGAGAGATATTTATAAGCCTATTAGCATAATCAAATCCATTCAAATCGTAAAATCCAACTTTATGCAAAAGTATGCCAAATAAGATCAAAAGAGAGATTTTGGTGAACTTCAAAAAGTCATAGCTTTTAAATGATTTAGAATTTTGAGAAAAATATTCATATTTGTTTCAAAATAAGCTCATTGTCTCGGAAACCAACACTATATGTCAATTAAAGATCAACTTAATACCATGACATAACCAAAAGGAAATCCTCTTTCAAACATATAAAACTTGATTAAACAAGCTCCAAAAGGATTATAAGGTATATCATGGATCTAATATATTTAAATATGCTTAAGTTTTGTTTTGAGAGATTCTTCCACCTTGAAACCAATTTAAAGATATGAAAACCACAAAGATTTCAATGAACTAGAATTTCAGATTTTTCAGATTTTGATATTACATTTAGGCTTCAAAAGATAGCTGAAAAACTGCTCATATGATGTCTAAAAAATTTGATAAAATTTGACATAATATACTAACTATTGAGGATCAAATCTTACAAAAATATTTCCCTCAAATTATGATCTGATTTGGAGATTCAAAAATAACAAATCAGCTCAAAAACATGCAAAAGTCTAAATTTTCAGCCTTTTGATCAAAGTGAGAAAAAGCCATAACTTTTTCAAATGAAGTTGAAATCATTTGAAATTATGCAGAAACATACTTTGGACTTATAAAAAACTTTTCCAAAAAGAATTTTCTAAAAAGGAGTCTCCAATCAAAAGATATGCCAAATTTTGCTTTGTAGGCATGATTTTTACTCAAGAGGAGAAAAGTCAAAACTTTTTCAAATAAAGTCCAAATGATTTGAAAATTTCCAGAAATGAACTGTTAACTATTTAGAAGGTTTCTCAAAAATAATTTCCTCAAAAGAAATTTTCTTTCAAAATATATGGCAGATTGCGCTTTGAAGATAAAAAGAGAAGTTCAATTTGCACCGAATGCTCAAAATTTAATCCGATTTGGATTTCATGGAGATTTGAACTTTCATGGCTTTGTATGAGTTGGAAATACTATTTCAAGCCAAGATACATAAAGAAATCCATCTGAAATACCAAAACTCAAAATATGCAAGAAAAGGTCATTTTGGGTTAAATAGATGATTTTGGCCAAATTCAAATGGCTATAACTTTTGAACGGTTGGTCGTTTGGAAAAACTTTGAACGAAAGAAATGCTTGAAATGACCAACCCTATGAGTTTTGTATTGACCACTTTTTCAATAACTCAATAGATTTTAACTTATGAAAATATTTCATTTAATTCAAAAATAAGATCATATAAGATCCATTTGAGGCCAAATTTGCTATTTTGTTTCGAAAATAGGAATTTTTACTCCGAAAGCATTGTAAAATATTTGAAATACGTATTTGAGAACTTTTATAAAGATTTTCACAAATATTGACTTTTTAAACAATATTTTTGCCTTTTGACCAAAGAGGCTCATATGAAAGATATGTATGCATATGGTTTTCAACATTAATCCAAAAAGTATCAAACGAAGCAAATGAGAATATATTTGATTGGAATTGGTATGTATGAGTTTAAAATACAATTTTGAACCAAGATATGGCTAAGAATCCGGTCCAAACGGAGAAACTCACTAAGTGCAATAATATGACCATTATGGGTTAATTATAGTTTTTCGGTGAGTTTCAAAATCAAATAATTTTTGCTAGGTTGGTCTTTTGAAAATCTTTTGAACACAAGAATTATTAAGAATGACCAACTCTAGGTTTTTCATTTTGGAATTACTTTCAAAATCATTTTACATATAATTCTATGAAAATTATAAGTTTAAATCCAAAACAAGATACTAGTAACTAGATTTTGATCATGAAACTCATTTTCTTTTCAAAATAGATTTTGTGAAGCCAAAACCTTTGAAAAATGTTTCAAATACATTTGTATACATTTTGCAATTAGTTTTTCACAAGAATACTAATAGTATACAAAATTTTGACTTTTGGCTAAATGGCTTGATTTTGAAAATATATATTAGCACTTATATAAATATGGGCACATGTAGGGATGTAATATACATGGATATGAATTAACACTCTCCTTAATGTGCCACTATCCCAAACTTGCTCAAGATTGCAATCAAAACAACTAATAAGTACGAGCAAGCATATAACAAACAATCTAAATTGATTTTCATGAATAATGCAATATAACCTACACAAGGCTATAAGCTATAAGAAACAATTTAAATACTTGTTACCCGAGATGGCATTGGCTCAAGATTGAAGTGATCATCCTCATGCTTGGCTCCATTTTGCAAATGATTAAGTCCACTTCCCTTTCGAAGAAGCCAAACGTCCAATCCACTCATATTACCTAAAAATCTTTTAGGCAGTTTTTGGTACCCAATCCTTGTTGGGTCCAACAATGTTAGTCACAATAGATTTTGGAACCCAAATGGTCCTAATGTTAACATTTTTGACAACACTAACATGACTAAGAATAGGTTTGCGATAATTATTCCTCCTAGGCAATTAATTGGTATTTTTATAACAAGGCTTAGGAGGACAATGATACTTTGCAAAACTATTTCTAGTTTGATCTCTTCTAAGCATATGATTATTAAAATTATGCATTGGCTTAGAGGATCTAGTATATCTAGCAAATGTTTTGCTATTGTTATTTCTCCTAAGCAATATATTTGAATTGCTTTGAGTAGGCTTAGGAGTCATAACAATTTTAGCAAACCCATTTCTAGATTTACTCTTCCTATGCAATTGAACAATATCATTTTTAGCGAGCATAGGAGACTTGACAAGCTTGGCAAATGCATTACCATTCTTGTCCTTCCTAAGCAAATAATCATTAAAATAATGAGTAAGCTTAGGGGTTATACCTTTGGGACAATCCTTACCGATGTGCCCCTTTTCCCGACAATTGTAGCAAGTAGGCTTTGAATGTCTCTTCTTATTCTTGACTTGCTCTTTACTGGTTTGCCTCATTGTTGATGGTTGTGGCTTGATCTCCACTTTATTAGGGCATACGGAGGCGAGGTGTCCCTTCTTGTTGCAAGCAAAACACTTGATGATCTTCGAATGTCTTTCGTTGTGCCTTGTCTTGCTAGTCTCCCTCTTGGAGATGTAGCCGAGTCCTCGTTTATCTTGAGGCACCCTTGGCTTGCTCAAGATCTCGTCGAGGACGGCTTTACCCTTTACGCACCTCTTCAAGTCATTTTTCAATCTAATGACTTGGGCCTTGAGCTCATTGTTTTCCTCTATAAGATTAGTCTCACAAGACAGAGAGGAAGTGGAAACATTTGAATTTGAGCAACAAGGTAAATCATTGCAAGAGGTGGATATGTCAAATTTTGATGAAATATTAGGATTAACATTTAAGCAAGACATTTCATCAATTAAATCACATGAGATTCCTATATCCACCTTAGGCTTATGAATTTCTTTGAGAAGGAGGGATTCATGATTTTCTTGAAGCATATTATAATCATTTTGAAGTGATTCATGTTCAAGCTTCAAAATTTTATATATTTTTTTCTCCTTTCCAAGACATTTATTGAGCTCCTCTAGCAAATTCAAAAGTTCATCATAAGTAAGCTCATCATCATCATCGCCACTTACCTCATTCTTACCTTTCACCATGAAGCAACGGATTTGTGATGGAAGAGCATCTTCATCGTCACTTGAGGCGGAGGTTGAGGTTGATGGAGATGTCGGTTCTTCTTCATTTGAGATGGAGCTTGAGGTTTCATCTCCCGACATTTCTTCCTTAATGCAATCCTCAATAGAAGTGGATGATTCAAATAGTTCTTGAAGCTTTATCCACATTTCATGAGCGCTCTTAAGATTGCATATTCTATCAAAAATTTCATTGCTCACAACACAAAATAAAGCATTAGTAGCTTGAGCGTCGAGATGTAGACATTTCATCTCTCCTTGCGTTGGATTAACTTCATTCAAGGGAGAGGAAAAGCCTATATCTACGATCCACCATATTTGGGGGCTCATGGATTTAAAATGAGTAGTCATAATTAATTTCCATGAAGTATAATTTGAACCATCTAGCACAAGTGGATCGTGTGAGTGCTCTATTCCTCTAGTCGACATCCTTTACTCTCTAGACGGTTAAGTTTAACAAAATGAGAGACCAAGCTCTGATACCAATTGAAAGGACAGGGGATGTCGCCTAGAGGGGGGTGAATAGGCGAATTAAAATTTAAAACTAAATCGCAGCGGAAATTAACAGTTCGGAGTATCCGAAATATACTTCAGACTGTCCGAGTGACTCGGATAGTCCGGGGTATTATTCGGATATTTCGGAGTTCTATTCGGATAGTCTGAAGTGAGTTGGATATTAGAATGCTCTAGAAACACTGACTACAAAAAATATATCTAGGCTATTTGGGGATATTAAACACACCAAATAAAGCTAGTTAGCCTAGAATACTTTAATCAAGTACAGATCTAGCGGAAAACTTAATAGAAAAATAGATCGGGTAATTTCAAGATTCAAAATCAAATACTAAAGCAAGAGTAAGAAGCAAACATGTAGACATAGATTTTTCACCCAAAGTTCGGATCCTTGAGGGGATCCTACGTCTCCGTTGAGGCGGCTCGGTCACACTTGAGCCGGGGTCTCTTTCAACCCTCTTCCTCCCGGTATTGCACAAATGCACTCGCCGGTGCGGCTCGGTCACACTTGAGCGAGGGTCTCTTTCAACCCTCTTCCACCCGGTGTTGCACAAATACATTCGCCGGACTTCACTTCTTTGATTCCTTCCCTTGAGGAGGCGGAATCGGCCTTCACAAACTCCCACGGCCAACCACACAAAGCTTCGGTGGCTCGTAGGCAACCTCCTAACCGTCTAGGAGTCCTCAACCTCCAAGAGCAACAAATGCTCACGAAGAACCAGCTTGGAGATGAAATCAAGTGCTCAAACAATTCAAATCTCACTCAACCTAGCACCTCACTCCTTAAACTCTTCCCAACCCTTCTCACCAAGGGGATCACTTAGATCTAAGGGTAAAGAGGTGTTTATGGGACTCAAGAACAAGGGTATGACACCTCAAACCAATATGGTTGCAGCCCCCCACAAATGGGGAAGGATGGGGGTATAAATAGAGGACCCCAAAAACTAGCCGTTTGGAGTTAGCCCCGACTCAGTTTGGATAGTCCGAGCTCAAGTTCGGATAGTCTGAGTGGGTTAAAATTGGCTAACAGAGAGACTCAGCTCGGATAGTCCGAAAAAATATTCGGATAGTCCGAACTCACTTCGGATAGTCCGAACATCACTTCGGATAGTCCGAGTAGAACAGAGCAGTCCGACGAAAACGAGCATAACTTTTAACTCGGACTCCGATTTAAGTGATTTTGGACTCTACAGAAAGCTAAGAACGAGGGATACACAACTAACAAGGTCTCACAACCCAAATCTCAAAGGAAAAATCCAGATTTCACAAAGAATCCAAGAGAGACCTAAAATTTTCACTTTTCGGCACCACCAACACCACTCTCTCTCTAAGTTTCATAAGGATGGATCACTTGAGCACTTGACACATCTAAAAGTCATTTGACGTCGCATCCCTCTTAATAGTACGGCAATCCTTAGACTCAAATTAAATCTAAGATAATACAAGTCTAGAAATAGTCACTTGCCGTCTTCTTTCTTAATGCCAATGCATGAAGACCTTCACCATATAATTGATGACATCTTCGCCTTGTCCAACTTGACTCGATTCACCTCATGAGACTCTTGTCCTATCAACCTTGACTTGATCATCCTCTCCGACGATCTCCATGCCATGTCGATCTGGACTTAGTCCTCAACTCTTGGTGACACCGCCGTCTTGTTGACCTCGGCTTAACGATCATCCTTCACGATACCTTATCTTTGCTTAACCATCCCACTTGATTTTCCTCTAAATAGATGAGACTGATACTCAACTAGGCAATAACATGTTAGTCTCATAGCAATATAATCATATTAGAGGTTTGTCATTTGTTAAGCACTAAGTTAAGCATTTACTCAATTACATAGATTGTCATTATATGCGTTTGTCATTAATCACTAAAATAACATAAGTGCCTAGATGCACTTTCAGACTGGCATTTTGTAGTGGTTGGGGTTTTGGATGGTTCATTGCTCTTTGTGGTTGAGTTGTGCATGTGTTGCACTCTTCAATTTGGTTTTTGAGCTAAAAGTGAGCTCTAATTGCATGTGTTGCAATTAGAAGCGGATTGAGAGCGTCTTGTGCATGTGTTGCACATGAGGGGAGCATTGTGTATGTGTTGCACTCAGTGATCACCATTGTACATTTATTGTACTTGGTGGAGCTCAAGCAAAGGAGTTTGACTTGTTACTCTTGGTGTTTGCCGACACCTACGCGGCATGTGGAGGCGTCGTGCACGGTGATCTTCTCAAGGAGATTGTGAAAAGGCCTGGCAAAGTTGTGAAGGTTGGAGCTCACCTACTCGAAGAGGGAAAGAGCTAGCACTAGTGGAATCGAGGTGGGTGCTCAATTCGTGGAGCCAATCCAAAGTAGTTTGGGCCAGCCTCAATATGGATTAGGGGAGACCGGCAAGTCTCCGAACACCAAGATAAAATATAAGTGTGTCTATTTATGGTTGCTTGCAATTCTTATTTATATTATTGCAATTTACATTTCTAGAATTAAATTGATAGATTGTCTTTAGTATTGCATATTCTTGTTAGAGACATAATTTGCTAATGCACTTAGTGAGCCTAGTTGACTTGGGCTTGATTGTCAAAACCTTAGTTTATCGCTTCTGTATTGATTTTTATTTAGGTTTTGATATAGGGATAAATAGATGAGATTTTAATTAACCGTAGAAGAAATTTCTAAAGCCGCCTAATCACCTCTCTCTAGTCGGCATCCTCTATCTTACAATGTGAATGTGTAGCATGTCGTCATCTCTAAGCCTCCTACAAGACGTAAGCTGGATGATACGAGTGGTCCTCTTGTGTACACACTACAACGCCCCTCGCAGGAAGTCCATCATGACCTCCAGCCTGTCCTCCCAGCCAACATCAGCCAGCAGTGAGTCCAACTCTTCTGTAGCTTCCCTGGCAAAGTCGCTCTATGCATGCATTGAAAGGCAAGTTAGCTGTTACAATTATAGTAACGATATATTCCATGGTATGTGAAAAAAGTACTAACCAAGTGATGAAACGCCGAATCTAGTTGTGTAGGGTATGTGTCCACCATCGAGGGAACGTTCCTCGGAGGTGAGTCGATGACACGCACAATGTGAAAGCGTGTGCACAAGCTGAACCACTGAATGTACTCGTTGTACATGCCATGGTTGTAAGGGGCAGCCTCATCATGAATGTCCGCCAAAGCCTGCGCTTACTGCTGCGTATGAGGCAACATGAAAATAAGAGCATCCACATTAGTACGAAGAACATCGCAAAAAATAATGCAATTGGAATTGACGTAGAAGAGCACTCACATGTGCATGCTTGCTGGGACAAACTCACCAGTGGAGATGGGGAAGACCTGCCGGAGACCGAACTGCCTCATGACACGGTGGATGGCGTAGGTCTCTACATCAACGTCGAACACCAGGTGATGCCATGTGAGCCAAAAGGTAAGGTGGCATCACGGGTGCACTACAGAGAGAGGCCATGAGGTGCTTGCATGCCTATCAGCTCCAGGAGGTAAGAATGCCAGATGACGTGATCATCCATCAACTGGTCAAACATCGCTATGTACTCAAGGTATGAAGCATGTGATGTGACAGGCGTGAAGTCAGCTGCAAAAAGGAATAGGCAAACCTCTCAAAAAGTTTATTTTACTAACCCGTCAGTGACACCACAACATCCCCATGGTAGGGCGATCGACGTCATTCCCAAGGGTGCCATAGAAGCCTGCTCTGTAGGGTCCCAAATCCATCTACAGCTGGCCGATCTAAAACCTCTCAAAAGACCACAGCTGAAGGAGTAGGGGACACCCGGTGATAATGGACGAGTCTGCCATGTGACAACAATCATTGCAAAGGGCCCAGTATGTGCAGCCTGTACAGCCCGTCCCCATGCTAGCTATGGGATCTCCTCCATGTCGATGTCTACGATTGACCTCACATACTGGATCATGTGCTTGTCGAAGTTGTGCCTATAGGAGGAGCAGAACAACACCCAGCCGAAGAGCCATAGCAGGTACGCCTCGAAGTGGCGACTAACGATGTACTCCCCTGCTCCATCAGCCATCCTCTCAGGCTGCAAAAAGCAATGGTCAGTTTCACAACTACAAGAGAAAAGAAAATAAAATTTACACAAAGTAAATCACACTTACGTAGAACTGTACTAGCCACTTCTGGTCATACCGTGTGTAGAAGTGAAAGGTGTGTAGCCACACTCAGCTGGTAGCATGTCCACGAACCGGGCTAGGAGTTCTATCCGCCACTCTGGGGTCATCATGCACCACCACTTCCCTGGTGCAAGGTAGACCCAGAAGGTAGCTGACGTCCTCTAGTGTCGGCGCCATCTCACCTCACGGGAGGTGGAACGTGTGCCTCTCCGGTCACCAGCGATTGACCAGAGCGAGAAGCAAGCTCCTGTCGTACGAGAACCTCCTTGAGGCACCACGCCTATCATGCGCATCAGTGATAGTTGCCTTCACCATCCATGCTATAGGCAGTAACCCTGCCGCTCTCAGCTTGCACAAAAACACTGTAAGAACGATTGCTTCACACGTACAAGATATAGTAAGGTAAGTATAGAAAAAGTGCACTAACCTAGGAATCCATCGCGGGTCAACCCACCATACTCTCATCGGGGTCCGCAAGCGAAGGGCACTAAGATCCAATGTTGGCTTCCTGTCAAGAGCTGGCAAGGTGGCTAAGCGACTCCAGTGAGTCATGTCGATCACTAGGTCCAGCAACTTGTACTCCTAAACGTCCGTCATACCTGCAATTGAATAAAATAATGTTAGTACGAAATCAAATGCACAAACAAACTAAATGCAGTAATTACAAATAGAATTTGAATACAACAAAGGATTACATTTTCGAATATAGAAACGCTAACACCTTTCAAATCCACAATTTCAAATACACAAACGCTAACACCATTGAAGTCCATACATATATTACACATCCTATATCCATACATGCATTACACATATGAATTCAATATATCACATTGCCATGCGAGTAAAGTACATCAATTCCTTACAAATTGAACATTTCTTCACATGATGCCCACTTTCCGTAGCATCCATGTCATTCTTTATACATCTTGTTTATCACCGCCCTATGCCCTTCAGCCTACTGACATCAGGAATCCACCGTGTATCCTTCCATCTCTAATGCTCTGTAAACAAACCCACCACTCGAAAGCCATAATTTCTCTACTCCAAGTTGCCATCACCGTTTCTTTATTAAAGAATTGTGACAAGAATATACCTGGATCCATATGGATTTTAGAGCAAGCAGCCATTACGTGTGAATATGGCTTGTGTAATAGACGAGGCTTGTTGCAGTTGCAGACATATATTTGTCTATGTAGGATGCATTTGTGTGCAACTTTACGCCGTTTCATCCCACAACCGGCTTTCTTTTTACGTAGTACCTCGAAACGAAGCTCCCTCGTGCCCATCTTCAATGCTCTATGCATCTCTCCTTTTTTCCTTTCTCATTCATGTATGTACAAATCACCTCGGAGTATTTCACATCAGGATTACTTATGCGGGCTAATGCCCTAGCATGGCAATCCACAAAGTACTTTGCAATACCATAAAGAACACACTCCACTATAGCAACCAAGGGAAGGGGTCTTAGGACTTGCATGACCCAATTGTAAACCTCAGCCAAGTTTATCGTCATTACCTCATACCGGACGCCATCATTGTCATAAAGCAGTGCCTATTTCTCCCTAGACTCGTGCTCTATCCATTCGAAGAAGCATTTTATGGCCCTTTCGTTCCTCTAGACCAAGTGTGGAGGGTCTGTGGGTAACACTTCCAATGCTACTGGGGCCTCCTCTGTGCCATGCATTGGCCTCTTGGCTGCCTCCGTTGTATGTCTTGATAACAGCTTGTCTTGCTTCTTCTACAGTATATCAAACTTTCTATGTTGGTTCGGGTTGCATAATATCTTAAAAAGCTTCGTAAGATCCTTGTCCTTGAACTGCTTGTAGAGGTTGGCACTAGGGGTGGAAAAAAAACTCGAAACTCGCGAGTTAAACGAGTACTCGAAAACTCGACTCGACTCGGCTCGAACTTGTTTCTTAACGAGTCGAGTCGAAGCTGGTTTTGAACTCGTTAAAAAACGAGTTAAGCGAGCCGAGCTAACGAGTTATCGGCGAGCTAACGAGTTAATCGAGCTACATGAAAAAACCCTAAATCCCTAAATGACTAAATCCTAAATCCCTAACGAGTTAATCGAGCGAGCTAACGAGTTAATCGAGCTACATGAATCAAATATGTATGCTCTCTTGCTCACATTACTAACGAGCTTAACGAGTCGAGTTCGAGCCAACTCGAGTTTATAACGAGTCGAGTCGAGTTGAACTTCTGGCTCGTTAAGATAACGAGTCGAGTTCGAGCTGACTCGTTACCTTACCGAGTCTACCGAGTCGAGTCGAGTCGAGTCAGCTCGATATCCACCCCTAGTTGGCACCCATGTACCGCTTGCACTAGCTACTTTGTAGATCAGGCCATGGTTGTGTTTCTTCTGCACCTTTCTACAACTGCATGACCATCTTCAAAAGCAAGGGATGCCGATCGTGTATAACACACACTCCAAGCCGCTAATCTACGACGCTGGCTTTCATGTTCCTTAGAAACCAGAGCCAGCTTTCTGTGTTCTCATCCTCCATGAATGCGAGCGCTACAAGAAGAACTTGGTTGTTGCTGTCTACTCCTTTGGAAGTCAATATCTGGCCTATATACTTCCCTATCATTCTGTCAAGAATAGCCCATGTCGGGACCTGGATATGCAAATCCGAAACCCTCTGTGTATACTGCACTAGTCCAGGATCACGCTAGTGCACACAGCGGAAACATAGATGACATATCATTCCATACATCGAAATAACTAAGAAGAAGCCAATTTATTATTGAATGAAGCAAACGACCTTATGGTCAAGGTTCATACACCAATGTCTCTGGGCTTAAGAAACAAGTGAAACTATTGCAGGGAAACATAATAACTTTGGCCATTCGACATGCCACAGGCAATCGTCTAGGGAACGCCTTCCTAGTCCACGTAGTCTTCATAGTATTCCTGTTCTTGATATTCACTCCCTGGTCCTTCCTCAGCAACTGAACAATATGGGCGTAAAGCCGTGAGTACAAAACGTACTCAACAAGCCGTAGGGAAATGATGCAATATATTCATACACGGCTTGTCAAAGGATAGTCATATGGTTCATTTGCAGAAAGCAATAACTTGAATTTAAATACAATAATTAGATTGAAGGCCGACTGATAAAAACAATAATAATTAACTGGTAAATCAACGGTAGACAACATGAACAGAATGACGAGGCATCACCCTACATCATTCGAAATAATTTCTTCCCATTTCCACTCTGGAATCTTCAATGGCTGAAGCAATCATGCTGGTCTCTGATGCTCGGCTTTGACCTTCTGGCAGACATCACAAAGAGCAACATATTCTGCAATCTCACGCTTCATACTAGGCAACCAATATCTTTCCTTGAGGTCTTGATACATCTTGGTACTTCCAGGGTGAATAGAGTACAAAGTCTCATGCGCTTCTTTGAGTAATAGCTCCTTAAGCTCTTTCTGATCGGGTACACAAATGCGACTCTCATACCAAACAGTACCCTTTTCATCTTCAGTGAAACCTGGGGCTTTTCCTTTCTTCATAATACTCTTGATCTCTTTGATATCAGTATCATCAACTTGGGCTTCTCGAATCTGATCTTCCAATGTTGGACGCACTTCCAAAGTAGCCAAGTATCCTTCTTGAACCACTTCCAAGCTGAGCTTCTGAAATTCCTCATAAAGAGCTGGCTGATTTTCTTTAATCATCAGGGTATTGCAGTAACTTTTTTTGCTCAAAGCATCAGCTACGACATTGGCTTTGCCTGGATGATAATGGATACCAATGTCATAATCCTTGATCAACTCTAACCATCTTTTTTGCCTCATATTGAGATCAGATTGGGTAAAAATGTACTTCAGGCTCTTGTGATCCGTATAAACCTCACAACGATTGCCGATGAGATAATGGCGCCAAATCTTTAAAGCATGCATTACGGCAACCAATTCCAAATCATGGGTCGGATAGTTGACTTCATGTAGCCTTAGTTGACGCGAAGCATATGCCACAACCTTCTTATCTTGCATTAGCACGCAACCGAGTCCTTGACGGGATGCATCACAGAATATCTCAAAATCCTTCCTGATATCTGGTAGAATAAGCACTGGGGCAGTTGTCAAACACTTCTTTAGCTCTTGAAAACTCCGCTCACACTCTGATGTCCAAGCAAATTTCTTCTCCTTTTTCAGAAGCTGAGTGAGCGGTCTACCTTTTCTAGAAAAACCTTCTATGAAACGGCAATAATATCCCGCCATTCCAAGAAAACTTCTGACTTGGGTTACCGTCTTGGGTGACTCCCAATTGAGCACGTCTCGTATTTTACCCGGGTCAACAGCGACTCCTTCCGCTGATATGACATGACCTAAGAAAGCAACTTCTTTCATCCAGAACTCACATTTACTAAACTTGGCATAGAGTTGATGTTCTCTCAGCTTCGTCAATACTTTCCGTAAGTGATCTCATGATCTTCCTCACTCTTGGAGTAGACCAGAATATCATCAATAAAGACAACGACAAACTTGTCTAGATATTCCATAAATACTTTATTCATCAGGGTCATGAAATAGGCAGGGGCATTGGTCAAACCAAAAGACATCACTGTATACTCATACTGTCCATACCGAGTCACGAAAGCTGTTTTGGGGATATCCTCCTTACTGATCTTCATTTGATGGTAACCTGACCTTAAGTCAATCTTTGAGAACACTCCTGCTCCTTGAAGCTGGTCAAACAAATCATCAATTCTTGGCAGAGGGTACTTATTCTTGATGGTGACTTCATTGAGAGCACGATAATCCACACACATCCTTTGAGTTCAATCCTTCTTTTCAACTAGAAGAACTGGGGCTCCCCATGGCGAAGAACTCGGTCTAACAAAACCTTGATCTTGCGACTCTTTAATCGCCTCTTCACTTGGCTAACTCATTAGCGGGCATCTGTCTTGGTCTCTTGCAAATGGGTGGCATTCCAGAACTAGCTCAATCAAGAACTCTATATCTCTATCTCGGTGGCATACCGGGCAACTCATCTGAAACACATCGGAAAATCTCGGCAATTGGCACATCTTCCAAATTTATTCCTTTGGCACTACAAACTTTTATCCTTCTACCGATCTGCGATAGCTTGAAGTTTTAACTTAGCTCCCTCGGGTGGTTAAGGTGATCTCTATTTCCACAATCCAAAAGCGCTTGGTTCTTGGAGAGCCAATCCATTCCTAGGATCACATCTAAGGACTTGGTGTCTAGGACAATGAGGTTGGCTAGAAATTCTACCCCTCCGATTAATATCTTAACTTCGGGGCAGCCTTGGTTCGTACTCAAATCCGAACCAGGTGATTGCACCAATAAGACAGTCTTAAGAGGCTTTCTTTTTAACTGATGATTTGCAGCAAAACTCCGAGAAACAAATGAATGTGTAGCTCCAGAATCAAACAAAACCATGGCAGATGCTGAGTTGACTAGGAGCTTACCTAGGATGACGTCTGGTGCAGCCTGAGCATCATCAGTGGTAACATGATTCACACGGCCTCTTCCAATAGGCGGTGGAGTCCTAGTAGCTTGATTTGGAGTCTAAGACGCTCCATGTCCTGCACCTGGTGCGGGGGTTCTGGCTGGTGTCGATCCTAGGTTGAAACGAACGGGCGTCACGGCTTGCTTCCTGGGGCAACTATTTGCATAATGACCACGCTCATTGCAGTTGAAACAAGTGACTCCTGCAGCTGGATTACTGATTCTCTGAGGTGGATTTCTGTTGGTACCGAAGTTGGGGTTGCCTGAAGGAGCTGGGCGAGGCATTGGTGCAGGTGTCCTGAATGCCGATGGAGGAGTGAAACGAGCAGGCTGCTGAGCATTGGTCCTGGCTCTCTGTGGATGATTCTGATGAGTCCCATGCTGCATCATTTTCCTCTTGCGGGATTCCTCTAATTCACGACGAGACTCCTCAATTAGCATAGCTTTGTCCACCAAGTGCTGGAAATCTGCATAGTCGTTGCCAATGACTTGCACCTTTAATCCCGGGTTGAGCCCACGCTTGAATTTCTTCTGACGTGCATCATCTGTAGCTACATCTTCTGGAGCGTAACGAGCGAGTTGAGTGAACTTATTGAGGTATTCACTCACTAACATCCCTTCTTGCTTGAGCTCCCTGAACTCATTTTTCTTCATTTCCACCTTGCCATCTGGGATGTGGGAGTGGCGGAAAACAGCTGAAAACTCTGCCCAAGTGATGGTCTGAGGGTCATCATGGGCGGCAATATAGTTTTCCCACCATTCAGCAGCGGTACCCTCTAGCGATCGGACGGCTGCGGCGCTCTTAGTGACGTGGGCGAGGCTTGACCCACGATCAGCATCCGACGGCTGAGAGGCGCACCGGCTAGGGTTTTTGGTGGGTTGGGCCGAAACAAGAGCAGGCTGCGGAGAATAGGAATTGGGCCGGGACAATTTCAGCCCGAGAGGGTTTTGAGAAGTAAAATTGATTTCTGACTTATTTTAATTCCAGAAATTCAAGTAAAACCAAATAAATTCATAAAAATCTACAAAAAATACAAAAAAAATTCTTGGAGCACAAGGAACCTAATAAAAACTGAAAACCTTTAATTTGATGCATAGATTAATCAAATTAAATCTTTTTGTTTTTGGAAAATTTAGATTAAGCTTGAATTAATTCAAGAAAATGCAAATAGTTTCTTTTTGACTTTAAACATTCCAAAACTCAAATTTTGGGATGTTACAGCCCATCAACGTATAACAACAGACGGCAATATCTGAACGCGTTGACACATGTACCGAAAACAAAGAATGCCCACTTGAGTACCATCTTACTGGGGAAGTGCTGTGACGGCTGCTCAAAAATATCGATATAAGTTCCAGTATTCCTTTCCTTGATCACCTCAACCATACCTGGTAGATTCTGATATGAATATTCATACATACCAAACCTAGTTTCTAATGCCTTCTGCTTCACTCTTTATACCTTCGCATAGGTTATGGTGTACTGAAACATCTGCTCTATTACAAGTATAATAGCACGTGGGTCTAAATCTAGGTTGCCCACAATCTCTCCATATATTGTATTCACAATAAAGTCTGAAGATATGTTTCTATGCAATAGGACAGACTCCATTAGCACACATGTGTGTGGGACGACTATAGAACACTTTCAAATGTATCCCACTTAAGCTGGTACGCATGCACACGCCATGGGCAACCCTCTATCTGGTATCTGACATTATACACCCACTGATCTGACTTCACAACCTTAAAGGTTCTATGAAGCAACACTGCCCATGTTGTCACTGCTTTCTGAACCTCAAACTTACTCTTGTAAATAGGATCTTGCCTCACCTCATTCCGATCCGACTGCCTTGTGAAGTGTTCACCCTCGTTTACTACCAACCTATTGAACTAACATGCATCCCATTCCGCAGAAAAATGCTCCTCATCGTCTTCATCGTTACTCTAAGCCTCGTATTCTTAGCTCTCTGCCTCCTTCACTTGAACCAACGATTCAATATTTTCTCCTTCGTCTGCCACACCCAATGTAACACCTTGGCAACCCGTGCCCCGAATGTTACCCCTTTCTAGCACCAAGAATCACAAAACACTAAGAATAAATATTTAGCAAAGCAGTGAACAACTACGAGGTTGCCAAAATTATTAAAAATTTCGGCAGCACCTCCCCTAAAACTAGGACATCCACTCAGCAGACAGAAAACAATTACAGTTATGATATCATTCTAGCAGGTCCTTAGTTAATCAGTCACACATCCAACAGAACTTAATAACTATACCACGACGAACGACATAGTACGACCATAATCAATACAACCAGGCTTTACAAATCGATTAAATGGTTTGATGCAAACGTGCTTGTGCTACTACTCCCCCCATGCATGCCGGTTTCAAAGTACCTACAACAACACAACAAACAAGCGTGAGTCGATGACTCAGCAAAGTACACGAGAGTAACAATTCCAATTTATCATAAGTAAAACAAGAGCTTGACCATAAAAACAAGGAAGACAAATGAAGTAACATCCGGACAATATGCATTTATACCCATTTGAAGCAATAACTTGACTATACAAGAAAATTACTGCAATCAAACCATCAACTTGGTAATAAACCCATTCAACGCCAAAGAAGCACTACTTAACTCTAAGTCACAATGTCTCCCGACTCAACTACCCCTTGTGGCAACTCAAACCATTTTCATCTATTGCATTTGAGTTTATAACTCAACTTCACTCCACGATATTCATACAACATAATTCGCAGGGCAAAGAAATGCGCTAATTCATCAAATTCAATTCAATCACCCCTTTTTGGGTTGAGTCCACGCCTCAACCTTCAATTACCATAATCACCATCCATATGACACACCATTTACCACAACACTCATTATTAAAGATGCAATGCACGTGAATGCTCATTGCCATGCACGTGAATGCTCATTGCCATGCTGCGTCACGCAGATCGCTGAGTGCCCACCCGTCTTGTGCACCCTCACGTCCCTTCCATCCCGTAGATGGAAGGTGCCTACTCTTACTGTCTCGCTCTCATTCACCTTGATGAATGAGACTGCGAGGTAGGACTTTCGTGTTCACTACGTGTGAACACAGAGGCCCGCATCGGAATGGGTCGCCTCTTCCATTATGAATGCACAAATGCAATTTTCATGAATGAAATGCAACTTTTCATTCAATGCCTACACTAACATACCATAACCACATACACACACATAGCGAATTCTCACATATACTATCTTTATAAAGGACTTAACCGTTTGAACCAAACCCATGACTAGTCCCAATCACTCGAACAATCTACTCACTATAATCAACCTTACTAAAAGCGCGGTCTCACTTAGAGTTCATCTGATTAACAGAGCAACAATTAAACTAAGGAGCATCACATATGAACACACATCCACACTCAATAACACGGTGTACTTGCATCGCTTCCCTTAAACTTTTAATCATCATAGACATTTTCATAAGAGGGAGCACTTTCTAGTTATAGCCAAGCAAGGCTTACCTCTTGCGTATGCATCGACAATTACTTACGCTAAGAGCAAACAATCGTTTAATCCTCCTAGTCGCAATCTAGGGAATGCACTTGCCTTTTACCGACGAAGAATGGAGTGGCATACGGCTGAAGCCACTCCCGACAGAACCTTCTCTGCAATTAAACAATAATCATCCAACTCAACTTTATGCACACTCGAAACATGCGACAAAAGAAAACAACTCTTTTGCATGTGAATTAAGTCAATGAATAAGTAAAAACTTTACACAACTAAATAATCTAGCATTCCATCAACTAAAGAATCCAGTAGCATTTGGCATTTCAAACATGCATGTTCATTTAATTAACAGAGCAACAATAATTAAGGCGCATCACATATCAGTATTCCAGATCTAACTAAATTAATCCTTGCTACTAGAGAAAGTGGCGAGTGCAGGAGGTAATATGGTTAATCGCATAAAGACATGGAAGCTAGTAAGCGAATAACACACACTCATATGGTGATTTAATTTACAGAGAGACAAGATGTAAGGTCGACATTTTCACATCTGCCAGCTCTCTCATGGTAAAAGAAGTGCAGAAAAGATACTAAGAGTATATCATCGGCTACACTTGTGCACACATAATGCCCTAGGTATATGATTCTATTGCACAATAAAATGATCAATGCAGTCTCTTGAGCATACAGTGATAGGAAGAGGGATATCAAGGTATCAACATTTCATGACCTCCATAACAGTGGGTCCACTACTATTACCAAGTCACACTTCCATGCAAGGCAGAAAATGGGTAACTGCATAAAGCATTTCAAGCATAAGGATGACACCTCAAATTCGTGATAAAACATAAACACTCTATAGAAAAGCTTATGGTAGTTAAGGAAATAACAAGTTGTAACGACATGATCTTAGCACCATGAGCTTATACCCAAGTACATGATCAGTAAATAAATAGCTCCCATTTTAATTAGCATAAGAATATCCTGTAGACAATATAAGCCGAGTGCAACACGGGACCTTTATGTACCTAAGTCACCACAGGTAGCTTTACTCAACCTTGAAAAAGGACAACACATCATCTTAAGCATGCATTAAAACATGATCTCATATGTAATATCTTGACCTCTACATCAATATTAGCATGTATTCCCTGCAAAATAAGTGACTTCTACACCACTCATTCAAAAATAAATCATGCAAGAACAAGCCTACCCTCTGACTTAAGCATGAATACACGAGGCCTCAATTGCCCATACCATTCTCTGTTACTAGAAGTCAGCACGACAGCATTCATCTTACAACTAAGCATACAAGCATTTAACTATGATCCCGATAGCTTAGCACACAGAGTATACAAGATTAGATTTACTGAAACAAATAAACAACTCCTTGGTCAGTAGCACACAATCACTTATACAATAAAGACTACCACAGGAGCATGCAGTAGAAATGTCAAATGCCATAAGCTTAAGAGGCATAAACTTTTAAATAACTGGAACAAGCAGCCACAATACTAAAGTTTATGCATCAGAAAACTGTTCATACATCTCTAACATGTGGATATAGGAAAATCACATGCAACACACCGTAGGATCATATAATAACATCAATTCAGAAATCATCAAAACAAACTTTATGCCGCAGATGAATAATAAGCATCAACTAGATAATAGCAAGCCTCGCGATCATATTATGCTAGCCTAACAGATACTTAAGTAAACACAAGGTTCTGATATGGATTGAGTGCATAAATATACACAAGACTCAACACTTGATCATGCACACTTGAATCATCGAGACAAAGCACAAGCATGCACAAAATCATTTCATTCTCATGTGAACCTAGCTAGGCATTTCATCAAGCACTACACATGCAAGCCAAATGAATCCCCACTTCCTAGGGTTTTTACCTCAAATATTGCTCATGGATTCATGAAGAGGAAAGTAAGGAAGCCTTGGGGAAGTCTTTGGTGGCAGCAGTGCTCATGTGCCTTGTGGTGGCCGGGCGGAGTGGCGCGAAGCGAAGTGCAATGCATGAAGGCTGGTCTTGATGTGGCTCCAAGACTCCGTGTGGCTTGGTGTGTGTGGCAAGACGAGGGAGCGAGCGAGGGCTCGGGTGGGGAAGGAAGCCAGAGAGTGGCGGCTGGGAGGGGTCCGGTTGGGCAAAGAAAAGGGAAAAAACTAGGGTTAGGAGCCCCCCTCTCCCCACTTGGGCCAACAGAAGCCCAAAATGGCCTACACGACCCAAGCACAGCCCAAGAAAATTCAGAACTCAATTGGAATACTTAAATTGCTACACTGGAATATTACACCCAATGGTACCCGAACATCTGGCAAACATCTGGCATTAGAACATCAACTTCCTCTCCTTGCACATCCTTATGACTAGAGCTGACATCCTGCCTCTCTAAGCATTCTCCGGTTCAATTGCTCTCTCCAACTTCCTCCGATTAATCACCAACAACCTCTTGCTGCGTCGTATGACCAACATTGGTTTTCTCATATGCTTGCGCCAACAACACTAACGGCTAACCATTCTCAGTCACTAATCTTACATACAAGCTCCAGGATTTCGGCCCCTTTAGTTCCACTAACTCCAGTACGTGTAATCCCGTCTCCAACACTCTACTTCGTGTAGCTTGAGGTCATGCAATTTACTATCCAACGAAAATATGTGGTACAACCATATATTAACTGTGCCCCATGAACGCTCACCGGCACGTGACATGCCAGCCATGACACTTAGAAAATGACTAAGTTCCACCCCTTGTGTGCCCATCTGTGGAACCCCTTCTCCGTAGTATATTTTAAATTGTACTCGTTCGTTCATACCTGTCAATTATTTCATGAATTTTTTAATATACGCACAACATAACGCTAACATTTTCAAATCTTAACCTACCCATACTACTATATCTATGTACCACGATGACGTACTCTAAACTACTTCAAACAACTGTTACAGCCCTACATAAATTAATTCTTTTATCACATTGTATCTTGTATAATTCTTGCGGACATTGTATCTCCCATAATTCTTGTAGTTTTTTATCCATAACTACTGTTACTCTATACAACTCATTACATACAAACCTAAATAATCCGATTGCTAACTCGTCAATGTAAAAAAAACAATTGACTATCTACATAGCTAATTAGTTACAAAACTAATTAATTTGGTCTCTAAATTATCTACGTAAATAACAATTGCTACTCTATAGGACTAATTACGTACAATCCTAATTAATTTTGTCCCTATATCGTCTTTCTACATAATTATTGCTCTACAAATCTAATTACTTACCAATCTATTTCATCTGGTCGCTAAATTGCTTTTATAAATTTGAATTTAAACCTCAATGCACAACGAATCTCCCCGCTTCTTCCTCCCCTCCTCCCCTCTTCTTCTTCCTCCTCCCTACTCCCCTCTTCTTCTTCCTTCTCTCCCTTCTCCTCTCCCTCCTCTTTTTCTTCCTCCTCCTCTTCCTCCTCCCCTCTCCTCTCTTTTTTCTCCAGCATGTGCACGCGGTCCTGCTGGGATTTGGGGCACTTGGTGCAAATGAGGCCGAGAAGGCCGATGGTGTGGCTAAATGCCTCTCTGTCGCTATTTGGAATGGCGACAGAGAGCGAAACCGTTGGCGACAGCTCTCTGTCGCCATTCCAATAGCGACAAAAGCTCAATTGCCAGTTCAATTGGCGATAAGGGCTTTATCGCCCTTTCAATCGGCGACAAAGAGGTTGTCGCCATTTCATTGAGAGACAAGTGGATAAAACTACTATTTTTATTTTCCGCATATTATTTCTGTAATTTTTTGATCATGTGCAAGGGGTCTCTAAATTGCAGTCAACCACCCCATATATTAGCTTATTGTCAAGGGCACCCACCCTTGCTGTATATCTTTGTTTAGGGGCCGATTAGTAATTCATTATCTTGTTCATAGGTCAAGACTTAAGAAACACTAGGTAAAGTCGCATGCTACACTGTACCGGGTGAATTTTGATGAAGCGCAAAAGGGCCTGGCTCGGAGTTGGATGCGAATATGCAGAACCACGGATTTTTTTGCAAGAGATTCAATGAGAAGGGCTAGATGTAATTTCGGAATTCGCAGAGGACCTAATCGGCAAGACGCTGTCCGGAGCCGGTGCAAATTTGTGTATCGGAGGAGTGTTTTCGCGAATTCCGTGATGTGGAAGGCTGGGGTCACGGGAATATCTTATGACAAAAGAGATAAGACATTTCACTTGAATATTATCTTCTATTCTAATTTTTCTTCCTTGAATGTTCCTTCTTGGAATGAATCGGTCTTTATCAAAGTTGTTTGCGCATGAGGACTACATGCATATGCCCATACCATATATACGCATCCAGCACTTGCTGAAAAATATTGAAGTAATGACTTATCTAGCCAATTTTATCTTTCTTCTAAAATCTAGTTTCCTTCCGAGATGATTTGCAAATCTAGCCTCTTTCACTGTGCTCCCGTGCTCCCCTACCGCGGGAGACGGCCTCCCATGCCCGATTGCCGCGGCAGCACTTGCTCCCACGCTCGCCAGCGTCCGCTATCGTCAGTGCCAAACTTGCCCGCTCCAATGCTCCCGAAGTGTAGCAGGCCGGCTCCCGCGATAGGAAAGCGCGGAAGCATGGTAGAGGAAGTTAGATTTAAAAAAAATGTAAGGAGACTATATAAGTCATGACTTCAAAAATGTTCAATTATGTCTTCACAGGTAACCACATATATTTTTACAAATTCTAGAAATTTTCTAGAGGAAATTACACTGCGATGCTAGCACGTGGCTCGCTGCCTCGGACGCATCATCAAGTTGATGTGGCAAACACCAAAAATATACTAAAAATGGGTAAACAATTCTATAAGTAACAACATTTGAAAGCACAACATTGCAATCACAAAATGGCCATAAGACGTACTTTTCCTACGTACCAAGTTCTTAGTAAATACATTTTTGAAATGCTATGTAATGGCTAACTAAACTTGGCGTTTTTTAATTTATTTTATCGCACCTACCCTAGATTTGCCGTATGTTGTCTTGAACAGCACTAGTGATTGAGCTGGAGATGGTACAGGTCCATGCGATTGATCTGTGAATCAGGGCACAAAAAAAAATAAGACTTGGTACCAAGTCGTCTTATAGTACATCCAAAAACTTATCGGGTGCTAGTTGTCCATTTGAACACAAAGTTAAACATTTTAAAACTCGTACAAGTCTTCCATTAATTATTGTGCATGGTTAGGAAAGGAGAACCAAGTATAAATCACTATAACTTGCATGTAGTTGTCACTCTAAAAAAGACAAAAATGAAAAGAGAAACATGTAGTTATCGAATACATCAGCAAAAATTATCCTTATCGATTTGATTAATTTTTACGCAAGAGCACACAATTTGGATAAATCGCAATCAGCATCAGTTTATATATTTGAACAAATCAACGTCATTTCACAGTGACGGATGACAATTTCATCGAATTTGCGTTTGCCGGTACTACACGAATGAACACGGAGAGGTATCACAAGTTGGGGAAAGAAAGGTAAAAAGAGCAGCTTCCAATATTAACAAAACTAGTTCAATGCCCGTGCGTTGCTACGAAAAATAAATGTGGTAACAAAACATAAAGCTCAATCAACAAAAAAAAATTGTGCTACAAGATCAAACATCTTTTTCTCTAAATTACATAAGTTTTATGGTTTCTCCAACATGAATTTAAGCATTCATGATATTAAAACAATGATATTTAGGCATGGGATCCTCACGTCGCGCACCGGGCCGTACTGCCTGTTAAACGCAAGTCCATACAAGAACATAACCAATGCAGTATCATTCGAACAACAATAACTCAGGAACGAAATATCTTAAGACCATCATCACAAGTAGATAGATGATAGATCGTATATGAATACCTGAAGTAATTTGCAATGTCGTCCTCGGTGAAGGTGCTCTCGGCACGGAACGTGAGGTATATCTGGTGTGAGCTGGCCGGAATCGAGCCCATGTCCGCTCCTCTGTCATTCCTGAAATTCGTGTACCTAGCGGCGTCCTCCGCGAGAACCACCGAGTGCTGCCCATGTGGCCTATTTGCATTGCGCAATCCAACAAGATCAATCAGTTAAGTAAACTTGACTCAACAATCTAAATATTTTATCAGATTATACGTCGGGAATCTCACCTTTCTATGACCCTGATCTTGTTGATGTGGGTGAGCCCATGTGGTTTTTTTCGAAGTAACAAGATGATCCCTCCGAATGATGTTTGCTAAAATTTTAGAAAGAGCACACTGCATGTAAACTGCATGTAAACCCTTTCAGTATACAGTGTATACTAAGAGTAGATGAATTGTTCAGAAAGTAGCACAAATGAATTGTTCAGAAAGTAGTAGAACTTCACTTGATCCTCCTCCTCCTCCTCAGATGTTAGTAAAAAAGTAACCCTGGTGGCACGCACAAGAGGAATCAATTATAAGTGCAGGTTAGAAATCGCAAGAAAACAACACAACTGACCAAAGCATATGATTTAGGGTCCAATTGCTTTCACCACGCCCGAAGGAATACGATGCAAACGGAAACTCAATTTGCGATAAAAAGTTTATTTGTAAAGAGCACTAACAATGGCAAATGTAGGTAATTAAAGAGCTGTGCCAAAGGTGGGTAATTTTGATGAAAATGATATGGAAAGAAACTCTTGCTTTATATAGCAGAGAACAAAGGAATTTCTGAAACTTTATTATGTGCTAACATTGGAAATTATGTAGTTCTAAGTTATTGTCTAGTTGCTGCATAATATGATTGCTATCTACATGTTAGTATATTTCTGGTTCCTCTTATATGCTTATCTTGGGACCTGCATATTTAAGCTTAAGGGAAAAAAGGCTTTCCGAAACTTAGGAAGTCAGCTCCCTACAAGCCATTACAGTGCATGTTTTATTAAAATTGCTAGCGCAGGGTGTTGTTTCTGCACAAAAACTTTAGTATAATGCACCGTGATGCTTGTAAAGAAATCAGAGCATTTTATTTAAACTAAACAGTTAAAATGGATGCCAAACCTCAGCGGACATGATTCCATGGTGGCAGTGGATGCTGTCCTCTGACTGGCTGAAACCACTGCTGGCTTCAATGAACACACCATGTGGCATAGAGCACTTACAGAACATGGCAGGAAACACACTGAATAAGTCAGTTGAAGATGAGGAACGGAACATACCTTGAGAGCAAATGTAGAAAGGAAAAGGAAATTTTGGGAGATAGAATGATAAAAAATAACTGTCCACTGCAGTGCACAACAAAGGTAATATATTAGACAAAAAATTGTGTATAGTGTTAACTTTTTTAAAAAAGGAAAATGAGAAAACATTGCATATCCTAAAAACCTTCAAAAATTTGTATACAGTTCATGTACTTTGTCTCAAATTAAGGTTAGTTGTCCTTATCTGAATAATAATTTGTAGAGTTTCCATTCATAGAGTGAATTGAGTTTCCTTTCATGCCAACCTTTCAGAAATTAAAGCCAACCTTTCAGAAATTGCAAAATGCTATTTGACAAGACTGACCCAAAGCATTGTCTATCACAGAGAATGAAATGTTTCCCAACCACAAGACAGCTGCAAGCATAGAAAACAATTCCATTTGGTTTTCCTTGGAGATTTTAATGATATCCATTGCACCCTGCAAATGAAAAAAATGACATAAATGACAAATAATATAATATAATACGAAAATTCAACTGGAAATTTTGGCTGAATCTTCCAGTAATATTACCATTAGCAATGAAAACCTTTTAGCATCATCAACACCATCAATTCTCAAGCAAGCACTCTGCTTCAAGTAGTTGTAGTAATTGGCATCTCTCAGAAACAATTTTTCTGCAGCAGCACATACATATCACAAAATTAAAAAGCGACAGAGAGGAGATATGAAGAAACAAGCCATTATATGGCCAGTTTTGCATTTCTGCAACTAAAAGACAAATAAGCACATAATATCAGCAAACTGTGGCATATATGTGTTCCTTGATAGGATCACCCTTTGCAAAACTCCAAATTATGAAGATGAGGCTAAATTATCAAATTTGTAGTTGACGATATATGCCAACAACCCTATTACAGTAGCAATATCCAGCCTTACCTGTATTAAAGAACAATCTATCAACAAACCATTTATAGTTATGACAACAAATTTAACTACCATCATCCTTTTTTCATGAAACTATGGAGAGTGGTTCTATGCTCTCCTAGGAGAACTGTGCGCAAGCTTTAAAGCAGCCAAGAGGACCAGATTAAATGGTGTTTGTTCCAGGATAATTATGTGATTATGTCACATTGAAAAAGCCACTAATCCTAGGGTACTGGTGTTTACCCCATTATGAACCAAGTTACATAGCAGAATGCAAGCAAAGCCAACCTAGTTATTGTGGCTCACAATCCTAACAGAGTCAATCCAGCTTGGCTTTTTTCCACCCATACTCATGGTGTGTCTCAGGACAGTGAACCTAAATCGATTGGGATCATATCTTGTGACCCAAGGCCATATATAAATATCAAATATCTTGAAAATACTTGTGATGTGACTGATATCCCACCTTCAGAAATAGTGCATAGAATGTGTAACCCCATGCCACTCTAGGTTCCTTCTAAATGATGCGCCACTGTGTACCATGATTCTATAATGCAATCAAGAAATACCACATGGCACGTACGTACAGTCCCAACCACGTAAAAGCTCATGCATTCACATGCGCTGACTTTATCGAGTACCTGATATGATCTCCCATCAAGCTATTGATCTTAAACATCCACAAGGAGTATTTAGATATATTTCATATTGCTCATGCAATTTTGAGATTTGTTAATAGCTGGAAAATTGTTAAGCTTGCAAAAAAGTTATAAAGAAGATACACTATGTTACAATATTGGTGTTGTGGCGTACTTTAGCAGGACTTCTACTTTTAGAGATCTGAATGTTCACCTTCTAGCGGTGAGCTTAAGGTTCCTGTTGAAATGATGCGTGATATGCTTCCCGAACATTGACTACATTGCTCCCCAGGCCAACAGAATGGCATGTCCCCAATCCACACAAGCACATCCAATTTGAGAGGAAACCGAATTCGAATTCATCTTTTTGGTTTAATATAATTTGGAAATGAAATATTCAGTTCCTCAAACTATAGGACCAATATCTATGATCCAGGCAGGAAGCCAAAAGATAAAATTGATACTCCACCATAGAGATACCACCACCCAAAGAATGGAGGCGAGGTGCAGTACACTAACCTGGAAGGAAGCACGCAGCTCCCATAACCTGCAAAAACAAGTGGTGGCGGCGGCGGCACCGACGCCACACCGTTACATCGCCGTACAAGAATACAACATTTAACGAAGCAAAAATAAATACTCCATAAATTGGAAATCCGAGGATGCTGCATCATTTACGAGAGGATCCGAGGCCGGTGCTTACTGGGGTTGAGGGCAGTGAGAGCAGCGGCGCCGGAGAAGTCGCAGGTGGCGGGGCTGGCGGCGCCGCCGGCGCGGAGGAAGTAGTCGTTGAAGGCGTAGGAGGCGTGCGCCTGGAGGTCGGGCGGGTCGTAGCAGGCGCCGCCCTGCTGGATGGCGCGGCAGTCTGCGCCGCCGGCGGGGCCGCAAGCCCAGTCGAAGTCCGGGATCTCGCCGGCGAAGGAGCGGAAGTCCGGGATCTCGCCGTTGAAGTTGAGGTGGGCGAGGAGGACGGCCTCCACATCCGACATCGCGAGGGGCGGCGGCGACGGCAAGGTTGCCTAACACCCAGGTGTCGCCGCGGAAGAGCTGCAGCCTCTACACTGCGAGAATCGGTGGGAGGAAGAGGAAATTCGTAGAGGCGCGAGCGAGATGCGGACAGACGGAAAGGAGCGCGGAGGCCAACCGAGGAGAGGGCAAATCGGAGCGAAGATCGGAGCGAGGATTGCGACGTGGGGGAGATCGCGGCTGGGGGGGCGGCGCGAGGAGATTGCGGCGGGGGCGGCGCGAGGAGAATGGGGCGAGGAGCCAGTCGGCGCGAGAGAGATTGGGGGCGGCGCGATGCATTGGGAGATTAGGGCTGGGGAGTGGGAGCGCTGTGTAAATGTTGACAGACGGCCGGGCGTTTCGTTTCAGTTGGGCGAGAGAAATGAAGCGGCGTTTCGTTTCTTGCGCTATTCATTCGACCGCTTCGTTTCTTACGCGCAGTGGCAGAAGTAGTAATTAAATAGCAGTGGCAGAAGTGGTAATTTTGTTGAAAAGACGTAGGAAGAAACTCTCATATTATATAGCAGAGACTTGCAATTCAGACACAGGAATGATGCTTGTCCATCCAATCTTCCTTGAAATCTTCCAGTGAATGACGCGCAGCTAGCACGGCCGGACTTGTTGTTGGTCTAGTCGGCAGCGCCACCGCCGGCGAGGCATGGACAGCTGGAGATCGGCAACGGAGAAGACGGCAAAAGCATTAGCTAATGAAATTGACTGAACAGAGCAAGATGAAACGATCTGGCTCCATATCAATTGCTGATATGCTAACTGGAGTTACCATTTGGCCAAGAAGCTCTGTTTGTTTCTCTGATCAGGGGCCGGCTGCGGTGGTTGCTGCTGTTGAAGGTTCGCCGGGGGGCCGACGAAGTAATCTTGTTCGAGGACCAAAAATAAGTTATTTAATCTTACCGGCACTTATATTTTACTGCCTTGTGTTCACTCATATGAGAAGATTAAGCATGTATCTACTTACCACTAGCAGTTTGTGCGTTCACTGCCTTCTGTTCATCGACGCCCTGCGGTTCTTTCTCCTTCGGTTCCGCATAGTTCATCGGAGGGCCAACGAAGTAGCCTACAAAGAGCAAAAACAAATTTATTTGGCACAAATAAAGCATTATACATATTACACGGTGCTGACAGAGACAAGAAAAACAATTCATCTCTCACTGACGCGGAGGATAGATCATAGATGAGTTGACCAGTCTCTCTCTCAGAGAGAGGGGGGGATTAAGCATTCAGAGGGTAGCATAAAACTACAAGGGCAAGAGCTGATAAAGCAAAGCTTGTGATACGTACTAGGAACATCACCCTGGCCGTAGTTCATGGCGGATCGACGGATCTCCGGCCGGTCAGCTGCCTCTTCTCCTCTCCTCGAATTCTCTCCCGGCGAGGCGAGACGAGACGACAACCTGAGCGTCTTTGCTTCGCGAAAATGGCGACAGGTCTCCGCCTCCGTCGGTTGGTTAGACAAGCAAGAGAGCGCAGATGCTTTCACCAGGCTGGCAATAATTCAGTCCGAGAATATATCAACCAAACGACGACCCAAAAACCCTAGTCTGAAGTCCAAAGTCTCTCATGGAACTGTGGGAGAATTTGAATCGTTAGGCTTGGCCCATATAAAATCCTCTAAAAGTTCTAATAAATTCTAAAGTCCACTCAGACACAATGGAAACTGGAAGTTTAGAGCATGTTTGGCAGGAATTCAGCTTCTTTAGATTCTGAGAATCTGGTGAAGCTGAAAATTTTAGCTTCACTAGATTTATGAAGCTGAAATTGTAAGTACATTAAGAGTGTTTAGATGAATCATCTTGTTTACATTTTAGACTAAAAAATATAAACTTAATTAACTTTATTTTAGTCTATAAGTTTCAGATCTCAGGTAAAGCTGAAATCTGGAGCTCTACCAAACAGACCCTTAATATCACACTGTTACTCTAGCCGCCAGAGGAGAGGGACACCCATTTATGGGCTTATTTGGATGATAGGGAAATAAAATCTAGGGAATATTTCTCCCTAGAGGGATTTTAAAGGCATATGAAATCCCCTCCAACCTCTTGGGGGTAATTTCCCCTCAAAGGAAATATTCCCACCCACCATTTGGAAGCCATAGGGATAAAAATACCTAACATTCAAGAAAGTAAAAATAATATAGAAAAATAAAAAAAAGACAAAAAATAAAGTGTAAATAGAGTGGCTCTCGAGTGCTCATATGCGATTACAGATCATGATGGCTTACCATGTCACTAGAAAGTGAGAATAAACGAGCTAACTGTACAAAAGCATTGGAAGAAATAGTAACAGAGCAGGATGTTCTCAGCAGCCAGTAGAGTTTATTCCGAGCTGTAATCTACTTCTCATGACATGCATTGGAGAATACTTAAAAAACTGGAGTTTTTTACAATACAATTAAATGGACGAGAATACCCAAAGCTTACACTTCTGCGTTACAGTACAAAAATGAACCAACTCATTTCATCAAATGATTAGGGCGTATTCTTGCTATACACTAATCCTAGGTTAATTTGTAGAAATTAGCCACGGTCGTCCACTCAAGAACATGAATTGAATGCTCCTCTTTTACTGGCCACTGAGATTCTCGTATGTTTTCCAACAGAAACACTATCAGCTGAACTAAGCTTCAACCCAGCAAAATCATCAATCTTCATCCCACCCTGGAATGTTTGCAGTGGCCTCATTGACCATCTTCACAAGGGTGGCCTGAAAAAGCAATTCAGATTAGCATGTGAGCCTAGGAACAAAGTTGTTCAATATAAATTTCTGCAAGCTGGTCTAGAATTTGTGGTACTACTAAAGTCCTCACAATTGTCCATCGCTGTGTAAATTGCCATTAACAAGAGCAGCTGATCCAAAAGATCAGCAGCAAATTCAACACCATAGTGCTCTAATTTGATAATACTGATGTGTAGAAAACAGATCAAGAAGCAAAATACAAAAAATCAGTGCATAGCTGGAAATGCAAAAGCTCTTTTCGAGTGTAGGATAGATTACAATAATTCAATCATCGACATGCCCAATCAGTGATACACATAAAAGGTTGTGTCTGACGTCTTTCAACATTCTGATGGAGAAGAAAAAATAGTGCACTTTCTCTTTATTGCTGTACAAAAATGATGAACTAAAGCTTTTCCATATTATTGGGATTCATGTCCTGCGGTCACATGTCACATGCATCATACTTGTACTAGTAAAAGAGGGCGCAGATTGCACTTCATAACAGAAAGATATTAACAAAAATAATCATTAAATAGCTTTTGCCTGCATAATGTAAATTGAACGCACTATTCTTTAATTGAATTTGGATAACTCTTTCACACCTCAAAATGTTTAAATCCACCTTAAGTCGTGACAGCTAAATCATTAAATCAATGGGGTACTGTTCTGTGCATCATGTTGAATGAAGGAAAGAAACTATGAGGGTTCAAAACTCATTAAAAATATTCTGGGATGGTAATTTTATTAATTTGTAGGGCTTGGAGGCAGAATGACAGATTCATCCAGCAATGCTAACCATACATTATGTAAGATAGCTTTCTTAAAGCATACTAATAAGAACAGCTAGGTAAAGTACACCCAACATTTAGCTATTATTCTGCTCATGAGAGACAAACACCAGCAGTGACCGTGAGGCCACAGAAATACAACTGATTCTATGCATCTATGCGAGCAGGCACGGTGTTGGACTTGGACAGCGCAATGCTTACACAATTCTTACATAACAATTTGAGCTTTTGTGGCCTCCAATTAACTGCTCTATGAATTGTGCCAGAAAGCCTCTGCAGAACTAGAGGCAAACTAACACGACAACACCTACCTACCACACAACATAGAGATTAACAAACCATCTGCAGCGAAAATTAAAAAGGGATAACATAAAAGGCACAGGTAATGCAAAGAAGTTCGAGCAAATGAAAGAAACCTCGTAAGAATCGTATAACACATGCCCATTAGATCCTACAACTCATCGCCCTATATGATAACCAGCCATATCAAGCTTCACCCCTGCTCAGGTTATAAAGATCATCCCCATTCCCAGACCATAAGTCAAAAATAGTAATTGGCAGCCGTCATTATCTCAGCTCATGTCAGGCATGTACATGTCTACTGAATCTAAGTTGCAAATTGGCGATTGGGAGTAAATGTCTGAAGTGGTGAATGCAAATTTGTGCAAGCCGATGAGGCTGCAAAAACGCTATGGTTTCGTTAATATAATGGAACCAGGCTGAACCCTCTGTTTCGAAAAAGAAAATTATCGCTAACTAATATACAATACAATGTGACATTTGGCTTAGAATTCACCACAAAAGCTGCATAAGAACTCACATCCCAATTCACAAATAGCTAAATATTCCCAGCCAATCTAACTTAAACAACTAACCATTCCAAGCTTCCAAGCATAGGCACCACACGAACCACACACCAAAAAAATTAGCCCAGAGAGCAACACCAAAAGATCACATTTTATTTGAGGCAATCACAATTCACAACCAAACAATTTCACCAGTAGGCTGCAGCAGCAGCAGCAGCAACAGAGACACACCTGTATGTACAAACTCAAAGATTGGATCCAAGAAGAGGGTACTTGCAGCCGTTGAAGAAGGTGCAGAGGACGCCGTCGACGTGTCGGTGGATGGCTATCCTATACGGCAGCTGCTCCTCCGTCCCCAGCCTCAACACCTGCACCCCACCACCGTGACAAATCAGCACGGAAACCTCACGCGAGATCGGTATGGGATCTGAGGAGAGTGGCAGGGAGACAGATCGCTCACCAGCAAGCGCGTTGGGCACACCACTGCGGCCCTCGCCGCTCTGCCTCCGAGCGCCGCCATGGGGGCGGGGACAGAGAGGAGGCGGTGGACGTGTCCGCATCAGCGGCGTCCTCGGTGGAAGGGGAAGACGATCTAAGGATGTGGGCAAGGGGGAGCCAGGAGGCGCAGTAGATGGGGAAGCCGTAGGTCTACCTGCTGCTGCGGCGCGCCATCACCGGAGGAGAGATAGCGGCGGCCGAAGGTGGGTGGTGGTGGTCGTCGAGAGATGCGAGGAGGGGGGAGAGATTGTGTACACGTGCGGAGGCGGAGGAGGCGAGTCGCGACGCGACGAGGAACATGAGCCCGACGTAAGGAGGTGTGGATTTTTTCCCTGCGGAAAAGGCATGGATTGGGCCAAGAAATCCCGGACTCATGGGTGTCCAAATGCACTTTCTATCGGGCCACGGGAAACTAATCCAGTGGATTTCTAACTCCGGGATTGGGTCAGGATCCCGGCTGGGTTTGAGGTATCCAAACATACCCTATAAGTGGGAGCATATCCATGTCTAATTGAATACATGTGCATTTATAAGAATACACGTGCATACTCACCCCCTCGCCATGCCACGCCATTGCCCAACAACAACGTAGAACACTACTATAGGATTGACCTTTGGTACCGACTCATCGTCTGCGGTTGAGCTTGAACCGGGGCCATTCTAACGATCCGGTTCAATAGCTCGGGTCATGCGAGGGCTAGTAGTCTGGGTTCAAGACACCAACCAAGCATCGATGATGTAACATCGATCTGGATTCATGTAATGAACCCAGTACTAAAGAGCCACCAGCAGGCAGAAGCACGGGTCTTATTAGTACTAGTTGGAGGCACTAATCGGTTCTGATGTTAGAGCATCAGAACCGGTTGGTGTCTCCAATTGGTACTAATTCCCAATTTAAACTTCTTCCTCCCCCCACACTGTGCTCGACCAAGAACATTGCAGCACGTGACAAGAATAGTGGAGCTTCGGCCAAGAGCTTCAAGGGAGGGGAGGTGCTGTCCAAATTTCAAATTTTTGATCATTTTACTCGAAACTAAGTTAACTAAGATTAGTAACATCTTTCCTCACTACATTTGGTGTTAAATAGAGCCTCTTCTTTGCTTGAAATATGAAGAAAATTTGATTTTTTTTCCTATGATCGATGAAAGATTATGAATGTAGAGATCTAGCTCGATCTTTTCAAGTAGGTTGCAAAAACTTGTTGTATAAGTTTGAAATTTGCTTGGATTATAATGTAGCTCGCATTGAAGGTGTGGATCTAGTTGAAATTTAGGTTTTGGTTCTTGATCAACGAAGATTTTTGAATCTAGACTTTGATCGACCAATTATTTTAGTAGGTTGCAAAAACTTGTTGTGTAAGGTTGGATTTGCTTGGATTATGATGTAGCTCGAATTGAAGGTGTGGATCTAGCTAATATTTAGGTTTTGGTTCCATCGATCAATGAAGAATTTTGAATCTAGATTTTGATCGACTAATTCTTTTAGTAGGTTGCAAAAACTTGTCGAGTATGAATCTTAGGAACAAATAATCATTTTATAGAAAAATATGTAATGAAATATAGTCCTTTTAAAAACATGTAATGAAATAAAGACATTTTAATAATATAATTGTCTTAAAAATAACAATTTCTATAGAAAAATATGTGATGAATTTTATAATTTTAAAAATATTATCTTTTTAAAGAAATTTCACCTAAAATTAAATTTATCCACCTAAAATTTTAAATAATTTTTAAATAAAGAAAATATTAGTTTAATTTGGATTTTGGGAAAAGTTCAATAATTCATTACCGAAAAATGAGCTAACAGTTACCTTAATGTAACATAATGTAGATGGACCAGCGATGGATGTACATGGATTGACGCTCCCCGGAGTTTTTGTAGGGTTTGCAAGATTTTCTTCGTGCGGCCGATGCATACACGACGTTAGGCTACATATGTTGTCCATACATAGACTGCAAGAATGAGAAGGAGTGACCAAAATCCAGCCACCTTCACTTCCATTTGCTCTCAAGAGGTTTCATGCCAAACTATACCTATTGGACCAAGCACGGTGGAGAAGAGATTATACAGGAAGATTGTGAAGAAGAAGAGGTGGACAGCAATATCCCCAACGCTGGCCAACACGGTTCTTTCGAAGATACATTGGGGGAGTTTAGCGATGATGACCTAGACCTGATGCTACTTGATGGAGAGGGAGAATACATCGATGAAAGACAGTACGAAAAGTTCCAGCGCCTATGGGAGGACCACAGAACACTGTTGTACCCAAATTGCCGACAGGGCCATAAAAAGTTGCGTACCACATTAAAACTGATGCAACGGAAGGCGACCAATGGATTGTCTGATAAGGGATTCGACGAGTTGTTATGCCTCATAAAAAAGTTTCTTCTAGAGGGGAACACACTGTCTGAAACTACGTACGATGCCAAACAAGTTGTCTACCCTTTGGGGTTGAAGGTACAGAAGATACATGCATGTCGTAATGATTGTATCCTTTATCACAATGAGTACGAGAATTTGGAAGCTTGTCCGGTGTGTAAAACTCCACAGTATAAGACCAGGTGTGATGACCCAAGTGAGTAGAGGGGCAGCATAAGAAGAAGAGACCCTTTGCTAAGGTGGTGTGGTATTTCCCTATAATCCCCCGGTTGAAGCGTTTATTTGTGAACAAAGCACATGCCCAGATGATGTGCTGGCAAAAAAAAGAACGTAAGGACGATGGAAGGCTAAGGCATCCTACTGATGGCTCCCAGTGGAGGAAAGTCGATAGAACATACTCACACTTTGCTAAGGATGCAAGGAATATAAGGTTTGGGTTGAGTACGGATGGGATGAACCCGTTCGGTGAGATGAGCAGCAGTCACAACACTTGGCCCGTGACTCTATATATCTACAATCTTCCTCCTTGACTGTGTATGAAGCGGAAGTACATTATATTGCCGTTGCTTATCCAAGGCCCAAAGCAACTTGGAAACAACATCGACGTGTACCTGAAACCATTAGTTGAAGATCTTCTAACAGTGTGGAACGATGGTGTACATGTATGGGATAAGTACAAAAGAGAGCACTTCACTCTACGTACATTGCTATTCGTAACCATCAATGATTTGCCTGCACTTGGTAACCTATCGGGTCTATTTATCAAAGGATATAAAGCCTACATCCACTGTTTAGAGGATACGGACAGCAAGTACCTAAAAAACTCTCGAAAGGTTGTGTGCATAGGCCACCGTAGGTTCCTCCATATGAAGGACCTATTACGGAGGAAGGGTGAGAATTTTGATGGAATAGAAGAGAAACGTAAGAAGCCCCTGCATCACAGTGGGACGCTTGTATTTTCTTTAGTAAAGGATCTGAAAGTAGTATTTAGAAAAGGTCCTGGTAGCAAACCTGTCCCGACTAAACAAGGTCACACGAAACCCATTTGGAAGAAGAAGTCAATATTTTGGGACTTACTTTACTGGAAAGACTTAGAGGTCCGCCACTCACTGGACTTCATGCATATCACGAAGAATGTCTGCGTGAACCTGCTAGGCTTCCTAGATATGTACGGCAAATCAAAAGATACACTTCAAGCACGAAAGGACTTGCAGCTATTGGGATTCAGGAACAACCTACATCCGGAAAAGAGAGTGAAAGGGCAGCATTACCTCCACCCCGCGAGCTACACTCTAAGCAAGGAAGAGAAAAAAAATATGATTAAGTTCCTGAACATATGAAGGTCCCTTCTGGATACTTCTCAAATATAAGGAGACTCATAAATACGAAAGAGAATAAAATCATACATCTAAAATCCCATGATTGTTACGTGTTGATGACACAGTTGCTCCCAATGGCGGTGCGAGTTATTCTGCCAGACTGGGTATGAGGGACAATCATAAAGTTGTGTTCGTTCTTCAACGCAATGTCATAGAAGGTCATCGAGCTGAGTAAGATATCTAATCTGCAGGATGACATGCGTCTGGTTAGCCTTGAGATGATCTTCTCTCCATCCTTCCTTGATATTATGGTCCATCTCATGGCCCACATTGTTAACGAGATAGAAATTCTCGGACCCGTGTTCCTCCACAATATGTTCCCTTTCGAGAGATACATGGGTGTCCTAAAGAAGTATGTTCGTAACCGGTCTCGCCGAGAAGGCTGCATTGCACAGGGTGTTGGTACAGAGGAGGTGATTGAGTTTTGTGTTAATTACATTGATGATCTGAATCCGATCAGTGTCCCTGTATCATGCCATGAGGGGAGGCTACGGGGAAAAGGGACTCTAGGGAGAAAAGAATCCTATAACGACGATCTACTTTCATTTAAACAAACACATTTCACGGTATTGAAATAAGCAATTGTAGTGGTTCCGTATACAATTTCATCCTGTGGCGCAAACAGTACATAATTTTTCAAGATAACATGGACGTGTGTCCTCTCCTCGAAGAGACCTCCCACACTCGGACCATGGCAGAAGAAGCGTGACTCCTACACCACCTCCCATACACATAAGCCTCAGAAGAAGCCCGTCTCCTCCAACACCCCCTAGCAGAACTCCAACTCCAACATCGCCCAAGACAAGCCAACCTACTCGGCCAGCAGCTCCCAAAAAGGCGTTGACCAAGATAAACTAGCCAGCTCGGCCAGCAACTCCCAAGAAGACGAGGTCCACCCAATCCAAGAAGCTGGCTCCACTTCCAAAGCGGGCGTATGATATGACCAAGGAGGAGACCAACAAGATAGTACAAGGTGAGGTAACTAAATTTTTTAGACCCAAGTCACCGGAGAAGAAGGTTCAACCTGGTATGGAAGAATTTCACAAAGGCTTGAGGACTATTAAAAATTTGAAGGATCAAAAAGAAATGCCTCGCCTATCAAACTACGAGCGCACATTGACTAAGAAATGCCACAAGAAGAAGACGTTAGAGGAGAGGATGTCAGCTGAGGAGAAGGCCAAGGAGATGCTACAATTCTTAGATGAAACTGGACTTGACGTAGATCAAGTATTAGGCATGGCGAAGATTGAGTATGCCTAAGTAAGATGGCCATTTACACCAAGCACATCATTGGTCAGGTGTGAGCAGCTTTTCCAGCTAACAACAAAGATGCGGCAATTCCATGATTGGTACTTGTCGGTGTTTCGTACAACCGGCAAGTAAATTTGTAAGTTAAGGGGCCGCGCGCTCCCTCTCCTTGAATGGTTAGACTTAGGGAGCCCAAGATGTATACTGGTTCGGGCTGAACGTCCCTACTTCCAGTTCGTGTGGTGGTTCTTTATTGCTTAGGGAGCAGAGGACTGCCCAATGTTACAAGAGAGGACTAAGGTCAGGCCTCGAGCACCTCGTGCGAGTGGGGTGGTCGGATGGCTCGATCTGGGACTACTCGGTCTGTGGTCTATCGAATGCCTTGATCGCTTCCGAATGCTGGCTGTGTGACACCCAATTCGACGGCAATTCACAGATTGACACCCCAATTCGTGCGGTTCATAAAATTAACACGAATCGGCGAATTTTTGGCTCGTGACACTCTCGGTATTTTCCCAGCTTTTCAAGATTTTGAAATAATTTCCTTGTGTATAATCTGAGATATCTGGAAAAGCAGTATACAGTGAAAATTATTTGAGATTTTGAAATAATTTCCAATCGTATATATCTCAAATAATAATCCACACCGAAATTATTTCAAGATTTTGAAATAATTTTCAAAATTATTTCAAGTTTTTGAAATAATTTTCCTTGTGTATATCTAGAAATAATAATCCACAATGGAAATTATTTGAAAAACTTGAAATAATTTCCATCGTGTACAATATCGAAATAATAATCCACAGTGGAAATTATTTCAAGATTTTTGAAATAATTTTGAAATAATTTTGAAATTATTTCAAGTTTTTCAAATAATCTCCACTATATATAATCGAAATAATAATCCACAGTGGAAAGCAGGCGATACACAAGTGAAAATTATTTGAAAATCTTGAAATTTGGGAAAATCTTGAGAGTATCACGAGCCAAAAATTCGGCCGATTCGTGTCAATTTTATGAACCGCGTGAATTAGAGTGTCAATCTGTGAATTGCCGTCGAATTGGGTGTCACACAGCCAAATTTCCCCCCTTCCCTGAGGGTACTGCCTCCCTTTATATAGTCGGAGGGGGCAAGTTACACGAGAGTTTGGAAAAGAAAAGAGTAGGGGTGTGCTGTGCTACGTCCGGGAGTCCCGGTCTTCGGTCCTGGCGACTGATGACTAACAGGATCCTGCTCATTCCATGCCTGGGTTAGTAGACACAGCGGCAGCGTTCCATTGGGAAGCGGCGCACCTGCCCTCTGTGCGCTTGTCAGATGCTGACGTTGTTACGCCGTGTTCTGGTATCACCTCGGGAGGGTGTACGTCTCTCCACTGTGCACGACGGGGTGAAGAGACCGGCGCTTGACTAAGGCAGCCCCCTGGCCACCTTGGGAAGGAGCCACCTGCCCCATCGTGGCCGTCGTGTCCGCGGGGCAGGTGACCAGCTTGAGGTTGACCGGTGACGTGGCGGAGGTCGTTGAGTTAGAGCTCGTTGGGGCTCAGGCACGAGGCCTAGTCGAACTGTGGGCGCCCGACCATGGCTGGTCAGACCTTGGGCGCTTGGACCGAGGCCGTGTCGAGGCCAATGGGAGCGCCCGACTAGAGGCCAGGTCGGGGCCTGTGGGAGCGCCTGACCTGAGGCCAGGTCGGACCGCCCCTGGCGGGCTTGACCGAGGCTGAGGGTCCTTCGTGGCCCAACGAGGCCTTTGGCCAGAGCTGGGCCCAAGACGGCCCATTTGGTGTTTCGGCCAATATTCAGTGATAATCCCATCTATGAGTGACGGTGATTTTGGTAATACCCCCTCCAGCACTCTGCATCACTGCCAGTCTGGCCACAGTGTCCAGACGACTGAGAGAAGAACGATCTTGAAATAGATGCATACTTCGTTGTGGGGTACCCCTAGTATGAGTATTCATCAGTAGCCCCCGGGGCCGTCCTGAAACGCATGCGTTCCTGGACGGACCCATCGTCTTCCGGCGGCACGATCTCTTCGAAAGCATGTGACGCTTCGGCTTCTTGCACCTTCATTTCTTTGAGACCGCTTGGCTTCTGTGCCTCAAGCATATATGAGAGGTACGGTCGCAAGCATTTGGGGCAATTTGCTCGTCGCTCAAATTTCCCACTGCTCCGTAGCATCTAGCTTCTGAGTCTTTAATGGCTTCTCCCCGCCCTTCTTCTTCTATCGGTGGGACTCCGCTTGTATTCAGTTTTGGCGACGAAGAACCGTCGGCGCCGACGGACGATGAGGTTCTCTTAAGCGAGCTCGGGGCGACTCGAGCTCGCCATGGCGAATGGGCGAATCGACGCCGCCGCTTCACGCCGCCGCTGCTGACGCTACTGGTCGAGGTCGTCCTGAAGCTTGTCAAGGCGAGGGATACCCTTATCGAAGCAGTTAGGCGCGCGCGCAGCGCTTAGACGCCGTCTTGATGTCTTCGTTGTTATGACGTGAGTAGCAATCACATGTAACTCGCGCGCTACATAAATGATACCAGCTTTTGCCTGTTGAAAACCTCTGTCCATATCGTCTCCTGGAGACCAGATATAGTGTCACGTAACGAAGCAACGGGTTCTCTGGGGTGACTGCCTTGGTCGTCCGGTTTCGACCGACTTGGTCGTCCGGTTTCAGCGCACTGTGGCGCACCGGTGGGTGTAACCAGCGGTCGAGAGTTGGTTGGGGGGTTACTTTGGCAGGCGTAGGCCGACCGACTTGGTTGGCGAAATCCGACTGGGAGCGCGTGGGCGGACTCAATTGGCCCCGAGCCCCCGAGTGGGTCGGATGGTTGCTCGGGTCGGCAGAGCCCGACTGACTTTGTCGGCGGTTTCGCCGATGCGTCTTGGACCGGTGGGTGTAGCCTCGAGCTCCCGGAGCGGTCGAGAGCTGGTTGGGGGGTTTGTTCTTGCTAGCCGAGCCCGACCGACTTGGTCGGAGGGCCCTGGCTCGATGCCGTTCCAGTCGGCGCGGACGCTCAGTTGCCTTGGGCAAGGTTCCGGTGTCCGAGCGTTAGTTTTACGTCGTAGCTAGACGTTGCCTAGGTCGGCGTGGACGACCAAACGCCTTGGGCGAGGTTTAAGTGTCCGGATGCTCGTTTTACATCGTAGCTGGACGCTACCTTGGTCGGCGTGGATGACCAAACGCCTTGGGCGAGGTTTAAGTGTCCGGGTGCTCGTTTTACGTCGTAGCTGGATGCTGCCTTGGTCGGCGTGGACGACCAAACGCCTTGGGCGAGGTTTAAGTGTCCGAGTGCTAGTTTTACGTCGTAGCTAGACGTTGCCTGGGTCGGCGTGGATGACCAAACGCCTTGGGCAAGGTTTAAGTGTCCGGGTGCTCATTTTACGTCGTAGCTAGACGTTGCCTAGGTCGGCACGGACGACCAAACGCCTTGGGCGAGGTTTAAGTGTTCAAGTGCTAGTTTTACGTCGTAGCTAGACGTTGCCTAGGTCAGCATGGACGACCTGATGCCTTGGGCGAGGTTTAAGTGTCCGTATGGCTGGTTTAACGCCGGAGCTAGGCGAAGGGCGTCCATCCCATGTCCTCATCTGGTGAGGCTATCTATAGGAGGAGTGGCCGCTGTCTGTCCCACGTGTACGCCCCGTCCGCAGGTGTGGGACCTAGAGGGGGTGAGCGGACGCGTGTTTACCTCGCGTTGGTTTGAACACCGTGCTCGTGGAGCTACTAACGGGTTATCCGAGTGGGCCCTGGAGATCCCTCCCTAGGGGGACCATTCCGAGCGGACGATCCCTGCGTCGGGTGTCCGACCCGCTGGGGGCAACCCATAAGAAACCTTTCTTTACTCGATCCCGTATTGGACCTCGGGCCGTCCGCCGACTCGGAGCGCAGCTGGCTGCCACCCATCGATGGGTTCCGCGGGAGAGTGTGAAGTATGGTCTCGGATACGAGTTAAGGTGATTAGGTCGTCCGTCGACCCAACTAGAGACCCACTGGGGGCTCGCCTTGTCCTCGCCCCTTGCTCAATTTCTACTGGGGCAGCTTGAAATCCACTTGGTGGATCAGGCCTTCGGAACCCGTAGCGCTCTTGCCACCTCGAGGCCGCATCGGCCCGGTGGGCTTTTTATACCTGTTTCGATCCAATTGACCCAGCCTAGAGGCGGAGATCGAGATGTCACGAGGCGTGTCGCCCCTGAAGCGGTGCCCTGACGCCTCCTGCAGGTTTTTAATGCACATGGAGGCAATTAAATGCGATGTGAAATGAATGGGAACTGATGCATCTCACCAGCGGCCCGGCGTGGCGCTCGGACGGGACGTGCGACGATTCAACCGAGAAGGTGTCTGTTTGACTGTCGTCCGCCCGGCTGGTGCCTGTTCGGCACCTATAAACTTGGTGCAAGGGCTTTGGAGCGAAGCATTTGCCTTAGCCCTCCCCGCCTCCACGCCTTTGCCTGAGACAAAAGAGAGCAAAAGAGCCAGAGAGTTCTTCACCTTTCCCCTTCTCCCACCTTTTTGCCGTTTCCATCCCTAGAGATGTCGTGGCCGGAATGTTCTGCCCTGCCCAGCCGCGCGATCAACCTGGAGAAGAAGGGGTTCCTTCTCCCGCAAGGCGTTTCGAGGTGGAGGGTGCTGACGGGGGTCGCGGTCCCCTCGCCGGCCGCCAATGAGATCGTCGTGCCTGCCTCATTTTACAAGCACGGGTTTGGGCTCCCGCTCCATCCGTTCGTCCACGGGCTGTTGCACTTCTACAAGGTCGAGGTGCACCACCTCAATCCTAATGGAGTGCTCCACATTGCAGTCTTCATCACGCTGTGCGAGGCGTTCTTGGGGATCGCTCCCCACTGGGCGCTCTGGAGGCACTTCTTCCAGGCGCGGCTGAGGAAGGACCAGCCGGCGGATACTCTGGCGCTCATGGGTGGCGCAGCCCTCCAGCTGCGCGCCGGCCGCGCGGCGGACTACGTCGACTTGAAGCTGCCGTCGTCGAATCGGGAGTGGCACCCCGAATGGTTTTATGTCCAGAACCTGGGAGGCAGCGCCCCAGCTTTCACGGGCCGGCACCACGAGGCGGGGCCCAAGTGGAACTGGGGCCCCGACAAGAGGGAGAAGAAGAAGGTGGAGATAATTCTTGAGCAGATCAAGGCCCAGAAGAGGCGGGGCCTGACCGGCGAAGTCGTTGTATGCGCATTTATGAAGATGCGCGTGCAACCCCTCATGGAGAGGGCTCGTCCCATGTTTCAGTATGAGGGGGCGTCCGACCTCACGAGATGGCGGAGTCGGAGCTCACTGCGTCGGAGGTTGAGGCTCGGGTGGCCGCCGTCCTGGTCGGGAGCGCCACCAAGGCGGCGGGCGGCCGCCCCGAGCCGTTCTCGGCGGGAAATCCCCCGAACTTGGTAAGCCTGAGCGATTCTTTCCCTTTTTCTTCCTTCCTCCTTGGCTCTTAGCATATTGACCGATCAACGCCTTTGTGTTGTCCAGGGGTTGGCCGGGATGGTCTACCGGGCATTGCTGCCAGGGGAGAAGGAGCAGAGGGTCGAGGCCCGCGCGGTGGCCGCACTGCACGAATCCACTCGCAAGAGGCGGAAGGAGGAGAGGAGGAGGAAGAAGAAGCAAGAGCATGTGGCGAGAGCCGCGCGCAGCAAGGAGGCCTCCGGATCAACCGCCGCTGACACGATCGATCCGGAGTCGTCCTCGAGCGACGGCAACGGCGGTGACAATGCCGATCCGTATAGCGCGTTTGACTTTGGGCCGCTGTGGCAGTGGCCCAGATGGTGGCGGCGGCGCGAGCGCTGCCTCGATCGCACCTCAGGCGGAGGCGCCCTTGGCGGAGGAGCTCTCGGGGAAGCGAAAGGGTGACTCGCCTCCGCCAGGGAGGCAACCGAAGAGGGCAAAGCTGCCATGCACCCGCTCGGTGCGGGTCCGCAAGGAGGTGACGGCGCCCTAGCGAGGGTCGGCGCCGTCCTTGCAGCCGACAACGGTTGAGGCATCGACCGCGAAGCCGTCTCCGTCGACAAAGCCGGCGGGCGACGGGACGCCGCAGGCAGAGTTAGGGCCGCCGCAGGAGGAGAAGGTCCCGGAGGAGCTGGGGCCTGAGGGGGTCCCGATGATTCCTGGCGGGTCGGGGCCTCAAACAGAAGCCGGAGGGGGCGAGGAAGAACTCCCGCCGCCACCGCCAGGACCTTTGCCAGCTGGCACGATCTTGGCACCTGTCGTGATCCCGTCGCCGTCGCCTAGGGACCCGCCGAAGGGGGCGGTCCGGACGTTGGAGGTGGTTGTCGCTAGTCCACGGGTGGAGGCGGCGCGCAACCCCCCGTGAGCGCAGGAGTCCGCCCGGACGCCCTTGCCCGTGTTGATTTGGCCAAGCAGCAATCCGGCCGTCAAGCCGCTGTTCGTGCTGGACGACGAGGCGGAGGGCGGGGCGTGGGCGGCCCTCAAGGAGGGCGCGCAGCAAGTCGAGGCCGAGGTGAGCCAGATCCAGAAGTGTCTGGCTCTCGCCCTCGAATCCGCCGACAACGCACTGAACGCCATCTCCGGGAGAACTCGCCCGATCGGCGTGGTAAGCCAAACCGAACCCTACCCTCAACTTCTAGTGAGTTTTAGCGGTCGTCGGGCTTGATAGGGTGTCTGTACTTTGCAGGATTTGTTGGCCCGGTCGGAGGAGAAGTCGAAGTTCCTCCGCAGTTTGTATGGTCGGAGGATGGCCGCCGAAAAGGAGGGCGACCAGCTGCGCTCCGCGCTGCACGACGCTCGGGAAGCCTTGGAGCGCGAGCAGGAGGAGGCGAAGGAGGCCCGCTAGGAGCTTGAATTCCTCCTTGTGGAGGCCATCAAAGCTAGGGACACAGCCCGGACAGAGACAACCGCGGCAGAGAAGCTCGGTGAGGAGACCTGGGCCAGGCTCGAGGGGGAGCTTCGCGCTATGACAGACTCCGCGGCTGGTAGGCAACCCAGCCTCTTGGTGGATTTTTGTCATCGTAGTTTGCCCCTTTTTTGAGATTGTCTCGATCTGCAGAGCTGCGGAGGGGTCTCAACGACGCCGCAGAGGCACAGAGGCAGGTGTAGAAGGCGCGTGATGCGGCGGTTGCGTCGCGGGACGAAGCCGTGTCGGCGAAGGAGCTGGCGGAGAAGGAGCTCTCCGAGCACTCCGCCGAGCTGGCGACCCTTCGCAGGGTCGGTTGGGAGGTCTGCGATCGGGTGCTCGGGGCCGCCGTGCAAGGTCCGAGCTCGCTTGCCACTGATCTAACCCGCGTGCTGGAGCACGTCGAGAGCTCGGTGAGCGAAGGGGTCTTGCTCGGAGCTTCTTCGGCACTCGTCAACGTCATCTCCCACTACGACGGTATTGACCTCGATGCCGTTGGTAGTGGGATCGCCGCGGACCAGACCGAAGAGGGGATCGACGGGTTCGAGACCCAAGTCGAGTCGTGCGCCCAAGTGATCGCCAGCCAGATATCGCCGCAGAGCATCCTCCATCGGGAGTTAGAGGAAAAAGATTAGACGTTTTGCTTTCAGCAATGTAAGAACTTTAGTATGTAATGAACTAAAGTTTTTTTCGATGATTTGGCCGATCGAGCCAACCGTAAGTTCGACCTTATTTTCTGCACTTCCTTGAGGTGACGAACATCTGGCGACCATAGCTTTGAAACCGCGGGGGTTGTATAAGCGTAGGTCAGTATGTTTACACTTCTGAGGAAAGCGTAAAGAAGGCAGGAACTTAGGTATAAAACGTTCAGTTGCACTCGACACGGAAAAGGAGTGTTCCCGACCAACTATGGATCGCACCGCACGGGCACTTCTTTCTTCCGCGAAGCACTACCTCGCAACCATAGCCGTTGGGGCATAGGCCGTAGCACTTGGGTAGAGAGGGTTACCGCTAGGAGGAACCGAATGGCTAGCCAGGTCACCGACCCGTGTGAGTGTATGAACTTGGGTACGAGTCATTCACCTGTACTTGCGTGGGAAAGGAGTGTTCCTGCGTGGGAAAGGAGTGTTCCTGACCAACTATGGATCTCACCACACGGGCACTTCCTTCTTCCGCGAAGCGCTACTTAGCAACCGTAGCCGCTGGGGCGTAGGTCGTAGCACTTGGGTCGAGAGGGTTACCGCTAGGGGGAACCGAATGGCCAGTCGGGTCAACGACCCATGTAAGTGTAGGAACTTGTAGCCCCCGAGCGGTGCGTGGGGATCAAGCTATGGTCGCCACGCAGCGCTCAAACTCGGAGGAATAATAAATGTATGCGGGAATGAGAAAAAGTTTAGGGATAGAGTCGCCTTAACTTTTTACTCCACGTGTTGGAGTTGACGTGGCTATCAGGCCCCTCGAGCTAATTTGCCTTTTGCCACCTCTAGGCCGCAGCGGCCCGTCTAGGCCTTTCTTCGCGCCAACCATCGCAATGCAGTCGGCCCAGCCTAGGGGCCAAAACCGAGGGGCCGCGCGGCGCCCAGGCCGAAGCGGTGTCCTTTCGCCCCCTGCTGTCCCGTCGTATTTTAATGCGCAGTGGGGGAGTGAGGAGGACATGTCCTGTCGTGCGGGACGTGGAGTTAATGCGTGTGCAGTGCTCCGCCCGGGGCGACGCCCGCTTGGACCGCTCCGCCCCGCCTCTATAAATTCAGCATGGGGGCGTGAGAGCGACCACGCCAGCATTTCATTTGCCTCTCCGCCTCCCCACGCCCTTCTGCAACAAGGGAAGGAAAAGAGCCGGGGAACGCGAGTGGAGATGGCAAGCGGAGGCGACGACTGGAGGGCCGGCAAGCGCGATGCGGCTGCGGACCCGGGGGGCTTAAGCCCCAAGAGGTCCCGCACCGCGGCCGGGTCTTCCAGGGCCGCGGCGAGGGGAGGGCTTACCCTGCCCTCGTCGATCTTCTGCATCTGGAACCCTCTTACAGAGTGAGTTTCCTTTGCTTGGCCTTTTGGATGGTTTTGATTTCCTTCTGTTGCTGACGCTGAGCTGCCTCTTCTGTTCTTCCTGTTAGTGCCACTGGCTCGGGCTCTCGTGAGCCACCCGTGGCGCCCCCGCCGGCCGCCTTGGTGCGGGATCACGGATCTTGCCGAGCCGCTTCGAGGCTCCTCTACCCTCCCGGCGATCCCTGCAACGGAGGCAGGCGGCGGATATGGCATGATGTGTGATTCTGTTGCCTTCAATGTTCGAGCCTTGCCGCCGCCAAGAAGCGGGTATGTCAGACGCGAGCTCGGGTCGAGCCGCTAAGGAGGCTTCGCCAAGCGCCGCGAGGAGGCGCTGGCGTAGCGAGCTTGGGCTGAGGTCGTTAAGGAAGAGCTCGCCAAGACGCACGAGGAGGCGTCGTCGCAGCGGGCCCGGGCCCAGGCCGCCGAGGAGGAGCTCGGCAAGATGCACAAGGAGCGCTGGGCCTCGCGCGAGAACCTCCTATCCATGCTCCTCCCGGCCAACGAGAGCATGGGCAGGAGCTTGGATCCACTGGGGGTGAGGCTGAACGAGCCGCTGGAGCATATCTTCGCGTCGCGATCGCCTTCGCCGCACCAGGCGCCGACGCCTTAGCCGATCGCGCGCTTGAACGAAGCGCTCGCTTTCGCTGCGAAGGGGAGGTCGCCATTCTGGCGGCGTAGCACGTGCTGTCCTGCTGCGCCAGCCGTGACGCCTCCTTCGACCCGACGGCGACCGTCCCGGGATCGTAGACGACACAGCCCCAATACGGGCCGAAGTGCGGGCAGCGGCGGAGACGGTGGTGGAGCGGCTCAGCGTTGACGCCCGGGGCGCGGACGACGAGGGCGAGTACAACTCCGACGACGATGCCTTCGGTTAGCTTAGGAACTCTAACTTTTGCTTCTATGCGATGTAATGTTTATGCAATATGGATTCTGGGAACTTTGCTTGGTGTTTTGCATTTCCTTTCTGTGGTGAGCACTCGTTGAGTTACCGTGGCCCTTAGGAACCGCAGGGGTCCCATGAGCGTAGGTCAGAGTGCTAACACTTTAGAGGAAAATGCAAAAATAGCAAAGGACTTGGCAGCCCAGAAGCGTGTCCCGAATCGACCATGGTCCGCGCCGCATGGGCACTTCCTTCTCCCACAAAGCACTACTTCGCAACCGTAGCCGCTGGGGCGTAGGCCGTAGCACTTGGGCCGAGAGGGTTACCGCTTGCGAGGGACCTGATGGTCGGTCGGGGTGCCGATTTGAATGAGCATGCAAACGAGTAGCCCCCGAGTGGCGCATGAAGACCAGGGCATGGTCGTCACGCTGCGCTTCGAACTCGGAGGATTTGGTGGAGATGCGAGAATAAAGGAGAAGTTTTAAGGATAGAATCGCCTCAACTTCTCAATACTCCATGCGTTAGGTACAATGTTACCCTCGGCGTCTTTGAGTCAAAAGGTGTCGGGTCGGAGGACCTCCACGACAGTGAAGGGACCTTCTCCATTGCCCAGACTTCTTTTTTACAAGGACATGGTTGGCTAGCCACTCGGGGTGGCGCACCTCTTTTATAAACCCTGAGGCCAAAGGTTCGGCGATCTCTCCCCCTATGATCTTGCGATTTTCCTCGTTGAAGCGGCGCAAGCATTGGGCGACCAGCCTTGAGCCAGGTCGGATATTCAAGGAGTGCTCGGTGACTTCCTGTGGGATTCCTAGCATGTCGGAGGGCTTCCATGCGAAGACGTCCCGGTTGGTGCGGAGGAAGTCGACAAGCGCGCTTTCCTATTTGGCAGGGAGCGTGGCTCCGACCCGCACGGTCTTGGCCGGATCCTCGGGATCGACTGCGACCTCCTTCGTGTCCTCGGCGGACTTGAAGGAGCCTAGCCCCGACTTGCTGGAATCGAGGGCGGACTTGGAGGTTTCCCTCTGGCGGTTTTCGAGCTCGGCAGACGCGATGATCGTCGCCGCCACCGCATGCTCTGCTTTCGTAGTTGTGGCGAATTTGAAGAGCGAGGCCACAGTGATAACTCCCTGTGGTCCCGGCATCTTCAGCTTGAGGTAGGTGTAGTTGGGGATGGCCATGAACATGGCGTAGCATGGCCTCCCCAAGATGGCGTGGTAGGAGCCAAGAAACCCCACGACCTCGAAGCTGAGGGTTTCGGTGTGGAAGTTGTCCGGGCTCCCAAAGGTGACGGGCAGGTCGATCTGCCCGAGCGGGTAGGCCCGCTGGCCAGGGACGACGCCGTGGAAGGGCGACTTGCTCGGTCGAAGACGCGAGCGGGGGATTCCCATGGCGTCGAGAGTCTCAACATACAGGACATTGAGGCTGCTGCCGCCGTCCATGAGCACCTTGGACAGGCGCTTTGGCCCCACGACGGGGGCCACGACCAGCGGATATCTCCCTGGCTGAGGAACGAGGTTGGGGTGGTCAGTCTGATCAAAGGTGATCGGTGACTCCGACCACCGGAGGTACTTGGGTACGGCGGGAGTTGCCGTATGGACCTCCCGGAAGGCGAGCTTGAGCCGCCGCTTGTCGGTGTAGCACGTCGGCCCGCCAACGATCATGAGGCAGCCGTCGGGTTCCGGAAACTTCGGCGTCGCCTCATACGCTTTCGGCATTTGGTGCGAGTCCGCTTCCTTTGCCCGCGTGGGGCTCCGGAAATGAAGCGCTTCAGGGTTTCGCAATCCCTGTACTTGTGCTTGATGGGGTACCCGTGATGCGGACACGTACATCCATCGGCTTTCGGAAGTGTCGGGTTCTGCCGCGCGCTTTGCTTGGCGGGGTGGTCGGCCGCGGCAAGTATGGCCCTCGCGGCCTTGCTTCCCCTTCCGCTTCCGTTTGTCGGAGCGATCGGAGTGCAAGCTTTCTTCTTGGCTTCCCGCTTAGCCTTCCCTTGTCGAAGATGGCCCCTGACCTCCTCGCCAGAGGCGTGGTTGGTGGCGATGTCCAGAGCTCCTTGGTGGTCTGGGCTTGGCGCAGCCCAGCTTGTGGACCAGAGCTTTGGAGGTGGTGCCGTAGATGAACGCCCTGATGACGTCGGCGTCGCAGATGTCGGGGAGCTCATTGCACTGTTGGGAGAAATGCCGGATATAGTCCCGGAGAGTCTCCCCTGGCTGCTGCTTGCAGCCCTTTAGGTCCCAGGAGTTCCCAAGGTGCTTGTATGTGCCCTGGAAATTGCCGACGAAGAGACTCTTCAGGTCGGCCTAGTTCCTGATGGTCCCTGCGGGCAAGTACTCGAGCCAGGCTCGAGCCGAGTCCGTGAGGTAAATCGGGAGGTACTGGATGATAAAGAGGTCATCAGCAGCTCCCCCCGCCCGGCATGCGAGCCGGAAGTCTTCTAACTAGACACTAGGGTTTGTAGTCCTAGTGTACTTGGTTATATTGGTTGGTGCCCGGAATCTGGTGGGGAAGTCCGCATGGCGGATCTCCCGACCAAACGCCCGCGGCCCTGGACCATCGGGGCTTGGGCTGCGGTCGTTTCGCCGACCGCTGTCCACAGTCCGCGATTGGGCCGCTCCGCCAATAGCTCTCCTTTGTGCCTCGGGGGTGGCGCGGACGTCGCGACTGTTGCCCAGTGTGGCGCTCGAGTCTGCGAGGCCTAGGGTCGCCAGGAGGCAGCGCCGCCGCCAGCCGGACATGATGGTCCCGAGTGGCAGTATGGCTCGGGTGGCTTGAGGAAGCCCCTGAGCGGTGGGAACTGGAGGCCTGCATGTGCTGCACGGTGGCACGCTCCACCAGCCCCCGGAGGTTCTGGTAGGTGGCCTTGGCCTTCGAGTCCTCTGACTCGGGGATGCGCGAGCGGCATTCTTCTGCGGCGACATTCGGCTGGCGTGGGGAAGAACAGAAGTCCGTTAGACCCCTCGGCCATTGGTGTTGTACTGCAAGCGCGCGCGCGGCGCCGGTCGTGTGGGAAGCCTGGTGACTCTGCACCAGGTCGGCCTGGAGTTTGTCAACCTTGGCCTTTTGGGCCTCCAGCTCATCGTGCTGTAGCTGGAGCTCAGCGCGGTGAGCCTGGAGGTGTTGCTCGCAGAGAGTCTCCGCCTCCTGTGCCTCGGCGCGTCGGGTGGCGGTTCCTGGACTTGCGGGGGTTGCGACCGGGTCGGTCGCACCCGCCATGTTGCACTTGCGGGAGTACAACTCGTCTGCAGTGTGCTCCGTGTCGGAGCAGGAATCGTGGGTGGAGGAAAAATCCAGCAGGTCATAGACGGAGGCCGGCACGTAGCCGGCCATCGCCACGAGTCGCAAGCCTGTGGGGGGCGACGTCGTCGCCATGTGACTCATGCGTCTTGCCACCGGGCGGCACCGCGCTGATAAACTCGGCGTCGGGTCCGCTGGGGCCTCGAGCCGGAGGTTGCCGAGGGCGTCGGCGACGGAGTCTAGGCTTGCAGCGGATGCCTGGTCCCGAGAGGTGGCGGGGACGAGCACGAGCTCTCCCGCCGGGGTGACGACGAAGTCGAGGGAGCCGAAGCGAATCCAGCTCCTCGACGCAGATGCGCCGTCGTGGGTGAAGAAAGCCATCAAGGAGACAAATGGGAATCCGGAGACGCAGCGGAGATGGCCTTACGAAGGCCCCTACGGCGCAAGCTAACCGCCGGTGTTTATTACCGCAAGTAAATTTGTAAGTTAAGAGGCCGCACGCTCCCTCTCCTTGAATGGTTAGACACAAGGAGCCCAAGATGTATACTGGTTCGGGCTGAACGTCCCTACTTCCAGTTCGTGTGGTGGTTCTTTATTGCTTAGAGAGCAGAGGACTGCCCGGTGTTACAAGAGAGGGCTAAGGTCAGGCCTCGAGCACCTCGTGCAAGTGGGGTGGTCGGATGGCTCGATCTGGGACTACTCGATCTGTGGTCTACCGAATGCCTTGATCGCTTCCGAATGCCAATGCCCTTCCCTGAGGGTCCTGCCTCCCTTTATATAGTCGGAGGGGGCAAGTTACACGGGAGTTTGGAAAAGAAAAGAGTAGGGGTGTGCTACGTCCAAGAGTCCGGTCTTGATCTGGCGGCGATGGTAGCGAGTTCTGCTCATTCCATGTCTGGGTTAGTAGACACAGCGGGTAGCGTTCCATTGGGAAGCGGCGCACCTGCCCTCTGTGCGCCTTTCAGATGCTGACGTTGTTACGCCGTGTTCTGGTGTCACCTCGAGAGGGTGCGCGTCTCTCCACTGTGCACGACGGGGTGAAGAGACCGGCGCTTGACTAAGGCAGCCCCCTGGCCACCTTGGGAAGGAGCCACCTGCCCCATCGTGGCCGTCGTGTCCGCGGGGCAGGTGACCAGCTTGAGGTCAATCGGCGACGTGGCGGAGGTCGTTGAGTTGGAGCTCGTTGGGGCTCCGACCTGAGGCCTAGTCGGAGCCTGCGGGGGCGCCCGACCTGTGGCCAGGTCAGGGACTTCGGGGGCGCCCGACCAGAGGCCAGGTCGGGGCCTGTGGGAACACCCGACCAGAGGCCAGGTCGGGGCCTGTGGGAGCGCTCGACCTGAGGCCAGGTTGGACCGCCCCTAGCGGGCTTGACCGAGGCCGAGGGTCCTTCATGGCCCAACGAGGCCTTTGGCCAGAGCTGGGCCCAAGACGGCACATTTGGTGTTCCGGCCAATATTCAGTGATAATCCCATCTGTAAGTGACGGAGACTTTGGTAATACCCCCTCTAGCACTCTGCATCACTGCCAGTCTGGCCACCGTGTCCAAACGACTGAGAGGAGAACGATCTTGAAATAGATGCATACTTCGCTGTGGGGTACCCCTAGTATGAGTATTCGTCAGTACTTGAACGCTGCCCAGCATGGTCTAGAGTCGTTCACTGTCAAGTACAAAAATAAGATTTTTTCCATGGGGATAGTGAATTTTTTGTTCAATGGAAGGTCATGTATGATCTATACCAGACAAACGCCCTCGACACGGCCTTACTAAGTTGCTGGACTCTGTAAGTGTCTTATTTACAAAAATACATTGTGTGCACCCTTGTACTATACTAACTTGCAAGCCTAACTAATTTCTTCTTATGTAGAATGGAGATACAAAGATGCAGAAGGGAGAGTATTTTTGACATAGGCTTCATCGACCCATTAGTTATCAACGAGACAACCGTTAATGACTATCCAAGTGACGAGACCAACATATACAGAGCGCTAATGGGACAAAGGTATAAGTCAAAAATATATCTACCCTATGCATTTGAGTACATGTTTTCGTACCGCCTCGTTCTACTCCTTTTTCATAACACGATGTTAGAAATAATTAGTTATCCATGTTGACATATATATGTACAGTTTTCACTGGATTCTTCTTATGATCGAGCTAGATCGTAGCCTGATCATAGTTATGGACTCGAAAAGAAAACCAGTTGAAAGTATCAAAACTTGATCAACATGCTCAACCGGTATTCTTGTTCTTTTCATTATTGTACTAGTTCTATTTCCTTCCATTTGAAACAAATTCTAATCATGTACAATTCGTAATCACATGTGTAGTGCATTCGCACGGTTCCGTGCTAAAACCAGGGGCGTATTCAAGGAGAAATTTGATATTACAATTGCCTCTCGAGTACGTATATCATAATGCTAGCTTTTTAGTTAGTTCACTTAATTTCCTTGTATCCATTTCACACTTTCAAATTTTTTCACCGTAGGTCTTGAGACAGCCGCCGGACAACAATTTATGCGGCTACTATGTATGTGAATTTATGTGCACCCAAACCGGAGGCGCTGACCGCATGCTAAAAGGTGACAAAGGAGTGAGTAAATATAATTACTAGCTTAATGATGCCTAGGTACTCCTTATATCTTGTACAAATTCAAGGATTGATTAGTTAATGACTTAATGACAGGTGCCTCAATATCTGGCGGAACAAGGTTTGAAACTCTCGCTAGTGCGAGTGAGAGCAATCCAAGAACAACTCATCGACTTCATTTACGATGAGGTCATAAATCCGAAAAGCGAGTTTCACGAACCAAATGTAAATAGGTGGGGCCCTTCAATAAGGACCGGTGAACTGTCGGGGTCAACATCTACGGCTAGCAAGAGCGATGCACGTAAAAGATCCTGATGAACAGAAGGAAAAGAAAGACTAAAGTTGTAATTAAAGTTGTTAATGAATGTTCTGTGATCCCGATGAACAGAAGAACTAATATGTGTACATATTGTAATACATTAGTTATAATTAAAGTTGTTAATGAATGTTGTTTTGTGATTTAATTATTAGTCAATTATGCATGATTGATTATATGTGCTTTAGTTAGTTGTACACACACATATATTATATATATATATAACATAATAGCTAGTGGACACACACACACACACATATATATACGGCTCATAGCTCATCAATACCGATTGGAGAAACCAACCGGTACTGATAAGGGCCTCAAGGGACTCATGGGCTAGTGCTACGTGTGGCCTCCAACCGGTACTGATACTCTGGCCTGTATCGGTACTAAAGACCATTTTTAACCGGTACTGAAGGCTAGTTCGGTAGTAGTGGAATGGTCCAATGATTTTAGGTCTGATTGTGTACAAAGTTGCAACTTCTTTTTGCACCTTATAATATTGCATTATGACATGGTATATTTGTGTGCAATAAACTGGATAGGATGAGAATGGTTCGAACCTATCAGGATCTATAATTTGTATTTCGACCCATATGTGTATACTGTGTTAGTACTATGATCAATAGCTAGCGCACAAATCCAATATTGACATATCATATCCATACATGAGATAAATGACCAGGGTAAGATCCTTAGAAGTTGGCGTCGTTGTCGCCAAAACCCGTGGTGTAAAAGTAACCATGCGATGGGGCTTTTTCTTCATTATCTGAATAAGTTCAACAAGAAATGATTGAGTACGAAAATCATTCTCAGCAAGACTTGTACACAAATATTATATAGTATGCAAGGCCATGTCAAAGGAATGGCTATCCTACCAAGTTTTCCAATTTTGTATAAAGCAAACCATCATTTGCAATATTGAATAGTAGATTGCAACTGAAAATTTGTGAGTGTCTCATACTTGATAATAAATAGTAATAAAGTATAAGTAATCATAAATAAATAGGTGGCTTCTAGCTAAAAACATTTAAAAACTTAGTAAAGTTCTTACGCACATGCACCATATATGGATTCCCCATCCACTCACCACACATTTTCCAAATAATTTTCTAAAAACATAAAGCTACCTATTGTGAGATGTAACCAAACGATGTCCATGATAGGGGATACGACTATCCAAATAGATTTATACTATGTAGAAGTTGTACTGCTTTACCCACATGACATAATCATCTCTTAATGTCGACCATGACACACTTATATTGGTTTGTGACTAAGAGATCATGACAAAGCCTTTATATTGGCAATCCTAACAATAAACCATCCGTTGATACATTTTTCATATAAGGAGTACCCCTCCAACATCCCAAGAGCTCAAACGTTGTGTTGGTAAACCATGCTTACTAAGCAAGGTTCCTTCCGGTCAAGGAGTACACCCTCCATGCTCAACTAACCCAATATTACCTATCAGCTACCACTTATAGTTTTGCTACTAGTCTGCGACAATTTATTATGCTAGGGCCTTTTCATAAACACATGTAGTTGTGTAGAAGTACTTAGGTCTATGGCACAATAGAGCAGTTATTAGTAACCTAGGTGAGACTGCCACATTTCCTGTATGCACCTACACCTTTCCAACAACCACTCACCTAAGTTCAAAACATGTTTTCCACTTTCATTTATACTCAAAATATCAGAGGTAGATCCTTTGAACCATATCACAAGTATTTCTCATTTTAAATATTTTGACCATGATCCAAGCTAATGGCCTGATAACAGTATAAGCATGCAAAAGCATCTAGCAATAATTGTTACTATACAATTTCACTTTTAATATTTACAAACAGTGGATAGTGTTACTTGGGTGACAATGATGAAGATATCAATTTGTCAAGGTAGGGTGAATGCAACAATTGGATGTATCTACTATCCTTATAAACATAGCAATTTTTACCCAAAATTACATACATGCATAATAGTTTTAAACACAACATAAATAATGGTAAGATATGGGATCAATATGGTCAATTAGGGTGCTTCTCTTGCTTGTTGAACTCTTGGTCTTGCTCTGATTCATTGGCAAGACATTCTGGGATATCGGTATCTATACACGAAGAATCAAATAGTGAAAATAAGAGCCAAAAGGATACAAACAGAGACCAAATTCAAATATCTTCACATATTAAGAAGGAGCGTGATTTTATAAAAAATTTAGAAACTGATTTCACTCAATTTGTAGTTTTATGCAAAAATTATAAACATTTGAATTTTGCTTGGATGAGAAAATCTTGAAAAAGGAAAAATGGAAGAATGTGGATGGCATCGAAGACATATTCTATGAGATTATGTCTTCCAACTGAGAAGGCATATTTTCTTTAAGTTTGAAAGCATTTTTTTATATTTAAAGAAATGGATTTTTCTCTCGGAAAGACTGACGGGTGGGGTTTACATGTCAAATTTTTTATTATTTTTCATCGAGGCTGATAGGCATATTCTATGAGATTATGTCTTCCAACTAAGAAGGCATATTTTCTTTAAGTTTGAAAGCATTTTTTTATATTTAAAGAAATGGATTTTTCTCTCAGAAAGACTGACGGGTGGGGTTTACATGTTAGATTTTTTATTATTTTTCGTCGAGGCTGATAGGTGTGGTATGTCGTGATACATATTCAAATTCCAGTTTAAGTTATAAAACTGTTCACTTATCCTATTTAGGCCCACATGTCTTTGACTCATTATACTTAAACATGTTTAACTAACTTAACAAATATCATTAACGCTAACTTTCAGGCCCACTTGACAGAGAGAGATCACAGGAGCGAGATGAGCGCCATGGTTGAGCTCATTCCTAGGATTGCTAGTGGTGAAGCAATGGCGAAGAGGTCAGGGTGAAGCCAGAAATGGAATAAAGGTGTCAAGGTGAAGCTCTAGGTGGCAACGATGGTTGAAATGGTGCTCGGAGTCAGTGGTGCAACAGTGAGAGGTGACGGAGGCTTTCGGGTCAAAGGGCAACTAAGTGAAAGAGAGCAGCTTAAGTCGACGGGGTCATCACGTTAGCTAGAGGGGACCTACGTGAAGCTACAGTAATAAGCATGGGGACCAATGGTCATCAGTGCAGCGGCGAAGACCATCTATGGTAGAACCATGATCGTCATCTGTGAAACTTCGATTTTCTATACTATCTTCTCAAATTTATCTAGCGCCTTAGCATCTTGGGATTACTAGGAATGTATCGGGTGGTCTAATGGTGGTGGTGCAGCTCTAGAGAAGCTAGTCGATGATGGGCAGTGGTGGCAAAAAAAAGGAAGTACCTCGGTAGTGAACTTGACTAAAGAAGCTGCAAGGACACTTGCCTAAGCTTGCATGCTTAAGATGGTTAAGAAGTAATGAATCACTAAGGAGCTCACTGAATCAACAGGAATCAATAGTAATGGTGTCGGTGGCAAAAAACAAGGGAAAAGAGGTATGACAATGAGAATCAATAGTAATGTGCAATCCAACTAAGAAAAGTTTCGAAAAATTCTGAAAAAATCATGGATGTACATCTCATCTTACCCCATCTACATATAAAATTTCATGATCAAATTCGTCCTATGCTAGAAGTTACAAAAAGACAAAGACAAACTTAAAAGTTCAAATGCACCTCAAATTTGTCTTTTGATTCACATGAAAACATGATGTAGATGGGGTAAGATGAGATGTACATCCTCAGAATCGAAATTCAGTTGGATTGCACGGTGATTGCATGGTGGTCATAGTGACTTGTCTCTAGTGTGTCCGTTAGAGACAAGGAAGATGATGGCGACGCAGCTTCCCTTAGTTCCAACTGTGACATCAAACACAGGAGAGGTATGTGTGGAGCTCAAAGAAGCCATTGATGTAGATGTCGAGCAAGGAAGCTCACCAGAACAATAATGGTGTAGTGGCATGCTCACCAGCATCAAAGACGATGCTCATGTTCCATCTAAACCAGAGCACAAGGAGCTTGGGTGTTTGCAGAAATGGAAGGAGTGGTGAGCGGAGAAGACGGTGATGCATTCACTGGAGCTTAAGTATGTGCGAGCGGTTCAGGAAGAGATTACAAGTTCTCATGGACGCGGTGAGACAAAACGTAGGAGTGGAGTGCAAGTTCTCTCCTCCGTCGGTGACACACAGAAGAAAACAAGGAGAAGGAAGGCTATGCAGCGATGGGATGGGCCAACGAAGACAGGCGCGAGGTTGACTAGGCACTGCTCGGTTGGCATACAATGCATCCATGTGAGGTGAACAACAAACAAGTGTGGCAGCGAATAGAGGGCATCAAGGTGGCTAGCAGAAGGTCCCACGGGCCAACGGTAGGGTAGAGGGTAAGCTCGAGCTTCCTCCTCACACGGGCGAGTGAGGCCACGGTGGCGAGCAGCGTAGACATAAGGTGGACAAAGGGGTAGGTGGGGCTGGGTTATCAGCGAGAGAGAGAGAGAGAGAGAGAGAGAGAGAGTTAAGAGGAAAAATAGTTTGGTGAAAATACGCTTTCACATGAAGAAGATGGGTTTCAACTAGCTGCTTTTAGAAATCCAATTTCTAAAATGTTTTTCCATTGGACTTTAATTGCATAGAACCAAGTTTAGATTTTTAGAAATAACAAACCAACTTCAAAAAGTATGAAAATTTTGTAGAGTTACTTTAGATCATTTAGAACTTAAATAAAATATTTTTAGGTTCTAGACAAATTTTAAATAATGTTCAAAATTCAAGGACTACAGCTAGAAAATTAAAAAACAATTTCTTTATTGCAGTAAGTAATTTTGGAATGTAGAATATACTTTTTATTGCATTTTGATATGTTACAAAACTGAACATTTAAATTGCAGTAATCACATATTAATTGTCTTTAATGTACTGCCCAATTTTTGTCACGCGTTAACGAGGTTTCCTTCTATACCTTTGGGTGTCTAGCAAGTATTCATGTAATGATGTTAATTACTACTGCTAGTAGTATAATTGATCTAGGCTTTGCCATGTTCACGCTTGTATATGAGATAGGTATGTATGATTCGGTGATCTTGCTCTTCAATATGTCTAGTGTACATGTTGCACTTTATTTTATCAATATTTTAGGAATTAAAACTAGTCACAAAATTGCATAATTTTTTAACAATTCAAAACATGATAAGCACTTTTTGATGGCTGGTTTCATCGAGGCAATGAAACCAAAGTTCACTGGTGTAAATTTCAAGAGATTGTAGACAAGAGTCCCATTGTGACTTTCGGCTATGAATTTATGTTGGGTCATGTTACCGAGACCTCATCCTACTGGTAGGTCAAGAGAGTTGGACACGACTACATCAAGAACTCTATCGAGCTGTGGGAGTCACTTGAACATAAATTTGTTGCCTCTGATGCTGGACGTGAGTTATATGCGTGGAGCATCACCATGATTGCAAAATGGTTAATAACCATTTGGTAGTCGAGCAAGCTCATGAATTACAACTTATCAACAAAGCTAATAGTCATTTTTATATTTTTGTAATAAGGTTGTTAAGCATGTTTCTAACTCCACAAATGATGGTGAGGCCAATGTGGGGCATTCACATTTATGTCTTATAAATTTTGGTTGTATATCTCGGCTTTCGAGTTTGATTTCATTCCAAACTTTCCCATTGTCAAAGGATCAAAATGTCATGCTAAGCAACATCAAAAACTTCACAAGGCTATAGAGGAAAGAAATTTGGCAACATTTAAACTTATACATTCAGACTTGTGTGAGATGAATGGTATATCGACAAAAAGAGGAAAAAGATCTCTCATGACATTAATTGATGATGCTACTAGATACTGCTATACGTACTTGTTAAAAACAAAAGATGAGGCTTTAGACTAATTTAAAACTTGTAAGACTGAAGTTGAGAATCAACTATACATAAAGATTAAAAGAGTTAGATCTAATCATGGTGGAGAGTATTTCTCAAATGAGTTCCCCCAATTACATGTGGATCATGGAATTATCTATGAAATGACACCTCCCATTTGCCCCAATCCAATGGGGTTGCTGAAAGAAAGAACCACACTTTGACTGACTTGGTTAATGCCATGTTAGGTACTACGTACAAGTTTATCTAAGGCATGGTGGGGGATGGGTGTGTTGGTTGTATGTCATGTCTTGAATAGGGTTCCTACTAAAAATAGTGAGATTACTTCGTACGAAGGATGGAAAGGGAAAAAAACCATCACTTTTTTATTTGCACATTGGGGTTCTCGGTGAAAGTCAATATACCAATAATGAATAAGTGAAAACTTGGAACTAAAATAATGGATTGTATCTTTCTGTGGTATGCTCACCATAGCATAGCCTATAGGTTTCTAGTAGGTAAATCTGAGGTACCTGACATGCCCATTAATATGATAATAGAGTCTCGGGATGCTATTTTCTTTGAAAATTTATTTCCTATGAAGGATTCACATAGTATGACTAGACAAGTAAACAATTTGACTTCTAAACCTTCCATCCAAATTGAAGACACACATGAACATACACATGAGGAGGATGATAGTGTTGTAGCTCTTTGTAGGAGAAAGAGACAAAGGAATTCAAAATCCTTTGGTGATGACTTCAGTGTGTATCTTGCAGATCATGTTTCCAAATCCATTTAAGAGACATATGCATCTGTTGATGCAAAATACTGGAAGGATGTTGTTCTTAGTGAGATGGATTCTATTATCGCTAGTGTAACTAAGGAAATAACTAATTTTCCATTTGGCTGCAAGCTAGTTGGATACAAGTGAGTGTTCAAAAAGAAGCTTAAGCTTGATGGCACATCGAAAAGTACAAGGCACGGCTAGTTGCTAAAAGCTATACAAAAAAAAAGTTTAATATATCTTTGATTCTTACTCACTCGTTGCCATAATGACCACTATTTGTGTACTTCTATCATTGGCTACCTCACATGGTTTTCTTTTCCATCAAATGGACATAAAGATGGCTTTCCATAGTAGAGAGTTGAATGAGGAAATTTATATGGAATAGCCTAATGGACTTATATCACCTAGACAAGAAGGCAAGGTATGTAAGTTATTGAAATCTTTGTATGACTTCAAGCAAGCACCTAAGCAAATGGCATCAGAAGTTTGATAGAACTTTGACATCTATAGGCTTTGTGGTAAATGAAGCCGATAAATGCATATATTAGTGCTATAGTAGGGGTGAAGGAGTAATTCTATATTTGTATGTTGATGTCGTATTTATCTTTGGGACAAATATTAATGTGATTAACATGGTTAAATCATTTTTATCCCAAAGTTTTGACTTGAAGGATCTATGAGAGGATGATGTAATCTTAAACATTAAATTGATCAAGGGTAAGAATGGATCGATCTTTTGCAATCCCATTATGAAGAAAATGTCTTGAGCCTATTCGGCTACATAGACAACAAAACCTTCTTCAACGCCCTATGATCTAAGTCTAATACTTCAGAAGAATCAAAGAATATCAAAGGATCAATTTAGATACTCTCAAATTATTAGTTCGCTCATGTACCTAGCTTGTGCTAACCAACCTGACATCCCTTTTGCTATGAGCAAATTGACCTCTAATCCAAGAGATGATCATTGGCACACACTTGAGTGGGTTTTTGTTATTTGAGAAGCACAATAAGCTATGGAGTTCACTATACTGAGTATCATAGTGTATTTGAAGGATATAATGATTCTAGCTGGATTTTTTTATGAAGATGAAATTAAGGCTATGAGTGGATACATATTCACTCTAGGTGGTGCTGCTATTTCATAGAGGTCTTGAAAATAAACCACTTTGATGAGATCAACTATAGAAGTAGAACTCACAACATTAGACACATGCACTATAGAGGCAGAATTACTACATAACTATTGATGAATTTACCGGTGGTTGAAAAACCAATTCCAGCTATTCTTGTGAACTGTGATAAATAAACAATTATCATCAAAGTAACAAGTGCAAAGTATAACATGAAATCCTCAATAACTATGAAAATATGATTGAAGTCTGTTAGGGAGAAACTTTAGAGTAATAGCTATGGATAATCACATGCAAACAGCTAAAAACCTGGTAGATCCTTTACAAAGAGACTATTACAAAATGTGAAAATTAATGCATTGAAGGAGATGGGAATGAGACCTACATGAGATACACCAAGTAGTAACCCTTCCTATGTGATCGAAGATCTCGTGAAGTGGAATTTTTTTTGTGTGACTAGAGAGTACAACCTTTATTTATAACCCACTCCTTTGGAGATGCATTACTCTCATATTTGTATGACAAGTTGACTTGTCTTGATGTGTTCTGAGGCATTAAAAAGCAAGGTACCGTTCTATAGGGTATTATTGTAAGAGCACACCTATGTGAGTCTAACTATTGGTCATGATCTGTGAAATGTGAGAACTCTCTAAGAAGCTCATGAAGAAACATAAGATTATGACCTATATGCTCCACTCGATGGGTAGCTTATCAGTAATCCAGTATCAGCTTAAGCCCTTAGTGAAACTTGTCCATACAAAACTGCCAATTCAAGGCTTAGTCCGTTGTGTAGTTGTGAAGGAATGTAGCTTATAGTTCTAAGTGGATGTTCAACCCTAACAACTCTCACTAAAAAAACTGGTATATTAACAATATTTTGGAACAACATGCAAACGCTTTGTGCTTGGGATCTGGTGGGGGATTCTTGGAGAATTTGAGTTGTCGGGTTTGGGCCATATAAAATTATTTAGAAATTCTAATAAATCCCAAATTCCCCTTCATGCATGGTGGAAGATAGGAAGTTTACTACCACATTGTTGCTCTAAGTGGAGGGACACTCATTTATAAGTTGGAGCATGTCCATGCCTAGTTGAACCAAGCAAAAGAAGAACACACATGTGCACTCGCTTGCCTTAGCACGCCATCGCCCACTCACGGCATGCGCGTGAATAGTTCGGTAATTTTAGGTCAGATTGTGTGCAAAGCTGCAGCTTGTTTTTGCACATCAAAATCTTGCATAATGACATGGCATATCCTCGTGCAACTGAGCAATATTTGAATTGCACTAATCCTGTGAGGCTATTATGGCATGCATTGATTGTCTTTAATGCAGTCTCCAATTTTGTGATGGGCTAATGAGGTTTCCTTCAATACCATTGGGCATCTATATGAGTAGGAGATATCCTCTCTACCACACACGCAAGAGAAACACCATTGCCTTCTTCCTTCCTCTCGCTGTGCTGCTTCAGCTACTTCATTCTCTTGTCAGTGTGCTTTGTTCGTGGTGAGAGCAATGTCTCCAAAACCATCTCCCCTTTTGGTCATGCACGGGAAGTGGTGAATTAGATTTTTAAGGAAGCGTTCGTGTGACTCCTCACTGCCTTCTTCAGTTGCTTCATATCTTCTTCGCCGGACCATACCCTACAGTGACCATCGCTAAAGCGATCCTCTATGAGCCGTGCCAATCTTTTTTTCGTATGGCTAAGGCCATGTTTGTTTGGATTTTTTTATTTAAAAGCTAAAAAGCTAAAGTTTAAATAAACGAGTAGTTTTTTATTTGGGTTTTTTAAAAACCATAAGCTTCCATATAACTAAAAGCCAAAAGCCACTAGAGAGAGGCTTTTTTTCAGCTTATTGATGGTTGGTTTTAGACTAATAACACTAAATTTAGATAAAATTATCCATCTCTATCACGTACAAAAGCCATTAACTTTTAAACTGTTTAAGCCAGAAAGCAGGTTTTAAGCTATAAGCAAAAAAAAAACCTAAGCCTAATCAAATAGGGCTTAAGTCTTATTTGCTAGCAATTACTCATGTGATCTAGTTGATTACTACCACTAGCAGTATGATTTGGGCGTTGCCATGTTCGCGCATGTATATGAGATAGATATTAATAATTTAGTGATCTTGCTGTTCAATATATCTAATGTAAATATTGCACTTTTGAAGGATCGAGATGGCGAACAGAGGGGGGGTGAATGGTCGCAAATAAATTTTCCCCCAAAATACTCCAAATCAAACCTTGACAAGATCACTCAAAGGAAATCGTGAAAAACCCGAAAACCTAGACAACTATGTGTACCCCTACTTGCATGGATAATACCATAAAATATGTGGGGATTTTTTGAGTCACAATTCTGGTTGTCAAGTGTCAAAAATGAGAAGGAATCAACTCAACTCTTGCTTTTAGAAAGGAGATCAATTCAAATTACAAAAGCCACTTTCAGAAAAGCAAAAGCAGAATTTCCAGAAGCTGTCCTCAATTTGAACAGGTGGTTGGTGGGCATCTGCAGCTCAAGAAATTTTGAGAATTTTTCTCCCTATGATAAGAAGAGTCATGAATAACTCCACCAAATTTCAACTCAAAACACATTACATAAAAACACAAAAAATCTAAGAATACAAACAATCAGGAACTTCGAGCAGAAAGTTTGGGGCTCGGTTTTCACCTCATGGATCCCAAACGGTGCAACCAGTAGACTCCAAAATTTTTCTATACATGTATATGAGAGTACTGCACCTTATCCAACAAGAATCACTCAAAAAAGATTTTTCTATATTTTTCTAAAAATCAAACACTAACTACTTCGTGAAGAACAAGTTCTGGACAAAGTTGCAACTTGCAAGAAAAGATGATCTCTACTCAATCCAAGAGTGCAAAAGAGATGTGAAACCAAATGAACACACTCAAAACATCCAAGATCAGCATTTAGAAGGAGGGGAGCAAATCCAAATTGCAAGAAAGTAAATTACGTGAAAGTAAATGCGTAAAGTAAATGCTGAATTTAAATTGCGTAAAGTAAAGACATAATGTAAATGCAGAATTTAAATTCACAATAATGTAAAGAAATTTTTGTATTTCTGGAAGGATGAGGTATACAAAGCCACACAATAATGTGGGCAAAGCTCAAAGGAGCACAAAAATCTCTACAACCTTCAAGGGGAGGAGGCCACCCCTCCACCCCTATTTATACTACTCTTGGGCCACCTACCACCCTTGGATGAGTCCCTCAACCCTAGAGCACTCATCTAAGGGCTAGGATTAACCCACACACACAGCCATGCAAGGGCTAACCCAAAACCCACACACATACCGGGTTTTCTTGCACGGTTTTCAAAGCATGCTACCTAGACCCGCTAATCTATCAACTAGACCGTAATCTGACGGCCCTCATTGATCCACGCGGCATCTAGCTAGCATCATCTCCTTTCCTTGTCTTCTTGGCTTGCCTGGACTCCGTCTCCGATCATCTTCCGACGATCTCCCGACCGTCTGGACCTCCGACGCTCCTCGCATAGTCTCGGTCATCCTTCGCCTCACCATGACCTAGCACCGTCGCCCTGCAACCATCAAAGACAAGGAAAAACCTTTCACATAGCAATGCCCACAAATATATTCAATGATTATCCCAAATCATTAATCAATCAAAATTTCGCTCAACGGTCCGATGCTACCACCCCAAGCGGATAGCCGTAGGAAAAGCAACCAACATTCAAATTGCTTCAAATCAGAATCCAATTCAAATCAAACTCAATTTCAAATCAAACCAAGCTCAACTCTTGTCAATTACTCATCACACACAAGGATAGACCTCCACATGGTCTTTCAATCTCCCCCTTGATGAGTATATTGACAAACACAAGAAAAGGTATAAGTATTGAGTTTGAATAAGAGAGAAGAAAGCAATTTGAATGCAAAGCCAAACTTGATCAAAGAAATAGAAATCAATAACATGACCAAGTTGGCAACTAGAAATACTTATGATCTATGAAAGATGGCAAAGATTTACAAAGATCATAAGAATTAAGATAAATCAAGATGCAAAATGATGCCTTTTCTACGATTTCTCCCCCTTTTGGCAATATAGGCATCAAGATGACATTTTCTTTTCTCCCCCTTTTTTTTGTTGTTGTTATGCAAGTAATGCAGCCTAAGGGAGCTTTGAAGTTTATCCAAGTGACCAACAAGACAAGTGATGACACCAAGCTAAGTTATGGCAAAAATAGACTAGGCTAAGGCATGTTCAAGTGCAAATAAACATTTTGCTAGCAAGATTTAATTAAAACCATGTCATTTTTAGCAAGATTGAACATGAGCAACACTTGTCATTAGTTTCAAAACTAGAAGCAAAGCCATTCAAAGGATCAAATGGAAAGTCTAGAGTTCAACCTACTCAACACTTTGGAGAATCTAGAAGTTCATACAAGGTCCTTTGAGCTTATTTTTGTTTCTTGTATACAAATTTTTCTTTGAATCTTTGAAAGACATAGCGGGGTGCAAATGTTTGACATTATTTGCATTCTTTACCCACGTATGTTTTTTTTGCATTGTTTAAAGCAATTGACTCAAGCCATAATCGATCATCTCAAGAGGGACTCTTAAGAGAATGATCTTGGTCATACACAACACATTCCAAGTTCATCTCAAGTGCAATGAGAAGCCGTCTTGTGAATGTGAGGTGTTGAGTCTAATGCGCACAAAAAGAGTCAATTTTGCTTCACTTTTATTTTAGCATTTTCAATGTTAAGCTGGTGAAGGACTCAAGTATGGATCAAACAAGATTCGCCCAAGTTGCTATAGGGACTCTAGAGAATTCCAGAATTTCACAAATCATGGCAAAAACACCTAGAGAAGAAACTTAACAAGTAAAAGCAACATGTTTTATCAAGTTTTTCTTTTAACGCTCATTTTTCAATTTTTGTAAGCTTAGCAAGATAAATGAACTTGGACATATCTAAGCAAGTAATTTTCTTCATAATATAGCATGGTGTATAAAATGAAACATGGATCATTTGCATAATAGACAAAGCTCATAAAATGAAAAATCAAGTCTATATGCAATGCGTGAGACAGATTCTTAAACTCCCCTCAACATGTGATTCAATTTTAAGCACAAATCTGGTTTAAATTGAGTTATTAGCAAGATTAAGCTCAAGAATGGATGAAAAGAACTCAATTAAAGCCAGAAACACAGAATGGAGGGAATAACTCAAGAAACTGCGAACTGGGTGGCTATAGATTATAGAAAAGATGGTAGAGAACACTATGGCTCAAACTCGCTCTCATCTTCCCCAATGACTAACATAGGGAAGCTGCCTCTAGATCCCAAACTAAGGAGTGCACACAGACCCTGTCTACCCAGGGGGCCCAACACCTGCTAGACTTATAAGACAGTGAGGGAACTCAACCTAGAGAGAAGAGAGAATAGCTAATTAAGCATGATAGCAACCTAAAGCACAAGATGAGAGGTCCATGCAAAGCATGCCAGAAGTCTAAGTGAGGTGAACTCATAACTTTAAGGAATAAAACCCATAAGCACCCAGAGCAATACAAAAGAAAGGAAAAACTGAAATAAAATATAATACATAATATAAAGATCAGCTCCCCCTCACAGAAGGCCGTAAGGGCATACAACTCCAAGCTCACTCCTCAAGGCAACAAACCTAGAGCTATCCAAAGGCTTGGTAAAGATATCGGCCAATTGGTGGTCACTCTCCACAAACTGAAGCACTATGTCTCCTTTCTCCACATGGTCTCTAAGGAAGTGATATCTAATATCAATGTGCTTGGTCCGGGAGCGCTGCACTGGGTTCTTGGCAATGCAAATAGTAGAAGTATTATCACAGAAAAGTGGAACACTCTCTATCTCTAACCCAAAGTCCCACAAGGTCGATCTCATCCAGAGCACCTGGCTACAGCAACTAGCTGCAGCAACATACTCGGCCTCAGCGGTGGACTGTGCGACTCCGGATTGCTTCTTAGATGACTAAGAAATAAGAGAAGTGCCAATAAATTGGCAAGTGCCAGAAGTGCTCTTCCTATCTATCCTACAGCCAGTAAAGTCAGCATCGAAAAAGGCTCTAAGGGATAGACAAGAGGAAGAAGAGTACCAGATACCATAATCAATGGTAGCTCGAAGGTACCTGAAGATGCGCTTCACCGCTTGACGATGAGAGGCACGAGGAGAAGCCTGAAAACGAGCGCACATACACACAGCAAAGTGTATGTCCGGCCGCGAGGCAGTAAGATACAAGAGGGAGCCAATCATGCTCCGGAACTCTTTCTGAACACACTCTACTCCCCCTGAGGCACACTCCAAACTCTCACCTCACAAGAGATAGCTAGAAAGCTAGAGGAAAAGAGATAGGATCTAAAACCACATGGTCTCTAAGGAGCAAGATGACTCAAGGTAAGAAGCAACCTGACTATGCTAGAAACCCAATCAAAAGACTCTAGACAGACAGAACACAAGCTCTACCTATAAAAGGACCACAACCTCCTAAGAGACCCAGAAGAAGCCTAGGGAAGACAAGGGAATACTCAGCTGCTACCTAAATTTGAAAACTGCTAAGACCCTAAAATGCAGAAAATTTTGAAAATATCTCCCCTAAAAGCTCGACATTCACTCAACAGACAAAGAAGCAGCAATCACATATATAATCACAATATACCATCTTAACAATATCACACACCGAATTATAACCACAATCAGCAATATAAACATGGCAACTAGTCCCACATCATCAAGAACCCATCACCATTATCAACACTTGAAGAGGTACTTACCTGCTGTAGTGTAGTGCAAGTAGTGGTAGCTGACTTGAAGTAGATCCAAAAAGCAGAGAGAGAAGACTTAGAGATAATTCTAGGATGATGGTCTTCTCCTTGCCAGAAAGCCTACACATATGCATCCAACAAATCTATGCTTTCGAAACTGGGGTTAGGCAAATTCAGTTCCTAGGCACGGATGGACAAGATACAAAGATGGTGTGGCAAACGATTATCTAGAGCATGAACATGATGCAAATGGCAATGTAAGATCATGAATCACAACCGAGCTAACAATAACATCAAGATCCATATATTCATAGAAAGCAGTGAGAGCATACCCACATGATAAACAACAGCAAGGTGCATCATAGCAACATCATGCTGGCAGAAGAAGCTAAGCAAGGTGCATCACAGCAACAAAATGCTAGCAGGGGTCATATAAAAGCCTAGAAATACATGGATCAAGGTACTATCCTAAACATGGCAATGAGCATGTAAATGAAGAAATGCCACAATGAAGCATAACAACATGCTACTAGATATGAGCAAGATAAATGATGGCAACCAAAGAGGATCATGAATAAAACAAGCCAATTAGCAACATCAAGATCCATATATCCATGGTCTCAATAACAACATTCATATGTTGCGAAAAGGCTCGACATTTCAAGGGCGTACGCGGCTGAGGCAAACACAACCAGACCAACAAAAGGTCTTGGGGACATAGGCAGCATGGAAGTAAATGGTGACCATGGATACATAGACTAGAAGCTGCACATGGCAACACTCTATGCATGATGATGAATACATGCCATGAGTAAAGAACACAAGCTCATGCAAAATAGGTATAAAGCATATGAGCATGAAGGGCAATAAAAGGTGATCATGAGCAATACAAGTCACAAAGCGGTAGCTAAATCATATAACTCTAATCTCATGAAAAGCACTTACATGTAGCACAAAGCCTGGCAAACAAGGTCTAAACAACAAAGCCAATCATGTGGCACAAACTCTGGCATCACAAGCCAAGACACAAAGCTAATAATGGATGTAATAGAAAATCAGGGTCATACAACCTAGATACTACTCATGACAATATAAAGCAAATAATATATAGCACATGCCCACAATTAAAACAAATGCTCACACCAAATGAATAATAGCATGGACAAGATAAAACAAAAAAAATCACATGCTAGGGAAGAGCTCATGAATACAAGATATAATACATGAAGCACAAAACATGGCCGGGGAAAACATACTATGGTACAAAACAAGAAAGACAAAAACTAACAAGACCTAGCAATGTACATATAATACACATGAGAACAAGAGAAATCACAACATGTCATGGAAGTGATGATCACAAGCATAAAGGACATGAGGGTATGAGATAGCTCACCATGGAAGTGGAAGTGCCCAATGTTGTTATCATGAAGCTCAACACCTGTGGAGCTAAACACGAGGCAGACAAAGTTGAAAGTACATGCAGGTTAGCATGATGCACATGATGGTTATGCATGAAGATCAAACCCTCTAGAGACAAGCCGCAAAGGCCAACTCGGAATTCACATCGAGTGCCAACACTGAAAAGCGACAAAACCGATCTTAGAGGAGACTAGGAAAGACCAACATGAGCAACACAATTTCCTGCAACTATTGCCGTGAGTAGGCACCTCGAGGAAAAACGAGGTCTACTACTTGCGCACGATGGAGATGATGCCTCGAACAACTCATGGACTAAGAATCGAACTAAGAAAGCACAAGTCCACAAGATAATCCAAATCCACTCCATTAGGTAGTAATCAAATCCTCATGCTAGCCTTAAGCAACTCATGCCATGAGAAAGGCAAAGAGCACCTAATAGCATCTTCACATAGACATAACACAAGGAATCGGCACAAGAGGGCAAACAACTACAAATGTCGATCATTCCCGCCAACAAGGGCAAGCACAATCAAAACAGGGAAATCACCTGGACAAGCAAACAAAACACCTAAACTACCCGCAAGAACACCAAGAAGAAATTCAACTCTAAATATAAGGGTGAGTGCAAGGCAGAAGATGTAGAAAATAAGGCAATGCACATGTGAATGATGCTAACATGATAATCAATGTATACATAGCATCAATAGACAAGAATAAGCAAGCATAGCCTTAAAACTACTACCACCATGAGCAGTTATTAACAATTAAGCACAGAACTAGGGCACAAGTATGAAAATAACAAGATAGGGCTCTAGCTAAACTTAACTGCACAAAAGGAAGATCAAATCCTAGATCAAAGCAATTATTACCAACATAGCACATACCAGAGCATTTGACATGATATCAACAGAGAATTAGCTCTAGCCAAAATTAATTACACAATGGAGAGGGATAATGCAAGCAATGCCTACTCATGATACAAGCAAAATTCTAGCCATTGACCTAGGCCATTGCCGACTACCAAAATAATACAATCAAGCAAATGTAGACAAGCAACATAAGTCATGTGGCAAGAATGGCATGATAGCAAAATTAATTTTCAACCTAGGCATGCAAGCATCAATATCTAAACATCATCAATGATAGGCAAGGCATCAAGAATAACCAGTGGTAAAAGAGCAACCTATTATATCTATCAAGCACAAAAGGAAAAAAGGTCACTAGGTTCTCACCTCACTTACCATGACGATGCAGATGGTCCATAGGAGTCGATTACGATCAACCAAGAAAACCACTCCACCATGGGCCATCAGTCACGATCAATCACAAGAAAACTATCGCCAAGCTTGGAGCAGTCCACACTAGTCGCCGGCTCTCGGATCGGTGAAGATCCCAAAAGAGAGCACCACCATAGCTCTGATACCAATTGAAGGATCGAGATGGCGAACAGAGGGGAGGTGAATGGTCGCAAATAAATTTTTCCCCAAAATACTCCAAATCAAACCTTAACAAGATCACTCAAAGGAAATCGTGAAAAACCCGAAAACCTAGACAACTATGTGTACCCCTACTTACATGGATAAGTACCATAAAATATGTGGGGATTTTTTGAGTCACAATTGTGGTTGTCTAGTGTCAAAAATGAGAAGGAATCAATTCAACTCTTGCTTTTAGAAAGGAGATCAATTCAAATTACAAAAGCCACTTTCAGAAAAGCAAAAGCAGAATTTCCAGAAGCTGTCCTCAATTTGAACAGGTGGTTGGTGGGTTTCTGCAGCTCAAGAAATTTTGAGAATTTTTCTCCCTATGAGCAGAAGAGTTGTGAATAACTCCACCAAATTTTAACTCAAAAAACCTTACATAAAAAACACAAAAAATCTAAGAACACAAACAATCAGGAACTTCGAGCAGAAAGTTTGGGGCTCGGTTTTCACCTCATGGATCCCAAATGGTGCAACCAGTAGACTCCAAAATTTTTCTATAGATGGATATGAGAGTCCTGCACCTTCTATATTTTTCTAAAAATCAAACACTAACTACTTCGCGAAGAACAAGTTCTGGACAGAGTTGCAACTTGCAAGAAAAGATGATCTCTACTCAATCCAAGAGTGCAAAAGAGATGTGAAACCAAATGAACACACTCAAAAAATCCAAGATTAGCATTTAGAAGGAGGGGAGCAAATCCAAATTGCAAGAAAGTAAATTACGCGAAAGTAAATGCGTAAAGTAAATGCTGAATTTAAATTGTGTAAAGTAAAGACATAATGTAAATGCAGAATTTAAATTCACAATAATGTAAAGAAATTTTTGTATTTCTGGAAGGAGGAGGTATACAAAGCCACACAACAAAGTGGGCAAAGTTCAAAGGAGCACAAAAACCTCTACAACCTTTAAGGGGAGGAGGCCACCCCTCCACCCCTATTTATACTACTCTTGGGCCACCTACCACCCTTGGATGAGTCCTTCAACCCTGGAGCACTCATCTAAGGGCTAGGATTAACCCACACACACAGCCATGCAAGGGCTAACCCAAAACCCAAACACATACCGGGTTTTCTTGCACGGTTTTCAAAGCATGCTACCTAGACCCGCTAACCTATCAACTAGACCGTAATCCGACGGCCCTCATTGATCCACGCGGCATCTAGCTAGCATCATCTCCTTTCCTTGTCTTCTTGGCTTGCCCGGACTCCGTCTCCGATCATCTTCCGGCGATCTCCCGACCGTCTGGACCTCTGACGCTCCTCGCCTAGTCCCGGTCATTCTTCGCCTCACCATGACCTAGCATCGTCGCTCTGCAACCATCAAAGACAAGGAAAAACCTTTCACATAGCAATGCCCACATATATATTCAATGATTATCCCAAATCATTAATCAATCAAAATTTCGCTCAACGGTCCGATGCTACCACCCCAAGCGGGTAGCCCTAGGAAAAGCAACCAACACTCAAATTGCTTCAAATCAAAATCCAATTCAAATCAAACTCAATTTCAAATCAAACCAAGCTTAACTCTTGTTAATTACTCATCACACACAAGAATAGACCTCCACATGGTCTTTCAACTTTATTTGATCATTGTTTTAGGAATTGAAGCCAGTCAGAAAAGTGCACAATTTTCTAACAGGAACAGGCACCGGTGGCAAGTGGCATCGACCAAGCACGAACAAACAGACAAGAACTCGCCGTCGTATTGCCGCTGCCTGCTCCTGCAAACATGGGAACAAAGCATTAACTTGGTTCATTTCACTTGGCTCGACTCGTCGTCCCCCCTTCCCCCACACCCTGGCGTTTGTGTTGTACTGTGGTGCGTTACTAATTAACATATTAAGCATTGATTAGCTCATCGATCTTTTAGTATCTGGAAGAATTCATATCAAGCTGTCTTATAATATTACGGTTGCTACATACTTTGCCCCTTGCAAGTTATGTCATCAAAGTGAAAGGTGCTAGGAAGTTATCCTACTTGGACTAGGACCGGCGGTTTATAAAGATTTCAAGTGTAATGTTACTTGGTGTATAATTCCGGTTTACCGCACTGGGTAGTAAGCCCAGTCCATTCCCATCCCATCCAGAAAAATGTGGAAGCAATTGGGGCATACAGATCCTAAAACAGGGTAAAAGTGCAGAATTGTCCGTCCCATTCTTGCTATGGCGAACAGGTTTTGAATTTTTCCGAATTTTAGTGGACCCGAAATATATTTATCCTATTTATATTTCAGTGGGTTCATCTGAATTTTGTCTAAAATTTGAAATTTAGTTATAATTTGTCAAAAAATTCAAACCTTTAGACAACCATTTCGTCCCAAAATTTAACTGAAATTTCCGAATCACCGAATGTCGGTGATTTCTGTGGGTGCCAAAAAAAATTTTTAACTGAAATTCGAATCCTTGATTGCGCATGATCCTGCTTTATCTTACAAAATTGAGTATAGCCTTTAACTAGGCTGACGCTTGCACTACGGATACAACAAAAGAATAATTAGAAAACTCTGTACTCCCGCTAGCAACTGGACTGATTAGAAAATTAATGTTGGAGACATGCGCTGTAGTTAATTATAGAGATGATTATATTTCTTATGTTCATGATTTATTATCTTATTCTTTAAATAATGTTATTATTGTTTATTGACTAGTATTTGATTTGTTTGTGAAACTCTATATATGACTTTGTAATGATTATTCTGAAGTGTTCTCTCGTCGATAAACATAGCAGAACATATATGAATAGACTAATATATGTATTGGTTGATGACCATATTTCACGTGTCCTGGATATGGAGATATCAAAAAAATAATATGGATACATGTTAGAGAATATATAGTTGGATTGATTCATCTTGAGACACTATAAAAACATTGTAATCTTACTTGTCATCAGTTGATCTCATATACACTATGTTAACGCATGTACTCGAGATGTGTAATAACTTTCTTAGGGGTTGCCAAACACTACTCCATGACTAGGTAGTTATAAATGTGGCTTTTGGGTTTATTATGAAGCATGCTGCAAGATAATAATCGATTAAGATGGGATTTTCCCTTTCATACAATAAGAAAGATGTCTCTAGTTCTCTCTAGTGGTCAGATTCGATAAATGCATAGCCATGCTACTCGCGGTTAAATAGTTAATTGTAGTCAGGGATTCCGAGTCACATAATCGAGAAAGAGTAGTCGAGCTATCTAAACAAGAATGACACATACTCACTTTGAGTTTGACCGATATCATGAGATAAAGAGAAATGCATATAACTAGACATTGTTAAGGTTTGTCCGATGTGATCTTTACGTATACTCGGGAGTCGGCACGTTCTGCTAAGGACTGCTACTGATTAATAGTTGAGTAAGAATACTCAGCCCATATTCAAGTATACGTGAACTTATAAAGTCGCATGCTTAAAGGGTTGGAACTTAATTCGAATGGTGATCTAAATTCTAATGGATTTTGAGTTTCTAGTAAGCCTCTAATATAAAGACATATTATGGGATGTCTATTTAAAGAAAGGGGTGGTGGCTTTAGGGGTATACACACCATAGGAATTCGGTATTTTCGAAACCTAGCCGCCATACCTTCTCACCCAAAACCACGCAGTCGGCGCTAGCACTCAGCACGTGGCGTTCCTGTCCCGTACGTGTGGATATCTTGGATGCGTTGCTGCAAGACTTCAATGGTAAGACGATCCGCAACCTATAACAGTCAAAAGGATGATCTACAACCTATGACGATCGGGAGGAGCTAGTAGAGAAGATGCGTGGCTATAGTACGACTACAATAGGCGCGCTACATCGACTCTACTTTTACTACGGGTTCACGCGTCTAATGGTAATTCCGTGATATACAATTTACAATGATTTTTTAGACGGTAGAAAATTTTAATTTAACACTAGAGTAACCTTCAATGAAGTCGTCGCACCAAAAGTAACAGCGACCTGCTTACGCCGTTCAAGTTGATCACAAAGCTTTCCAAGCAACCGAGTCAAAAGCTCCAGAGATATTGAGGTTTCCGATATATACGCAGAGGAAGTTGACTTGGATACACCTTTCATTGACGCAAATGCTTTCGGAAAATGCTTTATTTTTACACGAGACCACACGAGAAAATCCCTGATTTAACTTCAGTACGCACACTAACAAGGATATATATGTTCACTAGCTCTGCATATGCTTGTACAAATTGACAGTGTAGGTGCCGGAAAAGTTGCATTTGCTTATAGCAAGACTTCTCCAACTAAACAAATTGCCACTGGCATGCATATATCTTGATGAATCCTCCATTGGATTGCGACCAAGCACGGAAGTGTTGATCTAGTTCGTATTTCCGCCGCCGGAGAAGCACACGCAGCTGCAGGTGGTAGACAGAGAACCAGCCAACGCATTCAGCAAAATAAAAATCAAGTGAACGCGGTAACCAGACATGCGAGCATCTAATAATTTCTAGATCAAATAATCGTCTGTATATACAGCGATTACCATTTCGCAAGGAAGCCCGGTTCTTTCTTCTGTTCAGCGGCAGCAGCAGCAGGTTTAGTCCCGGTCGGATGGCCATGGTAGTAGCCTTACCAAAGGAAGAATTACGCAGACAAAGCTATTTTAGTCTATAGAAAGATGTAATTAATAGACAGCATGATAACTAAAACGAATTGAGAAAAATAATGATAGGATGCAAGAAACTCTTCGATCTAGCTACCATGTGTGATGAACGAACCTGAAACCAACACTAGAGCAGCTGCATCTGGTCCATTGGCTAAGTAGATATACAGGTACATACCAAATAAGTTTGCCCCTAACTAAAACAAAGGAAAATAGGAACTGTATGAGCGTACTAGGAGCTTCAGCCTTCACAGCATTCTGTTCGTCAACGGGCCGTGGTGCTTGCTGCTCTTCATGGCTCAATGGACGCCCAACGAAGTAGCCTATATGCACCCACAAAAAAAAGTTATTTAGAGGGAATTTGCAGGCAAGATAGATGGATGGAACTGGTGGCAAAGAGGCAAGGAAATCCTGCATGATGTTCTTCTTTTTTGGGACATGTCCATGTTTGATTTGGAAAATAAGTGAACACGACAGTTGGTTAAGCTTGTAGCACATACCACCGGGAGGGTTGGCAGCTTCGCTCATGTCGGATCTCCGGGCGGCTAGCTCTTTGATCTCCCGGCGCGCGAGACGACGAAGACCAAGACGGAGGAGACTGGCTTGCGAGGTGTTTTACAATGAGATTTTGCAGGTCGCCGTTCGTGGGTTAGGAGAAGAGGAATATGCCTTTTAGCCTTTGGCTTTCTCCAACCTGCATCAAGGAATAGACTAAGGAGACTGGAGTATTATAAGCAATTGCCACGTAAGTCTTCAGCCACTGCTAAAAAAGAAATGTTATTGAGATGTGCTTCTATGTTTTTTATTTTAAAAATTATATAAATATTAAAGTATAAATAAAAAGTAGATAGTGATTACTTACTTTTTCGTTTGCTTTAAAATTTATGTAACTTGTATTAGAAAAAAGTATAGAAATACTGCTCTACACTACCACACGATGGTTTAATGGGTTTTGCAAATGTGAAATGGCAACAATACCGAAGTTTTTGTTTTCAAGCAAAGCAACGATATCGATGTGAGTGAAAAAAACATGAGGCCACGGGCTTGACTTAGTTTTTTACTCTTTTTTTTTGTCAATTTTGTATCTTTTTTCTGTCAATTTAATTAATTAAAATTCGAGCCAACGCAAGTTTGGCTCAGTACACACATACACACAGATGGTATATCAAATGATTTGACTAACCAATGATGAAGCTAACTACAGAATATTAATGCCCAGGGATGGAAGGAGTTAATCCATTGGGTTCATTTGACGAAGGATCATCTTCGAGCATGTATAATAAGATCATCTTAACTTATTCTTAGTATATCTATATCATTTTTGTTTTATATGAAAAGTAAAAAAGAGAGAAAAGAGAGTGATTTTATTTATTAGTAAGCATTGTATAGTAAGTATTGCATCTAAAATTTTTAAAGATAACTGTTGTACAAATTAATTTTAATATTTATTTTAGATAATATTTTAATATTTATTTTAGATAATATAGGTGAGAGATAAAATACCTGATATATTTTATTATTGCAGTCGGCCTTTACCCCTCCCCTTCGATCCCCTCGTTCCTCTCATGATTGCAACGTGCCGACTTGTGGGCCGCGTTTCCTTCTCTCCTCTGATCCTCTCGCATCTTCATCTCCCTCCAGCGTCCCATCCCTCCCTCCTCTGCGTCGGGCACCGACACCACCTCCCTCCCTCCCTGATGGGCAAAAGGTAGGAGGAGGCTAGAGCGGTGGAGGACGAGAGAGTAGAGACGACGAATGTTAGGGCAGAGGACGACGACTTGGTTGGCAAGGTAGACGCCCAGTGCAGTGAAGACGCCAGGGAGGAGGAGGATTGCATGGGGAGAGAAGTGTGGTGGTCGCACTCTCAATCTCGATGCCAGATCTCGCACCAATGAGCCCATATCTGGTGTGGGTGCGGCTGGGGATGCCTGCATCTTGTGGCGGCGTGTCCTGGGAAGCCAGGATCCGGCGGTGGTAGGGTCGTCCTCATGCCGCATCAACTTACCCAGATCTGGCCCGAGGAACAAGAGGGTTGGCTAACGGTGAGCAAAGGGAGACACGACGATGGTGCACCCGGATCTGCCGGAGATGGGGCTTGGCATGCCGCCACGGCCCAATCCTCTGTGCAACATCCATTGGCAGTTCTCCATCCGCTGCCTACACCTCTCCACCCTCCCTTCCTTGAGTTGCACACCGCCAAGCGCAAAGGATCGAGGAGACAGTGCCACCATGGTGTCACTGGTCGTAGCGGCCGAGTTCTGCTCGTGCCTCGTTTTCTATAGATTTGGCGACCGATAAAGGAACAACGAATCTCTACTTTATTCACCCTTGTTCATCCCAGTTACTTGCAGCCTTGTTGTGCTGCTTCCCCCAATAGTTTTATGGGTAAGAAGTGCGCCACTCACTGCAAGAAATTCTATACACAAGGCTTCCTTTCAAGGCTTGTCGGTTCAATATTAGTTCTGTTGTTTGCAGCTTCAGGTTGTTTTCATGCTCCAATGTTTTGCATAGGATAATACTGCCAAATTTCACATTATTTCTTTGGTACAAATTGGACTTCCAAGTTCAAGTTTGGTAACATCATAAATTCATAAAAATTAGAGAAGACATGTTGCATGAAAGATACTAAATGTTGTGTTGTTAACTTCCACAAAATTATAGCTGTGCGTCATTTAGGATTAGCACATGTCACACCAATAAAATGGTGTTCTATTGGCATCCTTTGCGGTTTTGACATGTACGCAGTAGTACATATGTTTTGGAACTGCTTTTAGACTATATCTGCCTGCTTAAAATGATCCAGTAGCTTGGGGAGCACTGGTCGGTCCTTTATCATGGTAACTTACTGTTTGGTTATGCAATATCCTGAATTAAGCCTTTTATTTTAATTGTTTAAGTACAAGTGAATTGAAATAGTGAACCTGGACAAGTTTCTGTATTTTATTACAGATGTCATGGAAGAATAGGCTTGTGCTACTTTCTCATATCTTGATACCTTCCTACGCTAAGGTACTTTTTAGTTCATTTTTCTTCTGGTGAAGCAGAGGGTTGAGGGTGCTGCACTCACACAACTTTGTCAGCATGAGGATATGCATATGATCTGTTAAAAGTTGTTTCAATTGCCGTATATTGTATAATCGAAAGAGCCTTTTGGAGTAGAAGTTTTTGCACTTGACATAATAAGCCGGGATCAAGATATTGTTTATGACTGAAAGGAATTGTTCAGTGCACCTTGTGTTTCGTGGTAAGCAAAAAATTTTGTTCACTTTTCCAAAATGATGAAACTGATTAAACGTTTCTAATGCAGAATGTAAGTTGAGTTGCTGACGTACAAGATATTCAAAAATGAAGTTGACACATCAAGTATTTTACTCTTCTGTTAGTCTATTATATGCCGTCTTTTACTCTTTTGCAGCAACAGTCATCAATGCAAGTTAACGAAACTAACTATACTTTTTGACCCCAATGTTAATCTAAGCTATGCGTTCAAGCACTAAAGGTTTAATCATATGAAAGGATGGCATTCCATGGAATGAAAGAAGATATTTAGATGGTTCTCTAATGAGAAGAAAGGGTACTATGCATCACTTGAAAACACTGTTACTTCAATTTGTTTCCTTCTATCTGGGGTGTGCTGCAGCTTTCGACTTTAAAAGCAAATGCCTACTGGTACAGTTTTTGTAAGCAAAAGATGCTAATAATGGTATTGAAACTGTTTATAATGGTGAATTAGCTACAAATTAAGATGGTGTACCTATGCGGCTATGCGTACTGCTATCTATTTGCTTACTGAATAATTATAGTTCCATCCTTTGCAGGAAAATTTCAAATTGAATGTCAGCATTAGCTATCCTGGGCACTAGAGGAGGAGGCAGTCTTTAGTTTTGTATACACATAGATATCAATGAATCTGATCACGAACATATATGCTGTTTTGAATTTTGACTTCTACATTCTCCAACTTGAAAGTCAATTCCATCACATAGTTGCCTGAGGTGGTAATTGTTCCACATTCTTGAGCCTCAACTTCTTGGACTTTATGTACCTAAAAATAGAACTTTAGATATCTGCACTCCGATTATCTTTACGTTGAATACTTCATTTTTTTTGTGCCATGGGATTTATTCATATGTTATCTGAATTCTACCTTTGACAGATTTTGTAGAGTATTTCACAACAATGTGCGGATACTTAGCTAGTAAATAAGTTAGTATTGGCATAACTACAATTCATTTGTGCAATGTATACTGCATTGTCCTCATGGAAAATCTTGGGGATTTTATCAACCTCTGCACCACATGACTTTTGGATATGATGAATCAATCTTCTAAGACAAATACACTCACGAGTCATCTAATATAGTGTAATTATCTTTGGATGATTAGTATCGGGACCTAAAATATGCATTTCAACCCATTTGTGTACAAGATTATTAGTAGAGATGGCAATCGGGTGTGGCGGGTATGGGTAGTGCTCGCCTATACCTATACCTGCGAACTAAAATCTCCACCACAGGTATACCCACGAAGGGTCGTGGGTGAAGAATCTCGCCCATACTCATCGCATGTGGGTACCGATACCCGCAGTATATATCGTTTACTCGTCACCATTACTAATCCTTCCAACCAAATGGCATTAGGAGTTAATGAGCTATGGTACTAATACAATCCTTTTGTTGAAATTATAGGAATCAACTATATTCTATAGATTGAAGAATGATTATCAATTATTCAAAATTTCAAATGTACATGAGAATAAGAATTGAAATAACACATGCAGACAAATAACACACAGATGCTCAAATTCAACAATTACAGATATGAGGTACCACAAATTGGGGATCAAAGGGCCAAGTGGGCGTTTGTTTTAGCCCTTATGTCAATAGAAGATGGTAGCTAATCGGGCGGAACGGGTATGAGTGAAGCTCCTCTATACCTGTACCCGTTTGCCCGTTGGGTAAAATTTGGTCCTCATAAACATGTCCGCGGGTAATAAAAGAGGAACATACTTACCTTTATTAGGGTTTTTATCCACGGGTACACGGATAATCGGGTAAGATTGTCATCCCTAATTATTAGCTAGCACACATTCAATATTGTCAGATCATGTTCATAACACATAGTAGTAACCAATAGAAATTATGTCTTACTCGATGAGTTCTTACAACACGAGGGCCAACAGGACAAATAGTTCACAAAACAAAAGTCGTAGCGGAAACAAAATAATGAGGCAACAAATCCAGTGAGTATGCCTTAGTCCATCCACAGGCAAGTAGGGTTGTAAACGAGTCGAGCTCGGGCGAGTCTGGCTAGCCAGGCTCGAGCTCGGTAGAAGCTCGAGCCGAGCTCGAGCGAGCCCGAGTTAGAGTTCGAGCTCGAAGCCAGGCTTGAGCTCGGCTCGGCCAAAGCTCGATGAAGCTCGAGCTCGGCTCGATGAAGCTCGAGAACAAGCAAAAGCACATAAGCTCGTCACAGGCTCGATAACAGACATCAGGCATACAAGTCCAAAGATCTTAGCAGTCAATGCACCATCCATATGTGAAAATGAAATGCTACACATGCGCATACCACTACTTGACTACCACTCTACCCGTCATCAATCATCATATGAATATCATTCAACATAGATAATTAACAAATAATTAACCCTCATATGAATATCATCATATGATTAAACTTCTAATTTCTAACAAATAATTAAGTAATTAACCATCATATGAATATCATCATATGAATATCATTCAACATGATAATTAACAAATAATTAACCCTCATATGAATATCATCATATGATTAAACTTCTAAGTTCCAACAAATAATTAACCATCATATGAATATCATTCAACACAGATAATTAACAAATAATTAACCATCATATGAATATCATCATATGATTAAACTTCTAAGTTCTAACAAGCTCACACAGAATAAGCAAGTGACAGTCTTAGCTTTCATAGTTTCATGGTACCAACTGAAATGACCGGCATTGTACCAACTACCAAAGAGCTAGATAGGCATTACAGATTACACCAAAACAAGAAGCTAGATATGTATTACAGATTACACCAAAACAAGTTCTTCAAGGCAAAACTACAACCAACTAACCAAGACCCTCTTGCTGCGGTCTTTGCTTGATCTCGACCTTCCTCTTACATCTTCTCCCACTACTGTCCACCCTTTGGATGGATAGTCTGGATGATGCTAGCTCAATTACAGAAAGTCAATGTATTAGTAATATGAGCAAATAAATGAAGATAGGAGCATCTATTGGACACAATGAATAATTAGTGACTATAATTATAAGATGAGCAAAGCATTTCTTTTTCATCCTTTCAACAAGCAATTTCAGTAAGCTTCAACCCATATTTTTAACAAAAATATACTTTATCCAGGATGTTCCTTGCATAGCTGAACCTTGCCTATCACATGTAATGGAAATTGGATGGCTTACTTGTTAGTGAACATACATGTGAATAAGATTCAATAACCAAGTCTTGCATTTTTGAAGGGCCATGTCGTTTTTCAGCACAATCATAAGTAGCATACTACATATAAATATGATTAACCATAAAAAGCACGTTATATCAAACTTTGTAAATTATGTGCTAGTGCTTAATTAAAGCAAATATATCACAACGTTGATTAGGATTACTGAATTAGTCAAATCGAACAAACACTTCTAGCAAGAATCAAATCATTGCCAATTTGCCATGTTTCTAATTGAAAATTCGATATGGCAGCAATATTTAACCATTACAACATAAATATGAGAAATATTTAATCATGAAGCAATTATTAACACGAACAAATATGACAAAATATGTCTTAATAGGAGCACATCTGAGACTTACTCGCATAAGTGCAATAACCATATAAGTAATAGGTTCCATCCTACCAAAACACCCACAAAATATCTCTTTTCTGTTGACAATCAACAAATAGCTTCAATATAACTTATGGAACCTCCAACAATCTAGCTCCCACATAAAACTTACGATAGGTGATATAGAAGACTAATTGCTACCCGATCTTGAAATGGTCAGAAAGGTCTCGATTGATGACAAAGGGATGGAATTAGCATCCTCCTCCTATGCAAGAGCCAAGAAGTAAATATATATTAGATACACAAATCAATTATGTGGTAAACAACAACATCCATGAACTTACCAAATCCTTTAGTTTGTGGTGACCTCCTCTAATCCAACTAGATGCACACACCAAAGCTTGCACAGTTGATGGAAGCAAAGAGCTACGATAATCATCGACCACTCGACCTCCGGTACTAAAAGCTGACTCCGATGAGACTGTGGTAATGGGAATAGTGAGAACATCTTTGGCCATTCTAGCCATTACTGGATATTTTAACTCATTCATTCTCCACCATTTAAGTATATCAAATCCTTCCACGGGAATAACTTCAACCGTTCATCCAAGTACTTTCTTAAATCGGCTTTGAAGGATGACTAGCATGTTGAGCTTTCATATAATCTTGGAATTGGCTAGCGGTTGAGAAAAAGCACTCTTGGAAGTATGATCGAGATGTACGATACATTGAGAAGAAGAATCGGTGTTCTTCAATGTTGATATGCTTTTGTTATATTCACTTTCATATATAGCATACAACTCATCCAAATGTAGATTGAATAGATCCAAGTTTTTAGGAAGATCATTTTCGAGTACAAAGAAGGAAATGTGAACTGAATCATGCCCATCTTAAATCTTGGATCTAGAATTGCAGCAATTGCAAACAAAATATTGCATTCGGGCCCCAATACTTATCAAACTTACGTATCATTGCATCACCATTTTGCTAAGAGATTCATCCTTTGGATAGTAACAATTGATCTAGTGCCTTCTTAATATCGACAATATAAGGATAAAACAAATTGGAGGTAGGGTACTTTGAACCGAGAACTCCTCTGTAGCCAAGTGAAAAACACACAACACATCTTTGACTTGTTCATACAACGTCCAATCGATTCATTGGTACGCCACCTATAATTAGCATCTCCAAAGACATACACATCAATGGCGACTCTGTAATGAAAAGCGAAATCTAGCATTTTGTATGTTGAACCCCACCTAGTGCACACATCAAGAACCAATCCCTTTTTGCGCTAAAGGTTAAGAGAATCAATATCGGCATTGAACTTGTACGTCCGGCTATTAGATTTCTTGATGTATTTGATAGTCTCTCTAACTTTGTCAATTAAAGGTTGAATAATCTTCATACCATCTTGGACAACTAAATTTAGAATGTGAGCACAACAACGATTATGAAGGAACCTCCCTTTAAACCAAAGTGCACCTCGGTTTGTAAACTTGGCAAGCAACAATCTAGCAGCAACATCATTACTTGAGGCATTATCAAATGTGATGCTAGCTATCTTATCCTCAATTTTCCATGCAGCCAAACAATCAGAAATGGCATTGCAAATGACTACACCAGTGTGGGGAGGCTCCAGCTCTAAGAAGTTAATGACACGACAATGCATTGACCAATCTGCATCTATGTAGTGAGCAACTAGGCTCATGTAACACAGTGTTTGATTAGACGTTCAAAGATCACAAGTGAGGCTTATCTTCTTAATGTCCTTAAAACCCTTCTTCAATTGTTCCTTCTCAGATTCATACAGCTTCATGCATTCATTTCTAATGGTGACTCTAGACACCTTTTTGTATGTAGGATTTAGTGATTTTACCAAAGCATTAAACCAAGTATACTCCACAATATTAAATGATAACTCATGAACAATGATCATCTTGCAAATGAGTTCACGAATTTTTGCAGGATCATGATAACCAGGGGCAACCACATAAGGAGTTTCAGTATCAACATCACCTTCCTCAGTGCTACGGAAATTGATGGTCTTTTGTTGGTTGGATTTTTGTTGCAGCTTGTAATAGTCACACTGATCAAGATGCCTCTTGAAATGTGAAGTAGTACCACTGCTTATCTTTGATAGCAAACCTTCACATGCTTTGCACTTCATCTTGCTTTCCATCTCTCCTCTTTTTTTCTTCGATGGAACTTCACATTCCTCAAAGAAGTTCCATATTGCGGACTTATTCTTCCTTGTAGGTTTAAATCGGTCCATCCTTCCGATCAATGTCTTGTTGATGTCTTTGGTCTTTGCTCCTTGGTTTTGGTTCCTCTTTCTCCTTTGCGGTGAATCAATAGATTGTTGTGTTGATTGCTGATTTTCAGACATCTAGAACAATTTGTATAGTGTTAGCCAATTTATCATGCTCTTTATATTAAATTTGAAACTAGAGGAAACAACCAAGTGCAAGTAAATATTCATTTAAGCGAGGTGTGAGGCATACAAAATTCAATACAAACTAAGGCAATGTTCAATCAAGATCATAAAGAGCATAAGTATGCAAAAATAATATATGTTTGTATAAACTTGAACTATATTCATATTAGACCTTAGTAATCATTCATATAAACAACGTTTAGGATGAATACAAAATATGGTAAAATTAACTTTAAAACATTCCTAGAGCCATTTTATAATGTCTAAAATATGGTTCAATTATCTTATTAGATCGATGAAATAACTTAAATGAAACTTGATGTTAACGTTAACATTATGATCATTTATACTATTTCATCGATTAATAAAATAACCTATCTAAATGCTAAAACTTATAAAACCAGTTTAGAAACATGCTACAAAGTTCATACTACCATAATGTATTCAAAGAATCTTGATTAGGCATGAATGCATATTAATCTTGATAGCTGAATATAGTGTTCATATTTGTACAAACATATATTATTTTTGCATACTTATGCTCTTTTATGATCTTGAAGGTCAATGACATTTGTACAGTACAGGAAAAGAGCCTTTACAATTTTTTTTGAGTATACATATATTCTGCAATTGGATTACAAGGAGGTTTCCTACAACACCATATTACAAGTTACAAAACTAAGTTACATTCCTTGCTTGAACAATGCCTTTCAGGTACAAAAAGAATTATTGGAAAAATAATTATACACAACAGCAATCAGGGCAAGCAACAGATATCAGTATTAGTATACATGATGGTTTACATGAATACGCTGCTATACACTAGTATCTAACATCAAGAAGTTATATAAAGGTATACAACCAAATGAAAGAATAATTTTGGATGCTGCATTATGCGAAGCTCTGTACAAAGGAGCTATCAAAAAGGGTTCAGCACTGCACTTGGTGTCTATTTAAATATTCAGAAACTAAGAAGAAACAAAGTATGAGACAATTATCAGAGAAGAAAACCTAATACTAATGCATTTGACTAAAAAGCTCAAAGAAATAGCTCACTTTGTCTATCTTGGAGTAGGTGTTCTTCGTGGTTGCCGACGATGTTCTTCGTGGTAGCCGGCAGCCGTCCGACTGTCAACGCAGAGGAGGAGTGTCGTCCAGGGCTCCAGGCTCCGGGGGAAGATGCAAATCAGCAAGGCGACAAACCCTAGCTAGCAGCCACACAGGGGAAATCGAACCGGCAAACCCTAGCAACAACCACGCGAAATGCTGTTATGTCGCCCACCAAAATACGTTGAGAATCAACACAACGAATCAAGGGAAACCGAATGCTCACAATTTTCCTGCAGCCTCGCAATGCGCCAGCTAGCTCCGCCTCCCTTCCTTCGAAGTCCGAACCCTAGACTGGTGGGTCGACGGGCGAGGCGGTGAGCTGCTCGAGCTGAGGCGAACGGGGTCAGGGCTCAGGGCCTCAGGACTCAGGAGTCAGGCGAGGCGGCGAGCTGCTCCAGCTCAGGGCCTCAGGTGTCAGGAGGGAGAGGGATGGATTTAGTGTTCGCATTTTGGGGAGGAAGCCAGAAGGGGATTGGGAGAAATGGGGAATGAGGGAATCGGGGGGCACTCCCGGTCCGATTTGGTGTTTTGGGTTCGGGGAATCGGGGGTCGGGCAGTCGGGCTCGGGCAGGCTCGGGAGATTTGGTCGGTGGTCTGGTCACTCGGTTCACTCCTTAGTCGGTCCTCAGTGACTCAGTCCTCACTCAGCTCAGCCCTCTCATGGTCACCGAGCCTACACGAACAGTTCGAGCTCGGGCTCGCCAGGCTCGCGAGCTTGAAGTGAGGCTCGAGCTCGGTTCGTTTAGGCTCGAGCCGAGCTCGAATCGAACTTCGGACGAGCCGAGCTCGAACAGTTTGCGAGCCTTGAACTTTTTTTACAGCCCTACAGGCAAGTGACTGGATAGAGTATGAAATCGTACTTCGCAAGACTTCTAAACGAAGATTATGTAGTATATAAGGCTATGTAAATAGAGTAGGTATCCTGCCAACTTTTCTAGTTTTGCGTTAGGAGACTTTCTTTTACAAATAACCAATAGTAGATTGTAAACGGAGAGTTTTAAGAGCGTTTGATATTTGATTTCAAGTAACAATAGAGCATAAAAAACGTAAATCAATAGGAGGCATGCTACCATAAACACTAAACCACAACAAAGTCCTACGGGTCAAACCATGCATGGATTTCTTATCCACACACTTCCAAACCAAATTTTAAAAATATAAAACTACTTATTGTGGGATATAACTAGGGATATAACTAAGCAATGCCTATGATCAAAGACACGGTTATTCAAATAGATTTATACTATACAGAGGTTGTACAACTTTACCCATATTACATAAACATCCTATCATGTTAGCTATGTAATGCGATACCGAAAGTACCCGTTTGAGAGTTCATAACAAAGCTTTTACATTACTGGTCTTAACAACAAACCACATGCTGATACTCTCTTAAGAAATGGAGTACATCCACAATATCCTAAGAGCTCAATATTGTGTTGGTAGACTTTGTGATCATTGCAAAGCCCTTACAAGCAAGGAGTACCTCTCCAAGCCTACACTAGCCAAGAAAACTATCAACTACCACTGCGTTTTAACTGCTAGAATGTGGCAACTTATTAACCTAGGGCCTTCCCATAAAGGCATATGTATGGTTATATGAATATACTTGGGTCTATATCACAGTAGATCGGTCCAAAGTGACCCAAGCTAGACTATCACATTCCAAAATCTTGCGTGTCGGGACCCAAATATGTAAATCCGTACTCTCTGTGTATTCCGCACTAGTCCAGGATCAAGCTAGTGCATACAGGCTCAACATAGATGAATATCACAATCATACTTAGCGATAACATAATAAAAACTTCATCAAGTTAAATATAACTGTTAAATGACCTTATGGTCCACCTTACATGAGTATGCCTCGCAAGGCTAAGACTAAAAAGTAAATAGATTGTAGCGGAAATAAACTTAAGCGTAGAAAACCCTTTAATTTGCCACAGGCAACTGACAAGGTTTGCACCCTAGTTATTCGTCTCTTCTTGGCATTCCTCTTCAAAGGCAGGCGTTGCTTCTTCTCCAACTAGTGATGTTTTGTTGCAAGAGGTGAGTACTTAAAGCACTCAACAAGTCGTGCACATAATGCAAGTCTAATTTACTATATGCATGGGTTATTACAAAGGGTAGGTTAACATGGTTTATTTGCATAAACAACATTTGTAAAGGAATAGCATAAATATATTAAAAGACAGTAAAACAAATAATAACAATAATAACTTTTGCAATTGTTTTTCAATAACCAATTCATGATCTTATTTCACACTTCAACATCCATACCTACATTTGTTTTTGATAAAATTTAACCCTTGACTGTAATCACCGAGCAATGCTCAATACCGCGAGTACGGCTATTCAAAAAGGTTTTACACTCTGCAGAGGTTATACACTTTAACCACAAGGTACAATCATACACCACAAAGGCAAGTGATTATAACAAAGCCTTTCTAATGCTTATCTAAATCCGGTACTACCCGCTAAGGTTTCAACACTGGTGGGATTGGTTACCACAACCCGGGTCTCACACCACCACTAATAGTATCAAAGCTTAGACATAACAAATTAATCAGCTAGGTCTGTCCCATACTAAACTTGTGGTTGTATGAATGACTCAATTCAAATTCTTACAAGGTTAAGTCCTTAATTGACCAAGGCAAGACTAACTAAAAAGCATCATAACCATGAACCAACAATTATCATAAAAAGCAATGCGACCGCCCAAATGCCACATTGACCCACTACGAATACATGTCACTTGCCTCGATCTAAATCATTTTACCCCCCGGTTGATTTACTATGCACCACGTGTCATCAACAACAACATTGTGTGACAACACCCGATACACAAGTTAATAAACATGTTCCATAATCATTAAGCAAGATTAATCGTTTTCACATAAAATAATGACTCGTTGCATGGCTAAGCATGCTACTTGCGTTCTAACTACCCATATTGGCAATTATAGCTACCAACTAATATGAAACCATTCTAGGGTGACAAATGGAATACGACATACAATATGGCAAGGTGGATGTAATTCAAAGTGGACAATTAACTATTCCCAACATATTTGAAACAAGCGATAATTGAATTAACATGCAATACCTTGAAACAATATAATATTTAAAGCATAGGTTCAGCATGATCAAGGTATAACTTGCCTTCAAACAGCTCTAACTGCTGCTTTGGACCTTGCTCGGGCATTGGCTCCTCAACCACAAATCACTGGGTAACTCGACGTCTACGCGAAATGAGGAAAAAAGGAATAAATACCAAAAACAGAGAGCAAGATCAACTCTAAAAATTAAATAAAATTCACCATTAAGTAGAGCTTAATTTTATAAATTTTTAGAAACTAGAATCAGCTCAATCGGAGTTCGAATACAAAAGATATAGCTATTCAAATTTGAAATAAAAGATAAATAAAAAAATTGGAAAAATCGAATTAACCAAATTATTTTTATACTAAAAAAATAGCATTTATGATGTCATACTAAGGTCAGCACTGAATATGATTTGGGCTAATTATTTTCTGAAGAAAACCGAAATATAACGTTACGCTGACATCAACGGATACGTAGCCCAATCAGATGCTGACACACGGTGCAACCACAATGCGACACACTTCACCGGTGTATAGACTCAGTCCATGGCCCTGTGCTAGTCCACCGTGGACTAGTGGCACTGTGCCCGTGCACCGACTGACGCAAGTTGTGGCATCAACGGCGACACTTAGCCCAATCACGATGCGACATGCGGCACGACGCTACTGGCGCAAAGCTTGGCGCAATCTCGCTTGTCCAGTTCAAAACAGATGGTCAAGATCAGCTCAAGGCACGATGTAGCGGTTTACTGCAGAGGCGACATGTGGCTAGATCTCGACCTTCTAGATCTAATCGAACGGCGGCGACTGCGGGAGAGAACTGAACCGTCGGGGCGATGTGGCTAGCCCGGTGGACGACACGTGGCTCGATCCAAGACGCACGCTATGGATCCGATGGCACAGATGCGACGATGTGGTATAGGGTAGTGATGGCTAGGCGCATGACACGCAGCCGAATCTAGAGCGGACGACTTAGATCTGACAGCAAGGGCGATGGTGGTTTGGGCTAACTGCGGTGCTGACATGCGGCACGCATGCACTCGCCGATCTAGATCGGAACAGCACGACCTGCCCACGGGATGACGACTACGCAGCTCAATCTGGACCACACGCGACTAATCGGCCGGCCGGCAAAGCTTGTGAAGACGGTGGAGTCGGGACGGCGGTTTCTCACCGGACTTGAGGACAATGACCATGGCAACGCCGATCTGGGGCATCTCTGGCTATGTTAGCTAGCAGAATCGACGCGGCGCGACGAGGTGGTTCGAACTCTAGGCTCAGACACGGTGGAAGATAGTGGATGGCGACGGACACGACAAAGAACCGCGGCGGAACTGGTTCTAAACTCCAGCAAGCTCGCGTGAGCGAATGACGGTGACTCGGCCGGCAGGATCGGTTCAGCGAGTGTGGCGCAAGGTGGGGAATGTGATGGAGGCGGCGATGAATTAAATAGGTGACTCGGGAGGCGTGCAACAGTGGAATTTCGATTTCAAGGATCGCGGGAGTTCGGCGTGATGGATTTGAATGAGCCAACGTGGCATGATCGCAGTTGTCCACGCAGATCCAATCGGGCAACTAGCAGCAAGCAGCGGCACGAGGCATTCCCAGCCGTTGGATTGAAATACAAAGGTCGCACGGCTAGGGTTTCCAAATGATTGAAATTTGCGAATTGTGACCTGAGCGAGTTGGGCGATCTAGAGGATTTCGGCCCAAACACTATTCTTAGAATTTAAAATCATTTTTGAATTAAAATAAATTAGCAAAATAGAATAAACCAAATAAAGTAGCAAAATACCAGGAAAAATCCATAAAATACTTTAAGACATTTAGAACTCAATTAAAATATTTCCAACAAAAGATCATTAGTACTTTTCACTGAATAAATAAAAGATAGCAAAAGGCTTAATTGAACAAATTCAAAATGATTTAAATAAAATCCCAAAAAATCATAAATAAAGGAAAAGCATAATAAATCCAGTAAAAGCAAAATTTGGGATGTTACAAACCTCCCGCCTTAACGGAATCTTGACCCCAAATTCAGGGCTGACTAAGGAACAGATTTGGAAATTCTAATTTCAAGTCCTCGTCACGCTTCCATGTAGCCTCGTTCTCTGAATGATTACTCCACTGTACCCTGCAGAAACGTACTGACTTATTTCGAGTTCTACGATCTACTACATCCATAGTCTTGATTGGTTGCTCCTTATAGATTAGATCCTCTTGCAATTCAATTGACTCCAATGGCATCTACTCTGCAGGCACTCGAAGACACTTCAACTGAGACACAACTACGGTAATTCCAACTAGTATGCATCCTCTTCTCTGCGACGTAAGATTTTGAACGGACCAACATATCTTGGTGCAAGCTTTCCTTTGGCGTGGAACCTTTTTACTCCTTTAAGAGGGGTTGCTTTGAGGTACACGAAATCATTAGGCTTGAAATTTGGCTCTCAACGACGATTATCAACATAGCTATTCGCCTTGACTGAGCGGTCTTCAACCTTTCTCTAATATGGCAAGCTGCTCTTCGGCTTCTTTTAAAATATCTGGCCTAAAGATCAATATTTCTCCTGTCTCATTCCAATTTAGTGGGGTACAACAAGATCGACCATACAAGGCTTCAAATGATAACATTTGCAAACTGGTCTGATAACTGTTATTATAGCTAAACTCAACATATGGCAAATATTTATCCCATGTAGCAGCATAGGCTAGGGCACAAGCTCTTAACATATCTTCAAAAATCTGATTAACTCTCTCAGTCTGATCATCTGTTTGAGGAAGATAAGCTGTATTGAAATTAAGGCGAGTTCCCATTGCTTCATGCGACTTATTCCGAATTTTGAGGTGAATTAAGTACCTCTGTCTGACACTATCTTCTTTGGTACTCCTTGCAAACACACAATCCTTGACATGTATAACTTTGCTAAACAATCTCCTAAGTAGGTGGTCTTCACTGGTATAAAATGCATGACTTTGATCAAGTGATCAATTATGACCCATATTGAATTATACCCACTCTGAGTCCTAGGTAAACCGGTGATAAAATCTATACCGATTTTCTCCTACTTCCATTCAGGTACTTTTAATGGTTGCAACAAACCTGCTGGCCTCTGATGCATTACCTTCACTCTTTGGCATATATCACACAAAGCAACATGCTCAGCAACTTCACGCTTCATATTAGGCCACTAAAATCTTACCTTCAGATCCTGATACATCTTCGCACTTCTCAAGTGAATAGAGTACTTTGAGTCATAGGCTTCTTCAAGAATCAACTACTTTAATTCCTTCTTATTTGGCACACAAATTTGACCTTTCATCCATAAGGTTTCCTACACATCTAAAGAGAAATTCTTAGCTTTACCTTCATCCAACTTGGACTTAATCCTCTTAATTTTGGCGTCATCTTTCTACCCTTTCTCTAATTTAGTCCTCCAAGGTTGGCTTCACCTCCAGGGTAGCTAGAAACCCTTTTGGTACCACTTCCAATCTCAGCTTCTGAAATTCCTTGCATAACTCAGGCTGATCCTTCTAAACTAACATGTTAACACTGTGACTTTTTCTGCTCAAAGCATCAACTACCACATTAGTCTTCCCTGGGTGATAATGAATTTCTAGGTTATGATCCTTGATTAACCCTAACCATCTTCTCTGCCTCATATTCAGGTTTGACTGAGTGAAAATATACTTTAAACTCTTATGGTCTATGTATATTTCGCAGCGATTTTTGATGAGACAGTGACGCCATATCCTTATGGCATGCACTACTACAGCTAATTCCAAATCATGCGTTAGGTAATTCTCCTCATGTGGCCTCAACTACCTTGATGCATATGCAACAATCTCACCATTTTGCATTAGCACACATCCAAATCCTTGATGCGAAGCATCACAATAAATATAAAAACTGTTCTGAATATCTGGCAATACTAATACTGGTGTAGATGTTAACCTTTTCTTTAATTCTTGGAAACTTTTCTCACAATCTAGCGTCCAGGAAAATTTCTTCTCCTTCTTCAGCAATTGCATAAGGGGTCTAATAATTGTCGAGAATCCTTCGATGAATCGACAGTAATATATTGCCATTCCAAGAAAACTACGAATCTGAGTCACCGACTTCGGCTGCTCCCAATGCAATATTGCCTTGACTTTACTGGGATCAACTACAATACCTTTGGTAGTCATCACATGACCAAGAAATTTCACCTTCTTCTTCTTCCAAAAGTCACACTTGCTGAACTTGGCATACAATTGCTACGCTCGAAGCTTCTCCAGACCAAGCCTCAAATGTTTTGCATGATCTTCTTCTGTCTTGGAGTAGACAAGAATGTCATCGATAAATACAACAATAAACTTATCTAGATATTCTATGAAAACTTTATTCATCAAGTTCATGAAATATGCAGAGGCATTGGTCAATCTAAATAACATAACTGTGAACTCATAATGACCATATCTGGTTGAAAAGGTTGTTTTGGATATGTCTTCTGCTCGAATCTTCAGCTGATGATATCTCGATCAAAGATCTATCTCTGAGAAAATTCCAACTCCTCTTAACTGATCAAACAAATCATCGATCCTGGGTAGCGGATACTTGTTCTTTATTGTCACTTCATTCAAAGCTCCATAATCAATACACATTCTCATGATTCTATCCTTCTTTTGAACTAACAAAATAGGTGTCTCATTGCAAGTAAACAGCATCTGACTATCGATTACTGACCTTCTCCTGGTGCATTATTGATCCGAATAGGTATCTGAAAATTCTGCCCACTAGGACGCGGTGTGGAAGAAGGCATCTTGAAAATTGCCTTAGGGTGAAAAATGACAAATTGCTACGGTGCAACTCTCAACTTTTGCTATCCCTGATGAGCTCCTTGCTGTGCCATCTTGTGCCTACGATTGTCATCCAACTCTTTGCGCTTATCCTCTACGATAAGGGCCTTGTTAACTAACTCTTGAAAATTAGGAAAATTGTGGGTAATCAACCCAACCTGCAGCCCAGAATTCACTCCCTTCATGAAGTGAGAGTGCCTTGCCTTATCTGTCACTACATCTTTAGGTGCATAATGAGCTAGCTACGTGAACCGATTCAGATAATCTGCCACGGACTGGCTTCCTGTTTAATGGCTCTAAATTCTTCCTTCTTCAAATCCATGACACCCTCAGGAACATAATTGATGGAAAGCAGAGAATTCTTCCCAAGTGATCTTTTGTGGGTTCTCCTGCGATGCGCAATAATTCTTCCACCATTCAACAGCTGTGCCCTCGAGCTGATGAGAAGCATAAAGCACCTTCTCATTTCCCTCACACTGAGTGATGTGCAGTTTCCTCTCAATTGTCCTTAGCACGTCATTAGCCCCAATTGGGTTAGCATTCCAAGAAAATGTTGACGGACGGGTCCTCATAAAATTTGACAACTTTGATATGGATGGTTCCCATTGCTAGTAGCTTAATTGGCATTGTTAGCCACTGATTGATTGGTGAAGTGCTGCATTTGCTGCATCATGGTCTACATAAGCTGAGTTTGTGCAGCAAGAAAAGCTCCAAAATTACTCATATCAACTAGGTACTGCTTGAGGAATTGGCGATTCATTCCAGGTTCTCATTCTGGTGGCTTCCACTTCTATTGGCTCTATTGTTTCACGAGTCTGAACTATCTATTGATCACTCCAAGGTTTAGAGAAAAGAAGGAAAACATCATAGACAAGTAATATAAAGACTTATGTGGAGAAAAAGTTTTTAAATTCAAACTCTAAATATATTAAACTTTATTAAATCCTTGGTATGGCTGCTCACAAGTGCCTATGGGAAATGCAACACATACTACACACTCAAAAATACCGTTAAAACTCTCATTAACCTAAATAAGTATTACTAATCGACTAAAGGTAACACTCTAAACATAGACTCATGCGACTCATACACTTAAGTCACCTCTACTATTAAACTTAAGACTCTATCTAATCACTAAATCATCTTGGATGCGGGCCTCCAGGTGGACACTACGGTGGGTGACGTGGCATCAAGGCGAACTTGTTCCGATGGCCGGGGTCTCATTGGATGACGTTGATCCCTGACTCTCAGACTCTAGCTCGACCTCCTCTGGATCTTCGTTAGACTCCTCCAACTCAACTGCCTCCTCCTTGAGATAGAGAGCCTCCAGCTCAGCTATCCTCTCAGAAGCTATCCTCCTAGCCTCTCAAAGGTCTTTCTCGGCCTTCTCCAATGCCTCATAAACCTCAATAAGCTCTTGATTTGCAGTCTTCGTGAGGTTCTCCTGCACTGAAGTAAGACGTGCCAGGTGGACAATGGTGGCATCCTCCTTGCTCCTGACCCTATCCTCGGTGATGGTGCCTCCATGAGGATGATACTTGAACACCGTCGTCTCCAACTCTACAGCGTAGTCACGAGCAAAACAACAAAGTGCAAGATGAGCGGCCTCCTGGATCCCAGCTTCACATGTTGCCTTTCGAACTGAAATGTTGACGGGCGGCTCCTGATTCTGTTCTCCCAGACGTCGATCGTGACCTTGCAAATTGTACCTTGTACCTTCCCGCTCATAATCCAACTGGTACCACAGCAGATAGGACGATCAAAACCCCCCAGCAGCTGCAGCATCCTCCAAAACTTAGTGGCAAATCCTTCCTAACGTTCTCTGTAAAGGCACTCCATCTCAACTTGCAGAAAGCGGCTCTCGAAAAAATCTCAACTCAAAAATAAAAGAAAAGACAGAAAAATTCAGCAAAGATGTAAAGCAAGAAAGAAGGGATAAGTCAAGATCCTTTTAATCTTTCAAGTTAATTTTGCCTTTAGAAAATAGTTTTAGACACTCCTAAGACAACAATCTAGCCGAGGCTTGACCTACAGTCAGTATGGCTCTGATACCACCTCTGTCAGGACCTGAATATGCAAATCCGGACCCTCTGTGTATTCCGCACTAGTCCAGAATCATGGTAGTGTACATAGGCTCAACATAGATGAATATCACAATCATACTCACTGATAACATAATAAAGACTTCATCAAGTTAAATATAACTGCTAAACAACCTTATGGTCCACCTTATATGAGTACGCCTCGCAGGGTTAAGACTGAAAAGTAAATAGATTGCAACAGAAATAAATTTAAGAATAGAAAAACCTTTAATCTGCTACAGGTAACTGACAAAGTTTGCGCCCTAGTTACTCACCTCTTCCTAGTACTCCTCTTCAAGGGCAAGCATTGATTCGTCTCCAACTGGTGATGTTTTGTAGCAAGGGGTGAGTACTTAAAGCTCTCAACAAGTCGTGCATAGAATGCAAGTCTAATTTACTATATGCATGGATTATTACAAAGGGTAGGCTAACATGGTTAATTGGCATAAACAACATTTGTAAAGGAATATCATAAATAGATTGAAAGACAGTAAAACGAATAATAACAATAATAACTTTTGCAATTGTTTTGTAATTACCAATTCATAACCTTATTCCACACTTCAACATCCATACCCACATTTGTGTGATTATAAAAAGGCTTTCCAATGCCTATCTAAACGCAGATACTATCCGCTAAGATTTCAACACTGGTGGGACTGGTTACCGCAACCTGGGTCTCACACCAACACTAATAGTACCAAAGCTTAGACATGATAAATTAATCAGCTAGGTTTTTCCCATACCAGACTTGTGGTTGTATGAATGACTCAGTTCTTCTTTCAAGGTTTAGTCCTTAATTGACCAAGGTAAGACTAACTAAAAATCATCATAACCATGAACCAACAATTGTCATAAAAAGCAATGTGACCACCCAAGTGCCACATTGACCCACCACAAATACATGCCACTTGCCTTGGTCTAAATCATTTTACCCCCCGGCTGATTTACCATGCACCACGTGTCATCAACAACAACAACGTACATTGTGTGACAACATCTGACACACAAGTTAATAAATATGTTTCATAATCGTTAAGCAAGATTAATCATTTTCACACAAAATGATGACTCATTGCATGGCTAAGCATACTACTTGCATTCTAACTACCCATATTAGCAATTATAACTACCAACTAATATGAAACCATTCTAGGGTGACAAATGAAATACGACATATAATATGGTAAAGTGGATGTAATTCAAAGTGGACAATTAACTATTCCTAACATATTTGAAACAAGCGATAATTGAATTAACATGCAATACCTTGAAACAATATAATATTTAAAACATAGGTTCAACATGATCAAAGCATAACTTGCCTTCAAATAGCTTTGACTCCTACTCTGGTCCTTGCTCGGGCGCTGGCTCCTCAACCACAAACTCACTGGGCAACTCGGCGTCTACGCGAAACAAGAGAAAAAAGTAATAAATACCAAAAATAGAGAGCAAGATTAACTCCAAAATTTAAATAAAACTCACCATTAAATAGAGCCTAATTTTACAAATTTTTACAAAATGGAATCAACTCAATCAGATGCTGACACACGGCGTAACCACAGTGCGACACAAATCACCAACATATAGACTTGGTCAACAGCCGATGTTGGTCCATCGTGGACCGACGGTACTGTGCCCGTGCACCTGCTAACACAAGTCATGGCGTCAGCGGTGACACTCGGCCCAATCACGATGTGACACACGGCACGATGCTACTGGCGGAAAGCTTGGCACAATCTCGCCCGTCCAATTCAAAATGGATGGTCAAGATCAACACAAGGCACTATGCGACAGCTTATTGTGGAGGCGACACATGGCTAGATCTCGGCCTTCCAGATTTGATCGGACGGCGACAACTATGGGAGAACTGAAGCATCGTGGCGACACGACTGGCCCGGTGGATGGCACGTGGCTCGATCTAGGACGCACACTACGGATCGATGGTGCAGATGCGGTGGCGCGGGATAGGGCGGCGACGGCTACGTGGTTGGCCTAGCGCACAACATGCGGCCGAATCTAGAGCATACGGCTCAGATCCGATGACAAGGACGACAATGGTTTGGGCTAACGGCGGTGCTGACATGTGGCACGCACACACCCGCTCGATCTAGATCAGAAGGCATAACCTGCCCATGGGATGATGACCACACGACTCAATCTGGACCGCACGCGATGGATTAGATGGCCGATAAAGCTTGTGAAGATGGTGATGGCGCGGCTGAGCAGGACGACGTTTCTCACCAGATTTGAGGATGATGACCACGGTGACGGTGATCTGGGGCGTCTCTAGCGACATTAGCTGGTGGAATCGACGCGGCACGACGAGGTGGTTCCAACTCCCGGCTCGGACACGGCTAAAGACGGCGAACAACGATGGACATGACGAAGAACCGCGGCGAAACTGGTTCTGAACTTCGGTGAGCTCGCGTGGGCGAACAGCGGTGACTCGGTAGGCGGGATCGGGTCAGCGGGTGCGGCGCATAGTAAGGAACACGATGGTGGTGGCAGTGAATTAAATAGGCAGCTCAGGAGGCATGCAATGGTGGGATTCCAATTCCAAGGATCACGGGAGTTCGACAGCACAACGGATTTAGACGAGCCGATGTTGCACGATCACAGTCATCCACGCAGATCCAATCAGGCAACTGGCAGCGAGCGGTGGCGCAAGGTGTTCCCAGCCGTTGGATCGAAATCCAATGGTCACACGGTTAGGGTTTTGCAGTGGCGAGCTGTGTGGGCCGGCGGCGCGAGCGGGTTGGGCCAAACCGGAGGGATTTTGGCCCAAACACTATTCTCATAATTTAAAATTATTTTTAAATTAAAATAAATCAGCAAAATAGAATAGGCCAAATAAAATATTTAGAACTCAATTAAAATATTTTCAACAAAATATCATTAGTACTTTTCACTGAATAAATAAAAAATAGCAAAAGGCTTAATTCAACAAATTCAAAATGATTTAAATAAAATCCTAGAAAATTTATAAATAATGGAAAAGCATAATAAATCTAGTAAAAGCAAAATTTGGGATATTACAATGTGCAACTACACCGATCTCAACAACCACTCACCTAAGATATGAAAACTGAGGCGTGGTCCAAGAGGGCAAAGTAAAAGGCCCTAGAATCAATATACAATCACGGTGGTTGATCCATAGTATGGGCCCCTACCACACCTCCTAAGGCAGTGACAACATTTCGGACATTGTGCGGGATAGTTGAACGAGAAAGGGTCCCCATCACCTATTCGTCCTGAAAGTCACTGACAAATGAGAAGCGACAACCTAGTGACAAAATTCAAGCTCCTAGAAGACGCCATGCACGGATTGCGACGATATGCATTGCTAGTGGTGGGAAAGGCGTGTAAGAACTTCAAGAGTACCATTGTCAGTAATTATGTGAATAAAGAAATAACTTTGTTCCAAAAGTACGGGTTCATCACTGAAAACGTCTAGGAGTGATTTGTTAAGATGAAGATGACGAAAGAATTCATGCAACTAGGTGAAGTGCACAAGACCGTCTAGGCAAAAAAAATACCCACCTACACAGAGTCGGCACCACTAGGTATGTGGGTAAGATCACACAATGGAGAAAGGAGGACGGTGAGGCAATTTAGAAGGAGGCCTCCCAGCCATTTGCCTCGATCTTAGACCCGCGCACCCAAAACTAGGTAAGAGTGAGGTCACATCCCACATCTTCGGGTGGCGTGTCCTTTGCAAACCCTGCAGACAAGAAAGTGTCCCAATGCCTAGTAAGATATCGAACTACATAGTTTCTAATTAGTCCACATATAACTTCATAAGTGAAATAACATGTTAGGATCTTGGATGCAGATAGCCTTTAAAGGGGGGCGCGGAGGCTACGCTAGCACGAATTCAAATTTTTCTACCACGAACACCCAGGATCACATGCAAGTAGAGGATCATGGATCGTTACCCTTGACGCGCAGATGCAGCAGAAGCAGAGTCACGCGCGTAGAGGAAGTAAATGTTCACGCCCCGATCAACTCCAAGTAGGTCGCAGTGTGGTCGGCAAGCAGGTCATCGAGGTCACTGAGCAGATCGTCGTAGTTGGCGAGCAGGTCGTCGATCCAACCAAACAGCGCATCTGTGTACGGCAGCGCTTCTAGCGGTATCCACACGTACAGAGCAGGAACGCCGTGCGGGGTGTGCTAGCACCTCACCGCACAGCTAGGGTTTCTGGGGAGCGGGAAGGGCACACGGTGGCTAAGCGTGGTCAGGGCTCAACTTATCTCCCCCCTCCCCCCGCGCACCACATGGACTAGTGGGCTTCAGCCCACTAGGGCTTTACCTCCTACGCGGATCATATCCTCACACAAAATCCATTAAACAGTTCCAACCCGTTAAGTGTGTGACCCGTTAGGTTCAGTGCAAGTTGGCCGTGGATTCGGAAACTCCTTTCCAACCCACAGATCAATAGCGGCACCTAGCAGTACGTATTGACCCGCGAATACACAGAATACTTTATTCGGCTGAACCTTTGATACATTGCATATACCGATCCCTTTGCCACACGATACTAGTCAAGTTCAAGGTGAGATACACGCCACCCTTGTTAGTAGCTCGACCACTTCACTCATCAATGTGATGGATATAATACCATGACTAACTCCTTAGTCACTTTAGCACGGCCGTGCACTTTTCCTATCCATCCACACCGAGGGGCCTAGAGGTATCTCTCCCATTATCTAGGAGGGGCAAATCCCACATTGATCAATCACACCCCTGGCTATGTTTCGTGCCATACCCAGTAGTCACCTTTATAACTACCCTGTTACGGTGTAGCGTTTGATGACATGAACAAAGATATTTGTACAATCATCCAATGATTGACCTAAGGGCATATTCCCTATAGCCTTAAGTATAGAATCTTTCTAGGGCTCTTTCTAGGTAGACAGGGAGAAAAATAAGTCTCTATGGCCTTGGAAAACAAAGAGCACCTAAGTCACACATGCGAGGCAAAGGTGCTTTTGTTTCTCGAAAATGGGATTCTCACAAGACTTCGACACATATCGGAGTAGGAAGAGATCAAAACAAAGCTGAGTGCGAGGAACGACTAGTAGCACTCATTGAGAAAAGGGTTGAGGAAAGGCTGAGAGCGCAATTCGATGATCAGCTAAGAAGCCTTGAAGAAAGGATGGAGAAAAGGGTGGCTACGGAGAGGCACGTACAGAATGTGCAAGCCCCAGACGTATAGATGCAATTCATCCCAACTAACTGTCGGAGCAGTTCATTGTCTGCCCCTAAGACAGATGTGGACAACACCAAATTTCCTACCAATGACATCTGGGTAATATATATATCTACAATGCTCCATATATAGACTTGTTGGATGTGTTAGATAATTCTGTACCCTTATATAGATGGCCACGTTGTGTAATCTCCAAGTGAGGCTTGCCAACGACTCTGTTCCCATGCAAACTGCTTGGTGGCACGCATATCTATCTGGTCGAGGGGCGATTGTTACCAGTCACACGATAGCTCCGGGTTACGTGAAGGTCCATATCAACGGTGTACATGAAATTTGTAAAGCCGTCACGTTAGAGATACCCCCAAACGATGAGATCATGATGCTAGGAGATGCTATTGGTACATTCATCTAGTGGTCCAAGAGGGACATCTCCTTCGATGACCGTCCTATAGTATCGAAGCTATACACACAACATGAGCCACCTGCTACGTCGAGCTACCAGCATTACCGGTGTCACGTCTGCATGGAAGTAGGCCACTAAATCAGCTATCGTGCCCCATACGGCACAGGCCGATACTTCACTTTAGGTCCACTCTTTTCCCGTGAATATGACCTACGATAGGCGGCGAAGCGGCAACAAGATCAAATAGAAGTGGACCACTGAGGCATCTGACTTTTCATTGGTCCTATTGGCACGTCAATTCAAGCTAGGACAACTGTTTGTACCAGTAGAGCACCAGTAGATACTTACAATAGCTTGCGTTAGATTGTAAAATTGGTGCATGAAACAAGCCAACAAACCGGTGGTATAACGGTATCGAGTATCTCGGTCAACTTCAAGGAGGAACATTTCTTGCATCAGTTTTTTGGTGCTTCTTCGTGGTTAGCTTCAACAACTTGTTCGATCTCTACAACGTCAATGTCCTCGATGCCTCACTCATCAGATGTTGGATATTGTAAGTATGTGTAATCATAGTCTACATTCGTGTCATACCGATAAATGTTATATATATGGTTCTTGCTATTGTATATATAGATACATGATCATTGAAGTAAAAAAAGAGAGAATTGATGGGTTTCCTCGACCCACACATGGTGTCCAAGCAAACCATAGAGAAAAATTTACATGTCGTCTAGGAGTACGTGGAAAATGCATTACTAGATGAACGGAAAACAAATTTCATATTTTTACCCACAACCCCGGGTAAGTGCTTCACTAGTTGCTATACTTGTTAATTTGTATTTTACACACAGTTTGAAGTTAGGTTGAATGACCATAGCGACATACTTGTGTAGATTTCACTGAGTTCTACTTGTAATTATACTAAGACAGAGGAGGGTAATTTGCCTTGATTCCTAAAAGGGCGGCACACATGATTTGACACCTATCACAAAATTACTTGAGATGTTGTTCAATGTCTACAGAGCTTGTAGAGGGCCATACAAGGACTCTTCACAGCTAAAGCACATTTATAATTTTCCGATATCCGCTAGTACGCAATAACCATTCACACTCCATAATAATACCTCTGAAACTAACTAATTATAGTTTGGCAGTGCCACTATGTCGGGACCCGAATATGCAAATCCGGACCCTCTGTGTATACTGCACTAGTCCAGGATCACGCTAGTGCACACAAGCTCAACATTAGTGAATATCATAATCATACACAACGTAAATAAGACAAAGACATAATATATTAAATATTAGCAGTTGTATGACCTTATGGTCAACTTACTTAGCAATGCCTCACAAGGCTGAACAACAAATTGAACCGCAGCGGAATGAAGACGTAGATAACCCCTCAGTATACCACAGGCAACTGACAAGGCTCGCACCCTAAACATTCGTCCCTTCATGGTACTCCTTCTTCAGCACTGATGATTTTTGTAGGCAAGGGTGAGTACACCAACACGTACTCAACAAGTTGTGCACATAATGCAATTCTATCATAGCTATATGCAATGCTTATTCCAAAGGAATGGCTAAGTGGTTCTTAAGCAGTAAGCAGCATTTTCAAACATAAGCAATATGTAGATTGAAAAGACAGTAAAACAAATAATAACAAGTAAATAGATTCAATGTTTCTCAAATCAAACCCAGGTATTCATCCTAAGTCAAATTCCATTAATCACATGGCATCCTGCCATCCCATCTAGTTGACAAGTTTTAATTATCTACCCCTTGACTGTAATTCCCGAGCATTGCTCAATACCGTGAGCACGGCTATCCGAATAGATTGTACACTCTGCAGAGGTTATGCACTTTACCCACATGATACAACCATGCACCACAGCAGTGACGATAAATCGTGAAGCCTTTACAATGCATCCTCTTAACCCGGTGCTACCGCTAAGGTTTCAACACTGAAGGGCTAAACCACCACAACAGGGCCCCCCTCTTGCGCCATGTGAGTTTCCTCCGTGAACCCGGACCCACACCACCAAGATAGCACTTAAGTTAAGCATTTGCAAATTAGTCAGCTAAGCTGTCCCATTCCAGACATGTGGTTGCAAGTTGGACTCAGGTCAAAGGCTCGCAAGGTTAAGTCCTTAGGATGGATTAAAGCAAGACTTACACATACCCTTTCTCGCCCATCGGGCCCACCCTGGCACCCTTGCCCCTTCCACTTGCTTCAATCTAAAGTGATTATCTCCCGGTTGGTTACCAAGCACCACGTGCTCTTCACAAATCAACATCGTTCATGGACTCATTGCCACAACAACTCAATCTCTTTGTGCGACCACACATGGCCCACAAATTATCATAATTGTTCCATATTCCATTAGTCAAGATTATTAAGCAATATTCCATGAGCATGTGATGACGTGGCATGGCTAAGCAATTCTATGTCGTTCTAACCATCCATGTTGATTTTCTATTTACCAACTATAATTAACCAACCTAGGGTGACAATGAAGCATGGCATACAAATAACAAGGTAGGGTATAATTCAAAGGGTATGATAGCTAATCCCAAACTTATGTTGAAATCATTTATACACATAAAATAACAAGTAATAAGTTAAATCAAAATAGCATGCAATCTAAATTAGGGTGCAACATGATCAAAGCACAACTTGCCTTGGTTAGGTTCCTGGTCTTGATCTGAAAATAATTCTTGAGCTGAGAAATCCTTAGAAGCCTCGCACAATTCAACGTCTCACGCGAATCGAGAGAGAGAAAGCAAATAAAACCAAAATCAACGAGCAAACAAATTCAAAATTCAAATAAAAATCACCATTAAATAGATATCATTTTATAAATTTTGAGAACTTGAATCACCTCAATCGGAGTTCGTATGCGAAAGTTATGAAGTTTTGAAGTTTGAAAATCTTGAAAATACCACGAAAATAGAAATTCCGATTTTAGCGAATTATTTCTATACGGAAAATCAGATTTTTCCGCCCGATCCGTCTGGCGTGGCGTGGCGCTCTGAGGCGTCCGATGGCAATCAAGCGGTTGAGACTTCTCCCGGCGGTGAGGACGAGGCGGCCGTGATCGCCGGACGAGGAAGACAGCGCCTCGATGGCGCTCCGCGAGTTCCGTGAAGAAGAGGCGAGCTACTCCGGCGGCGCAAGTCGAGAACTCGAATCCGCAATCCTCTCGGCGGAAGAGTATCCGACGGCGACTAGAAGCCGTCGCAAGACCTCGGCGATGTCGCCATTACTCGGCGAGCTCCGTGCGTGCTCAAAGCCTCTCGGCGGTGGCACAATAGCAAAAGTATCTTGAGGTGTGGTGAACATCGGGAAGGGCTCGGGGTAGCTTTTATACTCGGCGGGGCGGGGATGGAAAGTTTGCGGCGGCACAAATTTGGAAAGCGGCGATGTTTTTGGAAGGCGGCGGCGATCTCCGAATCGAAGACGATGGCCTTGCCGCACGATTTCCATCCGTGATCGATAGTAGTTTAGGGTTTCCTAATTTGCTTGGCGTGATGAAGGCCGTTGGATTGAAATCAGCGATTAAAAAATCTGATTAATTCCGAGCCCTGCTCAAGATTGTATGGGCCGAGGCCCTCTTGTTCATACCTTAATTACTTGGATTTCCTTTTAAAATATTTCCATAATTTTGTTTTGATTTAATTACAGCAAAAAATACTCTAAAAATTTCAAAAAAATCTCAAAAATATTTTGAGTTATTACGGACTTAAATAAAATATTTTTATAAAAACTTTATTTTAACTTCATATATTTATAATTAATCCTTGATAGAAAGTAATATTATTTAATTTGAAATAAATCTCGGAAAATCCAAATAAATCCGGAAAAATCACAAAAACATAAATGGCAATAAAATAATATTAAATAATTAAAAGCTGAAATTTTGGGATGTTACAAACCTCCCTTAATGAGAATCTCGACCCGAGATTTAGGGTAACTAAAGAATAGGTTTGGGAATTACGCCTCAAATCTCTTCACGCTCTAGGTTGCTTTGTTTTACGAGTGGTTACTCCAATTGAACTCGCAAAGCGAGTGGACTTATTTCTGATCTTACGCTCCATTATATCCAAAATTTTAATCGGCTGCTCTCTGTAAGTCAAGTCCTCTTGCTCCTAACGACGTCCGCTCTTGCTGGCACTTTGAGGCACTACTTGAGCTGCGACACCTAAAATACGTCATGGTCTCCTGCTAATGACTAGGACAACTCCAGCTGATACGCAACCTCTCCTCGGTGGCTCAGGTTTTAGCGATCCAACAAACCTGGGTGCAAGATTTTGGCATGAAATCCTTTTACACCTTTAAGGGAAGTAACTCTAAGATACACGAAATCATTGGGTTCAAGGCTCTACGATGATTGTCATGAATTTATCAATTACTCCATAAATATCTTACTTATCATGTTCATTAGATATGCGGGGCATCGGTCAATTCAGGAGATTTAGCCAAAACTTATATCGTTTATATAGAGAGCGCTATCTTAGAAACATCTTTCCCCTAATTCCTAAATTTATGATAACCTAAGCGAAATTTTGTCCCAAAGAAATTCCAACTCTCTTCTCAATTGTCCAAACACGTTGTCGATCCTGACATTGGATACTTGTTTTTGTTCTTTTCTTTTATTTAGAGCATGATTCCGTACTCTTTTCCGACCTTCCATTTTCTTTTTTGATAACCAAGAGCTCTCATGGTGACACCCTAAATCTTCTCAAAACCTTTCCTAGTACTCTTTGATATGCTTCTCTATTTCCCATTAATTCCTTAGTAGACATTTGACATGGTCTTTTCACTATTGGGCTATATCGGGTACTATTTCGCTCATGAACTTGATCTTTCGATATGACAGTATACTAGGCAAATTTTTGGAAAATATACCAAGGTTATTTTCTATCAACTGGTGCATCCTCTAATTGGCAAATTCCAAACTATTATCCATTAGCTGAATAACATGAAATGTCATCACTTAAAACCCCATTTTTTGCACATTCAGGGTTTTAAATCGACATACTCTTCCCAAAATAGCCCTATGCTTGAGCATTTATCATTTTACATTCTTGCTTTTTATTCCTATAATCCGTATACCAATGTATCAACTCTTTCTGATTTATTTCTTTTGACGAGGAGACCTTTACATGGAATTCATTGCTAATCTCTTTATTATTTTTTTTCAATAGGGTTACAACATGGCACTAAGTAACTCATGGCTCTTGACTTCCTTGATTTATCATTGGCACTGGGGCTTCGACAAGTACGGAGTTGAAATTGACTTGAGCCAATGTGATCGATTTCCTTTGAGGGTATTTATTAGCAAAATTATAGCAGAGTCTAGGGTGAATTTTCGTTCTTGAGCATTTAATGATTGGAAGAGTATCTTTACCTAGACGCCTTTTCTTTAATTTCTTTTATTGGCAAATTTCTTTTGCAACTTTCTCGCTTACTCTGGCGTTATGTAACGGTGAGGTAACTTCCGTTATATTTATAGAAATTACTTGTCTTTTACGTGGATATCGATTAACATGATGGCCTTTCGTGACGAGCTTGTAGCCCAAAATCTTTGCGCTTCTGCGATTCATTACTTTTTGATTCGCAACACATCCCCTAGTAAAACGATCTTCTTCACCATACAAGGAACCTACTGTGGGCGATGACCACTTACGGGTTTCCTGATTATGGTCGATAGGTTTAGGAGGGTATATTCTTACTTTTCTAAACGACGTATCTAGTGCAACATTTTTTTTCTTTCTTTTTTTTTATTGATAATTCTTGAGTAACTAAGGTCCGTAGATTCTTTTGTTGATGCTAGATTATGGCGTTAACTATTTGATCCAAGGAACACTGAGGTGAACAATGGTCTTGAGCCAATCTTCTGCTTCTAAAGGTGAAACATTTTCTTAAAACGTTGGTGAGCGAGTCTTTAACAACCTTGAGTCAACACGGGGATCACTAATAGTGCGAGATGCTTTCTTGACATTAGCTTGACTAGTCTGTTGTGTATTTGCTTTATTATTTGCTTGCATCAATTGGATCTAATTGGCGAAAACTCTTTGAAACTCTGCATATCTATCATTATTGTGGGTTGTGAAATTGATTCATCCTTAGAGTTTCCGCTTCCACTAGCTATCACTATTTTGAACCATTTGTTTGCTTACCTCAAGATGTTGATTTTCTATTTACCAACTATAATTAACCAACCTAGGGTGACAATGAAGCATGGCATACAAATAACAAGGTAGGGTATAATTCAAAGGGTATGATAGCTAATCCCAAACTTATGTTGAAATCATTTATACACATAAAATAACAAGTAATAAGTTAAATCAAAATAGCATGCAATCTAAATTAGGTGCAACATGATCAAAGCACAACTTGCCTTGGTTAGGTTCCTGGTCTTGATCTGAAAATAATTCTTGAGCTGAGAAATCCTTCCAAGCCTCGCACAATTCAACGCTCACGCGAATCGAGAGAGAAAGCAAATAAAAACCAAAATCAACGAGCAAACAAATTCAAAAATTCAAATAAAAATCACCATTAAATAGATATCATTTTTATAAATTTTGAGAACTTGAATCACCTCAATCGGAGTTCGTATGCGAAAGTTATGAAGTTTTGAAGTTTGAAAATCTTGAAAATACCTCAAAATAGAAATTCCGATTTTAGCGAATTATTTCTATACGGAAAATCAGATTTTCCCGCCCGATCCGACGGGCGTGACGTGGCCGCTCCCGAGGCGTCCGATGGCAATCAAACGGTTGAGACTTCTCCCGAGCGGTGAGGACGAGGCGGCGGCGCGATCGTCGGACCGAGGAAGACGACGCCCGATGACGCCTCCATGAAGTTCCGAAGAAGAGGAGCTACTCGACGGCGCAAGTCGAGAACTCGAATCCGCAATCTCTCGGCGGAAGAGTATCCGACGGCGACTAGAAGCCCGCCGCAAGACCTCGGCGATGTCCTTCAGATTCGGCGAAGCTCCGGCGTGTTCAAGCCTCTCGGTGGTGGCACAATAGCAAAAGTATGCGGCGAGGTGTGGTGAACATCGGAAGGGCTCGGGGTAGCTTTTATACTCGGCGGGGCGGGGATGGAAAGTTTGCCGCGGCACAAATTTGGAAGGCGGCGATGTTTTTGAAGGCGGCGGCGATCTCCGAATCGAAGACGATGACGCCCGCACGATTTCCATCCGTGATCAAGAGTAGTTTAGGTTTCCTAATTTGCTTGGCGTGATGAAGGCCGTTGGATTGAAATCAACGGTCGGCAAAAATCTCGACATTCCGACCGCTCAAGATAAAGGTATGGGCCGAGGCCCACTACTGTTCATACCTTAATTACTTCGGATTTCCTTTTAAAATATTTCCATAATTTTGTTTTGATTTAATTACAGCAAAAAAATACTCTAAAAAATTTCAAAAAAATCTCAAAAATATTTTGAGTTATTCTCGACTTAAATAAAATATTTTATAAAAACTTTATTTTAACTTCATATATTTATAATTAATCCTTGATAGAAAGTAATATTATTTAATTTGAAATAAATCTCAGAAAATCCAAATAAATCCAGAAAAATCACAAAAAACATAAATGGCAATAAAATAATATTAAATAATTAAAAAGCTGAAATTTTGGGATGTTACAAACCTCCCCTTAATGAATCTCGAATTTCGAGATTTAGGGTCAGCTAAAGAATAGGTTTGGGAATTCTGCCCTCAAATCTCTTCACGCTCCTAGGTTGCTTTGTTTTCTGAGTGGTTACTCCAATCGAACTCGCAAAGCGAGTGGACTTATTTCTGATCTTACGCTCCATTATATCCAAAATTTTAATCCACGCTCTCAGAAGTCAAGTCCTCTTGCTCCTAACGACGCCCGCTCTTCTTTGGCACTTTGAGGCACTACTTGAGCTGCGACACCTAAAATACGTCATGGTCTCCTGCTAATGACTAGGACAACTCCAGCTGATACGCAACCTCTCCTCGGTGGCTCAGGTTTTAGCGATCCAACAAACCTGGGTGCAAGATTTTGGCATGAAATCCTTTTACACCTTTAAGGGAAGTAACTCTAAGATACACGAAATCATTGGGTTCAAGGCTCTACGATGATTGTCATGAATTTATCAATTACTCCATAAATATCTTACTTATCATGTTCATTAGATATGCGGGGCATCGGTCAATTCAGGAGATTTAGCCAAAACTTATATCGTTTATATAGAGAGCGCTATCTTAGAAACATCTTTCCCCTAATTCCTAAATTTATGATAACCTAAGTTTAAATTTTGTCCCAAAGAAATTCCAACTCTCTTCTCAATTGTCCAAACACGTTGTCGATCCCGACATTGGATACTTGTTTTTGTTCTTTTCTTTTATTTAGAGCATGATTCCGCACTCTTTTCCGACCTTCCATTTTCTTTTTTGATAACCAAGAGCTCTCATGGTGACACCCTAAATCTTCTCAAAACCTTTCCTAGTACTCTTTGATATGCTTTCTATTTCCCATTAATTCCTTAGTAGACATTTGACATGGTCTTTTCACTATTGGGCTATATCGGGTACTATTTCGCTCATGAACTTGATCTTTCGATATGACAAGATACTAGGCAAATTTTTGGAAAATATACCAAGGTTATTTTCTATCAACTGGTGCATCCTCTAATTGGCAAATTCCAAACTATTATCCATTAGTGAATAACATGAAATGTCATCACTTAAAACCCCATTTTTTGCACATTCAGGGTTTTAAATCGACATACTCTTCCCAAAATAGCCCTATGCTTGAGCATTTATCATTTTACATTCTTGCTTTTTATTCCTATAATCCGTATACCAATGTATCAACTCTTTCTGATTTATTTCTTTTGACGAGAAGACCTTTACATGGAATTCATTGCTAATCTCTTTATTATTTTTTTCCAATAGGGTTACAACACGGCACTAAGTAACTCATGGCTCTTGACTTCCTTGATTTATCATTGGCACTCGGGCTTCGACAAGCACGGAGTTGAAATTGACTTGAGCCAATGTGATCGATTTCCTTTGAGGGTATTTATTAGCAAAATGCTTAGGTTTGTGGCAATTATAGCGAGTCTAGGTGAATTCTCGTTCTTGAGCATTTAATGATTGGAAGAGTATCTTTACCTAGACGCCTTTTCTTTAATTTCTTTTATTGGCAAATTTCTTTTGCAACTTTATCGCTTACTCTGGCGTTATGTAACGGACTGAGGTAACTTCCGTTATATTTATAGAAATTACTTGTCTTTTCTGTGGATATCGATTAACATGATGGCCTTTCCATGATTGTAGCCCAAAATGCTGCGCTTCCTGCGATTCATTACTTTTTGATTCGCAACACATCCCCTAGTAAACGATCTTCTTCACCATACAAGGAACCTCATGGGCGATGACCACTTACGGGTTTCCGATTATGGTCGATAGGTTTAGGAGGGTATATTCTTACTTTTCTAAACGCATTTATCTAGTGCAACATTTTTTTCTTTCTTTTTTTTATTGATAATTCTTGAGTAACTAAGGTCCGTAGATTCTTTTGTTGATGCTAGATTATGGCGTTAACTATTTGATCCAAGGAACACTGAGGTGAACAATGGTCTTGAGCCAATCTTTCGCTTCTAAAGGTGAAACATTTTCTTAAAACGTTGGTGAACGAGTCTTTAACAACCTTGAGTCAACACAGGATCACTAATAGTGCGAGATGCTTTGTCGACATTAGCTTGACTAGTCTGTTGTGTATTTGCTTTATTATTTGCTTGCATCAATCGGATCTAATTGGCGAAAACTCTTTGAAACTCGCATATCTATCATTATTGTGGGTTGTGAAATTGATTCATCCTTAGAGTTTCCGCTTCCACTAGCTATCACTATTTTGAACCATTTGTTTGCTTACCTCAAGGGGGTTAGGTGAGAGAGAAAATAGAATAGATAAGAAGTAGAGATCCTAATACAGGGAAGATGAGTTTAACCCAATAACTTAAGCAATCAATATTAATAACTTGGTATGGTTGCTTATATAAGCCTAAAAGCTTTGCAATACATACTGCACACTCAAAGAATCAAGAAGAACCAATTCAACCTAAACACACAACAACTACCGCCTACATGGGTGACTCTCTTATTTTAGGAAACGCGACTCCACACATGAGTCTCAACTGGCTACTTGAAGTACTTGAGTCTTTCTAACTCTTGGTACACTTCCTTGATTCTTGTCGATTCTTTCCTTGGTGATCATTATGGTAGCAGTAGGCACTTGATGTCATCTCCTAAAGTGTGGTATATCGTTTTCTACTCAAGATAACTCAGGTAAGATTTTAACTCAATTCAGCAGAGGTACGAAGAAGAAATTTTAGCAAGGGATAAGGAAGAATTTTTGATAAGGGCAGAGATAGAAGAATAAGATAAGTCAAGAACACATTATTCTTTTAGGTTGGGTCTTTTACTTAGAAAATAATTTTGAAGGACCTATAGAGACGACCAACCATCTAGGGGCAAGACCTACAGTCAGTATGGCTCTGATACCACTTTTGTCGGGACCCGAATATGCAAATCCGGACCCTCCGTGTATCGTGCACTAGTCCAGATCACGCTTAGTGCACACAAGCTCAACATTAGTGAATATCATAATCATACACAACGTAAATAAGACAAAGACATAATATATTAAATATTAGCAGTTGTATGACCTTATGGTCAACTTACTTAGCAATGCCTCACAAGGTGAACAACAAATTGAACCGCAGCGGAATGAAGACGAGATAACCCCTCAAGATACCACAGTAACCGACAAGGCTCAGACCTAAACATTCGTCCCTTCATGGTACTCCTTCTTCAAAGACGATGATTTTTGTAGGCAAGGGTGAGTACACCAACACGTACTCAACAAGTTGTGCACATAATGCAATTCTATCATAGCTATATGCAATGCTTATTCCAAAGGAATGGCTAAGTGGTTCTTAAGCGAAGCAAAGATTTTCAAACATAAGCAATATGTAGATTGAAAAGACAAGAAACAAATAATAACAAGTAAATAGATTCAATGTTTCTCAAATCAAACCCTGTATTCATCCTAAGTCAAATTCCATTAATCACATGGCATCCCGCCATCCCATCTAGTTGACAAGTTTTAATTATCTACCCTTGACTGTAATTCCGAGCATTGCTCAATACCGTGAGCACGGCTATCCTAATAGATTGTACACTCGCAGAGGTTATGCACTTTACCCACATGATACAACCATGCACCACACAGCGAACGATCGTGAACGAAGCCTTTACAATGCATCCTCTTAACCCGGTGCTACCCGCTAAGGTTTCAACATCAAGGGCTAAACCACCACAACAGGCCCCCTCTTGCGCCATGTGAGTTTCTCCGTGAACCCGACCCACACCACCAAGATAGCACTTAAGTTAAGCATTTGCAAATTAGTCACTAAGTTGTCCCATTCCGCACATGTGGTTGCAAGTTGGACTCAGTCAAAGGCTCGCAAGGTTAAGTCCTTAGGATGGATTAAAGCAAGACTTACACATACCCTTTCTCGCCCATCGGCCCACCTCGCACCCTTGCCCTTCCACTTGCTTCAATCTAAAGTGATTATCTCCGGTTGGTTACCAAGCACCACGTGCTTTTCACAAATCAACATCGCTATGTGACTCACCGCCACAACAACTCAATCTCTTTGTGCGACCACACATGGCCCACAAATTATCATAATTGTTCCATATTCCATTAGTCAAGATTATTAAGCAATATTCCATGAGCATGTGATGACGTGGCATGGCTAAGCAATTCTATGTCGTTCTAACCATCCATGTTGATTTTCTATTTACCAACTATAATTAACCAACCTAGGGTGACAATGAAGCATGGCATACAAATAACAAGGTAGGGTATAATTCAAAGGGTATGATAGCTAATCCCAAACTTATGTTGAAATCATTTATACACATAAAATAACAAGTAATAAGTTAAATCAAAATAGCATGCAATCTAAATTAGGGGTGCAACATGATCAAAGCACAACTTGCCTTGGTTAGGTTCCTGGTCTTGATCTGAAAATAATTCTTGAGCTGAGAAATCCCCTTCCGAAGCCTCGCACAATTCAACGTCTACGCGAATCGAGAGAGAGAAAGCAAATAAAAACCAAAATCAATGAGCAAACAAATTCAAAAATTCAAATAAAAATCACCATTAAATAGATATCATTTTTATAAATTTTTGAGAACTTGAATCACCTCAATCGGAGTTCGTATGCGAAAGTTATGAAGTTTTGAAGTTTGAAAATCTTGAAAATACCCTGAAAATAGAAATTCCGATTTTAGCGAATTATTTCTATACGGAAAAATCAGATTTTTCCCGCCCGATCCGTACGGCGTGACGTGGCCGCTCCTGAGGCGTCCGATGGCAATCAAACGGTTGAGACTTCTCCCGAGCGGTGAGGACGAGGCGGCGGCGCGACTGGCCGGACCCGAGGAAGACGACGCCTCCGATGACGCTCCGGCGAGTTCCGGCGAAGAAGAGGCAGCTACTCCGACGCGGCGCAAGTCGAGGAACTCGAATCCGCAATCCTCTCGGCGGAAGAGTATCCGACGGCGACTAGAAGCCCGTCGCAAGACCTCGGCGATGTCCTTCGTACTCCGGCGAGCTCCCGTGCGTGCTCCGAAGCCTCTCCGGCGGTGGCACAATAGCAAAAGTATGCGGCGAGGTGTGGTGAACATCGGGAAGGGCTCGGGGGTAGCTTTTATACTCGGCGGGGGCGGCGGGGATGGAAAGTTTGCCGGCGGCACAAATTTGGAAGGCGGCGATGTTTTTGGAAGGCGGCGGCGATCTCCGAATCGAAGACGATGACGCCCGGCCGCACGATTTCCATCCGGCGGTCAGTAGTAGTTTAGGGTTTCCTAATTTGCTTGGCGTGATGAAGGCCGTTGGATTGAAATCCAACGGTCGCAAAAAATCTGACATTCGACCGCTCAAGATAAAGTATGGGCCGAGGCCCACTACTGCTCATACCTTAATTACTTGGATTTCTTTTTAAAATATTTCCATAATTTTGTTTTGATTTAATTACAGAGAAAAAATACTCTAAAAATTTCCAAAAAAATCTCAAAAATATTTTGAGTTATTCTGGACTTAAATAAAATATTTTTATAAAAACTTTATTTTAACTTCATATATTTATAATTAATCCTTGATAGAAAGTAATATTATTTAATTTCAAATAAATCTCGGAAAATCCAAATAAATCCGAAAAATCACAAAAACATAAATGGCAATAAAATAATATTAAATAATTAAAAGCTGAAATTTTGGGATGTTACAAACCTCCCCTTAATCAGAATCTCGACCTTTAGATTTAGGGTCAAGCAAAGAATAGGTTTGGGAATTCGCCTCAAATCTCTTCACGCCCTAGGTTGCTTTGTTTTTCGAGTGGTTACTCCATCGAACTCGCAAAAGCGAGTGGACTTATTTTCGATCTTACGCTCCATTATATCCAAAATTTTAATCTACCGCTCTCAGAAGTCAAGTCCTCTTGCTCCTAACGACGTCCGCTCTTGCTGGCACTTTGAGGCACTACTTGAGTCATGCGACACCTAAAATACGCCATGGTCTCCTCGCTAATGACTAGGACAACTCCAAATGATACGTTAACCTCTCCTCGGTGGCTCGTGTTTTAGCGATCCAACAAACCCGGTGCAAGATTTTGGCATGAAATCCTTTTACACCTTTAAGGAAGTAACTCTAAGATACACGAAATCATTGGGTTCAAGGCTCTACGATGATTGTCATGAATTTATCAATTACTCCATAAATATCTTACTTATCATGTTCATTAGATATGCGGGCATCGGTCAATTCGTGAGATTTAGCCAAAACTTATATCGCTTATATAGAGAGCGCTATCTTAGAAACATCTTTCCCTAATTCCTAAATTTATGATAACCTGTTTAAATTTTGTCCCAAAGAAATTCCAACTCTCTTCTCAATTGTCCAAACACGTTGTCGATCCCGACATTGGATACTTGTTTTTGTTCTTTTCTTTTATTTAGAGCATGATTCCGCATTTTTCCGACCTTCCATTTTCCTTTTGATAACCAAGAGCTCTCATGGTGACACCCTAAATCTTCTCAAAACCTTTCCTAGTACTCTTTGATATGCTTCTCTATTTCCCATTAATTCCTTAGTAGACATTTGACATGGTCTTTTCACTATTGGGCTATATCGGGTACTATTTCGCTCATGAACTTGATCTTCGATATGACAAGATACTAGGCAAATTTTTGGAAAATATACCAAGGTTATTTTCTATCAACTGGTGCATCCTCTAATTGGCAAATTCCACACTATTATCCATTAGCTGAATAACATGAAATGTCATCACTTAAAACCCCATTTTTGCACATTCTGTGGTTTTAAATCGACATACTCTTCCCAAAATAGCCCTATGCTTGAGCATTTATCATTTTACATTCTTGCTTTTTATTCCTATAATCCGTATACCAATGTATCAACTCTTCTCGATTTATTTCTTTTGACGAGAAGACCTTTACATGGAATTCATTGCTAATCTCTTTATTATTTTTTTCCAATAGGGTTACAACACGGCACTAAGTAACTCATGGCTCTTGACTTCCTTGATTTATCATTGGCACTGGGGCTTCGACAAGTACGGAGTTGAAATTGACTTGAGCCAATGTGATCGATTTCCTTTGAGGGTATTTATTAGCAAAATGCTTAGGTTTGTGGCAATTATAGCAGAGTCTAGGGTGAATTTTCGTTCTTGAGCATTTAATGATTGGAAGAGTATCTTTACCTAGACGCCTTTTCTTTAATTTCTTTTATTGGCAAATTTCTTTTGCAACTTTACTGCTTACTCTTGGCGTTATGTAACGGACCGAGGTAACTTCCGTTATATTTATAGAAATTACTTGTCTTTTTCGTGGATATCGATTAACATGATGGCCTTTCCTACGACAGCTTGTAGCCCAAAATGTCAAGCGCTTCTCGCGATTCATTACTTTTGATTCGCAACACATCCCCTAGTAAACGATCTTCTTCACCATACAAGGAACCCATCGGGCGATGACCACTTACGGGTTTCCGATTATGGTCGATAGGTTTAGGAGGGTATATTCTTACTTTTCTAAACGCATTTATCTAGTGCAACATTTTTTTCTTTCTTTTTTTATTGATAATTCTTGAGTAACTAAGGTCCGTAGATTCTTTTGTTGATGCTAGATTATGGCGTTAACTATTTGATCCAAGGAACACCGAGGTGAACAATGGTCTTGAGCCAATCTTTCGCTTCTAAAGGTGAAACATTTTCTTAAAACGTTGGTGAACGAAGTCTTTAACAACCTTGAGTCAACACAGGATCACTAATAGTGCGAGATGCTTTGTTGACATTAGCTTGACTAGTCCTGTTGTGTATTTGCTTTATTATTTGCTTGCATCAATCGGATCTAATTGGCGAAAACTCTTTGAAACTCGCATATCTATCATTATTGTGGGTTGTGAAATTGATTCATCCTTAGAGTTTCCGCTTCCACTAGCTATCACTATTTTGAACCATTTGTTTGCTTACCTCAAGGGGGTTAGGTGAGAGAGAAAATAGAATAGATAAGAAGTAGAGATCCTAATACAGGGAAGATGAGTTTAACCCAATAACTTAAGCAATCAATATTAATAACTTGGTATGGTTGCTTATATAAGCCTAAAAGCTTTGCAATACATACTGCACACTCAGCAATCAAGAAGAACCAATTCAACCTAAACACACAACAACTACCGCCTACATGGGTGACTCTCTTATTTTAGGAAACGCGACTCCCACACATGAGTCTCAACTGGCTACTTGAAGTACTTGAGTCTTTCTAACTCTTGGTACACTTCCTTGATTCTTGTCGATTCTTTCCTTGGTGATCATTATGGTAGCAGTAGGCACTTGATGTCATCTCCTAAAGTGTGGTATATCATTTTCTACTCAAGATAACTCAGGTAAGATTTTAACTCAATTCAGCAGAGGTACGAAGAAGAAATTTTAGCAAGGGATAAGGAAGAATTTTTGATAAGGGCAGAGATAGAAGAATAAGATAAGTCAAGAACACATTATTCTTTTAGGTTGGGTCTTTTACTTAGAAAATAATTTTGAAGGACCTATAGAGACGACCAACCATCTAGGGCAAGACCTACAACAAGATGGCTCGATACCACTTTTGTCGGGACCGAATATGCAAATCCGACCCTCCGTGTATATCGTGACTAGTCCAGATCACGCTTAGTGCACACAAGCTCAACATTAGTGAATATCATAATCATACACAACGTAAATAAGACAAAGACATAATATATTAAATATTAGCAGTTGTATGACCTTATGGTCAACTTACTTAGCAATGCCTCACAAGGCTGAACAACAAATTGAACCGCAATGAATGAAGACGAGATAACCCTCAAGATACCACAGTAACCGACAAGGCTCAGACCCTAAACATTCGTCCCTTCATGGTACTCCTTCTTCAAAGATCGATGATTTTTGTAGGCAAGGGTGAGTACACCAACACGTACTCAACAAGTTGTGCACATAATGCAATTCTATCATAGCTATATGCAATGCTTATTCCAAAGGAATGGCTAAGTGGTTCTTAAGCGAAGAAGATTTTCAAACATAAGCAATATGTAGATTGAAAAGACAAGAAACAAATAATAACAAGTAAATAGATTCAATGTTTCTCAAATCAAACCTGTATTCATCCTAAGTCAAATTCCATTAATCACATGGCATCTCGCCATCCCATCTAGTTGACAAGTTTTAATTATCTACCCTTGATCTGTAATTCCCGAGCATTGCTCAATACCGTGAGCACGGCTATCCTAATAGATTGTACACTCGCAGAGGTTATGCACTTTACCCACATGATACAACCATGCACCACACAAAGTAACGATCGAACGAAGCCTTTACAATGCATCCTCTTAACCCAGTGCTACCCGCTAAGGTTTCAACATCAAGGGCTAAACCACCACAACAGGCCCCCTCTTGCGCCATGTGAGTTTCTCCGTGAACCCGGACCCACACCACCAAGATAGCACTTAAGTTAAGCATTTGCAAATTAGTCACTAAGTTGTCCCATTCCGCACATGTGGTTGCAAGTTGGACTCAGTCAAAGGCTCGCAAGGTTAAGTCCTTAGGATGGATTAAAGCAAGACTTACACATACCCTTTCTCGCCCATCGGCCCACCTCGCACCCTTGCCCTTCCACTTGCTTCAATCTAAAGTGATTATCTCCGGTTGGTTACCAAGCACCACGTGCTCTTCACAAATCAACATCGCTATGTGACTCACCGCCACAACAACTCAATCTCTTTGTGCGACCACACATGGCCCACAAATTATCATAATTGTTCCATATTCCATTAGTCAAGATTATTAAGCAATATTCCATGAGCATGTGATGACGTGGCATGGCTAAGCAATTCTATGTCGTTCTAACCATCCATGTTGATTTTCTATTTACCAACTATAATTAACCAACCTAGGGTGACAATGAAGCATGGCATACAAATAACAAGGTAGGGTATAATTCAAAGGGTATGATAGCTAATCCCAAACTTATGTTGAAATCATTTATACACATAAAATAACAAGTAATAAGTTAAATCAAAATAGCATGCAATCTAAATTAGGGGTGCAACATGATCAAAGCACAACTTGCCTTGGTTAGGTTCCTGGTCTTGATCTGAAAATAATTCTTGAGCTGAGAAATCCCCTTCCGAAGCCTCGCACAATTCAACGCTCACGCGAATCGAGAGAGAAAGCAAATAAAAACCAAAATCAACGAGCAAACAAATTCAAAAATTCAAATAAAAATCACCATTAAATAGATATCATTTTTATAAATTTTTGAGAACTTGAATCACCTCAATCGGAGTTCGTATGCGAAAGTTATGAAGTTTTGAAGTTTGAAAATCTTGAAAATACCCTGAAAATAGAAATTCCGATTTTAGCGAATTATTTCTATACGGAAAAATCAGATTTTTCCCGCCCGATCCGTACGGCGTGACGTGGCCGCTCCTGAGGCGTCCGATGGCAATCAAACGGTTGAGACTTCTCCCGAGCGGTGAGGACGAGGCGGCGGCGCGACTGGCCGGACCCGAGGAAGACGACGCCTCCGATGACGCTCCGGCGAGTTCCGGCGAAGAAGAGGCAGCTACTTCGACGCGGCGCAAGTCGAGGAACTCGAATCCGCAATCCTCTCGGCGGAAGAGTAACCGACGGCGACTAGAAGCCCGTCGCAAGACCTCGGCGATGTCCTTCAGATTCGGCGAGCCCCGGCGCGGTTCAAGCCTCTCCGCGGGCACAATAGCAAAAGTATGCGGCGAGTGTGGTGAACATCGGAAGGGCTCGGGTAGCTTTTATACTCGGCAAGGCGGGGATGGAAAGTTTGCGGCGGCACAAATTTGGAAGGCGGCGATGTTTTTGGAAGGCGGCGATCTCCGAATCGAAGACGATGACGCCCGGCCGCACGATTTCCATCCGGCTGTCAGTAGTAGTTTAGGGTTTCCTAATTTGCTTGGCGTGATGAAGGCCGTTGGATTGAAATCCAACGGTCGGCAAAATCTGACATTCTGACCGCTCAAGATAAAGGTATGGCCGAGGCCCACTACTGCTCATACCTTAATTACTTCGGATTTCCTTTTAAAATATTTCCATAATTTTGTTTTGATTTAATTACAGCAAAAAAATACTCTAAAAAATTTCCAAAAAAAATCTCAAAAATATTTTGAGTTATTCGACTTAAATAAAATATTTTTATAAAAACTTTATTTTAACTTCATATATTTATAATTAATCCTTGATAGAAAGTAATATTATTTAATTTGAAATAAATCTCAGAAAATCCAAATAAATCCAGAAAAATCACAAAAAACATAAATGGCAATAAAATAATATTAAATAATTAAAAAGCTGAAATTTTGGGATGTTACAAACCTCCCCCCTTCACAGAATCTCGACCCCGAGATTTAGGGCTGGCTAAAGAATAGGTTTGGGAATTCTGCCCTCAAATCTCTTCACGCTCCTAGGTTGCTTTGTTTTCTGAGTGGTTACTCCACTGAACTCTGCAAAAGCGAGTGGACTTATTTCTGATCTTACGCTCCATTATATCCAAAATTTTAATCGGCTGCTCTCTGTAAGTCAAGTCCTCTTGCTCCTAACGACGTCCGCTCTTGCTGGCACTTTGAGGCACTACTTGAGCTGCGACACCTAAAATACGCCATGGTCTCCTCGCTAATGACTAGGACAACTCCGGTGACACGTTAACCTCTCTCTGGCTCGGGTTTTAGCGATCCAACAAACCCGGTGCAAGATTTTGGCATGAAATCCTTTTACACCTTTAAGGAAGTAACTCTAAGATACACGAAATCATTGGGTTCAAGGCTCTACGATGATTGTCATGAATTTATCAATTACTCCATAAATATCTTACTTATCATGTTCATTAGATATGCGGGGCATCGGTCAATTCAGGAGATTTAGCCAAAACTTATATCGTTTATATAGAGAGCGCTATCTTAGAAACATCTTTCCCTAATTCCTAAATTTATGATAACCTAAGCTTAAATTTTGTCCCAAAGAAATTCCAACTCTCTTCTCAATTGTCCAAACACGTTGTCGATCCTGACATTGGATACTTGTTTTTGTTCTTTTCTTTTATTTAGAGCATGATTCCGTACTCTTTTCCGACCTTCCATTTTCCTTTTTGATAACCAAGAGCTCTCATGGTGACACCCTAAATCTTCTCAAAACCTTTCCTAGTACTCTTTGATATGCTTCTCTATTTCCCATTAATTCCTTAGTAGACATTTGACATGGTCTTTTCACTATTGGGCTATATCGGTACTATTTCGCTCATGAACTTGATCTTTCGATATGACAAGATACTAGGTAAATTTTTGGAAAATATACCAAGGTTATTTTCTATCAACTGGTGCATCCTCTAATTGGCAAATTCCACACTATTATCCATTAGCTGAATAACATGAAATGTCATCACTTGAAACCCCATTTTTTGCACATTCAGGGTTTTAAATCGACATACTCTTCCCAAAATAGCCCTATGCTTGAGCATTTATCATTTTACATTCTTGCTTTTTATTCCTATAATCCGTATACCAATGTATCAACTCTTTCTGATTTATTTCTTTTGACGAGAAGACCTTTACATGGAATTCATTGCTAATCTCTTTATTATTTTTTTTCCAATAGGGTTACAACACGGCACTAAGTAACTCATGGCTCTTGACTTCCTTGATTTATCATTGGCACTGGGGCTTCGACAAGTACGGAGTTGAAATTGACTTGAGCCAATGTGATCGATTTCCTTTGAGGGTATTTATTAGCAAAATGCTTAGGTTTGTGGCAATTATAGCAGAGTCTAGGGTGAATTCTCGTTCTTGAGCATTTAATGATTGGAAGAGTATCTTTACCTAGACGCCTTTTCTTTAATTTCTTTTATTGGCAAATTTCTTTTGCAACTTTACTGCTTACTCCTGGCGTTATGTACCGGACTGAGGTAACTTCCGTTATATTTATAGAAATTACTTGTCTTTTCTGTGGATATCGATTAACATGATGGCCTTTCCGGCGACAGTTGTAGCCCAAAATGCTGCGCTTCCTGCGATTCATTACTTTTTGATTCGCAACACATCCCCTAGTAAAACGATCTTCTTCACCATACAAGGAACCTACTGTGGGCGATGACCACTTACGGGTTTCCTGATTATGGTCGATAGGTTTAGGAGGGTATATTCTTACTTTTCTAAACGACGTATCTAGTGCAACATTTTTTTTCTTTCTTTTTTTTTATTGATAATTCTTGAGTAACTAAGGTCCGTAGATTCTTTTGTTGATGCTAGATTATGGCGTTAACTATTTGATCCAAGGAACACTGAGGTGAACAATGGTCTTGAGCCAATCTTCTGCTTCTAAAGGTGAAACATTTTCTTAAAACGTTGGTGAACGAGTCTTTAACAACCTTGAGTCAACACAGGGATCACTAATAGTGCGAGATGCTTTGCTGACATTAGCTTGACTAGTCCTGTTGTGTATTTGCTTTATTATTTGCTTGCATCAACTGGATCTAATTGGCGAAAACTCTTTGAAACTCTGCATATCTATCATTATTGTGGGTTGTGAAATTGATTCATCCTTAGAGTTTCCGCTTCCACTAGCTATCACTATTTTGAACCATTTGTTTGCTTACCTCAAGGGGGTTAGGTGAGAGAGAAAATAGAATAGATAAGAAGTAGAGATCCTAATACAGGGAAGATGAGTTTAACCCAATAACTTAAGCAATCAATATTAATAACTTGGTATGGTTGCTTATATAAGCCTAAAAGCTTTGCAATACATACTGCACACTCAGCAATCAAGAAGAACCAATTCAACCTAAACACACAACAACTACCGTCTACATGGGTGACTCTCTTATTTTAGGAAACGCGACTCCCACACATGAGTCTCAACTGGCTACTTGAAGTACTTGAGTCTTTCTAACTCTTGGTACACTTCCTTGATTCTTGTCGATTCTTTCCTTGGTGATCATTATGGTAGCAGTAGGCACTTGATGTCATCTCCTAAAGTGTGGTATATCATTTTCTACTCAAGATAACTCAGGTAAGATTTTAACTCAATTCAAAGCAGAGGTACGAAGAAGAAATTTTAGCAAGGGATAAGGAAGAATTTTGATAAGGGCAGAGATAGAAGAATAAGATAAGTCAAGAACACATTATTCTTTTAGGTTGGGTCTTTTACTTAGAAAATAATTTTGAAGGACCTATAGAGACGACCAACCATCTAGGGCAAGACCTACAACAAGATGGCTCGATACCACTTTTGTCGGGACCCAATATGCAAATCCGGACCCTCGTGTATATCGCACTAGTCCAGATCACGCTTAGTGCACACAAGCTCAACATTAGTGAATATCATAATCATACACAACGTAAATAAGACAAAGACATAATATATTAAATATTAGCGGTTGTATGACCTTATGGTCAACTTACTTAGCAATGCCTCACAAGGTGAACAACAAATTGAACCGCAATGAATGAAGACGAGATAACCCTCAAGATACCACAGTAACCGACAAGGCTCGACCCTAAACATTCGCCCTTCATGGTACTCCTTCTTCAAAGACGATGATTTTTGTAGGCAAGGGTGAGTACACCAACACGTACTCAACAAGTTGTGCACATAATGCAATTCTATCATAGCTATATGCAATGCTTATTCCAAAGGAATGGCTAAGTGGTTCTTAAGCAGTAAGCAGCATTTTCAAACATAAGCAATATGTAGATTGAAAAGACAGTAAAACAAATAATAACAAGTAAATAGATTCAATGTTTCTCAAATCAAACCCAGGTATTCATCCTAAGTCAAATTCCATTAATCACATGGCATCCTGCCATCCCATCTAGTTGACAAGTTTTAATTATCTACCCCTTGACTGTAATTCCCGAGCATTGCTCAATACCGTGAGCACGGCTATCCGAATAGATTGTACACTCTGCAGAGGTTATGCACTTTACCCACATGATACAACCATGCACCACACAAAGTAACGATCGTGAACGAAGCCTTTACAATGCATCCTCTTAACCCAAGCTACCCGCTAAGGTTTCAACATCAAGGGCTAAACCACCACAACAGGCCCCCTCTTGCGCCATGTGAGTTTCTCCGTGAACCCGACCCACACCACCAAGATAGCACTTAAGTTAAGCATTTGCAAATTAGTCACTAAGTCTGTCCCATTCCGCACATGTGGTTGCAAGTTGGACTCAGTCAAAGGCTCGCAAGGTTAAGTCCTTAGGATGGATTAAAGCAAGACTTACACATACCCTTTCTCGCCCATCGGCCCACCTCGCACCCTTGCCCTTCCACTTGCTTCAATCTAAAGTGATTATCTCCTGTTGGTTACCAAGCACCACGTGCTCTTCACAAATCAACATCGCTATGACTCACGCCACAACAACTCAATCTCTTTGTGCGACCACACATGGCCCACAAATTATCATAATTGTTCCATATTCCATTAGTCAAGATTATTAAGCAATATTCCATGAGCATGTGATGACGTGGCATGGCTAAGCAATTCTATGTCGTTCTAACCATCCATGTTGATTTTCTATTTACCAACTATAATTAACCAACCTAGGGTGACAATGAAGCATGGCATACAAATAACAAGGTAGGGTATAATTCAAAGGGTATGATAGCTAATCCCAAACTTATGTTGAAATCATTTATACACATAAAATAACAAGTAATAAGTTAAATCAAAATAGCATGCAATCTAAATTAGGGTGCAACATGATCAAAGCACAACTTGCCTTGGTTAGGTTCCTGGTCTTGATCTGAAAATAATTCTTGAGCTGAGAAATCCCCTTCCGAAGCCTCGCACAATTCAACGTCTACGCGAATCGAGAGAGAGAAAGCAAATAAAAACCAAAATCAATGAGCAAACAAATTCAAAAATTCAAATAAAAATCACCATTAAATAGATATCATTTTATAAATTTTTGAGAACTTGAATCACCTCAATCGGAGTTCGTATGCGAAAGTTATGAAGTTTTGAAGTTTGAAAATCTTGAAAATACCCTGAAAATAGAAATTCCGATTTTAGCGAATTATTTCTATACGGAAAAATCAGATTTTTCCCGCCCGATCCGTACGGCGTGACGTGGCCGCTCCTGAGGCGTCCGATGGCAATCAAACGGTTGAGACTTCTCCCGAGCGGTGAGGACGAGGCGGCGGCGCTGACCGCGGACCCGAGGAAGACGACGCCCGATGACGCCTCCCATGAAGTTCCGCGAAGAAGAGGCAGCATCTCGACGCGCGCAAGTCGAGGAACTCGAATCCGCAATCCTCTCGGCGGAAGAGTATCCGACGGCGACTAGAAGCCCGTCGCAAGACCTCGGCGATGTCCTTCAGATTCGGCGAGCTCCGTGCGTGTTCAAGCCTCTCCCCATGGTGGCACAATAGCAAAAGTATGCGGCGAGTGTGGTGAACATCGAAGGGCTCGGGGTAGCTTTTATACTCGGCAAGCGGGGATGGAAAGTTTGCCACGCACAAATTTGAAGGCGGCGATGTTTTTGGAAGGCGGCGATCTCCGAATCGAAGACGATGACGCCTTACCGCACGATTTCCATCCGTGATCAAGAGTAGTTTAGGGTTTCTAATTTGCTTGGCGTGATGAAGGCCGTTGGATTGAAATCCAACGGTCGGCAAAAATCCTGATTCATTCCGACCGGCCTGCACAGTGTATGGGCCGAGGCCCACTACTGTTCATACCTTAATTACTTCGGATTTCCTTTTAAAATATTTCCATAATTTTGTTTTGATTTAATTACAGAAAAAAATACTCTAAAAATTTCAAAAAAATCTCAAAATATTTTGAGTTATTCTCGACTTAAATAAAATATTTTTATAAAAACTTTATTTTAACTTCATATATTTATAATTAATCCTTGATAGAAAGTAATATTATTTAATTTCAAATAAATCAAATAAATCTTTAAAATCCAAATAAATCCAGAAAAATCACAAAAACATAAATGGCAATAAAATAATATTAAATAATTAAAAAACTGAAATTTTGGGATGTTACACACTGGCAACTAAATGCCACTAACTAATATGGATTCTACGTTTGCCACAACATGCAAATCCTCATTGGTGCAAAAAAGACCAATGTCCTGGAGGTTTGTCAATCTTGCAATAACTTTTTCCACTTATCAATTTATATACATGCAAGAATTTACTCATCCTATCAACAGGCTTAGGAATGCGCTCTGAATCTATGTTGGAACAGACTGATCTACAACAAATTCGAGGATAACTCTATGCCTTCTTAACGCGTGAGATCATAAATCCAAAAGGCGAGTGCCACTCAGCCTGACCTGATGAATTGTGAATTTGTTAGTTAGTACTTGGGTTAATTTGTGAACATTGTGCTTTGAATTTGTGAGTTGTAGTTATTGATTCAATTGGTTAATATATCTAAATTGATTTTTGAAATGGATGCGCTTTACGTAGTGTGTAATATGTAATCTAAGTTGATTTTTGAAATGTATGTTATAATAATATGCATATGATGTAAATTATGTAATCTATTTTGTTTCAGAAGGTATAGCTAGTATTTTCTAAGGCTAGCAAGTAAATAGAAAAGTGTAAACAGTAGAAAGTTAATGTCACATACAGTTCTAAATAAGAACCATTTGTGATGTAACAGACGGTTCCACTTTCAAATCATCTGTGATGTATATTACATTGGAACCGTCTGTGGTGATATAGACATTATAGACGATTCCAAAGTATGTATATCACAGACGGTTTCAAAGTGGAATTGTCTGTGATGTCTGTTACATCAGAGACGGTTCTTATTTAGAATCGTCCGTAATGATGATTTTCACAGACAGTTCTTAAACAGTCTATAATGTGCCCATTTATCATTGATATTTTGTTACTGATGGTTCTCTAAACCATTTGAGATATCAATTTTGAATTGTCTGTGACGCTGTGTTCTATAACAGTGCAAGGACCGATCATGCATCCGGCGAATTAAGAAGGCCTGGATGAGGCAAAACCTTAAACTACTCACCGCATGAAGACGAGCTCCACTCCCACTCGGCCGCGGCGCCGGCGCGGGCATCTCTGCAGGGCACACTATGGCCGGCTAGCGGTCCACAAGGATGATGACCATGGTGTGCAGCGCCTCCAGCACCCACAACGCCCGTGGGTGCCACTCCAGCGCGTCGTCGATGCTCATGGTGTCCTTGGTGAATTTTAGTTGCTTCAAGTCATGAGACACTGTTAAGCATGCTACATTTGTGCTTTTGACTGACCTTAAGCATGCCACTCTACACCACTGTCATGAGACTATTTTTTAACCATACCATGTGCTTATTATTTGAGCTGATGCATTCAGCTAGATATGATTGAACTGAATCATTCTGCATTATGCATATAAGCCTAGCCCTGTGCAACTGTAGATCATCAACGTTAACTTCAGATTAACTATTTACTAGCACCAATTGGATTTCTCTTTTGCGGTATTTGGATGAAAAAACAGCTTATTTTGGCCATACTGGAAAATCAGAACCTAGGGAAGTTGGCTGAATGTGCTCAGTAAGTCGCTTGCTAAATTATTTTTGGAAGGTTTCACTGTTCGATTACCGTATGAAATGCTTCATGTTGGTTTATCATATTGGTTGACCTTTTTATTCTGTTTCATGTAAAATAACCTGAAACTGCAATTATTGTCCATGGTACTTCTGCGCAGGTAGATTGTATTATGGGGTGGATTATGGTTTCATGGCATTGCGCAGTAGGTTCACTTTTTTGCCCATTGGAATATGCAAACCCACGAGGCTTAAAATATGGTAACCATTTGACCATATTCTGTTAATTCATGAGACTAAGAATTGCACAGATACGCTCATACGCCTAGCTAGGAAGAGTGAATTGTGATATGTTCATCTATAGTTGTGGCTTCTGAAGTGTTATTGACCTTTTGGAGTAAATGTTACTTTACTTCGCTTCCCAATTGATGATCTATGATGGAGATCTTGTTTATGACTGATTTGCTCATGTCGATTGTCTTGGTCATATTTTTAGGAATATGTTTCTGCCTGATTTGTTCATCTCGACTGCCTTCGTCAAATTTTTAGGAATATACTTCAAGGAAAAACCTGAGGAGGCACTGCGTCAACAAGCAGTACTGATGCTCTTTTGAAGATTTTGTCTTTTGTGATTGAAAGTAAGGCCCTGCTGAAGAAACGAGCTCTTTTACTGTGGATTAAAATCAATATAAGCCGTCCATTCTTTTGAATCTAATGGTTGAAATTAATTTAGATCTAGTTATAGGCAACGTATCCTATGCACACAGACCTCCTTGTGCACACGTGTACATAACCCATCTGGGCCTTCCCCCACTAATCCAACGCTTGATAGTCATTTTTCAAAAAACCCCCCGCACCTCCCCTTGCCTCGGCTCCTCTCACGCCCGACGTGCGCGGCTCCAAGCTCCGCGCCCTAACCCGCCCCGCACTCACCTCCAGCTGCTCCTCATCCGTGCCGTCGGCCCGCCTCACCTCACCCTACTCGCGACTCGCGCGCGCTGCCCCCAAGCCTGCAGGGGCGCCCTGCCCCCACGCCTTGCCGTGCTCGTCCCCTACTTCACGAGCGCCCGGTCGCACCAGCATCCAGCTGCCGACCCCTAGTCCTCTCTCCGCATCTCCCCGCTCCAAGATCCTCCGCGCCGCCCCCTCAAGATCCCCGCCGGGCGCCTCCCGCCCGACATCCCCACTGGCGATGGTACGGTAAAAATATCCAGTGCATATAAACTTGCCTCCGAGAAAGCTTTCTGAAGTTGAGATAATGTTTAATTGGTGCTTAATCCCTAGTTGAGATGGTTTGAAAGCTTGTAGCACTGGTATCCTCACATGATGGTAGCACTGGTGTGGATGTGTGGTAGTACAAAATGATGCCAAGCTGTAGAAAAATTTCATTTGTTTGGTGAGTGGGACAAACCTATATTTGTTGTGGTGTTGCATTGAAATGAGATTCTTGATCATAACTATTTTTGTCAAGTGTAATACGATTTCGAAGATCTTGAATCTATGCTTCAAGAGGTTGCCAGAGGATTCAAGACAAAGGTGTGCACTTCCTAAATATAAAACCATTCCTGACTCTCTATGGCCTTGAACCGGAAAAACCTACTGTGAGTTCATTGTATCCTGAATCTCATTTTGGCATCAAGTTTCCATCTTTATATCTTTTCCCCAGTAGATGCAGGCGTGCATATGTGTTATTGCATTATGAATGGGATATGATTTTGATGGTTGGATGAAGTTGGGAGGAGGTGAAATTATTGACCTACATAGATTGTTGTGTCCTTAACAACGACGAGCATTGTGCTAATTGGTCTAGACATGAGTTAACAATCATTACAAAATTTCTTTTCTGTATTATTTGACATGATAGAGTTGTTGCTAAAAGTAGAAAATTGAACAGGTTATAGCATTTGATACCAGTAAAGGTTCCAAATATCTGATGGAGGCTGATATTAACGTGAAGAACCTCCGGGTACTAGATTATTTATTTTGATTTTATGTCATGCTACTTGAGGCAAATTACTCAATTGTATCATGCACTGGACAACAGGAGTTCTGCTTAGGCCATCTGGATGGTACACTCCCTCCATACTTCCGATCAGAGCCAGTACCACAAGAAGTAAGCTTTAAATTTTGATCAAGTTTGAATTTTTTAAGTGTGATGTATCAGTATTTGAATTCCCTATTCCCTAAATAGTCTAACTTAGAAATGACCACATGCTAAGGCCGAGCGTCTTATGCATCACATACTATTTCTGATATGAAGTAGTTATTGTTTGCCATAAAGAAAGACATGTTCTTTCTTATTGAAATCAGTGTGCTTGACCCAACGTTTTGCGGAAGGGACTTGTTGAAAAGGTTGTTGGGCGTACATTTGATTCTTTTGTCCTGGAAAGTCCTGAAAATGTCTTCCTTGAGGCCATGCTTTTTGATGGCCATGCTTTCTGTTCTCCGAGCTCTAGATAGTAGACTCCTTTGCCCACAACTGATCATCATCCATTTTGTAGATGGAGTATCAGGCAGAGAAGAAAGCATATAAGGAACTGAAACAAATTGCACGCAGTGAAGGAAAGAGACCACATCCAAATCCATATCCATGTGCCTTCAAAGAAATACAAGCATACGAAAACAAGTATGTCAGAGACCGTTTCTTTAACCCCAAGGTCATTGATATTGTGAAGAAAATGAAAGAGGAGAGACAGATGTTTCTTCAAGAAAGAATGGTATCAGGTGAATGGCAATAGCAATGGCATCAGGTGAATGGCAATAGATGATGTTGGCTGGACTGGCTGACAAGGTGAATGGCAATTGATACATTGACAGGATGCTATGGTCCTTGTAACTACGATGTAACTGTGATGTAATATTTGAGATGTAATATCGAAGACACTAGCATCTAATATCTAAGATGATTTTTGAATTCATTTTTTTAACTGAGATATAAAAAAGATAATTGTCATTTTTGTATGAATATATCAGCTCATCTGACAATCTGAAATTCTTGCTAGTGAATTGTGAATATGAGAAGATTGTCATTCTCATTGTTGTATGTTTATCTGAGTTGGTTATGAATGTGATATGGAGCTCATTTGCTACTGAACTGTGAATGCCAACCTGAAGCTTGTTAATTAAAGTTTTGTCAGGTTATTTTTTTAGAAGATAAACAAATTCAAGTGATGCCAATCCAAGATTGGCTGAATTTTGGCTATGGTAAACAAGTCAGCAGGATGGGTGAAGCAACAAGACATAAATCAACTTTATGGAGTACCGTTCATTTTAATAATTTTTGAATCTATATCAAAATACAGAATGTATCTCTATTCCTAACAAAATGAGTCTCTACACCATCTATAGAATCATTTGTTTGGACAATTTCTAGCATCATGGAGTACCATTTGATTGCAAGTCTTGCACATTCTTGGCATCCTTTTCTTATGTGGCTTAGTAGCTACCTTCTTTTCCTTGCCTCTCTTGATTCTTTTGCTTCTCCCCTTGGAATGAATATCAGTCGGAGGATGTATCCCAACTTCATCCGGAATTTTGTAACCAATAAAAGCCTCATACTCATCTTGTCTAGTTTGTGTCATTTCAGAGACTATCTCTTGTAGAGGAGCCTCCATGTTAAACACACCTGAAACTAAGAAGTGCATTCCTTCCTTAGAGTACTTTTCCCTTTGAATCAAATCTTCCATCTTGTTGCGTACAGTCGAAAATCATTTTTCTTGTTGCTATCTCTGAAGGGTCAATGGACTTATCGTCTAGTAGATTCCCTTCTTCATCATAGACACTTTCTCTGTATTAAAAAAAAACAAAGTTAGTGAAATACTAGCTAACTAAATGCAGGGTCAAATAAAATTTACCTTTTGCACTTTTTCTACCATCATTTCATAATGTAGGCCATTGGTAGCTCATTAATTTTTTCACCTCTTAGCACTAATATAATATGGCGACATGGAATACCTTTCGACTCGAACAACTTACAAGAACAATTTGCAAATATTCCTGATATGTGTAAAATAATCTCCCTATCCTTTTTAGACTCATCGCTGATAGTCACAACTTTTCTTCCCTCGGCCTATATAATTTTTCAAGACAGAGCAACAGTCTCTCGCAGCAACCACCTCTTCTTGATATTTTTTGAACACCTTGTGTGTGAACAATATACTACCCTGTTTCTCCACAAACCATGGAGTCAACAAATGTAGTGTAGTATGTAAACTAGTGTTATCAGTTTTTAACTCCTCCTGACATTGGTATTCCAAGGCCATGTCAAACCTAAGCCAAAACTGAACAAAAGACAACTTGTGATAAATAAAACGGTTAAAAAATGAGTTTGCACTCCCTGATCTTGGTTCTAAGAATACCTGCTAGAGGTATGTCCATGAAGCTGGAATCCATGAATCACAAATGTGATACCTTTTAGCCAACCAGTCATTTCCCCCAAGGTCAAAGTCAGATATGATAGAATTCCATTGTGTCTCAAATTCTTCACCGGTCTCTGAGCCCCAAACACATGAAATTAATCTTGTCCAAAAATGAGAGTCCTGTCTAACGGAAGGTCCAATATTGTCGGGAACTTTTTCTATGATATGCCACATGAAAAGTTTATGAACTATTTCAGGTAAAACTTTACTAATAGCGGCTTTCATGCTAGCGTCTTCATCGTTTACGATCAGTCTCGGCGCTTGTCCTCTCATTGCCAATAAGAAAGTTCTAAACAACCATTCAAATAACTCAACCTTCTCATTTGACAAGAATGCAGCCCCAAAAAATACACTCTGCAAATGATGGTTCACTCTGGTAAAAGGAGCAAATATCATGTTATATTGGTTCGTAGTATATGTGGAATCAAATGATACTACATCACTAAAATTCTTATAATTTTTTCCTACTTATATCATCAACCCAGAACACCCTCATCAACCTACCTTGTTCATTGACGTCAAAGTCATAGAAAAATGCTAGATTTAACTCCTTCTTTCTCTTGAGTTGTGTAACAAACATTTGAGCATCCGCATCCTTGATTCTTAGCCTAAGACCATGATAGTAGTTCTGTAAGTCCCGTCTAGTGCATCCAACATTCTTGGACCCGCCCACGCTAACATGAAGGATCCTATATGCCTGTGAGGTGCCAATACTTGCCTTGTGATATGTGAATAGTGTTTGCTTAGCTCTCTCACTAACCACACGGTTCGACCTAATCAAATGTGTCTTATCTGGTGAGACGAAATCATGATTATGTTGCTCGATCATGGAAGCTATTTTGTACCTGTTATCACTGCACAACTTGACATAGATATGTGCGTCACATCCACATCTAGTTTCAACCACATTCTTGTGATGGGAGAGATCAATTTTTCCTTTACCTCTGTCTATCTTGTATCCTTGCCTTGAGCACATAAACTGCTTGCATTGAACAACATCATTTTCTTTCTTCTGTTGACCAACACGAACAAAGAAACCAACTTTATGTGCATAAGTCTTGTAGAACTCCAACATAGCGTCCATATTTTCAAACGACATCCCTACAACGGGCTTCAAACTGTCCTTGCAATCAGTTGTAAATGATGAACACTACAATAACACACATAAAAAAATTAATTGGGGACACACAAACATTATGAAGATGAACACTACAATACCACTCACCAAGAGAGGGATGCTACATTTTCTTTTCTGAGTGCTCATTCTGACTTCTTCTGCTCTTAATGGAGATTTCAATGGTGCCGTTGTCATTGCATTTTCGTCGTTGTTCATCTGGGTTGGTAGGACATAAATAATAGAGTCCAATTTCGGGCCTCGGAGACCATCTTGGTAGGGCTGCGCAGCATGGCTGGTTTCTTTTTTGATGATGACATGGGGAGGGGGACAGGCAATGCATAACTAGCATCGCCGTCCTGGGCAGCGACCGTGGGCGAAGGGAGGATGGCGCGAGCGATGTCCCGCGTGACTGTGGTGGAGGGGAGGACGGCGTGGTCGTTGCCCTGCGCAGCAATCGTGGGCGAATGGAGGCCGACGTGACCGATGTCCTGCGCGGCATCCGTGGGCAACGGGAGGATGGCGCAACGATCTTCGTTCAGGGGAGGGCACGGAGGCGAGTTCGGGGTAGGGAACCAAGCAGCCATCGTCTTGCAGGACGGGCACGAAGGCGCGGCACGGCAATCCTCGTCCAGGGGAGGGCACGACTGCGTGGCACGGTGATCCTGGCGACGAGGAGCAGCTGGAGGTGAGCGCGGGGCGGGTTAGGGCGTGGAGCCTGGAGCTGCGCGCGTCGGGCGTGAGAGGAGCCGAGGCAAGGGGAGGTGTGGGGGGTTTTCTGAAAAATGACCATCAAGCGTTGGATTAGTGGGGGAAGGCCCAGATGGGCTATATACGCGTGTGTACAAGGAGGCCTGTGTGCACAGGATATGTTGCCCTAGTTATACTACCACCTATAGTATTGGTAGTAAAATTCAGAGAGAGGTAAAAAGGTAAAAAATTCCATCATATTGTCCTCTATGGTAAAACATGTCCTGTGATCCTAATGAATGGCGAATAAATGGATAAAATGCCTATGAAGATCACCAGGTATTCAGTGAATCCAAAACTGTGAACGAATTAGGAAAAGTGTAAAATACCCCCGATGAAAGGATAGGAAAAGTCTAAAATAGCCTTGAGGAATAGATGGCTAGATTTGATTTCTACTACCACTACTTACTACTTATGTTATCCACTGTAAATTTCTCGAAGAAATACCCTAGCTGAATTGTTACTAAGTGCTGGCTGAAGAAATAACCTAGCTGAAGTGTTACTAAGTGCTGGTGTAATTTGTTCTGAAGCACATCCAAGTGTTTAGTTGGTTGGGTGTGTTTCCTGTCAACCAGTACAGGTTTTATATAACTTAGTGCTAATTAAAACTCCTAAACGCGGCCGACTCAAACATTGGATTCCAGTTCAAACTCTTCTTCATATCGGCCTAACTCCATATTCTCGAAAGTTCATTTACATCTGCGTCTTGATATGGTCATCTTCACCTTCCTTTTTCAATCTTTACCATGCTGTATAAAAATACTAAAACTCTTATTTATCAAGATTGTTATTGAACAATCACGATTACATAAATATAATATCAGAACAGTATATAAGATGTAAATTTACAACTTTCTTCTCTTTATTGATATCTTTGTGTGTCTGTATGTATCCCTATGACCCCTTATCAGGAGGTAATTTTTCTTTCGAGAGAAAAAGTTAGATCGTAAAGTACTGATACTCTGAATCCTAATTAATAATCTGATAGAACAAGTTTGTTTAGAAAAATGTCTATGGAATAAAATATTTAAAAAAAATGAGTGCAACTATTGGACACCTATACCTTTCGGATCCGGTACGAACGGTATAGCATCCGCTTGTTCATCGCTAAGACTTCCTTTGTATGGGAGCACGTGCGAGACACAGCCATCCTCCGTCGCAAGCTAATTCTCGTCGCCATCTTCCTGCGTATCGGTATCGGAGCACGCTCATTAGTTCCCGTCCTCCTCTGCGCGGCGCGTGCGAACCCTCGCCGTGTTCCTCCGTCGCGTGCGCGGGAGCGCGTTTGTACATTGCTGGCCTCCCCTGCGGGGAACTCGTTGTTGTCCTCCCTTGCGCACACAGGGAATTTATACATGCAAACAACACTGACAAGCCCGTTTGTCACTGTTCAGAAGGATCCAATTTTGTGGTTGAAATACCTGATGGAGGAGTTTCTGTCCATGTCTACACGTACATGCAATCTTTGAGAAGTTTCAGGATCAACTGAGAAACATTACTAAGCTATTGCTGAAGCATACAACTTTTAGACATTTGAAGTTTCATGTATGATCACTAAATTGAATCTTGGTAAGAATAATTAGTTTGCTGCTTTCATAAAAAAAATGGAATGCAGGTTTTATGAGAATTTCGTAAAATTCAAGCGAGTTTCAAGAAGTTTCAAAAGTTTTTAAGAAAGTTGAACATTTTATCTAATGTTTCAGCGAGTTTTGTCACGTTCCAGTAGAGTTTCAAAAAGAAAATTAAAGCAGGTTCCATAAAAATGATTAAATACAAAATATGAAAGGCAAGTTTCACAGAATTTTCACAAAATTAACACTAAGAAACTTATCTCGTGAAATATTATGAAACTTATCCGTGAAACAACATAAAACATATATATGCACCTCTTGAATATCAAGGAACCTAATAAAACTTAATCATAAAACCTATACGAGAACATCATGTAACTTAGCCATAACCTCTTGAAACTCACGAAACTATGTACAACTTTATCATGAAACCTAGTAAAAAATAAATGAAATCTATTGAAACTTGGTCGTGAAAGCTATTAAGAGTTAAGAAAACATTTTGAAACATCATAAAACTTATTCATGAAACTTATCCGTGAAACATCATGAAACACCTAAAACCTAATGAAACTTAGCCACGAACATCTTGAAACTTTTGGAAACCTGACACTAAATTATGTTAATGGAACACTATAAAACATAATAAAACTTATTTGTGAAATATCATGAACTTATTTGTGAAACGTCATGAAACATATCTGTGAACCTCTTGAATCTCAAGAAATATGATGAAATTTAATCATAAAACATAGTAAAAAAACAAAATGAAATATATTGAAACTTAGCCCTGAAATTTATTAAGAGCTTAGGAAAATAAATTATACTAACGGAACACTATGAAACTTAATAAAATTTATCTGTGAAACATCATGAAACTTATTGTGAAACATTGTAAAATACTATGAAACCTAATAAAAATTAATCACGAACTTAATGAAACAAAATGAAACATCATGAAATGGCATCCATCTGTGCGGTGGCAAGCACTACGGCGTGTATAGCATGGTGTCTGCTCTGTGTGCATGTGTATAGCATGCTTGGCCTTGTTTTGCATCACCTTGCTTGCATATGGTTCAAAATGAAATACTATAGATTAATTTGAATGTCGACAAGATTCAACAACCCATCATTGGCATAATTGCATATAGTTTAAGATCCATAAAAGAACGAGTGTTTTCAAAAAAAAAAAAGATAGAAAAAAAAAGAAAATGAAAGATGTATTGAGGATTAGGCCCCTGATGAGTGTTGTCTCCTCTCCACCTTGTCCCAAACTCAATGCTGAACCCACCCTGAACGACATGATATGAATCAACCAGAGGAAAGAAACGTGACACCAAATATTCCATAAGAACTAGTTAAACCCACACACGAGATCATATATATGCCCTCAACTAAAACTATCAATCACTCAAGAGCCATTTTTTGTGAGACAGTAATCAATCAAGATTCAAGAACCCATCATGGGAATATAGGATATTGTACTGATGAAATTTGATACACATGAGCAGAAGGGAAAAGTGATAGAAAAACTATACGCCTATCTAATTTGGTGACTTGATCGATACCTCCCATACAACAATCCTATTCTTGCTTGATCACCTATTCTACCATAGGACCCATCAATTCCATCCAAACTAGCTTGTTCTAGTTATGGGGATCACGAACCGCCGGATCCTACCCTCTGTCCTCCACTCCATGTAGCTCTATCCATATAAATGAGCAGCATCCAACATTATTACAAAAGGGTTTATATTAGATACCTCATCACTGACTATTTTTTTTTATAAAAACTATCTGCAATGAGTCTCAGGCACATCACAGATAGTTTTTGGCTTAAACCAGGAGAGAAAATTACAGACAGTTTTTGGCTAAAACCATCTATGATGAGGGGCACATTATGGACGATTTTAGCCAAAAACCATCTGTGATAAAGGTGAGAAAATCACAGATAGTTTTGGCTAAAACTGTCTGTGATGAGAGGCACGTCACAAATAGTTTTAGCCAAAAACCATCTGTGATGAGGGGGAGAACATCATAGACGATTTTTGGCTAAAATCGTCTGTGATGAGGGGCATATCACAGACAGTTTTAGCCAAAAACCATCTATGGTGACCATTTTTAGTAAATAAGAACAGAGAGCCACGACCTCCTCTATATTTTTAGGGTTTCCCGAGATATTTTTGAGGTGGCTACGATTGAGAGGCGATTTGGTGGAAAGAGACCCTAGATTTGGAGGTGTGATTGTAGATCCTTCTGTTCTATGTCATCGAAGGTTAGTAAGTTCAAATTTGCATTATATTTAAGATCTAGCTTGATAAAAAGGGAAATAAAGATGGTTTCTAGATCTACCTTGGTATAGATCCATTTGTTCTCTGTGATGCAAAGTAGCAATTAGTTCTAATTGTATTATACTCAATATGTAGATAGTTACTTAAAGGAAAGTAATCTAGGCTAATAATTAGTTGTAATAGAATTATATTTAAGGTATATACATCTAGCTTGGTAAAGAGGGAATTGAAGATGATTTTAATATAGTTTGGTGTAGATCTATTTGTTTTTTGATCTAAAGTAGTAATTGGTTCTAATTGCATTATACTCAAGATGTAGCTAGCTATGTAAAAAGAGAACTGAAGATGCTGAGTTTAAATGTAGCTTGCATATGTTTATATATCCATTCATTATTTGTGATGTAAAGAGCTATATAAGTTAATCGGCAAGTTTAAATGTAGCTTATATGTAGCATATGTGTGCATGTGCACTCCTAGTGTACGTAATTCATTATTTAGCACCTATTATTACATACATAGAGTAGATAGACCAAAGCTGGATGTATGCTAAGAACCATACGAGCACCGATTACATTAATGGTGTCTCCGCTTTTAGAAGAGCTGCAAAGGAAGATAAGTTGAACAAGAGAGTGAAATTTATGCCTTATCCATGCATTGGCTGTGAGAATCTAAGGATATTTTGAAACCTAGTGCAGATCGAAACACACTTGATTCTACGGGGTTTCAAAAGGGGTATACATATTGGACCAGTCACGATGAAGAACAGATTATGTAGGAAGCAAGTAGTACTAACATCGTCAACGAAGTCAACGATACTCCAAATGATATTGACTGTGCTTTTGATAAGGATAGGTTTCACGATAACAATATAGATCAGATGATACAGGATGTAGAAAGGAACCGTGATGAGCGGGAGTATGTAAAATTCCAGGGCTTTATGGACAGCTCGGAGAAACCTTTGTTCTTAGGCTGCAAGTCTAAATACATAAGATTGTCATCTATGCTAGAACTACTGAAATTAAAGGTAAGCAACGATTGGTCCGATAAGATTTTCACAGTGCTGTTAGGTCTGTTAACGGACATGTTTCCGGAGGGAAACAAGTTGCTGACAACCACCTACAAAGCCAAGAAGGTCTTTGTCCCTTGGGAATGGAAGTAGAAAAAATACATACCTGTCCGAACGACTGTATCCTCTACCGCAAAGAGTATGCAAACTTGCATGTATGTCTGGTATGCAACGCATCCTGGTACAAGCGTAAAGATAGATCAAATGATGACGACGAGGGCATCGAGGTGAAGAAAGGATTTCCTGCTAAAATGGCATGGTATCTGTCTGTAATTCCCCATTTGAAGTATTTATTTGCGAACCCAAAAGAGGCAAAATTGTTTCGGTGGCACTCAGATGAGCGTAAGAATGATGGAATGATAAGGTACCCTGCTGATTCCACCCAATGGAGAAACATCAACAGGAGGTTTCAAGAATTTACAGCGGATCTGAGGAATATAAGGTTCAAATTGAATACGAATGGTATGAATCCTTTCGACAACATGAGCAGCCATCATAGCACTTGACCCGTGAATCTTTGTATCTACAACCTTGCTCCTTGGTTATCTATGAAGCGAAAGTACGTTGTTTTGTCTATACTCATCCAAGACCCAAAGCAACCTAGGAATGATATTGATGTGTATCTAGCACCATTAGTGAAAGATATGAACACATTGTGAGCTCCTAGGGTACAAGTATGGGATGCTCACAAACGAGAGTACTTCACTTTGCATTGTTTGTTGTTCTGCGCCATAAATGATTATCCTGTCCTTGCTAACCTATCAGGGCAGAGTACAAAAGGAGCTAAAGTCTGTACTCACTACTTGGATGATACCGAGAGTGTGTGGCTGAATCACTCATGCAAAACCGTGTATATGCGTCACCGTAGATTTCTTCGAAAGAATCACCCATACTGCAAGATGAAGAAACAATTTGATAGAATGATCGAAGGCAATTTAGCTCTAAAGCCTTTAAGTGGGACATACATTCATGATATGGTTAAGAACTTGGATGTTACGTTTGGAAGGGGATGTAAATCGAGGACTCATGAGAAGAGCATATGGAAGAAGAGATCAATATTTTGGAACCTACCTTATCGGGACACCTAGAAGTTCAGCACTGCATTGACATGATGCATGTAGAGAAGAATACCTGTGATAGCTTGATTGGTCTCTTATTAAACATTAGGGGTAAAACAAAGGACGGTATCAATGCATGGCTTGACTTGGTTGATATGGGCATCAAATCTAAGTTAGAACTGAAAGAGACCGATAAAGGCTGAACATACTATGAACCTACTTGTTACACTCTGTCCAAGGCTGAGAGAACTGAACTATGCCAATGCTTGCATGGTGTAAAGTTCCGTTCGGTTACTTGTCCAATATGAAGAGACTTGTTTCAATGAAAGATTTGATTTTAATTGGTATGAAATCTCATGATTGCCATGTGCTTATGACACAAATGCTCCCTATGGCAATTAGAAGTATTTTACTGAGTAAGATCTAGGAGACAATCACAAGGCAGCGTTATTTCTTTAACACAATTACTCAGAAGGTCATCGATCCCGTAAGACTAGATGCTCTACAGGCCGAGGTGGTAGTGACTCTATGTAATCTTGAAATGTATTTCCCTCTATCATCTTTTGATATCATAGTCCATCTCATTATTCACCTTGTGAGGGAGATAAAAATGTGCGGGCCCTTGTTCTACATAGCATGTACCCATTCGAGAGGTACATGAAAATTCTCAAGTCCTACGTACGGTATCGATCTCGACCAGAGGGTAACATTATCGAAGGTTATGCAACTGAAGAGATCATCAAATTATACGCGGATTACATGGTTTAGGTTGAACCAATAGGTGTGCCTCGATCCCACCATGAGGGAGGTCCAGGGTATTGTGGCCTTGTATATCGACGAGCACAAGAACTGGCTACGACAAGAGAATTTGTTGTGGCAAGAGTATTGGATCATCAGACAGCATAACCTTCAGTTCAATAGATGGTTGGAGGAGTGACAACCCATCACTCGAAACTCATTAGGTGATACGCTGATATGGTTGGTAAAAAGGCCAACATTTACAGTTGTAACATAGAAAGGATACGACTTAAATAGGTACACTTTTTACACAACAGATCAGGACATGAAGAGCACAAACTAGAATAGTGGTTTCGCATAAATGCATTGAATACCACTGTGTCGACGAGGAGCTCATACTATAGGTTCATTGAGGAAAGTTGGGAGCTCGACTACATACTATTCAAGATCCCCTTATTTTGGTGCCGTTGGGTTCACCTACAGCACGTGAAGGTTGACAAATATAGTGTCACTACTGTTGACCTCGAACATGTTTGATATCAAGATGAACCATTTGTACTCGCTAACCAAGTTGTTCAAGTCTTCTATGTAACCGACCCGTCCAACAAGAAGCGCCACATGATTCTTCAGGGAAAAAAGAGGATTGTTGAAGTCAAGAATATGATAGATGAGAAAGAATATAATCAGTTTGACGAATTGCCTCCTATCAGTACTGGCATCATGGTCCAGGGAAAACAACCTGAGGAAGCTAGCTACACACATATTGATCATCGTGAAGGGCTAATTTTTATACAAAAGAATAAGCAAGTGGAGTTGTGATAAGGTCATCATATTTATTTCAATTGTACCAGATTATAATTAATGAGATGTATCTATGTGTTACAATTAATGAGTTGTATATATCATTTATAATTAATGAGATGTATGTATTACAATTAATTATAATTAATGATATGTATGTGTTATCAATTAGTTATAATTAACTTGGGTTAAAAAATTAACTTGACCAAAGTTAAGAAATTAACTTGAGTAAAAAAATTATTTGGTAGTACATGGAAATTATAAACTGTAAATTATAAACTACTCAAAAATAGGCATAAAAAATCTAGTAAAAAAACAGACTTAAAAAACTACTTTCTTAAAAATAGGTGTATACTTTGCCGTGTGGGGTACCCCTGTATAAGTATTCGTCAACTTTCTTACTTTTACCATTTTACCATTTTAATGCATTTAGCTTTTCTTTTAAAAGTAAAAGCTCAAGAAAATACAAGAGGATTCAGAAATGAAAATTTAAATGAAGATCACATTTCAAACTCATTTGATATTTTATCTATTTTGGCAATAACAATTTAAATTTTGAATTCCTTCTTTTTATTGAGATTATAATGGAAGAAATGAGGAAAGAATATTGTTTAAAATCAAAATCTTGATTTCAATTAGACTTTCAATTCATTCCTATTTTCAAATATAAAATCTTCATTTTTCTTTATTTTTGAATTTAGAGGGATGTTACAACAATTCCTTGAATCAAAGAAGCCTACTCATATTTCATTTGTTCTCAAGTGTTGGTTTTTCCTGTCTGGTTCTTTTGTTGCAAAGAAATATGGACAAGTAGTTAACTTGTTATGCAGCATATCTTGGCCCTGCTGATTAAAAAAACTGAACTCTGTTCACATCTGAGTCAACTGAACATTTGTTAGTAGTCAGAACAAGCAATACACTGTTATTCATTGTAGTATCCGCAGGAAAACAATACATTGATTATCCAATATACCTTGTGAATGATCGAGATAGTGATCAAAGGGGGTGAATGATCCTAAGTAAAATTTCCCCTAATCAAAATAATCCAAACAAGCCCTAAATCAAAACACTCAAAGGAAGCAAATGAAATGGAGGAAGTTCATGCCAGGCCGGTAGGACTGGGTTAAAACCGGTAGCATCGGGCTCCGGTATGACCAGGTGATCTCGGTAGCACCGGGGTCCGATATGACCACGCGAAGGCCGGTACGCCCAGACTCAAGAATAGTTAAAGAACCAGCACGAACTCCAAAAGTAAATTTTGAGGAATTTTTTGATCGACTGGACAAAAACTCACGAAACATGGTAGATATCTTTCTAAGGATGTTAGGAACTTATTCCAACCTCCATCGCAAGGATTGACGTCAAAGTTCTAACCTTTTTCACTTTGAAGGAAAAACACTTTAAGTTTGAGTAAAACTTAAGAACTCGATCTAAGACTTGCTTGTGAGGTTTTGATGATCAAGATGGTCTTAGATTATCTCCAACATGTCACAGCAAGCAAGAACACAAGTCCAAACTTCCAAAAACATGATCTAGAAGAATGATTCACTCAAGAACACAACACTAGTTTCTTGCAAGAAAGATGTATGGATTATCTAGATGATTAGGATATGATCTGAAGAAGATTAATCCATCAATCATACATCCTTGGCACAAAAACCAAAAGCATGTAGAAGGAGGGGAGGCAAATCCAAATTGCGTAAATGTAAATTGCAAGAATATAAGTGCAGAATTTAAATGCTGAATTTAAGTCATAACATAAATGCGTAAAGTAAATTAAAGCATAAGGAAAAGTGTTTTGGATTTCTAGAAAGGGAGATTTATAAAGCCTCACAATAAGGTGTGCAAAGCTCAAAGGAGCACAAAGACCTCAAAAACCTTTAAGAGGGCGAAGGTACCCCTACCCCTCTATTTATACTACTCTTGAGTCACCCTCCACCCTTGGATGAGTTCCTTCTATCCTAAAAATCATCATCAAGGGTTAGGATTGACTCACTCACATATACATGGGCTAACGCAAAACCCACATATATAATAGGTTTTTACACGCTTTTCAAAGCATACTAACTAGACCCGCTACTCTATCATCTAGACCGCGATCCAACGGTCCTCCTTAATCCAAGTAGCTCCTAGCTAGCATCTCATCAGTTCCATATCTTCTAGGTTTGCAGTAACTTTGTCTCCAATCAACTTCTAGTGATGCTTGACTGTTTGGACCTCCGATACTCCTCGCCTAGTCCCGATCATCTTTGGCCTCACCATGATCAAAACCCGAGTCCTGCAACATCAAAGATAAGAAAATCCATCACATAGAAATATCCAAAAATATACGCAATAATCATCACAAAATCATCAAATATATGCAATCTCGGTCATAAGGGCTGGTGCTATAGCCTCCAGGCCGGTAGCACTGCCCTATAGCCAAAATAGAGAAAAGACGCTCTCTGGAATTTTCACACCGATTAGAGGCCCCGTGCTACTACCTATGGTAGGCTGGTGCTACTGCCCCTAGGCTGGTAGTACCGCTCTTTAGTCATCCCTTAGAAAATATCTTTCTCGAATTTTCACACTGGCCTAATTAAGGCCGGTGCTATCACCTATGCTAGATCGGTGCTACCCGCCTCCAGGCCGGTAGTACTGCATATATTGGACACTTTCTCCTAAAAGTTTCAATGAAACTTCAAATTAAGCTCAAACTCAAACACCACTTGCTTACACAATATCAATAACTCATCGTAAACATTGGTAGACCTCTATATGGTCTTTCACTTTGTATATTGCATTTTGAATGCGTATACTTTGTATACACTAATTATCCAGTATACTTACCTTCTCTTAAATTTGTACATACAAAACAACTTTGAACTTACCTTCTCTTAAATTTGCTTCTCTTAACTTACCTTCTCTTAACCTTGCATCATACAATCACAACTTAGCTAAACAACACCAGATTTTTATTCCTTGGACAATGGGATTCCCACATGACTCCGGCATGTACCAGAGTAGGAAGAGAAGTAAAGCCAAGCGCGAGGAATGGCTAGTAGCCTTGATTGAGGAAATGGTTGAGGAAAGGCTGAGAGCGTAGTCCGTATTCAGCTAAGAAGTTTTGAGGAAAGGATAGAGCAAAGGGTGGCTGCAAAGAGATAGACACAAAATGTACAAACCAAAGAAGCACAGGCGCAGTTCAGTTCAACCAACTGTCAGAGTAGCTGCGCGTCCGCCCCTAAGACGGACGTGGACGATGCTAGATTTCCTCTCGATGAAACCGAGGTAATATACATGTTTGTAATGCTCCTTAGATATACCTATTTGATGTGTTAGCTAATTAATTGTCACCTTTGTGTAGGTGGCCACGCCGTGCAATCAAAAAGTGAGCTTGCCAACGGCTCTGTTCCCCTTCAGGCTACTTGGGGGCGTACATATCCATCTGGTGCAAGATCATTTGTGCACAGTCGTACTTTAAATCCAGGCTACGCGAAGGTCCAAGTTGACGGCGTACATGAAATTTGCAAGCCGTTGTGCTGGAGATATCCTGAACGATGAGATCGTCACACTAGGGGATGCCATTGGCATATTCATCCAATAGCCCAAGAAGGACATCTCCTTCAACGTTTGCTCGGCAGCACCGAAGCTACAAGCACTACCGGAGCAACGTGATGCATCAAAGCTATCAGCACTACCAGAGCCATATGCTGCACCGAAAAAGCTTACCAAATCGGCTATCGTGTCTCGTCAGGCACAGCCCAATACTGCAGTTCGAGCCAAGTCGTCTCCTGTGAAGATGATATTTGGTAGATGGCGAGGCGGCGATAAGAGCAAATCGAAAGGGAGGACCACGTTAGCCCATGACTTTCCATTTGCCTCGTTGGCGCGGCAGTTTGAGCTAGGACAATCATTCATACTGAAAGAGCACCAAGAGACGCTTACATTAGCCTGTATTAGATTGCAAGATTGATGCATGAAACAAGCCAAAAAGCCAGTGGCACAATAGGCATCGAGTATCTCGATCAACTTCAAAGAGGAGCATTTTTTACATCGGTTTTTGGATGGCTTCTTCATGGTTGGTTTCAACGACTTATTCGATCTGTACAACCTCAATGCCCTCGACGTATCACTCATGAAATGCTGGATATTGTAAGTATGTGCAATCACGATATATATTCGTGTCGTACCGAAAAATATCATATATATAATCCTTTATTTTGTATATGTAGACACATGATCATGGAAGCAAAAGCAAGGGAACAACTGGTGGGTTTCCTCAACCCACACATGGTGTCCAAGAAAACCATGGATGAAAATTTACAAGTCGTCCATGATTATGCAGAAAAAGTAGTGCTAACACAATGGGACAAAATTTATAATTTTACCCCACAACCCGGGGTAAGTGCTTAATCCAGTTACTATACTTATTGATTTGTACTATATAACGCAGCTTGAAGTTATGTTGAATGACCATGGCAATATATCTGTGTAGATTTCACTGGGTTATACTCGTAATTAGATCAAGTCAAAACCAGGTAATTTACCTTGATTCCAAAAAGGGTGGCACCCATCACTTGGCACCTATAAGAGATTTACTCGACACGTCATTCGGTGTCTACAAAGCTTGTGGAAGTCCACCTATCAGAGTTGATTTCTGAAATATATGCGCTGCATGTTGATATGTGATGCTCTGTATTGACTTTTGTTCATAGGGTATGCCTAGCATTTCCTGAGGCTAGCCAATAAATCAAAATTTTGTAAAAAAATAAAAAATCAACATCACAGAATTTGGAACCGTCTGGGATGAGCCCACATCATAGACGGTTCTAAATTGGAACCGTCTATGATGAGTTTTATCACTAATGGATGGAAAACCTTCTGTGATGACCTATTATCATCACTGACACTTTGATATAGACGGTTCACAAGAACCATCTTTGACATGGTTTGTGAATTACTTGTGATGTAGGGTTGTACAATAGGGATAACTTCTATGATTAGTGTCGGTGTTTCGTATAACCGGCAAGTAAATTTGTAAGTATAGGGGCCGCGCGTCCCCTCTCCTTGAATGGTTAGACCACGGGAGTCCCGGATGTATACTGGTTCGGGCCAAATATCCCTACTTCCAGTTCGTGTAGTGGTTTGTATTGCTCGGGATGTAGTGGACTACAAGGATTATGTTTAGGGTCGAGGAGCCTTCAAAGACTGCTCGAGTATCGGTGGTCGGATGGGTCGGTCGATGGATGAGTATCCAAAGGGGGTCGAATGGAATGGGATCGCGCCTTCCTGAGGGCCCTGCCTCCCTTTATATAGGTGGAGGGGGGCAGGTCACACAGGAGAATGGAAAGAAAATGTAGGAATACGCTACGCCCGGGAGACCTGGTCTTCGGTCTTAATGACTGATAGGTTCCTGTTTATTCCACGCCTGGGTTGGTAGACACAACGGATATCGCTCTGCTAGGAAGGTGCGCACCTGCCCTCTGCACGCTTGTTAGATGCTGACGTCATCTATGCTGCGCCATGGCACCGCCTCGGGACGGAGCGCGCTTCTCCACTGTGCGTGACGGAGCGAAGAGACCGATGCTTGACTTAACGGCCCCTTGGCCACCTCGGGAAGGAGTCACCTGCCCCAGTATGGCCATCGTGTCCATGGGGTGAGTGACTGGCTTGGGGCCGACTGGCGACGTGGCGGACGTGGCTGAGTTGGAGCTTGTAGGGATTTTGACCCGAGGCCTGGTCGGGGCCTGCGGGGGCACCCGACCAAAGGCCGGGTCTGAGTTTCACGGGTGCCCGACCGGTGCCAGCCTGAGCGCCTCGTGGGCCCGACGAGGCTGAGGATCCTTTGTGACCCGTTGGGCCTAAGTCCGGGCCCAAGATGGTTCATTCAGTGAACTAGCCAATGTTCAGTGATAATCCCATCTCGCCGTGGGGGGCGGAGACTTTGGTAATACCCTCTCCAGCACTCTGCACCGCTGTCATCTGGGCATCGTGTCCAAATGACTAAGAGAAATACGATCTTGAAATAGATGTATACTTTGCTATGGGGTACCCCCTGTATGAGTATTCGTCAATTAGTATCTATTGTTTGAAATTTTTTTCTCTTTAGATATTTCTGCAATGATATTTAGAACAATTAGTTATAGATTTTGCAATTGAATATCAAAACATCGTAGATACATTGAGGCAACAGTTTATCTGATGAGGATGGTCTTAAAATATGAACATTTATTTGTAGTACTTTCATCACCTTTCTTACTCTAATGTTGATGGATTCCAAGGTAAAATCCAATTTCATCCACAGTTCATCTTAAAAGTTGTCATGCTCTGATTTATCTTTCACTTGATCCTTATACCCAATAAAAGTGTCAAATATCTAAATATGGGATATGGGCATGTGCCGTAAAGTCAGAAATCTCACTATGAACATCTTATCGGTACCAGGATATTGTGCATATCTCTAGCCGGAACCAGCGGGATAGGGTATACGCAGAAAGGATATCCCTATGCAGGGAAAGCTCTGATCATACTCCTAATATGAGAAGACCTACTTGGACACACCCGGCGGTTATGGGAGTTCCAACATGATATGGGGATCATAACAGTAGAAGAATTCCTCATCGACTACAATTCGGTACTCCAACCCACTATATAAGGACTAGGGAGGACGTCGCTAGGGGAGGAAGCTAATCAAAAGCGAGAACAAGCCAGAAGAAGCCACTTGCAACCCACCGCAAACCAGCATAGAGCGCAAGCTTTCATCCGAGATCATCCATAAGCCGTAGTCGAACCATCCCCCAGATTGGTAGTTCTTTCTTGTAATCAGGGATACCCCCATTGATCTGTAATCTCTTCATTGATCTCAATCATCGCCAACACAGGAGTAGGGTATTACTCGACGACGAGCCCCCAACCTGTCTACATCGCGTGTTCTTGATTGTGTGCTTGATCCTGCATATCTCGGAGGTACCTAAATATAAGTGTGTTGTCGATCATTAACCTTCAACAGCTGATGCGCCAGGTAGGGACCTTCAGCTATTTTTGCAGATTAAGCATGTCTTCGGTGCGCACCCATGCTGGAATTCTCGACATCCGCCAAGCCCTACTAATGGGATCTGATATCACCTTCGGAACCATGTTGTACAGATGGGGATCGGCCAATAACCTCGAGCACATTGGCTTCATCGAGTCCTATTCCGAGGACCCGTGCCGTGAAGTTTGCTTCAACAAGTTTGACCATTGGAGCCCAGTGTTCTCAAGTGCGTTGACACAGAGAGCGATAGCGACAGCAACAACGATGACCTTAGCAGTCAGTGCAGCAGTAGTACAGATCGACACATGTTCATGACTAGGGCCAATAAAGGCGCTGCTGTAGGAAGTTCCCAAGAGCAGGACTTAGGAGCAGAAGCCACAGGCGGCTAGAAGCGCCATGTCCTGCCTAGCACACCCCGAGATCAGGGGACAGCAGCTGCCATGGTACATGCGACCGCGAACTATGTCACTCCTGGTACGGCAGACCATTGCCATGACCCAACAGCCGCAGTCGCTACAAGGATTGCGGCCAAATTGTCCAAGCATCTCAATCTTGACAATCCAACGACACCTCATCCACAGGTGCCAGGGTTCCAAGGGCAACAGACTTTTGGGCAGCACGACCACAATGGCGCATCTGGCCGTGTCTTGGCAACAAAGATCGCATCGAGCCACTCCAAAGAAAGTCTTCAAGATGCTCCTAAGGCTAACGCCCAAAGGCGCCACATGCTATTGAAGTCTTCCCACCGCTGGACTCGCTAACCCTATGACACCGGTGTTTAGCCAGATGAAGACGCTGCTCGATGTAGCACAAACTCAGACTGCTCGAGCAGCCAACTCGAGGTTTGGGCAGCGAAGTCAACAAGGCGCCCAGAGCCATCTACCGGGACCGCCTCATGATAGTCATCGGGCAGCGCAATCAATGGTGGCTAGTTCTGGTCATCGCAACTCTTGAACGATCTGTTCGAACCCCCGCCAAAGATATCGGGGAGATCTCTGAGAATGAATCCCGCATGATCGACCAGATCTGCGTGATGTTCTCAGAGATCAAAGAAAAGAACGAGATCATGAAGACCGCGAGAGGTGGGACAACAAGTCCACATCCTCAAGAAGTCGATCTCCGGTGCGACATGCACGCCGAGGCGAATCTCCACCCTCGAGGAACTACTCACCGCCGCGACACATGTTCCCTTGGCGGTTTGATACACGAACCGCTTTATAGGTGAGGGTCCGTGGTTGTCGTGTAGAACCGCTAGAGACCCCTTCCCGCCCAACAGATTTAAACCCCATCTTCCTCCCCGAGCTCGCCTCGACAGCAGAGTGGTGGGCCGAGAGCGCAATTCATGGGGGAGGTGCCAAAATTTTCAATTGAGGCTATTAGCTCAATTAATTGTTCCTAAGGTGAGTAACATGTTGTCGACATCCTTCTCACCTATATATTGATGTTTTTGTGCATTGATGTTGAGAAATCATGTTTTGTTCTTGTGGGAATTGTTAGTGTTTCGTTGTTGGCTTATTTTTTGTTCTTAAGGTGATATATTGTTTGGTGTATGGAATGAAATGCAATAAATGTGAAACGATGAAAAATTACAAAGGTGGGGAAAAGGTAAAAAATAATTTTATTTAGTAAAATTAAAATGCGGAATGATAGAAAAGGTTTGCATGAACATGTAACAATTAGTTAGTTTTATTTTAAAAAATGCAGCAGGATTAGAAATAATTAGTTGGCTTTAGTTAAAAGAATGCGTAATGATTAAAAATACAAAACTATTAGACATAGTTAGCTTTAATTAAATATTGTGATAGATGTTGTTATTATTTTTATTGGTGTAGATGAACCGCAATGGATGTACAATGCGGACCGTCGGTCAAGAGAGTTCAGAGATGGCATGAAGGAGTTTTCGACGCATTGCTGCATTTTTGCCTCCGTGAAGCTTCATACGTTGTCCGTGCGTAGATTGCAAGAATGAGAAGGAGCACTCGAACGATGGATGGTTATGAGCCATGTGATCACGAGAGGTTTCATTGCAAACTATACCGCTGGACCCACCATGGAGAAACAGAGGCGATTCGACAGAAGATGATGAAGAAGAGGAAGATAGAGCTAACAAGATGTGGGACACCACTCAATACGGGTCCGTGGAAGATACAAATGACGAGTTTGGCGATGATGAGTTAGATCAGATGCTCCGTGATGGAGAGGAGAGTTCACAGAGGAAAGACAATACAAGAAGTTTCAGAGCATGGTAGAGGACCACAGAATCGCTTGTACCCAAACTGTGGATGGCCACAAAAAGTTGCGACTACACTAGAACTCATGCAATGGAAGGCCACAAACGGTGTGTCGACAAGGCATTCAATGGTTTGTTATCATCAGAAGAAGTTGCTTCCTAAGGTAACACTCTACCCGAATCCACGATGAAGCGTAAGCGAGTCCTCCGCCTTTAGGATTGCAAGCACGAAGATACACGATGTCCTAACGATTGTATCCTCAGACGCAATGAGTATGCCGATTTGGAGGTTTGTCCAAGCAGCGAAGAATCCCAGATAAGGTACAGCAGTGATTTATCCAGTGAATTAGATGGGAATCGACGAAGAAGAGAACTCCACCAAAGTATTGTGGTATTTCCCGTGATCCCCTGCTGAAGCGCCTGCTTGCTAACGAAGGTCATGCCAAGATGATGCGTTGGCATGCGAAGAGCGTAAGGAAGACGGATGTTAGACACCCCGCAGATGGCTCGCAGTGGAGGAAAGTAGATCGCCATACCCGAACTTTGCAAATAAGGTCAAACATAAGGTTTGGGTTGAGCACCGATGGGATGAATCCTTTCGGTCGCTTGAGCAAGATCCATAGCACTCGCCCGTGACGCTTTGCATCTATAACATTCCTCCATGGTCGTGCATGAAGCGAAGTACATCATGATGCCATTGTTGATCGAAGGTCCGGCAACTCGAAACGACATCGATGTTCACCAAGCCATTGGTTGAAGACCTTGTGAAGTTGTGGGAGGATGGTGTACGGTTTGGGATGAGTACAAAAGAGAGTATTTCAACTGCGGCATTGTTGTTTGTAACAATCAACGATTGACTCGCTCTCAGAACTCGTCCGCCAAACTCACAAAGGGTTTAAAGTCCGCACTCAAAGGTATAGATGAAACGGATCGCATGTACCGAAAAACTCTCTAAGTGTGTGTACATGGGCCACCGCAGTTTCTTCCGGCAGTCATGCTTTGAGGTGGAAAGGCAAGAATTTAATCTGGGAACAGAATTGTGTTAAGCCTCAAAGATCGTAATGGGCGACTTGTGTTTTCTATGGTAAAGGATCTGAAAGTAGTATTTGGGAAGGGTCTTGGAAGCATACCTGCGTTTAACGAGGATGGTCATGCACCCACATGGAAGAAGAAATCAATATTTTGGGACTCGCCAGATTGGGAAGTTTTGGAGGTTCACACTCGCTTGACTTCATGCACATCACGAAGAATGTTTGCTTGAACTCGCTAGGCTACATAGATATGTATGGCAAATCGAAGATACACTGCAAGCTCTAAGGACCTTGAAGACATGGAGGTGAGGAGTGACCTACATCCAAAAAACAAAGAAGGACAAAACAACTTTTTCTACATCCCGCGAGCTACACTCCAAGCAAAGAAGAGAAAAAAGCATGATTGAGTGTTTGAACAAGGTGAAGGTCCCTTCGGATACTCCTCAAATGTAAGGAGACTTGTAAACACGAAAGAGAACAAACTCCAAGGCCTAAAATCCCATGACCGCTTTGTGTTGATGACACAGCTTGTTCCTGTAGTTGTCGAGGTATATCGCCCGAGTGGGTGCGGGGACAATCACAAAGCTATGTTCCTTCCTCAATGCCATTTCGCAGAAGGTTGTCGAACCAATTTAAACCGCCTAAGTTGGAGGCCGATGTGGTACAAAGTTTGGTTAGCCTCGAGATGATCTTTCCTCCCGTGATTCTTTGATATCATGGTTCATCTCACCGCTCACCTTGTCAAGGAGATAGGTATCCTCGACCGCAGTATCTCGCACAACATGTTCCTTTCGAGAGGTACATGAGTGTCCTCAAGAAGTATGTCCGTAACGTCAAGGCCTCGAAGGTCTGCATTGCCGAGGGCTACGAACGGAGGAGGTGATAGAGTTTTGTGTTGATTACATGAATGATCTAAATCCTATCGGCCCCCATATCACGACACGAGGGAGGCTACGGGCAAAGGGACAATAGGAAGGCAATCGCTTGCATGCAATGATCTTGTTGCATTCAAGCAAGCACATTTCATCGCTCAAGCAATCAACTATAGTCGCCCCTATGTCCTTCAAAGACAAGAGTGTCCTACGCCATGAAGTTCACAGGAAGACAGAGAGTTGGATAACCCGAAGCACATGGATTCTTTCGGCAATTGGCTACGTATACATCCTTGAGGAAGGATCAAACGATGAACTATTGCAACGCTTGGCTCGGGACCATCACAAGAAATCGTGATATTCAAGGGGTATGAGATCAATGGTTACACATTCTACACCAGATCCCGTGATAACAGAGCACCAACCGTAACAATGGGTGCTCAGATAGACGCCAAGACAACAAATGCAGAAGTTGGACACATATTATGGTTTCATAGAAGAAATATGGGAGCTCGACTATGGACCTCAAGGTCCCTCTATTTAAGTGCCAATGGGTCAAGCCGACTCCAAACGGTGTGAAGGTCGACAACACAAAGATGACAACCGTGGATCTCACAGAAGTCGGCTATAGGCGCGAACCGCTTGTTCTCGCGAACGATGTGATCCGTGTCTTCTATGTAATGGACATGTCAAGCAAACCTAAAAAGCGTATGACAAGCAAAAGGTAATGTCAAAGCGACATGTGGTTCTCCAAGGCAAACGAAGGATTGTAGGAGTTGAGATCGCCACCGACGAGGAAGAGTATGGTCGGGCTCGACGAGCTCCTCCTTTATAGCTTGATGTCGACATAAACGCCTCAAGGTGATGTTGATGTCGATGCTCCTTACATACGCCACGATCATAACGAAGGAACAATTGTAAAGACGAAGACTTAAGATGTACTACTTGTATACAAATTATTCCATATGATCATGTTGATATGTTGATGTTTAACATTGCTTGTACATAATTATTTCTACAAATTTTAAAATGAAAACAAAGCCCGAAAACCATTTGTACAAATTTTAAAATGAGAACAAAGCCCTAAAATTTATATCCACTCTATGAAAGGATCACAGAATTTTACCATACAAAGAGAAATTCAGCTTAGCATAGTTAGCTCATAAATTCCCATACAAAAACCCCAAAAGCAAAGGTGAAATTTACAACATTACAATGATAGCTATATTAACTAAAAGGAGCAACATTACAATGATAGCTATATTAACTAATTTCTTTAGCATGTCCTCTACTCTTTCCATCCTTTCTTCTAGCTTTTTAATACTCTTGTTGTCATCGGCGGTAAACGGATGTGCATCTCTCCTCTTATAGACACTAGTCAGTTGGATTCTGTGAACTCTCCTTGGCAAAGAAATCTTCTTGTAATGCAGCAATTTGCATTGCAAGATTTTCAAGACTATGGTCGGCTTTATCACCTTAACGCTAATACGGACATGTCAGGCCCTTCAAATGTAAAGAATGGAAATGAAGGTGAAAGTCAAGGAATATGAACAAATGAATAACTTCAAAAACTTACCGACATATTCAACACTTCATGAACACTGGATGGATTCTTGGATGTATGGGAGGTGAACACATTTACAGGATCTCCGTGACGAGGACACGATAGCTTCATCCGCAATGCCTCTAGTTGTCTCTTCGTCTCGCCATTTGATGAAGCCGCCGACATGAATTAATAGCTTCAAAGAGTGAAAAAATTACCATCAACAATATTTTTTCATTACTCCAACATGAACATATCAACAAAACTCCTTGTGGGCATTTCACCAACACCTTGTGGGCATGAAAACAGAGAGCAGGAGGGAGCGCGATGAGAGGAGGCGCCGGACGAGAAAATTTGAAGGTGTGGGAGAGTGCATGCGGGACTTAGAGAATTTAAAGTTTACCATTTCTACAAGCGGTTCGTAGTAAGAACCGCTTGTAGAAGTACCATCTACAAGCGGTTGGTATTACGAACCGCTTGTCGAGTAGTCTATACAAGCGTTCGTAATACCAACCGCTTGTAGAAAGCCACGTAAAAAAGAGAATGGCAAGGGGCGCAAGCGGGTTCGAACCGGTGGACGAGCTCAAGACACTCAAACGCCACGCTAGCCGTGGAGGAGGAAGAGATCTTATCGAACGATATGGGCACCGATTGTTTTTAATATTACGACCAATGCCGCAGAAAGGAATATCTCCATTGTGCAACGGTGGACAAGAGAAAGAACAATGAGTCGAGGATTATGCTCGCTTGTAGTCATTGTCGTTAGGAAAGCCAAGCCTCATGGTCAAAACCGAGAGAGGAAGCATCAGAGAAAATGCCGCGACAGACAAAAAAGAATGGCAAGGGGCGCGAGCGGGTTTGAACCGGTGGAGGACGAGCTCAAGACACTCAAACGCCACGCTAGCCGTGGGGAGGAAGAGATCTTATCGAACGATATGGGCACCGATTGTTTTTAATATTACGCACAAGACTTTTACAAGCGGTTGGTATTACTTAACCACTTGTAGAAGGGTGCTCTACAAGCGTTCGTAATACCAACCGCTTGCATAGGGCCTTTCCCACTCGCCCATCCATAAGTCTCTACAAGCGTTAGTAATATTAACCGCCAGAAGTCCTCTTACAAGCTGCTGATAATACCAACCGCTAGAGACTTCTACAAGCGGTTGTTATTATTAACCGCTTGTAGGGGGTGCCCTATATAAAGTCGACACTCCCCGCCTTCCTCACACCCTAAATTTTCTAAGTCCCCGCTTCTCACACCCCAAATTTTCAAGTCTCAAGCCGCCGCCGAGAGAGCTCAACGACACCACCTCACCAGATCCGCCACCTCGCCATCGCCTCCTCGCCACGCCGCCGACGCCGCCATTACACCCGGAGGACCGAGAGATATACAAGACGCCTCCTCCTCCTCTCTAATCCCACGCCTGCAAGGTGTTCAAATAAATGTCCGAGGAGCGGTCCGGCTAGGCTGGGCGCTAGGGTCTGGAGCAAGAAGAAGGAGAGAGGAGGAAGAAGGAGGAGTGAGGAAGAAGGGCTAGTTTGGATGATTTTGACTTTGTGTGGTTTGCTCTGCTTGGGAAGAATCGAGCCGCAAGCAAGGTCAGGCCGGCCTTGGGTGGATTTGGGGAAATACAAGAAGATATGGTGTTGTTGGAGGTTATGATATACTCCTTCACCGTTGAACCCAAAAGTTTCGCTTTCTGACCCAAAGTCGATGAGTCTAGCCAATAAAAACCAAACCTTATTCTTCTGGCCTTATAGCGCTTGAGCTCAGATGGGTTTCATTTTTAGAAAACCTCCGATCTCCAAGATCATGTATATAATTTTTAATCTCCACCGCAGTAAAGTGATGATGAACTATGTCGCTTGATGTAAATTACGCCCTTCCCGCCAATGGTAATGGACATTAAGGCCTTCCTATTTTTAGAGCCACATGTTTTAGCTAATCGTCAGAATGTGAGTCGCTTCACCGATATATATCTAATGCCATGCAAGATATATATGTATAAAATCAAAATATATTTGAGCTAAGATAGTATTGTCAAGTAGCATTACCATCAGTGATTCATTAACATGTTTCATAAATATAGATGACTATGTTGTTGTTGTTGTCTGATGTGCACGTTGTAATGATTTGCTTGGTTCCACATGCTATTTTATTACGATTCTCCAAGACTCTTTATGCTGATATGAAGAATTGCAATGGAAATTTCTGTTCTTAAAGCCCTTCTGCAAGTTCTTCCTTCATGTTGTTTTAAAATATATGCTCTTCATTTTACTACTTATTGTCATTGATTCAGTTTATTTCAGAAGAAAAAATAGTCATTTTCAGTGAGATGTGAAGTAGAATATGTGAAAACATTTATGCCCTGGGACGTAATCACAATCTATCCTTTATTCCAGATTGAGGCTGGTTAGATGAAGATAAGGACTTCAAGAATGGCAGAATTTGTTTATTTAAATATTTATCACTTATTTTTAATTCATCATCTCATTTGCAGTGTATGTATCGCATGCTTCGGTACCATGCTTTGAACTTGCATGTCGAATCATCTGCATCACAGATCTTTCATCCATCGGCATCTTATGTCGCTGGCGGCTCGCAACGGCGCAAGAACGCAACGCCTACGCCGCCATGGCGAGCCCATCGACATTAGGTGCCGCCGCTGAGAAGGTCCTGCTCTAGATTTTGATCAAGACCGCAAGTTTCAAAAGCATGGTCGCCAAGCAGAAAGCATACGATACACTCGCGGAGAAGGCCACGAGGTGACGGTTTGGTTGACAAGGAACCGATCGCTCGCTTTTTGGTGTAATAGACTATTAACATTCTAGTCGTGATTTATAACCTTACTTCATTTTTTAAAATCATATTAGTGTGGAATAAGAATGATTCGTTATTTTTTATTAACAAATAAGTATATGTGAATTATCAATTGTATATGTATCATGTGAAATGTGTAAGTCTATGTGAAATGTGTAAGTATATGTGAATTGTCAATTGTATATGTATCATGTGAAATGTGTAAGTCTATGTAATTGTCAATTGTATATGTATCATGAAATGTGTAAGTCTATATGAAATGTGTAAGTATATGTGAAATGTATAAGTATATGTGAATTGTCAATTGTATATGTATCATGTGAAATGTGTAAGTCTATGTGAAATGTATAAGTATATGATTGCATGCGTAAAGTAACCCAAGGAATGTGATCTCATCAGCACAAACCTGTTCTCGCCGATCTTAAACTATGCTTTCAAACTCGAATTGTTCTCAACAATCTTGTCTTCATATATAATCTAAGCCTCGAGATTTGCTCTACTCTAGATGGCGACACCAAGACGTGGTGACCCGAATACGATGAAGCGGAAAATTTGTTGTTCGAGACCATTGCGCCGGGTAGCGCTCTTAGCCAATGAGGCCGTTATCACCGATGCGAAAATCACGATGGTGCTGCCGACGCTGCCGATGAGGCCGTTAACACCGGTACCGAGGTATACTCTTACCCATTATAAAATCACCGTAAACATGTTAATTATTCTAAAATCATTCATATTATATGTGTTTGTGTATCCAAATGCAGACTCATCGCCACCCAATCCGAATGAACCGAGGACCTAACAAAAGCCTTCGACAAAGCACGTGATAACCAAGTCGGCAACGACGGAGTCTGCTAGCCCCGAATCAGCAATTGGGCCTTTCAACAACGCTTATGCTACCACGTGAGGGATCACGCCCCAATCAAGATCCGTAAATGGGCGAAGTCCCCGCAGCCTACCAAGGAACCGCCTCGAATGATATAAAGGAAAATTTCACTTTTCCGTAAGGGTACGAATGTAAGGCCAAGGGATGGGCTTTGAAGAAGATGGCAACTTCCTTTTAGCAAAGGAAGTCGCCCTCACCCGCAAGTACATCGACAAAGGAGAAAGGCCGACTTTAATAAATTTCCTAAGCCGGCCGATCATTGGGATGCTTTCGAGGAGTATAAGCCGCTTGGATGCGTGATGTGCCGCGAGAGAGAAAAACAAGGTGAATGCACGAAGAAGAAATACCACCACCATCTCGGACCGTGGTTACATCAAGGCCGCAAAGAAATGGGACAAGCGGAAGATGAACTTCGCAACACGATATTATACCAAATCGAGAATTGGGAGCCCCGCATGCAATTGGTTATTGGCTCACGGGCAGCCTTGCCGATGACGGTAGCTTGGTGATGGCACCGATACCCAAGAAGTTGGCGAAAGGATTGTAGAAGCCATCGAGCAAACTCTTGGCGGGATCCTTGCCGACGGACAGGAGAATGACGAGCTAACATATGCCCTTCAAAACCCCGAGCACCGGACGGACACGAGGTTTCGGAAGGTGCCATGGAGGCACGGCTTGCCAAAGACTCAAGCACTTACAGAGTCGGAAAGAAGCAAGAAGAGAGATCAGTAGAGTGAGCCGATTGGAGGAAGAGCTTAGAGCTACGAAGGCTTCCATCGATGTCCCGTCACGCAAAAAGTGTTCAAGCAATGAGCTAGCTTCGTGGAGCACTACGCTCGACCAATGTTCAGCGGCGCCGAATCCGTGATCATCCGACCGCGCTAAAGAGCAGCTTAAGATCCGCCGTGGCCCTCAGAAAGGCACGACCCGCAGTTCGCCATCCCGTGGACAAGATCAAGGTTCGCCGCCAAGGCGAAGCTACACATTGATATGCGAACTCTCCTTCAAGGTGGCTTACGGCATGGCTTATCCGGTGAGGCGGGCGACATTCCATCGCAACCAGACACCACGGATACACGAAGGTCACGGTGGAAGAGGTGGTGGGGGCTTCAAGATCTCATTCTCGATATTCCTGGGGCGACGAGGTGACCAACCTTGGACAGCCCTCCATGGCACATTCATCCTATGGCGCAAAAAAGTACATCATATTTCCAGATGGTGTGGAGGTTATATCTCCACCAAGAGAGGCCCCGCACTTGAACCACCACAGTGAGCAAGCACGCCTCCACATCGACAACTCACGACTCCTCCAAATAAGCCGCCAGACGCAATGCTTCCCGGTGGTCCGTGCCACGCCTCCACCTCCCGCCCACAAAGAAGCCCGACTCCGCCACCGCCACCGCCACCGCCGAAAGTAAGAAGCACCCAACATCTCCAAATACCACGCCCAAAGATTCCCCGAGGAAGAAGCTCGATGTCGGCGAGGATCTCGACTAGCACCTCCTCCCACGAAGTCGCATCCCAGAGCAGAAAATGTCAAAGCAACCGCCAAAGAGGCCATATGATCTCGATCATGAGGAGTTAGCCAGATCCGTGAAGACGGATGGGCTGTGCAATTGCGCCAAAGAAGCCAGAGCCCAAGCTTAAAATAGATAAAAAACTGTGAAGCACTTTCAATATGTGAACGCGCGCCTACCGTGATGAGCGACTACAAAAGGACAATAAAAAGGCTACAAGGTAAAATACACTGGCTCTTCTGCGGAAAGAAGAAGAAAGTGGAAGATCACAGAAAGTGCCGAGGACTTGAGGAAAATGGCATTCTGAAGGAGGCGGACTCAAATCATTAGACCAGATCTTCCAATGGCACCAACCAAATGGAAGTATGAGTTGGGCAAACCGCTAATTGATCCAAAGGATATAAAAGATCTCCCAACCAAGATGTGTCAAATGCATGAATGGTACATGGAAAGGGCATCTAAAGGAGAGCAAATGTTCCTCCTCCGCTTCCAAGATGAGTATTTCTTCCAAGGAACAACACGTAACTATGGTCGAATTCATGACTTGTACCATGTGTACCAAGGAGACGAGGTCAACGTGTCTTTCATGTCCCGCCGGTGTCTGTAAGTGTCGATCTACTAAGTTTACCGCTTGCTTCCTCTCGCACCACAAAATTGAAAATCTAATTAACTTAATTATCCCTTCTTATATAGAATGGAGATACAACGATGTACAAGACTGGGCAAACAAAACGCTGGCTTCATCGACCCGTAGATTGTCAACGAGAAAGTCCGGTCATACAACAAGCAAAAATCGTCTGTTGAGGCATACCTTTTGCATGCACTGTTGAAACAAAGACTACAAACCGCATATACTTCCGCTTCTTCAACTTCAAGTACGTGTTCTCACAAACCTCTTGTTCTTGTATTTCTTAAGCCATTGATAGTACGAGTAGCTACTTACGATATGTTGCAATATACGAATAGGTTTCATCGATCCTTCTAGTCATCGAGCTTAACAAAAGCAGGATTACGCTTATGACTCAAGAAGGAATCCAAATTCAAAAATACCAATGGTTCATTAACATCCTTAACAAGACATTTGCAAAGTTTAAGAAGAAGCAAAAAGGAGAATTCGAGAAAGAATTAAGTTATAGTAAGCACTCGTGCACGCATTACAAAAACTATTATTAATATACATGCGCTATATCGCTTCTTCATCCGATATTCAAATTTCTCCGCTGAAGGTTAAACGCCGATGGCTGGAAACAACTTATGTGGCTACTACGTGTTCCACTATATTCAAAGTTTTATCCATGGCGATTTAGCCGAACATTATGCCGAGGTTCAGATATGCATGTCAATTTGTTAGCTACAACTTACATTTTAATTAATTGCATGTGATCGGATATTTATATACTTCCCGCTTAATTAATTGTCACTTCAACATCGATGAGCACGTTAACGTGTTCCTCCGCCACACAAGTGCAAGACTCCAAGAACAACTCATCGGCTTCATTGTCGACGAGGTTGTATCTCAAATGGCGAAGTTCCACGAAGCTTTCCAGAGTTGAACACCGATGAACTCGCCGACGACATCCACGCCGACCAAAGACAAAAAGAGTGACGATGCAAGAAATGAGTTCGATAATCATTTTTTTCATCATTCAAAATTGTAAACGCGGTTGCGCTCTATGTACTTGTCCATTTTTACACTATTAAGTTCGCTTTTTTGTAGTGAGCTAGCTAGCTTGTGAACATGTGTATGAGTATGCATATGCAATATATATTTAATTGCAAAAAACTCCTCCCTCATATTTAATTTTATGGTCAAAAACGATATACAAAAACACTGTAAGAACATATTCTAAAATACATATAATCGAAAACTCTCTCCACAAGAGGTTGGTGACTCCAACCGCTTGAGAGGCTCGCTCTCCACAAGCGTTGGTAAGACTAACCGCTTCGATATCTCTCCACAAGCGTTTGTAAGACTAACCGCTTCGATATCCTTCTCCACAAGCGTTTGTAAACGAACCGCCAGGAGTTCCCCACGGGCGGCTCCACTCGCCCTCCCGAACACCTTCCCAACCGCTTCGTGCCACAAAGACAGGGCGGTTGAAAGAATCGCCATGATACCCGACGGTATCACACGCGTTGCTTAGAAGCGGTTATAAAACCGTTTCTAAAGGGGGTTACGAACCGCTAGTAGTAGTCGGTTCTGTAGTAGTGACAAGTCCGGGGACATCGCTGGCGTTCTCCGGGGCTTTGGAGAGGACAACCTGTCCGGCACATTGGAGGACGACGGCAACGGCCGGCCGCTTGCTCTGGAAGATCGTCCACAATGCGGTCATCGAGGTGAACGAGGAAGGAATCGAGGCGAGGGCCATCTCCGCAATGGAGTTATGCGGCCTGGGTGTACCGGAGGACTGGCCGGTGCTCGTGGATTTCGTGGCTGACCATCCGTTTGCCTTCTTCGTAATAGAGGAGGTGTCAGGCACGATCGTATTCGCGGGGCATGTCCTTGACCCCTCTATCCCCGGCGAGCAGCGTCGCAGTGACTACTGACTATATCTACTCCTGCATAATGCGGCCTCTTCGTTTCCTTCGGGATCACTTCCTCCAGACGTTTGGTTGAGGTCACCCATATGGATGCATTTTTCTGCAAACTTTGTTCGTTCATGGACCACATTAGTTAGGCCTTTGTGAGAGTAGAACTATATTATGAACTTTCAGATAAAGTAGAGTGACTTGGTATATTTTTTTTAAATACTCCCTCCATTATCGAATACATGTCATTATATATTTCTATGTTTTTTTAATTGCACATCATGCTATAATTTTGAGGTGGTTTTTCTTTACCATTTTTCCTTTCAATTGTCCTATCCTTTAGCTATTTCTATTATCATATGTTACAATGGACTAGAGTAAAATATACTATTTAAAGATATAATAAGGAGAGATAATGCAATTTTTTATATGTGACTTGGTAGTAGTGCAACAACCTGTAATATACTATATATAGTTTTTATATGTGACTTGGTAGTAGTGCAACAACCTGTAATAATATTGGATAAGCAAGAGTTTTGCTTTCATACATGCGATTGGGTTGTTTGGACTTCATATATTCTTTTTTCTGCACTATCCAAGGCTTATATCCTACAAATAGGAAGGTGAACCGAAGAAAAATATATTCGGAAAGGAAAGTTTAAAAACCTTTTAGATCATGTTTGGCTCTCATGCTAACATTCTCTTGGAATTCTCTGGTAGAATTGGAATTCAATTATAAAGACAAGGCTGTTTGGCTGCCACTGGTTTGGAATACATCGATCGCGTTGAACTCTTCGACTGCGTCATCCTCGTGCTCGAGTTCGCGCCTCCAGGCACGTCCACTCGCTGCCACCACCCAACTCCGGCCACTCGCAGCCGAAGCCGACTCCGATCGACCATCTCCACTGCCATTCAACCCTTCTCCCATCGCTGCTCACCTTCCCCCCAGAGCGCTGGTCGGCAGTGTGTTGAACCTAGCGCGGGGGCGGTGGCCGGCCAGTGGTAGATAGGCGAAGAATGGTACCCCTTTCTGCTGCACTCTCCCTCTTTATTTTGTGCTTCTTGTCCCCCTCTTTGAGAAGAAAAATGCTCAATTCCAAATGGCAGCCAAACATGAAAATTGGAATTGGCATTACTGAAATATTTGTGATTCTGGACATCTGGACGACTAACTATTGCTATTAGTCCAAGAAGACCTAATGTTTATATCTACATGCTTAGTAGAATTAATATCAGGAAAAAACATGACAAATGCAGAGATGTTAAAAGGATTACTTTAATTGTAAATTCAGTTTTGCATACCAAACCATTTGTGATTCTGGACAACTGTAGTACTTAATCCAAGCAAACCAAATGTTCATACCTACAAACTTCCTAGCATAGTCAGGGAAAATATGAAAAATTCAGAGGTATAAAAATGACTACTTCAAATTTATATATGTTACAAAATACCAGCAAATGCGTTATCTGTGATGCTAGTACACCACAAAGATAACATCACAAGATGAGTGCAGACCCAGAGACATAACATAAGCAGATGGCAAGAGGCAAACTCTACTATAACATTCAGCAGCAGCTCTTGCTCCTCGCCGGCGGCTGTCCGCGCGGGCTGCAGGGCCCCGCGCCGGCGTCGGTGAGCATCTTGACCACGTGCCTCATCGTCGGCCGGGCAGCCGGCAGCTTGGCGGTGCAGAGTACGGCGATCTTGAGAACCTTGAGCATGTCCTCCTTGGCGGACGCCACGACGCGCGGGTCCAGGACGTCGTCCAGGCTCTCCGAAGCGAGCTTGCTCGACATCCAGAAGACGATGTCCTTTCCCTCGCCGAAGCGCGGGTCGATCGGGCTCCGCCCGGTGACCAGCTCCAGCAGCACGACGCCGAAGCTGTACACGTCCGTCTTCTCTGTCACCTTGAGAGAGTAGGCGAGCTCTGAGTAAGTGACATGGCAAACTCGTAAGTCGCAACCCAGTGGCACGGTTGAAATCAACGTGAATTGTGATAAGCCGAATGAGGACTCACCGGGGGCGAGGTAGCCGTGGGTTCCGGCGAAGCAGCTGAACTCGGCGGAGTCCTCGGCGACCCTGGCGATGCCGAAGTCGGCGATCTTGGCCTCGTAGTCCTCGTCGAGCAGTATGTTGGTGGACTTGATGTCGCGGTGGATGATCGCCGGAGTGCAGTCGTGGTGGAGGTACATGAGCCCCTTGGCCGCGCCGTGCGCGATCTTGCACCGCCGCGGCCAATCCAGCTCGGCGCTGCCGCTGCCGCCGCCCTTGGCCTCCCGCCGGAGCGCTTGGTACAGGTTGCCCCGCGGCATGTACTCGTAGACGATGAAGTTGAGCTCGCCGCGTGACAGGCACGCGTGGAGCTTGAGGATGTTCCGGTGCCTGACCTTGCCGAGGATGGCCATCTCCGCCGCCATCACCCGCGCCGCATTGCCCTTCCACAGCCTCTTCACGGCCACCGTGCCGCCGCCACCCTTGAGCACCAACCGGTACACGCGCCCGGTGCCTCCTGACCCGATGAGGTTCTCCTCCCCGACGCCACATATCTCGCCGGCGTCCAGCTCCGGCGGGTGGAACGACTCCAGCTTCCACTGGTCGCACCCGTCACCATGCTCCAAATCCCTGTTCTTGAGCTCCTCGAGCATGAAATTTCTGTAGCTCACCAACAGTATACCAACCACAAGCAGCAGCATCGCCGACACAAGGACCGGGACGAGGACAAGTGACCTCCTCGTGAGGCCCTCCATTTTGCCGTCGTCCACCCTGCACACGCCGAGCTCGGACCTGCCGTCGATGCAGAGACCGGGGTTCCCCGCGAACGCCTCGTCTCCAGCGATCACGAGCAGGCCCGACGGCACGTCCCCGGTCAGCCGGTTCGACGAGAAGTCGATCGAGCTCAGCTTCAGCACCTGGAGCTGTGTCGGAATCGGCCCGGTGATCGCGTTACGTGAAAGGTTGAGTGAGTTCAGCGACGACAGCCGCCACAGCGAGGCGGGGATTGGCCCGGTGAGCTCGTTCCGGGAGACGTCAATCTCGACGAGGCTGACGCAGCGGCCGATCTCGACCGGCAACGGTCCACTCAACGCGTTGTCCTCCAGATGCAGCGCCGTCAATTGGGACAAGTTCCCAATCTCTGACGGTATTGAGCCTGACAATGAGTTGTTCGACAAGTAGAGCCTCTGGAGCTGGCCGAGTCGACTGATTTCCGGCGGGATCGCCCCGCCGAGCTGGTTGTTCTGCATCCAGAGCTGGTTCAGGCTTTGCGCCTTGCCGATCAGCGGCGATATGCTTCCGGTGAACCTGTTGTCTGATATATCGATGATCGTCACGGAAGGAAGCCCCCACAGCCCCTCTGGGAGGCTGCCCGTGAACAGGTTCTTGTTGATCCGGAACCTTTGCAGGCTCTTGCAAGCAGAGTACTCCTCCGGGAACTCGCCGGAGAAGCCGTTCTGAAGGGCAAGAAGGAAACGGAGGTTCTTGCCGCGGCAGAGATACCTCGGGAACGGCCCGGAGAAGCCGTTCTCGGAGATGTCCACGCTGTTGAGCGACGAGAACCGGCCGAAGTTCACCGGGATCTCGCCGGAAAACCGGTTCTCGTAGACGGAAAAGCTCGTCAGGAACCGCAGCTCGCCCCAGTCGGTCGGTATCGGCCCGGACAGGTTGTTCCGATAGAGCTGGATCACCTCGAACTTCTTGAGCTCAGCGAGCGGCCCCGGAATCTCGCCGCTAAGCTGGTTCCCGGAAACGTCGAACTCCCGCAGCTCGGCCAGCTTCCCAAGCTCCGGTGGGAGCTCGCCGGTGAGGTTGTTCTTGTACAGCTCGATCTTCCACAGATTGTGGAGGTTGCCGATGGCCCTCGGGATCTCGCCGGCGAGATTGTTCATGGACAAATCCAGTGTCTCCAGCGAGGTGAGCTCGAAGATGGAATCAGGTATCTCCCCTCTCAAGTTGCAACTCGCCAAGTACAGATACGTCAGATTCTTGAGGTTTCCAATGCTCGGAGGCGTCTCCCCTTGATCGTAGTTGTTCACGCCGATGCTGAGAATGACCAGTCCAGACAGGTTGCCCACCCACGCCGGGAACAGGCCCGAGAAGCCATTGTTCGCGATGTCGAGGGTGTCTAGCACCGTTAGCGCAGACAAGTCCGGCAGCTCTCCGGTGAGGACGTTACTAGAAAGGTTCAGGAACCGGAGCTGGGTGCAGTTGCTCAGTTCAGGAGGGACAGTGCCAGACAAGAAGTTGGAGTCGAGTTCGAGCCGCTTCAGGCCGAGGAGGGCGGAGATGGACGGCGAGATCCTGCCGGAGAGGTTCTTGTTCGACAGCAAGATCTCGGTGACTGTGCCGGAGCCACCGTCACACCGGACTCCGAGGAAGTGGCACGGCGAGGTGGCGTTTGTCCATGTTTGTAGATGGTTCAGAGGATCAGTTAAGCTGGCCTTGAATTGGAGAAGTGCCTGTGTTTGGGGATCAGCTTGGCAGCTTGAGTTCAGAGAGGAGGAGAGGAGTATGATGAGAGGGACGCAGATAAGGATGTGCCTTCTCATTGCAAGGGATGGTTTTGGCAATTCTGACAAGAAGTTGATTACGTTGATGTTTAGTTTTGTCCTGGAGTTTGATTCAGAAGACCTGGAAAAAACAAGAGATGAGACCTGTCAGTTATCCATCCAATTCCTTCTTTTTACGATGCTATTAGATGAGTTCAGATGAGAGAATCTGTCTTCTGAGAGGACAAGGGGATTTGGAAGATTCTAGATAATCACTAATACCTAGTGGTTGAATGTGCTTCCAAATAGAGGGACTAATTGTATGGTGGCATGCATGCACATGATCAGCAGCACAAATTACAGGGTATGTTAATGCTTCTATTCTGATCATACTTTCAGGTAAACATTCAAACAAATTAGATTATTCTTTCCAGATGTAATGTATTTTAACTTCAGAGCATGCTGACAACTTGAATGAAAAGCACACTTCTGTGTGTCAGAACACACACTAAAAATCTCAAACCTTTCTATAGTAATGTGAGCCTTCTTGTAAATATGGATATGACAGTTGCAGTTAGTAGGCATCTTCATAATTTTTGTAGAATATTCTTCGGATTGATGTATTCAACTATGTCTGCTAATCCTTCTACGTGTTTGCTAACAAGTACCTTCCATCAATTCAGATCTACAAGGCCTTAAAGAACACACACTGTTTTTTAAGTGAAACTTTACCTCATTAAGATCATAAGGCAAAGCTAATGTCAGCCTCAAACAGTGTCTAGGTGGCAACAACTTTGTACAATTGTTATGTGATTTGGACACCCCAAAGTTGCTTTGGTTTGTTAACAACATGTTCAGGGATCATGACCTGCCAGCTACCACCTTCCACTCCCTACTCTGTTTTCCTTTCACTTCAGCAGTACCAAAAATGCACTAGATCGTGACATGGCACATCAAATGTTTCCCATTAAATTAATCAAGTAATTGGGGGCAAAAAAGCCAGAGCACTTGCTGAATTGTAATGGGATCAGACGATGAAATGCACACACTGGGGAAGAAAAGATGGTCAGGGCCATTTTAGTGGGAATATACTTAACCGCTTACTATTTTCATGTGCCATCAGTGTCTAACATGACAACGGGCTAAAGCGTACGATGGCTTGGATGGATAAAAAGTGCAGCCTTGAAACGACACGGTATGACAAACCAATAAAAAGAAACTTATTGGTGACAGAATTTGATCCAATTCTGGTATTATTTTTGATGAAAAGAATTTGGCCGAATTTATTTTGCCACAAGACCAATTATCTAGTTCGTACTAATGGATAATTATCGGTGTTTGTGGCCTTGCTAGATATAATTTTTTCAGTTCTGTTAAAATAGATTAATTCTCCAAATTATTGTTCATGGCTGCATGACCACTGCTCAAAACTTGACAACTAATCTACCAGTACTGGTGGTATGGCAATGGTTTAAAATATGATATTAGGTATCTATTGGTCATTTGGTTGATTCGCTGACTTATCATATCAAGTGATATTAAATTCTTGGTATGCAAAGAACAAGACTATGGCGATCAAAGCTTCCTTTTCCATCTACAATTTTTTTTTAAAAAAAACTGTAGATGATCACATTTTTCTATTTTTAGTCAAAGACTATCATATTGTTCATGCATATCTTGTATACAAACTAACTCAAAATATTTCGAACTAGAACAAAATTTTGAAGGACGTAAACCCAGCAATTGGATGGATCGTTGTGCTTGTGCGGCAAAAATTGAATTTGGATTTTGGATCACGACTAGGGCGTACTTATAGACGTGACCAACTTACTTATATTAGACACTTATATTAATGAATTTGTTTGCCTATTGCAAATTATAAAAAAATATTCATACTTCTACATGTATCGGTTTTTTAACATATATTCGGCTGTATATTTATCAATCATTCTCAGTGTGTTCATCTGTGATTGATGTTGTATGTTTTAAACTCTATTCTCTTTTTATGGAATGGGCAGAGCTCCTGCCATCGATTTTAAAAGTCATTGATGATCCATCTGTTGTAACTAGACTGAAAATAATTTGATGGATTTTTGGAACAATATAAGTGTGTGACAAAGGTCCTTTTTAATGGGGTCATACCCTCACAGGTGAGACCCTGTTTGTAGGGCCGTTCGATCAGCCGGTGTCACACAATCAGACAGCTCCGAACAGCTTTCATCGCTACGGAAGTTTTTCCATTGGTATCACATGTTACACTCGGTTGCAGAAACTTCATTGTACCTTTTTCATCTTTACTCTCCACTAACACAAGATTAAAAGGAAAAAAAACTTTGTTATGGCCGGCAAACACTAGACATGCCGACAGACAACATATACTTATGTAGGCTTGGAGCAACTGGAATGTGGGCCCAGCAAGCCTCAGCAGTCCTTTTTTTTCTTATTTTGGTTAAGCAGCTTCTAATGCATACATCAATGTTTGAAATGGAAACTTCGACAAGATACATGAAACCCAGAAAAAGGGAAACATAATTGAGGATTTTTTTTCAAATGACTTCAAACATAATTAAAAAGAGAACTATATATGGCAGAGCAATTACTGCAATTACAAAGTGCCCGTGGATATAAACTCTAAACTAAAATCATGGAGTAGCATAACTGGAAGAACTGGCTAGTAGCTATCTGTCGAATCAGACACTCAAATTAATCTTCAACAAATTCTATGACCAAAAGAATGCAAGCACAACAATCAAAACAGAGAGAACAACAATATTAATTAGTTGCTCAGTCAGATACCTCTCAGCATCTCCTCAACTCCGGCTCTTTTTCTTCCTGGTCAGCTTGCTTTTCTTCTCTCCGTCTCTCTCTTCACTTCTCTTTCTCCAATCCTCATCAAATGAACACAGTGAACAGAAGCAAGTGGAGGCGGCAAGGAAAAGAATACAACTTAGAGCAGGCAAGGAAGGGTGTGTGGTTCAATTTGGAGAAGAAGTGAGAGGAGAGAGAGCACTTGGAGAGTTAACTAGCTAGCTTATTTCAGCTGGCTACTAGGAGTTATGTTTTTGACTTTTGTGGGAGGGAAAATCAGCAATGATATACAGACGAGATATGCTCATGTTTAGTAGATACATACATATTGGCATGCAGATGTAGATGGGCAAAGGGCTACCAAGCAAAAGGCAATATCAAATTGGTGGCCGGTGATGGAGAAAAGGGAGGACGAAGAAGCAGGAGGAGGCCAGGCAATGGTGGTTGCTTGCGAGTGTGCCTTTTGAGCTGTGGCATGCTTGGCCCTTGCCTCCTCCTTCCCTTGGCTGCCACTGGTGGTGACCAGGGACCCGTGGATTCTCTGTACCACAATAGAGACTGAGACCGGCTAAAAAATATGGCTAGGAATCCGACGTTTCCTTGGCTATAGTCTAGACTTGTGGTGGCTTTTATTACATTAATTGTTTTATTTTATCAAAAATTTTCCTTAATTTTACGGATTGATAATACCTTATTTCGAATAGTAACAAGAAATATATTTTACTAACCGATGAGCATTCTCTTATTTGATTAGATTCTACCTACGGTGCAACACAGCGTAGCTACTGCATCACACCACCAAACTGGTCCTTGGTGTCAAGACCCGAGACATTAAAGGCTGATCAGCTTGCTCACAACACTGTCTTCTAGAAACTCAGAGGTGTTGCAGAGAATCCAGCCGGAGTTTTGCCGTCGGGCTGGCTTCTGTGCATGGCGGCTAACCTGCTATGGTCCGTGCTGATGGGAATTAGACAGGGGAGATTGCCTCCCATTAATGGCGTTTAGGCGTGTAACGCAACGAAAGATCTCCCTTTTAGTTCCCCCGCATCACATGAAACGACAGGCAATGCTTTATAGGAGCAGCCATCATGAACACTCCGCACCAGTTGATAAGTTACTCCCCATTAAAAAAAACAGAAAAACTAACCAACGGTATACCGTTGGAGCCAAAAATAACGGTATACTTGTGAAACATGATCTGAAACTTGTGAAACATGATCTGAAACATGATCTGAAACTTGTGAAACATGATCTGAAACTTGTGAAACATGATCTGAAACATGTGAGGATGGACTGGGGGTAACGGCCTTTTGCTATCCCGTTAGGATGGAGTTCAACGGTATACCGTGCATTAGTAGCTCTCTAAAAAAAATTGATATTGAGGACCAAAAATGATGATAGGAAGAGGGGAGAATGATCACAAATTAATTTTTACTCTCTAAAGAAACCAAGCTAAAGCCCCAGAATATCAAATGAATGCAGAAAAATCAATTTCCAGAGTTTTTAGCATGAGGTCGGCACTACCGCCAATTTAGGCGGTACTACCGCTATAAATAATAAAATTAGATATATGAACAGTAATTTCAGCACGAGTTCAAATCAAAAATTAATGTAACTTTTGATTGATTGATCCAAAACTCATGAAACTTTGCATGCACCTTCCTAAGGATATTAGGAACCTATTCTAATGTTCAATTGCAAGGATTGACGTCAATGTTCTGACTTTTTTTTTTAAATACCAAGTTTACATCAAAATCGGGTCAAATACAAAAGCTTTGCCCTGAGCTTGCTTGTAGGAATTTGATGATTATGATGGACCTAGATGATCTCCTACATATCAAAACAAGCAAGAACCCCAAAGAGATTGGGCTGAAACGTGCAACATGAAGATCTACCTCAAATCTTTTCTTCTCAAGCAAAAAAACCAATTCTTGATAAATCTCTTGATGATCATAAGAGGGCTTGCCTAGATGATTGGGTGAACTCTAGAGAATACATCCATCAATCATTCATCCTTAGCAATACAAGATCAAGAAAAAAAAACCAACAAGAAAGATTAAGAATTAATGAGGAAGGTCAAGAACAAAAACCAAATCTTAAGCACAAAATTTTTCTTTATTTTAAAGCAAGATAGATGATTACAAAACCTCTCATCCTGAGGGCAAAACTCCCAAGGATCACTCAGACACACAAGAAAACTAAAATCTTGTGGAAACCCTAAACCTCCTAATGTCTTAATCTAAGGCTTCAACTCTCTCCTCCCACTACATCTTCTTATACAGTGGAGGCAATCGTAACCCTAAACTTGGACATTACAAATGGATACCATCTATATTTACATAGGCTAACCCAAAACCCAACATTCTTAAGGGTTACGGATTTTACACTTACACAAGCACGGTTCTTAAAGCAGCCATTACATTGACGCTAAATCCACTCTACGAGGCTGAATTTGTGTCCAACTCGACTTTTGCATGACCTAAACCACTTAGGCCACCTCTGTGGTTTTTCAAACTGCCTCGATCGCAGATATTAGATAAATTATGAATTTGCCTATTGACTAGTCTTCCTTCTCTTGAAGCATCGCCTATACTTCGTCGCTTTCCACGTGGCCCCAATGACTTGCCTTCAAGCCTCTCACATATCCAAATTCTTCTGAACCATCCTCACTTGCAAATAGGCTCAAGTCACTTGGTGCACTACATGTCCTCGCCAGCTTCACCATGACGACACTGGTTCCTTGATCGTTCTTGACCTCGACTCCTCTCTAAGTCTAGTTCGATCCATGCCGTTGCTCACCATGTCCATCACCAGTGCTTCAAGCTTTGGTTCCTTGTCTTCCTGGCTTGCAACCACCTCCTATCCTCGATCATCTTTCGGCATCCCTTGATCGTTTTGGACCTCAGTTCCCCTAGCCTAGTCCATGTCTTGCTTTCACCTTATTATAACCTACCCTCAAAGTCCTACAATCACACAGACAAGAAACACATCACATAGCATTATTTACAAAGATATACATTAATCAACAATTAATGCAAATATTAAACTCGAGTCGTAGTAAAGTTGGCACTACCGCTACCTAGGGCCGGTTGTACTGCACCACCAGCACTACTGCTTCTAGTTGGCCGGTAGTGCTACTTGCATTGATAAGCCTTGAGAGAACTCTCCCTAAAAAATAACCACCACCACTCGAGGCTAGTAGTACTGCACCTCCGGTACTACCGCTCCTAGATGGCTGATAGTGCTAGTTTTGTCTAACTCTAGAGAAAACATCTCTCTGTAAAAATACTACCACACCCCTGGTCGGTAGCTCCGCAGGGCCGACACTACCACCATCCTTGGTCGGTAGTTCCGTGCCACTACAAGGCTGGCAGTGCCGTCTAACACTGACAGACATCAAATTACTTTAAATTCAAAATAGAATCTAAATCAAACTCAAACTTAAGCACCACATGCTCAAACACTATCAATAACTCATCACAAATATAGATAGACCTCCACATGGTCTTTCAGATAGGTTACTCTGCAGTCTCCTCTCCAAGAGTTTATAAGCTTGCTCTTTTCGGTAACGCAGTGCTTAATCCACCATTTTGACTGCATTAGCATGACATAAAAAGTGAAATCATCTCAAAAATACAGTAAGATATGGCTTGTTTGGGACAAAGAAATTCATAACAAAAGATAGTACTTACCCATTTAGAAATATAAATGTATTTTAACTTTGTATAAGGATTAAAGTTACGGTAAAAGGTATGAAAAAAGATTGTACTCACCCATTGTTTAATTGTACGTAATGGAGATACAATTCCATTTTCTAAGAGCATACTGGTTACCAAAAAAAAAGGGATGAACAAATTGTAAGCACATAACAGCAATGGGCTCGAGATTCCTTTTTTCCGTACTTATGCCGCGTTTTGTATCATATAAATTTTATGAGAGTTTTTCACGAGACTTCATGGTTTTCACAAAACATTTTTTTGAAAGAAACAAAAGCTATGATTATATTAGCAAGAGAGAAAAAAATAACAAGGCACAGAAGACTACGCTAGATTTAAGTACAAGGCAAAAAAGAAACTAAACTAAAAAAGCTTCAGGATTATTTCAAGTTGGAGTGTCTAGTCATGCTACTAATTTCTTTAGTCATGTTGCTCTAATGAAACTTCAGTTTGTCGCCTCATGTTTGATTGATTCAACAATTGCTCTATCAATCGAACATCCATTTTGGAATTCTCTACTAAGATGCTCTTTCCACCATTGTCAGCATGCTAAGACGACCGGCATTTTGGCACGTTTGCAAAATCCTGGTAGGGAGTTTACTCGGTCAAGACTCCACTGCTCCAGATGTTTTGTTGTTTCCCACAGGTCCAGTAGAAGTGCTAGTAGGTGGACCTAGTGGGTATTGGATGACCACAATCATCGAGCATGAGGGAAATCAACAAAGAGGTGACGTGAATTCTCAAAATTTCGATAAAAGATCTAACAGAAATATTGATTTGACCACCCTCTAAGTTATAGATGTTGCGTCATCCAAAACAAATTTTGAAAGACATGCCAAAAGAAGAATTTACAACGTAACGATGCCTATGCTAATCAGATCATGATGTGGAAGGATTCGAAGATACATCCTATGAACTATGAGTGGTACACCGAGATAGGTGAATATACTCCATTAGATGTTAGTGTCTAGGTAATCTTATCATTCATATCCGGCTGTAGATCTATTGACTGTATTTTCCTCCATATAGTTGTCCATATTCCTAGAGGATCTCGAAGGTTTGATTGTGCCAGATATCACAGATCCATTTGTTATCTTGCAAGGCATTCACCATTGATCTAGTTTTTCCTCCTAGAGTGTTTGAAGAGCTATGGTGCAATGTCATAGGGTACTGAACCCTCTAGCCATTTGGAAGTCTAGAAGGTTGTCTTCTAACCATTGCCTATGGTGACTTTGGTGGCTATTGAAAAAGTTGCTGATCGGTGAGGTCACATGGCATTGGTGTTCCATTCCATGGCCTGTTTTGAGCCATCCACTCGATCCATAACAAGCGGAGGCATAGTGCTTGCGAACCTCTATAGTTCCAAAATTCCCAAGCCGCCCATGTTAATAGGACAATAAACATGGGCCTCTGTGCTTTACATCTCTCACCATATAGTTCTGTGTTACATGCCCTAGGAATTTCCTTCTAATTTTGTCAAAATATCTAATGCATTTCTTTGGTGCTTTAAGTGTCGTTAAAAGGTAAATTGGGAGCAAGGCCAATATAGATTTGACTAGGATTAGACGACCCCTTGGCATTAGGTATCGTGCTTGCTAGCTCGCCAATTGTCACGCAGCTTTATCCTGAATGGGTTGGAGGTCAACATGCCATGATCACCCCAATGTCAAAGGCATTCCAAATGGGGAAGCACCAGACAACATCGGTAAAAGGTTGTAGAATGTTATCAAGGTTTAGGTCTTAGCATTGGATCATAGCTAATGTGCTCTTTTGCAGGTTCACCTGAAGGCTGGAGGCGTCGCCAAAATGATGTAGGATGGTGATGATTGCGTCCAACTCCTTGTCATGGTTAACAAAGATTATGGCATCGTCTGCATAAAGAGAAACTCTTAGTGAGGAAGTACGGCCACAAAGAGAAACTCTGAGTGAGGAAGTGCGGCCTTTCAATGGAGAGAGTATGCCATCTTCGATCGCTTTATCCGTTAAGAATCATAGATGAAGAGGACATTGCGAAGGAGATGGCTAGCCATTCACACTATCGAGGGCCGAAACTGCGGGCTTTAAGCAAGCCTAGGTGGTATTCCCAAGATACAGAGTTGAAGGCCTTCTTGATGTCTAACTTTAACATTAGTGCGGGGGGTGTGACTCTAATGGTAAGCTCTTATGTGGTCTCGAACGTATAAGAAATTGTCTTGGATGCATCACCCTTTAACGAAGGCGCTCTAGGGATTGGAGATCAACGAGTTTATGTGATGTCTTGAGAAGCACATAGATAACACATTGGAGAGGATATTTGCAATGGAGTAGATAAGGCTGATCGGCAGATAGTCATTAGCCCTACCCACTATGTCCTTCATGGGAATCAATGAAATCGTAGCTGTGTTTGGGAGGCGAACACCCTAGCTGATACATCGTAACATGACCATGATGTCCATTTTGACGATATCCTAGCAGTACTTGTAGAAGGTACTAGTGAAGCCATCAAAGCCTGGGCCTTTTCGGTGGGCAGTTGGTTGATTATGTGACATAGTTCCTCTTCATTGAAATATGCCTCCAAGTCAACGACATCGTAGGTAGGGAGGTTGAGGTGTTGCCAGTTGATGTCCTGAGAGCATGTGCTCTTTTCACCAAGCAGTGCCGAGAAGTATTGAAAAAGCATGTGCGCCTTATCTTCGTGAAGAGAGGCCATGCCTAGTTGGTTTGCAAGGATTGGATGGAATTCTTCAAGCACCATCCAATGGCTTTGAGGTGGAAGAAGCAGGTTTTTGCATCCCCTTTCTTGAGCCAAGGATCCGAGAGATTTGTCGCTCACGCTCCTTTCTTGACCACACTAAAACCAAGAACCCACAACTTGAATTCTTTGCGAAGGTGGAGCTCAGCCTGGGAAAGTTTTCTTATTTCTTAAGCTACGTCGAGCCACAGAATAATCGCATTTGATAAATGAAACTGTAGCTTAGTGTCACTCAAGATTGCTCTGCTCCATGTTGGTAGCTCCTTCGAATTCATGGTCGCGTGTAGCTTGTGTGCTAGTAATCTCAGAGGGCTCGAGTGTGTGTGCGGTGTTGTCCTTGCTTGCTGGGCCACCTCAAGGAATCCGAGGCAAGAAGTTTTCAAACTTGAAGGACCTTGGTTTCCATAGTCATTTTGGCTTGCTAGTAGGAGTGGCCAATGGTCGGACATGAAGGAGGAGTGGGATTGCAGTAGGTGGTCAGAGAAGAAAGTGTACATGATTACAAAATCGGAGTGGGTTTAACAGAGGTGTTAGAATATAAAGCCGGTATCCTTCCCCATCAGCTTAAGTTGATGAGGAAAGGTGGACAATTCACTTATACTTCAACAGTATCAAGTCGTCTCGCTCGCTGCTCCACATGTACTTCTAGTTAGGATGCGCGGAATTCACAGAGCTCTCAGCGGTTGATCATACCACGGAATTGCGCCATTAAACGAGGTTAGTGTTGTTCTTGTCCGGTTTCCACAAACATGTGCGCTAAGATGACAGAAGGGTTGACCTCATTTGTTCCATTGGGACTAGGAGTAACCACCTGCGCCATGGCGTTACACGCCTTACGAACGAGGACACGAGTGACCTCGCGTGTGACTTCGCTGATTGGCGTCAGGTGGGTAAAAATAGAACCGGAAATGAGGTCAGTAGTGAGGCATGCATGCAACCCTATAGCATAGATACGGCTCACATGACAATGCATGCATGGTTAATTAGTACCCGGTCGTTCTTTCTCGATTAGAGTTTTATGAAACTTTTTTCCTTTGATTTTTAAGATCTTGGGTTAAGCTGCCCGTCACGCTCCCTGTACAGTTTATGGCATTGCATTCTGCGCAGTTCTTTCTTTAAATGTACAGGAACTCAAGAAGAGATAGATTCAATTAATTGCGTTAGATGAGATATCAAGGCAAAGATAGTATGCTTACCTCCGTTCTTTTGGAGATGGCGCGCGTTTTGGCCGTCTAAAGGTATTTAGATTGGCCATCTGATTGCATTTACTTAAATTTGTCATTAAAATGATTTTGTAATATTATTAATTTATACTAAATAAAGTTATTATGACCTAATGGTCGGGACGGTCTGGCGTTTTGGGGGCAGACTGGAAACTTATATATATATATATATATATATATATATATATATATATATATATATATATATATATATATATATATATAGGAAAATGGACTCCGTCGTCTTCAATATACGCTTAAATGATATTATTATACCTCTTTATCCTTTTGAGTATACTCTAACAGCGATTATAAGATACTCCAAAGTGAGTTCACAAAAATTTCATCAAAGTCCACCCTTTATAGCATAATTTGTTTATATATTCTTTTCACATATGTAAAAGTGTATATAGCAAAAAATATAGAACTCAGATGATTTTTTCAACCATGTCACATTAGTATCTTAGAATCATTATTGGAGTATATCGAAAATGATAAAAAGTATAATACTTTCATTTAAGTGGTATATTGAAGGTGTATTACTCGAAATGGAAAAGGCTTCCTATATATATATATATATATAATGATTCCATACTCTGAATGTATGTACTCCCACCTCTAATATACCATTTAAATGATGTTGTTATACCTCTTTATCCTTTTGAGTATACTTTAATCTGATTATAAGATATTCCAAAGTGAGTTCTATGAAAAATTTCATTAAAATACACCCTTTATAGCATAATTTGTTTACATATTCATATACATATGGAAAAGAGTATGTAGCAAAAAAAAATGGTCGATGAATTTTTTAATCATGTTGTATTGAAGTATCTTAGAATTATTCTTTGGAGTATACCAAAAGTGATAAATGAGTATAAAGCGTTTATTTAAATGGTATATTAGAGGTGGGAGTATGTACTCGGGAGTATGAAAAACTCCTATATATATATATATATATATATATATAGGAGTCATATCTGTGCAATCACCTATATGTGTGGCGTGTAATCAAGCGTCTGGAGCATCAATCTATATCTACTTGTTGCTTTGGTAGGGGTGTTTAGCAAATTTCAGGGGTAGGGAGAGAAGAGATGGAGAGTGGGGTGGGAGGGTTTAAACGTAAAAACAGCCACCAGCGTTGGATATAGATTGAGTGCTCCAGATCGCTTGATTGCACGCTTGCACACATATGGGTGATTGCACAAGATATTTCTCCACATAGATTTGGTGATTGCACGCTTGCATACATATAGTGTCTTATAAGCACACATCATTAAAGAAATTAATATTCGATGCACAAAAAATACTTCTATAGAACAATTTCAAGTTTATGAAATGACAAATGTAAATTGTAATCATAAACACTTACTTAGCATTTGGCATCATCTTAACAAATTTCTTCTAACATTTTGTGATACAAAGTCATCAATTATACTATTGATATCAATCTTGTCCAATAACTTCTTCTCGATGCATAAAGTCGCCAAATCATTTAACCTTTCTTGAGTCATTGTTGATCTCAAATAGTTCTTCAACAATTTCAATTTTGAAAAGCTTCTTTCAGCCGATGCAACAATCCCAGGCACAGTAAATAAGATTCGATAAGCAATTGAGACATTAGGATAATAATCCACATCTCTGACATGCTCGAAAATCTCCATAGCAGACAATGCGCCATCTGGCAAAGTGAATTTTATAATCTTTAATTCAGAAATAAGATCATGTACCTCAACATCAGATGAATCATCATAGGAGAAAGTATCTGCAAATTTAGTGCAACACTCTTCAAGTTCACTATCATTTAACAACTTCAAGGTGCTTGAGCTCAATAAAAATCTGAATATATCTTTAAACACTATGAGTTCTTCGAATCTGGTCTTCAAAGAAGTGATCGCCATATCAACCAAAACCAAAAAATATTTAACTTCAAAAGCCCTCTCAGCTTCTAGGATTTCTTCTTAGCAATTACTTTTATCAGATCAACTTAGCACATGTTTGCTTACAACTAGGCTAAAAGCTCATAGTGTAGTTGCATACCGGGAGACCCCATGACTTTGGAGGTCCAGGGTGGGCCACCCAGGGCCGGCCCTGCTAATGGTAAATAAAAGTCTCACTTCTGAAATAGCTAAAAATCAATATCATTTATAAAAGGACAGGAGAGAGTAGAAAGCACCTTGTGAAACTAATATGTAGCCACCAGAAGCACAACGAGCAAATTGGTGCCATTTGTCAAGCAGCACTTGACTCACCGACGAATTTTCACCAGTTAACTTAACATATATAATTATATATCGTTGCATTACAAATCCATTTTTAATGTTCCTAAAGAGAGCACCATTGCATTGTATGATTTGGCAGGAGACCATCCATCGGAGCATCCATATCATCAATCGATCGAGTACGTACGTACAGGCTACATAACTCTCGTGATGATTGCTACAGCAACGCACGCTTATCAACACGCAGCGCAACGTGGATAGATAGTTAGATACGTGCCTGCAGCTTCCACACACAAACACTATATATATATATATATATATATATATATATATATATATTCTTGTCAAATTGATTAAATCTCTTTCTTCAATTTGAGTGAACCATCAGCAGCCCACAGGGATTGTTTGCAAATGGGGAATTTCGGGCTTTTTTTGAGAAAAAATGATGGGGCAATTAGGACTGTCCTTTTTTTCTTCGGACGGAGGATTAGCTAGTTAGAAACTTAAGGTAGAAAGGAATTTATATTCTTGTCGCAATAATAGTAGCTGCCTCAAAGTGTCGTGCCGTATCGATAAGCGCCACGTTTTACTTGTGGTCCTCCATCTGCCCGTAGGATGGGGGCTCTGTGCCATTGGCTACGCGGCCAAGCCAATCCGTATTTGGCCCCTCGCCGTCCGTTTATCGTATTTGGCCCTTTCATTTATTTTCACAGATTTAGTCCTCTCTTATCTGCGGCTGCTATCTATTTTCTATTACGGTCTAGCACCGCAGGAGGTCTATAGTATCGCAATAATAAGCGATTGCACGGCACCTCACATAAGTCCGTTACAGCAGATGACCTACCATGCTTAGACCGCGATAGAACCTCCTGCTGCATTACCGAACTATAGTATGTCACTGCTACGCTATTTAACTGTAATAGGTCATTTCGCTACTCTACCAGATCAACCTCCAGTGCTCACCAACTTGCTGTGGTACTATATCACAGCCGGAGATGCGTGCGGACCAAAAATGCAAAAACGTGTGCTCAAGGGTCAATTCTGTTGTAAAACGATGATGACTTCCGTAGATCATTCACTATACACTAATTGAATAACCAAAATAATTATGAATAACACACATGACATAAGAAGGTAAAACTTTCTTATCTTTATTAGATTCATTCTCTCGTATAAATTCGGATTCGCCTACAATGAGAGAGTCCTGTTATATCCTAACACCCACCTTAGGCGGATACCGCATAATGCATACACCTCATCAAAAACTCCTCACAAAAACCTACACTACTACAAAAAGAGTTATATTAGACACATCATCACATACTGTTTTTTATGAAAACCGTCATGATATGTGTTTCGGACACATCGCAGACGGTTTGTAGTTGAAACTGTCTGTGATGTCGGATCATCACAGACGGTTTTATCCACAAACCGTCTGTGATGAAAGCGAGAACTTCACAGACGATTTTTGGCTAGAACCGTCTGTGATGAGGTAAACATTACAGACGGTTCTAGCCACAAACCGTCTGTGATAAAAGCGAGAACTTCACAGATGGGTTTTGGCTAGAACCGTCTATGATGAGGTGAACATCACATACGGTTCTTGCCAAAAACCGTCTGTGATGAGGTGAACATCACATACGGTTCAAGCCAAAAACGTCTGTGAAGTTCTCGCTTTCATCACAAACGGTTTACAGATAAAACCGTTTTTGATGAGGTGAACACCATAGACGGTTCTAGTCAAAAAGCATGCGTGATGCTCACTACATCACGACGGTTTTAATTTGAAACCGCACAAATAATAAAAATAGAAAATTTTAAATATTGATAATTACCTCTCCGCCTTCTAATGTGAAAGAATTGAAATTAAATAATATTATATTTGAAATAATTGGAACTAATATTCCATTTGCAATAATTAAAAAACGGCGAAAGCAGATTCAAAACTTGGAGGTCGTTTTGAGGCCCTAAACGACCTTTTTTAATTACGTAGCGACATACTCACACAAACCAGCAGGATCCGACCATCTGATTTTGCACGTTTATGAAATTGGGTACTACTTTTCGTTATCTTTCAAATGAGCCAAAGAACGCCCGATCGAGATTCTGAGTCAAAAGTTATGACCGTTTTAACAAAAGTGCTCGGATTTCTTATTTGCAAACTAGAATTGGTACCCAAAAGAATATAATCGGAGAGCTCATCGTGTGATGATTCCGGAAAACTCAAGAACACCAAAATCGAAGGCACGAGTCAAAAGTTATGGTGTTTTTACAAGTACCGTGAATAGTAATGGCACATATATTGCAAGCATCATTAATAGTCAAAAGTATGAAAAATAAATTTGAAAGCTTTAAATTTTGCTAATTACCTCTATAGTTTGCTAATTTGAAATAATTGGAAATCGGTGTTCGGGTGCTTCACGGGGTTAAAAGGAGGAGGGAGACATAATATGTCAGATGTTATCATACCACCATTAAAATACTGGATCTTATAAGAACTCTGAAGTTAAGCGTGCTTAGACGAGAGTAGTAATAGGATGGGTGACCTCCTGGGAAGACCACACGTGTAGTGTTAAAAATGTCTGGGAAGACCACACGAGTGGTAATTAGGCGAGAGTGGTATTATTAGTATTAGGATGGATGACATCCTAGGAAATCTCTTTTAATTTAGTGTTTTTAAATTACCAGCTAGAACGGTGTTATCACATACGGTTCTAGCCTAGAACCGTATGTGATGTGAGAGCATCATAGGCTAGAATTCTAAACTAGAGCTATCTGTGATAAAACCACTGATCTGAGCGGTTCACAAAACCGTGCTGTGATGTAGTGTTTTATAGTAGTGCTAGTGGGAAAAAATAAATGGAGAAAAGAATATATTGCACACATATTGTGTTACACTTATTACCTCATTTAAAATATTCATATACGAAAACTTCAGGAAAACTCATTAAGGAAAAAAGAGTTTAGTTTATAATCTTCTAGATTATAGTAGTGTGTTGAGGACCATACTAAGAGTTATGTTCCATGGATTTACTCCTCTTGAACTTTCCATATTTCTAAGTTGTCTCATTCCAGTAACATGAACATATCTTTAGAAACTAAATGTTAGCAAGACTTAGTGTATAAATCTGCTAGATTTTTATATAACTTAGTTTACATAATTTTTATCTCACCATTCTTTTGGAATTCATGGGGATAAAAAACATCATGGGCAACATGCTTTGTAATATTGCTCTTACATTAATGCATTTGCATCTGGACAACACATGCAACATTATCTTCATAGATAATTGTGGGGTATAGACCATGTTTTCTGGATATGGCTAATCACACGTCTTAACCAAACATACTCACATAAAACTTCATATAATGCTATAATCTCTTAGTGGTTGGTAAAGGTAGCTACTAAGATCTGCTTAAAATACTACAAAGAAAAGGTTGTACCACCATAAAGAAACACAAATCTAGCCTAAGATTTAGCATTGTGGGGATCAGATAGATAGCCAACATCCCTATTTCCCACCATGGTCGAGTCTTGGTCCTTACTAAATCCTTGAGTATATATTTGAATTGCCTAAGTTATAAGTATACTCATGGTAATATGGGATATACTCAATACAATCAAATTGAATATGTGCATATTATATCCAAGTCAATCATACTTATGCACATATACATGTGGGGTGTATTCTATAGTTGATGATTTAGAGTAATGATCATTTCCATACAATTTACATATAATGGATCATTACTTTTCATCAACATGAGTATATGAAAACTTGTGTAGTTAATATATACTCATATCAATTTAAATAATAATTTAAATTGAGTTCATTTGTCTTGTTAATCATTAAAGAACACTTCATCATGTGTTGATGGTGTTCCGTGATTAATTGAGGACAATGAATAGTTCTTAAGTACAATAAAGCATGAGTTGCATTATTGTACTTAAGACACTTAAATCATTTCTATTGATTTAGGTTGTGCTCAATTGATCTAGAGGCATCCATTATGTGTTAATGGAGTGCAAGAGATAATTGAGACAACCATGCATCTTGGACTAACTATTTTATGAGTTGTGATTGAGTTAGGTCCAAAGATGGATGAGATGATGAGAACGGGACAAGGACGGCATCATGAGTTGATGGGCGCCAAGAATGGATCCGAAGATAAAGAAGGGTAACGATCCCGGAGAGTATCAAAGCGATGATCATAAAGACCCCAAAGGGATTGCTTGGCGCCATGAAGGTATAATTAGATAGGCTAAGGACTTTTGTAGTCTTTGAGTCTAAGGTTTTATCGCCGTGCTATTAAGAGGGGTCGTTCCCTTTGCTTGAGCTTCATCATGTGTTGGTGATCTCATTCCGCGTTCACTCAAGCTCAAATCATTTGGATTTGGTTTTTGCATATGAGTTAACCATTTGGCATGTGTTGCGAATGGGTTAAACTTATGCTTGGTTGCATTTGGTTTTCGCATAATGCTTTGATTTGCATGTGTTGCAAGAAGTGATAAGCTAGTGCGTTGGCTTTTGCGTGAAGTTCACTTTTGCATGTGTTGCATTAGTTGAAGCTTCATGCTTTGGTTTCGCAAAACAATCTTTCTAAAACCGTGTGGTTGCTTGGAGCTAAGTTTTGCATGTGTTGCAAAAGGACAGAGCTCAAGCATGATTTGGTGATTGTGGTTGTGTATGTGCTAGAGGCTCGCATGTGTTGTGAGTAAAGAGCATAAGGTTGTGTTGGTTTTAATGTGATCGATTTGGTGTTTGTGTGTTTGTATGGAGCTAGAGGCTTGCATGTGTTAAGTAGTAAAGAGCTCATACGTATGGATTTGGTTTTAGTTGAAGTTTGGATTTGGTGTTGCATTGAACTAGAGAAATTGCATGTGTTGCAATTAGAGAGTTCATGCATCTTGATTTGATGTTGCTTGGAGCTAGACTTTTGCATGTGTTGCAAAGAGTAGTGCTCAAGCATGAAATGTGTTTATTATGTTATTTGCAAGTTCGTTGTGCGAATAAACTGAGGTTTATGAGTCCGAATTCGAGAGCATGTGAGTGGGGCTTGCAGGTGTTGGCAAGTTGACCGGTCTTGTGTTGACCTTCACATGGCTAGGGGATTAATCTCATAAACTCGAGTTTGTTTTGCTTAATACGTTTTGCAAATAGTTCTTGAGTTGATTGCGAAATGTGTTTTGCGATTTGGTTTGAATTCTTTGAGTATGAGCTAAGTTGGTGCAAATGTGTTTTGCGTGTGTATGATCATGTGTTGATCATCTATATGGCTCAAAGAATAGTTTTGGTGTTTGGAGAAATGGTTTCGGAGTTGAGTCTGAATTTCTCTCGAGGCGGCACTACTGCAGTAGCATGGGCGGTAGTACCTGCAAGTCTTGATACCACTGGCCTAAACCTCTGGTAGCTCTTTTACTGAGGCTTGTGATGTTTTACGTGTTATGGAGGCCGGCACTACTGCAGTGGTTGAGCGGTAGTCACCGAGTCAGCTGTACTACCGGCCCGGGTTGCCAGTAGCTTTTCTCCGTGAGTATTGTTTTTGCTTTGGTTGGCAAGGCCAAGGCACTACGGCTCAGTGGGGCGGTAGTCAAGTCAAAGTCGGTACTCTGCGCCCTAGAGGGCTGAGTAGTCGCTAAATATATCTGGCACTCGACCGTTGGAGGGGGCCAGATTACTCGCTCTTAGAGGGCTAGTGTGATCGATTTGGTCTGGATTTGCCCATTTCCCTCAAACGGCTAGTTTTCTTGGTGGGGCTATAAATACCCCCTTTGGGGGCTTGGGGCCGGGTTCTTTGGAGTTGTTGCTGTGTGTGGGAGTTGTGTGCATGTGTTGCTCTTCTCCCTTTGCTTCTTGAGCTTAAGAGTGAGACTAATTGCATGTGTTGCAATTAGGAAGTGATTTGAGAGCCTCTTGTGCATGTGTTGCACTTGAGGGAGGCCTTGTGCATGTGTTGCACTTGGTGATCACCGAGGAGCGCGATCGTTGTGCCGGTGAAGTTCGAGCGAAGGAGCGGCTTGTTACTCTTGGAGGTTGCCGACTCCTAGAGCGGCGAGGCGTCGTCTTGCGGAGCTCTCGAGTGTGAGAAGCCCGCGAAGTTTGTGAAGGTTCGGGTTGAGCCTCGCCATGGCGTGAAAAACCACGACTAGTGGAAAGAGGCGGTGCTCGAGCGGGGAGCCGGTCCAAGTGTGGGCTAGCCTCAACGTGGACTAGGGGAGACCGCAAGTCTCCGAACACCACGGAAAAATATCGGTTGTCTCTTGTCTTATTTATATTCAAGCACTTTACATTATTGAATATTTATCAATTGCTTGAATTAGAATTGCTAGTACTATTTAGTTGATCAATTTAGCAATTCTTGTGTAGAGACATAATTTAGTTAGTGCACTAGTGAGCCTAGTTGATTTAGGCTTTAATTGTCAAAACCTATTTATCGCTTCTCGATATATCTTTGATTAGGTTTTGACTTAGGGGTGTATTAGAGCGATCGATTTTAGTGAGCAATTAATCTTGTAAAACGCCTATTCACCCCCCCTCTAGGCGCATCCTCGACCCTACATCCTTCCGGTAAAATAAGCCAAGATCTTGAGTACCTTAGATGTATTTGAGTAAAGTCTTGACACTAGCCTAATGTCTTTTGTTTGGTGTTGTACTGCGTCTGCCTAGCAAATTTAATAGTAAATAGAGTATCAAGCCTTGTACAATTTGTAAGATACATAGGTACTCCAATGGTACTTAAATATGGGATTTCAGGTTATAAGACTTCCTCATTTTTTATCCTTAGTCAGATAGATTTTCCAATACCTTTTTGGTATACGTAGACTGATGTATAAAAGTTTTTTAGAAAATGCTCTAGTATACACCTAAGCCATATTTGGTTTTATCTAAATTTTTTATCTCAAACTCTGTTATAAAGGTAAGAACTTACTTCCTTTATATCCTCTGATCATTGACATAAACTGAAATAATACAAATCCATTCTAGGACTTTTTATGAACACATTATTCGGGTAACCTTTTCAAAGGAGCTCACTAAATCGATTGTACCACATTCTCCACATTTTTTTAATTTGTATAGAGACCTTTGCATTGATGCTATACATTTGGCGATTACTATTTATGAACACCGGAGTTCATCTCTATTTCAGCAGTAGTTCTATACTTTTTTTGCACAAGATTTTGAAGTTTGCCCAACTATTTTCCAATTTTGCATTGGAATCTAGAACTGTGCAAGGCAGATAAGAAATTCAATTTGGCCACTAGCCATCTTCTTTGTTGCTCTTGTTCCCATGTACTATTTTTTTTCTTAAGTGGTATGGAGATAATCATATGCCGTGTACGCTACTCACCAAGGGATCTAACAAACCAAGCATTTTTCACTTTTTCAACTGGCACAAGCAATATCGTTGTATTACTCTTATAAAGGCGTTGGTTAAGGCACCATCAAATATCCTGGGGCATCATTTGAATGTGCTTCTGTAAATAGATGTTCGACTATTGTGAGAAAATAGAAAAGCAAAACACAATTTCGAAAGCTCACAAGATCATTAAAAAACTATTCCACATCAACAATCAAAATATTTGGCCTTCAAGCTCGTTTAGAGATGGTGACTCAGTAAGTGCAGGGCTACACGCTTGGTGGCTTTAGGAAGAGTGGGGTGTTAGCTTTAGGCTGAGTGATAGCAGCTCCGAGAGATCGAGTTGTTAAGATGATATTGGCATCTATTACCCAGGTGAGTTAATTGCTCCCATTCAAGAGAAGCTCAGTAAATTTACTCTTTACAATGTTCGACATATCCTACATGCAAGCAATATTGAATTTAATTACTATAAAATAATTTATTGCATGCTTATCACTGAATTAGTAAAGCATGGTCTATATCTATTCAGTAGATAATTATTTAAAATTTTTCTAGCATTTTTCGTAATTTTCTGTTAATTATCGAGTAATTTTCATAATTACCAAATTAACAGAAAATAAATTCAACTTATATATAGATGGAATTATGTTAGGAAAAATATAAACCCAGAGATATAGGGTTTCCAATGTGTGCTAAGTATGGAAGCCCATATACTTAAAAATCCAGTTTTGAGGATTTAATATAATTTTTTAAATTTATTAACTATTTTTCTATATTTCTTGGGAACTTCAAGGTCCTTTCGCAAAATATATTGTATCCATAAAATATTAAGTAATTAAGTAAAACTTCAGGGGTAAGATGAAAAGTTATCATGGCCCACAATATTTTGGTATTCGAGCCAAATTACTAAGGGCCGACGGCCCATTTATCTTTATGAGTCGAATCGAGTCCGCCCTTTCATGATTGGGCCAAATCCGTTTTAGCCCAATAGCCTGTGTGTACAAAGGGGCTCGAGCGCAGGGGTTTCCCAAACCCTAGCGCACTGAGTGGTGACAGGGCACATGTGGTGGTCCGTGAGGCGGAGCTGGAGGGCTTGGCGGCAAGCGATAGGACGGCACATGGCAGGGTGTCGTGGTAAGGTAGGGGCCTAGTAGGGGCAAAGCGGCTAACAGTGCGGTGCCCAATATGAGCAGAATTGAGAACTAATCTAGAACTCTAATTACTCAATTAATCTAAGTAATTAGAGTAATTAATCTGCATGGTTAAAAATTGCTTGGATGTGATTAACTCACGTATTCTTCGAACATACGTACCTTGCAATAGATTGTTTGCTTAATTCGTGTCAAATTGCGATGCAGTATAGATTGATACAAGCATAAATTCTCGTTCAGCCCCAGAGAGCTTATCTTACTCTATCAAGACGGAGATAGTGGAAGCATTAAAGTATTTTCGCTGTGCAGAACACGAAAACTCGCCGATCCTAACCTGTGCATGGAATTAAGTTCGTCGAAGAGGTCAACGAGTGACTCGACGACCAGCCTTGCGGTTGAGCGCTACTGACCTGCTTTGTTTTAACGAGTACTTGAGCACCTACATGACATGCGAAGACTGTTCACCTAGCGCCGCAACTGGAGCTCCCTCCTCAACAGCATCTCACTGTTCAAGTTGGGCATTGTGCTACCGCAGTTGTAGATTGAATCCTTGCTTGATTTCTCCAAATCGAGATACGTAGGAACCAGAGGATTGAAGCTGCGGAAGTTAGGGCCGGGTCGTGGCCGCTGGACTTAGATCAATGTAGGACTAAGGTCTTACAAAGGCTCGTGCTGATAATATATTATAAAAAAAATGAGATTTACATAGATCAATCATAATACGTCGATTGAATAACTAGAATAAGTATAAAAAAACACAGGATATAAGGAGTCAAAACTCACTTCTTTTTATTAGATTGGTCTTGTACAATGATGTGTTGTATTTATGGTGAAAAACTCACTAAGGATATATTAGGATTCGCTTATAATGAGATAGAGTTAGTCATATCTTAACAACAAGAATCCAGAGTCCGATTATACCTTAAAAAATTTGATAACAAAAAATAAGTTGGGGGCGTAAACGCCTGGGCTTCCAGCGGGGCCGTAGATCAAATCTCTGTCACGCTGGCAGCATCCACCCTTCCACGCACGGCAACGGCATCGACTTCCGACCGTTGGTGTGCTAGCCCAGCCAAGCCGGCATGACCTCGTGTTCTACCAGTTTGGTCTAGTCAGCCACGAGTACGAGTACATATGCCCGTTGGGATACGGACATGTGTTGGGACCTCCAAATTCGGTCCTCGTCAATGTGTGCTCTACTAGACTGGCCGGTATGGTCAGTGATACGAACTATATTGCTTTAAAATTTGTAAATCCTTTTTAAAAGGTGTATGGAAGCATACCTTACTTGTTTTCTATGTCTACTTTTCACACTCAAAAGAAGGATTGTCTACCCAATATCTCGATCGAGGTGTGGACCGAATAAAGAGAAAAATTCTTTAGCTGGATGCATAAATGCAATGTATATACAGATTTCCTAGTTTACAGTCGTTAGCACGATCATATCGCGTGCTCGCCTTTTCGTAGTGACACGTGTTATACGTGATTAGGCCAATGCAGCCATAATTCACGCAGCGTGTGGTGGTAGGTCTCACATAGCTACAGCTAATTAGTGCCCATTGCAGCCATACTGCAACTCACACACCTATGGCGCGTGTACGGATTGCAGCATCACTTGATTTGCGAATGAAAACAAGTTTGAACGAAATTTTTTGCTTTTTTTTAATCAAATATGAAAGTTTTTCATAGCTAAACTTTTCAATTTGAATTTTTTCGAGGCAAAACTTTGTAGTTTGAAATTTTTCATTTTTTTCGAGTAGAAATTTTCGATTTGAATTTTTTGGTTGAAGTTTTTTACTGCAATTTTAAATCGGAACTTTTGAACCAAAAGTTTTTTTGAATTAAACTTTCTAAACCGAAAGTTTTTGAGTCGAAAGTTTTATGAGTTGAAACTTTTCGAGTTGTAACTCTTCTAATTTGAAATTTTTCGAGTTGAAACTTTTTATTTAAAACTTTTTGAGTTGAAACTTTATTATTTTTTCGAGTTAAAACTTTTAGATTTAAAATTGGTTTGACCTGAAATTTTTGAGTTGAAACTTTCTAATTTGAACTTTGATGATTTTAATTTTTTTTGAGTTCTCTGGCCGACTGACCAGAGCCATCCACGTCTGAACTCCGTAATTACTCTTGTTGCCATGTGTTGTCCGGCTGGGTCAAAGAGCGCACAGAGCTATCGACGCATGCGACCGTAAAATAATAGTCAAGCCCACGTATATAAGCAGGTTTTTCAATCATGTTTCCGAGTTGCGCTTTAAGATTGTTTCATTGAGCTTAATATATCCGTGCGCCTGGTCATGGAACTTGAACTCGAGTATACGATCAAGCTTGTCATAACCAAAACCAAGCATACATGGTTCTGTAACCACCTGAGTAGCCTCTTTCAATAAGTAGTATACATTCTACTTTTTTAAAAAATTGGAGCATATCACATCTCCATTCCGTACAGGCAAGCCTTTCCATTCAGCTGTTCTCATGTGACACCAAATGGTCGTTGCTGTTAGAAGATGGCGATCGAAAGGCACAATTGGGGCCGTCTTGGGTGTCTAGTTCCAAGGTAATGTACACTTATTAACCTCTGCATAATTGGAAGCATGCTTATGTGTGTGTATATATATATATATATATATATATATATATTGGGATACTATAGTACCTAAGCGCCATGATCTAAATACCTCTCTATGTATCATGTGCGAGAGAGTTTGAAATTTTTAGATGTCGAGTTTAAGTAGTTTTCTAATTAGTTCAATTTGAACTGAAATTCACACTAGAGTTGCCTTTTTATGGTAGATTAATTATATATGTGCTATATATATATATAAATATATATATATATATATATTTATTTATTTATATTTATATATATATTTTTCAGTACTCTTTCAGGATACATACTTATATTTATATTTATATATATTTATATTTTTAATTCAAGCAAAAATTTTTTAAGTATGCGTTTCATTTGAATTATTACAGATGGGTATATGCTTTAGAAATGAAAATTTTAAAAAATATATCCAAATTTAGCTTTAATTCACGCATTAAAATCATGATACCCCAACACTATATATGTATAAATATATGCAACTGCATATGCGGACGCAAACGTCTCCTTTAAAACCACCGATGGCGACATTGGGCGCGGTCGGCAAGCAAACCAACAAACTAACAAAGGCCACAGCATCATTCGATACATCCATGAGTAGACATCGATACGTGTGGATAGGACATTGTGATCCAATTGGCTAATTTTATATCCTTTATCTTCTTTCTCTTTTGTTAATTTATATGATTAAGAGGAATCACAATGCAATGGTGATGGATCAATCAGAAAGGATACGGCTTCATTGCTTAGCTATCTAGCTAGCTGCCATTTGTTTGGGCATTATTTAGGTGATGAGTGCTTGAGAGATTTACCGATCTGTAGTGGTTTACACATGATTAGAGCAACCCCAACCCACCCTTAAACCTCCTCCTATCTAAATTATAAGGACTTAGAAAAATATAACCCAACCCAACCCCTATTATAAACCCCTATTTTAGAGAGTCTGACTACCCCTACATCTAAGGAGCTTTCTTGCCCCTATTATTTTCTTTGGCATTTTTTTATTCATTTTAAAATAATAATTCATGGGTGCAAAGTAATAATAATGTTTGATATAGAAGTCTTCTAATTTTTATACCACCCCTAAATGAGTGATTTAGAGAAAAAATATAAGGGTTTGGGTTGGAGTTGCTCTTACCACGGAGTTCTAGAGGAAAGGAAACAAATACTTAGACGTGAGCCAGCGGCGCCGGCGACTGACGGCCTAACTACCACATCATATCATTCCTGGGTATATATGTATGGTTTGAAAAAAAAGCTTAAATTAGTGATTCGTTCATTTTTTGGTGCTTAAATGCAGCACTACCAGGATATAGAATTTTCTTAATTCCCGACGGCTAAAACCCATCAGGTACCGGTACACGATGGCACTTGCTAAAACATAGGGTGGCGCCGATTAAATGAAACCATTGATTTGTTCGACTTGGATCATGTAACGCTTTAGTCTAAAATCCATTCAAAGCCTAAAACACTCTGGAATAGGCTCACATATATATGTATAACGGTCTATTTACACTTTCGTTCTCACTTTGTATAAAAGAGTTAATCCGAAAATATTATATTTAGATCTAATAAACATTATGTACTACTACAACTTACGTTAAATAAACAATATAAGACTAACCCTAGCTATCACCGCTTCACTTGGATCACATGGACATCTACGTTAACAGACCGAGGTATTATATACATCTAGTTTGAGATGATGCATATATACGTACGGCACATGTAAATTGTCCAAGCTTCGAAAACATCGCTGGAGTTGAAGGCCTGGTAGACTTTTATGTGTCGATTACATGCTTCAAAAGATTTCGGTTGTGGTCACTAAAATGCGGCTCAACACAAAATGGTGCACCGCAGTGAAGATTAATGGTTAGAAACATAATTTCTACCCTTTCTTCCAAGAGATCGACCGGTCATATCGATCGACCGCCGGTCAAATTTGGTGTGTCGAGTAGATCGCAATTATATGGGGTTGGTCAAGCTTTTTCATGGGACTATATATTCGAAGTGACTGAATTCGTGGATTCACAGCATGATTTCTCCTTTTCGACAATAAAATAAACGTATGATTGTATTAGAGAGGGGGCGAGGTAGAGTGTGGCTTTGATCATGTCATTATCTTCGCGGTGTAGTGATTAGTGACAGAATCTTTGTGAGAACTGAGAACTAAAGGTTTGATCGCCAAGGCACTGCCGCCATTTGGTTCGAGAGCACTACGCCACAGTACTGAATTGATCATTTGGGTTAATTAGCAATATGGTCGAAGTCTTACTACTCCCTATTTGTTAAGTTCAGGTGAGCCTACAGAATGCAGTTACAAGCTAGCGCTCGATCAGTGGGAACTAGAAAATTTTCTTTAGGTGTATACTTCACATGTATCTTTATAGTCTTTTACAATGATTTTGTAGAACCATGGATCTAATATATATATTTAAAATTTACTAAAAATACGATACAAATAGTTCTAAAGTATTAAAAATCCTGAGCCACTAAAATTGAAACCAATTTAATCAATAAATTTGATCCGCTGAGCAAGTGATCTTGTAACACTTTTCAATTATTTTTTTATTTTGCCTCTGGTACCGCCCCTGGGCTCGATGGTCATATTAGTAATTGGGTACATCACTACCGACATAAGGCTCTCCTTCTTTTATAATTTGACATGATAAATTAGTCCAGGCAGAGCCGTGTGTGTTTGATCGGAAGTCATAGCTATTGCGCGTATTTCTTAGTGTTAATGTTTCGTCAGGAAAGGATTTTCTGGGAATTGAACTACTGTATTACATTAGTTCATTAAATTCACTCATTATTTTTTATAGAGAGTACAAGACAGACGTATACATTCAACAAATATCATATTTATGTCACTCACACATACACGTGTGTATTTCCCACTAAACACTCTGTGTATACTTAAAGAGAAAAACTACGTAACGGTATACCGTTCCTAGTGCTTGAAACTTAACTGTGAAACTTAGCTATGAAACTTAGCTGTGAAACTTAGCTATGAACCCTAGTTGTGAAACTTAATGTGAAACTTAGCTTCTGAAACCCAGTTCTTGAAACTTACCTGAAACTTATTTATGAAACCTAGTGAAACCTGTTATACCGTTGGAACGGTATACCGTTCAGTAGTAGCACTCATACTTAAAATAGGTGGACACTAGCGTCATGTCTGGGGCTTGAACTCAAGTGGGCTGGGTGATATTCGTCAAAAAATCATTGATTTTATCGCAATGTTAAGCTTCTTGTACGTTTTTATTAAAATAAATTTGGCAAAATAATTTAGCCCTAAAATTTACAGGAAAAAATCGCTATACAGACCTATCATATCATGATGAAGCTGCCAATTCTTGACTGAAATCAAGCATAGGACGGCCGTCGTCCATAAATGTGATTGCGCTAGCTGCCAGCCTGCCACCTGGCCGGTCGTGCAAGAGTACAGGAGGAGTGTTAAGTTAATGTGTATCCTCACCACACAGTTGTACCCTTTTCAACGAGCCATGGCTATACATATGAACTTCGCTGCATAAGGAGGTGAGGTTGCTTTCATGGGTCACTTTCATTTAGTTAGTTTTATTGTGGCCAAGCCAAATCAAAAGCTTCCAAGGGGGGGGGGGCAAATAAAGGAATGACAAAAGAAATCCAAATGGACCCTATGCGTGTGATCACCATTCACTAAAGAATAGTCCTTCACAAGCTCCTTGGACGAGATAAGGGCCGACAATATGTACACATAAGTAGGAGCCTAAAGGATCTTATTCTGCGTGTCTCTTTTTTGGAAGTAACATAGTATAAATTTGTTGCATGACATATAATATACTCAATGTAACAAAATTACTTCAACGTTGTAGGCTTGCAGCATCATTCCCAGCAACAGATGAATTAACAAGGATTGCATGCTTATCAGGGAATAAATTGTATGTGCATAATAATGCATTGGAAGAGATAGTGGTGGATGATCGAGAAGGCATGACAGGTGACGGCTCAAAGTATAATCAGGTGAGAACGAACTTATGCGCATAACTATTGAGCGAGAATTTGGGCTTTTTGGTGTAGGACTTTCGCAAAGTAGTGGCAAATCCAACCAGTAAAAGTGCTATCGCAAGATGAGCTAGAACTCAGGAAAATCCTCAAAGCTAAGTTGCTAGGCCTAGCTGCCATACACAAATCTAGAGCTAGACAGCATGCAAGAATAACAAAGATTCGATTAGGGGATTCCAATACACGGTTTTTCCACCTAATGGCCAGCTCAAGAAGGAAAAGAAACCTGATTAGAGTTCTTCATAGAGATGACAGAATGATGTTCACGCAACAAGATAAATTAAAGGAAGCCTACCAGTATTTCAAAAAAGCCATGGGAGAGCATGGAGTAAGGGATAGAGTGCTGCTCTGGAGCTCCTTGGGCTACTCTACAAGGGACCTCTGCGATCTAGAGACCCATATCACGGAAGATGAAGTGACTAACACTATACAAGACCTTCCGAATCAAAAAGCACCGGGCCCTGATGGATATATTGGACTATTCTACAAAACATGCATTGACATCATCAAAGGCGACCTAGTAGAGGCAATACGGGACTTCTTTGAACTTCGGCATGAGAAGTTGCACAAGTTTAACGACGCCAACATTGTACTTATACCGAAAAGAGAAAGCGCAGATAGATTGGAAAGCTTCAGACCAATCTGAGCCTTATAAATAGCGTCATGAAGATTATCACCAAAATCTTGGCAAACAGACTTGCGCCAAAGCTAGGTAATTTGGTTTCGATCAGCGTGAGCGCTTTCATCAAGAAGAGATGTATCCATGATAACTTCCTATATGTTCAACGAGTGATACAGCAACTTCACAAAGACAAAACGCCTGCTCTTTTCATTAAATTAGACATTTCAAAAGCTTTTGATTCGTTGAACTGGACCTATCTTCTGGAAGTTCTACAGGCTATAGGCTTTGGCGATAAATGGCGTGAGTGGGTGGCGGCCATTCTAAGGACATCCTCTTCAAAGATTCTGATCAACGGTCAGCCAACTGCGACAATAAGACATGCGCGGGGGGTGCGGCAAGGAGATCCCTTATCCCCCATGCTATTCATTCTGGCAATTGACCCCCTACAAAACTTGCTGGCATTAGCAGAAAGTCGAGGTATCCTCAAACCAGTGTTACCGGCAACAGCACGACTTCGTTGCTCTCTTTATGCGACATTTACGGGATATTTTTAAATGCGAGCATAGCAGAACTCACAAAGACTTAACCGAATTCTAGATGTTTTTAGGTAGATGCTCGAACCTCAAAATCAACATCTCCAAGATGAAATTTACCGATCGGATGCCAAGAAGGTCTTCTGCAGATTTCTTGACGGTCTTCCCGAAACTGCCAACCTTCCGAAATACCTAGGCCTCCCATTACACATTAGACTGACTAAGAAGAGTCGAAATTCAGCCGTTGATTGATAAAATTGGCAATAGACTCGCAGGATAGAAAGGTAAACTCCTCTCCAAGGCGGAAGAGAGACCCTAATTAAGTCGGTTCTTACATCCCAACCTATATATCATCTTCTTGTCTTCCATGCTCAAAAATGGCTGATTGAAGCATCGATAAGCTTAGACGAAGCTTCCTCAGAGTGGAAAAGATCCGGATCATCGTAGTGGGGGCATTGTTTGATCAAATGGCGGTGACTTTGTCTACCTAAAGCCAAAGGAGGGCTTGGAATCACGGATCTTGAGCGGTTTGCTAGAGCTCTCTTAATTCGATGGCTTTGGTTCGGATGGAAAAAACAATGAAAGGGCACTGGGCGGGACTTGACTTGCCATGCATTTAAACAGATATAACCCTCTTCAACGCTTCAACAATTGTCACGGTGGGAAATGGTAAGCTAGCAGATTTTGGAGATCGGTTGGGTGGAAGGGCGAGCAGAAAAACATTGCGCCGAACCTATTCCAAATAGCTAAAGAAAAAAATCACATCCACGGGCCTTGACAAACAACTCTGGGTCCAATGTTGTACTCCGGTGAATACTCAAGATGAAACCCGGAGTTTGTAGCGCTTCATGAAGCAATCTGACGAATCGGCAGAGAGATGAGCAGGGGATGATCAAATCCTATGGCGTTTGGACATCCGACGGTCAATATTCGGCAAAGAGTGCTTACCTCATGCAATTCGACCATCGTATTGTAAGATAAAGATCTCCCGATTTGGAAGGCAAAAACCGAACCTAAATGTCGTTTTTTCGCCTCGACATTACTTCACAATAAGATATTAACAGCAGATAACATGCTCAAAAGGGGATGGCCATGTAATACAATTTGCAGTCTTTGCAATGTGTCGCCAGAAACAACAAATCATCTCTGTAAAGACTGTCCTTTCACTACTCAAGTCTGGACCATTCTCCTTCGATGGGGAAACTTGGATAGGTGGCGAACTCGAGTCGCGGCTGACTCGCTATACAAGTGGTGGCGAGGCTAAGAACTCAATATGAAAGTCAAAACCGCCGGGAGGTGGATGGCCTGATCATTTACTTCTGGTGGAACCTATAGATAGAGAGAAACCAACGAATTTTCCAAGGGAGGGTTAGAAATCCAGAACAAGTGGCCACATCGATCAAGGACGCAGTGTTAAATCAAGGTTTTGCTTGGTCAGCGTCGCTCTGGATTAGTTTCTTGCGAGCTTGCTTTTAGCTTCGGTGTTCTTTGGTCTTTTTCGATAGTGGCGTGAGTGGTTTTTAGATATGTTGTTAGTGGTGTGAGTGGGGGTTTGTTGTGAGGTTTTTTTCGGGCTAGGTTTTTTCCATAAAAAACAGCCCTTTCCTTCTCCTTCTTAATATATTTAGCGGCAATCCTCTTGCTGCTCCTTAAAAAAAAAACCAGTAAAAGTGGTGGGTGAATATAGAATTACACAATTACACCGAATATAGGCATCAACGACCCTCCAATTCTCCGTACCTCTATGACTCTCTCAATTAAACATTATTAACAACAAATTGATCCGCAGTGACTTACTACGTCCATGCATGCTTCCCTATCGGAGAGATTTTTCTTGTCAAATCTTAGCTAATTGTGGACGATCAATTCCATATTTGCTTTACTAAATGTTGTGACACCAAATTTTGGCAAACATCGGTGGAACAAAATACGACCCTAATCAAACAGTATACAACCGTTACGGAGTACTAAAGTGAAGCTTCTGTTTTGCTTCTCGAGTCTTCAACACGAATATAGCTAAACCAAGAGAGCGTACGGGAGGTGGTGGCCTAGATTCTCTGAAAGGTAGAATATAAATGGGCCTAAAAGGCGTAGTAGGAGTTGGGCTTTCTCCTATTTCTCGTTATCAGTTTGTGTTTAATTCCTTGCTTCATTTCGTCTCGGCCTGCTGGGCTGTGAAGCTGGTCCTAGGCGTTTGTACGTTGTAGTGCTGGCTCAAAAATATACTTTGGTTCTCATTCTCGATGATATGATCTGACTTTTGATCTTAGTTACTGTGATATATCTAAACTTTTAATTTTGGTAGACAAATTTCTACACATTAACCTCTGAAAAGCTTCACCAATTTTACATTGTTTATTCAAAAAAGATTTTTGCACCTGTTTGTCTCAAAATTTGAACCCATGCTAAACGCTTCGGACTTTAATCCTCGCCACCAGGAATAACTAATATACCGGCGTGCTCAGCGATTTGAGGCCGGCTGGCTCCGCTTATTTTGTTTTTTTCGTTTAGGTCTCTTAAAAAATTCGTAACTACGTGTAGGTCTTTCCTATTTTTTTTTATAAAAAGAAATTTCTGGTTCAAAAAAAGCGCACGCTTTCGTGAAAGGGCTCTAAATAAATACCAAAAAAAGAACGCTGTTACGTTTGGATCATTTCAGCTATTTTTCACGAGAAAGGCCTTTCTATTTAGTGCAATCATGAATCCTTCGTGAGATGATCCCAGATAAATGCAAAAAAAAACGTGGTTGCGTTCGTATTCTTTCAGCCATTTCGCGTGTTTTCTCGGCGATTTAAAAATAACACCACCAAAAAAAGCAAAATTATTTTTTTGGGAAAAACAACGCACGCGGTGTATTGCACCTCAAAAATACGTAATTATGTGTAGGTTCTTCTCATGGTTTTTTACGAAAAGGACCTTTTGGTTCAGAAAAATCGCGCACCTTTCGTGAAAGGACCCTAAATAAATAACAAAAAAACGTAGTTATGTTTGGATTATTCCAGCTATTTTTCACGAAAAGGACCTTTCGATTCAGCGCAATCGCGGATTTTTCGTAAGAGGACCCTAGATAAATGCAAAAAATAAAGCTATTGCGCTTGTATCCTTTTAGCCGTTTCGCGCGTTTTCTCAACGATTTTAAAAAAACACCACAAAAAAATAAAATTATTTTTGCGAAGAAACAACGCACGCGGCGTGTCACGTCGCGAAAATTTTCCTAGTATGTCCTACTAGTAGGAGCAGCACTACACGCACACACATACTAGGGACAATTCAAGTGCAAATTCCATCCAAAACTGTATGTAAAAGTTTTCAAAAATTCTCAAAATATTTCTATACGTAGTGGAGGTTAGCTTATACGATCGTATAAAAGTTGAAGACTAAACTCAATTACATTCGAAATATTTGAAATTGACCAGCAGAGCGATGAATAGCATGAATAGTGAAAAGTACTATTTAAGCTGAATTTCTCTTTTTATATCTTTCAAATATAATTGAGTTTGATCTTAAATTTTTATAGAGTTATAGAAACTCATCTCCCCTATTTATATTAATTTTTGAGAATTTTTGAAAACTTGTACATATTTATATGTACAAGTTTTCAAAAATTCTCAAAACATTACCATATATAAGGAAATTTAGCTTATGCAACCATGTAAAATTGAAAGATTAAACTCAATCGCATTCGAAACATATGAAATTAATAAGCAACGAGATAAATAGTGATGAATAATGAAAAAATCACTATTTAAGTTGAATTTTCTTTTTCATATCTTTCGAATATGATTGGGTTTGGTCTTCAAATTTTACAGAATTGTAAAAGCTTATTTCTCTTACATATAGTAATTTTTTGAGAATTTTTGAAAGCTTATACAATGGTTTTTGCGGAGTTTGCACCTGATATGTCTCTAATACCACATGTAAAAGTTTTTAAAAATTCCCAAAACATTACCACATGTAGGGAAAGTTAGCTTTATATAACTTTGTAAAATTTGAAAAATAAACTCAATCGCATTCATGATTGAGTTTTATCTTCAAATTTTGCGAAGTTGTAGAAGTTTACCTCTCCTATATGTGTTAATTTTTGAGAAATTTTGGAAACTTGTATATATGGTTTTCACGGAATTTACATGATAAAATTGGTTTTATATGTCGCCTGACATATTTATTGACATATGTCGTAGATTCTTGCAAAATAAATTATTCGATCGTCAAAAAGATAGTTTCCGAGCGCGTCGTTCAATTTTTCTTCCCTGAACCACGGTTTGTAGCATGTTAGCCTGTACATATTGTCAATGATAAGCGTACTTTACGCAAGCATCATTCTTTTCATCATGAATTGATCAACCTACACAGATTCTATTAATATCGATCCCTTCCTTGGATCAGTCAGATTTTCTTTTTCAAAGTGGTTTAGTTAATTACTAGGCCCGGTCGGTATGGGAGGAACAGTTAACTAAGGGCATTCCCAATGGGTAGTTTCTTAGATGGTATCTATAGATGAGTAAATGCATTAAGTATGTAGTGTCTCTAGTGAGATATCACAATGGGTGGTGTCTACTAGTAATCCAAGGGCATTAATTATCTAGATGTTTTGATCCAATGCAAACCTCGATTGTGTTGTGCATTTTATTTTGTACGTATATGGAAAGAGATATATAGGATATTTGTTGATTTAGCAAGCCACAATGACAAACATTTAATCACACAACTAAGCATGCCACGAGATTAATAAACATTTGATCTAGCAAGCCACAATGACAAATATTTTGTGCGCAGGACGATCCAAATGCCACAACAAATCAACGTGAGGCCCACAAAATATGTAGGGGAGACATCTAAGCCATCCCAATGCTGTGTTTTCAGTGGTTTCTAGCTGCATTAGTTCTCTACAAGAATGGTTTCTTATATAAGACATCACTTCAATCTCTTTCATCAATAAATAACTTGCCAACTCAGCATAATGCCTATGTAGCATAGTAATTAATGTCTAAGACATCATCTAAGAAACTCCATTGGGAATGCCCTAATTAAGATTGCTCCCTCCCTTAAAACAAGTAATTAAGATTGTTCCCTCCCTAAAAAAGGTAATTAAGATTGTTCCCTTCCTTAAAACAAGTAATTAAGATTGTTCCCTCCCTAAAAAAAGGTAATTAAGATTGTTCCCTCCCTTAAAACAAGTAATTAAGATTGTTCCCTCCCTAAAAAATGTTAAGATTGTTTACTTGGAAGAGTACAAGAGAGGACCTTGGAGATCGATGTGGTCATTGTAGTGAAATGGAGGAACACTTTGTATCAGCACTGAGAAGGTCACTGGCCCCAGCTAAGTTTTTTCTGTTATCATTCTTTCGGCACAATAATGATATGTTACTGATGTGTGTTTTCGTCTTTGTTCAACTAAAGAATAATGTTTTGGTCTTATATATGCATATATAAGCTATTTTGAAATAACAAATAATTGATACATGTGCCCATAAACTTCACTAAGTGGAAAATTCAAATGCATGTACAGGTATATATAGGATCGTCCAACAGAATGACTAGCTTGTGTACATATACAGTGTACATGCATGTTGTGCAATCATCAGTTATAGACGGTCTATATTACATACACAACTAGCTAGACCGGCCGTCTACCACCAGAACTCAGGTCACTCTGGAGGTCTAGAAACTGTTAAAAATAGCCCAAGCGTCAGGGTAAAGACCGAATTCTGGTAGCGCCAGCAGATGTCGTCGCGCATGTACCTACGAGAGCCAGTTTTGAGGAGCCATTGCTGGCTGTGCTTGGAGTTCTTCATTTTTCTATGTGATTTGCATGCCACGACATGAAGCATGGAATGATCGCCAGCTTTCCGTGTCAAAGCTTATCACCAACTTTGTCTTTCCGGATGCTCGATCGTCCACTCTGGCGTACGTACGAAAAAGGGGCCGGAGAGGAAACTAAAGTGAAATTAAGGCAAAGCACGTACGTCGCTCTCTTATAAAACTAAAAAGAAAACCTGGTGAAGTGAGTGCGGATCGAGTATTCGAGGGGCGGCCATGCCATCACTACTACAGCATAGAGCATCACAACCGGCCTATTAGAAACGGTTTGGTGCGAATCCGTTATGATGTTCGCACCAGAAGCGGTTCGTAGGCAACGGTCCGGAGAGGGCTTCCAGAAGCGGTTTGAGACACGAACCGCTTCTGAATGTTGAGTTCTAGAAGCGGTTTTGTCTCAAACCGCTTGATTTTTAGAAGCGGTTTGAGACAAGAACCGCTTCTAGAACTCAACATTCAGAAGCGGTTCGTATTTCAAACCGCTTCTGGAAGCCCTCCCGCGACAGCTCATTTAAACCCTTCTTCCTCCCCGAGCCAGCAGAGTACGACCGAACAGAGAAGGGCTGGCCCAGCGCTGTTTCTTAGGGAGGTGCAGTCCAAATTTTTAATTTGGGGTGATTAGCTTCAAATTCAGTGTTTCAAGGTTAGTAACATCATGTGAACATCCTTCTCACCTAGAGATTGCTATTTTTTTCAATGGATGTGGAGAAATCTTGAACTTTTTAAGCAAGATCACCATGATCAAAAATTAGTTTTGTATGCTTGTTTTTGTTGTTGTATGAAGATGTAGGGTAGAGATCTAGTTCAAAATATGACATTACACAAGGTAAAGGTGATTGGAAGCTTTAGATCTAGGTGGTTGTTAGATTTAGAATCTTAAATATCACAATATTGCAAGGAAGTAATTATTGGTGTATGAAATAAAATAGAAAAACATGTGTAGAAGGATAAAAAATAATTACAAAGGTAGGAAGGGATACAAAATAATTAGAAATGTAGGTCTTTAATTGGATAACGGTGTAGGTGGAGGTTTTTTTGTTGGGTTTAAGTGGCTGTGAGCTTTAGATTTTTAAATGTATCTATAAGTTACGTTATAATTTTTGTAACGAAATTTGTTATAATTTTTAATGAAATTATAACTTGGTGTAGATGAATCGGCAATGGATGTACAATGCGGACCGTCGCTCGGGAGAGTTCATTAATGGCGTGCAGGCTTTTCTCGATGCGGCCGTTGCATTTTTGCCTCCAGGCAGCTTCATATGTTGTCCGTGTGTAGATTGCAAGAACGAGAAGGAGCACTCCCAGCGATGGCAAGTTATGAACCATTTGATCATGAGAGGTTTCATGCCAAACTATACCTGTTGGACCAACCATGGCGAAGTTGAGGCGATTAGTGAGGAAGACGATGAAGAAGGCGAGGAAGAGGAAGATGGATTCAACAGTATCCCGGACGGCACGCAATACTGTTCCGTGGAAGAAACACTTGGTGACGATGGTGATGATGAGCTAGACCAGATGCTGCGTGACGGAGAGGGAGACTACACAGATGAAAGACAGTTCGAGAAGTTCCAGCGCATGTTAGAGGACCACAGAACTCCTTTGTACCCAAAGCGTAGGCGGGGCCACACAAAGCTGCGTACCATCACATCGAACTCATGCAATGGAAGGCTACAAATGGTGTGTCGGATAAGGGATTCAATGAGTTGTTACCACTCGAAGAAGTTGCTTCCGAAGATAACACTCTGCCGAATCTCGTATGAAGCCAAGCAAGTCGTCATCCTTTGGGATTGGAAGTCTGAAGATACATGCATGTCCTAATGATTGTGTCCTGTATCGTAATGAGTATGCCAATTTGGATGTGTGTCCAGTGTGCAAAGAGTCACGGTATAAGGTGAAGCGTGACGATCTAGGTGAAATAGATGGGGAGCGTAAGAAGAAGAGACCTCCAGCTAAAGTGTTGTGGTATTTCCCTATGATCCCCCGATTGAAACGTATGTTTGCTAACAAAGCGCATGCCCAGATGATGCGTTGGCACAAAAAAGAGCGTAAGGACGACGGGATGCTTAGACACCCTGCAGATGGCTCATAGTGGAGGAAAGTCGACCGGACGTACCCAGACTTCGCAGATGAGGTGAGAAACATAAGGTTTGGGTTGAGTACCGATGGGATGAATCCTTTCGAGAATTGAGCAGCAAACCATAGCACTGGCTTGTTACACTATGTATCTATAACATTCCTCCATGGTCAGTGCATGAAGCGAAAGTATATCATGATGTCGTTGTTGATCCAAGGCCCCAAGCAACCTGGAAATGACATCGATGTCTACCTGAAACCATTGGTTGAAGATCTTGTGACGTTGTGGGACGATGGTGCAAGGGTATGGGATGAGTACAAAGGAGTATTTCACCCACGTGCATTGTTATTTGTAACAATCAACGACTGGCCTGCTCTCGGTAACCTATCCGGCCTAACTGTCAAAGGATATAGAGCCTGCATCCAGTGCTTAGATGAAACGGACGGCATGTACCTAAAAACTCTCGGAAGGTTGTGTACATGGGTCATCAGAGGTTTCTTCCTCTGAGTCACCGTTCGCGGAAGAAAGGCGGGGAAATTTAATCGGCAACAGCACCTTCGTGCAAGGCCTCAAAGATCGTAGTGGGCCACGTGTTTTTGCTATGGTGAAGGATTTGAAAGTAGTATTTGGAAAGGGTCCCGGAAGCAAACATGTGCGAGAATGAGGATGGTCAGCACCCATGTGGAAGAAGAAGTCAATATTTTGGGACTTGCCTTATTGGGAAGTCATGGAGGTTCATCACTCAATTGACTTCATGCACATCACGAAGAATGTCTGCTTGAACTCGCTAGGCTACATAGATATGTACGAAAATCGAAAGATACACCGCAAGCTCGGAAGGACCTTAAACTCTTGGAACCGAGGAGCGACCTACATCCCGAAAAAGAGGAAAGGACAACATTACCTATATCCTGCGAGCTACACTCTAAGCAAAGAAGAGAAAAAAAGCATGATAGAGTTCTGAGCAGTGTGAAGGTCCTTCCGGATACTCCTCGAATGTAAAGAGACTCATAAACACGAAGAGAATAAAATCGTACACATGAAATCACATGACTGTCTTGTGTTAATGACACGATTGCTTCCGATGGGGTGGAGAGGCATCTTGCCGAGTGGAGTGCGGGGACAATCACAAAGTGTGTTCTTTTTTTCAACGCGGTTTCACGAAGGTCATCGACCCGGATAAACTAAGTAAGCTGCAGGATGGCGTGGTACAAAGTTTGGTTAGTCTTGAGATGATCTTTTCTCCTGCATTCTTTGATATTATGGTTCATCTCACTGTTCACCTTGTTAAAGAGATAGGTATTCTCGGACCCATGTATCTACACAACATGTTCCCTTTCGAGAGGTACATGAGTGTGCTAAAGAAGTATGTCCGTAACCGTTCTCGTCCAGAAGGATGCATTGCCGAGGGTTATGGGACAGAGGAGGTGATTGAGTTTTGTGTGGATTACATTAATGATCTAAACCCGATCGACGTCCTTATATCACGCCATGAGGGGAGGCTACGGGGAAAAGGGACACTAGGGAGGAAAGCAATTGCATGCAATGATCTTCTTACATTTAAGCAAGCACATTTCACGGTTTTGAAACAATCAACCGTAGTGGCCCCGTATGTCCTTGAGCACAAGAGTATTCTACGCCGCGATTTTCCGGGGAGGTCTGAGGATTGGATAACACTGAAGCACATGGATTCTTTCGGCGCTTGGTTACAAAAGTACATCCTTTTGAAAGGGTCAGACAATGAACAGTTGCAACGCTTGGCTCGGGGACCATCTAGTGAAATCGTGACATTCAAGGGGTACGAGATAAATGGTTACACATTCTACACCAGATCCCAGGATAACAAGAGCACCAACCAGAATAGCGGTGTCCGTATAGACGCCGAAGACAACAAAGGCAAGGTGGATACATATTATGGTTTCATAGAAGAGATATGGGAGCTTGACTATGGACCTTTGAAGGTCCCTCTATTTAAGTGCCAATGGGTCAAACTGACTTCAAGCGGCGTGAAGGTCGACAAATATGGTATGACAATCGTGGACCTTACGCAAGTCGGCTATAGGCGCGAACCGTTCGTCCTCGCGAACGATGTGAGACAGGTCTTCTACGTGATGGACATGTCAAGCAAACCTAAGAAGCAGAAGGACAAGCAGAAAGATTGTAGTACTAAGCCAAAGCGACACGTGGTTCTCCAAGGCAAACGAAGGATTGTTGGAGTTGAGGACGTCACAGACGAAGAAGAGTATAGTCAGTTCGACGAGATCCCTCCTTTCGCTGTGAATGTCGACATAAGCCTCCTCAATGACACAGATGTGGATACTCCTTTCATACGTCGCGATCATAATGAAGGAACACTTGTAAAGACAAAGTATGTTACTACTTAAGATGTACCACTACTGTATGAACTATGTATATGTAACACGGTCTTCTCTTTGTATGAAGTGTTTATTTGGAATGAATGTAAAGTGCGTAAAATTCGAATGAAACTAACGTGCTAAAAGCTTTTTTAAAAAATTGTGAAATGAAAGTGAAGTGGTAAAAGCTTTTTTAAAAATTATGGAATGAAACTAAAGTGCTAAAAGCCTTTTTTAAAATTATGGAATGAAAGTAAAGTGCTAAAAGCCTTTTTTAAAATTTTTTAAATGAAACTAAAGTGCTAAAAGCCTTTTTTAAAATTATGGAATGAAAGTAAAGTGCTAAAAGCCTTTTTTAAAATTTTTTAAATGAAACTGAAGTGCTAAAAGCCTTTTTTAAAATTATGGAATGAAAGTAAAGTGCTAAAAGCCTTTTTAAAAATTTTTTAAATGAAACTAAAGTGCTAAAAGCCTTTTTTAAAATTATGGAATGAAAGTAAAGTGCTAAAAGCCTTTTTTAAAATTTTTTAAATGAAACTGAAGTGCTAAAAGCCTTTTTTAAATTTTTTTAAATGAAACTGAAGTGCTAAAAGCCTTTTTTAAAATTATGGAATGAAAGTAAAGTGCTAAAAGCCTTTTTTTAAAAATTCTGACATTAATTTTACAAGCGGTTGGTACAATTAAAAAAAAAGAATGGCAAGGGGGCGCGAGCGAGGTTCGAACCGGGTTGGACGAGCTCAAGACACTCAAACGCCACGCTAGCTGTGGGGGAGGAAGAGATCTTATCAATCGATCCGGCACTATATTCTTTTTAATATAACCGAGTAGCACTTCTACAAGCTGTTGGTATTAATAGCCGCTAGAAGCTTTTTCTCTACAAGCGGTTGGTAATATGAACCGCTTGTAGATTGCTCTCTAAGCGGTTGGTAATACCAACCGCTAGAAGTTTCACACTACAAGCGGTTGGATCTAAAACCGCTTGTAGAAATATTTACAAGCGGTTTGTAATACCAACCGCTAGAAGTTCTTCCACAAGCGGTTGGTATTAAAACCGCTGTAGAAGTGAGTTCCTTTATAAGGTAAAGAGACCAAAATTTTCTAAGTCCCCCGCCTCGCCCCGAATTTTTCTAAGTCCCGCTCTCCAGACCTCTCCCTGCCGCCGCCACCTCCTGTGTCTCTCCGACCAGCTGCCTGTCGCGCCTGCCGAGACCCGCTCCGTCCTCGCCGACGCCTGTTCTCCGCCCAAGCGCCACTCCATCCCGGCGCCACTCCACCCCAGCGCCACTCCACCCCGCCGGCGCCACTCCACCCCGCCGGCGCCTCCTCCGCCACCTCACCGACGCCTCCGCCACTGCCGTCGCCACGCCGCCACCGGGAGGAATGAGGTACACCCTGCACGTCGTCCTCCCTCTCTAATTCGGCTGCCCACAAGGTGTTCGGTGAAATGCCCAGTAGGTGTAAAAACGAGTTTTAATTAGTTTGCATATTTGTTTTGCTGGTGTTCACCTACTTGTTTTCTACAATCTTAGGGTACTCTTACTTAATTTCATCTTGTGGAGATAATATTTACTTGTTGAAGTCATTTATTGATTGATTAAGTTTTGGTTGTCTAGATGTTGACGTATGGATTGTTTTAAATGTAGAATATGAAGTTATATGATATGATGGTCCATGGGGATCGTGATGAGGTAGTCTTGGTTGGATGTCTTTAAACTATATCTTTAAATTTTGGGGAAAGGTATTAAAGAGAGAATTGTTATGTAGTCAATTAATTAGCATTCAGTTCTCAATTACATATATATTAGCATTCAGTTCTCAATTAATTACTCTCTTGTCTCATTAAAGTATTGAAATATTGTTTATTTTCAATAAGGTAAGGTTGTCATAAATTGCCAAGAAGTGCAGCGCCTCAAGAGACAGGGCCCAACTCATATATTCTTTAGAATATTATTGCTTTTTTGTTTGTTGTTCAATTTTGCAGAATCATTTCAATCATCAGCAATTCGCATGTTTCAATCTGCGCCGCCGAATGGCTCAAGAACGGTCGCAACGCAACGCCTACGCCGCCATGGTGAGCCCATCGACATTAGGTGCCGCCGCTGAGAAGGTCCTCGTTCGATTGACCAGACCGCTTATTCCAAAAGCATGGCTGCCAGAGAGCATACGATACACTGGGTGAAGAAGGCCGCGAGGTGATGTGCTTGGTTGACAAGGAACTGATTGCTCTGCTTGCTTTTGGTGTAATAGACTACTAACATTCTAGTTGTGGATTTATAACCTTATTTCATTTTTTGAAAATCATATTAGTGTGGAATAAGAATGATTCATTATTTTTTGTTACAAATAAGTATTAGTGAATTGTCAATTGTATATGTATCATGTGAAATGTGGAAGTATATGTGAATTGTCAATTGTATAAGTATTATGTCAAATGTGTAAGTATATGTGAATTGTTAGTTGTATATGTATCATGTGAAATGTGTTAGTATATTTTGAAGTCCAAATAATATTATATTTGTATAAGTATACGTGAAATTGTATATATATCATGCTTGTGTTGTAATATGTAATATGGTTGTTTATGTCAAAAAATTTTCGGAATTAGGATAGATGGCGCAACCAGGACGTGGTGACCCTACTTTCGATGCGGGAGAACAGTTCTTGTTGGACTCCATCGTACCGGGTAACATCGAAGGTGATGCTAACGCTTCGCCGGTGAGGCCGTTGAAATTGCACCGATGAAGCCGTTGATATTGGAGCCGCCCGATCCGTAATAATTGTTCTGGCGAGGATGAGGTATAGCTAGAAGAATATAATCCCTGTTGACATGCTAATTAATCGCGATTCATTAATATAATACACTCTGACACGTTTATACATATGTTTGTGTATTTCAAGCCCCGTACATCGAGCAACCAACCCAAGCATCGGGGACCTAACAAGAAGCCATCCACAAAGCACGTCTTTACCGACGTTAACAACGAAGGATGCGGTTGCCCTCTTTCATAGCTTGGGCGTGACAACAACGCTTGCGGTTATCACGTGAGGGATCAAGTCCCAATTAGCATCAGAAAATGGGCCGAAGTTCCTCAAGCTACCAAGGACATGCTCTGGCACGATATTAAGGAAAATTTCACATTTCCTCAAGGGTCCGAAGATAAGGCCAAGAAATTCACTTTGAAGAAAATGGCAACCATGTTTCAGCGTGGAAGGCGTCTCTCGGTAGGAAGTATGTGCGAAGGAGAAAGACCGACTTCAACCAATTTCCTAATTTGGCGGATCACCGCAAGCATTCGAGGAGTACAAGTTTGTCAACCGAAGGCCGTGCCGCGAGAGGAAGAACAAGGCCAATTCACAAATGAAGAAATACCACCACCATCTTGGCACCGGTGGATACCTCAAGGCTGCACAGAAATGGGAGAAGCGGAAGCGTAATTAATGGCGGGGCGTCACTCGGCTACCACTTTGTGGGAAGAGCGCTGTAGCAATTGGTTCATGGGTCACGGGGAGCCTTTCGGATGAATGAGCTTGGTGATGGCACCAGAGTGCAAGAGGTGGTCAAAGGATTGTACAAGGTGCCGGCGGTTTGAGGCGTGTGCGTTCGTGCGGATAGGGAGAATGACGCGCTAACACATGCCCTTCAAAACCCCGAGCACCGGGGACACGAGGTATGGGCAAGCATACGCCATGGAAGTATGGTTTCGCCAAGGATACGAATACGTCTGAGAGCGCAGAGAAGCAAAGAAAGAGAAGCATATAAAGTGTACCAATTGGAACAAGAGCTTAGAGCAACCCAAAGCTAGCATCGGCGGCATAATTGCGCAACAAGTACAGATTGCCCTCGGCAACCTTGAGGACTAGGTCCGAGCAATCAACCGGATGTCGTGGTCAGCCCTCGGCGGCGGAGTAGTGCGCAAGGTCCAACGGGCCCCTCAAGCGAGAACTTGCTGGCCCGTTACCGTGGATGACATAAGGGTTCGCCCGGTGTGAGCTACACGTTGATGCGCGTAACCTCTCCATCAAGGTGGCTTACGGCATGGCATTTCCAATGGAGCAGGCCGGATGTTTCATTGCAACGAGATACCCGGGTTACTCAAGGTCGCGGTGGAGGAGGTCTTTGGCGGATTTGTGAACTTAACCTCGATATTGCCGAGGCGACGGCGTGACCAAGCTTGGACAGGCCCTCCACAGTATCATCCTCTAGCGCAGACGATACATCTTATTTCCAGATGGTGTGGAGGCGTCATCTCCACCACGGCAACCCACGCCTCCTCCAACATCACCTCCACGCAATGCCTCGCCGGCAAAACAGAGCACGCCTCCTCCAACATCACCTCCACACAATGCCTCGCCGGCAAAACAGAGCACGCCTCCTCCACCACCCGCTCCATGCAGAAGCCCTACTCCGCCACCACCATCTCAAACAAAAACGAACCCCCCCAGGAAAACCACGCCTCCACCATCTCCTCCAAGGAAGAAGCTCTCTAGCAGAAAGGCTCCTCCACCTGCTCCCAAGAAGGCCTCCTCCAGTCAATCAACAAAGATAAAGGAACCTCCAAAGAGGGCATATGATATGACTAATGAGGAGAGTGACGCGGTCAGGAAATCAGAAGTGGCTGCACACTTCACCAAAAAAGCCGAGCCAAAGAAGGTACCAATTGATCCAAAAGCGGTGCAACACTTCGCGACATGCCGCAAAGCATTGCTGTGTCGCCCAACTATGAGCGGACAATAATAAAGGCTACGGAAGAATAAACGTGGTCAAAGGCGTGCAAAGAAGAAGATAGACCAAGCTTAGGAGAACCTCGAGAGGTTTATGAAGGAGGCAGGAATCAGTTCCAGAGTTGTAGCTCTTGGATTAATAGATGATCTTCCAATGGCAGAGGTCAAATGGCAATATCAGTTGGGCCGGGAGCTGATTGACCCTAAAGAGATAAAGGATCTGCCAACCAAGATGCGGCAATTTCACGAATGGTACATGATAGAGTCCGCTCAAGGAAGAACGATGTTCCCCCTTCGTTTCAAAGAAGAAGATTTCTATCGCGGGGACAACGAGATATGGCTCAATTCGAGGACTTCTACAATTTTACCATGCCGACTCGTCAACGTGTCTCTCATGAGCTGCTGGTGCCTGTAAGTGTCAACCTCATACCTTTACACACTTCGTGTGCTTCCTCGTACAATAAAATTGCATCTCTTAAACTTATACCTTTTCTATGTAGAATGGAGATACAACGATGTAGAAAAGAGAGCATCTTCAACGTGGGCTTCATCGACCCAGAGATTGTTAACGAGTACGTCTTTGGATTGACCCATGGCCGAAAGGACATTGAAGATTACATTCTCGATGCATTCTTGGGACAGCACTACAAACCGTACATACTTCTACCCTTCAACTTCGGGTACGTATATATACAACCTCTCGTTCTTATATTTTTCAAGGCATTGATAATACTACTAGCTAGAGTTACATATATGTTGCAATACATGAATAGGTTTCACTGGATCCTTCTTGTCATCAAGCTTGATAGCAGCCGGATCATTGTTCAAGACTCAAAAGGACTCGGTGGAAAACTATCAATATATCATTGACACCTTAAAAGTATATAGCACATATATATACGATAGTTTTCCTTATTATATATATTGAAATACCTTGCTAATTCCAACTCTGATAATTACTATTCGTACTAACGCATCACACAGGGCATTCACAAAGTTTCGAAAGAAGCACCAAGGAGATTTCGAGAACGAATTTGATGTACAAATAAGCACTCGAGTACGTATTAAAGAATATTAATATGTCGTAACAGTTTTTCATCCCAATAATAATTGTATTTTTTCAAATTTCATCGCAGGTTCTACAACAGACGGAAGGAAACAACTTATGTGGCTATTATGTGTGCCACTATATGCAATGTATTACCCACGGCGATCTACCGATAACCAACGCCGAGGTAGTGTACTATTGAACATGTCAATTTCTTAGTACTTACACTTTAATTACATGTCCAGAGATTTATTTACTTCCGCTTTGTCATTAACATCGATGTGCAAGGCGTGATCCCACCGCAGGGTTGTAGCAATCCAAGAACAACTCATCGGCTTTATTGTCGATTTAGATTGTATCCACCAAAGGCGTAGTTCCACACAAATGGTCCAGCTTGTCCTGATATAAGGACAGGTGAACTGACATCATCATCGACCAAGGCCGGCACAGAGAGCGATGCATGCAAGAAATGAGCTCAAGATTCCCCTTTTATTCTTTGAAACTTGTAAAAAGTGGCTTATTATTTTATGTGTTCATCAACTTGTTCATTTTTTAGTCTATTAAGTTCATATTTTCCTGTAATTATTTGAATGAGTACGCATGAATAATATATATTTAATTATTGTGTCAAAAGAACTCCTGTAGATCTATTTATTTTCATTGTCAAAATCTATATCAAAAACCCTCAGAAAAACATATTCTATATTAAATATAATCAAAAGCGCTGTCTTTGTCGGCCTTCACAAGCGGTTGGTAACTACAACCGCTAGGAGAGAGCTCTCCACAAGCGGTTCTTAATACCAACCGCGTTTGGAGAGCCTCTCCTGGCGGTTGGTAACACCAACCGCCAGAAAGTGTCCAACCGAGGCGATTCAGGAACCGCTTGTGATACCCGACGGGGTATCACTCGCGGTTGCTTACAAGCGGTTCTAAAACCGCTTCTGAAAGCGGTTTCGAACCGCTTGTGCATGCCCGATCCACTGTAGTGCATTCAAAACTAGGAAGCGTCCCCAGCTGATATGATCCATCGATCATACCCGGTGCCTGTTCATCCTCTACAGAACGCGAGCAGTTCCAAGCATGGAACACCAGCTTTATCCGTTTCAATGCCTGCCGTGTTGGAGATTTGAGATTTTTTTTGGTGCTCTTATCGTTAAGCATACCATATCTGAAGTCTAATATATATTTCCTTTTAGCTTGTAGCTAGGTGTGAAAGAAAAATAGATTTGGATCTGATGGGGCCATAGTAATCAAGCATATGTCGTATAATTGCTTAGATTGGCATCTTTATATTCTCACAAGAGTGGAGATCGAGTTCTAATGTTGTATTCACCGTGTTAGTGTGTTTTGATGTATTTGGGTGATTAGTACACGAAGGCCAGCCTTTATGTTCAAAGTAGCGAGAGTGTTCTTGATATATGTACTTTGACAAATATATGCTTCCGGTGATATAATATATGATGTACAAATAAGGACGGTTTAGAGCTTCGTCCATTTAACATCCAATTTTTAAGGTTTTTTCAAAAAAAAATTGTAGAATAGGTCCCCATAATTTTTTTACCATTTTTCTCGAATTAATAAAGCTTAACAGAAAATTTCCAAACACAAAATGATTTATTTTAAATAATATAAACCTCATATAATTGAAAACCACTTTTATTTGAATTCCTATGTTGTGAAGTATTTTTCCTATATTTTCTTCGAATTTTTTGAGTTCATTTAGTATTTCTTCGAATTTATTTGAATTTCCATATTTTTCTTTAATTTAGAAATCAATTCTAAATTCCTAAACTTTCTATGGGCCGAATCTTGGTACAGTCCGCTTACTCACCCAGCCACTGGCCTGCCCTGCTTTTCTCTCCTAGCCTAGCTCTTTCATGTTGCACTAATCCATCTCCCATCTCTTCATATCGGGCCAAGCCTAGCTTCCATCGCCTATGTGACGGCCCATCTTCTTCTCTCTCTGACCCAATTTCTGTCAGCCCAGCTGCGTTGCTCCCTTTCTCTCACATTAATAGGCTAGTCCCACCTATTAACCCAATTGGTACTCTGTTTCTTCCTTGCATGTTTGTTGTGGAATCCGCGACACTGCCATCTAAGTCCCAAACTTTGTCCCTTGTGCCATCTTCACTGCCTATTTAAGGCCATCCCAAGGTCGTGTCTCTACCGACATCTTCATCCAACTCGAGAGCCATCGTTGGAGTTGAGAGCATGCTTCATCGATCCATCAAATACAAGGTTTTCCATCAACATCAAGCACATGAAATCATGTTCTGATGCTCCCTCACTTGTACCCCACGATCAATCGAAGTTGAGGAGCCATAGATGCTGAGATCAAGCCTTTCTTCCTCACAGTTTGATTCCGCCACCATCAACGAGCCCCCCCCAGCGTCTCCATCAACTCAGCCATCACCTTGACCACATTATGTTCTAGCCCATGTGTGTCTCTTCGTTGTCATTCCTCCTTTACAAGCTCATTTCCATTGTGAGCCATGGCTGCGCTACTACTTTTTTCATTACTGTCAGCAACCATCGTCAATTCCTATCTCCGCACCCACATCACCACCTTCGCCACATCATCCCCTTTCCGTTGGAGTGCTCTGTACTCGCTGAGCTGCTGTCACCATCGTCATCAGCGTACGCCTTAGCTCAAACCTCACCGATGGTCGCCTTCGATGACCATTGATCTCTGTGCTACACCAGCCAGATTTGTTGTCATGCCCTCTTTCTTTTGCATTACTCCAAGTCTGCTAAAACCTTGCTGTTCATCGACGTTGCCACCTGCTAGATCTCTGGTACTATGCACCGCCGTTCATTGGACTTTGTCCCCCATCGTGCTAACATGGCTTGCCCTATCAACATCCCACATCAGTGTCTGTGTCACGACCACCATAGTGTCGTTGCTGCGTCAGTCATATGCATGGCACACTATCGCAACATCTATGTTACCTACCACATCCACCTCAATATTCCTGTCACCGTGTCATGCCCCACCAGCACACACGTGTGTAGGAACAAAAATAACCGACTAGAGGGGGATGAATAGGAGGTTTCTAAATTCTTTTCGCCAAATCACAATTTTTGAGCAACTAAACTGTAAATTTTGTTTTAGCACAATTCAGGGCCTAAATAGTCTAAGTATCACTATGTGCACCGACAACCTAAGTCTAGTCATGTTTTGCAAGCCTAGGGTGATAAGCAAGCAATTTAATTTCTAGGAATGTAAATGCACAAAGTAAAGGAATAGAGAATAAATCATAAGATGAGCATAAGAGAATTTTTTCCATAGTCACGGAAACTTGCTGGTATCCCCTAATCCACATTAAGGGAACTTGAATGAATCAAGCCAGCTCCATGCGTGTATAAGCCTTTCTCAATCCAGTAGTGGTAGCACTTTCCTACTCCGCATAGATGAGCTCCAACCTTCACGGTAATATCAGGCCTCTCCACAACCTTCTTGAAGAGATCACTAGTTCTCACAACTCCAAACCGTTTAGAAGGCGGCAATCCCCAAGAGTAACAAGCTTGGAACCTTCACTTGACCCATTCAAGTGCCAAGAAGCTCAAATGAATGAATGCAATACACTTGCTCTCAATTTTGCTCAAGAAGATGGGGAATGAAAGTTCTACTCAATGCTTGCCTTACTAAAGCTCAAGAGAATTCAATCGAAGTGCCAAGAGAGGCCAAATGCTAGCACATGCCATCTTTATTTAGCCCACCAACCAAAACTAGCTGTTATTCACTCCAAAATGCTCAGAGAGTACTATTTGGACATGTCCATGCATGAGCAAATGTTTTGGCTGGATATGCTCATCTACCTTTTCAAAAGACAAGTGCATTTAATGCAAGAATATGACTGTTGAGGAGTAGCTCAGGCTTGGTTGAACTTGTCCACACTAAAACACGTACTATGACTGGCCATATCCACCATCTTTTCTATTGGAGAAATCAACCAACCACTCTGCTGGACATCCACACAGACATGTCTAGCAAGTTCTCTGTCTATAAGAGAATTTAACAACAATAAAGAAGACAAGGGAATAGAAGGATATGCATGAGACTAAATTAAACAAGGCTCACCACATGCATATTAGAGATCTCTAATTGAGTCTAGCCAAGATCAAAATCCAAATACCTTTTTTCATTTACTCCAACTAAACATAATCTAAATTCACATTATTAGAGCAAAAAGAATATTGCATTTGAGCTTCCTTAACACCATCTAGAATCAGGCTATTCTATTGATTCTGAAACCCTTCTTTATAGTACAACCAAACTAGGAAATAACAAAACTAAGAATCCAGCCATCTCCACACACCAAGAATGGTAATAATAAAAAATAATCCTTAATCTTTGATTTTACCTTTCATGGTGCCATCTCATTCTTGAGAGATTCTTTTTGATTGCTTCCATACACTTTCTCTTTTTCGGGACCTATGTCCTATATATGCTCAATGGATTTATTAGTCCTAATAAATTGATTGTCATTAACCATCAAAACACAAATTTAGGGGCCTGGATGCTACCATATGGCATTCCTGAGACCCAATCCTAGATCAGTTCGTAGACTCAATCCATTGCAAGCCGAGTCATTAACACACGGACCCCACCTATTAGTGCACTATTCCATGGACCTAGCTTACCATGCACTATAGACCAAAGTCCGTGGACCCAGTCTATAGACTACAGGTTCACATGTCAGCCTCTATTCTTTTTTAGTAATATAAATCCAAAGGAATATTCCATGGAATATTATCTTTTCTCTCTTGTTTGTCAGTATTTTCTTCTCGATCAAACTTTCAAAAAAGCCTATTCTCCTTCATACAAACTCAATTAAGCCCATTCAAGTTCCTAAATCCGTCTAAAATCAGGCCCTATCTTTTAGTTCCATCTATTATCAATTTGGAGTTCATTTGGTTTGTCATTTTGAATTTTGTTTGTATTTGTTCTATCTCTCTCATTAGACGTAGACGTTCAAAAGTCGTCTCAAAGAGCTAAAGGTAAGAAAGTCGAAGATCAAAATTAAAAAGTGACCAAAGATAAGGCGATCGAAGCTAAAGGAATAGTGGTATAGCAAGAAAAAGGTAAGTTATTCTTTGATCATGTTGAGTTGTTAGGATTAAAATATACAAATTCAAACCCTCTGTGTATAGTTCAGGATCATGCTACTGCACATCGTGAAAACATAGATATAATATCATAGTCGTACATAGCAGAGACATAATAATAGAACACATTTATTGAATAAAAGATAGTTGAATGACCTTAAAATCGACTTTACATTATTAGGCCTCTCAAGGCTTGAACTTTAAGAAAGATAACAAGAGTGGAACAGAAAACTTCGTAGATGACCCATCAATATGTCACAAGCAACCGACAAGGTTCGCTTCCTAGTAACTCACCTTCTCATAGAACTCCCCCTTCATGGCAAATATAGACTAACTAATAGATTTTTTGTGGTAACGGTGAGTACATAAAGTACTCAACAAGTTGTGCATAGAATAAAAGTCTATTATAACTACATGCAAGGCTTATTCCAAAGAGTTGTTGATATGACTATTTTGCATTAAAGAAATATTTCCAATTGAAATAGATTTAAAATGTTAATAAAACAATCAACAATATCTGTTACCAATAAATATGGCATAACAAGTTTAAACCAAACTCCATTACTTCCATTGGTACCCAACCTAAACCAAACTCCATTACTTCCATTGGCACATAACCTCCCTTTCTAAGTTTTATTTTATAAAATCTAACCTTTGATTGAAATTCCCTACCACACACAATATCTAGAGACACAGCTATTCGAATAGGTTGCCACTCTGCAGAGGTTATATACTTTACCCACAAGATATGATCGATATCTTATTGTCATGCAATTACACACTAAGGTATGTGACAAAAAGATCATAACAAAACCTTTTGGTAACTCTATTTGAACACAAATACTCCCAATAAGCCTGGTCTCACTATTCCTCTCTCACACAGAGTAGAAGAATAAAAGGGACTCATCGTTGGACTAGGACCAATCATTGTTCAAGATGTAAAGCCATTGAAACACACATCTTCCACAACCATGTATATAGCTTGGTTATTCTCCTAAGATATGTGAAAACTCGGTATTAAACTAAGTTAGGTCTGGCCCATAACAGACATGTAGTTATATGTTTAGTCCAGTTCAATGGCTTACATATGCACACCCATTTCATAAACAAGTTCCATATATCATGAGTCAAATTTGGAATTTGCACTTTCAAAAGATATCAGTTATACATGACATGGCTAAGCAAACTACACATATGTAGCCAATCTATGTTGGCATCTATTAGCAACCAACTAATAATTATCTGAAGGATTGAGATGGCAAATAGAGAGGGTGAATGGTCGCAAAATAAAATTTTTCCCGCAAAATACTCCAACTAAGACTCAAAAAGATCACGCAAAAGAAATCATGAACAACTAGACAACTATGTATACTCCCTAGCTTGCATGGATGAGAACCATGAAATATGTGGGGAATTTTAAATCACAATCCTAGTTTTCAAGTATCCAAACAAAAAGGAATCAATTGTTTTCAAGTGTCCAAATAAAAAGGAATCAATTCAACCCTTTTAGAAAGGAGATTAAGCCAAATCACAAAAGTCACTTTCAGAAAAGTAAAAGCAGATTTTCCAGAAATTGTCCTTAATTGGAGCAGGTGGTTAGTGGACTTCTGTTGCTTTATAAATTTGAGAATTTTTTCCTATGAGAAAATGAGTCATGAACCACTCCACTAAAAACCACCTCAAAACACCTTGTAGAAAAATCAAATACCATAGACTGTCAGAAACTTCGAACAGAAAGTTTAGGACTCGGTATTCACATCATGGCGCCTAAACGGTGCAACCAGTGGACTCCTCAATTTTTCCACAAATGGACATGGAAGTCACGCACCTTCTCCAATAAGAATCACTCAAAAATTATTTTTCTATATTTTTCTAAAAATCAAAATCTGACTGCTGTGTGAAAAACAAGTTCTAGACAGAATTGCAACTTGATAGAAACTTGATCTCTAGTCTATTCTAGGGTGCAAGAGAAATGTAAAACTATATGAGCACACTCAAGATATCCTAGATCAACAGCATTTAGAAGGAGGGGAGGTAAATCCAAATTGCGAGAAAGTAAATTGCAGGAATTTAAATGTTAAATTTAAGACATAATGTAAATTCAAGTATGAATGAAAAAAATTTGTATTTCTAGAAGGGGAGGTTTACAAAGTCTCACAACAAAGTGGGCAAATCTCAAAGAAGTATAAAAACCTCTACAACCTTCAAGAGGAGGCTACCCCTCCCCCTCTATTTATACTACTCTTGGGCCACTTACCATCCTTGGATGAGTCTCTCAACCCTAGAGTATTCATCAAAGGGTTAGGATTAACCCACTCATACAGCTATGCAAGGGCTAACCCAAAACCTACACACGTAATGGGTTTTCTTACACAGTTTTCAAAGCACACTACCTAGACCCGCTATCCTATCAACTAGACCATGATCCAACGGCCCTCATCGATCCACGCGGCATCTAGCTAGCATCATCGCCTTTTCTTGTCTTCTTGGCTTGCCCGGACTCTGTCTTCGATCATCTTCCGGTGATCTTCGATCGTCTGGTTCTTCGACACACCTTGCCTAGTCCCGGTTATCCTCCGCCTCACCATGACCTAGCACTGTCGTCCTGCATCCATTAAAGACAAAGAAAACCTATCACATAGCAATGTCTAAAAGATATGCAATAATCATCACAAAATCCTTAATTAAAATATTAACGCTCAGGAGATCCGGTGCTACCGCTAGGCCGGTAGCACCGCTCTACCATGGCCAGTAGCACCGAAAAAGGCAAACAAATTTCAAATTTCTCCAAATTGAAAATCCAATTCAAATCAAACTCAATTCCAAAGTAAACCAAGCTCAAATTTAGTCAAATACTCATCACACACAAGTATAGACCTCCACATGGTCTTTCAATCCCCCCCTTGATGAGTATGTTGACAAACACAAGAAAAGGCATAAGTTTTGAGTTTGAAGAAAGATAGAAGAAAGTAATTTGAATGCAAAACCAAACTTGGTTCAAAAGGAAGAAAAAGAAATCATGACCAAGTTGGCGAGAGGAAATTTTGAACTATACTCAAGAAAGAGCAAGTTTTTCACAAAAACTCTAAAATCTAATTAGAAGTTCAAATGCTTTTATGATATACAAGAATTAGCAAAGTTACACCAAGATCAAAAGAACCAAAATACATTCATATTTTTCTAATGATGCCTTTTTCTACAATTTCTCTCCCTTTTGGCAATATAGGCATCAAGATGGCATTTTCTTCCCCCTTTTTTTGTTTTTATATGCAAGGAATGCAACCTGATGGAGCTTTGAAAATTATCTAAATAATTTTGAAGACAAGATATGACACCAAGCTAGTCAATTTCAAAGTTAACTAAACTATAATATGTCCAAGTGTAAATAAGAAACTTTGCTCACAAACTTTGTTTTGAAAATATCATTATTAGCAAGATTTGACATGAGAAACACTTAGTATTAGTTTTAAAACTAGAAGTAAACCATTCAAAGGATCAAATGGAAAATCTAGAATTCAAACTACTCAACACTTTGGGGAATCTAGGAGTACATACAAGGTCCTTCGAGATTATTTTCCATGTAAAACAAATTTTTCTTTAATACTTTGAAAGACATAGTGGGGTGCAAATGTGTAACATTATTTGCATTCTTTACCCACATATGTTTGATTTATTTTGTTAGCAATTTTCAAGCAATTAACTTAAGCCATATTCGATCATCTCAAGAAGGACTTTTAAGAGAATGATCTTGGTCATACACAACACATTCCAAGTTCATCCCAAGAGCAATGAGATGCTTTCTTGTAAATATGAGGTGTTGAGTCTAATGTGCACAAAAAGAGTCAATTTTGCTTAATTTTAATTTTAGCACATTGATTGATAAGCAAGTGAAGGTCTCAAGTATGGATCACACAAATTTCACCCAAGTTGATATATGGACTCTAGAGAACTCCAAGATTTCATAAATCATGGCAAATACACCTAAAGAAGAAACTTAACAAGTAAAAGCAGCATGTTTCATCAAGTTTTTAAAGCTTATTTTTCAAGTTTTCCAAGCTTAGCAAGATAAATGAACTTGGACATATCTAAGTTAGTCAATTTCTTAAAAAGGTAACATGGTGTATAACATGAAGAAAAGATCATTTGCATAATAGACAAAGCCCATAAAACAGAAAATAAATTCTATATGCAATGCATGAAGTAGTTTCTTAAACTCTCCCTCAACATGTGATTCAATTTTAAGCACAAAACTGGTTTAAGTTTAGTTATTAATAAGATTAAGCTCAAAGAAGATCCAAATAACTCAAATAAAACCAGAAAGATAGAATGGAGAGAAAAAGCTAAGAAACTGCAAACTGGGTGGCTATAGAGCATAGAAAAGATAGTAGAGAACACTACGGCTCAGATTCGCTCTTATCTTCTGCAATGACTGACATAGGGAAGCTGCCTTTAGATCCCAAACTAAGGAGTGTACACAGAGAAAGGAAAAAACTATAAGAAGATATATAATATATAATATACAAACCAGCTTCCCCTAACAATAGGCCATAAGGGCACACAACTCCAAGCTCACTCCTTAAGGCAACAAACCTAGAGCTATCCAAAGGCTAAGTAAAGATATCAGTCAACTAGTGATCATTCTCCACAAACTAAAGCACTATGTCTCCTTTCTCCACATGGTCTCTAAGAAAGTGATATCTAACATCAATGTGCTTGGTCCTAGAGTGCTGCACTAGGTTCTTAGCAATGCAGATAGCAGAAGTGTTATCACAGAAAAGTGGAACACTCTCTATCTCTACCGCAAAGTCCTGCAAGGTCGATCTCATCTAGAGCACCTGGCTGCGGGCTATAGCAACTAGCTGCAACAACATACTTGGCCCCAACGGTAGACTGTGCAACTCCGGACTGCTTCCTAGATGACCAAGAAATAAGAGAAATGCCAATGAATTGGCAAGTGCCAGAAGTGCTTTTCCTATCTATCCTATAGCCAACAAAGTCAGCATCGGAAAATGCTCTAAGAGATAGACAAGAGGAAGAAGAGTACCAAATACCATAATCAATAGTAGCTCGAAGATACCTAAAGATGCACTTCACCGCCTGATGATGAGAGGTGTAAGGAGAAACCTGAAACGAGTGCACATACACATGGCAAAGTGTATGTCTGGCCGTGAGGCAGTGAGATACAAGAGGGAGCCAATCATGCTTCGGAACTCCTTTTGATCAGCAGGCTCACCATCCTCGTCGAGCTCGAGGATAATAGTGGTGGCCATAGGAGTCATCACAGGCTTTCCATCAGACATATCAAACCGTCTCAAGAGATTCTGAGTGTACTTACCTTGGTGTAGGAAAGTACACCCTCCTAGGTCTGCTTGATTTGGAAGCCAAGGAAGTAGCTCAACTCACCCATCATGCGCATCTCAAATTCTATGCTCATCATCTCAAAAAACTAAGACACAAGAGACTGAGATGAGCCACCAAAGATAATATCATCCACATAAATCTGGATGAGAAGGAAATGAGAATCCTGATGTCTGATTAATAGAGTTTTGTCTACTATACTTATTTTGAAACAATGACTGAGAAGATAGGACTTAAACCTCTTATACCAAGCTCTAGGGGCCTACTTAAGTCCATACAAGGCTTTGGAAAGCTTGTAGACATGGTTTAGGTACTTGGGTTTCTCAAATCCTAGAGGTTGCTTAACATAAACCTCTTCCTCAATGAAGCCATTGAGGAATGCACTCTTGACATCCATTTGCTAGAGCTTAAAGCCTTGGGATGTAGAGCATGCAAGCATGATTCTAATTGCCTCTAGTCTAGCTACAGGGGCAAAGGTCTCCTCAAAATCAAGACCCTTAACCTGAGTGAAACCCTATACAACTAGCCAAGCCCTGTTGCAAATGACAACTTTATCCTCACTTTGCTTGTTTTTGAACACCCATTTAGTCCCAATGACATTATAACCAAATGAGGGCTCTACAAGCTACCAGACTTTGTTTCTCTTAAAGTTTTCTAGTTTCTCATGCATAGCAATAATCCATGATTCATCGGACAATGCATGAGTAACATCCTTTGGTTCAAACGAAGCAACAAAGGCAGAGTGAAGGCAGAAAGAAGATAAACCTAATTTTGAGCATGTCACATGCTCAAAATGATCACCAATGATCTGACCAGGTGGATGAGATTTTTGGATATGATGGGGAGGACTAGAAGCAGAAGTGGCATCTACCTCTTGAACAGAAGAGGCAAGAACTCCCAGACGGTTCAATCCTAGAACCGTCTGGGATAAAGTCATCCCAGAGCCATTTTATTATTTTTTTGCCGTACAAACATATATGTCATGTATTAAAATTAATCATAATACATACATCCCATTTAGTATAATATACATACACCTGATTAATTTTAATCAATACATCTCAGTAATTATAATTAATGCACATCTCATTAATTATAATATAGGAACACTTGGTATATCCATAAAGACCTCATGACACTCCACTTACTTATTCTTTTGTATAAAAATTAGCCCTTCGCGATGATCAACACGTGTGTAGCTAGCTTCCTCAGGTTGGTCTTCCCGGATTGTGACGTCGATACTAACAGGAGGCAACTCGTCGAACTGATTATATTCTTCCTCATCTACCACACTCTCAACTCTGACAATCTTCCTTTTTCCCTGAAGAACAATGTGGTGCTGTTTGTTGGACGGGTCAGTTACGTAGAAGACTTGAACAAATTGGTTGGTGAGAACGAATAGTTCGTCTTGGTATCCAACACGTTCAAGGTCCACAGTTGTGATGCCATACTTGTCAACCTTCATATGCTGCAGGTTAACCCAACGGCACTGAAATAATGGGATCTTAAATAGTACATAGTCAAGCTTCCAAATTTCCTCAATGAACCCATAGTACGAGCTCCATGTCGATCCAATAGTATTCAGTGCATCGGTGCGAACACCGCTGTTCTGGTTTGTGTTCTTCATGTCCTAATCTCTCATGTAAAATGTGTACCCATTTAAGTCATATCATTTCCATGTTACAACCGTAAAAGCTGGCCCTTTTGCCAACCATGCCAACTTATCACCTAACGTGCTTCCAATAGTGGGTTGTCGATCCTTGAACCATCTATTGAACTGAAGGTTATGCTATCTGATGATCCAGTACTCCTACCTCGTTGGACTCTCTTACTGTAGCCAATTCTTGTGCTCGTCGATATATAGGGCCACAACAACCATGTGTTGCAAAACTGTGAAATGGGCTTTCGAGCACGCAACCGGATCAGGCATGATTCTTTTTTTTCGATGGTCCCGATGCCCTGGAGCCTCCCCTTATGGCGAGATCAAGGCACACCTATTAGTTAGACCTGAGCCATGTAATCAACACATAATTCGACGACCTTTTCAGTTGCATAACCTTCGATAATGCCACCCTCCAGTCGAGATCGATTCTGTATGTAGGACTTGAGAATTCCCATGTACCTCTTGAACGGGTACATGCTACGTAGGAACACAGGCCCGCACATTTTTATCTCCTTCACAAGGTGAATAATGAGATGTATCGAAAAATGATGGAGGGAAATAAATCTCAAGATTACATAGAGTCATTACCACCTCGGCCTGCAGAGCATCTAGTCCTTCGGGATCGATGACCTTCTAAGTAATTGTGTTAAAGAAATAACACAACCTTGTGACTGTCTCCTGAACCTTGGTCTATAAAATACTTCTAATTGCCACAGTGATCATCTGTGTCATAAGCACGTGGCAATCATGGGACTTCATGCCAGTTAAACTGAAATTGTGCATCGAAATAAGTCTCTTGTTGGACGAGTAACCGGAAGGAACCTTCAAACTATGCAAGCACTAGCACAATTCGGTTCTCTTAGCCTTGGACAGAGTGTAGCAAGCAGGTTCACAGTATGTTCATCCTTTATCGATTTCTTTCGGTGCTAACTCAGGTCTGATGCCCATATTGAGTAAGAGCTCAATCAAGCTATCACAGATATTCTTCTCTACGTGCATCACGTCGATGCAGTGCCTAACTTCTAGGTGCTTTCAATAAGGTAGGTCTCAAAATATTGATCTCTTCTTCCACATGCTCTTCTCACTGGTTCTCAATTTACGTCCTTTTCCTAGCGCAACATCCAACTTCTTAACCATATCATGAATGTCTCTCTCACTTAAAGGCTTTGGAGCTAAAGCGTCTTTGGTTGTGCTGTCGAATTATTTCTTCATCTTGCGGTATGGGTGATTCCTCCGAAGGAACCTACGGTGACACATGTACACAGTTTTGCGTGAGTGATTTAACCAGACACTCTCGGTGTCATCCAAGTAGTGAGTACATACTTTGGCTCCTTTTGTACTCTGCCCCGATAGGTTAGTAAGGGCAGGGTAATCATTTATGGTGCAGAACAATAGGCAGCACAAAGTGAAGTACTTTTGTTTGTGAGCATCCCATATCTGCACTTTAGGAGTCCACAATGTGCTGAGATCTTCTACCAATGGTGCTAGGTACACATCAATATCGTTCCTAGGTTGCATCGGGCCTTGGATGAGTATAGATATCAATATGTACTTTCGCTTCATAGACAACCAAGGAGAAAGGTTGTAAACATACAGATTCACAGGCCAAGTGCTATGACGGTTGCTCATGTTACTGAAAGAATTCATTCCATCCGTACTCAATCGGAATCTTATATTCCTCGGATCCGCTACGAATTCATCAAACCTCCTATCAATGTTTCTCCACTGCGTCGAATCAGCAGGGTGCCTAATCATTCCATCATTCTTACGCTCATTCGAGAGCCGTCGAAGCAAGTTTGCCTCTTTTGGGTTCGCAAACAAATGCTTCAAACGGGGAATTATAGGCAGATACCACGCCACCTTAGCAGGAGGTCCTTTCTTCACCTCCATGCCCTCCTTGTCATCATTTGATCTATCTTTATGTTTGTACCGAGATGCGTTGCACACTGGACATACATGCAAGTTTGCGTACTATTTACGGTACAGGATAAAGTCATTCAGATAGGCATGTATTCTTTCTACTTCCATTCCCAAGAGACAAAGAACCTTTTTGGCTTTGTAGGTAGTTATCGGTAACTCGTTTCCCTCCGGAAGCATATCCGCTAACAGACCTAACAGCGCCGTGAAACTCTTGTCTGACCAACTGTTGCTTGCTTTTAATTTCAACAGTTCCAGCACGGACGACAATCTTATGTATTTGGACTTGCAACCTAGGAACAAAGATTTCTTCGAGTTGTCCATCAAGCCCCAGATTTTTACGTACTCCCACTCATCACGGTTCCCTTTTGCATCCTGTAGCATCTAATCCAGATTACCATCCAAAGTATAGTCGATATCATCTGAAGTATCGTCGACTTCGTCAACGATGGTAGTACAACTTGGTCTCTGTGTAATTTGCTCTTCACCGTGACTGGTCAAACATGTATACCCCCTTTTGAAACCACATAGAATCAAGTGTGCTTCTATCTGCGCTGGGTTTCGAAACATCCACAGATTCTCATAGTCAATGCATGGACAAGGCATAAATTTTACCCCCTTGTTCAACATATCTTCCTCTGCAGCTCTTCTAAAAGTGGAGACACCATTAATGTACTCGACGCTCACACGGTTCTCAGCATACATCCAGCTTCGGTTCATCTACACTACATATGTAACAATAGGTGTTAAATGATGCATGTAAAAACCAATTACTAATTTAGATTAAAAAGTATAAATGGATATGCACAAAGTTATAGCAAATGTATCTACTTTACATCACAAAAAATAAATTAACTAGCTTCATTTCCCTCTTCACCAAGGTAGATATTAAACATAATGCAAATTTGAACCAATTACTACTTTACATCACAGATAACAAATGGATCTACAACAAGCTAGATGTAGAACACAGCTTCATTTCCCCCAAGCTAGATCTAAAATGTAATTCAAATTTGAAGCAATTACTAAACTTAGATGACCTAGAGTACAAGGATCTACAATTATTGCTCCAAATCTAGGGTCTCTTTCACCAGAGTACCTCTCAATCGCAGCCACCTAAGATATATCTAGCAAACCCTAAAAATACAGAGGTAGTCGAGGCTCTTTGTTCTTTTATAGAAAACAGAATTGATCATCATAGACGGTTTGTGGATAAAACTGTCTGTGATGATCTAATTGCAGACGGTTTGTCTATGATGTCAAGTGACATCATAGACGGGTTTTTCACAAAACTATCTGTGATGTCACCTGACATCACATTAGATCATCATAGACAGTTTTATCCATAAACTATCCATGATGTCCCTTCGTCTTCCTAATGCAGACGCGCGTAGTGTTTCGAGTTGATTATTTCGTCTTCTGAGAGAATTAAAACCATCTGTTCAAATTTCACGTTGGCATCTTGTTTTCCCAATGCAGATCGTTAATTGCAATTCCATGACTATAAGAAGAGAGAGGCTGGTCGACCACCTCGACACTCGATCGATCAGCAACAAAAAAAATCTCCTCCAATCCAACTCCGCATGAGCAACCAAAAGAGCCCCTCCGACGCCTCCTCTATTAGCTCTGCTGGGCCTCCAACAAAGGCCTTCACCTCCGACAAACCCTCTGCCTCCGCCACCTTTGAGACCCCTGCGACTCCTGCAGGAATGGGTACGGCACCACGCCGGCGCCATATCCATGAATCCGCTGGCCACCCATTACTTATCGCATCCACCTCCAGCCGCGTCGAGCAGCACCCCTCTGGCCGCCTCCGCCTCAAGCATCGTTGTTGGGCAGAAGCGTCCACCGCCGGCCTCCTCCTCCTCCTTCTCCACCAATAGCTATGACTCGTTGAAGGGCTATCATGACGGCTAGGAGCTGGAGGATGACCCCGATAGAGCCGGGTTGAGCGAGGACCCAGACAGTCGCAACGACGACTCCGACTCTGACGACGACTCCGGTGACGACGAGTTGACTAATTAAGTAGTCTTTTTTAGTTAAACTTTTGTAGTCTTTTGTAGTTAAACTTTTGTATCCAGCAATAAGCTAGTTAAACTTTTGTATCCAACAAGAAGCTTGTTCTTATATATATAATGCAACAATCTACTTCTTATATTAATCCAGTAGTCTTTTGTAAGGCATGTTTCGCGTGTTTACTGTTTTCAATTGATCATCACAAACGGTTTGTCAAGCCGTGCATGAATATTGCATCATTTTTCCTACGACTTGCTGAGTACTTTTTGTACTCACGGGTTTATGCTTTTGTTGATCAGTTGCAGCAGAAGAACTAGGAAATAATGAGTATCATGAAGAGGAGTACTATGAATACTACGTGGACTAGGAAGGCGTTTCCCTAGACGATTGCCTGTGGCATGTCGAATAGCCCCAGTTATTTATTTTCCGCTGCAATATTTCATTTGTTTCTTAAGCCATAGGGCATGGATGTATGAACCTTGACCATAAGGTCATTTGCTTTAATTAATAATAATTTGCTTCTTCTTAGTTAATTCGTTGTGTGGAATGATATTTCATCTGTGTTACCATTGTGTGCACTAGCGTGATTCTGGAGTGCAGTATACACAAAGGGTTCAGATTTGCAAATCCTGATCCCGACATAGTCCAGGAAAAGCTAGTACACACAGCAGAAATGTTATCACAACATATCCAACGTATTTTATTAATAATCAGAGTTTACAATAATTATGGCACGCAGGCCAAATAAAAGATTACAACGGAAGCAGAATAAAACCAGTAGTAAAACCCAATAGATTCGCCACGAGCAATCAACTAGGGCAGCAGCCTAGTTATCTCGGTCCTCACCACCATAGAGATATTCCTCTAAAAAGATAGAGTAAGCAAGAATCGATGAGTACAAAAGTACTCCGCAAGTCACACAGTAAATGCAGTATCAATGAAGGGTCACAAAGGAAGGCATAATATGGTTTATTTGAGCATAAAGCAATATTTCAAATACCATACTTAATTTTCAATGTGTAATTGATATGGTAAAAACTGTGTTTTAATCAAATTTTCAACATGGGCTCCAACCCGGAGTTTTATCCCAAATTTTCTCGTGTGGACTCTCTCCACATATAAACCACTTTTCTAAAAACTTTTTGAAATCCAAAGTCTAGTTCATGAAAGGCTTGCTCGGCATGCCCATGACCGCGGGTGTGGCTAATTGATTAGTTTTACACTCTATAAAGGTTGTACAACTTTACTCACGAGACATGATTATCTCCTTTTGCCCAAGTACACACTTCCTTTGGTGTATCGGCAGAGAAAATCAAGACAATGCCCCTATAAAGCTTCATCCACGTTGTCATGCCCACTAAGGTTCCACCGCTAGTAGGGTTAAAATCGCCCAGTCCAGAAGCCCTCTCTTGCACCGAGTGGCAGCCTTACTCCTAAAGGATCGAGTTGGCTTAGAGGGGGGGGTGGTGAATAGGCAACTCTTCAAAATTTCAGAATTACCCACTGAACAAATATAGCTTAACTCAAGAGCTTAGCTACCAGAATCAGGAGATCGACAAAAGCACAAACAACTTAAAATCAGCAATAGCAAGAAAGAGAAATTGAGACACAATGATTTATCCCATGGTTCGAATCTCAACTCCTACTCCACGTTAGAGCATTTCTCACGAAGTATAGCTCCTCTAAATCTAGTCACAGTAGCTTTGGTCTCTACTAAGGTGACTCTTTCATCACTCCGGTGAGGTGAGTCCCAACCTTTCACACACAATGGTGGCCTTCCACAAACACCTTTGGACAGGTCACACCACACCTCCTCCAAGCCGTCTAGGAACACTTTGTCCTAAGAGTAATAGACTATCCATAAGTCTTGTCTCTTGGTTCACTTAGCTCGGCACTAACTAGACTAAGTTTGGAGCCAAACACTAAAAAAAGTTTGAGTTTTGAGTTCAAAGTTAAAGCATAGTCTCCTTGTTGGAATGAAAGTTTTAGGGTGTTAAAATGTCAAGGAGATCAAAAAGATCAAAAGTTCTATCAAGGAATGCTCAGGAAATACTTATATAACCATCTACACAGTATATAGCCGTTACACCTACCACAGGAGCCGTTGGAACGTGTCAGACAATCAAAGTAGCCTACACACATTTGCAACGGAATTAGGAAGATTAGACTTCAATATTGGTCCTTTATACTCCAGACCGATATTGTTGAAAAGAGCATTTGCGCTGGACTGAAATAGTTTGGTCTGTCATACATAGGATTTGATTGAAATTTGGTCCGGTAGAAGGATGGGTACTTGAACATATGCACCGGACCTAAAAAATCTGGTCTGCCGAAGATAGAGATAAAAGAGGTTTGTATCAATGGACTTTTTGAAAGAATAGTCTTAGTTCAACCGAGAAGAATACATTTGCGCTGGACTAAATTTTGTGTTAGCGAAAGACGGTCCAGCGTGAATGGTGTACGCTTGGTTTAACTTTCATTCAAAGAGTTTGTCAACAACGGACTTATAAAGGCATGGTCCAGCGAAGATATGACTTGCACCGGACTGAATTTCTGAGAGTATGAGGTTAGTCGGTCATGAATGGTGTGCGCTCAGTTTGATATTTATCAAAGAAGATTTCAACACCGGACAAAGAAGAAATGGTTCGGCGTGGACTTTAATTTTGCGCCAGATGTATTTTTAGAGCACACAAGGATGGTCTGGCGAGGATGGAATTTCTAGTAAGATTACACTAGACTTAATGGGAGAAGCAAAGATATTTGGATCCAGCAAGAACACACACTATCTAATCAGGAAAGGTTGATTTTAGTGGGGAAAACATTTAGAAAGAATTTGACTCCAAGCAGTCTATCTATTCTTAGCTCATGAACCAAACTAGAACTTGAGCATAATCCCTCTTTATAATACGACCATTCTAAAAACTATCCTAGCTACTTGGCTTGAATCATCTTCCAAGCTAGAACTAGTAACAAGGATCCTTAATCTTGACCCTTTTTCTTTATGCCTCCTTGGATACCCGATCAGTAAACTTCTTACTTAGTAATTATTGACTTAATCATCAACACCAAAACCAAATTAACTCTAAAATAAACAATTAGGAGGCCTAGATGCTATCAACACCCATTGCCACTTTAAACCTAATGGCACAACTATCTGTGGTATGTCGCAATATGGATAGCCAGGTCCGTCCCATTTCAGACTTGTGGTAGTACGGTAAGGCTTTACATTCAGCATAACACAGACTGGTCCTTAATTAACTAGGCGAACCTTCACAACCCTTGTGCCTCACGCACCCACCAGTCAACCATTCTTGCTCGGTCCAAACCATATTTTAATTTTTCATTTGATGCTATAGAATCACAAAAAATGATGAAACCATAAGACATAATTTTGTTTAGCTTAAATTCCCCAAAAAGTCCTAATCTTAGTTCTAAGCATGTCTAAGCATATTTCTTATCATTTTAATATTTTATATATATCTTAGGGCTACAACGGAATAGGGCATTCAATTTTCGAGGTGATCTTAATCAATTTGGAGATTAGCTACTTTAATTAAAACTTGGGCTGAAATTATGGTGTTTAAAATTAAGCATGCAATAATTTAAATTCAAAATATAATTTAAAATCTGGGATCAATATGTTCAAGAATGTGTAACTTGCCTTGGTCGAAGGGTTGATGCTTGAGATCGTCGACAGCGAACCATTTTGACTCTTCGAAATCTATACGCGAAAAGCAACCAATTTCAAATAAAATTCAAATAAGTTCAATAAAATAACAAACTGGCATAAATAAGTAATTTGAGATCTTACATGAATTTAGAAAGACAAACAGAGCAAATCGGAGTTCAAACGGGCGAAAACGTTCTCTCGGAAGATTTAAAAGTGCATGAAATAATAAAGAAATGAGTTTTGAATTTTTAAAATTTATTTTCCAAATAAAATTTTCAAATTTTCAGAGTCAAAATTCAGATTTCAAAATTTGAAATTTTTTCAAATTTTTCCCTCATTTTTTTCTTTCTTTTCTCTCTCTTCCTAGCCTTGCTCTAGAGCTTCTCGCCGCGCATCGCTACAGTACCTATGGTGTACTGTTCACCCGAGAGCCATCAATAGACAGAGGGCAAGAAGCCAAAACAAAGAGCCAAAAAGTTAGGGCAAAGGCCAGACTAAGGGGAGCATTGGAAAGCTTGTGATACAACGAACTCAATGGAGGCCATGGCTACGGCGAAGAGGCACAGATGGCCACGCATGGTAGCAAGAAATGGCGATCAACCGGCGACGGAAAAACACAAAATTTGTCGCATTCGACATGGAAAACTTCGAATCTATTGAAGAGATTTGGAGGGGAGAGAATTGCACACCTTGTGACGCGGATGGTTCTTTAGTTGGAGCTCTGAGCCATCGGGGGGCTCGCGAGGACGCCGACGGACATTCGGTTCACGCAACTTGGCTTCTCGATTCTGGGAAAACTAGAGCAGGAGGGAGTGAACCGAGAGGAGGAATGGGTTTAGTGAAGGGAGAGGCACACTGTGCTCACCTTAAATAGGGTTGGGGAGGGTCGGAGGGAAGGAAACCGGTGTGAGATGCACGGTCGGCCAAATGGGAAAACGCGGAATTTGGGTGCGGGCTTTTGGGGGAAATGGCCGGGGATTGAAAGAGTATGACCCAGTGATTGATTTGGCACAAATTTGGAAAGAAACAGTGAAAAAATCGCGAAGAAATTGAAGCTCCAATTTACTCTAATGGAGGGGGGGGGGGGAGACGCTGTGGACTTTGGTTAGAGGTAGGAGAAGCACCTGACAGTGGGGTCTGGTCCCACCGTCAGTTTTCTTTTTTTTCGAAATTATTTTGTGCTGAGAAGAAAAGCACGACGGTAAAAATAGTAAAAAGGTTATAAAAATCCTACAAAAATTCTCAAAAATACTTTAGAATATTTGGGACTGAATAAAATTATTTTCAGAATTTTTCAACTTTTAAATTTTTTGCAGAAATTCCTTTTGTAAAACTGAAAATACACAAAAAGAAGACTTAAAAAAAAGCAAGGTTCCAAATAAATTCCAGATTAAATAAATTAAAGGAAGAAGCAAATTTTTGGATGTCACAAACCCTTGAACCGATAAGAGCATGTACAATGGTATAGACAACTGCTATCTATAACAAGCTAACATGTTATTTATAGACAGCGTTAGAGACAACCCATGCAGTGGTATAGACAGCTCATTTATGAGTAGACAGCTTCTTCCCAGACACAACCTGTCTTGGTTCTTGTGCTAAAGTCGACTCTAGATTAAGAGACAACTCAACTCTCTAGATGCACCCTCTCTCATCTACATCATTTTTTATCCTACATGGCATAACTTAGATACTGCTGATATGAACCATTATACCTTGAAAAAGGTCATCAGTGGCGGTTCATAACTGCCATCAGTGACGGTTTTTGAACAGCCACAGATTGATTATCAGTGACGGTTCTAAAACCGCCACTGATAACATTATCTGTGGCGGTTTTTGGTTAGAACCGTCACTGATAACCGAATATCAGTGGCGGTTCTAGCAAAAAACCGCCACTGATAGTACTAGTATCTGTGGCGGTTGTTGGTTAGGACCGTCACTGATATCCACATATCAGTTATCAGTGACGGTTATCAGTGACGGTTCTAACCAAAAACCGCCACTGATAATCCCACCCAGGAAAATAAAAAACTGACATTTGTGGCTAGCCACAGGAAGCGCTAGCTATGCCCTCTGAGCATAATGAAAATAGCGTACAGAAAATAATCACAGACTGGAGGTAGTATTATATGGTTACTTGCTTATTTTATCTTGTGCCAAAGTGGAACTAAATACAAACACATCATATATCAAAGAATTACAAAAGCATCTGCACCCACCCTCCCTCCCTAGTGTAACATCCCAAATTTTTGATTTATATTTATTTAATATTATTTTATTGCAATTTATGATTTTTGTGAATTTTCTGGATTTATTTGGATTTTCTGAGATTTATTTGAATTACCTTGAATTAAAATATATTGCCTTTTGTTAAGAAATAATTATAAAAAGAAAATTTTAAAATAAAGTTTTGTCAAAAATATTTTATTAAAGTCCAGAATGTCTCAAAGTATTTTTGAGATTTTTCTTGGAATTTTTCTGATATTTTTATTGCCTTAAATAAATCAAATGAATTTCTCAGATTATTTTAAATGGAAAAACCCTGGAAAATCCCTATGAACAGTAACAGGCCGAAGCCCATTACTGTGCGGACCGGCCGTGAATTGGGAGGGGTAACGTGCGCCGTCGGATCGCTATCCAATGGCCATTATCACGCCACGTCATTTATGAAACCCTAGCGCTCCGTAGCCATTAGATCGTCATCGTGCGGCCATCATCAGATCTTACCGATTCGGAAAACCTATCCCCTTCGCACTGTCGGATCGTGATCGCATGGCTGTGGCCCGTCGTCTTCAACCCGGACTCTGAGTTCCACTCGGACGCGCCCGCCCGCCTTGAAACACAGTTCAGTACGCCATCTGGCGTCGCTCGAGGGAGTATTTAAGGTCCTTGGAGCCTCCCGAGGAACGCCAGAGCTTGCGCCACATTTTCCCTACCGCATCGTTGCCGGAGGAGCACCGAAGAAGTTGCCGTAGCTCACCGACGTTCAAGACCATGCCGCCGCATTGTTTCTTCGATTTGCGTTGCCGTCAAGCCGTCAGCCGCCGTGTTCGTTCCATCTTCGGATTCGCCGTAACGAGATGAATCGGAGCCGCCACTTCTTCCTCATCGGAGATCACCGGAACGCCATCGGGAAGGTTTCTTCTTCAAGTCCGGTGAGATCGAGCCACCGCCTCGCCATCGCATCACCCGAAGCTTTTCAACCGTTGGATCTTCATCGGAGCGTCGGGATTTTGGCACGTCGCTTTGGGAAAGGTAAGCGCTTCGATTAAACGTAGGCCATTCGATCTTCGGTGGACGGTAGGGATCGGGCCACGCCATTTAGGTCAACAGTAAAGGCCTCGGTTAAGGATAGCCGTCGGATCGTAGATGAAGGGCTACGGTTGAGCCGCGTCATTTAAGTGCACAGTAAAGTACTCGGGTAAGCGTCGGTCGTCCGATTTAGATCGGATGGCTGCAGTTTAGCCACGTCACCAATTTACCAGTAGCCGTTAGATTGGTATTCAATGGTTCCGATTATACCACGTATTGAACGTACTAATCCGGCTCAGGGCTGACGTCAGCTGACGTCATAATTCGGATTTTTCTTTATAAAAATAATTCTATTAAATCTAGAAATTCAATTTAATTTATTTTTCAAACTTCTAAATGCTATAACTTTTGCATATGAACTCCGATTGAGGTGATTCAAATTCTTAAAAATTTGTAAAATTGAGATATATCCAATGGTAATTTTTATTTGAATTTTTGAGTTCATTTGTTCCTTAGTTTTGGTGTTTATTTGCTATTTCTTCTCGATTCGCGTAGACGTTGAATTGTGTGAGGCTTCGGAGGAGGAGCTAGCAACTCAAGAACAATTTCTAGACCAAAATTAGGAGTTTAACCAAGGCAAGTTGTGCTTTGATCATGTTGCACCCATGTTTGCAAAATTGCTATTTTGATTTACCTTATTGCATGATATTTTATGTGTACAAGCGATTTCAACTTAACTTTGGGATTAGTTAATGTACCCTTTGATTTACACCTACCTTGATATTTGTATGCCATGCTTCATTGTCACCTTAGGTTGGTTACTATAGTTGGTTAATAATGAAATCAACATGGATGGTTAGAGCGGAATAGAGTTGCTTAGCCATGCTCGTCATCACATGTTCATGGAATATTGATTAATAATCTTGACTAATGGAATATGGAATAATGATGTTAAATTGTGTGTCATGTGTGGTCACACAAAGAGATTGAGTTGTTGTGGCGAGGAGGTCACACAACGAGGTTGAATTGTGTATAGCATGTGATGCTTGGTAATCAACTGGGTTTGGTAATCACTTAGATTGAAGCAAGTGGCAAGGGCAGGTGTGCCAGGGTGGGCCCGATGGGCAGAGGGTATGTGCAAGTCTTGCTTTAATCAATCCTAAGGATTTAACCTTGCGAGCCTTTGACCTGAGTCAATCATGCAACCACATGTCTGTTATGGGGCAGCCTAGCTGACTAATTTGCAAATGCTTAACTTGAGTGCTATCGTGGTGGTGTGAGTTGATTGTGCGGAGAAAGCTCACATGGCGCAAGAGGGGGCCTGTTGTGGTGGTGTAACCCTTGGTGTTGAAACCTCGGTGGGTAGCTTGGGTTAAGAGGATGCATTGTAAAGGCTTTGTTATAATCATTCTCCTGTGTGGTGCATGGTTGTATCATGTGGGTAAAGTGCATAACCTCTGCAGAGTGTACAAACTATTCGGATAGCCGTGCTCACGGTATTGAGCAAAGCTCGGGAATTACAGTCAAGGGTTAGTTAATTAAAATGAACAACTGTTATGGGATGGCAGGATGCCATGTGGATAATGGAACTTGATCTAGGATGGAAAACTTGGTTTATTTGAGAATCACTGAATCTATTTACTTGTTATTATTTATTTTACTGTCTTTTCAATCTATGTAATGTTTGTGTTCTTAAATGCTGCTTTATTGCAAATAAACCCTTAGCCTTTCCTTTGGAATAAGCGTGCATATAGCTATGATAGGATTGCATTCTGTGCACAACTTGTTGAGTACGTGCTGTTGTACTCACTCTTGCTTAACAAACAACAACAGTGGAGGAATCATCGCCGTTATTGGAGGAGGACTTTCAGGTGGACGCGAGTCACTAGGCCAATCCTCGTCAGTCGCCTGTGGTGTGCTGATGGGGCATCTACGTCTTTTACTATACTTTCCGCTGCATTTGCTTAAGTTTATCTCCAGTCTAGCCCATGAGGCTGAATAATTGTAAGTGATCATAAGATCATACACTAGTTATATTCAACAAATAAAGTCTTATTATTCTTATCATTGTGTATGATATGATGCTTACCAATGTTAAGCTGTGTGCACTAGTGTTGATCCTGGGACTAGTGCGGCAAAACACAGTGGATTCGAATTGGTAAATTCGGGTCCTTACAGAGGTGGTATCAGAGCATACTGACTGTAGGTCTTGGTCCTAGATAGTTGGTCGTCCCTATAGGTCCTTCAAAATTATTTTCTAAAGTAAAAGTCCTAACCTAGAAGAATAATGTATTCTTAACTTATCTCATTCTTCTATTTCTGTCCTTACCAAAAATTCTTTCTTTCCCCTGCTGAAATTTCTTTCCCTTACCTCTGCTGAAGTAAGTTAAAATCTTACCTGAGTTATCTTAAGTAGAAAATGATATACCACACTTTAGGAGATGGCATTGAGTGCCTGTTGCTACCATAAAGATCACGAAGGAAAGAATCATCAAGCTCATGGAAGAGCGGATCAATGAAGTGTATCAGGAGCTAGAAGACTCAGTGCTTCAAGTAGCTAGTTGAGACTCATGTGTGGGAGTCGCGTTTCCTAAGTTAAGGGTGTCGCCTATGTAGACGGTAGTTTTGTGTGTTTAGGTTGAATTGGTTCTTCTTGATTGCTGGGTGTGCAGTATGTGTTGCAAAGTTTTTAGGCTTATATAAGCAACCATACCAAGTTTCTAATATTGATTGCTTAAGTTATTGGGTTAAACCTAATTCTCCTGCTTTAGGAATTCTTGCATCTTATCTATGTTGCTTCTACCTTACCTAACCCAAAAAGAACTCAGCAGATGGTGAACACTCGTGGTAACAATGGAGCATCAGGAAGTGGCCTTCGTCGGAACGATAATTTCAATGGGGAAGCTTCACCACAGCCAGCATTCCCGGTAGATATGCAAAACTTAGGAGCTTTCTTAGCCGCGCAAACCCAGCTTATGCAAACGATGATGCAACAAATGCAAAATATGACCAACCAAGCTGTAGGAAACAACAACATACAACAAGGCAATAATGGGCCGCATTCTCATTCTAAGCTGTTGGACTTCATGAGAACCCGTCCACCAATATTCTCGGGCAATGCTAATCCTTTGGAGGCCGAAGATTGGTTAAGAACCATTGAGAGAAAGTTGCATATCACACAGTGTGAGGGCACCGAGAAGGTGTTGTATGCTTCACATCAACTAGAAGGAACTACCGCAGAATGGTGGGAGAACTATTGCGCAGCATAGGAAACCCCACAGGAGATTACTTGGGAGAAGTTTACAGTTGCCTTCCGTCAGTATCTTGTACCTGAAGGAATGATGGACCTCAAGAAGGAGGAATTCAGAGCTCTGAAACAAGGAGGCCAGTCAGTGGCAGAATACTTGAATAACTTTACTCAATTGGCGTGTTATGCACCAGAGGATGTGGCCACAGATAAGGCTAGACAGTCCCGTTTCTTGAAGGGTTTAACCACGGATTACGGTGGGGTGATCACCCACAACTTTCACGATTTTCAGAGTTAGTTAATAAAGCTTTGATCCTTGAGGATAAGCGTAAGGAATTGGGTGAAGATCGTGGCCAGGATGGCTAGTCAGCGGGACGACCTAATCGATTTATGTTGAGAATGACACCTCAACAGTTTGCGAAATTCAGCCCGGTCTACCAACAAGACATCAACTCCATCATCTCGCCCACTAATCGAATTTTCAAACACCGCACCGGGAGGTAACTTGCAGCGGAAGTCGTGATCTACTATCAAGAAATGCTTCTCTTGCAATGAACCAGGACATTTCGCTAACAAGTGTCCGAAGAAGAGAAATGTTACCCCAGTTCACTTCAATCTGGGTACTACTCCAGCTAAAGCCCTAGTGACAGGAGGAAACCGAGTACCAGTGCAGTCGGGAGCGTTGCCTCAGACGACAACGCGTGGAAGGATCAATCATATCACGACAGACGAGGCCCAGGACACCACAGGCGTTGTGTTGGAAGTATTCGACGTCGACATCATCGTTGATCCACAAGAAGATGACTCTCTCATCGCTAACCAAGATCAGGAAAGCGAAGACAGCTATCCAAGAGCCTGCAACCCACCGTTCGATATCTGCGGTGAAGGCTGTGAAGAGGAGGATTAGCTAGACGTTAGAGTCGCGTTTTTCTAGTCAATGCTTCGTCTAGGGTTTAGTTGCCAGTTAATGCCCCCGTTATTGTAAGACCCACGGGTCCAATTTTTGCAATAATGGGATATGTCGGGCAGTGTTCCAAATTTAAATTGTGAGTTACTTCCTAGTCATGGCCCGAACTACTATGATCTGTGCAAACCAGCTATTGACCTAGCTTGAGTCATGAATATGATGAATAAGGTGTTCATGGAATATTTGGATAAATTCGTGGTTGTCTTCATAGATGATATCCTTGTATATTCCAAGACAAAAGAAGAGCACGCAGAACATTTGAGATTGGTTCTGGAGAAGTTGCGAGAACAACAGTTGTATGCCAAATTCAGTAAATGTGACTTTTGGAAGGAGAAGGTGGAATTCCTTGGCCATGTAATAACCGCTAAAGGAGTTGCCGTGGACCCAAGTAAAGTGGAAGCTGTGATGAATTGGTAGCCGCCAAAGACAGTTACCCAAATCCGTAGTTTTCTGGGAATGGCGGGATATTACCGTCGATTCATAAAAGGATTCTCGACGATTGCAAGACCTCTTACGCAATTGTTGAAAAAGGAAAAGAAATTTGCATGGACGCCAGAGTGCGAAGAGAGTTTTCAGGAATTAAAGAAGCGATTAACATCTGCACCTGTGTTAGTATTGTCAAATGCACAAAGCAGTTTTGATATTTATTGTGAAGCCTCAAGGCAGGGTCTTGGTTGTGTGTTGATGCAGTATGGCAAAGTAGTAGCCTACGTGTCAAGACAGTTGAGGCCGCATGAAGGAAATTATCCGACTCACGATTTGGAGTTAGCTGCTGTAGTGTATGCTTTAAAGATATGGCGTCATTATCTCATTGCAAATAGATGTGAGATATATACGGATCATAAAAGCCTAAAGTACATATTCACCCAGTCAGATCTTAATATGAGGCGAAGAAGATGGCTAGAATTGATTAAGGATTATAATGTTGGAATCCATTATCATCCTGAAAAAGCTAATGTGGTAGCCGACGCCTTGAACCGTAAAAACCACAGCGTGAATTCGTTGGTAGCAAGCGATCAACCGGAGTTGTGTGAGGAATTTCAGAAATTGAGATTAGAAGTAGTGCCGCAAGAATTTTTAGCTGCCATAGAAGTAAAGCCAACCCTAGAGGATCAAATCAGAGAGAGGCAAAGTAAAGACGAGAAGGTCAGCAAGATCAAGTCCAAGAAAGAGGAAGGTTTAGCTGAAGATTTCTCTGTAGATGAGCAAGGAACTTTGTGGTTTAAAGGTCGAATTTGTGTGCCAAACGAGAAGGAACTTAAGCAATTAATTCTTGAGGAAGCACACAATTCTAAGTATTCTATTCACCCAGGGAGTGCTAAGATGTATCAGGGCCTTAAGAAAAGATTCTGGTGGCCGAGTATGAAGCGTGAAGTTGCAGAGCATGTTGCATTGTATGATGTGTGCCAGAGAGTAAAGGCGATGCATCAAAAGCCTGCATGACTCTTGCAGCCGTTAAAGATTCCTGAATGGAAGTGGGAGGAAATTGGTATGGATTTTATCACTGGACTGCCCAAGACTCAGAGGGGTTATGATTCCATATGGGTCATCATTGATCGGTTGACCAAAGTTGCTCACTTCATTCCTGTGAAAACAACCTACTCAGGAGACCGATTAGCAGAACTGTATATGTCCAGGATCGCATGTTTACATGGTGTTCCTAAGAAAATCGTATCGGATCGAGGTACCCAATTTACCTCAAGATTTTGGAATAAATTGCATGAAACAATGGGAACTCGTCTGAATTTCAGTACTGCTTATCATCCACAGACGGATGGCCAAACAGAAAGGGTAAATCAGATTTTGGAAGATATGTTGAGAGTTTGTGCAATATCATATGCTGCATCTTGGGATAAATGTTTGCCATATGCAGAATTTAGCTACAACAATAGTTATCAGGCTAGTTTGCAAATGTCACCATTTGAAGCCTTATATGGTTGGGCTTGTCGTACCCCATTGAATTGGAATGAAACGGGGGAGCGTTCTGTGTTTGGGCCTGAGTTGCTCAGAGAGGCTGAAGAACAAGTTGCCATGATCCGAGAAAGACTGAAAACAGCACAGTCGAGGCAGAAGAGTTATGCTGATAATCGCCGTCGTGATTTGAGCTTTGAACCCAATGACTTCGTGTATCTTAGGGTTACTCCCCTCAAAGGTGTAAAAAGGTTCAACGTCAAAGGAAAGCTCGCACCTAGGTATATCGAACCATTTAAGATCCTGAGCTGCCGAGGAGAGGTTGCGTATCAGTTGGAGTTGCCACAATCATTAGCAGGAGTACATGATGTGTTTCACGTGTCGCAGCTTAAGAAATATCTTAGAGTGCCAGCAGAACAAACACCATTAGAAGCTATCGAGCTGCAGGAGGATTTGGCTTACAAAGAGCAGCCGATTAAGATTTTGGGTGTAATGGAGCGTAGGACCAGAAATAAGTCTACTCGCTTTTGTAGAGTTCAATGGAGTAACCATTCGAAAAAAAAGCGACACAGGAGCGTGAAGAAGATCTGGCGAATTCCCAAACCTATTCTCTAGTCACCCTAAATCTAAAATTCGAGATTCCGTTAAGGGGAGGTTTGTAACATCCCAAATTTTGATTTATATTTATTTAATATTATTTTATTGCAATTTATGATTTTTGTGAATTTTCTGGATTTATTTGGATTTTCTAAGATTTATTTGAATTACTTTGAATTAAAATATATTGCCTTTTGTTAAGAAATAATTATAAAAAGAAAAGTTTAAAATAAAGTTTTGTCAAAAATATTTTATTAAAGTCCAGAATGTCTCAAAGTATTTTTGAGATTTTTCTTGGAATTTTTCTGATATTTTTATTGCCCTAAATAAATCAAATGAATTTCTCAGATTATTTTAAATGGAAAAACCCTGGAAAATCCCTGTGAACAGTAACAGGCCGAAGCCCATTACTGTGCGGACCGACCGTGAATCGGGAGGGGTAACGGCGCTCCGTAGCCGTTAGATCGTCATCGTGCGGCCATCATCAGATCTTACTGATTCGGAAACCCTATCCCCTTCGCACCGTCGGATCGTGATCGCACGGCTGTGGCCCGTCGTCTTCAACCCGGACTCTGGGTTCCACTCGGACGCGCCACCGCCGACACGGATTCCAGCTGCCATACGCGTCGCTCGGGGGAGTATTTAAGGACCTTGGAGCCTCCCGAGGATCGCCAGAGCTTGTGCCACATTTTCCCTGCCGCATCGTTGCCGGAGGAGCGCCGAAGAAGTTGCCGTAGCTCGCCGAAGTTCAAGACCGTGCCGCCGCATTGTTTCTTCGATTTGCGCCGCCGTCAAGCCGTCAGCCGCCGTGTTCATTCCATCTTCGGATTCGCTGTAACGAGACGAATCGGAGCCGCCACTTCTTCCTCATCGGAGATCACCGGAACGCCATCGGGAAGGTTTCTTCTTCAAGTTCGGCGAGATCGAGCCGCCGCTTCGCCATCGCATCGCTCGAAGCTTTTCAACCGTTGGATCTTCATCGGAGCGTCGGGATTTCGCCACGTCGCTTTGGGAAAGGTAAGCGCTTCGATTAAATGTAGGCCGTTCGATCTTCGGTGGACGGTAGGGATCGGGCCACGCCATTTAGGTCAACAGTAAAGGCCTCGGTTAAGGATAGCCGTCGGATCATAGATGAAGGGCTACGGTTGAGCCGCGTCATTTAAGTGCACAGTAAAGTACTCGGGAAGCGTCGGTCGTCCGATTTAGATCGGATGGCTGCAGTTTAGCCATGTCACCAATTTACCAGTAGCCGTTAGATTGGTATTCAATGGTCCCGGTTATACCACGTATTGACCGTACTAATCCGGCTCAGGGCTGACGTCAGCTGACGTCATAATTCGGATTTTTCTTTATAAAAATAATTCTATTAAATCTAGAAATTCAATTTAATTTATTTTTCAAACTTCTAAATGCTATAACTTTTGCATATGAACTCCGATTGAGGTGATTCAAATTCTTAAAAATTTGTAAAATTGAGATATATCCAATGGTGATTTTTATTTGAATTTTTGAGTTCATTTGTTCCTTAGTTTTGGTGTTTATTTGCTATTTCTTCTCGATTCGCGTAGACGTTGAATTGTGTGAGGCTTCGGAGGAGGAGCTAGCAACTCAAGAACAATTTCTAGACCAAAATTAGGAGTTTAACCAAGGCAAGTTGTGCTTTGATCATGTTGCACCCATGTTTGCAAAATTGCTATTTTGATTTACCTTATTGCATGATATTTTATGTGTACAACTGATTTCAACTTAACTTTGGGATTAGTTAATGTACCCTTTGATTTACACCCTACCTTGATATTTGTATGCCATGCTTCATTGTCACCTTAGGTTGGTTACTATAGTTGGTTAATAATGAAATCAACATGGATGGTTAGAACGGAATAGAGTTGCTTAGCCATGCTACGTCATCACATGTTCATGGAATATTGATTAATAATCTTGACTAATGGAATATGGAACAATGATGTTAAATTGTGTGTCATGTGTGGTCACAAAAAGAGATTGAGTTGTTGTGGCGAGGAGGTCACACAACGAGGTTGAATTGTGTATAGCTTCTGATGCTTGGTAATCAACTGGGTTTGGTAATCACTTAGATTGAAGCAAGTGGCAAGGGCAGGTGTGCCAGGGTGGGCCCGATGGGCAGAGGGTATGTGCAAGTCTTTAATCAATCCTAAGGACTTAACCTTGTGATCTTTTGACCTGAGTCAATCATGCATCCACATGTCTGTTATGGGGCAGCCTAGCTGACTAATTTGCAAATGCTTAACTTGAGTGCTATCGTGGTGGTGTGAGTCCGGGTGTATGGAGAAAGTTCACATGGCGCAAGAGGGGGGCCCTGTTGTGGTGGTGTAACCTTTAGTGTTGAAACCTCAGCGGGTAGCACTGGGTTAAGAGGATGCATTGTAAAGGCTTTGTTATAATCATTCTCCTGTGTGGTGCATGGTTGTATCATGTGGGTAAAGTGCATAACCTCTGCAGAGTGTACAAACTATTAGGATAGCCGTGCTCACGGTATTGAGCAAAGCTCGAATTCTGATCAAGGGTTAGTTAATTAAAATGAACAAGCTGTCATGGGATGGCGGGGATGCCATGTGGATAATGGAACTTGATCTAGGATGGAAAACTTGGTTTATTTGAGAATCCTTGAATCTATTTACTTGTTATTATTTGTTTCTTGTCTTTTCAATCATGTAATGTATGTGTTCTTAAATCTGCTTATTGCAAATAAACCCTTAGCCTTTCCTTTGGAATAAGCCTGCATATAGCTATGATAGGATTGCATTCTGTGCATAACTTGTTGAGTACGTGCTGTTGTACTCACCCTTGCTTAACAAACAACAACAATGGAGGAATCATCGCCGTTATTGGAGGAGGACTTTCAGGTGGACGCGAGTCACTAGGCCAATCCTTGTCAGTCGTCTGTGGTGTGCTGATGGGGCATCTACGTCTTTTGCTATACTTTCCGCTGCATTTGCTTAAGTTTATCTCCAGTCTAGCCCATGGGGCTGAATAATTGTAAGTGATCATAAGATCATACACTAGTTATATTCAATATATAAAGTCTTATTATTCTTATCATTGTGTATGATATGATGCTTACCAGTGTTAAGCTGTGTGCACTAGCGTTGATCCTGGGACTAGTGCGGCAAAACATAGTGGATTCGAATTGGTGAATTCGGGTCCTTACACCTAGCATCAAATAGAAATTGGTTACAATGTTACATACCTCAAGCTGTTCATGAAGCCGCTTTTGAAGTTCCAATTGGAGACGCAATGCTTCAGTGAGATCAAAACTCCTAAAATAGAATACAAAAACCTTAGAACCCCATAACAACCAAGTAATTTGCGGATGCCCATGGAACTTGGCTAAAACAGTAGGCCATCCCATATTTGCAATCAGAATAGAGCAATTGTAACAAAGGCCAATCCTGCTGACCAAAAGATTAGAGCCAATCCTGCTGACCTCAATGGAAATCTTTTGACACACTTAACTAACCCAAAGAAATTACTGGATTTCATACACCAAGTTTCGCTTAGAACTCATGGGGTTATCAACAGTATAAATGGAGAGAGTAACATGCCGTGATCAAAGACTACTATTGGAAACAACTTTGGTATGCCTACCTAAACAACTTTTTCATTGACATGCTTTGTAACAAACAACAAGATGAAGGCCCATACCAAATAACCATAAAAGTAGCACTAAGCAAATGATTCTTTCAGAAATTGAAGGCGACAATATGTCATTTTTTCTTTGAAAGCATTGGAGAACAATTAAATATGTTCACCATCACAAAAGAAAACACGCTTAAGTAGTCATAGGAAGGAAATTAAAGGAGCACTTCAGGAATGCATTTCAAGAGACATGGCAAAGAAAAATTGATCACACCACAAAAAGAGCATCTTATGATTCCTACCCTTTCTAAGGCCAGCGGTCATCTAGATCGAGCTTCTTGACAAAGATCTGGATGTCTTGTGGTCATGACATCTATAGGAAAATTTATTCGTAATTAGTGTAAGACAAAAATTCCACGAAACCCGGATATAGCAAAATTATAAACCAAACTACACTTGTTGGTTACGAGGTAACTACTAACTTATGGGCATTATTTGCTCTTGAGCCATATCAAGGTAATATCTAAGTCTCCATGTCAAATTATCTGGTTGTGGGTTCATGGCAATGCATAAGAAACATCATATCTCCACCATTAATGGTTTTGATTTGAACAGCATAGTCTATATAGTAAAAAGCATCTACCGTGGACCAAATGCCACCTTTCTACGTCATTCAACACTATCACCTAAGCAGGAATCGAATGAGTTTCATGAATATCTATTGGAAATAATGAATCTTTTCTAAGCTACTTTCAGCAAGGAACATAGTGTTATAATGAATAGCGATTGCCACTATCACATAAGCAGATTTTGCTCAACAAAATACCTTTAATGTTTGATCTACAACCTATTTGTACTTTTGTTATTGCAAGCAACACAGTTTTTCATTGTCCCTATTCACTGAACTATTTTTGCTGACATTATGATCATATACATGTTTCTAGATCAGACATTTTAAATAAAATAAAACACAAGAGTGCATTCATCATCAGCATTATCAAGACAAGTTAAATGAGTTTCATGTAGGTTGCAAACTTACCCTTTCTGGTCAATAGATGGTATATCCTCTTTTGAGGCCGCCTTCTTTTCTGAAGAACCTGAAAATCTCAAATTGATGAACAAGGCACAGTATTAAAGGAAACTGCAACAAGAAATATACAGAACATAGAATACAAGAGAAGTGGAACATGGCAAACCTTCAGATAATTACAGTGCGTATTGAGTCTGATTCGTATTTCTACAAAACAGGTTAACTCAAAATCAAATAGAAGAATATATTTTCTTTCATTTCAATAATATCCAGCAATAGAGCCAATTGACAGACCTGAAGATGACTTTTTACATGATAAATGGTCAAATTATTTGCCTTCATTAGCTTCAGCACACCCTTAGGAGTAACTTCTGTACAAATTTAAAATAAATGTAAAAAATTATAAGTTCAATCATGGGAAGGAAACAATGTATTAAAACTATGTAATAATCATTATGCTTACTATCAAATATCCAACAAGTTAAGTAAAATTGTTGCTTCAAGATTCAACATATCACTACCTTGCAGTAGATCCTTCCCATTGATGACGATGAAGATGTTCTTTTGAACTTGAGTGATGCACACACATCGAGTTCGAAATCCATTCACTGGCTCAATCTCAATTATAGCAATCAACATTTTTCACTTGGTTAGTTTATCAATCTAACCAAGTAATTTTTTCACTTGGTTAGTTTATCAAACTATTACAAACACATGAAATAACTTCATATGGAAAAATAACCATGTAAGGCAAACACATGAAATATTTAGAAGTGTCACTCGCATGTGTGTGTTCCTGAAGAAGACAAACGTACATGCTACACTAGCACAACCACCGACAAAAGAAGTGGTCCACCGACAAAAGAAGTGGCATTGACAAAAAAAGGGGTTCTCATTTCAAAGGAACAAAGAGTTATTTACACTTTGTAATGAAACAAAATTGAAGTAACAAAAGCCTAAACTAGTTTTCTAAACTAGAATCCTATGGGTCTTCGGAGGTTGGAGACACGTGATGTGAGACATGAGTATGGAGGAGTGGATCGTTGTTGTCTTCGTCATAAAACTCGCCTTTTTTGTTGATTACTTCCTTCATGATGAAGTAGGCGGTGTACTGAATAGCTTGGATTTCAGAATGAAGCGATCCTCTAGTAGACAACTTGAGGCGTTGTAAGTATGAAAAACAAAATTAAGAGAGTATATAGAAATTGAGTGGTGCGAATCAATGTGTCATGTCAGCATGACTGACCTCCACGTCATTGTCTTTTATTGTGCAACCTAAGATTTCGCGCATGTCTTGGCACGAAGTACCCACATAAATTTGTTCCTTACGACTGCTTGTGACACTGCAAAAATCGAATGAACTAAGATGTCGTCGAAGGAGCTATTTACTATGAAATACGATATAAGAATATTCCTTTCGTGCGTACCAGAAAGTTAGCACGGATTGTAAGGGATTTCTTGTATGGGCGGTGTCTCGTGCTCTTCTGACAATATCTTTTGAACGCGTCATTCATTAAACGTGTCATCACTTCAAAGTCTTCTTTAGGTTTATCCAGTGGATCCATGATCAGCATCTTGCTCTTCTCTGGATGAATTATTATGAGAATCCAGTGGAAGCTAGATGCCATAGTCATTAGTCCTTACATCAGAGTAAATAACGAAATCAACGAGTAATTTAACTAGTTAGTGAGGAACTTACTTAAAATGGTATGGTACAAGTATGAACTCCTTGTCTTGTAGTTTAAGCAAAGCTTTATATATGTACTCCTCAACCTCCTTTGGTACTCTTATGATTTCGGTTTGGGAAACCGTTCCCGGGTCGAGGAATCCCACTGGCCCCTTGGTTCTTCGTAGTTCAATCATCTCGTATCTATATAACGAAATAGTTAGACATGACATTTATCGGTATTACGTGAATGTAGACCAAGATTGATATATTAGACACTTACAGTGTCCAGCATCTCAAAAAACATATGTTGAGGGTGTTGTGATAGAACAAGTTGTGCAAGTTATCGAATTCTATTAAGAAGTAGCCATCGCCCTCATGGTGAAAATGTTCCTCATGGAAAATTGCAGTGATCACCTTCAGGAGTACGTCTTGGTTGGATCGATCCATGTACTATGCATGTAATCGCTGCATCATGGGTGTTAGACTGTTTAACTTCAAATCGGTGACTAAGGGCTTCCCTACCTCGAATTTCAATCTTGGTTGATTATCTTGGTCATCAGACTTTGCCTTGCCCTTACTTTTTTCTCGCACGACATCATACTCGATCTTGGCTTCGCCTGATCTGGCTGATATGGCTTGTCTAATGTGCCATTTTTTGGGATCAGGGGTTCTAAGTTTGTCCTTTGAAGTACCAGGTGCTATAGGTTTCTGCTTTGGAGTACTAACAGTGGCCATCTTTATGGGGTCCTCAATGGATTTCTTTTGTACCTCATCTTGCTTCTTCACCGTTTCACTCTCATGTCTTTGGTGACGGATCGCTGAATGTCTTCGAGGAGAGGCGGCTTTGCATGGTCCAAGACGATGTCACGCTTGTGCCACTGGATGAATGAGTGGACGGCACTTCCTAGAGTTGTTATCTCGTCATTGACAGGTTTTTCTAGCCCGATCTCAGCAAACTCTACAAGTACCGTGTCCACCTGGACCTTTGCATAACCTAGCGCTATCGGGGTATTATGCAAGACACCCCCTTCTTGGCACGGATAAACTACCCTTGTAGCAGCTTGTAGAAATATGTTCATCACGGGCACGTTGAGCTGACAGGGTGTGGGGTCCTGTATGTCGTCCACAGGATAATGGTTGTTGTCCACTTCTGGCAATAGCGTGGATGCGCAACTGCTGTGACGACCTGTAGGGCTGGAGAGAACGTTGTGGGCCTGCGCCTAGCTCAAGGCTTGTTGTACTTGTCGTTAAACTTTTTCTTCAATGGTGCCTTGTAATTCTCGCAAAAGCCTTTCCTTCATCCTTTCCATTTCCTGCTCAGCCCGCTCTTCTTTAGCTCTCTTCTAACTCCTATAAGAGTCTCCGTGATCAGGGAATCCCATCTTCCATGGAACCTTCACCCCGACACCTCGTGTCCGACCGGGGTGCTCTTTGTTTCCTAGGGCCGTTGTTAGCTCGTCTTTCTCCCTGTCTGGGTGGAAAGATCCTTCGGTGGACTGGGCATAAAACTCCTGAACTCTTTGCGTCATTGCTTTGTCTTCACTGCTCTTGAATGATAAACTCCTAGTAGACAAGAGATCTGCCCTCGCTAGCACATAGTGCTTCACTCGGTCTGGTAGTCCAATCAAGGGACTTGTGCCAGTCTGTTGGAGCGCTTCTAATTCCTGCTTCTCCCATTGAGCAATTTTACCCGCGTACCCACTCGTGCCAAGTCTGTGGGGGTGAGTATTCCTTCTTGGGATGCTAATGTGGTCCTCACTGGACTTCCTTGGTGCTTCAGATTGCTTCATCACCACAAACTCATCCCAATATGGCTCTAATCTTGGGTAGTCTCCGATGGTGACGGTTTTGCTTCACATAATTTACGTTCGGCCCGCCTTGAAGTTTCTCCACGCCGCATCCATAGTCATCAATGCATCGCGGCCACGAGTTCTTCGGCTCCTTGAAATTGAATGTTTCTTTGAGCTCTGTCCACAGATCCTCTTTGGTGGCTCGGGGCACTTTATGCCAATCCGAATAGGTGATTGGCACTTTATCCCTTACGATGTACCCGCATGTTGACCTGTATTTTGCTGCTGATTTTCTCGGTGCAATAGGGGCCCCAGTATCTAAAACCTCTGAGATGGTGTACCGGCCTTCAGGCTTCTTAGTTTTCCCTCGTCCTCGGCGTCTTGCAATAGGAGCATCATCTGCAACAGCGGTGGAGGCCTCGGCACCTTTGGTGGTTGGGTGGAGGGTAAGGTACCTGCTCGGGCTCTCCTCCATGATAGGCTCGGTTTCGGGCTCCATTAGAACTACTCAATAGAACGGGAGATATTTGAGAGAGGAAAGAAAATCAATCAATTTGACAATCTATAACTATGCCGAAAGCATATATGAGCAGGATAGACTAACAATTGCTTCTTGGACAAAAGCCCTACTATTTTAGCTTCACTCAATCGTAATTTGCCTTAATAGTTTTGCGAAGTCATTAAATCTTAAACATGGTGAAGGTGGAGGTGTGAATGCGTGATGAACCTTGCGGGTAATTCGGGATGAATATGGAAATATTGTTCTCAATCGAGATAATGAGCACATGATCCACACGATGGGATGAATGCGGAATGAATTCTATCAAGACGTGTTCAGGAAGAAATTTATGATTTTTGCTTACCTTTCTTGGTGAGTTTCTCTTTGCTAATACCTCTTCTCTTTATTTTAAAGGAATAAGATAGAAGATGTACTAACTGAGGACTATATTAGATCCTTAGCTGCTGCCTGAGAACTTAGCTGTTAGCAGCACAAGTGGGTGCAAATAAGCCAGCTATATTGTCCATACCGGTGTCATCCATGAATTAATATAATAGATGAGAATACATAATTCACAAGAAGCAAGAATAACATAGACAAAATAATGCTTAGCAACCTTATGTCATCCATGAATTATGTCTGCTACCTCAAAGAGGGGAGATATGAATAATTTGCTCTCAGATTTAGGGTTTGGATGAAAATAAGAATTTTCACCACAATCACAAAATGGGCTAACAAATAATTTAGTGAATAGGGCCTTGAACCCTTACCACCTTAGCATGCACAATTAAAGAGTTGTTCAGAATTTCACTGTTAAATATCTATGATCAGATTGATAACAGGATAGTCTAAAGCATACTCTTCTATCGAATTATTGCAGTTCAGGCTAGCGACCAACTAATTCTTCTGACCAACCAATCTCAGAATGCCTATTCAGAAATTACTTCTACCGCTAGACAAGTGAATTACTAGTGAACAATTATCTCTAACTCTTGAATCAAAGCAGATACTGAATATCAGTAGATTCTGAATTAACACAAATATTGTGCACACATATGAGAAAGAGATAAATGTCTATTAATCCACTGAATGTGCCCAGACTAGCAATATCTAATGAATGAGTAAGTAGTCTACGAACCAAGCAAACTATCATTTCTACCGAATCTGATGGCGACAAGAAAATTGGATGAAGCAAGCCGACTAACCACAAGACAGTATACTTATCAGAATATCAAGCAGTGATGTAAACAACACTCTCAAGCATGTTATTCTACCAGTTCAAGGCCCAAGACACATAATAATTGTTCTTATCATTATTAACCCAATATCATCATAGAGCAACACCCAAACCTTCAGCCAACAAGAACAAGTGCAGAACTGAAGAAAACTTACAGAAGGACAGCACTCCAAGCATAAAGTAGGAACTAGGAACAAAGACTGGGACCATTCAATGACACACAATCAACTAGTGTTAATTTATATAAAATTGATGTAAACACACTCATGTTTATTGCAAAGACAACTTGAGTCTTGACAGTCTAATTTGAGCTACACGGCTAATATGGGCAACAAAGAAACATTGGAACTACACGGCTAGTAATTCCATTGTCAGGAGCTACTAATTCCATTGTCCGAATTCAGTTCTGGCCTTCGCAAGTTTATCCTGAATCGTTAGCAGCAAGCAAAAGCATTTTGTTCCGACTTTGTTTAAAGTAAGTATCGATGGGGGAAAAGTAATCAGAGAGGAAGGAGTCACAATCAATGGCCAAAAGACAGGAATAGTAATTACTGGAAAGGAAGTAGAACTTTGTATTGTCGTTTTCTGTTTTTACCGCGCATGTAACAAACTCGATCATTGTCTTTGCTTTTCTTCTTTGTAAACCCATTTGGGTATAAAAGCAGAGAATGAATGGAATGAAAACATTTCCGTCAAAACAACAGTAGATCAATAGAATAGTGTAGAACCCTAGCTTTCCTCTACTCGAGTTATCATTTGGTGATATTCTGCTCTTTCTTGCCGAGAATAATCAGTTTTGCTATCGGATCAAATTGAGGTCCTGACAAACTACACGGCTAGCATGAGCTGCTATAGTCAACAATCTAACCTATTATAAATATCTCCAAGATGTCATGCCACAATTTTGTGAGGGTAGGAATGCACTAACCGATGGGGGGATGGCGACTTGGACTGGCGGCAGCGACGGCAAGACGACGAGGTCGAGGACTGCGCGAAGTCGAGGTCGGGGACGGCGCCTGCGGCTTGGAGTCGAGGTCAAGGTCAGGGATGGCGGCTTGGAAAGGCGGTGGGGTTGGGATCCTCCAACGCGGCGTGGAGCTTGGAGTGGCAGCGGCGTCAGCAAGACGATGAGGTCGAGGACGGCACGGTGCGGGAAGGCAGGAGGCGAACGAAATTTTCGGAAGTGAGGAAGGCGGGGTTAGGTTTACGAATATGTATAGTGGAAGAGTATCTGTGGCGGTTAATAATAATAACCGTCACAGATAATATAGTTATCTGTGGCGGTTAATAATAATAACCGTCACAGATAACTATTATCTGTGAAGGATATTATTATTAACAGCCACATATAACTATTATCTGTGACGGTTATTATTATTAACCGCCATAGATATAGTCTACCCCGCAACAGATTATCCAATTATCCATTGGGGCCATTTCTGCCATACAATATTTCCTGACATCATGAGTTCAGCACTATGTAGATACTTTGTACAGTACAACTCAATCAGCAGAAAGTAGGAAAGGCTATATAACTTATTGTCCCTGCCCACAACTACCTATTATCACTCTCTAGGACATGAGCAAGCTCAGATATATGTGGCATGAACAAGTTTATAAAATATGCAAATAGACCATTCTCAGTAATATTTATACTCTGACAAAAAATTATCAGAATCCAATTCAACACATTATAGCATGTAATCGAAAGGAATCATATTTTCTAAACCTTTTCGTAAGAGTTCAAGTATCAAAATCATGCATATTTATTTCCTATTAATTCCACATAAATGTACATTTCTTACATCACATTTCCATTACTTCATATAAATGGCGACATGTTGCCATTACTCCTAGCTAATTATTTTCTTTCACAATTTGACCTTCGTTGTGATCATCGCGATGATAGGTAACTTCTTGAGTGGCTTCTTCCTCGGGCCTGATGCTGTCGTCTACGAAAGGACGCAACTCATCAAACTGGTTGTACTCTTCCTCATCCATGACATTTTCAACTCCAACGATCCTTCTTTTTCCTAGCAAAACTACATGGCGCTTCTTATCTGCTGGGTAGATTATGTAGAATACTTGTGCTACTTGATTCGTAAGTACGAAAAGTTCGTCTCTGTATCCGACATGTTCGATGTCCACAGTAGTAAAGCCGTACTTATCCACCTTGACACCCTTCGGGAGTTGTACCCAATGACATCGAAACACCGGGATCTTGAAAATGCAATAGTCCAGCTCCCAAATCTCCTCTATGAACCCGTAGTAGTTGCTCTTCGTACTGCCTGTGTTGTTGTAGGCATCTATACAGACACCACTGTTTTGGTAAGTGTTCTTGCTATCCTGAGCTCTCGTGTAAAATGTATATCCATTGATGTCATATCCTTGCCATGTCGTGATTGTACCTAAAGGCCCTTTTGCCAACCACCTCAATGTAACACTTGTCTCTTCACCAGACATGTGCACCCTGAACCAATGACTGAACAAACGATTGTGCTCTTTTGTTATCCAAAGCTCTGACTGTCCTCAGTTTTCCCTCCTTAGCTTACCCTTGTGTATGTCCATATACGGTACACATCAATGGATCATTGCAATCTTGTGAAATGGGCTTGTTAAGAACAAAATATTATCGTAAGAATTTGTAGATTTCTTTCCTATTACACCTTTCCCACCTAGCCTACCCTCATGGCGAGATACAGGCACTCCTACCGGTTCGACCTCCATGTAATCGACATAGAACTAAATAACCTCCTTAGTTGCATAACCTTCTACAATGGAGCCTTCCGGCCAAGATCGATTACATACATATTTCTTCAGAACAACCATATACCTTTCAAATGGGTACATCTGATGCAGGAATATGAGGCCGCAAATATTTATCCCATTGACAAGGTGAACAATGAGATGGACTATGATATCAAAAAATGATGGGGGAAAATACATCTCTAGCTGGCACAGAGTCTTTACCACATCAGCCTGAAGTTCATAAAGTCCAACGGGATCAATGACCTTCTGTGAAATCGCGTTGAAGAAGGAACACAACCTCGTGATTGCCTCTCGAACCTTGTCAGGCAAAATACCTCTAATTGCAATAGGGAACATTTGTGTCATCATCACATGACAATCATGAGACTTCATGCCAGTTAACTTCAAATCTTTCATCGATACCAGTTTCTTGATGTTTGCGGAGTAACCAGATGGAACTTTCACACCATGCAAGCACTTGCAGAGTTCTATTTTCTCTTTCTTGCTCAAAGTGTAGCAAGCTGGGGGAAGGTAAAGCCGGCCTTTACCAGTATCTTGAGGATGTAGCTCGGCTCTGATTTTCATGTCTTCTAGATCCCTTCGTGCCTTCAGTCCATCCTTTGTTTTGCTAGGAATATTCAGTAAAAGACCAACCACGCTGTCACATACATTCTTCTCTATATGCATGACGTCGATGCAGTGTCGAACTTCCAAGTCCTTCTAGTAGGGCAAGTCCCGAAAGATGGATCTCTTCTTCCACGTGGTCTTCTCAGTATGGAACCGCGATGTATTACCAGTACTCCCCTTTCCAAGTACAACATTAAGATCCCTAACCATATCATACACCTCTTCCCCATGAAGACGCCTTGGAGCTAAACCGTCCTCCTTTGTCCCGTCGAATTGTTTCTTCATATTGCGGTACGGATGATTCCTGCGAAGGAACCTCCGGTGACGCATGTACACTATTTTCCTCGAGTTGTTGAGCCACACACTAGCGGTTTCATCCATGCCTTTGGGGCATGCTTTGGCTCCTTTATAGTGCGGTAGGACGGGTTACCAAGCGTAGGAAAATCATTGATGGTGTAGAACAACAATGCGCGTAGAGTGAAGTACTCTCGTTTGTACTCATCCCATACCTGTACACCTTCGTTCCACAGTATCACAAGATCTTCCACCAATGGTGGTAGGTATACATCAATATCGTTGCCAGGTTGTCTCGGCCCTTGGATAAGCAGCGACATCATAATGTACTTTCGCTTCATACACAACCAGGGTGGAAGGTTGTATATACACAGAGTCACGGGCCAAGTGCTATGAATGCTACTCATGTTATCGAAAGGATTCATTCCATCCGTACTCAAGCCAAACCTTATATTCCTCAGTTCATTTCCGAAGTTCTCCCTGAAGAGTCTATCGATGGTTCTCCACTGGGCAGAATCAGCTGGGTCTCTCAGTTTTCCATCCCTCTTACGGTCTTCCGAGTGCCATCGCATCAATTTGGCGTGCTTTTTGTTTCCAAATAAATGCATCAAACGAGGTATTACTGGCAAATACCACACCACTTTAGCGGGAGCTCCTTTCTTCACCTCGATAACTTCGCTGTCATCGCCCTTACGCTTGTATCGCGATACTTTGCATACCAGACATGCATGAATGTCTGCATAGTCTTTGCGATAGAGTATACAGTCGTTTGGACAAGCATATATTCTTTCTACTTTCAATCCCAAGGGACATACAACCTTCTTAGCTAGATACATGGTTTTAGGCAACACGTTTCCCTCGAGCGGTATGTTAAGCTAAGAGATGTAACAACACCGTGAAACTCTTGTCGGACCAACCATTGCACGCCTTCAATTTCAGCGGCGAGAGCACCGTGTGCAACTTTGTGTATTCCTCCTTACAACCGGGAACAAAGGTTTCTCCGAATCCTCCATCAAACCCTTGAATTGATTAAACTCTCTCGACTAGTGTAGTTCTCTTACGCATCGCGCAACATTTGAGCAGATTATTGTCGTCATCGATGACCAACCTATCCTCATCGGATCCATAGCGATGTCACCGCCATATTGCCGGCTCGGTAAATCGTCGGCGTTATCATGTTGAAGTATGATCTCCTCTTCACCGTGCCTTGTCCAACTTGTATAGCGGTACAAAACCCTCTGGATCAAGTGCAAATGGATATGGTTTTTGTTAGAAAACATCTTCTCATTCTTGCAATCAATGCATGGACGAGTGTATGTACTCGTCTTCTTTTGCAAAATTTGTTCTCCTCGTGCCCTTAGAAAAACAGATACACCGTCGATATATTCTTAGCTGCAACGGTTCGAATCGTACATCCATCTCCGGTCCATCTACAGTTCATTAATTTAAGCAATTATTAATATCCAAAAATCTTAATTAAATAAATTGTTATTCCAATATTCAACAATATCCACTAACGGGAAAAGATTAATGCTAAGTAAATGTTGCAAACTTAATTAATTAATTTTAATACATACTCATACGTAACCAAAAATTATATATATCCTCCGGAAGATCAACATAATAAATTGCTCATCTCAAAATGCAAGGCAATTTCATGATCACCCATCTACCATATTAACTAAAATTTATTTAACATTCATATCCAACAGTCTTAATTACATAAATTTGATATAAGCTTCATATAAATTCACTAAACAACATTAATGGAGCAATATGTATATGCACGCGCTAATGAAAAAAATAAATGGTAACTAACAAAACAAATTTTATGTGCTGCAATTTCTATATATACTCATACCTAGCCAAACTTAAATATATCCTCCGGAAGAGCAACATAACAAATTCCTCATCTCAAAATGCAAGGCAACTTCATGATCACCCATCTATCATATTAACTAAAATGTATTTTTCATTCATATCCAATAATCTTAATTAAATAAATAAATTTCATATATGTTTGACCAAAAGTTCATCATCTAAGTAAGGTAGACAACTTAATCTAATAGAGCAAGGTAATAAATTCATTATCTACAAATTGCTAAGTAAATAAAAAACAAACTAAATATGAACCTTGCATCTAAACCTTAATTAAGCTAGGAATAAACCTTACATTGCAATTTCACATTACAAATGAAGGGAGGAGACACAATTTACACACCTTGGAACAATTCTAGGAAGTAGAAGCACAATATTTTGGCCAAACGAAATCTGAAATCAAAGAGCTATCTTTTCTTCTCGGGAGGACTCTTTTCTTCTTGGGGAGGAAAATGACCAGCGACTGGTGACAGATTGTATTTATAGGAATAATTATTTTTGGCGGTTTTAAATAAAAACCACCACAGATAATTATATCAGTGGTGGTTCTAAAAACAAACCGCTACAGATAATTTATTATCTGTGACGGTTCCAACAAAAAACCGCCACAAATAGTCCCAACCTTATCAGTGGCGGTTCCAAAAGAAAACCGCCACAGATAAATGAGTTATCTGTGGCGGTTGTTGGATGGAGCCGCCACAAATAGTCCCTGCGTTATCAGTGGCGGTTGCAAATAAAAACCGTCACAGGTAATGTATTATCTGTGGCGGGTTTTGGATGAAACCGCCACAAATGGTTCTCCCGCCAATTTTTGTGTTGACCCGCCACTGATGCATAGATTTGTGACGGTTCCAAAAGAACCGCCACAAATAGGGCGTCATCTATGTGCTGTTTTGTAGTAGATATTGTACATGCTCTAAGAATACAATACAAGTAACACTACAGGAATCCGCAATATTTTCGTCGGCCAAAAGCCGACGAAACTATGGAAAAAGCCGACGAAAATAGCTATTTTAAATCGGTTTTCGAATATTTTAAATCGACTTTTGGCGGAAGAAAAACGACGAAAATCTGATGATTTTCGCCGACAACAGCGAAAATAAATTTATTTTCGACGACTTACGTGTACGTCGAAATTCTTGGTCGATGCACCCGAGCAGCGCCCGGTCTTGACGTGGCATATGTATTTTAAATCGGCAATTATAGTATTTTAAATCGATTTTTAATTATTTTACGACGAAATTAAAGTATTTTCGTCGGTTTTTCGTGTATTTTCGTCGGTCTAACCGCCAAAAAAATGCAAAAAAAGGTCGTCGGCAAAAAAAATATTTTCGTCGGTCTGGAATAAAAGCCGACGAAAATAGTATTTTAATATCAAAAAAAATTAAATTAACATATAAAATCCCAGAAAATTCACAAAAAATCACAACCATCTTATGCTTTAATCCTGTTTGGCTAGTGGTTGTTTCTGAAGCACAAAAATTGTTTTTGTAATGTCCAGATCGTCACACAAGCACAGAAATAGTTGACAGAAGCAATCTTACCCTTCAGCTCAGCACAAAGCAACGGATTCAAAATTAACACCTCAGCATTCAGAATTAACAAGCAAATATGCCATCAAATAGTGTAGGTTAATTTCAAGTAAAATAAACAGCAAGAACTAGATTCTACATCACCTTTCAGCTATTTGTACTGCCATCGTCATTTTCATCTCCAGAAGCTTCATAACGTGGCTGGTCGTACTTCTCACGGAGCTGCTTGATAGGAATGAAGTCCCCAGCTGTGTCCTCGCCATAAAATAAAAATTCAATGTAGGGGTGATCAAATCTTCCCTGTATTATTAAACCGGAAACATCATTAATTCAATTCAACCAAAAAAAGGGATATTTCTTCAATGATAATTAGGTCATGATAAAGGAATATTTCACAACAGTCATGCAAAGGATCCTCAGCAACTTCAGGATTTGCATGCAAGGGTGTGCAATCATGGATTTCATATCAGGACCTGTGCCAGCTAGCCCTGTAAGGATAATAGGTTTGATAAAACATGCCGTTTACCAGGTGAAGAATGAGATACTGAAGTGGATAGAGGATACGAAATGAATGCTGACTTAGGTACAGGAATTGGCTCAGTGTGATTGTATTGAGGCTCTTGTTGGGGATATGACAACGTTCTGTGCAAAGGAGATGCCTTTGGTCCAAGAATAGGTTCATTGGGATTGTATTGTGCTTGAGCATCTTGCTGTGGAGATGAGGATGTCCTGGGCAGTCCGGAATCAGCAAAGTGGGATAAATGGGGAGGTTGAGACCACCAGTTCTTGTTATCCAGACCTTGTTCAGTGTCTAATACAGGCTGCTTAGAATAAGATGATAATAAATTAGAAACAGAGAAATCCAAAAGAACAAAGAATATTCTTTTTCATTGGTGAACTGAAATTTACTTTCTAGCAGTAAGATTAGCAGATGTGTAATATATTCATCCCATTGATCAGACAATAATGCCACTTGGAAGTGTTCCTCAATAAAGCATGTGATATCAAACAGTCTCCCAAATTATAATTTAGTTTTCTGTAGAATACCTAAAACATTCCTTGTTAAAACAAAAACTTGCCATTTAGCAACATGTACAATTTCCCATTTAAAAAAAGTGCACACTTAATAAAGGATCCAGTAGTCCAATGTGGATTGAAGAATCGTATCAGCAAGTAAAGAATTCTAAAGACAAGTGATCAAAACAGATCACTACTTACTTTGTCTAGAAACTAAGCCCCCGTGACCAACTATTCCATGGTGCTTTGGTTCGTTAACAATTCCGGTCAGCTGAAAGCAAATATATATGCATCAGATCAATAGAAAAGCATCAACGGTCAAGAAGGGAGCAAGTGTAACAGGACAAACGTGAAAATCAGATAAACAGTTGTCAGTTATTCAGGTAAAACCAATATGTGAAGCTCATGTGATAACTGATAATAAGCATTCTACGATATTTTACAAAGAAAATAATGCATCATGATCTTGTTAACTCATACAAAGAGTACACCAAGAATCAAATGTACCACTTTTTTGGTCTGAATATTTTTTCCCTCCGATGCATTCACAGGATGTAGCTAAAATTTTTAAATTTTTCAAAGAAACAAACCTTTGAGAATGTTCCAGAAAGATCATCAGCATCAGTAAATGAACCTACACCTTCATCCTGCAAAAACAAAGTTTGATCAGTTGATAACTTGATATCAGAAAGATAGGCAAGAACTATGCTGTTTTGACAGAGCAATCAGAGGGTAAACAAAAGATGAAATTGCTAGTGGCCCATACTTGAACAAGCCATACTGTATTATTATTATGACAGCATATTGTCTTAATTAACTCAGAATGATAAGCATCTATTATCTGAAAGAAAACCTAATTCATCTGAAATCTAAATCTCAAACAGCTGCTGTTGCATAATTAGAAAAAATTACCACACCACACAACCATGCCTGATGAACTGTGACAGTGATACACAAAAAAGGTCAAAAACAAACAACATGACAGGTTCCATGGTTTAGATAAACTAAATTAGTTCAACAGCATATTGTCTTAATTAACTCAGAATGTTAAGCATCTATTATCTGAAAGAAAACCTAATTCATCTGAAATCTAAATCTCAAACAGCTGCTGTTGCATAACTCTATTTCTCAAACATGTCCAGTTCACATAATGCTATGCAATCTTATAGATCACAAAAAACCCCTTAATTCTACAGAGCAGACACAATGCATGCAACATTCTACCTTGCACATACCAGTAACCAGTACCACACCATAAATCAAACCCATTTCAAATCCAAAACGAACTCATAGGAATTCAGACAAATATACCCTAAATGCTCAGCAGAAACTTACATTTGCAAAATATGGGAAGGAAAAACAAACTAAGTTCATCTGGGACCTGATTTATTAACCTTGGATCTTTGGTCCTTCTGTCCAAAAGGCTTGGCAAGGTTGTATGGTGGCCTTTGGTTGCCATGTAGTATGCCACATAGTCAGGGGCCCCCTCTGGGACTTCCTACAGAAAATAAATAAACAGTTTAGGATTGAGTTTTTTAGCAAATTGTGACAACAAGAATGAAGTTACCTTCTCCCCTTTGTGATGAGGATCCTTCCTTTCACCAAAATTCATCTATATTTTCAGCAATGATATCGTCACATGCAAAGTGTAACGATCATCAATCATATCACAAAATATCCATATCTTACCCATTTCACTATCAACACAATCAAAATAAACGGCGCATACACATAGTATCACAAATACCGGTCCATCAAAATAAACGGCGCATACACATAGTATCACAAATACCGGTCCATACAAATACCGGTCCATCAAAATAAATGGCGCATATACATAGTATCAAAATAAACGGCGCATACACATAGTATCACAAATAAACGGCGCATACACATAGCATAGTTGTTCATACTCATCAAGTCGACATTCATACATAAAGGTCACATGGAAGAAAAGAATTCAACTTCTGGAGCATCGTTGTTTCATTGCCGTCTTCACCTCCGAGTGTATGTCTTGCCCATGAGACGGTGTACGGAAGCATTGCCGACCGCATCCGAGATTTGCACGAGATCCGCCGTTGGAGGTGTTATCGAACCCTATATGTTAAAGAAAATTATTAAGTGATTCGCAATATATGTACATTTTGTTAAATGGAATTTGTGATTAGGAAAATTAACCATATGTGGGGATAGCGATGCGAAAAGAGGAGGAGGAGGAGGTGAAATCTTTGGAAAATTAATTGTTGTCCCCAAATGAGAAGATAGAATTTCACGAAGATCAAATTACAAGAAAAAATAAAGTAAATCTTCATATCATCAATTAAGTTGGCGTTTGCATGAATGAAAGATGAAAATGTAGGCAATTCATCAATTCATAGCTAGTTCTAATTAACTTACTTGCAGATTAATCATATATGCTTGTTGTTGTGTCTCGCCAATTAATCATATATTCTTGTTGTTGCCTTGCCCACTCTTCTGTGATCTTCTCATCGCCTCCGCTTCGCTCGTTTTCGCTCTTCTCATCGCTTCTCGCTGCACCTCAACTTCTCCTCGGCCTAGCCTCACAAGAGGTACGTGAACAGCTCGAGATGGTGAGATGACCTGGCCTCACTCCTAGCCTCACTTGAATCAATTACCCCATTCAAAGCATAGCAAATCTGCCATATTTCTTTCCACCCCAGTTGAGTACACATTTGTAAGGTCAACTTGTTCTTTCCTCCGTCATATTCTTCCCCATGACGTTCGACCATTATTTCCCCATATCTAGCTTTGTCATTAAAGGATTTTGTGTTAGGCACTAATCGGACAAGTAGCAAGTTCACACATAATTACTAACCGGGTTTTGTGTCGCCACATCACTACAAAGCTGCTTTCGGGATGTGTAGGATCAGCTCCGTGGTGGCCCGAACATAAGTCTCAATGTAGCTTGGGCAACCCCATTTGTAGCCTCCTGCGATTCGATGTTCATCTATGTTAACAAGCACAATATATTTGACAAGCATATAAATAGCTGAAATAAAGATATCAACCATACCATCCGCCGCGCTAGACGAATATGTCCATCAGCGCCATACCATCCAAAGTATTACCCAGAAGTCATTCCAAATCCTAACAGCAATAGTTCTAGTTTGGACATCTGTCGCCATCTTGTAGTGCCCAACTCGTCACGCCGGTGAGAAACTCCGTCTACATTAACCATTCCGGGATAGTGATGCCGACAGAGTGTTCCCAAGGTCGCATTCACGGCCTCAAGCAGTTCTTCCCCCAAGAAATGTCATCCCATTGCTGTGAAGTAAAAATATGAAAATATTAGTAACACTATAGAAACTTGGAAATTTTGGCAGCATGTCCCTATAAAGTCTCTACATCCACACACATATATAGATAAGAGAAATAAAGATAGATCCATCCATACACACATATCTCCATTCACACACAAAACGAGGCGGTTTAAGCATATCTCTATCCATACATCCATCCATACATTGGTTCAACAGATTGTCTCATTCTCATACTTACCGGTCACCATGTGGCCTAATCATCTCCGTCTTGCCGACGGGTTTGTAACTGCTGGGGTGATTAAGTTGGAAGATCTGAACCTGAAATGGTGAAAAAAAATTCAGCACCAATGTTTGCACAAAACTTATGAAAATTTTTACAATTACCTAAACACAGGATCAACACCAGTGTCATCTGCTTCAGCACCATCCCCCCCCTCCCCATCCCCGTCCACATCCCCATCAGTACTGTCTCCTGCTGCTGACACAGGAGCAGGAAGTACCTCCTCCTGTTGAGTCTCCTCTGGTGAAGCAACCGCCTGCTGAGCCTCCTCAAGACACCTCTGAAATGCACTTCGTCGGCTCTGTTGAGATACACTGCCCTTGAAAAGTGAACCACCAACCGATGAAGAGCCATCATTCTTACTTCCTTGACTCTTCGAAGATGAAGAGCCATCCTTCTTCTTTCCTCTAAAAGCGTGTGAAAATGACTTCATCCTGTTAAAAAAATTACAAGTTACTGAGTATGATTAAAACAATTGAACAACTTTCTTGATATACATGGTAAACCACATGTTGAGAAAATTAGAACTACCTTGAAGCCTTACACTAAAAGAGCAGATCATGCATATGAAAGACTTCTTGACACAGTTCACAGATCATGCATATGAAAGCCTTACACTAAAAGAGCAGATCATGCATATGAAAGCTTTTGGTTCCTCTTAAATGTTGATGCTTGATTGTTTTAGACATTTTATGCTCGAGATATTACTAGTGAATCACCAGTTCACAACCAAACAAGAACTAACAAAACTAGTATGAAAAAACAGGAGAAAAAAGCGATAGCAACATTAAAAATCATTAATTTGAGATTCAATCAAGCATGGAAAACAAGAAAATGCAATGCTTGGTTATTTACTTCTTAAAAATCATCGAGCTCATGATCATCATCTGTAACATTTTGTAAACCACCGCAACGCCTTGTGTTAACCACTTTTCGTGGGACTTTGGTTATGCGACGAGGTCGTTTCGTTTTCTGAACCTCATCAACAATGACATCGTAGTGTCACCGGCTAGTTGGTCAAGTGCCACCCCTTCATCTACTCCAAACGAGGCTGGTAAACCACCTTCTTGATATGCTTCTTCCAAGGTGTTCACAACCTCACTTTCATCATACCCATCATCTCCAGGGGTAGGCAACCGGCCAGGAGGATTTACCTTCTGAACAACCCACCATGGCTTTAGGATTGCTAAGAGACAAGGATAGGACATATAGTACACTTGTTGAACTTGGTGAGCGAGTACAAATGGATTGAAACCTGTAAGACGTGATGTATGATTAACTTCCACTAGACCAATTTTGGTGTTTCGCCTTTATCCCTATCCCTAATTTTTCATTAAACCAATCACAATAAAAAAACACTACTCGTAGATCTTTTGACCCCCCGAACTTCATCTCAACTATGTTTTGAATAACACCATAGTACTCGATGAGACGACCATCCGAGCCACTTGCCATAGTGACAACTCCACTATTTGTCGTGGCTGCTTGTGGACGTGTTGCTTCAAATTTTGCTGAACGAAAACGAAATCCATTGACATCATAACGTCTGAAACTCCTTGCTGTTATGCTTCCGTGTGACAGTTGTCTCAAATCTTCATGGACGCTACCATCAGTAATGCACTGCAAGGTTATAGCAGTGTTTAAACTAATACTCAACATAGTTATTAATCAATGAGAAAATTAATTGTTAAGAAAATTACGTGTTTTGAAACCATGTGACAAAATTAGGACCATCACGTAATCCATCACGTCGTAGAGTTTCAAGTTGTTTACTGGTAGGTTGCTGCCTGGATCTCCATTGTTGTTGATCGAGCAACCTATAGTACATTATTTAGGTTTCATACAGTTTGTGCATGAAGAGATTAAAACGGAAATTAGGTTAAGTACTTACTCGAAGTAATCATCCATCTCCTCGATGTTGGTGTACATATACAACAATGCAGCATTCCATTCTTCTGTAGATACCTCATGCACCGAACTTCCACCAACAGCCTTACCTTTCCACTGAAATATCTTGAGATTACTAGCTGGTGCATCATCAGAGGTGTGGTATCTTGGTATATGAGTATTGATGTTGTGTTCTTCTGCGAAATATGTGCTCGTATAGTATGATATTTCTTTCAGATAAAATGCTTGCGCGATGCATCCTTCAACTCGTGCTTTGTTACCTGATTGCTCTAATCTTTTTAAGTTCCGTTCTATAAGATACATCCATCGATACTTCACGGGCCCACCAACCTCGCTTCATAAGGCAAATGCACCAACAGATGTTGCATTACGTTCATAAAACCTGGTGGGAACACTTTCTCCATCTTACATATCAACACCAGTATTTCCTTACCGAGTTTCCTCATTGTTGTTTTCTTAATTTCCTTTGCGCACAATTATGCGTAGAAATAAGAAAGCTCGCTAACATTATCCAAACTTCTTCTTTTAGATATCTACGAAACATTACGAAGTAGCCTCTCCATAATAATATGGTAGTCATGGCTCTTGGACCATTTATCTTGCCACTTACGATGTTCACGCGCCCTTTAGGTTTGACGCGTAACCATCGGAAATTTAAGATTCTTGAGCCACGCAAGCACCTCCTTTTTTACGAAGGCTTTAGGCGGTATGGAGCACGTGGCTTACCCATACGTCCGCTTGATTGGTTCGACCTCAAGGGTAGGCGGTCACATATGTCGACCATATCTCTCGAGCTTTCATATTATCTTTTGTTTTGTCCTTGAAGTCAAAAGCGGTGCTAATGATACTTCGGCAACATTCCGTTCTTGATGCATCACGTCGATATTGTGCCATAAGATTAGACATTTAACATAAGGAAGACTCCGGATGGAAGATATGTGAGTCAATTATGTTCCTCTTTGAACCCTTTGTAACCATTCTCTGTGGCTTCTAACCGATCATGCCAAGCAACAATCTCGATCCGGTCAAAGCGCGGTGGACCTTTACTAATGGTCGTATCTTCACGAAATGCATTTCGTTGGGTCCTAAATAGGTGATTGGATGGTGTGAAGCGTCGATGACAATCGAAGAAGCGAATTTACCTCCGTTCTTGAGCGAAATGCATCGATGTCATCCATGCATATTGGACAACATAACCTACCATCGTGCACCATCTCGAGAACATGCCATATGCTGGAAAATCATAGATAGACCAAAGGAATGCTGCGCATGTTGAAATACTCCTTTCTACTATTGTCATATGTCCCGACACGATCCACAGTTCTTTTAGTTCATCGATCAACGGCTGCATAAACATGTCTAAGTGCTTTCCAGGATGATCAGGCCCTGGTATGATAATAGTCAGGAACACATACTGATCTTTCATGCACAAAGAGGGTGGAAGATTGTATGCAATTGCAAAAGCGGGCCAACATGAATATGTCGCGCATTTGTGTTGAAAGGGTGAAACCATCGATGCGCCAATCAATACGTACATTCCGAGGATCGCTAGCAAAATCTTGGTCATACCGATCCGATGCCTTCCAAGCCTCACCGTCGGATGGATGGCCCATGTACCCCTCATTTGTACGGATGCCTTCCTTGTGCCACCTCATATGCTTCCATGTCGTCTTAGAGAGGTACAACCGTTGGAGCCGTCTTTGTGAGAGGCGAATATCGCTTGTTGCTTGAGGGAATGCTTGTTTTCTGCATAATCCCATCTTTGTTGACTACTTCTGCATATCTAGATTTCTTGCAGCATGGACAACGATCCAACTTCTCGTGCTCCTTCCAGAACAAAATACAATTGTTCACACACACATCAATCTTCTGATATGGCATCCCTAGGCCGGCTAGCAGTTTCTTTGAGTAATAGAAATCTTTCGGCAACTTGTGAGGTTTTGGTAAAATGTCAGATATCAAATCAACTAGATCATTGAAAGCAGTCCACAGAAGTTGTACTTGATCTTATAGCCATCAATCGTGTCACGATGCAAGGCGTGTCACGCTAAATGAACTCATGCAAAGGATCTTCAGAAGCTTTCAGAAGACTAAAGAATCTATCTACCTCTGGTCGGGCACATCCTCAAACTGCTGAACAAAATCATGCATCATATCATCCAATGTATCAATAGGATCATCAGCTAGCTCACACTCGTTCGGATTGGATGTTTCCTAGAACGTGGCTCACCATGCTCATACCGGGTTAGATAATCGGCATGAAACCCCATTTGCAAAGGTGGCGCTCCATATCATTTTGTCTTGCCAATTAAAATTCGACACCTCGATAGGGACACTTCCCCAACCCACGAAGGAGAGGAAGAAAACAAAATCCACAAAAGCACGTGTGTTCACCATCCACTCTCGTGTGTGCATCCGGTGTTTTTCCATCCATCGTACATCCATCTTGATTAAATCGCCATTTTTGATCTTTGCTAAACTACATGGATGATGGTGCAATTTTTATAAATATCATTAAAATATCGAGCATACTAAGGTAAAATCTCACTGAATAACATAAGCGAACTCAATCTTAACAATGATCGAGAGATGTAATGCAAGTTTCTTATAGTTGACAGCAAGAAGGACCAATCTCAAATATTACAAGGAAAATGCAGACAGCAACAAAAATTGGAAATAAATGTGTTGTGGGAAGCATCAACACTTCCATCAAGTACTCCACAGAAAGTAATCCCTCAGCCAATTTTCACTTGACAAGCCAAAGCTGACCAATCACCAAAAACATAAGACCTGTTCACCCCACCGACTCAGTACTATCACGCCTACTAATCTTAGGCCGGTTACAAGACTCAAACTACCATCAACCAATTTTCCTTTAAGTACAACATCATATGACATGAAAAGATGCGCTTTCAAATGTATTAAAATGTTCATACTTCATATTGTTACATTTTATCCCAAATTCCTCCATTACGAACAAGTAAAAAGAACGAGAAAAGTAGCTAGCTCAAAAGTCAAAACTCAAGAGATTGAAAATCAAGTGGCTTCAACTCTACCTCAATAAGTTTCATCTGTGCATTCAAATGTAGGTCAGGTCTAAGAACTTATCCAAGGGTGGGTCTATAGATGATCGATTACTATTAAAAGTGCTTGGGGATTAAACCCTCCAATTTTGGGAAGGATTGGATATTAATTATAGAACATTAGAATAAGATACATAAAATCTCCCTACACCAAAAGAAGTTTGTTGAAATCTTAGTGGCATAGGCAGTATATTCATGGTAATGATCGGTTGAAATCTTAGTGGCATAGACGGTATATTCATGGTAATGATCGGTTGAAATCTTAGTGGCATAGACAGTATATTCATGGTAATGATCAGTCACATAAGTATAAGCATGTAGCTCGGCCGATAAAAGATAAATATACATGTTATGAAAAAGCACGGGGATGGATAGCTCATACACTTTTGAGAAAAGTTTGTATATGCCCCTCTTGAGTTTCAGATTTGCCACTAAGCATCTCACAGATGTGGATCTGGGCACATTATGGGTCTCATGTGACAACATTTTGGAATTCAGAGTGGCATGTACAATATGTTCACTATACTTTTGTAATGGCCACCTAAGGTAGTCATGTGACGGAAAGGCCTTGCAATAGAGTCTTTGAGTGACAAAATTTCTTGCTTGAGCACTCTATTCTCGCCTCCTATTCTTGATGGGATCATCGAGGTTAAGCCACATTGCAAACTATTCATTTATTTGTGAAGTAAGAGCATCTAAAGGCCTATAAATAGAACATGATGGGAAAAAGGGGTGAACAATAATATAAATTAGTTTTGCCAAAAATGAGAGAGAAGCAAAAAATTGCAAGGGTACAAAAGCTTAATCAATCATTAACCTCGCATAAACTCCTTGACCATCATACATAATTGATCTAATATTTTTCCTTAAGGACAAAATAAAAAATTCAAAACCAAGAAGGCGCCCATGCACCAAGAACAAGCTCTCATTGTTCAGATTATTAACAAAGGTCTACAAAGACACTAGAAGTGCCCATCATATCTTTCTATACGGCTTTATTAAGCGGTCCTTGGTATAAAGTAGTATATTTTGGTGTGTGTTCTTTCGATATTTGTTTTATGGAGGTCCCTATCTTGTTGTAAATCTACTCCCATGCTAGGTCACTTCCTTTTGGTCTATCTGAGTTAGTCATCGGTGTTTGATGTGCATAAATATAATAAGAAATAGCGGTGAAAATAGGCTAGATATTTCCTTGGATTATAAGTCTTTGTTATTATTATTATTGCACAAAAAATTCACAAGTTCAACAAATATTGCCAAGCATTTGCCGTGATTTATCTTGGATAATTAGAAAATCAAAGCCCTCAAAACCGATAATATTCATACGGCACAAAAGAATACACAACATAAAGTAAAAATACTACTAGATGAAATTGCATATTACATTCGGGGCGCAATCAATGATGAATATCTACAAAGGAGTACAAAAGAACCTGCAGTGAAGAACACAGGATGGCGGCGGCGAGGGCGGCCTTGCGGGGCAGCCGGCGGTGGCATGGCAGGCAGATGGCTTGATGGCTTGGCAGACCCAGCCAATGAGTGTGTGGCAATGCAGGGCCGGGTGGCGTCGTGCGGGCGGCAGGCGTGGGCGTGGGCGTGGCGGCGCGGGGCGTGTGGCGGCGATGTGGGCGTGGCGTGGGGGTGGCGGCGTGGCGGTGGGCGTGAGGCGTGGGCATGGGAAGGCTCTGCAGTGAGGAGATTTTTGGCCGGCCAAGGGTTTTTAGGTTTCAACGTATTTTCGACGGTAGATTGGGCCGACGAAACTATCCACATATTTTCGACGGTAAAATTTAGCCAACGAAATTATTCACATATTTTCGACGGCTTATTTTGGCTGACGAAATTAAATACTTATGCGGGTGGAGGACCTCAAGGCCAAGGACCACCTGCTTGTGCATAGATGCCGCCAAGCGGAGAAGGACGTCACCGAGGGCAAGGAGAAGAATCTCGGGCTCGAGCAAGAGCTTGAGCAAGAGAAACAACGCACCCGCCAGGCCAGAGAAGAAGTCGCCGCCCGCAAAGAGCTGGTTCTTGCTCTTGAGCAGAAGCTTGAGCAAGAGAAGCGGAATTCTGGCGAAGCAGAGAAGGCCGCCACGAAGCTAGGGAGAACGCCCTTAAACTCGAGCAAGAGCTTGAGCAAGGGAGGCAGCACTCCAACGCCCTTGAGTCGAAGGTGGCGGAGTTGGGCCGAGCTGCACGAGCGGCCGTCGATCTTGCTGATCAAGGCAAGGAGGAGGTCGAGGAACTTCGTCGGGAAGCCCGCGAAGGTCGAGATGCTCGGCGGAAGGTAATCGACCTCGAGGCCAAGATTGATGATCTGAGGCAGAAGCATGTCGCGGCGCTTAGGGCAGCGAAGCCTTACGTGTAGGGAATTTTTTTGCTTTTTCCTTTTTCTTCCTTTTTGAAGGACTTTGGATGACCTTTCGAAATGCTGGTCGGGGTATATATATCTTTTTCCTGTTCATGGGCTTTGTCCATTGCAATGCCTCTTCTGAGTCCTTGTAGTTATTTCTGCAAGCAACGAACACGAGGTAGATAGCGAAAGATAGACAGATAGGAGCGTAGGTTAGGATGAAGCATAGGCAACATAAGCCCGAAATAAGCGAAGAAAGCCTTCACATGTGTAACAAATTCTTAAGAAAGAGACAATGTTATAATGACAAGTTAGAATGAGGCACTTGGCGAAGATTTTTGGAAAAACTGCTAGTGCAATGACTCGTTCCCACTAAACCCCTGCTGCGAATGAAGGTCGTGCACCTAAGATGCGAGCACGAGCTCGTTCGCAGGAGAGTTAGGAAAGCACGCGCCGCTCCTCCGACCAAGGCACCAGCCTCTCCGAGCGGTGAGCATGGTTTAGGTCGGGGGGAGAAGAACGTGCAAGGCTTTGACTTCCATAGCGCTTGGGACGCACACCCCTGATTTGTGAGCATGGTCGCAGGCGAGGAAGGACACGCGGGTGCGCTACAGGGTGCGCGACGACCAAGCACGCGCGAGCCAGACTAAGTCTCTGGACCGACCGAAAGGGTGTCTGTATGCGACTTGGATCGCACAGCGAAGAGCTACTGCGGACCAAGGTCGGCTTATCGAGACTGGAGCCTTTGGTGGTGAGCTTTAGTGGCTGGGTGTTGGTCGTGGCACCTTGTGCGGTCGCGCGCGCGCCGGCCCGACCTTAGTTCGGAGAATGCTTGGAGCGATTGTTCCTGCCCAACGTGTTCGTCTCATCACCAAGATTGTGAGAAAATCATGTCCTTGCGCGAGACTGGGTCGGCCTACCAATGGGTAGTGACCTTGCATATATTCACAAAATCTGGGGGGTAACAGACATCACGTGGGGGAGGCAACCGAACTTGCCACTTTTTGAAAAGAAAAACCGCAGAACTAAAGTTAGATACAAAAGGAAGTGTGGGTTTAGACAATGAACTTGCGCAGCTGGTCGATGTTCCACGAGCTTGTGAGCACGCGACCGTCCTCCATCGCCAGGCGGACAGCCCCCGGGCGTGCTATCGAGACGACCGTGTACGGGCCTTCCCACCTGGGGGAGAGCTTGTTGGCCTTCGACGTATCCTGGATTCGGCGCAGGACGAGGTCGCCAACCTGCAAGGCTCGGGGCCGAATTGACTTGGCCGTGTGCCTGCGAAGAGCTTGCTGGTAGATGGCGGATCGGAGCAGCGCCCTTTCGCGTGCCTCTTCGGTGAGGTCGAGGTCGAGGCGACGCTCGCATCCTTGGTGGATGCTATCGGCCAGGTGCACTCTCAGAGAACCCAACACGACCTCGGTAGGCTAGATGGCTTCGGCACCATAGACGAGCTGGAAAGGCATCTAGCACGTAGCTCGGCTCGCTGTGGTGCGCATAGACCAGGGGCGGAAGGAAGCTCGTCCACCCATGACCCGCCATGCCGGGCGAGGTCTTTGAAGACCCTCTTCTTGATCCCTTGAAGAATTTTGCCATTTGCCCGCTCGGCCGCTCCGTTGCTCTGCGGATGAGCTACAGAGGCGAAGCAGACCTTTGTTCCGATGTCCTCGCAGCAGGCTTGGAACAACTCACTAGTGAACTGAGTGTCGTTGTCCGTGATGAGGCGATTGGGGACCCCGAAGCGTGTCACCACGTTGCTGCGGAAAAATCTCTTGGCTGCCTGAGCTGAAATGGTTGATACAGGCTCGGCTTCGATCCACTTAGAAAAAAGTGCCGATGGCCACGAGCAAATATTTGCATCCCTTTCGACCACGGGGGAAAGGCTCGAGGATGTCAGCCCCCTAGGTCGAGAACGACCATGAGAGTGGGATGGTCTGCAGTGCGTACGCCGGCTGGTGGGACTTGCGGGCGTGGAATTGGCACACCCAACAGGTCGCCGCGAGTGCCCGAGCGTCGTCTAAAGCTATCGGCCAATAGTATCCCAGCTGGAATGCTTTGCTCACAAGGGTCCGGAAGGACGAGTGAGCTCCGCACATTCCTTCATAGATATCTCTGAGAAGGAAATTGCCCTCTTCCCGAGATATACAGTTGGAGAGGACTCCAAGTGCCCCTTTGCGGTATAAGGAGCCCTCAACTAGTCTGTAAGCGGAGGACCGTCTTATGGTAAGAGCAGCTCGGCTTATTTCTCGGCGGTGTCCGTGGGCAAAATCTTTGGGCGAATGGCGTCATCGATCTGCCTGCTCGAGAAAGTAGGCGTTACCGCACATCGCTGCGCCTCCTCTGAGAGGAATGGAGGCTTGCCGAGATGCTCGTGGCGCCCAGCGGGCGGGCACTGGGGTTTGCCTCTCTCTGAGAGGAATGGAGGGCTTGTGCGGATGCTCAGGCGCCGGGCGGGGCGGGCGTCTGCGAGGAACCGACTTTGGAAAGATGGTCGGCCAGGGAATTGTCCTTCCTAGGGATGTAGAATACTTCGAAATTTTTAAAGTACCGCTCCATCTTCCTCACCTCAACCAAGTAAAGCGCCATTGAGTGATCAGAACACTGATACTCCTTGTTGACTTGGTTGACGACCAACTGCGAATCGCCCTTCACAGTCAATCGCTGGACTCCGAGCACCTTGCACGCTCGTAGCCCGGCCAGGAGGCCTTCATACTCTGTCGCGTTGTTGGTCGCGGCGAAGTGCAACTGGATGACGTACTGGAGCTTATCCCCTTGAGGGGATACCAGCACGACGCCAGCCCCCGAGCGCTCGAAAGCTCGGGACCCGTCGAAGTACATGGTCCAGCGGTCATACCTAGGTCCATTGGGCTCGGTGGCGGGCAGGGCGGGATTCATCCATTCCGCTACGAAGTCCGCCAAGATCTGGGACTTGATCGCCGTGCGGGCAGAGAAGTGGATGTCAAACTCGGCGAGCTCCATGGCCCACTTTGCTATCCGGCCGCTGGCGTCTTGATTCCTTAGGATCTCCCTAAGCGGAAAACTGGTTGGCACGGTCATCTTGTGAGCTTGAAAGTAGTGCGCAGCTTCCTCGAGGCCACGAGTAGCGTGTACAAGAGCTTCTGGACCTCAGGGTACCGTTCCTTTGGTCCGTGCAAGACTTCTCTGACGTAGTAAATTGGTCGCTGTGCCCCTTCCCGCTCGACCGCCAACACCGCGCTTACGGCCTGGGGGGTCGCTGCGAGGTATAGCAAGAGCGGCTCCCCCGACCTCGGTGTGGCCAAGATCGGAGGCCTGCACAGATACCGCTTCAGCTTTTCGAAGGAGCGGTTAGCTTCTTCCGTCCAAGCGAAGCCCTCGTGCCTGTGAAGCACCTTGAAAAAGGGCAAACCGCGCTCGCCCGACCGGGAAATGAAGCGACTTAGGGCCGCCATACGTCCAGTCAGGGTCTGGACCTCCTTTACAGAGCTCGGAGGCCGCATCCTTTCGATGGCTTCAATTTTCTCCGGGTTGGGACCGATGCCTTGCGGCCCGATAAGGTAGCCGAGCACCTTGCCCGCTTTCACCCCAAAGACACATTTCTCAGGATTCAGCTTTATTCGGTGTCTATTGAGATTACAAAAGGTCTCCTCGAGGTTGGATACATGACCCGAGGCGAGCTTACTCTTCACTACAATATCATCTACATATACTTCCAGGTTCTAACCTATCTGGTCCTGGAAGGTCTTCTGCATCAAGCGCTGGAAGGTCGCGCCAATGTTCCGCAAACCGAAAGACATGGTCGTATAGCAGAATGTGCCAAATGGCATGATGAAGGAGGTCTTCTCTTCGTCCCCGGGGGATAGGCTGATCTGGTGATAGCCCGAGTAGGCATCCAAAAAGCTCATCACCTAGGACTCTGCCGTTGCATCGACCGGTGGTCAATGGCGGCAATGAAAGTTGTCCTTGAGCGGTGGTGTTGGGCGGTGTGGTCGACACACATGCGCCACTTGCCACCCTTCTTCTTGACAATGACCGGGTTTGCCAGCCACTCCGAATATTCGACTTCCCTGACGAAGCCGGCCTTAAGGAGTTTGTCGAGTTCATCCCGATGATCGCCTGCTTCTCCGGGGAAAATCGCCTGAGCTTTTGGCGCACAGGTCTTTTATCAGGCCGAACACGTCCGCGCTCCTCCAGGCATGTTGGACGGTTCCCAAGCGAACACGTCCGCGCTCCTCCGGAGGAAAGTGATGAGCTCGAGTCCCTATTTGGGATCTAAGGAAGATCCCAGATGGAAGACCTTGGTCGGGTCGGCCTCGTTCAGAGGGACCGCCTTGGTTTCTCCTCCGGGCTGGAGGGTAACTTTGGGCCGGGAGTGCGCCGGCTCTTGGTCGGGGCCGCGCTGAGGCAGCTGTCCGACCATGTCGAGCGACTTCTCGTCGCGATTCAGACCACCCTATGGTTGCCTTTGGCGGTGATAGCGCCTTCGGCCGGGGACCTTGAGCAGCGGTAGGCGTGATGTGTGGTGGCCATGAACTTGGAGAGGGCCGGCCTGCCAAGGATGGCGTTGTAGGCCGACCTGAAGTCGACGACCTCGTTGATTAGCTCGGTCCGGAAGTTGCTGAGGCTCCTGAATGTCACGGGCAGGACGATCTGGCCAAGAGGCTTTATCGAGGTGCCCGGGACGATCCCGAAGAACGTGACGGCTATGCTCTTGATCTTGGACTGAGGGACTTGCATCTCGTCTAGGGCCGTAGCAGATATGAGATCTAGGGAGCTCCCGCCGTCGATTAGAACCCGGCCTACTTTGGCGTTGTTGATGGTCGGGCTCACGACCAACGGGAGCTTCTGTGGCTTGGTCATTCCAAGGGGACAATCGTCCCTTGAGAAAGTGATTGATAGCTTGGACCACCTGAGCTGTTGTATGGGCGGCCTGCCATGAGCGATGTGGCAAACCTCCCGCGCTGCCTCCTTCAGGTTCCTACGGGACTTGTACGCCGAGGAGCTCCCGAATATGACAGCTATGTGGTTGTAGGGCTCCTGGTAACCCATATCGTCGTCCTCGTCCGAGGGACCTTTGCCTTTGCCGCCGTCTCTATTTTCTGGCAGCGTGGGCATGGGGCCTTCGCCGTTGTAGAACTTCTCCAGCGATGCGCCCGGTCCTCTGATTCGCGAAGGTCGTGGCCTCTGCTTTGATGGAACGAAGCGATGCTTGATCGCTGAAGGGCACCTCCTCCCTCGTTGTCTTGGTCACTGCGACCACGGTAAATGCATAAGCCCGATCGTCACGACCTCGGTCGTCGTGACCTCGGTTGTTACGTCGTGGGTGTGGCCGACCTCGCTTGCCCTCGGCCGCCGAGGCGGGCGGAGCCAGCGGCGGCGTTGGCGATAGCCACCACGCCGGCATGCAACCTCTTCTTCTTCTTGATTTTCTTCTCGACAGAGCCCGAGTGCTTTTTGCTCGAGGAGCCCTCCAGGCCCGGTTGAGGTGGCAGCTTGCCTTCGTTGAGCATCTTCTTCCATTGCACGGCTTCGTCGGCATTCGCGTAGTGGTCGGCCATACGGAACAGCTCGTTGGCCGAGAGGTCGGGGTGGATCTCCAGGTCCTACGTGAAGCGAACGTCGCGGACCCCGAACATGAAGGCCCGGACGACCGCCTCATCCGAGATGCTCGGAATGGAGTTTCGCACCCTGATAAACCTTTGAATGAAGTCCCGCAAGGACTCTTTTTCTGTCTGGATCAGCCGCTCGAGGTCGCGTGTGTTGCCCGGGCGGGTGTAGCAGCTCTGGAAGTTTGCTCGGAGGGCCTCGCAGAGCTGCCCCCACGAGCGGATCGACCCCTCCTTCTGACCAAAAAGCCACGTCCTAGCGGGGCCGTTGAGGACCGTGGGGAGGTAGTTAGCCATGACCCCCTCGTCCCCTCTAGCTGCCAGAATGGCGGTGGAGTAGATCGAAAGGAACTCGTCCGGGTTCTGAGTTCCATTAAACCGCTCGACGTGGCCGGGCTTGAACTTTCTCGGCCACGAGACATCGCGGAGGGATGCCGAAAAGGCTCGGCATCCGAACGTCAGGCTGTCGTGATGACCCCTCCGGGCACAGCGACCGTGACAGCCGGCGTCTCGATGGTCCCCGCGGGGCAAGATGAAGAATCGTCCCGTCTTGCGGCCGATGAAGGTAGCCAGGGTGGAACACTCGGTGGGCTCTTGAGCAGGAGCGGTGAGGCCTCGGGCCCATGAGGCTGTTCGGGAACCGCTCCGCGTCCTCCGCAGTCGCTCTTGCTTCCCTTGACCTTCGAGCGGGACTTGGAGGCGCTTCTCTGAGCGAAGCGAGCAGTGGTGCTTATGGCCCCGGGAAACACTTAGGGGCCTTTCTCTGCCGGGGGGCCCTGGGAGCCCCATGTCGGCGGCGAGCTTTTCCAGGTTCTCAGCTATGACCGCTCCCATGGCCGCCAGGTCCGCCTGGCCGGAGAAATTTTGGAGGCTGCGCACGACCGTCGCCATGGCTCACAACCGCTCGGCGCTCTGGGGAGCGGCGGGGGGCGACCTCGGTAGGCGGTCGCGCACATGCTCCGGGGAGCGATACTTGCTGGGATCCCCGCGAGCCAAGTCTCCGGCCCTGGCGTCCACCCTCCCGCTAGCCTGGCGGCGGATGGTCGTCAGGGTCTTGCCCGGGGACAACTCCTGGTGGTTCTCGCCAGTATTATGCTGGCGGCGATGGGAGGTCTCCGGGGACTGGACCTCGTGGTCCTCTTCCCTTCCCGCCATGTTGACGCTGCGGGAGCACCAGGACCGCGAGGGTGACGTTGTGGCATCACGCGGCGCGGTCCTCCGACTGCACTCGAGATGGTTAGGAGAGTCCTAACCGTCGCGGAGGCCGCCAGATTCCTCCTCGTTAATGAGGGTATCAGGCCGTGAACGGAGGAAACGCTCTCGTGCTGCGGCCACCGGGGAAAGACTCCCGGTTTCGGTGTGGCCCTCTGGATCAGCCACACCAGCCACGCCATCGCTGGCGTAGTAAACATCGTCGTCCTCTACGTCGTCAAAGACGCAGAGGTCTTGATTGTCCTGAGAGTTTGGCATCCTCAGGGATTCCCCACGAAAGGACTCAGTCAATCCCCATGGACGGCGCCAACTGTCGACGATTCGGGAACCGGTCCCCCGCCGAGCTTACTTGTTGAATGAGGGATCAACCTATGGTCCCTTTTTCGCAGGGGGTATAGCGTCCGAGGTCCTGCCGAGCTACAGGTAACGAGATGGTCGGGACAATCACAACAAATAGGGGGAGGCTCTTTTAGCCTGGTTCGGGCCTCTTGCAAGGGAGATAATAACCCTATGTCCAGTGATTGCACTAGCTTCTTTGTGGATGTATTACAATATGTTTGCTCGGGGCGCTCTGGGAGGTCCTAAGGATTGCTCTCCGGGTCACCAGCAACGAGCTTTGTGTGTGAGGGAGACAGAGAGTGAAATCGACCTGGACTAAGTTAACCAACCCTGAACCCTTCGATGCGAGAGGGTATTTATAGGGGTTCTGAGCGACCTGAAGTATTTATTATAGAGGCGCGCCCTTTGTTTCGGACATGGGTAGCATTGTTTCCTTGTTCCCCGTCGGGCACAGCGCGACGTGGGTGCAGTGGGCGCAAATCGCGGGCGTGCAGATCGCGGGCGCACGAGGCTCGAGGTCTCTCCCGCTGACTCGGTCGTCTGGTCGCGGGCTCCCGAGCAGGCATGCTCGGGGGCGAACTTGATGGAGGACGGGGTTGCCCCGGAGGTCGGGCGACCCGAAGATCTTTCTCGGGGATGATGCACGAGCATGGGCATGCTCGGGGGCCGCCGGGATGCGATGGTCGGCTATCGTGGATATCCAATCCCCGACACTAGGGTTATCAAAGAAAAGGATGCTAGCAAGAACCACGGGGAAGGGGTATAATATGTATAGTTAGTAGTACTTGTTGCTTGATATGAATAATTTTTTTTGGATGCACCTGGAGGCCCTGTTTGGAAGCATAGTTTTTTAAAACTATGGTTTTCATATACTATAGTTTGTAATTGTTTTGTCATGAATACCATAGTTTTACCAAACCCCTTTGAAACCATGATATTTCTTAGAACTATCAACTGTTTGGAGGCAGCATCACAAACCTTGGTATTTGAGTGAAAATAGGCAATAAGCTAGCCAAAATCATGAAAACTTTGGGTTGGACTAGAGTTTCAAATACTCCAAAAATACCATGGTATCTTACAAACCATAGTTTTTTATACAGAGTTTTTGGCATGGTAACCAAATACCTTATGGTATAAAATACCATGGTATTCTTAGAAACCATGGTATTACCTAGAAACGATGAAAATACATTGCTTCCAAACAGGGCCTGAGTGTATATTGGTAACACTTATATATTATTATTATTATTATTATTAATTAGAAGTAACATCCCAAAATTTTGATGTTTTGAATTTAATATGTTATTTTGAATTTTTGAGAATTTTTGGAATTTATTTGGATTAACTTGGAATTTTTGGAATTTAACCTTTCATTGGAATTAATTAAATAATGAATAAGTTTTTGCAAAATATAAATGAAATTATTTTATTTGAGTCCAAAATATTTTCTAGAATTTTTCTGGAATTTTTATGATATTTTAAATGCCTCAAATGATTTAATTGAATTTATATAATTATTTTTATTCAAAAAAACCCGGGAAAAGCACGTGAACGATCTTGAAATTTGAGCCGTTCTTGTCTTGATGTCGCTGGCCCAGCCCGAGGAAAACCCTAACCGGCGCTGCGTATCTGCCGTTGTTTTTGCATCAGACGGTTCAGAAGTGGCCACGTCGCTTGTGCTTCGGCAGCCGTCGATTCGCCGCCGCGTGTACGTTTGAGATGGCACCACGTCGCTTCGCTACCGTTTCCGGTAACTCCGCCGCCGTGCGTTACGGCTGGGGATTGCGCGCGCCATTAACGCCGTCATGTCCACTCCCCGCCTTCATTACCTGGCGCATTGGTTAGAGCATCTCCTTCCGCACATTTTGCGTCCTCTCACGCCTCCCGAGACTCGCCGTAGCTTCCGTAGTTGCTCGCCGTAGTTCGTTTGGTCTTGTTGGAGGTTTGCAACGTCGTTCCGCCGCCGTCGAGGACGCTTCGCCGCTGTTAAGGCCAGAACCAAGTTCATCGTGACGAGCCGCACCAGCCGGGGTATCTCACATTGCTGGAGGAAGTCTTGAACACCGTCGGACTTGTCGTCTTCCCCAACTTCGACAACTCCTCTTCACCGCGCCATCGCCGGAATCCACAAGCACCAACCATCGTAAGATCATCATCCAACGGTTGAGGTAATTCCACGTAGCCAATCTTAGTATTTTGGTTCAGTTAGATGAAGACCGTTGGATTTAGATCTATTGATCCAGGTAATGCCACGTAGGGGTAAACTAGTGTGTAGGATTGAATCAATCTAGGCCGTTTGATTTCAGTTGTGCGGTGTAGATATGTCCACGCGTCAAGCACCGGGGTAGCCACGTAGAGGATCACTATGCATAAGATAGATTTAATTTGGGCCGTCGGAGTTTGAATAAACGATCGACTTCATGCATGTTGGGCGATCCAGTTGGCGTGTCGCGCGAAACCGAAGTCGCGCCATTGTCTCTGTTGACGTCACTCGATTAATCACAGCCGTTCAACCGGGATCCGATGGTACAAAAACAGCCACGTGTTGGCTCCAGGGTAAACCTGAGCCGAATCGTCGCATCGATCTTGGCCGTACGTTTTGAATCGGATGGACGAGATTGAACCAAGTTTCGGTTGATAGTTTTGCGCCGCGTGTCGCAACGGGATTGGTCCAGCTGTCGTGCTGACGTCAGTGCTTGCGTCATCCGGTGCACGAACACAGTACCGCCAGTCCACCATAGACCCACACTGTTCCATGGACCAGGTGTGTACGCCGTTGCCACGTGTCGGGCTGAGAGGCTGCCACGTGTCATGCTTACGTCATCGCTGACGTCATAAATAATTTTTAATAGAAAAATATTTTGGACGAAATTCATTTCGGTGCTGACGTCATCATTAGGTCATGCTGACATCATAAATTCAAATTTTCTGTATAAAAATAATTAGAATAAATCGGATTTTCTGATTTTTAGGATTTTCTATTTATTTAAAGCTTCGAAAGGCGATAACTTTTGCGTTGTAACTCCGATTGAGGTGATTTCAATTTCTAAAAATTTATAAAATCGAGATCTATTTATTGAAGAATTTTGTGGAATTTTTAGAGTTGATCTTGCTCTCTGTAAATTATATTTATTGTGTATTTATTTATTTCGAGTAGACGTTGAATTGCCGGAAAGTTTCAAGGGAGAATTTCCAGTACAAGACCAAGCTCCAGATCAGGATTAGCCACTGTTTGATGGCAAGTTATGCGTTGATCATTTTGTTCCTAAGTTTTTAAAATCTATTTTGATTCAAATTTTGCATGCTAAATTAATTAAAACTGGATTTAATTAATTTGGGTAAATTAGTTAATCAACCTATCAGTTATTGCGACCTTGATATTAATATATGTATGCCATGATTCATTGTTGCCTAAGTGATAATATTAGTTGGATGTAATGATATGCCAACACGGGAGGCTAGACTGTGAATAGTTGCTTAGCTTTGCATATACCGTGAATAATCTTTAAAATACAAAAGCAATATTGACTAAAGGAATAGTGAATGTATTTTGGTAAAGGTGGGATGTTGTTGGTAATGACGTTGAAATGTGGAGACCTATGTGGTTCTACATGAAGGTTGATTTACTGGCTTGTGTTGCACCGTAAGATAATTTGGGGTGAGAAATGATTTAGACTGAGGCAAGTGGACCGAGGCTTTGTGCCAGAAGGGGGGCCTGTGTGGCAAATGGGATGGCTATGTGCCAAACTTTAGGAAGAAGGAAGTCTTGCCTTGGTCAGCTAAGGACTTTACCTTGCAAGCCTTTGAATTGAGTTAATCGTCTGACCACATATGCGGTATGGGAACAGACCCTAGTTTAGTAAGGTTCTAACATCTTTCCTTTGATACCTCGGTGGCGAGTTACACTAGGGTGTACTGTGTGGGGGGCGTGCTGTGCTACTGACTTGTTACCCATCCAACAAGTGTTACTTTGTTCTATACTTCGGCTCTGTGTGAGGGAAGTGATAGGAAGGCAACACTATAGAGGTTCATAGGTTTAGGTGGAAGTTTCTGAAAAACTTTGTTACGATCGATCAACTGTGTGGTGAGCGACTGTATCTTGTGGGTAAAGTGTACAACCTCTACAGAGTGTGTCAAAACTATTCGAATAGCCGAGTCCGCAGAATTGGACAGAGCTCGGGGATTACAGTCAAGGGGTAGATCTTCGAAAATAAAATGGGAATGAGTGGTTGTGTGCCAGGGATTAATGTGAAATTTGATTCAGGACTGTGTGTCAAAAATATGAGAAAAGAGTAATTGAAGAAACTTATTATACTTATAAGGTTTTGCTGCTTCCTATCTAAATAAATAATAAGTTAAAAAGTTGATGCAATGCAAAATAACCAATTGAACCATTCCTTTGTAATAAGCCATGCATGTAGTAATAGAACTGCATTCTGTGCATGACTTGTTGAGTACAGTGTGTACTCACCCTTGCAAACAACAAATTACCAGAGGAGGAGTCTCCGCCTGCTTTTGAAGAGGAGTTTGTCGAGGAGCTAGAGAACTAGGGAGCAAGCCTCGTCAGTTGCCTGTGGCAAAATGATGAGTCACCACGATGTTTATTTTCCGCTGTCATTTTCTTGATACTCTGGATAATGTAAGCCTTGCGTGGCAAACTATTGTAAGGTGACTATAAGGTCGTGCAACCAGTTTATATACATGTTTGAAGTACTTTATTATTATTCCGCTGTGTATGATTGTGGTACTTTAACCCTGTTTAGCCTATGTGCACTAGCGTGATCCTGGACTAGTGCAGAATACACAAAGGGTTCGGATTTGCAGATTCGGGTCCCGACAGGCCCCTATTTTAAATCTCGTTCCGGGCCCCTAAAATCTCAGGACCGCTGCTGGATCTTCCATGGAAGTCATGTGTTGAAGTAATGGGAGCTAAATTCTTTTGCAAATAATTAATGCATCAAAAATTGCAAAAATAGCACACAATCTTGCAGGAAGTTATATCCAACCAACCAAAAGTTACAAATCCTAATCCCTACATCCAATGCAATTGGTGGCTAGTCCAACTGATATGTCACCCACTACTATAGGATTGTACATTTGAATCGGTTTTTTTTGTCATTATAGTCGGTTCTAGTGGTGATACAAAATCTTTAGATAGTGACGAGGAGGAGCTATCACAATCAGTTTTATCTCGATTGTGACAGAGCCTCATCAGATGACAAGGTCATCAGAATCGGCTCCACATAAGAACCGATTCTGTCTGATTCTGATAAGCTCTCATCAAAGTCGGTTTTTATAAGGAACAGATTCTGATGACTTTTCATCACAATCGGTTCCATATAAGAACCGATTTTGATGACCCTATCATCACAATTAGTTCTACATAAGAACTGATTCTGATGATGTCGTTATCAGAATCGGTTCCACATAAGAACTGATTGTGATGACTCTCATATATAGGGGTGCCATTTTTGCATATTCTCCAAAATAGCACATATTAACAGTATGCACATATATATATATATATCATATTCGCAATACAGAATATAGAATGCACATAACACATTCGTAGAACACAAACATTGTAATTACAACACGTATATCACATTCGGTGACAATATACAACACAAACATACTTAACAATCAGTACACATGCATTTATATATATCACATTGACATATATAATTAATATTGTTTACATATGGACTAGTATGATGCTTCAGCATCTCTAAACCTACCGTCCTCCGATATAACTTTTAACCAGTACCACTGGCATAAGTAGTCTCGTAAATTGTTAAGTGCTTTGCAGTCTAAACTCTTCTAGAGGATATTGATCTTCTGCAACACAGAAATTAGTGCACTAATTTAAGTTTCAAAATTTGTATGTAAAAGGTTAAGTATATTATTATGCATGTACATATACCTTTAAGAAAAAGGTGTGAGCCATCAACCACGACCAGAATGTGCTGCATGACATAGAAGTCACATAGGTCATCTCTACCTTGTTGATGATACTGTGAAGAGAGAAAAATAAATTAAGACACGAAGATTAGATTTCAGAAAAAATTAATCATATATATGTTAGCCACTTGTACCTTGAATTGCTTATATTCCAGCGTCTTGCCCTTTTTGTCATCGTGTGACCCTCCTTCATCGATATAGTCTAAGAAACCCTTACATACATTGGAGAGATACCATTGAGTCAAAAAAAATAAACGTAGTTAAATTTAGAAAGTGTTATTACAACAATGTACTTACTTCTGCAAAGGAGACTTGATCGTGTAGGCCATCGGTCTCTTCTTGATCGAGTTAAAAGTGTAGACTGTGTTTTCACTTGGAACAAGAACGAGTAGAACCCAATAGTCACTTATTAAATGGAATGCAGTGCAAAGAAATAAGTTTGCATACGGGTTAAGTGCATAAAAGTAATTGAAGGGTAAAGTACTACTTACTCCATTTGGTACGGTAATATAATGAAGTTCTTCTTCGACTCAGCATGCAATGCCCCCTTAACATAGCCGGTAATGAACACCGGTTGAAGCGTAGCCATGGTCATAGACACAAGCTCGAGGTCGATGAACCCAACTTGGTTTTGATTCACAGCTCGCTAGCTCATTGCCCTACAACTTGTGTTGAATGTTAGAAAACATAATGCAAAATCCTATAAAAGTCATCAGCTCATGTTGTATGGTGTGATACTCACAGTGTCCAGGATCATAAAGTAAAAAATATCGATAGCTCTCAGTTGGTACACACAGAACAGATGCTCAAAACTGACGAGGAATGACCCATTCTCATCCAGAGAGCACCGGCCCTATGGCATGGTGTGAAAATTCCAGAGAGCACTCCTTTTGGCTCAAAAAAGGAACAGTGGCCCGGTGCTACCGGTCCCAGTTGGGCGGTAGCACCGGACCTACTGCGCAATGGCCAATGTCAAAGCGTTAAATGCTCTGACGCACTCACGGGGATGGAGCCCGGTGCTACCGGTGCTACAAGGGCGGTAGCACCGAAAATCCTGACTTGATCAGGATTTCGAGCTCAAACGGCTAGTTTTGGTGGTTGCGGTTATAAATACCCCTCCACTAGCCCTCTACAGCAACTCTTGGCCATTATTGAAGATACTTGAGCTCTAGCAAAGCCCTCTCCTCTCTTTAGTGCATTTAATTCTCATTTAGAGCAAGTGAGGAGAGAAATTGAGTGTTGCATTTAGTGTGAGCCTTTAGACACTCAATTCTATTGGGAAACCCAGGATGCTATGCTAGCACATAATCAAATTCTATCGCGACTACTCAGGACACCCAGCAAGCAATTGATCACAGATCGCATTACCTTATGACGCGTAGTGCAGCGGAAGACGAGTCGATGAAGCCAGTTCAATCGATCCGCGCGTCGTGGAAGTAGCCGTACATGCCATGCCTACTCCTTGCTGGTGCCGCAACGTCTTGCCACTCCATGGCCAAGCACCACGACCGGATCGTAGGCGGCGTTGAGGTAGATGAAGCGCCGGAAGTCCTCGCGGAAGTTCGCGACCTCCAGGAGCAGTCCCACTTAAAATGGATGCCCAGGCCACATACGAGCTCCGTTTTGGGCATTCTACCACTCGTTTGAAAGATAACGAGATAAGCTTTCAAACTCATCCAGTCTTGCCTCCAAATTCCTTCTATATCAACAGGAATCAACAAAACAATATCACATCCAGAAACTGTGCGCGAATCTGATTGTGCCTCCATTCAGGTTTGCTTCGATTAGCGCCACAGGTGCAACGCCTCTACGGTATCCACACGTACAGGGATTGGAATCCATCCACGTGGGTGTGCTAGCACCTCACGCGTGAACCCTTGGGAGAGACGACGGCTAGGGTTTGGTGGAGGGGAAAACCTAGAAGCTCATCCTTCTCAAAGCCTCCACCGCCTCCCTTTATATAGCCCCTTAGTTGGGCCCCTATGCTAGAGGCCCAATATGGTTTGTAGCCCATGTCCAACGTGGCCCGCTAAGCCCACATTATATGTGACCCGTCATTACCAAGCCCACATCATATGTGGCGCATGATACGCTATTGGGCATAATCCCAACAATCTCCCAGTTGCACAATAGACAATTATGCAAAGAGTATTCCAACCCCCTTAAGTGTGTGACCCTGTAGGTTCATGTACAAGTCGGCAGTGGACCCGGAAACACATTTCCAATCCACAGATCAATAGCGGCGCCTAGCAGCACATATTGACCCCCGAATGCACAGAATGATCATATCAGCAAAACCTTGATACATTCAACATATACCGATCCTTTTGCCGCACGATACCAGTCAAGCTCAGGGCAAGATACGTGCCACCCTTATTGATAGCTCAACCATTTTACTCGTCAATGTGATGGATTCGGGGATGTGATTAACTCTTTAATCACAGGCATGGCCATGCACTTTCCAATCCATCCACACCGAGGGGCCCAGAGGTATCTCTCCCGTTATCGAGGAGGGGCAAATCCTATCTTGACCGATCAAACCCCTAGCAATGTTTCGTGGCATACTCAGTAGTTATCTTTATAACTACCCAATTACGGTGTAGCGTTTGATAACCCCAAAGCATACGAGTCCACATGCTGGGAATCCATGATGATCTCAAGTCTAAGGACCATATAGGTGTATCACTCGAGACTACAATCGATGGCACTTCTAAGATATCGATCTCGGCGGTGTCTCGAGTGGATACGTCCAACTACCCTTGTTCACCAACAAGTGTCCACACCATTGATTTGATATCCCCATATCAATGATCAGAGAACGATCATCAACCAATGCATGTGCTAATCTTTGAATCATAATTGTTTAGATTATGATATAAGATCGAGGACCAATTTAGAATAACAACATATAGTAAAGCGAGTTCCACGAACAAGTCGTACTTGTTGATCAATACCGATAATGTTATTCAAGGCTGTGATAACATATTATCCATCATAAACATAGAAGTGATCTGATCATCCCCATGACCAGGCTAGTTGGCTTATCACTCATGTTTTCTCCCTGACTAGAGCGTACCAATTGAATATCCAATATTCAATGCTCATGTGTGCCTTTCATAAAGGTTGTGGTAATATTTGTCTAGGACTAGAACAGTTCCAGCTTCTCAACCTTCATTAAGTATTGGTTTGGAAACTAATGCGCAACGTAACCATTACATGCCGTATTTCCTCACCACCAAAGAACACAATCGTTTTACTTCATAAGTATCTTAGAATGTTCCTTTCCAAAACATCCAGTGACATTCACCCGGATTTGATTGATATCGGCATATTCGGTGACATTCACCTTAATCGCTCGAGTGTGAACCTTAATTTTGGCAATTATCAAGCTCATCAAGTATTAAATTCTTGAGGATTGCTATCAATGTGACATACATGAGAACACATTCTCGGCTAAACCATTCAACATTATGTCAACATAAAGCACTAATCCAATTAGCCTTTTAAATCTATCTCTATAGATTTTATGCCAAAATTTCAATCTGTCCCAAAGTCTTCTATGAAGAACAATTTCTTAATTAAGACATGGCGATTCTGAAATATTATTCGATCACCAATATGTCATACATATATAAGATCAAATGTAAATGTGCTCCCACTTGCCCTTGATGAACTAGCAAACACTTTGACTTTACATCAAAGCAAATATCTAACTCTGAGATGCTTGTTTCATAAACTTGCATACTATAACATCTTATGGATCATCAAAACCTTGAGGTCGTGTCAAGAACACATTCTCACTTTGGTCTCCACAAAGCAGGGAGAGCCGTTTTGACACCTATCTTGCATATCAAATATGCAACAATAGCTAGATCGATCCAGATAGCATTAAGCGGATTAATCAAGTTCATAACTTAATCATCACGCACAGCTCATCTTTAGATCCCATGGCTTTAAACCATCTTTCAGAGCATAGGCCCATCACACTTCCTCACAAGTCTTAAGCTCATCATAGTCTGACAACAATTGTCATCCCTATCATATAGGTGACTAATGCGGCTTTAGAACATATGTAGGGTCGGGTTATTTTTTATAAAACATACAACAACTTGTACATAATATGAAAATTTAGTAGGAACAGAAACAATTTCTAATGATCCCCGAATTACTTTGAGTCACATTGTTGTCCCACTGACTATTTTGGAAAAAATATTTTCTCCAAAATCAACCATTCCGAGCAACAAATAATTTGTTCTCGCCCCCTTTAAAATGTACAAACACTTTGCACTTCACAAAGAAATATTTATCTAAGTTGAGAGTGAGTTCATCAGACGTCAGACGTCTTACATGTACTCCACAATTCAAACTTTGATAAAACAGTATAGAACACTTTCCAATCCATATTGTGGGGAATATATACCCCGGGGGCCCACAAGGCAGACCTGCGAGGCCCAACCAGGCGAAACTAGGCCAAGCCGACTATGAAAGGCCAGAGGTAGACTGGGCTAAGCGAGGCGTGAAGAATCAAGACAAATCCTAGCCAGGGAAACCGAGTCGTATTAGGCAAGGGATGATTGTAATCCAAACTAATATAGATTCGGGATAGATATGAAAGTGCGGTTTCCATCTCGTATCCGAGTAGGATTCCTTATTGTAACCGCCCTTCTCTGCTATATAAAGGGAGGGGCGGGGAACCATCGGGACACAACATCATCAGCGAATAAGCTAGCCACACATAATTCCAGAGCACAGGACTAGGGTATTATCTCCACCGTGAGAGCCCGAACCTGTATACATCCGGTGTTCTTGTGCTACCATCGACTTCCTGATCCAGCGCCTAGCCCCCTTTTAATTATTGTCGGTAACAAACCTCGACAGTTGGCGCGCCAGGTAGGGGCTGCGCTGGGATCAAACTTAGCAAGCTCGATGGCGATCTTCACCAAAAGCATGGCAACCTTGGCCGGCCCGAGGCGTTTAAGCAGTCTGGATTTCATCGTAAGCGATCTTGGCCATTTCTCCCTTTCGGATTCGGATCAGCTCCAATCTGGAAACAATTCTGAGGTTCCCTTAGCTGGACAACCACTCAGATCAGGAACAGGCATGGCCATCTGTCCCTGGACAGTAAGCCAAAAGCCTGAACCTCGTCCGGAGCCGGAACCAGCTGATGACGAACCCCGAGTGGTCAAACACGCCAGAAAACCACTCGGACTTAAAGGTCAATATCACTCGTCTTCCTGTTCCTCCGACTCAGAAGATGAAGCGGAAGATCTCGAGCTTTCGCGGCATTTTATGATCGAGAACGCGAAACGAATCACAAAGCGAGAAGAATGAAGCGAAGCGCTGCGAGAGGAAAAGCGTCGGCGACAAGAAGGCCGTGCAAGACCCTCGAATAGAGGCCTAGCGTTAATGAAGAAATCTTGCAGGACAAAATGGGGAACCAATCGGTTTTCCATACTCCTCAAGAGAACATCGTGGCCTCCAAAACGCTTCTTGATACTTTAGGGCCTTTGCTTGGTACGATAGCCTCGCCGCTCGATCGTAGCCGGAGTTAGAGCTATGGTGGCGACAGCAGCAGGTTCAGCAACACCAGGAGGAGCCATGTCGAACCCGCCTCGTCAACTTGCAGGCTGCTAGCAGCTAATCTGGCTCGCGATCGTCCTGGCGAAACTCGGCGTGAAGGCAACACTGACATCGATCAGGACCTCGCATGGATTTAAATGCGGCGGCGTGATCGTGAAGATGAAGAGCGCCGTAAACACGAGATAACTCTGGCGTTTTGGCATTGGCCACGACGATCGGGGCGATCCGTAATAATCCCGCTATTGCGGGGAAAACGAAGACCGATGAGCCAAATAACCCTATCGGCGTTCTCCACAAAGGCGCCAGCGGCCCTATCGAGGGCATCCGGGCTTTCCTCCTCGCCTTGGCCAAGTGAGTGCGGCCGAAGGATTCAACCCAAAGACATCACCAAATTTGGCGGGAAAGAGATCACGAAGCTTGGCTCCAAGTTTACTCCCTTGCGATCATGGCTGCGGAAGCGTCGCAATGTGATAACTAATTACCTTCGGTCATGCTCACCTCTTGGCTCAAGCATGGCTTCTGGGACTTCAGCGAATTCCATAGATTCTTGGGAGGATCTTTGTGAACAATTCATCACCAACTTCGGGGCACTTACGGCGACACAGGAGCGCAATAGGACTGTACTAGCTCCGCAGAAAAAGAATGAGACGCTCCAAGAATTTATCCGGCGCTTCATGCAAAAGAAGAATACAATCGAGGGACATCTCGGGCGGCGGTCATCGCGGCATTCGGAAGGGTGTCAACGACCCGACTTGATCAGAAAGATGTCTCGGCCGCCGTCCACCGTAAGGAGATGTTCGAGTTAGGCGGACCGTTCTGCGATAGCCTCGGGCCTTGGCGAATGACAAGACGATCGCCCACGACAAAGAGATAGGAAGGATTATGCCGAGTCGTCAAGGCAACGCGACAGGAAACGGAAGCCTGAAGAAATAGTGGCAGCAACCGAGCAAGGCCGGCATCGCGCGCCACGCACCGACGACTACGATACAATGATGGAGGCTACTTGTCCTTTTCATCCAAAAGGAAAACATGCTGCAAAAGATTGCTTCACTTTGAGGAGATTTGCCAAGGAATCTAGAAGGCGACCAACCAGGAGCGAAGCAAAAGAAGAAGATAAGAAAAAGCAAGATTCCCACGAAGATGATGGCGAGTATCAAAAAGATGGAGCAGGAGCTCAATTACATCTCGGAGGCTCAATGGCTACGAGTTAAAGCGGAAGCAAAAACTCACGACGATGGCGTCAGCGCCCGTCATACCGGCGACTCCCGGTATCTCCGATGGTGCGAGGCTCCCATTACCTTTGACCGTTCGGATCATCCGGATCACATCCCTTATCCGGAAGATTCCGGCGGTGTTGGACCGGTGGTGCGCAATGTTAAACTCAAGAGGTCTTTGGTCGGCGGAGGCGATGGGCTCAATGTTCTCTTCTCCAAAACTTTTGGCGACATGAAGATTCCCGTTCCAAGTTAAGCGGGGCTCATCACCATTCCATGGGGTAATCACGGAACTTCTTCGGTACCACTCGGGCAAATCACTTTGCGATCCGTTTGGAACCAAGGAGAATTTTTGGACGAGTACCTCAACTTTGAAGTAGCCGACTTTAAGGCGGCATATCCGCCATCTTAGGAAGACACGGGTGGCGATTCATGGCGTACCACATTGCTCTTATCTCGTCATGAAGATGCGGGGCGAAGGGTATCATCTCCATACGTGGTGATGTCAGCGATCGTTAAATGCTGAGAGACTGCGAGATGGCGAAGCTCAAGAAGCGGCGAGATGTGAGAGAAGATCCGACAGCGGCCGCACACCAAGAAAACGAAGGAGAAGTGCGGCCAGAAGCGATCAGGGCGAGCCTAAAACCTGATGAGGGGGTCAAAAAGGTAATCCTTGGCCCATCCAACTCTGCACAGACAGCTCTGATCAGGACAAGCCTCACCCCCAAATAGGAAGACGCGCTCGTCACCTTTCTTGAACCCAGCAGGACATCTTAGCGTGGAAATCATCCGATATGCCGGTGTTCCCGGAAGAGGTGATCGAGCACTCTTTAAACGTTGCGAAGGCCAAGCCCATCAAGCAACGGCTCTGAAGATTTGCTCAAGGCGAAAAAAAGCCATCGGGAAGAGATCACAAAGCTTTTAGCGGCGGGTTTCATAAAAAAGTGTACCATCGGTGGTGGCGAACCAGTCTTGTTCGCAAAAAGAATAAAAGCTGGCGCATGTGCGTTGATTATCCGATCTCAACAAGGCTTGCCGAAAAGATCCTTCGGTGCCTCGTATAGACCAAGTGGTGGATTGACGGGTAATTTGTGAACTCTGAGTTTTCGGATGCCTACTCGGGATATCACCGGATCGGGCTAAAGAAGAAGATTGCATCAAAACCGTTCATCACTCCGTTTGGCGCGTTACCTTTCGTCCACGATGCCATTCGGTTTGAAAATGGCGCAACTTATCAGCAGCGATCTGGTGATGTTTTCCTCCCGGATCGGGCATAGCGTGGAGGCATATGTTGGCAGCGTCGTTGTCAAGACCCGTCGCGAAGAGGACCTCATACGACTTGGCTGAAACATTGAAAGCCTAAGGGCTTACAAAATGGCCGAATCGAGAAAATCGTTTTGGAGTCCGTCGGAAAATTACTCGGTTTATTGTGTCTAGCAGCGGCATCGAGGCAAACCGAGAGAAGATCAACACAATTCTGAAAATGAAACCTCCAACGATCGGAAGGGCGTCGAAGCTCACCGGATGCATGGTGGCACTTTCGGCAAATTCATCTCATTTGGGATCTCGAGAATGCCCTTTTTCAAACTTCTAAAGAAGCGGGGTAACTTTCAATGGACCTCCAAAGCGCAGCGAGCTTTTGAGGCGAAGACATTCTTAACATCCCCTGTCTTGGTCCCTCAATGCCCGAAGAGCCCTGTTGCTCTACATCGCGCGACGACTCATGTAGTCAACCTTTGCAATCGTTGCGAGCGGAAGGAAGAGGGCACCTCGAAAATCAATGCGGCGATCTATTTAGTTAGCGAGGTGTTGGGAGAATCAAGGTGCGCTACCCACAGTACAAAAACTATTATCGCCGTGTTGCTCGCCTCCACGCAAACTCAAGCATTACTTCCAGAACATTCAATCGCGGTGGTCACCACTTTCCGCTTGAGGACATACTCCTGTCGGGAGGCCACGAGCGAGATCACAAAATGGGCGATCGAGCTCGAAGCCTTGAAGTCTCCTTGAGCCCTGACGGCAATAAAATCTCAAATACTTGCCGACTTCACGCCGAGTGGGCAGAATTACAAACTCGGCGACTCTTGAAGAGAGTGGAATCTTGGACAATGTATTTCGCGGCTCCCTCATGCTCAATAAGCGCGAGGCGGCGTGGTCCTCATCTCTCCAACGGTGGCGCTGAAATCGTCCTCGAGATCCATTTCCGGCATCAAACAATGCCGCCGAGTACGAGGCACTCATCCACGAGCTTCGCATTGCGATATCCCTCGGTGTCCGACGGCTAACTATTCGGGGCGACTCCATGCTGGTAATTAATCAAGTTCAAAAGGAGTGGTCGTGCGTCGAAGACAACATGGCAGCCTATTGCCAGGAGGTGCGAAAGCTAGAGGGCAAGTTCGACGGGCTGGAGCTCATTCACGTGCTCCGACGTGACAACGAAGCAGCAGACGAATTGGCAAGGCTGGGATCCACTCGGGCAATAATACCAGCTGGTGTGTTTGTCGAAGAGCTTCATAAACCTTCAATAAGTCCAAAACAGGAACAAGGCCAGTCGGAAGAAACACCCATTGAAGAAGAGGTCTTGGTCATCAACGCAGATTGGACAGCTCCTTTTCTCAATTACCTGTTGAAGGACGAACTTCCAGAAGACCGGACAGAGGCAGAACGCATCTTGTGGCGCAGCAAGAATTACGTGATAGTAGGCGAAGAATTGTTCCGAAAAAGTGCCTCCGGAGTTCTAAGGCGATGCATATTAGAGCAAGAAGGAAGAAACCTACTCAAAGAAATCCACTCGGGAATCTGTGGGCATCACGCGGCGTCAAGCACTCTGGTGGGCAAGGCATATCGACAAGGCTTCTTCTGGCCGACTGCTGTAACTAATGCGGAGGACATCGTTCGAACCTGTGAAGGATGCCAGTTTTTTGCCCGCCAAATACTGCGTGCCTCGAAGCTGAGACAATTACGATCACTTGGCCGTTCGCGATGCAGGGGGGCTCGACATGGTCGGCCCATTAAAGAAAGCTCAAGGCGGCTTCACTCATCTCTTTGTCGCCGTCGATAAATTCACCAAATGGATAGAAGCAAAACCAGTAGCTACAATCACAGCGGCCAAGGCCAAGGAATTTTTTCAGGAGATCATCGTAAGATTTGGCGTACCAAACAGAATTATCACGGACAATGGAACCCAATTCCGAGGAGAAGAATTTCAAGACTGGTGTGACGAGCTGGGCATCAAAGTTTGCTTCGCCTCCGTGGTTCATCCGAAGAGCAATGGTCAGGTAGAAAGGGCAAACGACATGGTGCTACAGGGCTTAAAGGCACGCATCTTCAACCGGCTCAAACCGTACGCTACCCGATGGGTAAAAGAATTGCCTTCGGTACTCTGGGGGCTGAGAACCACTCAGGCGAGACAGCGAGTAGTCACCTTTTTCTGGTCTCACGGCTCGAGGCGGTTCTTCCCAGAGTTGACCTTGGATCCCTCGGTCCGGAATTTCAAGGAGGCGAGTCGGAGGAAGCGAGAATGGAAGACATCGATCGATTGGAGGAGGCAAGGAAGTCGCCATGCGGTCGATCGACCAAATACCTCGAGCCTGCGCGCTATCATGACCAAAGCGTCCAAAACCGGCGTTCTCGAGGCGATTTGGTCCTAATAAAGAGCCAGAAGCACGAGCACAAGTTATCTCCGAATTGGGAAGGACCCTACATCGTCGACGAAGTGACGCGTCCGGGAGCTTATAGGCTTAAGCGAGAAGACAGCGCCATCATCAGTAACTCATGGAACATAGAGCAGCTACGTCGTTTTTACTCTTAAAATATTCTGTGGGCGTTGAATCTTTTTCTAGACTTGCTACTCAATTGTTACTCAATTAAGAAGTAAGTCGGGGGCTACACCTAATAGTGTTGCGCATGCGCAACTCGGTCAGAAGAATTATTTGTTTAAAGAAATGTCATATGTTAGAATCTTTATTTAATTGACTTGCTACTCAATTGCTTCTCAATTAAGCAGTAAGTCGGGGGCTACACCTATTAGTGTTGCACATGTGCAACCCCGCTTGCATATCAGCTCCTATCCTTTTTCTTTTCCCTACGGTCACGACTAAATCCGAGTGCTCTATACCCTCGATTGTGAAACCCCGGACGAAAAAAGTCTAGTTACCTAATGAAAGGCATGCTCGAGGGAAAGGCCAAAGCGCCAACTCGCAATGCTCAGGGGCTATACTAATCGCGCGGGGTGCTTAAACATAAGGGAGGATGAAAACCACTCGGGAAAAGTCGAAAAGATCTAAGCAAGGAAAAGGAAATGACAAGTTGCAGCTAAAATAGTCTTACAAAAGTCCAGCATTGTCTAGAGATCATAGAAGATATATACAACAAAAGTATTATCTAAACGTTTCTTGCAGAAAACAAAAGTGCTACTTTCTTTGCAGAGATAAAAAAAACTACTCCCGGCGCGCGCGGCCGACAGCCGCGATGAGGGCATCCCTAGCTCTGATGAGCCTAGGAACGACCTCGATCAGCACGTCAACGGCGGCGGCGTCCCGGGCGACGGCTTCCTGCTCTGCGGCCTCCACCATGGCGAGGTCGTATGCAGCCCAGAGCTCGGCAAGATCATCTTGAGCTCGCATGGCGTCATCTCAAAAGCGAAGAAACGGGTTCTCGATCCACGGCTCGACTGGCAGACCCGGAGACTCTGGAGGGAGAGACAATGGAGAGAGATCCTCAGATGAAGAAGAAGAATCCATGTGGAAGAAGAAGAGAACCTGCAAAAAGACGAACAACCGATGGTCACAATTCCATAGAGCACGAGAAACGAAGAAATCAAGCAAAGAAAAGGGCCAACAGACGAATATTCCAAAGAAACGAGAAGAAATTCTTGAAGAAGTGAAGAAGAAGCGATGGGAGGAAAGCGGTAAAGCCGCGCAAATCGCGGGACCGAGGCTAAATACACTCTTATCACGGCAATGTCGTCCTGGAGAGGTTTGCTCCGGCTCGGCGGCGCTTGGCATGGAGGCGTGAGCGATTCACCTTCGGGTCGCCCGAGCGTAACGTCGCGCATGTCTCGAGTGTGTCGGTGCCATGATGATCGAGAGCTGCGAAGCGGGCCAAGGCGCGGATATGCACCCTAAATGGGCCGAAAATTAGCGAACTACATTAAGGCAGCGGCTGGGCATGTTCACAAAACAAATTCAGGCCTAGGGGAAACTTCTTTCAACATTACAGCAATCATCCCGAAGGAGCGGCAAAAAACACAGGATAAGTTCAGTACAAACAGAAGACTACACGGGACCCAGGTCCAGGTTTTTAACCAAAACAGAAGCAGTATCCTTGACTTCATCCATAAGGGCGAGAGCTTCATCGTCATCAACGATCTTGGGCAAATCCTCCTTGGACTCCGAGCTCCACCCGCAGATACAAGGACTTGGTGATCGCCAACGCCTGGCAGGCGCTCGTAATTGCAATGTCCTCCAAGTGCGCAGACAGCTTCTTGGGGGCTTCTTCCAGCTTCTGAATTGTGATATCAGCATCATAGGGGACACCACTGGTGCCGGCTTCATCAGGACCCAGGATTCGCAGCATCCTTTTAGAGCCCAATTGAAGACGGTCGACCCTCGCTTCAGTACTTTTGATCTTATCATCAAGAACCCGGTACTGAGCTTGCGAGTTAATCCGATGCACTGCAGGATACCAGTCGGGTAAGTCTGAAGCCGCTAAAGGAAAAAGGGACAACAGGATAAAAGACAAGACCGAAAGTACACCTTCTAATTCTCTCGTCAGCTTGGCCACTTGTTCTTTGGCGACCTCTTCAGCCTTCTTCAGTTCTTCATTCCGGGAAAGAGAGGCTTCGAGTTTCTCCCGGAAATCTGACAAAAGATGAAGACCGAGCCATCAGAAGACGGAGGATAAAATCGGAGCCCAAGGCACTCGGACAAAAGGATTACCGTCGGAAAGACTGGTCAAGTTCAATTTCTCTGCCTCGAGGGACTGGATGTGACTTCGAAGCCCTTCCAGTTCCTCTCGATTTTCCACGCGGGTGCGTGTGAGCTCCGCCTCAAACTCAGTGCGAATCTGCTCGACTTCCTCAGCATAATCCTTCCTCATCTTCATCCTCGGAAATAACTTTTGAAGAAGGAAGTTTCGGTCTTTGGCGAAAGATGACGGTTGAGGGACCGGTAAAAGCAATGTTAGGCTTCAAGGAAAAAAGGACTTTCAAAGAAAGTCGGTATGAACAACTCACCTTGCCAAGGCGCCAACACTTTCATGAAAGCGACATCGAAGAACGACTTCAATCGACCCTCGATCTCGCCATCCAAAGGACTATGTCACCTTCATCATCGAGCGCAGCCGCTTAGGAGATTTGGGCGGGAAAGCGGAGAATTCGACGCCAGCGGTGGTGGCGAGGGTTGGAAGGATCTTGGCGGCAAAGGCGATAGCATCAGCGGGGGGCCTTGGTGGCGGTTAGCTCAAGAAAGAAAAGCGGTAGAGTCACTTTCGGCTCGAGCGGCACTCGTTGCCGAGGCCTCGAAATTGTTAGGCTGCCGTCCCGACCGGATTCGAATGGCGAAACGGAGGCGCAGCGTCAATCGGCGCCTCGGCCTACGCCCGCGTCGGCACTACCCTCGCCGCGGCCATTTGGAGGCTCAGGGCGACATCTCATGAAGAACTTCATCAACGGGATCCCTCGAGAAGAAGCGATCGAGGACATGATCCGAGGAGCGAGGAAAGACTAGCAAGGAAATCCAACTTTGTTGGATCTTGTTATCTTGCACTTTAGACCCCTCAGTGGAAGGACTACCGGTAGGAGTCCCGAGCGCACCTTGGCGGAACAAAGGAGCTCGGTCGCTGGCCTTGGCGAAGGCACACTTTTCACTGAAGGTGGGGCCGAGGGCTTAAACACCTCGGGTTCCACTGGCTGGCTCGAAGAAGAAGAAGAAGAAGAAGAAGGGGGAGGAGGTCGTACGGCCACGGGGTCCTGAATCTTCGGACCTCGGTCGAGTACACCTTTATCCATTGCTTCAGCAGCCTTGCGAACAATCAGACTTTTCCTTTCCTATTTGGATCATCAAGGCCTTTCGTCTTGCCGTTTAGCGCTTGGGCGGCGAAGGAAGCGGCTGGCGGGAAGTTTCACTTATCACTCTTATGCACGGGAACTTCGGGTAATGGCGCATCGGAAAAAGAAGGCCTCCGTCCTGCAAATGTGAAAGCACATCCACATCAAGATTCGGATAAAAGTTAGAAGAATCGATGTCGAGAAGGCAATAAAGATCCCTTCACGGGATATTTGGGTTCGATTTAGTGAAAGGTCTTGGGCCACAGGAGAGAGAGATCTTCTCGTTTGGGGCAAAGAAATCGAGCCACGGCTAAAAAATGCATGAAGTAATTTCTCGAAACCTCCCGTGGGATCATTACGGCCCTCATACTCATACCCGGGATGAACTCGGTCCTTGAGGGGCTGAATCCGGCTGGTACAAAAATTGGCAACATGGCCATACCGGTGAGCCCATTCTCCTTCAACCCAGTAATCAGCCCCATGAGATCAATTACTTGGTCCATCCCATCATCTTTGGGGAGCGATGTCCAGTCAGGAGATGGCTTGGGTGTAGGGATGGCAAAAATACCCATGGGTCCGGTACCGGGTGCACCCAACCCGATAGTCTGAGTCGGGTCAAATTTGGACCCATGGGTATATTATTTGGTCGGGTTGGTCCGGATGCGGAGTTCAGTCGGGTCGGGTTCAAGATCTCATTTGGACCGTGGGTACCCGGACCGGACCCGTTACTCTGATTGAGGGCAAGTGTCCGTTCGTTTGTTTCAGTTCGAAAATTGGCCGTTTTGCGCTCTTTTTTTCTGTAGTAATTTGGAGGCTCACTTTTAGCCATGTAGCGTGAAGAGAAAAAGGACCTGTCTAGTCAAAGGACCACTTGTTTATTTCCAGCTTGTTCTAGTCAAAGGACCACTTGTTTATTTCCACTGTCTAGTCCATACGCTTAACCCTGCTTGCCGGTCATTCACCACATACCGAGAAGCACAGGAACCGAAGTCTTTGCTAAGATCAAAAGCCCCACACTCATTCATGGATTCACCCCATCTGAAAAGCCCCTACGCGGTCGAAGCACGCCTATTCGCGTCTTGAGCTGCGGATGGGCCCGCGATAGCATGCATGATTCAAGCAGATGCAGGTACAGTTAAGGTCGAGTCCGGTCGAGTTTGGACCCGTGGTGACTTTGGTCGGTCGGGTCCAAATTTAGGGTCTCGGGTCCGGGTCCACGGAGGTTGGACCCGGAGATACCCGGACCCATTGCCATCCCTACTTGGGTGGCCTCCCTGTGAAAGCAGGCAATGGATGTTCGGGATTGGCGCAGTAAAACCACTCTTGGTGCTAGCCCTTGTTCGAGGTCTTCAAAGGAATGGTGAAGTAAGGTTTTTTCATACCATCTCTCAGCTGAAATCCGGCACCTCCAACCACTTTGGGGGAGTTCTTATTAGGAAAGGGCTTAAGAAGGAAAAGGTGGCGAAAGAGATTGAAGTGGGGATGGATGCCAAGGAAGGCCTCGCAAAGATTGACAAAGGCAGCGATTTGGAGAAGGGAATTGGGATTGAGGTGAGTTAGTTCGATTCCGTAAAACTCAAGAATGCCGCGGAAAAAAGGGGACGCCGGAAGACCCAACCCACTCATAAAGAAGGATTCGAAGACGACTACTTCCTCGGCGCGGGGGGTAGGGCAGAATTCACCTGCGGCGGGGCGGGCGGCGAGCATCACCAATGGCGGAAAGACGCCGAGGCCTACTAAATCCTCCAACCGCCCCTCCGTCGTTACCGAGGTAGTCCAATCCTTGGTTGAGGCAGACGGGTGAACAGTTGCGGGAGAAGGAGACGACATTTTCGAAGGAAGAAGCCTCGCGATCGCGTGAGATTAGGGGTAACCCTAGTGGCGGAGGTCGCGAGGGAAGAGATTAGAGAACAAAGGGGCGAAAGGGAACAGTGCAAAGACACTTCCTTTCACTCTATATCGTTAGGGGAGCGGTGCCAACTTTCGCCTCGAGCGGGAAACTGCATCACCCTTCCTATGCCCTGAAGCCGCCCTAGGGAGCACTTCAGGGTGGGCGCGAACACGCATCGCATTGGCGCCAAAAAGCGTGAAGAGGGTTCTGGTTGCAACACTGCCGGACGAACACGGGTTCAAGTGTCTTGTGGCGTGCCAATCGATTTGACCCTGCAATCGATAAGGGAAAGAGTTGTAAAATTCAATCAAGCCGATCCTCGAGGCGAATCGGCTAAAATCAAGAATCAGCCAGAAAAGCCGATTAGAAGGGTAACTAGATTAGCCGATTAAGACTAATCCGGGGGTAAAAGGTAGATCGATTCTGAAAAGGCGATGTGCAACAAGACAGAACAAATAAAACCTGAAAAAGCCAATGACGATCAAACAATCGGCGATGCGCAACTTTATTTGATCGATGTCGACTTACAGAGGAAAGATTACAATGCAAAAAAGACTAAGAACTGCAGAAAGTAAAAACTGGTAGATGTGTTGGTTGATTGTGGATGATGCCCTTCAAAACGACCTTAGTGCGCCTTATATACCGCCTAGCCGATCCGAGTCTGATCCAACACGACAACGTAGTCGAGATCGGCTGTAGTTTCCTATCACGGTCTCTAATTTCCAATTATCGCACGTCGTATAGGATTTCCATATGCTTATCCAAATTTCCCACAGATACTCTCGTACCTTATCCAAACTCATGCTTTTCTGCCGATTCTTCTGGAAATTTCCAAAACTGGTGCAAACATATGCCCCCCATTTTTTGGAAGATAACTTGTTATTTTTCAAAAATATGTATCGGCTTCTTCATCGATCGGCTTATTCACTGTTGGTTTAGGGAATCGTGTCAATAAGCGCATGGTAGTAAAATCCGGTCGCGGTTTAATGGCGAGTTAATAGCCTCAAATTCGCTTCCGCCACTTTTACTTTTCAAGTGCTATATATATCACGGGACCCCACGGTCATTCTCACGCCTTCTGCTCTTGCAATTCACATGTCGGCTTTCATTCTTGATTGGCTTCTCGCTCGAGACTTCTCTGTACCGATGTCGTCTTCCTTCTCCCAATCAATTTGAATGGATCCTTCTCAGTCTTGATCGATTCACGAAAGTAAAGACCAATACTACCTAGGGCGGTAGGAACCCATTCTTGACTCTTGTAATCAACGAAGAAATCCCTAGACTTCCTTTATCGGCTAAGAATTACAACATAACGGAATGGGGAAAAAGCTTCAGGGCTTGGCCAACAGCTTTGAAAGGGTGGAGAAGATGGTATATCAGGGTATCGGCTCAAAAAAGAGAGGAATGGGAAAGAATGGGTATATCTGAGTGTCTCCCCCTAAGTTTAGCGAACCCAGAAGCCAATGAGCCCTTAGTGGCCACGGCATGCTATTTTTGGTCAAGCACCTTCAACGCTTTTCTTTTCCGAACTGGTCCCATTGGCCCAACACTTCTAGATGTAGCAGAATTATGTTGCCTTAGGCCTAATGGTGACCAATTATCGGCTTTTAGTGGCAAGCCTCAGTATAAATTGATCCGATCTAAGGGCGAAGGATGGACAAAGTATATTCAGCATAATAACAAAGTGAATGGACTAGTATCGGACGAGGAGCATGCAGCTTTTCTGAACCTGTGGCTGGATCGGTTTCTCTTTTGTGGCGCATCCCTGGGTCCAACACAAGTGTACCAGGTTTTGGCAGAGCAACTGGTGAACGACCGTCGGCTTGCACTCGGAAAAATTTTCCTTGGAGCTGTTTATCAAATGATGCACGTTATCAGGAGCCGGCTTTTCTCTGGGTTTGGTCAGTATGTAGTTGGTAATGTTGGCGGCCCATTGTGGTTTATTCAATTGTGGCTTTATAGCATGTTTGGCCCATCTTTGATCTCGGAGCACTTGGAAGACACAACTTTTCCTTGTGAAGACTATCCGGAAGGCTCTACTCCCCAATATAGAGCTAGCCGATCTTTCGGGGAGAGACTTGTGATGTGTACTAGTGGTGATGTCAGAATAACCCCAGCCGATTTCAAGAAATATTTATCATTTTTTCTGCATTTGGATAACACAACCTTTGGTCAGCAAGATTTTTTCCCTTACAGTAATGCAGCCGATTTCCAATGGCCTTCATTTCTCCACTTGGATGATGATAGTTCCTTAATGCCAGCATCGACTTTAGACCTATACCGGATTTTTATTTCACCCTGCATATTTCATGTCGGCTTAAACTCTCGTAACAGAACATTTCAGCCGTCATATGAATTTTATCACCCTTCAGTATATGCTCGTCAATTGGGCTTTGGTCAAGTGATACCATCTTTGCCGCTCCTTGGTTGTCTCGAGCCCAGAGCTAAAGTGACAAACGGAACGGCCGCAGACTTAATTTTGGAACTAGCCGATGAGTTTCAAATACTCAGTTTGCCGCATTTTTTTCTGAATTCTCGCCGAGCAAGCCATTTCTCTGCTTGGTGGACACTTATATCGGAGGCTCTTTTCTTGGATCGTATACCGTCGGCCATTATAGAAAAGTTCCTTCCTGATTTCCACGAGCCGACGGTAGTTCCTAGCAGCAGCAGCTCTAGTGAAGATAGCTCAGATCCTTCCAGCTCATCGGGTTATACTAACTCGTCTGTAGCTATAGAGGTATCGGCCCATTTTTCTTTCGCTTTTCACACTTGATATCAGTTTTTCGGTTATGTTTCTAACCGTTCAGTCTTGCTTTTTCCAGGGTGTTGCAGCTGGCAAAACCGTTGCCGCTCCATCGGCCAGCGAGCCCAAAAGGAAGAGACCGCATCAAACAACAGGTTTGACCGGTTATTCTTCTGGCAGCCTCGGTGTCCAGAGCCCATCATTGTCAGATTTTGCAAAAAACCGACACTCAAGTAAATATTTTAAGCCAATAATCGCAAGTTTTCACGCCTTCGACTTGCTTTTAATGCTGACATAATTTAATTTCTTTTTTGCAGAAAAACCTAAATCGACGAAGGCTCCGGCCCATCGACAAAAACGCACAGAACAGAGTGCTGAGAACTCCCCGAAAGCATCGGCTTTTGTAGAGGTAAAGTGTTTTTGTATACCCAAAGAATATTTTAACCTTCATAACGCTAACTTGTCTTGTATCCTTCAGCCTTCGGCGTCGGTTCGGGCGGCTGATATCTTAGCTGACCTTCAAGGTGCGTCTGCCGCCAGTCTCTCTGTGCCTCCTCCAGCGCCGCCTCCTACTGAACTGCCGTCTCCACCAGTTCCTTATGCGTCGGTCCTTCCTGTTGCTTCACCGTCCGAGGTCGTGCCAAATGACTTGTCTAACCTTCTCGGCTTCTCCTTGGACGAGCTAGTCGACCCAGAAGTGATGGCGACAGACGATTACCCAGCCGACATCCGCCAGATCATCGACGCATCCTTGGAGGCGTCAGCTTCAGTGGTCAAGTCTGCGCCGAACATGCAAGAGAAGTTGAATCGGCTTTTGATTGCTGTGAGTCAGCCAGAAGACGTGATCCTTGCCAGTGCACAGTCTATTCGCGATGCCATGGCTGATGTTGAAGCCGATCTGCCGCCAAAAGCCATGGAGGCAATTCTAAACGTCTGCCATATAGATGAAAGGAAGGCAGAAGTCGACGTGGCGAATGCTAGAATCGCCAGCGGCAATCGCAAGAAGCCGACCAACGCACTCTAGACAAGCTGATTGCCGAGGCCAAGGCTAAAAAGAAAAAGTATGATGAGGGTGCTTCGTCCCTTCTTGCGGCCAAGTCTTTCGTGCGCGATCTGGAATCGGCCAAGAAGAAGCTTGAAGAGGAATTGGCCAAGGTAAAAGAACAGCTGGCCAATTCCCTTGGTGTGATGAGTACAACAGCCGCATCCCTGAAGAGTCTCAAAGAAGAAGTTGGTTTGGCCGTGGCGCAAGTCAGAGATCAATCGGCCAAGATTGTTCCAGTGCTGGGTAGTGCAAAAGATGATGAAAATATCTTGTATGGCATTACGAGAGACACTAGCGGTAACTTGACTTTAATCGGCTTTAGGGCTAGAATTCGAGTGCAGTGCAGCGAACTCACGTGATGTAATGGTTATCTCAAACAATGTTATCCTTCGCTCCTTTTACTCTTGCTTGTAATGTTCTTAATCGGTACTGTTTAACAGATTGTGATATTCTGCTTTATTTAATCATTTGTTTGCCTCCAAGCTTCTCGTGCTACCTTAATTATGCAGATCCATACACTAGGGTAGTATTTCTTCAAGTACCTTCCATTAATTGCTTTAGGAAAAACAGTACCTTCAAGTGTTTCGAGTATATCGCATTTCCTCCAACAAGCGATTTACTTTATATGGTCCTTCCCATGTAGGTGACCATTTGCGAATCGATTATCCTTAGACCCGATCGGCAATATTGTCTTCCATACTAAATCGTCTTCTTGAAGGACTTTGTACGACTTTTTTATTATAGGCTCTAGCCACTTTTCTTTATTCTTTTTAAGCGATTTAAAGTAACCGGCCTTAACTCCGCCAAGTCATCCAAATTGTACATCATCAGTTCCTTGTATTCGTCGGCCGATAGATTACTTTGTCTTGCCACTCGCATAGATTCAACATTTATTTCTACGGGCAACACGGCTTCTTGACCATAGACCAACTGATAGGGTGATAGCTTAGTCGATCGTGAAATGCTAGCCGATAAGCCCATAGAGATCCTGACAACGTAGCATGCCAATTTCGAGGCCTTTCGTCGATTTTTCTTTTAATCAGCTTGATCAAAGTTTTGTTAGACGACTCGGCTTGTCCATTGGCTTGAGCGTAATATGGCGATGAGTTGAGCAATCTGATACCCAGGCTATCTGCAAAGCTTTTAAAATCGTTAGACATGAACACCGTTCCTTGATCGGTTGTGATGGTGCGAGGAATCTGCGAATCGATGGATAATGTGTTCATTAACAAAGCCGATAGCTTCCACGCTGGTGACTTTTTTAAGTGGAACGGCTTCTACCCATTTTGAAAAATAATCGTGGCTGCGAGGATGAACTTATGGCCTTTGCTTGATCTTTGGGAATATTTGGCGATTACATCTATCCCCCATCCTCTGAGCGGCCATGGTTTGATAATCGGGTGTAAAAGTCGATCTTTGGTGCAAGTTGCACATTCCCAAACTTTGACAAGTTTGACATCCTTGTAATACTTGAAACAATCTTCTAACATTGTCGGCCAAAATACCCGGTTAGTCTCGGGATCCATCTCATTTTGTGAGCCGATTGATGTGCTCATGATTCCTTCATGAACTTCACCCATAGCTACCTTTGCCTCTTTATTGCCTAAACACTTGAAGTAATCCTTCCAATGTCCGATAGTACAATTCTCCTTCTAGCACAACATACTTGATGCTTTTTGGCGAATTTTTCATGATCGGTTTGGATGGGTCCATCGAATAAGCTTTTATTTCCGTTCTCAATCAGCATCATCGGCGCTTTAACCTTGCTTTGTCGATCAAGTCAAACGCCGTATCATTGTATTCCACTGAAGCTGGTGCTGAGCCAATGTGTTGGCTTTGTCATTCATTTCCACAGGCACATGGTCGTCTGAGAATGGCCGAAAGTGTTGATAACCTCAATACAATACTCGGATACTTTGATAGTACCTCATCGTTGCATTTATATTCTCCTTTAATTTGTTGCACCACCGACAATGAGTCACCATATGCTTCTACATTACTTGCCCGATCTTTGTCTACCAAGCTGCGATCCTTTGAGCAATGCTTCGTACTCGGCACTGGTTATTAGAGCATCGGCTTTTAAGCCGATATCTTGAACTTCGATGTTGTATCCTCTTGGCGAAATCAACACTATACCTATTCCACTTCCTTCTTGACAAAGCGACCCATCAAAATCTGATTGCCATGGAGCTACATCGACCATTCTGCCATAGTATCGTGGCACATTATGAAATCGGCTATTGCTTGGCCCTTAATAGCTTTGGCGATTCATCTTGTGAGATCGAACTTCGGTTAGAGCATAAGCCCACTTCCCAAATCGTCCTCTTAAAATCGGGCAGATAGCATATATTTGACTACGTCGGTTCTACATACTACAGCAGTCGATGCTAATACATAGTGCCTCAATTTAGTGCAAGCAAAATATAGCGATAAACATAATTTTTCCACCGGAGGAATACACAGTCTCGGCGTCCAATAGTAAATCGGCTTAAGTAGAATATCGCTCGTTCTTTGCCATCAATTTCTTGTGCCAATCTGGCCCCAATGGTCTCGCCACCGATATATATAATTTAAATGGGACACCCTTACGAGTTGCGACCAAGGCTGGCGGTGATGCCAAGTATTGCTTTATATCGTCAAAGGATTCCTGATGATCTTTCAACTTTAGTAGTGGTGTGAAAGCTTTGAATTCGCGGATAGATTCGAGATGAGCCGTCTTAAATAGTTGATTTTGCCGATCGGCTTTTGCAACTCATTTTTGTATGTTGGCGGTTTTGTATTTGCTATGGCCTTGACCACTGATGCGACTAACTTCAATACCTCTTTGATGTACCATGAAACCAAGGCGGCGGTAAACCGCCAAATGCACATTTCAAAGGATTCATTTTCAGTCCATGAGCTCTTGTGTTTTGAAACACTTTTTCCAAATCGGCTAAGTCTTTGCCGGTCTTCTTTAGACTTGACAACCCGTCATCGATGTAAATCTCAGCGATATGGCGATTAGGTCATGAAAGATCAAATTCATGGCGTTGGTAAGTGGCGCTGCGTTTTTAAACCGAACGTCATTCTTGGCCATTCATACAACCCTAATGCTCCGGGGCATCGGCGATTTTAGGGATATAAACCGCCGCCATGAATATCTAGTTATACCCAGCATTGCCATCAAGAAAACTGATAATCCTATTACCCGATGCAGCATCGATAAGCATATCGGCTATAGGCATCGGTTACTCATCTTTTTGTGTGGCTTTATTCAAATCTCTGAAATCTACGCATACTCGCAGCTTACCGTTCTTCTTCATGATAGGCACAATGTTAGATACCCATTCGGCATATCGGCAAGGCCTTATGAATTTGGCTTCTAGCAACCTTTCAATTTCTTCTTTTATTATGTCATACAACTCTGGATTAAAACGACGAGGAGGTTGCTTATATGGCCGATATCCCGGCTTGATAGGTAGCCGATGTTCTACTAACCGTCGGCTTAATCCAGGCATCTCATAATACTCCCAGGCGAAACAATCCCTGTATTCTCTAAGTATTTTGACCAACTTATTTTTGTATTCTAGATCTAAATTTGCGCTTACAAAAGTTGGCCTTTTTCGATCGCCTTCTCCTATGTCAACTTCTTCGAGCATATCGTGATAAAGCCTTAGCCCAATTTTTCGCTTTGGAAATCTTCAATGGCTTCGCAGGAATTTATCCCATGCCGATAGCTCTTTGCTTTGTCTTGTAGAAGTTTGATCATTTTTGACCCCATCTTCTCGGGATCTCGGCCGCCGATCAAAAGTGCGGTTTGACAGCGATCGGCGTAAAGCCCGATCTTTCAATCTTTGATGAAATCACAATCGTCTAGTGCCTTACGATATGCATTACTGCTTCGTGTGGCCAATTTGCATCGGGTGGCCATGGCAATATGAGCCGATGTGTCGGTAATTTGAAACAACCGACTTCATCTTCGTTCCTTTGGACAAGCAATTGGTGCATGGTCGCGGGTATCTGGCGATTGGCGTGTATCAATCTGTCCTAGAAGCACACTATAATTTCCTTTAGCCGACTACGAAGAATGCGATCGGCAAAGTTTTACTGCCGATGGTTAGTTCTGTAACCATCACTCCTTTTGCTTCAGTGGAGTCACCTGTGAAGTCGTTTAGCACCATGTTTGTTTTGATCAGGTCTTCATCAGTTTTCCCTAACTTCTTACAAGTAGAGAATGGCATTAAGTTCACAGTGGCTCCTCCATCTACAAGCATCCTAGATATCGGCTTTCCATTAATAAAGCCTTTTAAGTACAACGGCTTCAAGTGCCGATGGGGATCTTGTGGTTTTCAAACCTTTGCGTCTGTCGCGCCAGCATAATTGAGCGGCCAGTATCCTTAGCGATTAGGTCTTGATCCCGAATTCGGTGGCGAGTGAAAACCATATTGATATCCATGGGAGTGTCATTTCGAACTATTGGTGACAGTAAATCGTCTGAGGAATCGGACTCATTATCGGTTTGTTCTTTTCTCCTCCATTCCTTTTTGGCAAGTTTTATCGGCCGCAACTCATTGAATGTTTTATCTCTCTGTTTTTCTTCTTCGGCCTCTCTTGTTTCCTGTGTCCTTAAGTATTTGGAGCCGTCTCACGTTGCGATCGGCTAAGCCCGATCGGACACCATCGAGGTTTGGGTTCTCTTGGCTTGCATTTTACCAACCAAGTTTCGAGTTAGCTCTTTTCTTTGTCTTGGTTTGGTGTGCCTAGCCTCTCCTTCTTGGCTTACGTGCTCGACTCGGGTTGATTTTTGTTGGCCTAAATAAGCGCTCTTTCACGGATGTCTCGGTTGATTTCCTTGGGTAATGCTCCATGGGGCATGACCTTGAAGATGGCAATGCCACGCCCCTTTCCCAACAGAATTGCCAAAAAGGACATCTCTGATGAGCTCTTTCTGCAGCGTCTAGCCGATAAAAATTGTTTGGCCGAAACACATCGTTCGGCCGATACGGCCCATCTGGTCGGCGAGCCTGCTGTTTTTGCCGATAGCTCATCCTCTCATACTTCTCTAGTAACTGCGAGAAGGTTGGTCTAGATTTGAATGCCGATTTCCGGGGTGGAGTCCTCTCGGCTTTGTACCATCGCCCGACTTGTAGTTCCCCTTTTGGCTTTACTGTCCTAGAATTCTTCCCGTCTTGATCGGCTTCAATTTGAAGAAGAACCGATCGTTATCTTTAGTGTCTCCTTTAGAGCTTGATTCTATGTCGACTTGCCGCGTTGTTACGGGTCTTTCGTCGACAATCGCTTTCCTTATCAGACATTGGACCATGTTTATCGGAAAGGGTTGACATCAACTTCCATAGCCGGCTCCTCTGCAAACTTGAGCCGACCATCTTCAATGGCTGCCTGTATCTGCTGTCGAAAGATGTTGCAATCATTAGTGTTATGGGAAAAAGAATGATGCCACTTACTGATATCGCGCTTTTGATCTCGTCGGTAAGCGGTATGGTATGTCCCTCCTTGCAGTATCAATTTTTCTTGTAGTAACATGTCAAATATGCGATCACACTTAGACACGTCGAAAGCATACTTGACCTCTGTCTTACTCTTCGTCGGCTTAAGCCATGAACAGACAAGTGGTTTCTTAGAACTTTTTATCCATTCGGCTATGTTTATATCTGCTTCATCCTCAGAAGCTTCACTAGAGCTATACTCGACCATATTTACCTTGGCTTTGTCTCTGCTATTTATTCTAATTTTATCTTTGAATTCTTTACTTAAATATCGGCTTTCTTGTCTTGAATCGCTATAAGCAGATGACTTAAATCGGTGAATTCTTGTCAAGCAAGTTTTTCCTTGATGGGGAATCGGCCCTTGAAAGCATAAATCGGCTAGCGATTATCGGGCAATACTACGCTAAAACACCGATTTCGCACTTCTCTGAACCTCCTGATGTAGTCAGAGGCCGATTCGCCAAACTTCTGCCGGGCAGCACTTAGATCTGAAATTCCTAATTCCAGACTACCAGAGAAAAAGCAATACTACGCTAAAACACCGATTTCGCACTTCTCTGAACCTCCTGATGTAGTCAGAGGCCGATTCGCCAAACTTCTGCCGGACAGCACTTAGATCTGAAATTCTTAATTCCAGACTACCAGAGAAAAAGTATTCATGAAATCGGCTCTCTAAATCGTTCCACAAGTGAACCGAATTTGGAGGCAGATTCGTAAACCAAGTGAAAGCAGTTCCTGACAAAGATAATGGAAAAAGTCTAATTTTCAACCCATCAGATTGAGCTGCTTCTCCACACTGGGCGATAAATCCTCCAACGTGTTCTAAAGTGGTGACCGAATCATCCCCTGAAAATTTCGCAAAATCGGGAATCCTGAAGTTGTGGGGATATGGCATCCGGTCAATGTAATCTGGGTATGGCTTCTTATAGCCGATCGTTTTTCCTTTGGGCTGTAGGCCAAATTGATCTCTCAAGACCATAGAAATCTGATCAGCCCAATTGATGTTATTGGCCGATGTAACACCAGGGTTTGGCCAATTGGGATGAATAGTATCCTGCCCCCCGAGTGCAAACTCGGCTGGCCGACTCGATCTAGCCGATGGGTACTGTTGTTGCCATGGTTCATACCCATCGGCTCTGGCAGCCGGCACCTCGGGCAATGGAACGAACGGCTCCGTGTATGTAACTACTTTGTATGGAGCCGGATTTCTAAGTTGAGTTGGTCCTTGAGGTTTATAATTTTTATCTAATTCAATCGGCTGAGAAGCCGACTGGACATAGTGAGTCCCTGATGCCGATGAATCCAATTTTGCGGTCGGTATATGCATGAACATGAGTAATGGCGGACTCGGGCAAGGATTTGGTGGTGTCAACACGATGGGTTGGGTCGGCATTAACGAGTCTTGAGTCCGCGCCTTGATCGTGTTGGTGTTTGGAGCCACAGAATATACGAGGTATGTTGGGAGTGGCTGTAATGGGTCCATCAATCCTCCGGATGTTGCCAACTCTTGTGCAATCGTCTTTACACTATTTTCTATCATCGGCTTCAAAGTTGTAACCAGTGCCGATGATTGATTAATTAATGCATGATGCATAGACTGCTCAATCATAAGCGATAGCTCGGCTTGGTGGCATATATCGGCTTCGGGTCGATCACGGCGCTGCCATGCGGCGGATTCGGTGTTGGGAGCGCCATCTTCTGTGTGAACCCTCGTCGGGTTTTTTGATAGCAACTCAGCATCAATTCTTCCAATGCAGATTTTTGATCTTCGATTTCTTTGCGCTGCTCTGGAGTTAAATCGTCCAAAGTAGGGATGATTATGGCATCAGTGTTCACATCGGCTGGTGCGGTGGACTTGCCTGCAGTCATCTTCTCGATCTGTCCCACCGGGCGTGCCAAAAATGTGTTGACGCCAAAAACGTGAAGAGGGTTCCTGATTGCAACACACCGGACGAACACCGGGTTCAAGTGTGCGCGAGCGTGCCAATCGATTTGACCCTGCAATCGATAAGGGAAAGAGTTGTAAAATTCAATCAAGCCGATCCTCGAGGCGAATCGGCTAAAATCAAGAATCAGCAGAAAAGCCGATTAGAAGGGTAACTAGATTAGCGATTAAGACTAATCAGGGGTAAAAGGTAGATCGATTCTGAAAAGGCAATGCGCAACAAGACAGAACAAATAAAACCTGAAAAAGCCAATGACGATCAAACAATCGGCGATGCGCAACTTTATTTGATCGATGTCGACTTACAGAGGAAAGATTACAATGCTAAAAAGACTAAGAACTGCAGAAAGTAAAAACTGGTAGATGTGTTGGTTGATTGTGGATGATGCCCTTCAAACAGCCTTGGTGCACCTTATATACCCGCCTAGCTGATCCGAGTCCTGATCCAACACGACAACGTAGTCCGAATCGGCTTTGTAGTTTCCTATCTGGTCTCTAATTTCCAATTATCTACACGTCGTATAGGATTTCCATATGCTTATCCAAATTTCCCACAGATACTCTCGTACCTTATCCAAACTCATGCTTTTCTGCCGATTCTTCTGGAAATTTCCAAAATTGGTGCAAACAGTCGCGCACAATCGCTAGTGGCCCAATAAAATGAATTGGGAAATGGTACGCTCCAAGATGGGCCAAAAGCTAGAAACCCGTGACACACGGGATCACGGGTACCTCCCAAGGAAATACATCCTCTTATGGTATACCTCATGCTAGGTCACAAGCTGATAACGTTCATAGAACGAAGCTAGATACCATAAAGATGACTTCAAAAACAGACACCTACAAGGTGTGAGGCTCGTGTGACCTTAAATAGGTCGACGACGGATACCAGATGAACAAGATAAAATGCGCTCTGTAAAAAGGCCAAGGGTTATGCGCCCGGATGCGCCAATACCACTCGGCTTAGTTCAGATGTGCACAAGAAACATACTAAGCAATGAGTCGGCTCGATAAATTGAGTCAGAGATAGCTCGAAATAACCATACAAAGAAATTCGTCGAGTTCTTCATGACCTCTTTGCCAGGCGACAAGCATTCGGCTAGAAGCACTCGGGAAGACTTGACCGCAGGAAGGCACTCGGACAAGAAGCACTCGGGGGCTACTGTGGGGAATATATACCCCGGGGGCCCACAAGGCAGACTTGCGAGGCCCAACCAGGCGAAACTAGGCCAGGCTGACTATGAAAGGCCGGAGGTAGACTGGGCTAAGCGAGGCGTGAAGAATCAGGACAAATCCTAGCCAGGGAAACCGAGTCGTATTAGGCAAGGGATGATTGTAATCCAAACTAATATAGATTCGGGATAGATATGAAAGTGCGGTTTCCATCTCGTATCCGAGTAGGATTCCTTATTGTAACCGCCCTTCTCTGCTATATAAAGGGAGGGGCGGGGAACCATCGGGACACAACATCATCAGCGAATAAGCTAGCCACACATAATTCCAGAGCACAGGACTAGGGTATTATCTCCACTGTGAGAGCCCGAACCTGTATACATCCGGTGTTCTTGTGCTACCATCGACTTCCTGATCCAGCGCCTAGCCCCCTTTTAATTATTGTCGGTAACAAACCTCGACACATATCATATATGATTCATTCTCTGTGACTTAATGGAACCCCCTTTATGAGCACTATTATTTCTAAAGTATACCAACATATAGATAATGAAAATAATGGCACAACACAAGTGTATCATCAGGATCCATATACACATCCATTCACTAATGGAGCATGTCAACACGACAAATCAATCAGGCAAATCAAACAACATTTGTTTTATATTTGCGGTTCATAACCTTCTACTCCCAAGATGAAGCTGAACTATTGATTTTGCCTATGCTAGGAGTATAATAACAATTATTTAACTCTGACATTAATCCTGATAGTTGGGCCGTTAAGAGTATGTCAACGTCCGACGAGACAACTTCAACACCCTTGCCACTATTTCAAAATCCTATCTCATAGTATCAGGGTAACGCCAATCTTCAACTTCACAAGTCTAGGATTGGCACTCCAGATCTCATCAAGACCTTTCCCTTTTCACCCATGACTCGGTCTCCTTCATAAGCTGACCAGTCTTTCGAACCATCATCACATGATTAAAGCTGATCTTAATGCTTTCCAATTTTAACATGCATCATATGCATCTCGGCCAGTGATTTATCCAAGCTATTCATCAAAATGTTTAGCTCAATGCTCAAAAAGAGCAACCAAAAATCACATCAATAGCTAACCATTAGCTAAAGGGGGAATCATATTTTCTAATGCCCAATGTAATCAATCATATCGACTACATGATGGCTGACCGAATTCTTCTTGTGCTAACTTGCAAATAGTGATTTAGGGATCAAATCCTCTATCTCTTGTCTGATCCTCAAACATGCCCTCAAAGTCCACAATCATATTGTAGACACCCATAATCTCATCTTGCTTCCAAAGCTCAGAGTTCATGGCGACAATAATGAGATAGCAAATACCAAGAAAACAACTGCAGTGTTTCCAATAAACACCGTTTCAATTTAGATTGCATTTCAAGCTGGTTCATCTAGGTACTATTCTTTAGAACAAATATTCCTTTCAATAATAAGAGAACAATTCTCAAAATCAATATCAATCACAATGCACTAATAAGAAATTCATATCAAGTATATACATCTCAAATAGTAAAGCATAAGGTAATCAACAAATATTAAACTATGTTTATGTTGTGTACCCTTTGTTAATAAATTAACAAAAGATACTCCCACTCAAGTCACATTCCCTCTAATGGCTTGTAGTAGGAAAAAAATCCATGTTCACTAAAGTCCTAGTGAACTTTGGCTCACCGCTAGAACCCAGTGACATAGGTAGGCAACCCTTTTGCCGATCACATCGTATGTGACTCTTGTGTGTTGAGTGGTATGCGCCGATGCCCAGCACCAACACCCTTGCCCCGAAGCTCAAAACCGTTTTGATAGCTTCGTCAAGTAAAACCAACACTATGTTGTGAAGTCCGACTTCACCGTATTGATCAGGTAAATTAACGACACCCTGCTTTGGCAGAAACTACCAGTTAACATACAAGACCTTAATAGGTGCAGCTGTTGGAAGGGCAAACACTCTTAATTTTTTGAGGGAAATCTATTCTATCAAAATGAAAGAATGGTAGAGCAGATAAACCATCACAGAAAATACACTACTAAGCTGTACACTACTATGGCCCAAGACGCGGTGATCAATATCATCATGCGTCCATTTCTGTCCACCGGGCAATCTACTTGATTTTAGTCAAGTATCACAAATGAATATGTAAGTGTCCGTAAGATCCCACACATGCATCGTATACACGAGGGTCAAACTATTCACATACATATGCATAGAATCAAATTCTATCAGGCGATGTGAGCTTATAACATTTTATAAAAGGCACAAAAATAGTTTGCGTGGTGGAAACAATTTCCCCATAGAGAATCATATTCATAAATTTAGCCCATGAAAAATTCCAACAGATTAATCATATTATCCAGCTTTGGACCAATCAAATTTACCCAATGAATATTCCACTAAGCATGTTAGCCTACTAACGACTTGGTCGGCGAGGTTTGAACTATGAATCCTATTCACAATCTTACCCGAGAAAGTTCGATTGAATTAATCATATTAATACAATACCGGACTAACAATTAGCCCTTGCTTAGTGGTTGAAAAATTATCGGTCATGAATCAAATATTCACTGCCACGCATACATCAAGCATGTGGTGCGACAGATAAATTCTCCTTAACCAAATACAAATATCCAACAAGACCCACCATAGCATATTGCGAGGTATCATAAAGGCTATAATACAAAGAAATCTAATTTCAACTGTGATTAATAGCGCAATTATATAGCCCTCTATGGATCAGAATGAAAAATATACACACAATCAATATTGGTCATAATTTCAATAAAAGATCCATCGAGTTAATCATATTAACCACACATCATGCCCCCGACCAACTCGAGCTCCTCCGAGCAAAAACCGAGCGGTACCGAGTAACGCCGAGTAGTGCCGAGTACTACCGAACAACACCAAGTTATCCGAACAACAATTTGCTTATTACCGAGTGGTCCGGGTAGCACCGAGCAATGCCGAGTAGTGTCGAGTGGTGCCGAATGGTTTCCGAAATTACTTTCGGCGACATCCTATAAACTAGACTTTACACGGCGTATCCCAGCTGCGCTGCCCCGAGAACCTTTCCCGGGGGCCAACCCAATCTGGTAGCAGTAGATCAAATCTACTAAAATCTGAAGTCAGCAGTGTGTTGATCACATCAACAAACAAGGCATGATTTCGTTGATCTCTATATCAACTCAAATATATTAATGAATTGATTAGAACAATTAATTTAGTAATATATCACATATACTACTTTTAGTAATATATCACATATACTACTAATGCATATTTACCATATGCACATACTATATTGATCTCATCAACACAACATGCAAGTCCAATCTAATCAAATCCACTAATGATATCATGATGACTAAACGCAACATTTGCGCCATAGTCCATCTGATCGATCCAATCTAACTCTCGATTGATCCCATCAATCAAAGTTTCAGATTAATCTCCATTAATCAGTTGGATTCTTCCTAACTAACTGATACAATCGGCTACAAATAGAACGGTAGTAGATCGCATCTAGTACCCTGCATATCACATATGCGACCAAAACCGATCTAGATCAAGAACTAAACAGGATGGCTCTGATACCACTATTGGGAAACACGGGATGCTACGCTAGCACATAATCAAATTCTATCACGACTACCCAGGACACCCCGCAAGCAATTGATCACAGATCGCATTACCTTATGACGCGCAGTGCAGCGGAAGACGAGTCGATGAAGCCAGTTCAATCGATCCGTGCGTCGTGGAAGTAGCCGTACATGCCACGCCTCCTCCTTCCTTGTGCCACAAGGCCTTGCCACTCCATGGCCAAGCCCCATGACCCGGATCGTAGGCGGCGTTGAGGTAGACGAAGCGCCGGAAGTCCTCGCGGAAGTTCGCGACCTCCAGGAGCAATCCGACTTAAAATGGACACCCAGGCCACATACGATCTCCGTTTTGGGCGTTCTACCACTCATTTGAAAGATAACGAGATAAGCTTTCAAACTCATCCAGTCTTGCCTCCAAATTCCTTCTGGATCAATAGGAATTAACAAAACAAGATCGTATCCAGAAACTGTGCGCGAATCTGATTGCGCCTCCTTTCAGGTTCGCTTCGATTAGCGCCGCAGGTGCAACGCCTCTATGGTATCCACACGTATAGGGATTGGAATCCATCCATGTGGGTGTGCTAGCACCTCACGCATGAACCCTTGGGAGAGACGATGGCTAGGGTTTGGTGGAGGGGAAAACCTAGAAGCTCATCCTTCTCAAAGCCTCCACCGCCTCCCTTTATATAGCCCCTTAGTTGGGCCCCTATGCGAGAGGCCCAATAAGGTTTGTAGCCCACGTCCAACGTAGCCCGCTAAGCCCACATCATATGTGACCCGTCATTACCAAGCCCACATCATATGTGGTGCATGATACGCTATTGGGCATAATCCCAACAAATTCGACTCCAAGTAAACATCAAAACTTGTTACTCTTGGAGGTTGCCACCTCCTAGACAGCTTGGAGGCATGAGAAATTGGTGATCTTCTCAAGGAAGCTTGTGAGAAGACCCGATTGGTTGTGAAGGCAAGGAGCTCGCCTACCCGGAGTAGGGAAGAGCTACCACGAGTGATCGAGGAAGGCTCAAGTGGGTGGAGCCAGCTTGAAGAAGTTCAAGTCACCTTAACGTGGAGTAGGGGAGACCAGCAAGTCTCCGAGACCACGGGATAAATCCTTGTGTTCATCAATTGTGGTTTGCATTTCTTATTCTTTTGAGTAAAGTTATAATTCAAGCAATTTGAGTATCTTGCTTAGTATAGAGTTGTATTTGGATTACTTGAGTAGTTGGGATAATTTAGTGATCACTAGAAGTGCTTGATATTAAAAGTGTTAAAATTACAATTCGTGTTTAGTGATCTTGCAACTTGAAATTAGAATAGAAAAATTTTAGTAACCTCCTATTCACCCCCTCTGGTCGGTTATCCTTGATCCTACAGCTGCTCCTTGAGCGTGTCCTTGAGGTGCTCCGTACGTGCCTCCCATGATCTTGATCTGGCACTCGCAATGTCATCTTGGAAGTAGGACTTCTTCATGTGCCCCGCCCCTGCGGCAAGCACCCGGCACTTATGGTCAGGCTTCCCAATCATAGACGACAGGATGTCCTTCGACCCTTGGCTCTGAAAGGTCCCTTGCTCTTTCACATGGCTTACCTCCTCCTACAATAAGCGAGTACAAATTAAATCTAAAATACAACAAGTTGGGTCAATTGTAATATACTAAGTTGATGTCATACGATGGTGAGATGATGTGCGCGATAGCGGGGTTTGCAACTACAAGCTGCCCATTGGTGGTTTTCTTTGTCCTCGTTAATACCTAGTTGCGTGCCCGCTCCTCACATATGTGGGAGTAAGGCATCGCCATACCGATTCTGATGAACAAGCTCGGTCAATTTGTATCGGTTCGCAAAGAAAACTGATTATGATAAAGAACCAAAGCGCGCAACGCATTAGATTTGGTATCGGTTTGCAAAGAAAACTGATTCTAACGAAGAACACTATCTGTATCGGTTTGTGTAAAGAACCTATACTAATAAAAACTAACTATCTGTATCAATTTTCCTAAAGAATCGATACAAATGACTCCTACTATTTGTATCAGTTTTCATAAAGAATCGACACAAATGACTAGGCAACTATCTGTCGTGCCCCGAATTTACAACTTCGGACACTCTGTGTATTCTACACTAGTCCAGGATCGCGCTAGTGCACACAGACTAAACAGGGTATAATATCACATCATACACAAATGAATATTAAATAAAGTACTTCAAACATTTATATAACGAGTGTATGCGACCTTATGGTCATCCTTACAATAGTTGTGCCCACAGGGCTTACAATAATCAAATAACAAAAGTTCAGAATGAATATAATAAGTCGTGATGTCCATCTCCTCCACATCGCTCCCGACGAAGGCTTGCCCCTAGTTTTCCGGCTCCTCGACATACTCCTCTTCGTGGTGGCGTAGTCTCTTCTTCTGGTAGGTTTGTCCGCAAGGTGAGTACACACCGTACCCAACAAGTTATGCACAATGCGATCTATATACTACATGCATGTCTTATCCAATGGATAGGCTTTAGTGGTTATTTTGCTTTTGCATCAACATTTTGAACTATCAATTATTTAGGTTGAAAGCATCAAAACTTATAATTAATATATGTCTCAAAGTGTTTTTCCACAATATTTTGGACACAGGTCCCTAGACAACTTCATTTCACAATTTTGGCACCTGACCAACCACCCCATTTTATTTTTAGAACACTACCCTTGTTTGTAATCCCGAGCATTGTCCATTACCGTGGACTCGGCTATTCAACAGCTTTTGACACTCTGCAGAGGTTGTACACTTTACCCACAAGATACAGCTTGCACACCACAAAGGCGATTAACTGTAATAAAGCTTTTCAGAGACTTACATCTCAGCCTAAGAACCTCTCCGTGTTGCCTTCACTATCACTTCCTCACACAGAGTCGAAGTATAGGGTAGACTTAACACCGTTGGATAGGGTACCAAGCCGTAGCACAGCATCGCTCCCCGTCTGATTACCCCCTGTGCTGTCACCCCGAGGTATCAAAGGTAAGACATCGAATCCTACTAAACTAGGTCTTCCCATTCGGACATGTGGTTGTACGAGTGACTCGGGTCAAAGGCTTGCAAGGTAAAGTCCTTAATCGACCAAGGCAAGACATCCTTCTCTCAATTTTGGCACCTGACCCCTCACAACACTCAACCCATCCCCGGTTGCCACACAGCCCACAGCACGAAGCCTCGGTCCACTTGCCCCAGTCTAAATCAATTCCACCCCAAGTTGTTATGATTGCAACACATGCTCATATTCAACTTTTTAGTGTAGAACCACAGGTCTCTACACTCCGGTATCAATACCAACATCATTTCACCTTTTATCAAAAGCATTCACTAATCTTTAGTCAATATTGCTTTTGTAATTCAAAAAAATCATTTACGTTATAAGCATGGCTAAGCAACTATTCACGGTCTAGCCTCCCGTGTTGGCACAATATATATCATCAACCAACTAGATTTACCCAACTTAGGTTATCAAGGATTCATGGCATACAAATGATATCAAGGTGGCGTAAACAATTTGGTTGAATAGCTAATTCACCCAAAATAATTTAAAGTCATTTTTAGTTGAATTAGCATGCATAGTTTAAAACAAAGTATATTTCAAAAATTAGGAGCAACATGGTCAAAGCATAACTTGCCTTCAAAAAGTTGCTGATCCTGATCCGAAGTCAAATCTTGCACTGGAAATTCCCCCTCGCAATCTCCCGACAAATCAACGTCTAATTAAAATCAACATGCACACAATAAATACATTTTCCAGAGAACTAAATCAACTCTAAAAATTCCACAAAATTCACCAATAAATAGATCTTGATTTTACAAATTTTTAGAAATTGGAATCACTCAAATCGGAGTTGAAACGCAAAAGTTATAAGCATTTAAAGTTTCAAAATAAATCCAAAAAGAATAAACCGAATTGATTTATTTATTTTTATACGGAAAATCCCGATTTATGACGTCAGCATGACATTTCGGTGACGTCAGCAAAACCCCCGCCAGCTCTGACAAGTGGGCCCCACTGATGACGTCAGCATTGACACGTGTCAATCATCCGAGCGTGACATGTGTCAGCGCATTATCATCCGAGAGCTCGTGTCAATATCAACCGTCCGATTCAAAATGAACGGCCACGATCTATCATCGGTTCGGCTCGGTTTACCGCGGTGGCGACACGTGGCGCAACATCAGCCACCGGATCAAGATCTAACGGTGAAAATGAAATCATTTACTATTCGGCTCACCCGGTCATGCGCTAAGATTCGATGCGATGCGATCAAAGGTCAGATCGCACCGACACTTTGATCCACCTCCCGGTGTTGACGTGGCTCAATTGCGGCCCTCGGATCATCGAGCGGCGACGGTTATTGGGTGACGTCGACAAAGACCGACCCATCGCCTCGTTTCCAAGCGCACGCAGCGTCGACATCGGATGGACCAAGACGCGGCGCAAATCCGAGCGTCCATTTCAAAATCAACGGCTCGGATTAATTCGAAATAAACGTTTAATTATTCCGATTTAATATCTACAGTAAAAAGAACTACGTGGCTCACTATCAACCATACGATTCAGATCCAACGGCTAATGTTTGAAGATGGGGTTTCTTGTGGCTAAGACTACGTGGCTAGATCCCGATCATCCGATACTAATCCGGCGGCTAACAATTAACTTGGTTTTTAGCACACGCGGCGATCCGACTCACAGACGCGTGGCACTATCCTAGCCCTTCATTGCTAGATCTACTGCCTCGAGGTGAAGATGAAACTCACGGTTCAAAGAAGGCGTGGATGAACTAGAGGCGTCGATGGTGGATCGAGCGGTCGACAAGCCGTGTTCGGCGAAGATGCGGCGTGGAAGTCTTCGCCGGAGACGAAGAAGAAGACCCTATGACGGCGTTCTCGTGATGCTTTGGCGAGGTGAGTTAGTCCTTCGGATGCGGCTCGTCGTGAGGGTTACTCGGTGTCACGGGATGCGACGGAGAGTCACCGAACGAGCGCAAACCACGGCGGAAGATCACGGAACGGTGAGGTGGTATGGTGTCTATGGTGATTCTCGTCACGCGTGAAAGGGCTCTACATGTGCGGCGCGAGGTGCTTTATACCCGAGATAGAAGATGAAGCGGAGAGATACGGCGAGTAAATGCGGCGGTTTTGGGTCGAACGCGACGGCGGCGGCGGCGCCGTTCACTGGAGGCTAAACGACGTGGCGTTCATCCTCCGCCCACGCAGCGTCGAAATCCAACGGCCAAGGCAATGAAGCGGCGCGCAGCAATCAGTGGCGCCACGATCAAGATCGCGACGGTGGAAAATCGGCTCCCTAGGGTTTCGGTAGGCGACACACGATATTTGGGCCGAGCCCATTACTGTTCACGTGGGTTTTAATTGATTTGTGAATTAAAATAATTCGAATATTCATTTTAATTATTTGAGGCTTCAAAATATCGAAAAATTCTAGAAAAATTCCGAAAATATTTTAAGACATTTTGAACTCAAATAAAATATTTTCACTTTTATTTTATTAAATCTTTTCTTTATTAAATTAATTTCCAAATAAGAGTTAATTTCCAAAAATCCAAATAATTGCAAATAAATTCCAGAAATTCTCAGTAATTCAAATTAAATTGTAAAATTCAAAATTAACAAAATTTGAGGATGTTACACTATCTGTATCAGTTTTCTGGAAGAATCGATGCTAATAAGTTATCTGTATCGGCTTTCATAAAGAACTAATGCTAATAATCATTGCTATCTGAATTTTCTGTACGTTCTGCAAGTTATAAATTTTTAGCATTTCATCAAAGAGAGAAAATGTCAAAACTTTTTCATACATTGTTGAAATTATTAGAAATTTTGCAGAAACATACTTTAGGATACTATAAAGATTTTCAAAAAAGAATTTTTGGAAAAAGATTTATCATTGAATAAATACGCTAAAAATCATTTCGTAGGCACGATTTTTGCATAAAGTACAGAAAAGTCAAACCTTTTTCAAATTAATCCCGAATTGTTTGAACTTTTTCAAAAATAAACTTTTGACTATTTACAAGCTTTCCCAACTATAATTTCCTCCAAAGGAATTTTCTTTCACAACATATGGCACAAAGTGCTATTTAGGCATAAAGAGATATTTAATTAATTTCCATCAAAGCATCCTGTTTGCACCCAAATTTGGCAAGTATGGTCAACATCGGTAAGTCCCGGGTCAACGAAACATGGAAAGAATGTAACTTAGGAATATCTCGAAAATCTGCTTGGAAGGAGAGACCGACATGGATATTGCTCATCGATTTGGAAAAGAAGAGACCGACACGGATATCGCTCATCATATTTGGAAAGGAGAGGCCGATATGGATACTACTTGTCAAGCGTATTCTATCGAGGACTCTGGTCGGCTAGAGGCTATATAAGACATCCAGAGACAAGGAGAAAGGGCACCCAGAGCCAACCCACAAACACGCATCTACTTTTCCTTTACTTTCTGTCAATTAGAGTAGCCAATTTAGCTTGTAATCTTTCATCTCGTAATACTCTTTGATCAATCGAAGGCGATCGCCGGTATTGATCTTTGTTGCATTACACCCTTTTGGTTCATCTTTTCTTCGATCTTGTTGCGATCGCCTTTTTGGGAAGAAGTGGCCTATTTACCCTATCCAGTCTTTCCGCCCGGATCGACTAGACTTACCGTTCGCTTTGATCGAAATCGACTTGCATAAGTCGATTAGATCGATTTATCTTCTTGTCGATTGCAAGGTCAAATCGGTTGGCACGCCTACACACTTGAACTCGGTGTTCATCCGGTGTGTTGAGGCTGAAAACCCTTCGTCAAGTTTTTGGTGTCAACACATCCAAAAGCAATTCAACTTGGACTTTTACTCTGCAAGCACTGCAAAATATGTTACATACATTATGGAATAATGAGATTAGTAAAAAACATTACAATAATCCATTTATTTACAATACTGCCCTTTTGGATGATCTACTCGAACGTAATTGGTTCCATGTGTGTCATCGTTGACTCCGCTAAGATAGGCCCCATCGGCAAACGGAGGTATTTCATCAAATTGGTCATATTCTTCTTCATCTACCACATTTTCAATACCAACAATCCGCCGCTTACCATGAAGGATGACATGCAACCTCGAATTCGCATGATCACACACATAGAAGACTTGATTTACTTGTTTCATAAGGATAAACGGGTCATCTTTATAGGCGAGTCTATTCAGATCCACAAGAGTAAAACCTCTCTTGTCGACCTTCACACCATGTGGAAGTCCCACCCACTTACATCGAAACAATGGAACCTGATACATTCCATAATCGAGCTCCCAGATTTCTTCGATCATTCCGTAGTACGAGTTCATTGCCGTTGAGGATCCTCCTTTTGAGTGATGTTCATCGGATAAAGCATCTATGCTTACACCACTGTTTTGAATAGTACTCTTAGCATCCTGACTTTTAGTGTAAAATGTGTACCTATTAATATCGTATCTGCCATATCTGTACATTAAATGTAGGTCTGTCAGCCAACCATTTGATATTCTCACCAACGGAGACCTCTGCCTTTTGTTTGAACCACGTGAGAAAATGTGTCGTTGTGTTCTCGCGTGATCGAAAGTTCATCCATATGTGGATTCTCTTTCCATAATTTCAACTTGTATTGCTCGATGTACCCGACAACTTCTGTGCTATGCTGCAAAACTGTCAAATGTGCTTTGCAATTCATATCAAACCGTGGCCTCGTTAGTTTCAAACGAACAGTTCCTTTGCTTACAAGTCTGCCCTCATGGCAAGGTACAGGAACACCGATTGCTTGTCTTTTTTTCGAGAAGAAAACCTATTGTCAATGGTAGGTAATCAGATCTTAACTAAAATTATTTGCAAAATTGGAAAGATGGTTGCAAAATCTAGTATACGTAAAGGCAAAGGCACAAGCTATTGGAAAGAAGGAAGACATGGTGGGACCAACCACACAACACCAACAAGTAGGTGGAGCTCAGAGGTGGTACAAACCTGTGGTATAGAGGGCTATAAGAACAAAAGTTGTGGTTAACCAAACTATACAAAGAAAGGGATCTCACATGGAAAGTTCGAGAGGCAAGTCCATACACCAAGGCGCATATTATGGTGATGTGTATAAACCCCTGTGGTGGGGGCACTACCAAAGGTGGGAAGAACAAAAAAAGATACGGAGCTAACTTGGATTGAGTTCTCTAAGGAGCACGATGACTTTAATGGATAAGAGTCAAGGTGGAGATTGTTAGACATGATGACCCATATATAGCCTTTTAGGATTTTGTCGACGTTTGTTGTTGGCAACAATGATTATGGGGCTAGGCATTGGATCCAAACTCAATGGTAACACAAGACAAGGGTTTATATAGGTTCAAGCCCTCACAGAAGAGGTAATACCCTAGTCCTGTGCTCTGCGATTTGGTATTGCTATGGATGTGGATGCTATGATCTGATCATGATTGTGATGTCCCGAACTAAAGGTCCTCTGCCCCCCTTATATAGTCGGGGGGTAGGGTTACAAGGAGGACTCCTAGTCGGCTACAAGATGGAGATTCTATCTCTATCCTTTCCCGTCGAACCTGTTAACAACCAGGATTACAATTGTATCTTTCCTACTAAGGATTGGTTATTATCTTCGGGATTTCCTTGTTGCGCACGGCAGTGGTAGTCCGGGTGGTGCCCGTCTCCATGTAGTCGGCTCGGTCCATCCCTCTTGGGTGGTCCTCACGGCCCGCCATGTAGATACCCGGGGTCCATGTACTCCACAGTAGCCCCGAGTGCTTTACGATCGAGTTGCCACCTTTCTGGTCGCATCCCAACTAAGTCATGCTTCACACCGAGTGCTTCCAGTTCTTGATGCAACTTCCCGACTTGTTTCATTTCCATACCGAGTGCTCTGCTGCAGGTAAGGAGATCGTGAAGGACTCAATAGAGCTCCACGCATTGAATATTCCAAGTGGTACCTGGCCCAATCATTGGGATACTAGCTATCAGCCTAGCCTAGGGAGTACCATTGTTTAAATAGGCTTGGTCGAGTGGTACCTGCACCCGCCTGTTATGGTGTACAGCTGGCGGCCCATTATGGGGTGTACCCTAGATTGACCGAGTGTACCTGCACCCGATTATCGCGGTGTACAGCTTGTGGCCCATCATGGGGCATTCCATGTCCCAAACTAGATTTGGCTGAGCGGTACCTGTGCCCGAGCGTCACGGTGCATAGCTGGTGGCTCTTTTAGAGTATACCCTCGAAACCTGGGTCAGGCCCAAACATTATGAGGAAGTCAAAACGCTCTTCCCGCTCAAGGCGAAATCTAGCGCCACTCCCTTTAAATACGAGACTTAATGCGAGCAAAGGGTTTTACCCTCCATTGCACGCACTTGCCTCTTTGTCTTCTAAATCTCGCAGCGTGTTCCGCCGCTAGCGTTAGCCACCGCCGCGCTCCAGATTTGGCATCGCCACTGGCCCAATCCTTGGATGAGGATGGTGCAGGAGTGGAATGCCGATCGACTGGCACATGGCCATAATTGCTTTGCCGTGTCCCGAGAAATCCACTTCGAGTTAAATCTTGGGCGATGTTCTTATGCAGTTCAATTTCCCATGCCAGCGTGTCCTTGAAATCGCTTCAGCTTCTTTGCTCTGGCTATATAAGGGCCCCACCGCAACAGGAGCGATCACCCACTTCCAAGTCTTCATTTCTCCAGCGATCTTCGATTTATTTCGGAAGTTTCCAATGGCGTCTCCTTCTCACTCTGCCGTGCTCATCGACGAAGCGCCGCCGCCTCCACCAGTAGTAGCAATGTTTGTCTTCATCGCTGAGGCTCCAATGCCGCCACTTGTCGATGAAGTGGTGGAGAACTCTCTCAACCTTGAAGAAGAAGCGCCGGCGGTGCCTGCTGACAAAGAAGATTCGCTCACCGAGCTCTGGGCTGACTACGACTGGCTCTTCCCAAAGTCGCTGAGCAAGAAGCTGCTGCCCACGACGTTTCCACCATCACCGCACTGATCGAAGCCGTCCCAGCCATCGCCGAGGTTGATGATGTCATCGTCGAAGCATTGGCCCGCGCGTGTCGCACTTGAATTTAGTAGCCTTGAAATCATGTAAATGAAGAACTTAGGCAGTGTAAAAACATCCACTTGGACGTGATGTTCGACTGGTTTATATATAATTTTTAAGTTTTTTACTCCTTTTTCCTTATTGATCTTAAACTCATTCGAGTGGTTTGACCCCTTTGGTTATGCACTCTACCCGACTAGTCTAGCCCCTGAGCACTGGGAATCAGCTCATGGCTCTTTGTTCCAAGCACGCTTTATGAGTGACTAGAATTCTCCGTTCATGGGGTCAGAGTTTCACTACTCGGAATTGACGCACTCTGATTCATTTGCAACCATTAAGTAAAAGAAGCAACAACGACTCAGAAAAAGATGTGCGCATAGGCGCACACTATTAGGTGTAGCCCCCGACTTACTGCTTAGTTGGGAAACAACTAAGTAGCAAGTCAAGAAAGCCAACAATTTTATTCATAATGACATAATTGAGTACAAAGTTTAAGTGTAAAAATGACTTAGCTGCTCTATGCTCCATATGTTGCTAACGATCGTGCCGTCCTTGCTTGTGGCGTAGGCGTAGGTTTGTAGCCGAGCCGTAGTTGGCGCTCGTGGCGCAGGCGTAGGCTTGTAGCCGAGCCGTAGATGGCACTCGTGGCGCAAGCGTATGCTTGTAGCCGAGCCATGGTGGCGCTCGTGGTGCAGGCGTAGTCTTCTAGCCGAGTCGTAGGTAGTGCTCGTGGCGCAGGCGTAGGCTTGTAGACGAGCCATAGATGGCGCTCGGGGCTGACCGTGGTCTGCTACCATGACCGGCTCCTCGTTCTTCCACTTCTTGTCCTTCTGTTTGGAGGACTCGGCGTGGTCCTTCTTATCCTTCTATCGTGAACGGTCATCTTGGCGCCCGGTTAGGGCATCCGAGGCCGTGGCGTGGCGGTCCGCTAATGCGAACATCTCCTTCACCGAAGTCGGTGGCTTTCGGGACATCTTTTTGATTAGGTCAGCGTCGCTGACTCCCTTCTGAAAGGCCGCTGTGACGACGGCATCCGAGATGTCCCGGATCTTGTTCTTTTTTTGCATGAAGCGCAAGATGAATTCCCGAAGAGACTCATTCTTCTTTTGATAGAGTTGATATAGGTCCCACGGTGTTCCAGGCCTTTCATAGGTGCCCTAGAAGTTCGCGATGAATTGCTCACACAGATCTCCCCAAGAATCTATATAATTCTCCAGAAGTCTCGTGAGCTAGGTCTGAGCCGATGGGGTGAGCGTGACTGGTAAGTAGTTTGCCATCGCGTTGTGGTCGCCTCCGGCTACCTTGACTGTGAGGGCGTAAACCTGCAGCCAAACCTCTGGGTCCCTCCCCCAATTTGACGATGCCCTTAGGGATGAAGCCTTCGGGCCATACCACTCGGTGCAGCCGAGCGGTAAACGCGCAGACCCCATCAATGGATCCGTCATTGCACCGTGGTGGAGACCGGCATGATAGAGTTCTGACTCAGCGGTCTTCGTCATCACACCGGCCAAGGTGGTAGTGGTCCCTGCGATCACCGTGATTGTCTCGGCCATCATGGTCAATGCCGAAACGCCCGTAGTCGTCGTCGCGCCAACACCGTTCATCCTCTTCTCGCTCATGCCGCCTGGCATTAAGGTTCAAGCAGAGGTCGCAGTTGAGACTCCAACGGGTGTCTTCATCACGATGAGACTTCGTCTTGATCGCAGGCTTGGTCTCGATCGGCGGTCATCGACCGGCGATCTGATGACTCTGTGACGCAGGAGCGCATCATCTCCGCTGGATCTGCCTGGTTGGGCTGAATTGTTGCCGCCGTCACCATGGCCTTAATTTGGGCCACGATCGGGGCAGCCGGGCTATCAGCCCCGAGCATTGGGCCCTGGGTGTCAAGGAGTGTCTTGGAAGCGACAATGTTTTGCTATGGTGTATGGAAAACAGCTTGGTCCCCCATTTTTGCCTACAAGATGTCCTCGTTGACGTTGTGGGCTCGAGCTCTGGGAGTCCTTGCGTGCGCTTCTTGGGCCTCACGACGAAGATGATCTGCCTCATCGGCTTCTTCAGCATCCCGTTGGCATTGAGATTCGGTCCGCTGGCCTTCGATTTCATAGATGCCACGGAAGCCATGGCAACTTCCTGCACTGCTCTCCGACTCGGTCTCTGAACTAGAGGAGTGAAGAGGAGACAAATCAAGCTGATCTCCGAATCTGAGTGGGGTGCTACTAATGGCGCCCACCACCCGGGAAGAAAGCCCCCGGCTTACTACTTGTGAGTAGATGGCCGCGGCGTTCCCCAACCCGAACGGAAGTTCGGATGAAGAACCGATGAAATCCCTCCCAGATCGGATCTAATTCGAGTCCAAGAGAGCAAGCTTGCCGAGGTTGTCGGCGATAAAGTCCAAGCTTCCGAAACGAAAAACTTGGCCAGGAGCGAAGGTGACGGTGATTCCGCCGATTGCTACCATTGAGCTTGATGAGATTGATTTTCACGCTCCCCCTACCTGGTGCGCCAACTGTCAACGTTTGTTGTTGGCAATAATGATTATGGGGTTAGACGCTGAATCCAAACTCGATGGTAACACAAGACAAGGGTTTATACAGGTTCAGGCCCTCATAAAAGAGGTAATACCCTAGTCCTGTGCTCTGCAATTTGATATTATTGTGGATGTAGATGTTATGACTTGATCATGATTGTGATGTCCCGAACTAAAGGTACTCTGCCTCCCTTATATAGTCATGGGGTAGGGTTACAAAGAGGAGTTCTAGTCGGTTACAAGATGGAGATTCTATCTCTATCCTTTCCCGCTGAACCTGTTAACAACCATGATTATAATTGTATCTTTCCTACTAAGGATTGGTTACAATCTTCGGGATTTCCTTGTTACGCATGGCGGTGATAGTCCGGGTGGTGCCCGTCTCCATGTAGTCGGCTCGGCCCATCCCCTCTTGGGTGGTTCTCGCGGCCCGCCATACAGATACCCGGGGTCCATGTACTCCATAGATTTAGAAAGGTTTGCTAGATGAATCCTAATAAGATAGGAATTCCTAATAGGATTAGGATTTCTAATCCTAATAGAAGAAGGGTTTAATTCCTATTTGCTTTGGAGAACTAAGAAGGCTATATAAACCTAAGGGTGGTCATGAAGAATCCAAGCAACCAAGAAGCCACAAGGTGACTTATCCAGAGCAAGAGAAGCATGAGAGGATTAAAAGATAGGTTATTCTTTAGCATTATATTCTTGTATAGGGAAAGGATCAGAAAGTCCTAAAAGGTTCGAGAGGTTGTGAGAAAGCAAAAATCTATTGTACTCTTTTAATGTTGTGCTTAAAGAATTCATGTTCAACTTTGCCAAATCTCTCTCTCTTATCGTGGTTGTTTCAATGTCGTCAATTTTGTTCTCTCTACGAGATTCATCTCCTTCGTTCATAAGATTGTGCATACTTATGGCTTATCTTACAAAACTCTGATCTGATCCAGAGACTGTTGTGCATAAGAAGGGGTATCGCAGGAGGTAAATAAATATGCATGACTCATTTATTGCTTTTCTTTCTCCCATTAATCTGGCATTCGAATCGGCGGTGATTGCTCCTGTGCTTTTCATATTGAATTGATTAATTTCCTTCTGAAGGAAGCAGAGTTCCGATTCATGGAGCTGGGTCTCTTCTTGCCTCTTTTCATTTTATTGCCTTTTTTATTCAATGATTTTTTAATCTGGATTCCATAGATATCTCCTCAGTTGCTGAATCCATATAACCCAACTGCTTCTTGCCTCTCTTACAGATGTGTTGAGCTTATCCGTTGAGCGGAGGTAATGGACGGCCTTCCTGATCTCGTCGATGCGGCGCAGGGGCAAGTCGTCGGTAGTGGGCAACGAGATAGGTTGGCAGCGCTGCTAGAGCTCGTGCGCAGTGGATGATGTCAATAGGTTGAGGGAGGCACTCATGGGGGGAGGCGAGGAGGCGGTGGAACTGGTTGATGGGGTGGGGCTATGGTATGGCCAGAACAAGACGTACGAGCCACACATGCCGCTGATGGTGGCAGTCATAAATGGATGATGCCTACCCCCTCAATGCATATGCGCCCACGGGGCAGTAGATGATGCCTCTTTCGGTCGATCGATCGATCTCGAATTATGGTGTTACAAATTTACAATCCCAAGTGTTGTGATGTTATTATTTAAGTTTGTGAAATTAAAGATAATTTTAAGCTTGAGTTTGTAAACAGGTGCTTAAAATTTGTATACTTCGATGAATTGATTTAAATATTTAACTATTACACATTCAAAGTGAACATTATTATTCAGATAAGGTTAATGCTCTTTGCAAATAAATTTTTTATCGCAAATTTAGTTTCCGTTGCATCGCATAGGTACATAGCTAGTATAGAAGATATTTGTGTTTTTTTTGAAACTATGACCAGGATATTAATTAATTGCGCATCTCACCTCTAAATTTTTGCACCCGCCACAGGTAGAATATTATTACAGTTGTGAGTGTCTATTGCACACGCACGGGTCTCAACCATCCAATATGTGGAGGATAGGATTCAAATTATTCATCAAGTTTAGAGAAATAGTGACATTTTTGTAAATTATGGCGACCTATGTGGAATTTTGCATCTTGGTTCCATGAACTTTTTTGCATGTCTCAGTTTAGTCCCCAAACTGTCACAAGGGCCAAATGGATTTCTCTACTTTCGAAAACTTTTTTAACAAGGCCATAAGTTGAGCATTGTTTAGACGCCATAAGCTGAGCTGGCAGGCCACATATGTAGTCATTTGCATATCACTTGGCCACATCACCACCTAACTCAACTAAAATGGCACTCCAAGTGAAATACCCCAAAAATTTCAAAATCTTTTTTTTGAATTTTTTTATTTTTTTCTGGATTTTAGTCAAATTTATTTGACTTTTATTCGAGATCTTTCCGTTTTGGGAAATTAGCCCCTGTTTCCCACTTTCCTCTTTCGGCCTTCCGCCTCCCCTCCCCTTCTTCAGCCTGCCGGCCCATTTCCCTCCCCGGCCTCGCCCGGCCTATTTCCCCCGCGTGGCCCGCTCCCTCAGTCGGCCTGCTCCTTTCCGCGACACAGCCTCCTGGCCTAGCTCCCGCGCAGCCTGCTCGCTCGTGCCCCGCCCACTCCGCCTCCGCGCCTCACCTCGGCCTGCTCCCTCCCAGCCCACTCGCGTGCTTGTAGCTCTCTCCTCCGCTAGCCTCGGCCCGCGTTGCCCCCCCTCTTCCCCGAAGCCGGCCCCACTCCCTCGTCCTGTCACCCTCACCTCCGTCACACACTACTACAAGAATCATCATCACAGACGGTTCATAAACGTCATCAGAGATGGTTTTGTGAACCGTCAGTAACAATAAGTCTGTGATGAAGGAGATCATCAGAGACGGTTTTCCACCCATCTAAGAAAATATATATCATGCAGGCGGTTCTATTAATAAACCATCGTGAGATTTAATTATCACTGAGCGGTTCTCATTTTAAACCGCATGCTGTTGTCTAATGATCTGAACTTATCACTGAGCGGTTTCAAATAAGAACCATCTGAAGACCTTTTTTCCCACCCCAGTCAGAACCTCCATTATTTATGGTATTGTTGAAATTTCCATCAATATTTCTACAATAATCATCAGCAGTTATTTTATTGAATAGTACATTATTTTTTTTGAAAAATTAGATGTACTTCATAGATTATTCTAGCTACCTAGAGTAATCTATGAAGTATATCTACAATTTTTTCAAAGTACCATGTTCTCCCACCATGGCACGACAAAGGACGCCACGAAGAGCATGTCGTCCGCATCGCTTCCGGGCACGACGGTGACGCTGCAAGGCCACTTCAATGGCATGAAACAAATCACACACTCCAAAGGTGCCAGTTCGATCAAGGACTATGGTTGCCATCACCTCGCCATGTCAAGGTATGGTCTTGGTTGATTTATTAGTTGAGTTCCATCAACATTATCATAAGAAAGGAGAAAAGCGCTACAAATGTTTATATTTTAAGTCTATCCTGATCAAACAAATCAAGGCCTCAATGCATATAGTAAGTGTAGATATTGAATTACAACATCTATAACTGGTCAGGTCTCATAAATATTGTTGCGTAAATACCTAAGTAGATGAAAATTTCAACAACAAACCATAAATAATGGAGGTTCTCACGAGCGTAGGAAAAACATCTAGTTCCAACAAGCAAGACATTGTTAAGTTGTTGCATTAAAGATGAGCAAATATGTATTAAGGATAATATCATGTGACAATACAATGAATTGTACAAACAAGAATAACCGCAATTTTTTGACATATTTTCCGAATGAATACCATTTGACAATTGTACAACTCCAGAAGTTAGCAGTCTGCGTGGAACGTGCCTTTTTTATTTATTACTTCGGTGAGCAGGAAGAAACAAAGTCTCCCTCTAATAATGCTCAAATGGTTCTCAGTCAACGCAGCTGCAACCGTACTGCTATTTTTTGTATTGATGATGGTTTGCATGTTGTGGCAAACATAAAATCCACATAGGTTATTTCCCTGACCTTGCTGGTGGCACTGCAAATAAAAAATACGTTAGTTTTAGAGTCACTATTACGGGGTTTGATATAGGATTATTGTGTATAGCGGATACCGGAAAGCCAAAATCATGCTGTAGTTTAGTCCGATCCTTGAATACTTTGAACGCTCTACGAGATTGCAAAAGGTTAGCCTAAGCCATTCCAATAGCAATATAAACCTGGAACAACTTACACGACCATGTACGTTATGTACAGAGGAAACGTGATTACCTGCTGAGTAATTTTGCGATAGGTACCAAGTCTTGGTTTCTGCCACGTGCGGAATCAAGGTACTTAACCCAGTTTGTGGCTAGTTCAATTACAATTAGAACCCAGTGAAACCTACACAGGTATATCACAATGGACAATGAATGAAACAGAGTTGTGTGCACAGTACAAGCCAAAGTATAGCATGTGGTGTAGCACTTACCCTGGGTTATGGGGTATAAGTATGAATTCTTTATCTTTTTGTGCTAGCAATGCCTGTGTCACGTATTTCTCGACCATGTTTATATCTTCATTCATTGTTTGCTTTGAGACTATATGTGGGTCGAGGAAACCCAACGATTGTTTCTTCTTTATCGCTTCAAGTATCATGCATCTATAAATACAAGGGCAAATTATATATATATTGGAGGACATTTATCACTATTAGACGAATGTAGACTGTGATAGCACACACTTACAATGTCCAGCATCTCATGAGTGCGGCATCGAGGGTGTCGAGGTTGAAGAGATGGAACAAGTCCAGAAAATCGACCGCGAAGAAGCCCCCCGCTGACTCGTTGAATAGATGTTTATACTGGAACCTAACCGTGATACTTGTTGTACGTTCATGCTCTGGCTTTGTAGCTTGTTGGGTGTACCAAAAATGCAAATGTTGGCAAGACATACTAAGTGAATTTAGGATGTCTTTCGTTATTAACGGCTCTCCTAGCTTGTATTGTTTAGCCAACTCAGTAGACGGATAGTCGATTTGTTCTTGCCTTTCTTTCTTCCATTTGTCCTTGCCTTTATTTGTATTGTATGAAGCCTTCACGGGAGAGGAATGGGCAGGAAAGAGGTCAACATTATGTAGATCAAGTGGAGTCTGGTCTACAAATGCTGATTTGGTAGCCAACTGATTAGATACAGTAGGCGAAATAGATCGTTGCGGTTGTTGCATGACAGAAGGGACGACCATGGAGATGTCGCTGCTAGGCCATTGGATGAATGTGCCAATGGCATCCCGCAGTTTCACGATCTCGTCGCTTGGCGGCTTCTATAGATCGACAATCTTGAAACTATCAAATACCCCGTCCACATTAACCTTGGTGAAACCCGGCGCTATCATGGTACCGTGCACCATGGTCCCTTTAGTGGATGGATACGCCATGCCCCAAGCAGCCGTAAGAGGAACGGTGCCATTGTTAATTCTCACTTGGAGATTGCACCGCGTGGCCACCTTAATGTCACATACAGAATAATTCCCGCTATGTTCATCTATGTTAGGGGCGGATACACAGCTGCTCTTACGGGCAGTGGGGCTAACTTGCGGACATACTTTTGGGGATTGTGCAGTATTTCTTTCTTGATTATTGAGCCTTTCCTCAAGGCTTCTTATCATATCATAAAATTCTTCTCTCAGTTCTCCCCTCAACTCTTCTCTCAACTCTCCTCTCAACTTCTCCTCCAAATTCTTTATAAGTTTTGACTCGCACTCGGCTTTAGTTCTCTTCTTATTTCGGTATTTGTCCGAGTCGTCTGGGAATCCAGTTTTCCATGGAACAAAAACCCCTTTGCCACGTGGTAACGCACTGTGGTGTTCCTTGTTTCCCAAGGCCATGGACGGTGCATCTTTCTCCCTGTCTCGCAAAAAAGTGCCATCGCCCGATTATGTACTCAACGCTACCGCAAGATCCCGCAAGTTATTTCACTTATGAAGTCATGGACTAATTACGTAAAATTGGTAGTTCGATTTATATATTACCAGCTGCCATGCACTTCTTCGTCCCGGGGTTTACAAAGGAGACGGTTATGAGGACGTGGCGGTGACTCGCTCTTAGCGAAGTCTCGCACATTGATCTCGTGATCGATGCAAATAGCGAGATACCCTCCTCGTCCTCCCCTGTCTCATTGGCTCTTCTTCCCGCATAGCGCAGCAGCGTCGAGTCTGTGGGGGTGAGTGTTCTTGCTCTGCAAGGCCTTGTTTGCTTCACTTTGACGCATCTAATTCGCTCGTCGCCTTCATCTCAACAAAACGCCGCCACGTGTCCTCATCAATGAACCCATACTTAGAGTATGGAACCATATCCTTCTTGACGTTGTCATTGAAAAGCGTGTGCTTGAAGGCCTTCCATGCCTTTCCTGCCGCTAGCAGTGCATACCGTCGCACTAGGGGAGCGGATTCTTCTAGAATGTTGAACGATGAAAGAATTTCTGTCAGCAAGGCATTGCGAGTCTCAATAGTCAGCAACCTCCAGGAAGATAGCGTGATCGGAACCCATTCCCGTGCGACTATCCCGCACATACTCCGAAATGCATTCGCTGCCTTTTTTGGCTTTGTACCTTTGGATCGATCTTCGTAATGGTATATCGGTCGGTTGGCCTTTTGTTTGGTCCTCTTGCAGCGCGGGTCGATTTTCCTTTTGTGTGCACATCATTTCCTTCAGACGATGGATTAGAGGACGACATCCTCTTTGTAAGTTAAAATAGTGTCAAGCGAACTAAAAGAGAAGAACAAATAAAATCAAATTAGAGTGAATAAGTTTGTGGATACCATGGCTTGTTATTAGCCTTTTAAAAGAACTAGCTAACCATCCAACACTTCAAATTAACACCCCGGCACCCCACATGCCCTGAATGTTACACCCTCAAGCAAAATAATTACAAAACACTGGAGAATTTTAGCAAAACAAGCGAACTAGGAGGTTGCCGAACTTAATAAAATTTCGGCAAAGACCTCCCTAAAACTAGGACATCCACACAGTGAGCATAAGGTAAGAATACATATTTCTGAAACAACAAGAATAACATGAACAATATAATGCTTATAATATACATGATTTGATTGCTCTCAGATTTAGGGTTTGGTTTGAAGATTATAAATCTTCAACCTTAATCATGAATGGGCAAGGCAACAAATTGAGTGAATAAGGCCACAAACCCTTACCACCTTAACATGCACAAATAGAATTGATATCAAGATTCCTTTGTTATGTAAAGTCCTACATTAAATTGAGCAAATATGAAACCGACTAATATAAATGAGATATACTAATCGGGTCCAATCTTGCTTATTGCAACCAGCCACAGAAGAAGTAACTAATCAATACACAGAACTTAAAATCTGCAGATTATTTCTTTTGACAACAGGATTCAATTAGCAGGTCAGTTAAACGAGTAGCACTACTGAAGCTTAAACTGAACAAGCTAACCGAACAATAAACAGAGCGCAATGGTTACAGATAAGCAATGAAACTGAATAGGATTTAACAATCTGACTTTCTGGCAGTGAAATAATCAAAGCTTCTAATGCATGTGAGTCTACTAGTTTAAGGCCTTATTCTCAAAATAAATTGTCAATATCAATTCTACCCTAGTATCATCATAGAGCAATACCAATCTCAACCCCACTGGCAATAGAACAAGTAAAGAGTAATCTGAAAATTTTACTCACTGTAACAAAGACTCAGAGCATTCAAGAGGGCAAAGCACAGCAATACAGCTGCGAGGGAGGATACCGAGGGGGAGGTCGATGCTGGGGAGGACATCGAGGGGGGAGGTCGATACCAGGGAGGACGCCGAGAGGGAGGACGCCGAGAGGGGGAGGCCGCCGCGGAAGCACGTACGCCGAGGGGGAGGTCGATGCCGGGGAGGACACCGAGGGGGAGGTCGATGCCGGGGAGGACGCCGAGAGGGAGGACGCCGAGAGGGGGAGGCCGCCGCGGAAGCACGTACGCCAAGGGGGAGGCCGCCGCGGGAGACAAAATGTCACAGAGGGTTAGGATTTGGCGCGCTGTGTATAAGGTCTCGGCGCGGGAGATATATATAGGAGATTATATCACAGACGGTTCTACAAGAGAACAGTCTGTGATGTTAATTATCATAGACGGTTATATAATAGAACCGTCTGTGATAATTAACATCACAGACTATTATGTTATAGAACCGTCTGTGATATATACTTTTCATTGACATAATTCAGATGCTTCACAAGCTACTTACAAAGATCATCACAATCCTATATACATAATTCAGATGCTTCACCCAAAACTATTATTCAGTATCTTTTGGTTGACCAAAAAGACAAATTTTGTTGTTCTTCATTCTCTTTTGGTGTGCGGCAAATTTGATGACAAATCATAGTAAAACATTGAATAAAACATTTATATTATAAAGTGCAGTAAGTACAACAACTACAGTGGCATGGCATGTGAACAATACTGAAGATACAGAAGGAATTCATAAAACTGAGATACAACATAGGTACATGTTTCTGGAGAAGGACTAAGTTACAAATCCATATATTCTATGGCCATGGTTGTCGGAATAGGTCACTGCTATAAAAATTAGAATAGTTATCTATTGGTTCCTGATGGGGTAGTACGTTTGGATACCTGATAGGGCTCAATATAATATCGTCATTAGGATTTGGAGAACTCCGAGGACATAAGGTTTGTAGCCTAGGTGGAATGAAATTGTCATCATCATTTGTACAGTTAAGAGGTACCCCTCCTTCAATACTGGTTGGACGTCCTCTTGTATTGTTGCTGGAACGGTCTATTGTAGTGCTTGAAAGGCCAGTTCTGATAGTGCTTGAATGTTGAGGTATAGGTGACATGAAGTCGTCATCGTCATAGTTAGGAGCAAACCCTCCTTCCGTGGTGGTTGAACATTCTCTTGAACTTTCTACTGTAACAGTGATGGGTAGACCTCTACCCCTCCAATTAGATCCTCTTCTGCGTCTTCTGTTTAAACCAGGCATCACACCCCCGTCGAAGAGCACAAACATCACTACGAATTCTGGGATATCTTTGTTTAGCAACTCTTCATCCATGGGGAATGACTAACACACAAGACGAGCATACAAAGTAATAAACTTATAGATGATGCTAAAAAAATATGAAATAACTAACCTTAATATGCTCTGTATACTGATCAGACAGCATCAATACCCTATAAGATATTGTATAGAAATCTGTAGCATAAGGGTGGTCGGCTAGTTCGCACACCCTTAAATACCTTTGATGCCACCATTGCAAGTGTGCCTTGAGGTCGTTGGAGTCACAAGATTCAGGCGAGAGGTTGTCACGTTATGCCTCGATAATGTCAGACGCTACTCTTGCAATTTGGACACTACTTTACTTAGGTTGTCCTTGTCGAACGGATCATCCTTTCCATTACGCGTAACCTTCAACGTGTCCACGAGAATGCTCTACTAGAGGATCCAGCCATGGTGAAGTGTGAGTGGGAGTTGTGTATATGTGCTTGCGATTTGGCCTTATATAGTCTCGAAGGGGTGGTGTATGGACTAAGTGTTGGAAGGTAAGTTTCAAACGTGGAGACAGACAGCAAAATGTTGGAGTATGTAGTGAAGTCAGGCCTGATAAAGGTGATGGTAGAGTGTTGTCAAATCGCTTGCAAAAAGTTTAAAGCATTGGGCCGAGTGTTGCAACTTGTCACTGCAAAAGGTGATGGATGCTTTCTTGTTTGACAACTTGTCGGCATACTTTGCGCCAGGGTACCCTCTCCGCCACTATCAAAAGGGCGCGGTGCAAAAGCTCAACAACCGCAAGCGGTGGGCGATCATGCCTCGCTATCGAAGCGATCAAGGCGCTGGCGGTCTGGCGAGCACGTGGGCGAGCACGCCCTAATGCCGGGAGACCGCGTCGCGTGGCGGTCTGGCGAGCAGGTGGGCGAGCAAGCCTGTTGCCGGGTGACCGCGCCGTGTGGCGGCCTTGCGAGCACGTGGGTGAGCAAGCCCTGCTGCCAGGTGGCTACACTATGTGGTCGGTCGAAGGAGCCGGGGGGGGTACACCGCCAGTCAGGCATGAAGATGTATGTCTACAAAATAGGAAGCTTCCCCCTGAAGCCTTCCCCCTCGACAACCAGTGTCAGAACCATTAAATGTATGTGGCTTCGCTGACGACATGATAGCTTATCCTTCGACGCATCGCACCTAACCGGGCCCTATATAGGTCACATCCCAAGGACCGGCGAAGTTGGACGATGGTGCAAAGAATGAGGCCAGAGGATGGGGCTACAGTGACTGATGTAATAAATGAAGTGTAATCATTGTGATGTCATCCTTCTTACCTGCCCGAGCCAGCCCGACCTATATAAGAGGGGCTCGGTGCATGGGAGGAGGAGAGAAAAAAGGGAAAGGGGAAGGAGGCAAGAGAAGGAGAGCACTAAGAGAACATAGAACCGAAGAAAGCTAGTAGAGAGGAAGGGAAGAAGAACGACTAGGGGTTGAGAGAATCTGTATGGGCTATGCACTTGTAATCCCCCCAGACCATATTAACAGGAGTCGAAGCAGGACGTATAGCTATTACCCGCATTGGGGCCCCGAACCTGGGTACATCGACGTGTGCTTTAATCTCTATCTGTGAGGATCCCTGGAGAGAGTCCATAGGTGTCCTCCATGAAGATCCCCTCTATTGAACCTCGGGTCTCTTCGAGAAACAAAAGCTGGCCGGTGAAAATCGTCGACAGCGGCGCGCCAAGTAGGGAGTAGCGGTTGGCTCACCCTTTCATCTCTCCAGCAAGTCTTTTTGATCCGTCCGGAAGGATCCCACCTCTGGAGATGCCGGGTTCGCGTTCTCATCAAGAAGGACCGACGGAGGCTAGCAGCGGCTGCAACGCCTCCCGGCACTCCCGTCGGGTGGGGGACCGTCTCACACCCTCCCTAGAGGCGAGCGGCGTTGTCCCCCCGACGGTGGCGGAGCTGTCGGTTCGGCGGCAGCTGGCCATGGAAGAGGCCACTCCGGCCCAAAATTTGCACGTCGTTCGTCTCCACTTGGACCACCCACCAGTAGAACTTGCAGGAGACACCCCGGCCACGCCGTGGCTGCGGGACATCACCTCGCTGATAGACGTGGCTCAGCTCCGCGTGGGGGCGCCTGAGCGGCCAGGTACCTCCGGTGCCCCTCTATCAGGGTGGCGTGTGGATCGCACCCAAGCTTCCAGCCACCCGAGTGGGAAGCACTCTGGCCAAGAGGGCCGAAGCAAAGGAAAGGGCTTGCTGGATGCAGACCCCGCTGGTGCGGGGAGCCGCACGGCTGCCGACGTGTTGCCTCACGCGTCTCCCGGGCACCGGGGAGGCCGTGAGGATTTGAGGGTGCAGTTGGAGAAGCGTCGCTGGCGGCGCGGCAATGATTTGCCCGACATACTGCAGCGCCGTCGCGCGTAGGAGCAAGGCCGCTATATGCGGATGGTTCCTAAGGGCGACCACTCCTCCAGCGATACCTACTCGCGGGATAAGGAGGAGGCCCTCTCCTCCAAGTCCTTGGCGAGCCGAGATCCGCGCTCCCCGACATGGTCTCCGGGCCGGGGTTCAGGTGGACGGCGTAGTTCCCCCTACGGCGTCGGCTGCCAAGCCTTCTCCAGTCGGCTGCGCAGCATTGCATGGCCAGAAAGGTTTCACCTGGCGTCCATCGAGAAGTATGGCGGCACCACCAACCCGAAGGAGTTCTTGCAGATATACACGACGGTGGTGGGGGCATGGGCGGGTCTGAAAAGGCCATGGCCAACTACTTCCCGATAGCCCTAATGGGATCTGCCCGTTCTTGGCTATTGAACCTCCCGCGAGGGTCGGTGCACTCGTGGGAGGAGCTGTGTGACCTCTTCGTCACCAACTTCCATAGATCGTACACACAGCCGGGCATGAAGGATGATCTCCACACCCTCGAGCAGGAGAAAGGGGAGTCATTGCATGACTTCATTCGGCGGTTCAGCTACTGCCGCAACATGATTCCCCGGATCTCCGAGCAGTCCATCATCATCGCCTTCCGAAGAGGCATCCGGGACCACAAGATGTGGAAGAAGATGGCTACTCGCAACGTCACCACCACTTCTGAGCTGTTCTCCCTAGCGCACAAGTGCGCGCGAAGCTCGGAAGAAGGTGCCTAGCCTGGCCGGTGGTCACAGTGGAGAAGGAGCTGGGACCTCGAAAGGTCAGGGCTCCGTGAGTAGGAAGAAGAAGCGTGGAGCGGTTGAGCTTGGGCAGGTCCTGACCGCAGAGCGTGGGCACGGGGACACCAGGTCGCGATGGCGCGACCGGCGAAATGACTGCCGCGAGGGGAAGGAGGGCAGGCCTTACTGCCCGATCCACAGATCCAACACGCACAACCTGGCCAGCTGACAGGTTGTGAGCAAAATGGTGGAGCAGCGCCTCAAGGAGAGTCGCCCCCGCGATGACGATCAGGATCACCTTCCGATCATGGTTTCACCCACGATTCAGAACGTGAAGCTTGGGTGGGTGCTGGTGGACGGAGGGAGCTCCATCAACCTCTTGTCCTTCAAAGCATTTCGGGCGCTCTAGATATCACAACCGGAGCTGCGCCCGACCCTGCCTTTCTACGGGGTTACCCCGGGGGCTGGCTTAGTGCCCCTGGGCCAGGTGCGCCTCCCCGTCACCTTTGGAGATGAGAGTAATTACCATACGGAAGTGGTGGACTTTGAGGTCGCCGATTTTGATCTTCCGTACAACGCCTTGCTTGGCCGACCGGCGTTGGTCAAGTTCATGGCGGCAACCCACTATGCGTACATGGTGGTGAAGATACCAGGGCCCGGTGGCCCCATAGTCATCTGGGTGGACAGGCCGGAAGCCTTGCACTACCATAAGTAGGCATTGGACCTGGCCGGCACCACCTGCGCTAGGCAAGCTGATGTTGCTTGCTTGGGAGCCCCTCCGGCGAAGACCCGTGTCTCGCTTGGTTCGTCCGGTGAGGTTAAGGTGGTCTCCCTGAGTGTGGCCGAGCCCGAGAAGACCATCAAGGTGGGCGCCCACCTTGACGCCAAATAGGAAAACGCGCTCATCACCTTCCTCCGGTCTAACTCCGACGTGTTTGCCTGGCAACCGTCCGACATGACTGGGGTCCCCAGGGAGGTTATTGAGCACCGATTGGCAACGCTTCCAGGAGTGCACCTGGTCCAACAAAAGGTCCGAAGACAAGCACCAGAGCAATAAGATGCCATTCGGGAGGAAGTAGAGAAGCTGCTATGCGCGGGCATCATCAGGGAAGCCTCTCACCCCGAGTGGCTTGCCAATCCTGTGATCGTCAAGAAGTTCAACGGGAAGTGACGAATGTGCATCAATTTCACCAACCTCAACAAGGCTTGCCCGAAGGATCCATACCCTTTGTCGCGCATTGATCTCATCGTCGACTCTACGGCGGGGTGTGAGTTGCTGTACTTTCTGGATGCATACTCTGGGTACCATCAGATTAGCATGGCGGTAGAGGACGAAGAAAAGACTACTTTTGTAACCCCAATGGGCATTTATTGTTATATCAGAATGGCATTTGGATTAAAGAATGCTGGTTCCACTTATCAGCGTGCTATGCATGCCTTTTTCTGTCCGCAGATAGGACGGAACCTCGAGGTGTACGTCGACGACCTGGTGGTGAAGGCCAAGGAGGGCGAGGGACTGGTCGAAGATCTAGAAGAAAACTTCGCCAACCTCTGGAAGAATTGCCTGAAGCTCAACCCCGAGAAGTGCATGTTCGGCGTGCCCTCCGGGAAGTTGCTCGGGTTCTTGGTGTCCAGCTGAGGCATTGAGGCCAACCCCGACAAAATAGTGGCCATCGAGCACATGAAGCCACCGACTCGGCTCAAGCAAGTACAGTGCCTCACTGGCCGACTGGCCTCCCTTGGGTGATTCATCGCTCACTTGGGAGAAAGGAGCCTGCCCCTGTTCAAGTTGCTGAAGAAGACCAACCATTTCGAATGGACGCCGGAGGCCCAGCAAGCGTTTGAAGACCTGAAGAAGTATCTTTCCTCTCTGCCAATGCTGGTCGCCCCCGAGCTTGGCGAGCCGTTACTTCTGTATATCGCGGCAACCCCTGCAGTGGTGAGCGCAGTACTGGTGGTGGAGAGGGAAGGCGTCCAGAAGCCGGTCTACTACATCAACAAGGTGCTACATGAAGCGGAGACCAGATACCCGCAGGCATAGAAGATTTTGTATGCCGTCCTAGTGGCGTCCAGAAGCTGCGACATTACTTCCAGGGACGGGAGATCACGGTGGTCACTGCCTATCCCCTGCGGGAGATCCTCCACAATCGAGAAGCCGAGGGCTGCGTCGCCAAGTGGTTAGTAGAGCTGGGGGAATTCTATCTTAAGTTCACCCCCCGCACTGCTATCAAGAGTCAAAGACTGGCGGAGTTCATCGTCGAGTGGACTCCTGCCACTCTTGCAGCTGAACAGATACCCGTGCCTTCTCCCTGGACTTTATTCTTCAACGGCTCCTTCAGGCTTGAGGGCGCGGGGGCTAGAGTTGTCTAGGTCTCCCCGACTGGTGACATCCTCCAGTACGTGGTCGTCCTAGACTTCAATGCCACCAACAACACTACCAAATATGAAGGTTTACTGGCGGGGTTGTGCATCACCGCAGCGTTAGGCGTCTGGCGTCTGCAAGTCAAAGGTGACTCCTTGCTAGTCATCAATCAAGTGCGGAAGGAATTTCAGTGCTCTGATCCCGCCATGGCAGCATACCTGGCGGAGGTCAGGAAGATGGAGCGTCACTTCGAAGGACTAGGATATATCCATTTCCCACGGCACGACAATCACATGGCGAACAGGCTTTCACAGCTCGCGTCGTCAAGAGCCTCTATCCCGGTCGGGGTTTTTGAAGAAAGACTTACGCGACCATCCATCGCTGCCCCCGTTCAAGGTGGGGATGACGGTGCAGCCGTCACGGCCTCCGACTCAGGTGGGGAAGGCGGTGTGGCTGTCGCGGCCTCCAGTTCAAGGAGGGAAGGTAGCGCGCCTGCCTCAGCCCTTGTTTCTAGGAGGGAAGACGGCAGTGTCGCCGGTGTGGCACCTGGAGAAAAGCCTGGCCAAGCGGAGTACCCAGGCGATCGCCGTGTGTTCGCTACACTTGGCCAGGAAGGTCAGTGGATGGATCTGATCCTAGCCTTCCTGTGGGACCAAGTGATCCCTGACGATGATGCGTCAGCCAAGAAAATTGCACGTAAGTCCAAGTGCTATACTCTGGTAGGTGGGGACCTATATCGCCAGAGTAGAAATAGAATTCTTCTAAAGTGCATCACTCGGGAAGAGGGGAGCAACCTACTCTCTGATATCCATGGAGGCATGTGCGGGAGCCATATGTCCAGTCGGACGCTGGTTGGAAAAGTGTTCCGCCAAGGATTCTATTGGCCTACTGCCCTCCAGGATGCTTGCGAGCTAGTGAGTAGATGCGAGGCGTGCCAATTCTACGCTAGGCAGATCCACCGACTAGCCCAAGCTTTACAAACCATCCCGCTCTCTTGGTCATTCGTGGTTTGGGGGCTGGATATCCTGGGTCCATTCCCGCGAGCCACAGGGGGCTTCACCCATTTGTTCGTCGCCATCGACAAGTTCACCAAATTGGTCGAAGCTGAGGCGGTGCTCGCCATTACGGCCTCCGCTGCCATCAAGTTCATGCGTGGGATCTTTACCCGCTTCGGTGTAGCCAATCGTATCATCACCGACAACGGCACCCAGTTCACCAGCGTGGCATTCCTGGAGTTCTGCGATGAAATGGGCACCAAGGTGTGTTTCGCCTCAGTGGCCCACCCCAAGAGCAACGGCCAGGCAGAGCGTGCCAACGCGCTGGTGTTGAGGGGCCTCAAGACCAAGGCATTTGACCGGCTCCACAAGCGGTGACCACGATAGACTAACGAACTCCCGGGGGTGCTGTGGTCACTCCAAACCACGCCCAGCCGAGCGACCGGGGAGACACCTTTCTTCCTGGTCTACGGAGCTGAGGCTGCTCTTTCGTCCGAGCTATCTTTAGGCTCCCCGCGCGTTTCGGCATTCAGGGAGGAGGGTTAGGAAGATCAGTGCCGAGAAGAAGTCAACGTCTTGGAGGAGGTGTGAGATCGATCAGCTATACGTGCTGCTCGATACCAGCAGAGCCTCAGGCAGTACCACGCCACCCGAGTCCATAAGAGAGCATTAGCAGTGGGCGACCTTGTCCTGCGCAGAATTCAGGCGCAGGCCGGTCGTAACAAGTTGTCTCCCCTGTGGGAGGCCCCCTTCAAGGTGGTCTCAATCTCTCGACCTGGGGTAGTCCGATTAGCCACTAAGGATGGCCAAGAACTGGTGAACTCCCAGAACTTAGAGATGTTGCGGAAATTCTACCCCTGAGTTTTGTAAGTTCTCGACGATCCGCTCTGGTCAGTCAGGGAGTGGGTCTTTTCCTCCATTTGGCTTGTCAGCCGATGGCCAGTGATAAGTTAAGTTGTTTGCCTTACGGGCTCCCTATAAATCTTTTTTACCTGTCTCATTTGGCTCCGGTGGGCCGCGTTTTATGTGGTTGTGGTTGTCATGGATACCGATAACCTGACGGCTCCTTGCCGATAAGCGGTAACGCCTAGCGCTTGCGTCGTGCAGGACGAGACACCAGGGGGTCTAGTAGCACACCTTGGGTTGTCACCGCGAGCACCGCTGGCCCAAAAACCACCCCTGGGAACCTGCTGCCTTGCCTCGCAGTGCTATGGTCGGGTTCCGAGAGATCACAAGGGTTTAAGATCTGAAAGACAAGGGGACGGTGACAATCACACGCACTAGGACTTGTGGTCTTTTGATCTTGTTGTTGTGTATCTTGCGTAACTTCTGCTCGTATTTGTAGTGGTTGTGTGCAAGTGCAAGAAGAATGCTGGAGCATCGATCTGAAGTAAACCCCCGTCATGGCACGGTCTGGGGGCTGGTCGTTCGGGGACTTAGGCAAGCAAACACGGACAAACATACTCGCAAACAGGCACTCAGGTAAGCGCAAAAGATAACCGTTTCATTAAGTTTACTAAGAGATGTATCTACATGATTACAGTAAAAAAAGGAGGGAAAGGAATAAAGAAAACAAGAAGGGCCGCCCGGGCCATCATTCTTCATCGGCGACCTTGATGTGCCCGGGGTCATCCGTCGCCTCCTCTTCCGCTGTTGCCTCGTCAAGGGCCGGGTCCTCCACCGTCATCAGCCCCGCCAAATACTTCGAGGCTTCACGCACACGAGCTTGCGCCTAGGCCTTGTTGCCTTTGATGCCAGCCACAGTGGACATGGCGTCAAAGGATGCGTCGCAGCTGGCGCAGTAGGCCAACACGTACCCCACGGTGGCGACGGTGACCTCCCGCCCCTCTCTAGCTGAACGAGTGGATAGAGCGGTGGGCAGGCCAGCGAGAGCTTCGGCAATGTTGGTGAAGCTGAGGGCGTACTGCATCGCCGAAGACTCTACCGGATCGCTCAACTCCACCCCTAGGAGCAGCAGGCTCCTAACCATGCGATTGTACGCAGGACGGAGCATGATGGTAAGGTTGTGCAGCGAGCGGCGCAGTTCGTCCTCAGCCCGCTTCCTTCCCGCCTCGGCCTCCTCCGTCCGCGCGAGCAGGGCCGCCGTACTCACCTTCTCTTGGGTGAGCAGGGCCGCCCCTCTTTCCCTCTCCTGCGCTAGCTCTTCGCGCAGCCGCCCCATCTGCTGGCTCAATTGTGCCTCTTGGTGGGTGGCCACCGTGAAGAGGGTGCCCATTGAAGCATGAACGTTGCTGAGCTCAGTGAGCAGTGTTGCCAGCCGAGAGACGGGGGCGGTGAGAGCGCTCGACGAAGGGCTGGCGGAGGTACCGGCGATGGCGACGTCCCCATGAACCATCTCAGGGGCGCCGGACGAACCACGGGCAGAATCTCCGGTCGCTTGGGCGGATGCCTGGCCTTGTGTAACATTGCTAGGGGCCACCCTTGGGAGCATCGGGAAGCGGAAGGAGGACGCAGGAAGGTTAAGTCCTCCCTGCGAAGCAGTGGGGAGGGCTCTCGGTGCCAGTGGAGCGGGAGCAAACGAAGTCAGCACCGGGACAGGAGCTGAAGACGTCGCTGCGGCAGAAGAAGACCTCGTTCCAACCGCGCTGGAAGGCGCGATGGAACTGGAAGGGGCAGTTGTTCGGTCATCGGTGCGGGGCCTCTTAAGGCCTAGAACCGAGGCATCCAAGGAGGACGACTGCTTGCCCGCGCTCCGGTCGTCCACCGGAGCGGGGCCCCTGATCATTAGGGGGCCGTGAGGCAGCAGCGTCGCGGGCCCAGTAGAGTCCATCGCAGGGAGCGACTTGACGATCTGGAGACGTTCCGCGAACTCTAGATCACACAATGGCCAGGCATCGACCGGGAAATCAGAACCGCCTAGCATTGGTGGAACCAACCTGCCCAGCCACTTGGCAATAGAAGGGGCGTCCAAATTCCCTGCGCCTAAAGAAAGAAAAAGGGTTATCGACTGATGGTGACCACGTGAAATTAGAAGAAAAGAAGAACAGGAACTTACGGCTCGGGTAGGTATGGGTTATGTCGTCATCACCCGTATACTGCCACGCTGGTTGAGCGCACCAGCACAGGGGGCTGATCCTCTAGGTCACGAAATCCCGGATCACCAGGGACCCGGTCAGCCCAGAGTCCCGTAGCCGGTCGATGCGGGCCACCATTGTCTAGAGCTCCACCGTCTCATCGACGGGCAAGCCCCAGTTCTCATTGGCCTCCGCTGGTGCGTAGGGTACCCCCAGGGCGTTAAGGCCACTGTCATCACCAGCATATAGCCAGTCGCTCCGCCACACCTTCCAGTTGGTCTTTGTCTGGAAGGGGATGTAGCGGGAGGCAGATCCGTCGCGAAAACAGAAATGGTAGCTCCCCACGACCCCACCATCGGTGGAGCCGCGGAGAGTGTAGAAGTACTGAAAGAGAGGGAGATTTGGCATCACCCCCACAAACATCTCGCAGAAGTACACGAAGGTGGAGAGGGCTAGGACTGCATTAGGGGTGAGATGGAGATGGTGGATTTCATAGAAGTGGATGACGGTGAGGAAGAATTTGGAGAAAGACGGGACCAGGCCCGCCAACAGCACCCAGGAGAGGACGACGATCTCCCCGGCTTCGCATCGTGGCATGGAGGTGCCGTGGCGTAGTCAAAGAGAGCCTTCGGGGGCGATCCGGGAGAGCCCCGCTTGCCTCTCCCCGTCGACAATCGAAGCAAGGAAAGTCTGCGCCATTAGAATAGAGCAAGGGCTGGAGACAAGGAAGTCGAAATGATAAAGGAAGAAGTTGAAGGAGTCCAAAAAGAGCGTGAACTGTTAGCCCTGGGCGCGCGTATTAATAGGCTTCTTGCGATGGCGGTTTGTGGAAAGACGAAAGTGCGCGACGCTTCGGATCCCGAGAGAAGGTGGCGGAAGCGGAGAGGGCTGGAGCGGTTGCATGCGTAGAAGTGGTGGGCCCGTCCAGGAGCACGTCGGCATTAAAGAGGTCTGAAAAGGCTGGCGCGCATTCCAAGATGAGCCCGGGGGCGACTGTCGGCATACTTTGCACCAAGGTACCCTCTCTGCCACTATCGGGGGGCCGAAAAGCCGGGCCAAGACTGCTGAGAGTGTGGGCGATCAAGCCTCGCTGCTGATGGATCAGCGCTGCGTGGCGGTCTGGTGAGAAGGTGGGCAAGCATGCCCTATTGCCGGGCGACCACGCCGCGTGGTGGCTCGCGGCGAAAGTGGCGAAAGCACGCCATTGGCGGGCGACCACGCCAGGCGTGGCGGCTCGGGCGCAGTGGCGAAAGCACGCCCACGCTGAAGCGACGCGATCGCGTGGCGGTCTGGCGGCGGTGGGCAAGCAAGCCCTATCGCCGGGCGATCGAGATCGCAGCGTGGCGCTCGGGCGAAAGCAGTGGGCGAGCAAACCTGCCGCCGGCGCCGCGCTATGTGGTATGTCGAAGGAGCCAGGGGGGTACACCGCCAGTCAGGCATGAAGATGTACGTCTGCAAAATAGGAAGCTTCACCCTGAAACTTTCTCCCTCGACAACCCGTGTCAGAACCATTAAATGCACGTGGCTTCACTGACGACATGATAGCTTATCCCTCTAACGTACTGCACCTAACCAGTCCTATATAGGTCACATCTCGGGCGGACCGGGCGCAGTTGGACGATGGTGCAAAGAATGAGGCCAGAGGATGGGGCTACAGTGACTGATGTAATAAATGAATTGTAATCATTGTGATGTCATCCTTCTTACCTGCCTGAGCCAGCCCGGCCTATATAAGAGGGGCTCGGTGCATGGGAGGAGGAGAGAAAAAAGGGAAAGGGGAAGGAGGCAAGAGAAGGAGAGCACTAAGAGAACATAGAACCGAAGAAAGCTAGTAGAGAGGAAGGGAAGAAGAACAACTAGGGGGTTCGAGTAGAATCCAGGGCGTGGGTTATGCACTTGTAATCCCCCCAGACCATATTAGTAGGAGCCGAGACAGGACGTATGGCTATTACCCGCATTGGGGGCCCGAACCTGGGTACATCGACGTGTGCTTTAATCTCTGTCTGTGAGGATCCCTGGAGAGAGTCCATAGGTGTCCTTCCGTGAAGATCCCCTCTATCGAACCTCGAGTCCCTTCGAGGAACAATAGCTGGCCGGCGAAAACCGACGACACAACTCATTTTGACAAAGCTGCTACCTATGACTTATGTAATCGGCCTGACAAAGCTACACGCCCGTGAGTTGTCTAATCGCCCTGAAAAAGCTACTGCGAGGGGGTGAAATGTGCAATTTCATCTTCACGGAGGCTATTTTCGAAAACAAAAAACACAACAGGCTAAAACTACATGGTTATATGGTGATTCTTGCATTGTGTGTATTTTGATTAAAAACTTTTAAAATCAACTATTCGTACAACGTGGCTCCAACAACCTTATCATTTAGGGCATTAGCATTAACATAATTTATATGATAAGCAAGTTGTAAACAAGATATTTTTCTACAATATAGTAGTCTATATACTAAAGTGTATTCCTGAACTAATCCCCCAAAATTTGTGTATAGGCAGATTATTTCGCGAACAGCCGAAAAATCTTAAAAGTTTTAGAATATGCACATCTAGCGATCATTTAGGGCATTTGCATTGGCAAGATCCAGATGCAATGCAATTTTAAATAGGATCTTTTTGCATATTATGGTAGTACATATATCAAAGGGTGTTTCCAGGCTATTCCTCCATAATTTGTCATTTAAACATGTTATTTTACGGGCTACCAAAGAATACTAAGTGACCATGCAATTTACATGATTGCGGTCCAGTGTTCTTTGTAAGTTTGTGACTACACCGTATAGGATATTTTAACTATTTTTAAGGCATTAGTATAGGATATTTTAAATAATAGTATTCCATAACCAAATACAATAGTTTGTCCAACATATTTGGAACAGATTAACTAAATACATAAGAAAAAAGTACCAACAATCCAAAACATAAGAAACTACTGCCGGTCTTGTTTCGGGGCGGCTCCTCGTGGCTGGGCAGGCCTCCTGTGAATCTGCCCATGTGAGTACGTCAACTGCATCAACGCGCAGTTAGCTCTCTGTGGTCTAGTTGGAGGTGTAGTGTACTTCGACTGAGAAGGTTGCGTCGGTGGAGCTGCTCCCTGCAACTGTGATGGTACAAGCTCATCCGCATCAACGAAGTACCTCGACACACCACCATCATCGAGATCGTAGTCCGTGTAAGCTGGATCATCGGGCTGCCCCTCGTAGTCGTCAGGTGCAGGTGAAGTTGTAGGTGGAAACCACCGTGTCTGTGAGCCTGTAACAAATGAAGAATTGTTGAGAGCATTGAAAAAATGATTGCAAAACATAGAAAGTGTGATTAAGTACTACCTTTAGTGTGAGCGGCTAGACCAGCGTGTCCAGTAGCTCGCTCTCTAGTAGCAGGCGGTGTGACGGTGGCACAGGAGGTTATAGTATGAGAAGATGTACCCGCAAGACCCCTACCTCCTCTAAGTGGCACGCTGTGAGCCACATCGGGAGGCTGGCGGCATCCCACCAACTCGAGGACGCGTCTCGAGCTCTCCTGAAACCTCGTGAAGAAAGAAGTGACCTCCTCTCTGGTCATGTCAAACCCGCTGGTCAAATGAGAAAGGAAGCTCCCTGACTCCTCGTAGTATTGGCCCAGCACATCAGTCTAGAAAATAAATTATAAATTAGTTAGCATGGTTACCAACTGAGTGTACATGAGATCGTAGATGGGATGCAACATACCAAAATGTGCAGAGCCAAGTCCGTATGTGGGGGATACGTGTCCCTCACCCTGAGAACATGTCTAGGACGATCAGGGTCGACACATACCAAACGCAGATAGGTACAGGAAGTGTACCACTGTTGGTAGCCATGGTACGTCTACGGGTCGTACGCCGCATCCTCGGCATGGACGTCGTCCAGGGTTCCTCCCTACTCCTCGACACATGGCGCCATACGTATGTGCTAGGGGGTGGCCCCATGCATGCCCTTCCTAGTCTGCTCTGGATAAGAAATAAATATAGCATTATTAGATAGCATTACACGATAATAATTATAGAACATCGATGTAGTGAATTTACGTGTGGGCGCCATATGGGACCACATGGGCGACCTGGACTGGGAACTCCTGTCGTAGGCCGAACTACCTCATCACTCGATGGACAGCATAGCCCTTGACCTGGACGTCGAACAGGAGGAACCAATGTGTGTGCCAGTACACCGCGTCTCGTGTGCATAGGGTGGACAGCCCACCCGTCACATGTAGCTGCACCTCTGGTTCTGTGTACGGCGTCCAATGTACGTGGTCATCGGTGAGGTGGTCGAACGCAGTGACGAACTACGGGTAGCCCAGCCACACCGTCCTGTGTGCCCACTTAGGCTGCAGTGACAAGAAAAAAATCAACGCAAAACGTTACCATTAGTACTCACAAATGTTAAAGCGAAAATTTCAAAATCGTGATTGCAATATTTTACCCGTCGGTGGCACTACTAGATGGTGCCCATGGTCGGACCGTTGATGTCGTCATCACTTGCATTTACAAGAGGCTGCAAGTCAATGTTGGGCCACTCGATCTGGAATCTCTCGTATGCCCAAAGCTGTACAAGCAGTGGACATCCAGTGAATGTCGAGTCGTCGGTGATCCGTCCACAACTATCGCAGAGCGCACGATACGTAGTGCACCGCACAACCGACCCCCAGAAGTACTATGGCACGGCGTCAAGGGGTACGTCCATGATCGCCCTCACGAACTGGATGAGGTGCCTGTCCACGCTATCCCCATAGGAGCTCGTGAACATGAACTAGCCAAACAGCAACAGCAAGTACGCCTCCAGGTGGCGGCTCACCCTCAACTCGTCCACAGGCTCAACGATGTGCTCTGCCTATAAATTTAAGCTTTCTTATTAGTTTAACCAGTATATACATAATTAAGTTTTAAAGGTTAGTTGCATACCACGAACTGTCGAAGCCACCTCAGTGTCGGACCACATGTACTGGTGAAGGGTCAGTACACAGCAGTTGGTAGCAACCCCTCGAAACACGCAAGTAGCTTCTAGTGCCACGTTGGATCAACATCCTGGGGCACCATAGGGTCACCAGCAATCGGGAGTCCAAGGAGGTACGAGACGTCCTCCAAAGTGATCGCCATCTTCCCGATAGGTAGATGGAAGGTGTGCGTCACCGGCCTCTACCGATCCACCAAAGCGGTGCGTCTCCGAACCTATCGAACGGGAACCAGCAACCCACATCCCCTCCCTACACATTGTTGTGCGCTGCCTCTACCATCCAGGCGAGTGGCAGCAATCCTGATGCTCGAAGCCTACGAAACAAAAATATGAAATTAATATCAACACCACAATAATTAATTAATATAACTTATTATACTACAACAAACATATTTAGAAATGTAAAGATTAATATGTTACCTGGCGATCCAACAAGGATCGAGCATCCAGATCTTCTGTGGTATCCTCGGTCGTAGTACACAGAGCTCTAGAGGATCCTGTCCCTCCTCTGGAAAAGCAGTTGCAAAGTGGGCACAGTGATGATGATCAATGACCAGATCTAGAAACTCAAATGGCCAGTCGTCATCTCCATCCTAGTGAGCCGTACCTACAAATTACAAAAAATGAAAGTTATAATTAAAATGCATATGGAAACAAATGCATACGAAAAACTATACAAGTATCATAACAATATATAGAAACAAATGCGTACACAAAACTATACATGCATCATAACAATATATTGAAACAAATTCCAATAATTTATCAAGCCACAACACTCACAACTACATGGAACTTGCTACAACTACGTAAAAAATAGAGTTCATATAACACACATTACATCAATAAAATATAAATTTGACATATAGCATATGATAATTCAAATAGCTTCTCTAGTGATATGATGACGTCGTCCACCACTCCTTGCAGACGACGATCCCTCCCTCGCTGTCAGGTTGCCATCTCCTCCTTCATCTTCTCCGTCTTGTGCCCGGCAATTCTTGAACATATGTCATGTTCGGTTGCATAATGAATATTTCTTCATGCGTTTATCAGCTTCAAACTCATCCATGTCATTTTAGATATGCCTTGTTTTTCGATGCCCTGCTTTGCATATTCTTGCATCAAAATCAGAAACCCAGAACCTTTCATCAAAACTAGGAGTTGTGGTGAAAGAACTGACAACACTATAACCATAAAGCTCCTCGCTCCAAGTTGCCATCACCTTTCCCTTCATAAAATATTCAAATAGATATGTACCGGGTCGATTTCCAAATAACGCACATGCGGTTATCACATGAGAACATAGCCTATGCAAAAGATAGGGTTTGTTACACGAACATTTGCAATGAGCCTGTAAGATGCACTCTTGGGTGACAACCTTCTGGTTGGTTCCACGTCGTCCTTTATCCCTACATATCACCTCGAAGTGCAGTGTTCGTGCACCAACTTTGATAGCTCTATGCTTGGCTGCTTTCTTATTCTTCTCATCCATGTATTTCGTGATCATAGTAGAGTACAATAATTTCACATCTCTCATTACTATTTCAGCAGCTTGATGCCTATCCACAAAGTACTTGGTTGTGCCCCGCAGCACTCCCTCAACAATTCCTACCAACGGGAGACACCTCATCCCTCTCATTACCCAGTTGTAAGCCTTCGTAAAGTTAGTCGTCATGACACCGTATCTGGCACCATGTGTGTCATGTAACAGTGACCACTTCTCTTCTAGCTCGTGCTTGATCCAGTCCGAAAAACATTTAATTGGCCTTTGCCTTCGATGACGATTCATTGCCTCATCTTCTGTTGGTAGGTGAATAGCGGCTCCGCCTGCTCCTGTGTTTCACTGCTACTAGTCTTGTTTGTCTGCTCCTCCTTGTGTTTTTTTGTCAGCTCATCAAGATTCTTCCATAGAGTACAGAACTTACTGGCTTGGTTCTGCTTACATAGTCTCTTGAACATGTTCATCAGTTCCTTGTTCCTGAATTCCTTATAGAAGTTCGCACTTAAATACCTCATGTACCATCTACTCCGCAAGTCAGGCCATGGAAATGGCTTCTCTTCCTCTATTTGCAACTGTTTGATAGCACTAAGTAGACCAGCATGCCTGACATGCAGCATGCACACATCTTAATGAGTTTTCACCACCCCGATCTTCAAGTTTCGTAGGAACCACAGCCAACTCTCATAGTTCTCGGTTTCTACAAAGGCGAAAGCAACAGGCATAATCTGGTTGTTTCCATCAATGCCCACGGCTGTCAATATTTGTCCTTTGTATTTCTTGGTCAAGAAAGTGTCGTCCATGCACAACAATGGATGACAGTGATAGAACACCTTAATGCAAGCTTCGAATGCGAAGAAAACTCTCTTCAGATGCCTCTTGGTTGGCCACTTGCTTGACGGACAGTCTTGATAATCATAATAAGTGCCAGGATTTCTTCTCTAAATGCAACTGAGCAGTGCGGGCAGATTATGGTGTGGGTCTTCAAATTTCCCAAACCTCATTTTTAAGGCCTTCTGTTTCGCCATCCATGCCTTTTCGTAGCTAATTGTGTACTGATATTTGTTCTCGATTGCTCGGATAATAGCACAGGGCTAAAAATTAAGGTTCTCCACTATCTCTGGGTACATGATATTCATGACATACCCAGATGACAGGTTTCTGTGAGCCATCAGGGTTTCCTCAGTCATACAACTATGCTGCTCAACCTTCGAACATAGCTAGTGGGTGCCCCATTTGGGCTTGTACGCGTGCAATCTATAGGGGCACCCATGGATCTCGCACACCACATCATAGTAGGTTGGGGTTGACTTCTTAACCCTGAAAGTCCTTCTTACTGATAAGGGCCTAATTTTTCACAGCATCCTGCACTGTCTCTTTTGTTGGGTACATACAATTAGGCCTGACCTCATTGTCACTATACTACCAAGGTGTATCATGGCTTTCATTCACAACCAGCTTATTAAATTGATGTGTGCTCCAATCTATTGGCACAAGCAGCTCTGTACCTCCATCTTTCTCATCCATGTCATCGTCGTCTTCCACTTCTGTTCTGGTGTATTCACGGTCTTCCTCTTCCATCCTTTTTGTTATTTCCTCACTTTCGTCTACTTGTCCACGCGCTTCTTGTGCAATGTTTTTATCATCCTCCCCAACCTTAGCTTGCACTCTGGTGAATGATGTCCTCGTTGCATTCCTGTACATGCTGCTCACGATTAGACTCCCCAATTTAAGTGTCATTATAACTGAACTCATTTTGAGGCACACTACACTTATCGGCGTCCAACTGCTGCTAGGGAGCAACAGCTCTTTCATATGCTTGCACTAAAAGCACCCAATACCATCCACGTTGCTCCGCCCCCCCTCACATATGACCTCCACGATGTAGTTCCCTTTACCTCAACTAACTCCCAATAAACAGGATCATTTCGCATACTACAAAGGCAAAATAACTTTAACTGGCACTACTCTGGTTCCATCCAGAAAGTATAATACAACAAGTTCAACACAGAAGAAAATATACACTCTTCAACCCTACTCAAACTTCTGTCCACATACTGAAAGTTACTCAGATTCGCACCCTCTAAACCATACATAACAACCCCTTCTCCATAATAGATTCTAAATGAAACTCGTTCTAACATATCTGCCAACCATTCATTCACCCACGAATTAATTACTTTCCGTAAAAAACACTGTGACACCTAACATAACTATATCTATATGCTCAAAAAAATCTATATCTATCTGTAGAAAAATAACTATATTCCTAAAAATATATATCTACCTATATCTATTTATATTCCTAAAAATATACATCTCCCTATTTCGAATTATCTGTGAAAAACATCTACACTCCTAAAAATATATATCTAGCTATGTACTTTTACCTGTATAAAACATCTATATTCCTAAAACAATATTATTATTTCTAAAAATATCTACATACAAGTATATCTACAAACCAACTAAATTACTAAAAAAAATAAAAAAATCTATCCGTAACCTCTAAATTTAACTAAATCTAAAAAATTTTCTATCCTACCTAGACAAATGTCGTGGCACAGATGGATCTAAAATTTTTTTTCTAAATATCTGTAACCTCTAGATTTTTTCTATTCTAAATTTAACTAGATTTAAAATATTTCTATCTATCCATAACAAACATCTATATTGCTAAACAACATGAACAGGAAAAAAATTACCTACACAAATATTGTCGCACAGGTACAAATTTCTTCCTTTTTCTCTCCTCTTCCTCTCTCCATTTTTCTCTTCTCTCCCTCCCTTCTTTTTTCTCTTCTCTTCCTCCCACACCTCTCTTCTCTTCTCTCTGGCTCAGCAGGCTGAAATGAGTTTGCCTCGCTACAGTGCGTGCTGCACCAAATTTGTAGTCTCCCTCTGTCGCCAAACCAACGATCGATTTTTAACCAGTCCTCGTGTGGTAGGGCGATAGAGGGGAGCGAGGCAGATGTGGGCTTCTATCACCCGTTGATTTGGCGATATGGCGCTCTGTCGTCTGTAGATTTGGCGACATTTAGCTCTAACCTTTTGAACAATCGACAGAGGTATATTTTTGCAAAAAAATTTCGAGATATATTTTTATAATTTGAATAAAAATATATTATTAAAAAAAACCGCCGCCATACTCCTTGCCCCAGCAGCGATGCCTAATCAATGCCTTCTTGGTAGAACTTGGGTGTCGCTGCCAGTACTAGCCAGCTAAGCCGACTCCTTGCTTCTTTCCCAGCCTGTGTTACTTTTTTTTTTGAATTTTGGCAAGGAACTCTGACATTCAGTATAGAAGGAGAGAACAACAGTCGGGCTACAGTTACACACACTCACCCACACACACGCCCACGCCCACGCACACGCATGCAACTGCACCCAGCCCGACGCGCACCTGGGCGAGCTAAGGCTCGAACCCGGACAGGCGAGCACACAAACGGCGATGCTGGCCACTCGTGCACACGCTCGATCGCCCCGGCCTGTGTTAATCGCCAGTGAATAATCTCGACTCCTTGCTTTTTTCCCGGCCTGTGCAGTGGCATAGCTAGTATTTTAGTCATGGGTCACTACTACGGAAAGGGCATTTAGTCCCGGTCCAAAACTGCCTTTAGTACCGGTTTTGAACCATGATAGCATCCGGATCGATGCTCAAGGGCATCGGCCCCGGTTCACTCACCCGACTCGATGGAGTATCGACGGTTCGACCACACGTGGCGGCAAGATTGGGAACCCCGAGGACCTCATCAAGACGGTTGGTGTCTCCAACCCAGATCGATGAGTTTTCATCGATCGGTTAGTTTCTCCAACCGTACTAATGTTTTGTATATATATAGGTCTATTTCTCCCGTAGCTATTATATATATGTGTGTGTTAAATCACAACTAATTAAAAGCACGTATAATCAATCATGCACTTTGCCACGATAATTAAATCCTTGAACATTCATTAATAAATTTAATTACATCTAATGTATTAAAATATGTACACATATTTGTTCTTCTAATGTATTACAATATATATGTACACAACTTTATATATGTACACAACTTTAATTACAACTTTAGTATTTCTTTTCCTTCTATTCATCGGGATCTTTTACGCAAGACGCTTCTTGCTAGTCAGAGATGTCTAACCACGACGATTCATCGGTCCTTATCGAAGGGCCCCACTGTTAAAATTTGGTTCGTGAAACTCGCCTTTTAGATTTACAACCTCATCGTAAATAAAGCCGACGAGTTGTTCTTGGATTGCTCTCACTCGTGCGGCGAGAGTTCAACCTTGTTCGCCAAATATTGAGGCACCTATCGTTAAGTCATTAACTAATCAATACTTGAATTTGTACAAGATATAAGGAGTACCTATACACAATTAAAGCTAGTAATTATATTTACTCACCCCTTGTTGCCTTTTAGCATGCGGTCACGGCTCGGTTTGGGTGTGCATAAACTCGCATACATAGTAGCCGATAAATTGTTACCCGGTGGTGAGTCAAGATCTCATGTGGAAAAAGTTGAAAGCGTGAAATGGATGCAAAGAAATTAAGTTAACTAACTAAAAGCTAGCATTATGATATACGTACATGAGAGGCAATTGCAATGTCAAATTTCTCCTTGAATACGCATAACGTTTTTAGCATGTAACCGTGTGAATGCACTACACATGTGATTACTTAATTGTATGTATATGATTAGAATTTGTTTCAAATTGAAGGAAATAGAGCTAGTACGATAATGAAAGGAACAAGAATTAATACCGGTCGAGCATGTCGATAAAGTTTTGATACTTTTCAACCGGTCTCCTTTATGAAGTCCATAATTGTGATCGAGCTACGATCTAGCTCGATCATAAGAAGAATCCAAGTGAAAACTATACATAGATGTGTCAACGAGATAACTAATTAGTTCTAACATCGTGTTATGAAAAAGGAGTAGAATGAGGTGGTACGAAAACACGTACTCAAATGAGTAGGCTAGATATATCTTTGACTTATATCTTTGACCCATTAGCGCATTGAATATGTTAGTCTCTGCTTTTGGGTGGTCTCTAACGGTTGTCTTGTTGATAACATCGGGTCCATGAAGCCTATGTCGAAAATACGATCCCTTCAGCATCTTTGTATCTCCATGCTACATAAGAAATTAGTTAGGCTTGCAAGTTAGTATAGTACAAGGAAGTGCACAATAGTTTTTGCAAATAATTAAGACACTTACAGAGTCCAGAACCCATCAAGCTCACGCCGAGGCGCTCATGTCGTATAGATCATATATGTAGTCCCGATCGACAACAAATTCACCTTCACCATGAAAAAAATCTTGTTCCTTAAACTTGACAAATAACATCTCAGAGACCATGCTTGGTCGCGTCCAAGTACCATTCATGAAATTGCCGCATCTTTGTCGTTAGTCAAGCTCCTCACTCGACCAATGATCTCGCCCATTTTAAATGACCATCTTACTTGGGCAACCTCAATCTTTTCCATACCTAATATTTGATTTGCGGTAAGGCGGTTTCATCGAAGAATTGTTGCATCTCCTTACTCTTCCCTCACCGACATCTTCTTGGGGCATTCCTTACTCAATGTGCGCCGTAGTTTGATTGGCGAGGCATTTCTTTTTTATCCTTCAAATTTTTAATAGTCATTAAACCTTTATAAAATTCTTACGTGCGGAGTTGAACCTTCTTCACTTTGGTGACTTGGGTCTAAGAAATTTAGTTACCTCTCCTTTTACCACCTTCTTGGTCTCCTCATCGCTCATATCATACTACCGCTTTGGAAGTTCAGCCCTTCTTGGATTGGGTGGAGGACCCCGCCTTCTTGGGAGCTCTTGGCCGAGCTGGCTTCTTTCCTTGGTCGGCGCCTTCTTGGGAGGAGACGGGCTTGTGGCGCTTATGTGCACGGGAGGTGGTGTAGGAGTCGGCGCTTCTTGGGAGGAGACGGGCTTCTTTCGGGGCTTATATGTGCAGGAGATGGTGTAGGAGACGGGCTTCTTGTCGGGCTTATATGCCAGGAGGTGGTGTAGAGTCGATGTGTTCTTGGGAGGAGACGGGTTTCTTCTCGGGCTTCTTCGTGGAAAGGACAAGTCCATGTTATCTCGAAAATTATGTACCGCTTACGCCACAGATGAAATTGTGTAACGCCTCTCCTAGCTTCAGAGTCCCGTCACCTCCAGAATTTCGAGGTCAAGGTCCTCGCACTCAAGCGCACCTCCTCCACCGAGACCTTGGAGTATCCTAACGGTATCTGTTGGCCATGGATAAGCTGCCTGGCTCTAATGGGTGAGCCATACCATCGGCCGCCTTTGAAGGTAAGGTTCCGTGCTTGGATATGCAGCTCACAAGGTGTCCGCCGTCGATGTCGCTCTACGGATACTTGGCCAAGTCCGCTTCTCGCCAAATTTCACCGAAGCGCAATGCTTCGCCGCCCGAGGGGCTAATGATGTCTGGATTCATTGGAGGTTCTTGGCTCGTCTCGCTGTTGGCTCAAGGCTAGCTGCACCTCTCTTCGGATCTCTTCTTGCATTCTCTCATTTGTTTGATTCAGCGTTCTTCAAGCGCACTAAGTCAGTTGTGTCTATCGAGCCTTGCTCCTCACCCGACTCCTATAGGTCTCGGCGCCCTGGCGAAACCAACCTTCCACGGGACAACGCCGACGCCTCGTACGCCCAGATGCTCGATTTTGCAAGGCCCTTGTTAGCGCGTCTGTTCTCCTGCTTGGCATAAAGCTACCCCGGGAAGTCTCCTCGATGGACTGTACAAGCCTTCTGGCCACATCTCTTAGCACCTCCCCAAACACAGCATTGCCATTATCATCAAGGGCGCCGCCGTGAGCATAGAACCAATGCCATGAGCATAGAACCAATGCTTTTACCGTGAGCATAGAACCACTGTTAAACACCAACCGGGACTGATGTTAAAAGACTCAAAACAACTTAGTGCCCATACTAATCGACAAGAAATCTTCCTCCCCCTTGGCTAGCGCGAGGCGCTTGAGTGCGCGGGCTCTCCCGACCGTGAGGTCTCGGGTTCGAACCCCGCTCGTGCCCCCTAGCCCTTCTTTTTCGTCTTTTCTTTTATTTTTTTTTTTATTTGTTGTTTAACTACTGTTTCATTAAATAATTTTTAAAAATGCTTTTACCACTTTAGATTCATTTAGTCTTTTTTTAAGATTTCTTTTTTTGAATCTACTGTTTAACTATTGTTTCATTAAATAATTTTTAAAAATGCTTTTACCACTTTAGATTCATTTAGCCTTTTTTTACGATTTCTTTTTTTAAATCTACTGTTTAACTATTGTTTCATTAAATAATTTGTAAAAATATTTTTACCACTTTAAATTCATTTAGCCTTTTTTAAAGATAGTCTTTACAATATTTTTTTCCAACCATGTAATATAAATTAACATTATAGAAAATTGTAAGAAATAAAGTAATTTTTGCACTCTTATAATTCCATTGCAAACCTGTCACCTTGTTATATTAGTACAGAGGGACTTTGAACAATATTGTTAGTCAAATATTAGTACAATTTGAACAGAAAATACAGGAAAACCACTAGAGGAATGAGAAACTAGTATGTTAGTAGTCTATTACACCAAAAGAAAGCAAAGCAATCCTTATTTGCTAACATACTTTGCTTTTACAAGTGATCCTTCATTACGATCGCGGCGACGAGGGAGATTCCTCTCAGATCATTCAGACACTAATGTCTACGCCCACCGTGAAAGGAGGCAACTCGTCGAATCGATTATACTCTTCTTCGTCCGTGACGCCTCAACTCCGACAATCCTTCTTTTACTCGAAGAACCACGTGGCGCCTTGGTGATCGCTCTCGCTAGTCTTCTTACCTTTTTCGTTTCTTTGTCCATGTCCATCACATAGAATACCTGTGTCACATCATTAGCGAAGCACGAACGGTTCGTCCCTTATAGGCCACTTGCTTGAGGTCCACAGCTTGTCATACCGCATTTATCGATATCCACTACCGCCGGTTTGACCCATTGGCACCAAACAGAGGGACTTTTAATGGCCCGTACTCTACCTCCCAGATCTCCTCTATGAAACCATAGTAGGTGTCCATCTTTCCATTTTGTCCAAGGCATCTATACGGACGCCACTGTTTTGGTTGGTGCTCTTGTTATCCTGGGTTGTCGTGTAAAATGTGTACCCATTTATCTCATACCCTTGAAATGATATGATTGTTGTGGACGGTCCTCGAGCCAAGAGTTTCAATTGTTCATCGTCTGTCTGCTTGCCCAACAATTGCTTTTGTAACCAACTGCCGAAATGATCCATTTGCTCCACTGCGATCCACTTATCTGACTTCTCTGGGTATTGGGCGCGTAGACTCATCTCGTGATCATAGATATACGGAGCCACTACAGTTTCTTGTTTCAATACCGTGAAATGTGCTTGTTTAAATGCAAGTAGATCGTCGCTATAGGATTCTTTTCTCCCTAAAGTCCTTTTCCTCAGAAGCTCCCCTCATGGCGTGATGAGGGACGCCAATCGGATTCACATCATCCATGTAACTAACACAAAACTCGATCACCTCCTCTGTGCTGACACCACTACTACACGTTTACACATCACAATCGGTTCTTTTTTATCATCGCAATCGGTTCTGGTGGCGACACTAAGCGGTTAGACAGAGATGAGGCGCTATTATTACAGTCGGTTCTTGCCCGATAGAGATGAACTCATCATCTCTATCGGTTCTTCAAAGAAGCGATAGAGATTATATAATCTCTATCGCTTCTTTCAAGAACCGATAGAGATGATGAGTTCATCTCTATCATTTTTTTCAAGAACCGATAGAGATGATTAGTTCATCTCTATCATTTTCTTGTAGGAACCGATAGAGATAAACATTATCTCTATCATTTCTTACAAAAACCGATAGAGATGATAATGTCATCTCTATCATTTTCTTGTGAGAACCGATAGAGATGAAGGGTGTGCTACTTTCCAATTGACCTCCAATCAGCACATATTTCACACAAATATATATATGCACATATCACAAACATACAAAGATGTATATCACATTCACATTCATAGAAAATGAATACAACTCATTCACGTAAAATGAATACTTTAATTGTTACAACAAATACATATCACATTCTGTAAAATGAATACTTTGTTACAACCGACACATGCTTAACCATCATGTACACATGTAATCCCATTCAGATTTGTAATATTGTTCACATATAGCCTAGTACGAGCTTTGGGATTCTAAACCGTCCGCCCTCCACCATACATTCCATCCAAGACCACCGCATAAGTGGTCCCTTATCTTGTTGAGCGAAAAGCGGTCTATACTCTTGAGGGGATATTGAGAGTCTGCAAAATAGAAACGAGTGTTTTAATTTAAGTTTTGAAATTTCTATGTGAAAGGCTACTTGTATTATTATGCATGTACATATATACCGGGGAAACGGTCTCGAGAGGCTAATCAAGATCAAGATGTGATGCATGACGACAAACCGCAAGAAGGGTCGCCGCTCGTTGATGGCAATCGTGAAGAAAGAAAAAAGAAATTAAGAGACGAAGAAAATATGTCAGAAATCTAAATCTTATATAGGGAACGCCACTTGTACCTTGAAGCGCACATACTCCAAATTTTGGAGCCCTTTTTTAGATCGTGTTTCTCCTTCTCATGACGTAGTCGGAGAAACCCCTATATACATTGGAGAGACGTCATATACAAAATAATGAATGTACGTAGTTAAATACGTAAAGTGTTACATAAGAGTAGTGCACTTATCGCCCAAAGGAGGCTTGATCGCAGAGGCCATCGGTCTCTTCTCAATGGAATTAAAAGTGTAGACCACGTTGTTACTCGGAATGATCACGAGTAGGACCCAATGGTTGCTTATTAAATGGTATGCGCAAGGAAATAAGTTCACATACTGTTGAAGTGCGCATAAGTAATTGAAGGGTGTAGTAGTACTTACTCCTCGTGGTACGGAATAGAATGAAGTCCTTCTTGGCCTCAAATTTCAACGCACCCTTGATGTAGCCGCAAGCCATTGCGGTTGAAGCCTCAGCCATCGCTATGACACCACCGTGGTCGATTTAACCCAATTAGTTGTCGATTCGTCACGACTCGCGCCTCATTGCCCCGCAACTCGTATTGAATGTTACGAAGCATAATGCAAAATCCTATGGAAGTTCTAAGGTCATGCTACGTGGTGCGACACTCAAAGGTCCAGATCGCATAAAGGAAACGCCGATGGAGATCATTTGGTAGAGACGAACAGATCCTCAAACCGACCGAAATGTCCCGTCGTCCTCACGGTGGAAATGTCCTTTTGTACCTAACATTGAAGTCGACCGACGCCGCTCCCTTTCACTTTGTCAATGTACCATCCATGGAGCCGCCGAGTCCACAAGCCTAAAGTATTCAATTTCGCAGAGATGTAAGGGCTTTCATGTTCATACGCCTTAAAATTATAGGGCTTCTTCAGGGCTCGGCGGCTCTCCTTCTCGGGCCGAAGGAGTCTCCGAGGCGGGGTTGGAGGCTTTTCCTCTGACTGAGAGGGCACTGTGGTCTGTGTGAGCCTTGGCTTTTAGCGAGGCCTCCAAAGGTTCTCAGGGCTCTGGCTGGCTCTCCTTCTGGGCCAAGGAGTCTCCGAGGCGGGGTTTGAGGCTTTTCTCTGCACTGAGAGGGCACTGTGGTCTGTGTGTGAGCCTTGGCTTTTAGCGGAGGCCTCAAGTGGTTCTGTGGGTCGCCGTGGTAGCCCTTTTATGCACCACCAAGATTGCAGGCAGACTCGTCCACATCGTGGGAGGAGGCGCAGTACAGACGAACCTACAAAGCACGCCAGATGAACAACTTGTTGCAATACTACCGAATGGCATGTAAGAAGCGAGGTTTTTACCTTGACCAAGACGACGCTCGCCGTGGGCCATTTGATGAACGACATGTGCGCTTGCTCGAGAGTGGTGATCTCTTCGCTGGGGGAACTCGAGCACATGTGATAAGAAGGCTTCAGGACGAGTCCACCGACCCTCATGTAGCCCTTCCCCAAAGGTCGACCATGCATCAGTGTCGGTCTCTGCTGCATGGAAATGCAACCCCGCTGCAGCCTCAACAGAAACCGCCTTCCGTCGGCGTGAGTCGGCACTTCAGAGGCGCCGCAAGAGGTGCGAACTTAAGAGAAAATATTGGGAGTTACCTCGCACCTCGGCCATGCAAAATTAACTATTACCTTTAGTCTGCGGACCAGCCTTATCGCTTTTAGACCCGCACTGGCTGGTCGCACGTGTTTCAGACGGTGAGGCGGGTCATCCGCTCGACTGGAGAACATCGCCATCATCTCGCCCTCAAGCGGTCCATCTCTACCCTCATCTCCCGCTCACGTGCCGCCATCTCCCCTCATCTCCTCCTTGATCTCCTCCCCGAAGCGTGTCCTTCATGCGCCTCCGTGCGTCTCCCATGATCTTGCCCCGCACTCCTAACCTCGTCTTCGGCACGCCTTCTTCAGATGTTCGCCCCTACGGCAAGTACCCGCCCTTATGGTCGGACTTCCCGATCGCGGAGGACAAGATGTCATTTGACCCTTGGCTAACAAAGGTCCCTCGCTTTTCCTTCCGGCCGACCTCCTCCGCAAGAGGGGAGTACGAATTAGATCCAAATACAACAGAATGGTTGATCGCAATGTAGTAAGTTTGTCGACTTACGATGGTGGAGACGACTTGCGCAGTAGCGGGTTTGGTACTACCACTGCCCGTCGCGGATTTCTTTGTCCTCGCTAATACCCAACACGCGTGCCGCTCCTCACATATGTGGGAGTAAGGCACGCTGTCCCGAGTTCGCAAGACTCCTCGGTTTTCGCGCCCATCTCGCTTTCTTCCTTCAGAGTCACCGAACCGAGGTGGTGCGGTACGGTTCTCCTCGATACCAATGTTCTTCTGTCTCAGCTCCTCCGCGGGCGCACCCTTGATCCTCGTGAACTCCTCCCAAACATCGGAGTCACGAACGGATACTTCTCGAATGGTGTAAGGCCTTTCAAAGACGCACTCACTATGCATGTAGCCCCAAGTGCCTCAAAGCCACACCCATCTCTTCATGGCGCATCACCGCATTGTTTTCGCCCTCCTCTTCTATAATCCATTTGCCCTTCACCTCGCCCCACACCGTTCTTTCGCTTTCGCCGACCTCCTTTCTCCGTCCCTAACTGCTATGGCAACCTCTCCTCACCAATTGGCCGAGGAATGAGCGGTATCGCCTCTGTACTTAGGAGGACCCTGCAAACCCCCGTGGCATTGAATCGAGAACTGCGGTGTTCTCCTCAGGCCCCTTTACTCGGTCCTCGGGCCTTCCTCACCTTACTCGGCCCCTCGACACTTGGAAGTTGGCTCGGCTCGACACTTGAAGTTCGCCGCCCTCGACACTTGGAAGTTGGCTCGGCTCGACACTTCAAGTTCGCCGGCCCCTCAGAGCAGCTAATTCGGTTCTGCTCGGCGATGAGTCGATGCTCTCTAGTTGCGACATTTTCAGTTTTCTTATCTCGACATGGTCATATATTTGACATGAGATAAAGCAATTCAGAGTAATTATGTGAAGTTGACAATAAATCATGTAAAGCAACAGCTCATTGACAACAAACAGAGAAACGAATGATCTTCAACGATGACTCCTAACCTCTAAATAGGTTTGGTCCTAATCCCATTCGAGGATATGTGGTTCGGGCAAGTTCTTGCCGTTGTACTACTCAGAGAAAATTGGCAAGATCTTCCCATTGCTCTCCGATACACGCCTCGACAACAAGTCAAGAGGTGTGTATCCGGAGAACAATTGGGAGACGCTATCAAATCTACTCAGGAGTTGTACAACACTCAGAACTTGCCCGAACCACATATCCTCGAACTGTCCAAAAAACGTGGACAATTCGAGATCGCTTGTTTATAAATATGCTATTCCAAAGATATTTATAATTAAGCACTCTAACGGGAGACGAGGTTACGCAACCTAAACTCTAACATATGCCGAGATAAAAAAGTAATATGCAATTAAGATTGAAATAACTATACCATCGGCATACTCAAAAGTTGCTACAAGCCATCATCAAGATATATGAACAAGCAATCACCGTGATATGGAAAGATTATGCTATATAGAAATGTATGAATACTTTTGCAAAGGTTAACTTTGTAAAATACTGTGACTATCCAAGAGATACACCAAGCATAGAGAAAAATCGAATTCGTAATCATATAAAGTGATAGGATAGTCTATTAATCTATTGATATTGGGTATTGACCGGATTGAAAGAAAGAAGCGAGTATAAGAGCAAGTTTTTAATTATTATTCCATATAACAAGATGAGTTCATATACATGATTCAAAAATGACCATAATTGACATAATTGAGAAGACTAAATAAATTATGCGACTATAGCATTCATGAGAAGAATCATGTCTACTATGGCAATTTGGAGTATTTATGAATGATTGCTCTCAGATTTTTGGTATATTTGAAGGTTATAAACCTTCAACTACAATCACAAATCGGCAAAACAATCAATTTAGTAAATAAGGCCTCAAACCCTTACTACCTTATCATGCACAACAAGAATTGACAATAAAAGTCATCGCTATTGAAGTCTTAACTAACAAAGTTGAGTTCGTAACAATATATATATAATCGATCAAGATATATCAAATATACCAACCGAACAACAAAGCTAATCTGTGATCACCCACTATGTTAACAATTGAATTAAGCGATAGAAAAATCAACAATAAATGATTACTTCATCGACACAATTCTCGATCAAGAAAGTTAATTGAACTAAAGAAGTCACCGCAGAGATCACAAAGCTAGCCGAGCCAAATTGAGTCTCATCGAACATATTAACTTAATCACAGATGAACAAATTGAACTAAACAGTACTTCAGACTTTCATGCAAGGATTGAATCAAAACTTCTAAAGCATGTAAGTCTACCCGCTTAAGGCCTCATTCACAGGACAAATTGTCTCTATCATTAGTTACCCTATTATCATCACGAGTAATACCTCTCCTCCACCAAAGAAGAAACAAATGCAAGATTCAAAAACTTACAATGAACAAAGACTAAGCGCGGCGGGGAGGAGTCGGCGGCGTGGGGAATAAGAGTCGGCCATGGGGAGGAGTCGGCGGGGAGGAGTCGGCGTGGGAAGAAGAGTCGGGGAGGAGGAGTCGGCGGGGGGCGACTTCGGCGGCGGGGAAGAGTCTACGGCGTGGGGAAGAGTCACGGTCGGGAGGAGTCGACGGCGTGGGGGGAGTCACAAGGGGAAGGAGGCACGGCGTGAGGAGGAGAGGGAGGAAGGAGGCACGGCGATTCGGCAATGGGAGGAGTCGGCGGCGGCGTTGGCGGTGGAGGCGAAGAAATCAAAGCGGGAGCAACCAGAGGGCGGAGCTAGGCAAAAATGGAGGAGCGCCAGTAAATTGTTCACTCTCCTCATTACTATCGGTTTTCCAAAAACACCGATAGAAATATCGAGGCATATTCCTATCGGTTTTCAACTAAAACCGATACAATTATAGTATCTCTATCGGTTTGTAAAAGAAAACCGATAGAAATACTTGTACTAAGGAAAACCCTAGAGTGATATTTCTATCGGTTCTAAAGTAAAACCGATAGAAATACTTGTACTAAGGAAAACCCTAGAGTGATATTTCTATCGGTTCTAAAGTAAAACCGATACAACTCAAGGATAATATTACTATCGCTTTTATTACAAAACCGATACAAATGATTATGTATATGTGTCGCTTTTAATAAGAACCGATACAAATATAGGCTTTGTTTGTTTTCCCGACAAACCATACAATGAATTTACAGAGATATCTCGATCAAAGAGTGAAAAGGCCATATCTTTTGCACACATAGTTGGAATTATTTGAAAGTTTGCGTAAACATACTTTGTGATACTACGATCTTTTCTAAAAGGATTTTGGCAAAATGAGTAAGCATTGAAAACAGAAGCCCAAATTCACTTTGTAGGCATACTTTTGGTCAAAGAGTAGAAAAGTCAAATCTTTCTCAAATAAAGTCCAAGTATTCGAAAATTCTTAAATGATTTGATGTAGAGTGCCTTCTTTTTATTCCATTAAGTAGCTACATACCACAATGCATTGACAAAATTTGAGAAAGTTTCATACGTACACATAACCTTTGCAAACACATATCAACCGATACAATGATGTACTCCTTTTATTTACAATATAACCCTTCTTGATGATCTACACGCATATAATTTCTTCCATGTGTGTCGTTGTCACCGCTTAAGACAGCCCCATCCGCAAACGGAGGTATTTCATCGAATTGGTCGATTCTTCTTCATCTATGACATTTTCGACACCAACGATCCGCCGCTACCATAAAGGACGACGTGCAACCTCGGATTGGCCGGATCACGCACATAGAAGACTTGATTTGCTTGCTTCGCAAGTACGTAATGGGTCATCTTTATAGGCGAGTCTGTTGAGATCCACAAGAGTAAAACCTCTCTTGTCGACCTTCACTCCATGTGGAAGTCCCACCCACTTACATCGAACAATGGAATCTGGTATATTCCGTAATCGAGCTCCCAAATTTCTTCGATCACCCCGTAATAAGAGTTCATTGCCATTGAGGATCCTCCTTTCGTTGATGTTCATCTGACAAAGCATCTATGCCGACACCATTGCTTTTGAACAAGACTTTTCAGATCCCCGACTTTCGAAGGTAAAAGGTGTACCCATTAATATCGCACTCGCCATGTCTCAGACATTAAATCTAGGTCCGTCACCAACCATTTGATAGTATCACTAACAGAGACCTCGCCTCTGTTTGAACCATGTTAGAAATCTATCGTTGTGTTCTCGCATGATGGAAAGCTCATCCATATGTGGATTCTCTTCGTAAAATCGACTTGTGCCGCTTCGATATACCCCGCAACTTCGTGGTTTGGTTTGCAAGATCGCCGATGCGCTTTGTAATACATATCAAATCTGTGGCCTCGTTAGTTTCGCTTCAACAGTTCCTTTGCCAGATAGTCTGCCCTCATGGCGAGATAGAGGAACACCGATTGCTTGTCTTCTCCCGAGATAGTCCACGCAGAACTCAATAACCTCTTCACCCCATAACCTTCCACAATACTACCCTCGTGTTTCGACCGATTCTCACGAGGACTTTAATATACCCATGTACCTCTCGAACGGATACATGTAACGAAGAATGCGGGGCCACATATCTTAATCTCTCGACAAGGTGAACAACAAGATGGACCATGACGTCAAGAACGATGGTGGGAAATGCATCTCAAGTCGACATAGAGTCTGCACCACCTCACTCGTAAGTTGTCTAGCATATCGTGGTCAATAACTTTGCAGAGATCGCATTGAAGAAATAACAGAGCTTCGTGATTGCAAACCCGACATCCTCAAAGAGAATATTTCGATAGCAACGGGAGCATTTGGGTCATCAAGACATGGCGATCGTGGGACTTCATGCCCAACAACTTCAAATCATCCATGGACACCACTTCTTAATGTTTATGAGTAGCCAGATGGAACTTTAATACCTTGGAGACATTTGCAGAGATCTTCTTTCTCCTTCTTGGACAGGTGTAGCATGCGGCGGGATGTACGGACCTTTCCCATCCTCCTCTATCACCGCAAGCCCGGCCTCGATTCCCATGTAGGCCATGTCGCGACGAGCATTCACACCATCCTTGGTCTTCCTGTATGTTCAGCAGATACCAACCAAATTGTCGCAGACATTCTTCTCAACGTGCATGACATCAATACAATGTCGGACATCTAACTCCTTCCGAAGACGCAAGTCCCAAAATATGGACCTCTTCTTCCAAATTGTCCTAGTACTAACAGATTTACGACTCTTTCCGCATCAAGTTCAATATCCTCCACACGTGAATATACTTGCCTTCCACTCATAGGTCGGGGCGAACGGACTTCCTCTTCCCATCAAATTTGTCATCCATTTTACAGATCGATGACTTCGAGGTAGAAACTCACGGTGACCCATATACACGGTTTTCTTGGAATTCGGTAGCCATAGGCTCTCGTCTCCTCTTCACAGATAGGACACGCTTTGGCTCTTTCAGATCAGACTCGCCAAATTACCAAGCTACCGGAAATCATTTATGGTACAAAATACCATAGCTCGAGGGTGAAATACTCTCTTTGTATGCATCCCACACCACGACCCCTCATTCCACAATTGTACCAAATCCTCGATCAATGGTGCAAGGTACACATCAATATCATTTCCTACTGCTTGGGTCCCGAGATTAGCAAGGACATCATGATATACTTCCGCTTCATGCACAACCAAGGAGGAGGTTGTAGATACACAATGAATCGCCACGTCTTTTGTGACGGCCGCTCATGTTACCAAACGGATTCATTCCATCAGTACTCAACCCAAACCTTATGTTCCTCATTTCGCACCAAACTCCTCATGTTTTCAATCGATGTTTCTCCATTGAGCCGAATCGGCAGGTGTCTCACTTGCCATCTTCCTTTCGAGACTCATAATGCCAACACAACAATTTTGCCTCTCTCGATTTGCAAACAACCGCCAAGACGGGAATGATGGGCAAGTACCACAATACCTTGGCGGTGCACCTTTAGTGACCTCTTCACCATCGTTGTTCGGCTCTTACGCTTCTTGTCGTTACGCTTCTCCTTTTGTTTGTACGGGGGCTGCTTGACATCGGACAAACGTGCAGCCCCGATATGCGTTAAGACAAGATGCAATCATTAGGACATGCATGTATCCTTTCTATTTCCATTCCCATGGGACATGAGCTTTTTCGCTTCATAAATGCTTGTTGGCAACTCGCTTCTTCGAAGCACATCCGATAGAAGAACTAGAAGTGCATTGAAACTTGTATCCGTCCAACGGTGTTTTGCCTTCATTCGAACAATGCAAGGACCGAACCCAACTTGGTGTATTCCGCTTGCAACTTTGTGAGCAGCGGTTTGGCATCGCCTTCCATCAAGCTTTTAAACTTTTTGAACTCTCTTTCCGTAATTACCTCCACATCCCGCAACATTTGCTCCAAATTCTCATCCTCAAACATATCATGCTGCAACTCGTCATCCGGTTCCACCGTATCTTCGCACACCGGAAGGGTACCACTGTCTCGCCGTGATGGATCCAACACGTAATTCCTCACAAAGCCACGCCGAATCGTGGTCCTCGATTTGAGCCGAAGTTGTTAAATCTTCTCAGATTGGTGCAATCAATGCAAGGACAATATATGAAGTTTACACCCTCCTCACAATGTCCTCTTCGCAATTTTTTGAACTCCTTAACACCCTCCAAATTCAGACTCAAACGACTTTTACGATACATCCATTCCTTACGGTCCATCTCGTAATTAAACTTCGCACAATAAATATTGAGACACCTAGCTAGCTATTTGAAATATTGAGACATCATTTCGTTAATATTACCTTATGTAAATAGAGGACAGTTCCAAGATATATAAAATATGTACTCCCGATCGATATCTAGATTCTTCTCCGGCTTAGTGCTTTGAATTCCTTACATAGGAGACCTACATTTTTAACATCAACAATGATATCAAATAATCTAATTATATAGCTCTTGTAGTACTTGCAAATCTTTTGACTACAACAAAACAAAACAAGGGTACCAACGATGACTCCTAATCTCTAAATAGGTTAGGTCCTAATCTCATTCGAGGATATGTGGAGGGAAAGTTCCTAAGTTGTTGTACAACTCAGAGAAAATTTCAGAGATCTCATTTGTTCTCCATATACACGCCTCGACAACAGGTCAAGAGGGTGTGTATATGGAGAACACCAGGAGAGTGCATCAAATCTACTCGAGTTGTACAACACACCAGAACTTGCCCAAACCACATATCCTCGAATCGCCCAATTAAAAAGCGTGGACAATTCGAGATCGCTCACTTATAAATATGCCATTTTGTTCGCATATTTATAAACAAGCATCCTCGAACAGAGACGAGGTTCAAGCCTAAACTCTAGCATTTATCACATGATAGAAATTAACAATAATTCCATATTAACAAGAGCACTACAATAATTAAATAGATGTGTGCTTGACAAATTAATAGAGAGTGTGAAATCGATAGCATATACTCAATTCCAAAGGTAACTTAAACTTTATTCACGATGTATCAAAATTACCTAGTGCAAAATTGAAGGGTTTAATTTAAAGGCCGGATTGCTCACATTTTGAAGAAAACAACAAACGAGGGTAAAAAGAAGGAATCTCCTCAAGATAAGGCTTCAAATTTGCCCTCTTAACACCTATCCTTGAGGACTTCAAATTTTATCATCCAAGTATTGCTTCCAAGCACGTAATATGAGCTGTTTTCTTGATCGGGCGGAGAAATCTCCTCTCGAACAACAACAAAGATCTTGTTCCCGAGTGGTATATATAACCTAGCGAGGCACATCACAATCGGTTCTCAACTAAACAAATGATAGTGATTTCCACGTTTATCACTATCGGTTCTTTCATAAAAGCGATAGTGATGATCACGTGAACATCACTATCGCTTTTCTTGGAACCGATAGTGATGTATACCCACATCACTATCACTTCTATAAAAAGAACCGATAGTGATGTATACGTGATCATTACTATCGCTATTTTCTTGGAACCGATAGAGATGATTGTCCATATCACTATCGCTTGTTAGTTGAGAACCGATTGAGATATGTCGAGTCCATATCACAATCACTATAATCTCGTAACCGATAGTGATTATTACTAACACCCCGTCCGGGTTATCTATCACAATCGTTGTTTTTCGAAAACTTAAGAACCGACCACAGATAAAGCGATAGTAATGTGCCGCTTACGTAGTAGTGCACCTGCATAATGCTTGATATACAGGCGAGACCGTTACGAACATACTTCTTTAGGATACCCATGTACCTCTCGAAAGGGAACATATTGTGGAGGAACACAGTCCGAGAATTTCTATCTCTTTAACAATGTGGACCATGAGATGGACCATAATATCAAAGAAGGATGGAGGAAGATCATCTCAAGGCTAACGGACTATTGACCATGTCATCATGCAGACTAGATAACTTATTCGGCTCGATGACCTTCTGCGACACCGCGTTGAAGAACGAACACGCCTTTATGATTGTCCTCGTACCCAATCGGCATAATACCTCGCACGCCATTTGGGAGCAATCAGGTCATCAACACATGACAATCATGGGATTTTATGTACGATTTTATTCCCTTTCATGTTTATGAGTCTCCTTATGTTCGAGGAGTATCCACAAGGGACCTTCACCTTTGTTCAAGAACTTAATCATGTTTTTTCTCTTCCTTGCTCGAGTGTAGCTCATGGGTGGAGGTAATGTTGTCCTTTCTCTCTCTTTTCCGGATGTAGGTCGTTCACGAGTCCCAATAGTCTGAGGTCCTTCGTGCTTGAAGTGTATCTTTTGACTTACCGTACATATCTAGGAAACCTAGTAGGTTCACGAGACATTCTTCGTGATATGCATGAAGTCTAGTGAGTAGCGGACCTCTAAGTCTTTCGAGTAAGGTAAGTCCCAAAATATTGACTTCTTCTTCCAAATGGCCTTCGTGTGACCTTATTCAGTAGGGACAGTTTGCTACGAGGACCTTTTCCAAAAACTACTTTCAGATCCTTTACCAAAGAAAATACAAGCGCCCCTTTGTGATGCATGGGCTTCTACGTTTCTCTTCGTCCCATCAAAATTTTCACCCTTCCTCCGTGTTGGGTCCTTCATATGGAGGAACCTACGGTGGCCCATGTACACAACCTTTCGAGAGTTTTTAGGTACTTTCTGTCCGTATCCTCTAAGCGGTGGATGCGACTTTATATCCTTTGATAGATAGGCCCGATAGATTACCAAGTGCAGGCGATCGTTGATGGTTACGAATAGCAATGCACGAGAGTGAAGTGCTCTCTTTTGTACTCATCCCATACACGTACACCATCGTTCCACAGTGTTAACAGATCTTCAACCAACGGTTTGAGGTACACATCAATGTCGTTTCCGGTTGCTTCGGGCCTTGGATAAGCAATAGCATCATAATGTACTTCCGCTTCATACACGTACCAAGGAGGAAGGTTGTAGATACATAGAGTCACGGGCCAAGTGTCAGGATCGCTTTGCTCATATCGCCGAACGGGTTCATCCCATCCGTACTCAACCCAAACCTTATGTTCCTTGCATTCTCAAAGAAAGTCCGGGTATGTTCTATCGACTTTCCTCCACCGGGAGCCATCGACAAGGTGCCTTAGCCTTCCGTCATCCTTACGGTCTTCCTTGTGCGCCAAGATCATCCGGGCATGCGCTTTGTTCGCAAATAAACGCTTCAACCGGGGATTACAGGAAATACCACACCACCTTAGCAGAGGTCTCTTCTTCTTACACCGCCCTCTACCTCACCGGGTCATCACGCTGGTCTTATACCGCAAGTTTTGCACACCGGACAAGCTTAGAATCCTCATACTCATTGCGATAAAGGATACAATCATTATGACATGCATGTATCTTCAGACCTCCAACCCCAAAGGGCGGACAACTTGTTTGGCATCGACGTAGTTTGGGCGGTGTGTTCCCCTCTCGAAGTAACTTCTTTATGAGGCATAACAACTCGTCGAATCCTTATCGGACAATCCATTGGTCGCCTTCCATTGCATCATTTCTAGTGTGGTACGCAACTTTTTATGGCCCCGTCGACGGTTTGGGTACAACGGTGTTCCGTGGTCCTCCATAGGTATTTGGAACTTTTCGTAATGTCTTTCATCGATGTATTCTCCTCTCCATCACGCAAAGATCTGGTCTAGGTCATCATCACCACACTCCCCAATGTATCTTGAAAGAACCGTGTTGACGGCGTCACGGGATATTGTTGTCGCCTCTTCTTCTTCACCGCCTTCTCAGATAATCTCTTCTTCACCGTGCTTGGTCCAGCAGGTAAGTTTGACATGAAACCTCTTGTGAGCAAATGAAAGTGAAGGTGGCTGGATTTTGGCCACTCCTTCTCATTCTTGCAGTCTATGCATGGACAGCCATATGTAGCCCGACGTCGTGTGTGCATCGGCCGCACGAAGAAAATCTTGCAAACCCTGCAAGAACTCCGGGGAGCGTCGATCCATGTACATCCATCGCCGGTCCATCTACATTATGTTACATCAAGATAACTGTTAGCTCATTTTCCAATAATGAATTGTTGAATCAAAACCTAAATATTAGCTAGATCCACACCTTCAATCCGAGCTAAATAATAATCCAAGCAAAATATAAACCCACACAACAAGTTTTTGCAACCTACAAAAAGCATTGGTCGATCGAGTGCGGATTCAAAATTTCGAACAAAATTCACGGCGACTTTGTTTGCAAATTCTGTTGAAATTGTAACACCCTAAAATTTCTAAATTATTATTCAATCATTTATTTTTATTTTTTCTAAATCTCTAGCACTTAATTAATGATGTTTTCAAAAATAATTTCTCGATGGAAATTAAAACCAAAATTATACTAGAAGTAATTTTCTAAGTTTAAAATATTCCAAAGTATTTTTGAAAACTTTTCTCAAATATTGAACTCATTTTATATTTTCTATAAAGCCATTCATATTTCTGATATTATTTTAATTCGCAAATGAATTTAAATTTCTTCTTTTCCACATAACCATTGCCATTTGAAGATCCCAAACTCCATGATTTGCATGCACCATTCTCCCCCCAACTACGTGCAACCAAACCTCATCCTTCATCGATCGATGGAACTAAAACCTAAATTTAAGCTAGATCCACACATTAAATACGAGCTACATTATAATCCAAGCAAATTCTAAGCTTACACAACAAGTTTTTGTACCCTATTTGAAAAGATCAAGCTAGATCTCTACATTCATATTAATCTTTCATCAATCATGGGAAAAGATCAAATTTTTTTCATAATTCAAGCAAAAAAGAGGCTCCATTTAACACCAAATGATGTGAGGAATGATGTTACTAACCTTAGTTACCTTGGTTGCGAGTAAAATGACCAAAATTTTGAAATTTGGGCAGCACCTCCCTCTACATTCATAATCTTTCATCAATCTCATGGGAAAAAATCAAATTTTCTTCATAATTCAAGCAAAAAAGAGGCTCCATTTAACACCAAATGAAGTGAGGAATGATATTACTAACCTTAGCTACCTTGGTTGTGAGTAAAAATGACCAAAATTTTGAAATTTTGGGCAGCACCTCCCCTCCCTTCAAGCTCTTGGCCGAAGCTCCACTGTTCTTTTCGCGCACAGGAATGATCTGGGTCTGGCAGAGAGCGGGAGGAGGAAGAAGTTTAAATTGGGGAGATCAGTACCGGTTCAATACACGAACCGGTATTGATGGTATAACATCGATCGGTTAGTGTCACGACCGGTACTAGTGAGCTCCGCTAAATAATGCGGTTCAATCGTGAACCGATCGAGAGATACCATCTGCACCGGTTCGTGTATTGAACCGTCGATCTCCCCAGCCCTGTAGCCGTTGAACCGGATCGATCTAACTATCGGTCCGGTTAAATCTGAACCCGTCTTGATGGGGCAGTAGCAAAGGTCGATTACGTAGTAGTGGGTGATCCAAATTTTAACTTTTTTAACAATATAAGTGCAGCATACCAACATTTAAATAAAAAATACCAAACACAATATGATCAAATAAAAAGCTTTACAACCATCTAGCATCTTAAAATAAAAGGTATTAAATCTGTAGCTTACATATCTATGATGATAGTTTAAAAAACATCGGCTGAGGAAGTCCTACGATTTTTTCCCTACAGAAAAATACCTAAAGGCTAATGGGCTGGGCCAGGGTGATCCGTGGCCCACCGGGACCACCCTGTAGCTCCGCCCCTGGGCCTGTGTTACTCGACAGTCAATAATCTCCGTACTTAAACTTGCTGAAACCTCATGCTTTCCACCTTTGAAACAAGAAACCAGATTCACACTTACTAAAACAAACTTGAAAACTAAATCCTATGATCTGAAACTTGTTGAAACTGGCCCACCTATCATAGTTGCTCTTTATATGTCTAAACATATATATCAAATGAGGTCCAACACCGTATATACATGATGCATAGTACTCCATCCGGACACAAATAGTTGTCATTTTAGACATAAGTACAATCAAACTTTCGAAACTTTAACTGTTAATATCTTTTCAAATATTTAAATTGAACACATAAAAATCATACGTGTAGATTTATCTCGAAAAGTACTTTCCGACTATTAAAATTTTATTGGGTTTTATAAATATATTATAATAAAAATTAATGGTTAAAGCGCCGATGTTATAAAGACATGTCCATAACGACAATTATTTATGACATAATTATATATACCAGTTGAAACGTGGGGAAAAAAAGCAAATGTACACACTTCCTTTTTATTTCCCTAAACAAGGACGACACTTGTCGCAAGATGTCGACGATCTGGGCCCGTGATAAAAACACGATCATTCCGACCCGTAAAAATTGATGAACAGGTAGATCAGCCTAGGCATCTTTGCGAGTTGGCATCACATGCCGACTAGACCCACAGCAGGAGAAAGCCGTCCGCTCCAAAAGGTAAAAAAGGGACCGTGAATGCTTGGCAGTGAGACACAAATTAAGATCCTGATTAATCTTATCCCGTATTACGTGTGCACCCCATCGATCGTACGTGCAAACATGCATGGCTTTACCAAAGGTTGGCATTGTACATTTGTAAATTGCATACTTAACAACGCCAAATAGTCTATCGATCGATCTGTGTACGTGCATGTGCCTGTCATTAGTTAAACACAACCTTGAGCTAGCTAGTAGTTGTATATATGACATGCATATTGTATCATGTATGCGCTGGTGTACATCATTGCATGCATGTTGCATGCAGCCTGTTGCAGCAAATTAAAGAGTAGTAGTGACCACTTGAGTTTGTATTGTAAAGAAGATATAAGATGCTGTGATCGAACTCAATCTTCTGTGTGCATATTCCATGCATTGTTAATGTAGATTCATCAGTGGAGTTAAATCCAGAGTACTAATATATATATCATCCAAAGCCCACCAACAAGCTAAGCTAAGCTAGATGGAGTTTGAGAATTTCTAGCCTCGCATGCATAGAGAAGTCGATCCCATTGATGGGACGCAAGCTGAAATGAAAAGATCATAAGATCACGTGAACTAGCTAGATCAGATCACTAAACGAATATGTAAGGCCATGCATGTAAAAATCAGTGCATGTGATGTCTTCTGAGCCATGCATGTACATAGAAAAGGTTTAACCCTAAGCTCGAAGGGCCTGGCCATTGATGAGTGTAGAGGCAACGAAAGTGAGCTTCTGCAAAGCGGCGCCTTCGTCCCTAGCTTGGCCCTGGTGGAGACACGGCCCTAGAAAAGCGCCTGTAGAACAAGCAGCACCACACTAGCTATGTTGTCTGTAGAGAGAGAGAAGAGGAGAGAGAAGGGAGATAGATAGCTTTGCAAAAGCAGAAACACCGAAACCAAAGGGAGGGAGAGAGAGAGAGAAAGAGAGGAGGCCGGCTGGCCGGATACGAGAGATCGATCAGAGGAGAGGCCATATGATACAAATGCACGCTTTCCCATGTGCTGGTGTGGGGTTTGCCGGCCCCAATGCAAGAACATGACACCTCTTTTACATTTTTTTGCTTTCCTTTTGATCAAGTGGTATCCAAACCTGCAAACCGTCTTTTTCTCACCGCTTTATGTTCTGTGGCATACTAACTTTGGATTAACTAGAACACATGGTCAGCTGTACGTAATTCAACTATCTCTGAAGTTCCTTACAAAAAAACCATCTCTGAAGTGTAAACTGGTGGGTGGATATATAGGAACCAAGCTGATATGTAGGATACCCAGTGAAAGCTATTTAAACTGGTATGTATCTTTGTATATTTCTTCTCCCATTTTCAAACATATATAGATCTCTAATTTTGATCGAATTTGGATTATATTATGAGTAAATTTCATATAGCTAGTTTTTTGCAGCTAAGTTAATTCGGTTCTTCCTCGACCGCCTTCGGTTCTTCCTCGACCGCCATTCTTTGTCTTGTTTATGGCGCTTTTGCGAACCAAACGCTCCCCAAGAATCCTACGCTCCCCAAGAATCCTTTTTGTTTTGTTTGAGTCGGCACTTTCGCATGCATGCCTGAGACGTGAAACTACTCAGACAAGCTGAAGCTGTCGGAAGCTTCCGATATGAGAAAGATAATAAAAAGTCGTGTACAACGTAACGGAAACAATTGAAAATTACATATATATTGTTTGAACTCAAATTACATTCGTGTAAATTAATTCATGATTCCAATTGGTCGATTCATAAGCTTTGTTTATCTTTTATCCAAACTTGTGCTGTAATAAATGTTAAAACATCCTTTCGTTTTTGACGCCTATAATAGCACGACCAATTATATACATAAAGCTGGATTGCTTGCTTGTACTTATAAGTTACATAAATTGTTGGTATTTAAGGTGGAGGCCGTGTGTTGTCCCCTTTAATCAAAAGAAGTACTTACTGAAGCAAACCATTTTGGTTTTAGATTAAATCAACATAAAAAAACCCAAAAACAATATTTAGAAGAAAAAATTCACATCTGTAAAATGAGTGTAGCTATTGACTACTGATGTAGATTGACCTTTCATGTCCTCTTTGCTTTACAATTAAAAGTCATTTAAAAGACGGATGTTAGGATGGTCAGAAGATAAAGAACCATTACAATTCTATAATTAATTAAGGTTATTTGTCAGCTGCACACTTTGTGCTCTCATGTACCAACTAGTAGCAACCGTGGCATGGAACATGCCGCCGGTTGAGACTTCCGGGGGTGCATGAGTAGCAGGACCTGGGTTCACTCCCAGCATCCAGGGTTAAAAGGCACCCCGCTCATTTCTAAAATGAAGCGCTGTTTTCTAGTGATACTTAGGCCATTCATAGTGTAAGTTTCATGAGAGTTTCATTCTCATTAAATGAGATGTCACATAGGCAAAAGTAGTGACATGGCAACAAATTTATGAGGAGAGAGGAGAGTTGAGTTTCATGGGGATGAAACCTGGTGTACACGGTTACCAAGTGCTTTGAAACTGAGATGAAACCCCACTGAGAGTGATTTGTTTCATCTCCACACCTTTTCTGGATCCCGTGTGGCCATATTGTAGTGTGCTAAATATAATTGCAAGTGGCTACACAATTTATATAGTATAGTTGATCACAACACCATGCAACAATTAAATGTTATGTCATGCCTATGAAACTGCAAAATAAAACTGTGCATTGAGAGAGGTTACACTACTACAGAACGGCACATCAGAATCGGTTCTTTTTTAGCATTAGAATCAGTTCTAGTGGCGATACGATGTCCTTAGATAGTGATGAGGTGGAGCTATCAGAATCGGTTTTGACCCGATCGTGATAAAATGTCATCGAATCGGTTCTTTAAGGAAGTGATTCGATGACCCCTCATGTCATCGTAATCACTTTTCTTAAAGAACCGATTTCGATGAGGGGTCATCGAATCACTTCCTTAAAGAACCGATTCGATGATAGTCATCGAATCACTTCCTTAAAGAACCGATTCGATGACCCATTGGGGTGTGCCATTTTGCAAATTCTCCAAAAAAGCCTGATTAAAACAGTATGCACAATATATATCATCACATTCTCAATACGTAACACGGGATGCATATATCACATTCACGTAACGTAAACGCTTTAATTACAACAAATATATATCATAGTCGTTCACAATATACAACTCAAACATGCTTGACAATCGATTACATGGACTTCCTCGATACATATCAAATTGATATATATTATTAATATTGTTTACATATGGACTAGTAGGATGCTTGGGATCTCTAAACCGCCATCCTCTCGATATAACTTCTAACCAGTACCATCGCATAAGTGGTCTCGTAAATTGTTGAGTGCTTTCTTTGTCTAAAATCTTCGGGGATATTGATCTTACGGAAAGTAAAAATGGTATATTACTTTCAGTTTCAAAATTTCTATGTAAAAGGCTAAGTATATTATTATGCACGTACATATACCTTAGGGAAAAGTTGTGAGTTGCCGACCACGATGAGCATGTCTTGCATGACATAGAAGCATAATGGTCACCGCTGCCTGTTGATGGCTTTGTGAAGAGAGAAAAAGAAATTCAGCCCACGAAGATTAGATGTCAAAAAATTAATCATATATATGCTAGGCACTTGTACCTTAAATCGCTTATCTTCGCGGTGTCTTGCCCTTTTTGTCGTCGTGCGGCCCTCCTTTATCGACATAGTCCGAGAAACCCTGCATACATTGGAGAGCACCATTGAGTCAAAAAAATAAGCGTAGTTAAATTCCTCGGATGTGTTAGGTTACAATAATGTGCTTACTTACGCAAAGGGCGGCTTGATCGCGTATGCCATCGGTCTCTTCTCGACCGAGTTAAATGTGTAGACTGTGTTTTCACTCGGAACGAGGACGAGTAGAACCCAATGGTTGCTTATTAAATAAAATGTAGTGCAAGGAAATAAGTTCACATACGGTTTTAAGTGCGTACAAGTAATTGAATCGAAAAGTACTACTTACTCCTCGTGGTACGGCAATACAATGAAGTCCTTTTTCGACTCAGCACGCAATACCCCCTTGATGTAGCTAGCAACGAACACCGGTTGAAGCCTAGCCAAGGTCGCAGACACAAGCTCGGGGTCGACAAACCCAACTTCATGTAGATGCGTCACGGCTCGTTGTCTCATTATCCTGCAACTCGTGTTGAATGTGAGAAAACATAATGCAAAATCCTATAAAAGTCATGAGCGCAAGCTATATGGTGTGATACTCACGGCGTCCATGATCGTAAAGTAGAAATATCGGCGGCTTTCATTTGGTACACGGAATAGATCCTCAAAACTGACGGGGAATGTTCCATCCTCGTCACGGTGAAAATGTACCATTTTATACTTCACGTTGAAGTCGACTCGGCGCTCTTCCGCCTTCACCTTATCAAGGTACCATCCATGGAGTATCGAGTCCACCGCCTAGATGATTCGGTTAAATGCGATGCAATCGGGGCTTTCCATGCTCGTAGGCCTTATAATCATACATGGTGCACTGTGGCTGTCTTGACTTTTCTTTCTGGGCGAAGGAGTCTCGAAGTCGGGCGATGGGCTTTTCAGGTACCTTAAGGGCGTGGCCTCTGTCGGCTTTGCCCTCTTGGCGGAAGGAGTCTCGGAGGCCTCTGTGGTTCTCTGGGAGGCAGGAGCAGAGGAGGCGCAAGCTTGAGGAGCAGGAGCAGGAGGAGAGAGCAGGAGCAGGATCAAGCGCAGGAGCAGGAGGCGAGGAGCAGAGCAGGAGGCGGGAGCAGAGGAGGCAGGAGCAGGAGAGGAGAGGAGCAGGAGGGAGGCGGGAGGCGGGAGGCGGGAGAGAGCGGTGAGGAGTAGGAGCGGGAGGAGCAGGAGGCGGGAGGCAGAGGCGAGCAAAGCGCAGGAGGAACCTCTGAAGCACGCATATATTTAATTTCTCGCAGTAATCTTTGGAATGGTAGAGAAGGCGTGGAGGACTTTTTACCTTGACCGATCGACACCCGTCGTGGGCCACTTGATGAGCGACATGCGTGCTTGCCCGAGAGTGGTGATATCTTCGGGGGAAATCGAGCACATGTGATAAGAAGTCTTCGTGGGCGTAGTCCACCGCACCCTCATGTAGCCCTTCCCCACAGTGACCATGCGCAGTGTCGGTCTCGTTGCATGGAAATGCAACCCAGCGGCAGACCTCGGCGGAAATCCATCCTCCGTCATGATGGTGGTGGCACTTGCAGCACTGCAAGAAGTGTACAACTTGAGGAAAAACATTGCGAGAGTTACACTTGTAGCTTTAACTCGGGAAAAATTAATTATTACCTTGGTGGGGACCGGTCTTATCATTTTTGGAACCGCACTGCTAGGTCGGGCACGAACTTCTCTATGAGAGTCGAGGGCATCCGCTCGACTACGGGAAATCATCGCCATCATCTCGGCCCTCAGGCGATCCTCACGTGCCATCATCTCCCTCTTATCTCCTCCTCCGTGCCATCATCTCCCCTCATCTCCTCCTTAATCTCCTCCTCATTTGCTCCCTTAGTGTGTCCTTGAGGCGCTCCTCACGTGCTCGCCATGACCTTGATACGGCACTCGCGGCGTCATCTTGAAAGTAGGACTTCTTCGTGTGTCCCGCCCCTCGGCAAGCACCCCCCTTATGGTCGGACTTCCCGATCGCGAGACGACGGGATGTCCTTCGACCCTTAGCTCGAAAGGTCCCTGTTCTTTTCGTTGGCTTACCTCTTCCTGTAATAAGCGAGTACGAATTAGATTTGAAATACAACAAGTTGAGTCAATTGTATTGTACTAAGTTAGATGTCTTACGATGGTAGAGACGACTTGAGCGGTAGCAGGGTTTGCAACTACAAGCTGCCCGTCAGGGGTTTTCTTTGTCCTCGCTAATACCCAGTTGCGTGCCCGCTCCTCAGATATGTGGGAGTAAGGCATCACCGTCCCGGAGTGAGTGCACTCCTCGGCTAGTCGCGCCCACTCTGCCTTCTTCCCCTCATAGCCGCCTGTACCGAGGTGGTGCGGGTGTGTGTTATGCCTCTGGACAGCGGTGTTCCTCTCTCTCAGCTGCGATGCCTCGGGCGTACCCTTCATCCTCGTGAACTCCACCCAAACATCAGGGGTCACAAATGGATACCTCTCGAATGGTGTACGGCCTTTCAGCACGTACTCGCTGTGCATAAGGGTCTTGAAGTGCCTCAAGGCCACACCCATCCTCTTCAAGGCGTACCGTCTCGCTTTGAGTTCATCTTCCTCCTCTATAATCCATTTACCTCGTCCCATAACCGATTCTTCTGCTCAGCGCTGACTTCCTTTCTCCAATCCTTAATTGTTATGGGCACTCTCTCCCTCACCACTTGGCCAAGAAATGACCGGTATCACCCTATGTACTTAGGAGGGCCCGTGCAGACCCCCGTGGCATTGAAGCGGAGAACCTGCGGCGTTCTCCCTGTAGCCCCTTTGTTTGGTCCTCGGGTCTTCCTCACCTTACTCGGCCCTTGAGTAATTGGAACCATGCTCGGCCCTCGGACAGACTTCTACTCTGTCTGGCGATGAGCCGATGCTCTCTAGTTGCGACATTTTGAGTTTTCTTATCTGATAAGGTCATATGTGTGACATGAGAGAAAGCAATTTGAAGCTACTATATGCACTTGACAATAAATCTTGTAAAGGATCAACACATAATTCATAGTATGCAAGACAATGGGAACAATAGGCTGGTTTTCGATACTTGCAAGAATAGCAACACAAGAAGGTCAAGTTAGTAAGCGACATAACATGCAATATCATTGACCAACTAAATACGTACCAACGATAACCCTAATCTCTAAATAGGTTTGGTCCTAATCCCATTCGAGGATATGTGGTTCGAGCAAGTTCCTAAGCCGTTGTACAACCGGAGAAAATTTTGACATCTCATTGTTCTCCAGATACACGTCTCGATAACAGGTCAAGAGGGTGTGTATCAGGAGAACACCGAAACGCTACGAAATCAACTATGAAGTTGTACAACATAGCTCGAGAACTTGCCCGAACCACATATCTGAACTATCCAAAAACGTGGACAATTCGAGGCGCTTGCTTATGAATATGCTATTCCGGCATATTCATAAATAAGCACTCTCGAGCGGGAGACGAGGTTACATAACCTAAACTCTAACATATCTTTGAGATAAAAACAAAAGTAATATGCTGAAAGTAAACACATGTCTAAACAAAAGTAATATGTTAAAAGTAAACACATGTCTAAACAAAATTAATATGCGAAAATAAGCCATTAGCAAAGCTGTGATTCAGTATATCTACATATAACAAAATGGAACTTAACAAAGACTTGTAAAATATAGGACCTCACAAACATGATGAATGACAATAAATTATCTTGAACTTATCTTCCTACTTGATTTGCCTGACTTATGCACCACTTAAGATCATGAAATTAATTTGAGGAAGGACATTGTGAAGAGATGCGATAATAAGAGCAAGCTTTTATTAATTATTCCATATAACAATATGAGCAAAACAACATAATTCATGATTATCCGAAATGACACATATGGTGACAGATTACAGAAAGGCATCACTGTGTCATCTATAAAATGAATCATGTCTACTATGGCACTATAGAGGTAATATGTAATATGAATAATTGCTCTCAGATTTTAGGGTCTAAATGAAGATAAGAAACTTCATTTCAATCACGAATCGGCTAACAAATTAATTCAGCAAATTAGGCCTTGAACCCTTACCACCTTAATATGCACAATTAGGAGTTGATAATATTAAATCACTGTTTCAACAGATTATCTATAGACCGATAAGCATTGGATCGTGAATCAAACATGTGCTAACCGAACCTACCATTTAATTTCAGATCGGTCGACATGACAAAGTTACTTATCTTACTTAACAAATGTTGATCGGATCAGCGAGAAGATATCGAAAGACTAACTCAACGACATGCGAACAATTTCTTGTCTATATATCATAAGCGATAGACCAACAATTTGCATCAGATCAATAACCGACAAGCTAACCGAAAACGACATGGTATGAGCAGATATAACTAGCGATTAATAAGACCAAACCGAAACTAGAATGAACAATGGGTTACTAACAATAAGATAGTAATCGAGTTACGGCAGCAAAATATAATCTAAGCAAAGTGAACTAATCAACACTTCTCGGCATATAAGACTACAGTTCAAGGCACGATTCACGAAATAATCGTTCTTTCATCACAATACCCATATCATCACCGAGCAATACCTCTCCCTCCGGCCAAAGCAAGAATCAAATGCAGATTTGAGAAAACTTATGAGAACACCCAAGGCGGGGTGGGGGCGGCGTCGAAGCGATGTGGGGGTGGCGTGGCGTCCTCGGCGTCGGCGATGGCGGCAGCGAGGAGACGAGGCGAGGCACGGCGGGGTGGCGTGGGCGTCCTCGGCGTCGGCGTCGGTCGGCGGCGGGCGGGAGGCGAGGCAGGGAGTGGCGTGGTGGGAGGCGGCGGCGGGCACTCGAGCGGCTAGGGTTAGCGTGGAAGCAGGTCTTGCGAATGGTTATGGGCCGGGGTTTTAAGAATTGCTTTATATTAGTATCACTCTTTTAAGAAAACCGATACTGATGCTTCATCATTAGTATCACTCTTTTAAGAAAACCGATACTGATGCTTCATCATTAATATCACTTTTTTAATAAAACCGATACTGATGCTTTATCATCACTTTTCTAATAGAAAACTGATGTTAGTCATCAGTATCACTTTTTTTAATAAAACCGACACTGATGATCACATATCAGTATCACTTTTGTAAGGAAAACCGACACTGATGCTTTATCATTAGTATCACTCTTTTAAGAAAACCGATACTGATGCTTCATCATTAGTATCACTCTTTTAAGAAAACCGATACTGATGCTTCATCATCAGTATCACTTTTTTAATAAAACCGATACTAATGCTTTATCATCACTTTTCTAATAGAACACTGATGTTAGTCATCAGTATCACTTTTTTTAATAAAACCGACACTGATGTAGTTTATTGCACTATTCCTTTTCGGACATCGCAAGTTCTGAATTTTCAGCATTTCATCAAAGAGAAAATGCCATAACTTTGTCATACATTGTTGAAATTGTTAGAAATTTTGCGAAACATATTTCAGGATCTTGCAAAACTTTTCATAAAATAATTTTTGGAAAAAGCGACCTCATTCAAGAAATATGCCAAAATTCATTTCAGAGACATGATTTGTGCGTAAAAGCGTAGAAAAGTCAAAACTTTTTCAAATTAATCTGGAATTGTCGAAAATTTCGAGAAATGAACTTTCGACTATTTACAAGCTTTCCCAACAATAATTTCATCAAATGGAATTTTCTTTCACAAATTATGGCACAAAGTGCAGGCATAAAGAGAAATTGCATGCATTTACATGAAGCCTCCAAACGACAATTAATCACCTTGGATTTACAATACTATTTTACATACATTATAATAGTCCATTTATTTACAATCTGCCCTTCATGATGATCTACTCGCATGTAATTGGCTCCATGTGTGTCGTCATCCCCGCTAAGACAAGCCCCATCGCAAATGAAGGTATCTCATCGAATTGGTTATACTCTTCTTCATCTACAACATCTTCAACTCCTACGATCCGTCTCTTGCCATGAAGAACGGCGTGCAACCTCGGATTGGCGGATCGCACGTAAAAGACTTGAGTTGCTTGCTTCGCAAGGACAAAGCGGATCATCTTTGTAGGCGAGTCTCTTGAGATCCACAATAGTAAAGCCTCTCTTGTCGACCTTCACTCCATGTGGAAGTCGTACCCACTTACATCGGAACAATGGAACTTGGTATATTCCGTAATCGAGCTCCCAAATTTCTTGATCATCCCATAGTAGGAGTTCATTGCGGTTGGGGAGCTGTTTTGAGTGATGATCATCGAGAAAGCATTTATACTCACACCACTGTTTTGGACAATACTCTTGGCATCTTGACTCTCGATGTAAAGGTGTAACCATTAATATCGTACCCTGCCATATCGTACATTAAATCTTGGTCCGTCACCAACCATTTTACATTCTCACTAAAGGAGACCTCCGCTTTTCTTTGAACCATGTGAGGAATCGATCATTGTGTTCTTATGCGATGGAAAGCTCATCCATTTGTGGATTCTCTTCCGTAATATCAACTATCTTTGCTTTCGATGTATGGGCGAACCTGCGCTATTCGCAAGGCGTGAAATCGCCTTGCAATACATATCAAACCTCGGACTCATTAGTTTGGACCGCGGTTCCTTTACCGGCAAGTCTGCACTCATGGCGAGATAAAGGAACACCGATTACTGTCTTTTACCCGGGTAGTCCACATAAAACTCAATAACCTCTTGATCCCATAACCTTCAACAATACTACCCTCGAGGCTTGGTGATTCCTCACATCTGACTTTAATATACCCATGTACCTCTCGAGCGGATACATGTAGCGAGGAAAGCAGGTCCACATATCTTAATCTCTCGACAAGGTGGACCATTACGTCAAAAAACGGCGGTGGGAAATACATCTCAAGGTGACCAGAGTCGCACCACCTCACTCTGTAAGTTGTCTAGTACATCGGGTCAATAACTGCGGAGATCGCATTGAAGAAATAACACAACTTTGTGATTGCCAACTGACATCCTCTGGGAGAATATTTCGGATTTGGCCCAGGAGCATTTGGGTCATCAAGACATGGCGATCATGGGACTTCATGCCCAACAACTTCAAATCATCCATAGACACAAGCTTCTTAATGTTGGCGGAGTAGCAGATGGAACTTTAATACTTTGGAGACATTTGCAGAGATCTTCTTTCTCCTTCTTGGGCGAGGTGTAGCATGCGGCGAGGATGTACGGACCTTTTCCATCCTCCTCTATCCTTTGCAAGTCTGGGCACGATTCCCATGTAGGCCATGTCGCGACGAGCATTGACACCATCTTTGGTCTTCCGGTATGTTCAGCGGGATGCCAACCAAGTTGTCATGAGACATTCTTCTCAACATGCATGACATCAATACAATGCGGACATCTAACTCCTTCTAGTACGGTAAGTCCCGAATATTGACCTCTTCTTCCAAATGGTCCTAGGGCGAAGCAGATTCTGACTCTTTCCGTCTTGAACATCGATATCCTCTACATGTGAATATACTTGGCTTCCACTCAAAGGCTGCGGTGCGAGCGGACTTCCCTCTTCCCATCAAATTTGTCATCCATCTTACGGTATCGATGACGAGGTAGAAACCTATGGCGACCCATATACAGTTTTCTTGGAATTCGGCGACCATAGACTCTCGATCTCCTCTTCACAAATATGACACGCTTTGGCTCCTTTCAGATCTTGTAACTCGCCAAATTACCAAGGGCCGAGAAATCATTTATGGTGCAAAATACCATAGCAGTAGGGTGAAATGCTCTCTTTGTACGCATCCCACACGACCCCTCATTCCACAATTTTACCAAATCCTCGATCAATGGTGCAAGGTACACATCAATATCATTTCCGGCTATTTGGGTCCGAGATTAGTAATGACATCATGATATACTTCCGCTTCATGCCTGACCAAGGAGGAGGTTGTAGATACCTATGAAGCGGCCATGTCTTTGACGATTGCTCATGTTACCAAAGCGGATTCATTCCGTCGGTACTCAACCCAAATCTTATGTTCCTCATTTCGCACCAAACTCCTCATGTTTCCAATCGATGTTTCTCCATTGAGCGAATCGGCGAGGTGTCTCGGCTTGCCATCTTCCTTCGAGACTCGTAATGCCAGCGCAACAATTTTGCCTCTCTCGGATTTGCAAACAACCGCTCCAGACGGGAATGATGGGCAAGTACCACAATACCTTGGCGGTGCACCTTTAGTGACCTCTTCACCGTCGTTGCCCGGCTCTTACGCTTCTTGTCGTTACGCTTCTCCTTTTGTTTGTACCGGGGCACACCGCAAACTGGACAAATGTGCAGCTCCTGATGTGCGTTACGGTACAAGATGCAATCATTCGGACATGCATGTATCCTTTCTATTTCCATTCCCATGGGACATAGTAGCTTCTTCGCTTCATAAATGTTTGTTGGCAACTCGTTTCCCTCGAAGCAGATCCGATAGAAGAACTAGTAGTGCATTGAAACTTGTATCATCCAGCGGTGTTTTGCCTTGATTCGAACAATGCAAGGACCGAACCCAACTTTGGTGTATTCCGCTTTGCAACTTTGTGAGCAGCGGTTTGGCATAAATCTTCTATCAAGCTTTTAAACTTTTCAAACTCTCTTTCCGTGTAATTACCCTCCACATCCCGCAACATTTGCTCCAAATTATCCTCCTCAAACATATCGGTCGCAACTTCGTCATCCGGTTCCACCGTATCTTCGTTGCATATCGGAGGGTACTACCCGCCTCCCGTGATGGATCCAACATGTGTAATTCCTCACGAAGCCACGTCGAATCAAGTGGTCCTCAATTTGAGATGAGTTGTTAAATCTCCTCGATTCGTGCAATCAATGCAAGGACAATATATGAAGTTTACACCCTCCTCACCATGTCGTCTTACGCAATTTTTTGAACTCCTTAACACCCTCTGAAATTCAGCACTCACACGGCTTTTACGATACATCCATTCCTCACGGTCCATCTGCAATTAAATTTCGCACAATAAATTAAGGAAAAAGCTGGGCGACAACTAGCTATAGCTATTTTAAATATTGAGACATCATTTCAATTAATATTACCTTTGCAAAATAGTGGACAGGTTCCAAGATATATAAATGTACTCCGATCGATACCTAGCTTCTTCCCCGGTTTAAAGCTTCCAATTCCCTACATAAGAGACATAAATTTTAACATCAACAATGATATCAAATAATCTAATTATATAGCTAGTGCGATGGTTTGCAAATCTTTCTACTACAACGAAACAAAACAAGGGTACCAACGATGACTCCTAATCTCTAAATAGGTTAGGTCCTAATCCCATTCGAGGATATATGGTTGGGCAAGTTCTAAGCCGTTGTACAACTCGAGAGAAAATTTGGCTGACATCTCATTGTTCTCCGGATACACGTCTCGACAACAGTCAAGAGGGTGTGTATCGGAGAACACCGAGAGACGCTACGAAATCTACTCTGAACTTGTACAACTGCTCGAGAACTTGCTCGAACATATATCTCGAACTATCAAAAACGTGGACAATTCGAGATCGCCGCTTATAAATATGCCCTTTCGTTCAGCATATTTATAAATAAGCACCCTCGAGCAGGAGGCGAGGTTACGCCGCCTAAACTCTAATAACAGTTACCACATGATAGCAATAATAATTCCATATAAACAGGAGATCGCACTACAAAAATTAAATAGATATGTGCTTGTCAAATAAAGAGTGTGAAATCTGAAAGCACGTACACATTTTGAAGAAAACCGCAAAAGAGGGCAAAAAGAGGGGAATCTCCTCAAGATAGGGTTTCAATTTTGCCCTCTTAATACCCACCCATGAGGACTTCAAATTTTCTCACCCAAGTATTGCTTCCAACCATACAATATGAGCTATTTTCTCGGGTGGCGGCGGAGAAATCTCCTCTGGAGCAACAACAGAGAAGAGTTCAGTGCGAGTGGTATATATAACCTAGCGAGGCACATCAGAATCGGTTCTTTTCAAAAAGCGATAGTGATGTGCACGGCCATCCTTTAGTAATGAGCACGAGCACATCAGAATCGGTTCTTTTCAACAAGCGATAGTGATGTGCACGGTCATCACTATCACTTCTATAAAAAGAACCGATAGTGATAACCATGTGCACATCAGAATCGGTTCTCTACTAAAAAGTGATAGTGATGTGTAGGTCATCACTATCGGTTCTTTTCATAGAAGTGATAGTGATGATCACGTGCACATCACTATCACTTCTATGAAAAGAACCGATAGTGATGACCGTGTACATCACTATCACTTTTTAGTAGAGAACCGATTCGGATGTGTCCAGTGCTACATCACAATCACTTATAATCTCAGAACCGATAGTGATTATTACTAACACCCCTCCGAAGTTACTTATCACAATCGTTTTTTTCGAAAAACTTAAGAACCGACACAGATACAGTGATAGTGATGTCTCGTTCTGTAGTAGTGTTATTTCATTCATCAACCCAAACATCTAAATATGACGTGGCACTATTGGAAACCGTGTAACGAAACTCTCCACTGTGAATGGCCTTATGGTCAGAATATGTTGTATTTATATTCGTCCGTGTCTTTGATTTTAGGGAAGAACTACTCGGCTGAGTACTGGTTCATATTCCCCTTAGAAATGAAAAACACATATTGTAAAACATGTTAAGTGTCTAATTTCTGTTCACCCAGTACATATCTTAAACCACAATAATGCTCCTCGTATCTGTTTCTGTTAGTGGTAGCCTGCAATTTTCAACTCTACCTCCCTCAGCAAGCTAATGATTCAAAACCTTAGAAAAGTCTGTGTCTGTGCAATTGATCTTTTGAAACAAACATTCAATCATCAAATAGCATAAACCAAGACATCACCTGTCATGCTGGGTAGATAGCGAAGAACACATAATATGGATTTTTAACATGCTCTACATGGAATATAAAATTCGGCAAACTACCTACTAAAAATCCATAATATGATTGAAACTGCTTCTCCAAAAATGTCAATATAAAGAAAAAATTCTCATGCTGCTAATAGAATATAAATTACTGTAGACCCCTCATATCGAGCAAAGACAACAAAAAACGTTGTAGTACCCACGCAAAAACAAACTCATTATTGCATTTTAAACCTTCATCTTAAACTGACATCGGAGCAAAACATTCACTAGAAAAACTACTAAGATTATACTTAATACTACCAGCAGGTGTCATTAAATTCCAAATTCAGTTGTCTTCTCAACTAATAATATTTTTTTAATCCAAAGTCTCTGCAATAGGTAAATGTCTGAACTTACCTTGCACCATCTTCTGCAGTGCCTCAACCCAACTTAGAATATGGCCCTTCAAGATCGAAATCAGCTCCAAGAATTGGACAAAATAGCTTGCTAATCATCGGACAATGCTTGCTGCCTCAATATGTAATGATCAAGCATCAAATGTGTGAAAACTAAGAAGGCTCTGATACCACTTGATAGGGATAGAAGCACGGCAAAATAATTGGTGACAAGATTTAACGTAGAAAAATCCTTTCAAGAGAAAACCATGGGAACAATTCACTAACATGTATAGGAATATGGTTTATATAGCGAAAAGAGTCCGAGTTGTTGAAAATTTGGACTAACAATCTATTTAGATAAAATTAGAAGATATAATAAATTGAGATATTAAGTTATCTGTAACAAATGGCAGGGCCTTCTTGAGGACCAAGGCATGCACGAACAGAAGCAGCCAAGTAGGAGCAAGCTGGGAAATAAAGCATGCAGGCAAGCAATCACAAAGCCCAAAGATTCCCCTTCCTCTTCCTCTCCAGATAGCAGCAGTAACATGCTCCCCCGGAGACGCCAACGACCAATCGCATACAGTTACCCTCATCATCGCCATGTATCACCATCATCACCATCTCTGGAGCCTGAAGGGCACCATACTCCATATGTACCACACCAGCACCAGCGTACATCCCGGCTTCCATTCCTCTCAACAGTCGCGTGTACGCCCTGCGCCGGACACCATCATTCGCCCATAATCGCCAGCGCAGCTGCACCAGCACACACACGAAAATACGTGCGCGGCAGCATGCAGTACGCCCCAGCTGCGTTGGTATGTGTTTGTTGCCACTCGGACACTTGCAGGCCGATCAGATACTACTGCAACTACTATACCAGAAATGCAGAGTGGTAGTGCCGCAGTGGTCGCCAGCCATTGGAGTTTGGAGACATCCATGGCAACATGGCATGGCTGCTATCTCTTGATGTGGTTAAGATTGCCTCTCTGCCTGCCGTCGTCCTGATCATCTGACGGCCGTGTCTTTGGTTTCTTGCGCTATCAGCCCATTATGCAATGCAACACAGCAGAGTAGCGACCGACCACCTCAAAATTTCCACCGGGCCGTGCATGGCGCATGTGGCGTCTTCTACCGGGGGTTTATCCAATAAAAAGGAAAAGGAAAAGGAGAAAGGAAAAGAATGATAAGGACACTGTCAGTGTGAGTAAGAATTACAGTAGCGGCAAACAGGAATATACGCTGTCCTCTGTTAGTTTTCCTTTCAAGAACTGTGAAATCTTTCTTTACTGTTAAGGTCGTGTGTTCCTTCATCTTAAGTTCTTAACAAAATTCGTTAGGGGGCTCTACCGCCGACATGGCAAGTTTCGTGGCTGTAGCTATCCCTGCCACCCTCCTCCGTGCCGTCACGGCGTTATCACCTTGTTGCCGTCCGAAAGTCATAATTTAGGCGTCAACACACCTAAAATTTAACTCGGCCGTTAGGTCGTCGCCGGCTGCAAATACGCAGTTCCACGACTAGCGGCTCGTCACCCCGTCGCCCACCAATGAGCTGCTAGCCATCATGATTTGAGGTCCGTGGGATCTCGTGGACGCATTCGGCGAGGACTCGCTGAAGCCTACCGTGCCGCCGCCTCCCTCATCCTCGGTCTTCACTCGCCAGCTCCCTCCTTCACCCAATGCAGCCGGTGATCATACGTTGCCCAATGCCCTGATCTAACGGCATGCAATGACGTTCGCTGGATACAGTTCTTGTGCGCGTCGAAGATTAGCGGGTTTGTTTACCTCGAAAGGTGTAACATCTCAAAAAAATGCAATAAAATGAAAATGTGTATTTTGAATTTAAATATGATTATTTCTGAATTGTCTTGGCATTATTGGTTTTTATTTGGATATTCTTTGGATTTATGCTTTGTGTGAAAAATCAAACAAATGGAATTAAAGAATGGATAATGGTAAAAAGGTAAAAGAAAAATCTTGAAAAATTTATATTAAAAAAATATTCAGCACTTACATAAATCATTTCAGCTGATAAATAAATTTTTAAAACAAAGAATGATGGAATGACAAATGAAAAGACAACTCTTTTGACTGAAAACAGTGCAAGACAGAATTAGTATAAAATTTTCGAAACCTATCTAAAGCTGCAAAAATTACCATAATGTCCTCAGCACAATAGATACTACTGATAAAAGTTTCAGAAATTTACCAGGTCATAAAAGGCTTTTAAATATTCAAAAACAGAAGCTTTAAGAATCTGAAAAATGGAATGTCAGAATTTTTATAAAATAAATATGAAAGATATCAACTTGAAATTTTTCTGGGATCACGATAAACCCAAATAAATCCTTGATAAAAAGTTAAAAAATAAATATTACCATTTACACCCTTAAATAAATCAAAATCTGAGAAGATAATTTTGGATAGTACCTAATGTCAGAATTTATATAAATTCTATATAGGATTTTTTGATCTAGGATTTTTACTGGGACGTAGAAACTACCAGTAGACTATGGTCAAAAAGTTCGAGAAAAGTTTGGTAGGATTGATGGCCAAATTAATGCGAATGCTGACCTGACCTAACCGGCCTCATCACCTAATTAATCCCATTCTTTGTCGCTGCCATGTGGGCCCAGCTTCTGTGCTGCAGCCGTTCGCTGGAAGCAATCAAGCAACGCGGAATACCGCTCCATCACCGCCTGATGGTCCCTAACCTCGCCTGTCAGACTCCCTTTCCCTCCCTGCTTCCTTTCTCCTCCTCGCGCACAAAGCAATGCTCGCCATAACCGCCTCTCTGTACTCTTCAGCCAGCGCTGCGTCTCTCGACGCTCGAGGCTCTGATTCATCCCCCTCTTCCTACCACGCGGCACGCGGTGTCTTTCCCCGCATTCCTCGCTAGCAAGCTCATCTTCAGACTGTTTTGAACGCCGACTAAACCGGCCGCCAAGACTGTCGCGTTCAAACCCTGTTTATACTGCCTTAAGCACCTATACAGGTCACTATTCACTTTACACCTCAACCACAGGAGACTGTATCACTCCTCACTACCATACCTCTGCACATGTGCTCTAGTTCAACCTTCGTCATCTCCTTCCTCCGCTTCAGCTGTGACCTCGCCGTCAGGGCCGACCCAAAGGGAAGGCAGCCGGTGCGACCGTCAGGGCCCTCAATTTAGGAGGGCCTCCAAATTACATGTAATATAAATGTAGAAGCATCATTCCCGATAAAACGTCGAGCTACCCGGAAAAAGCAGTTTGATGAAAGTGATTATAATGAAGAGATTTTATCAGCTGAGAAGTCTTTTGAGATAAATTACTTTCTTGTTATGGTGGATATAGCAATTTCTTCATTGCAAAACAGGTTCGAGGATTTTACTACATTTAAGAGTATATTTGGTTTTTTACTTAGCTCAAAAAATTTAAAGTCATTGGATAATATTGAACTAAGAAATTGTTGCACTAAATTTGTAAAAACATTTTCCTATAATTGTTCATGTGATATTGAGTTAGATGATTTTTTTTGAACTAAAAATGCTACAAATGACTTTATCTGCTCACTCACAGTCTGCCATGGAGATTTTTGAGTTTGTTAAGGATTTAGATTGCTATCCAAATGTTTCAATTGCTTATCGAATCTTATTCACCATACCTATGATTGTAGTCTCCGCTGAAAGAAGTTTTTCAAATCTAAAATTATTAAAAAATTACTTGAGGTCATCAATGTCACAAGAAAGGTTAAATGGTTTGGCAATTTTATGCATTGAGAAGGATAAATTGGATGAAATTGATATTGATACTATTATTGATGACTTTGCATCTAAGAGTGTTAGAAGGAACTTTAACTTGCCCATTTAAATTTGTAGGAGTTGGTGAGATTGGCTTTTGTCACAGCATTATGTTAGTGATGGCAATATGGCGCGGGTGGGTTTGAAGGTGCATCTTGGCAGCTAGAGCTCAATTTAATTGAATAGTACATGAGTTTGATTATGTTTAAACTATCTTTTGGTTGTGACTTATTATCTACCAAGTTTATTACATATGAAAGCATTCAATATTTTATCTATAATAATTATAGTAGTCAACAAAAGAGCCACTTGATTTATCTCGTCCCGAGCCCCCAAAATCTTTGGAACGGTCCTGCTCGCCGTGACCTGTGCCGCCAAGTCATCTCCTCCCCAAGTGCACCATACTCAAATTGCTTTCACCGAGAACATCCTCACTACCTGCTAACTTCATTCCACCCTTCAATTCGGCCTCTCCCTTCACTGGTGTGCCTCGCCGCGGTCACCATCGCCAGGCGCCGCACTCTGCCGGTGCTAGCTCTCTGTGACACAGCTCGCCCGCTGCTGGTGCTACTCATAGTGCGCTCGGCTAGGCGCAACCGGCACCATAGCTCCGCCGCCACTAGAGCCTCCCACCGCTGCCACCTAAAGCCGCCACGTCACCGATGGCAGGCCACCTCGCTGCCACTCCGCTGCTGCCGACTGGGCCACAGGGTGGGCGGCAACCATCTTTGGCTCCTTCGCTCAACGGCTCGCCGGTGCCGCTCCTCCTCCATCACCAGCGAGCATGACCCGCGCCTCCTCTGTTTTTCTTTCACCAATGCCTGGGGTCACCTTGTCAACCAGCTTGTGTCAGAGAGCAGTGTTCAAATGGTAATTTATGCCTTCTAGAGCAGAAAGCGTATTTTCGCCTTTTAACTCATTTATCAAACTAACAAAAGTTCAAACACTAGTATCTTCTACATTTTAAATCCAATTTCAGCAAAACAAAATTATAAATTCATCTAAAAATCTAAAATTTTAGAATATATAATAATATTTAATTCTTGAGCAGTGTAAATTGTTTTAATAAAGATATGTGCAAAACTCCATTATGGCACTAATGGAAATATGAAAAAAAACGTAACTCTTAAAAATATAAAGTAACTTTGTAAATACTTTTGAGGACATCATAAACTCATTTGTGAAAAATATTTAATGTTTACACACAATTTGAATTAATTGAATTCAAATGTGAAATAAAACCTAATATGATCACTATATAAAATAAGGAAACCTTGACTCCTTAAATTATGAAATAATTTTAAAGTGTTCTTGAGAACATGAATAATTAAAATGTACCAAAAATTTAGATTTGGATCTGGTTAGTAACAAATTTGAAAATAGATAGTATTCAATGCATAAGAAATGGAAATAACTAAAACTTGGATCATATAAATTCAAACACTAGTAAAAATAATTTTTGGACCTTATTAATATTATTATACACATGTTTATGTAAAAATATTTTATATTTGCTTAAGTTCGAGTCAAAATTATAACTAATCTTGCTTTACATATATACGAGGATATGAATAAGTAATTAGAATATAGATAAAGTCTCTAAATAAGTGCAAAAGTAAAAGAAAGCTCTTTAGAACCAAATTATATGACACAATAAAAATAATCATAATGATTTGTAATCTGTATTTAGATTCTTTAACTATAATATTCTCCCATGTAGAGTATATTTACAGAACCAGAATGTAAACCAACAAGTATGAATCAAATGTCATAACTAGATACATGAGGAACTAGTTCCTAAAAATTTGACTGGATCATACCATCGGTATAATGAAAATCATTAAAATATGCTTTCATATACTAGATATAAATACTTAAAGATTCAATTATAAACAAACAAAATGACTTAATTAAATGTTAAGATCATATAGGGCTTATTTCAACATATTATGAAAGTTAAAATCATGTTAGCTAGTAAAAAAATCCTAATCTAAATTAAGTTCAGAAAAGACTTCATTCTTTATGTGCATACAAACTATTTCGGATAAAAGTAAAATATCGCAGAACCAACTTTAACACACTCTTAGAGACATCCCTTACTAATGCAAAAAAAAATGAGTAAATAATCATGTATAGTGTAGTCGCAAACTTAAATCGAAAACCGAACCTTTATCGTGTAGAATTTAGAAACACTTAAGCCTTTTCGACAGCCCTAAAATATCTTGTCTAAATGTGATTATTATGAAGATTAGCCTAAAAATGCTTTTTAGGATATGGACTACCATAATCTAAAAAAATATTCTTTTTACAACTTACTTTGCACCTAAATCCTGCTAGCTCAATACCCTTAAGTGTTATGATCATCGGAAACCTTAATACCATTTAAGCTATTTTAGTAATAAATAAAACATCTCGTCTAAATCCTAAAATTTATAAAATCATCTTAGGATTACTCCCCAAAGTATAAATTACCTTATTCTGAAGAAATAATCTCATTTTATCATACTTTACATATAAATCTTGATAGCAAAATAATCTTAAGTGTTATGATTTCTAAAATCCTTAATATGAATTAAAGAGCATTAATAATAAATAATAAATCAATGATTATGATAGTTGTAACACCAAAACCTTCTCCAAGATCATGAAAATGAGGCCAGCGGCCTAATTCAACAAATCTAACCTCCACAAAACCAATTTGTATGCAAAATTAATTAAGGAATAAGCTCTCTTCATGCATATCATACAGCAAAGTGATTAATGTCTTAATTCTATTAATCCCAATAATTTTAGCATCTAGAATTTGAACTTATAAATACTAGAATATATAATTTTAGCCTCTTGAATTCGTAAAATAAGAATAAATAATCTATAAGAGAATATGTGCATTGCTCAACCTAAAAGCTATTAATGATATGAATGCTTAATCAAACTAAAACATGAGAATATTGAATCATTCTATCTAAGCCCTAAAATATGCCTATTTTCTTCTGTGAGTCTTTATTTGGTTTCTTTTCTGTCTTCTTTTTGCCCTTATTGAAGTTTGTTATTTGCTCCTTATTGCTTTTTAGTCGGTAACAACATATAGAACCAGACATCTCTGATTCCATCGTCGACTTCGTCAACTGCAACCCCGACTTTGTCAAAATCAATGATTAAGCAAGGCAATCCTTTTGTTTATCAAATGGTTTCATGCATGCGTTTATTTTATGTAAATTCGTTATTTTGTTGTGCTGGTAGATATACCTGTTATCTCCTGAAACTCCTTGATAAATATGGATACGTAAACCTTGATAACCATAGTTTAAGGATAGACATTATTTAATGTCATCATGGGTATATACGATTGCATATTAACCATGCTTTATAATCAACAAGGTAGATGATTAGATCAAAATTGTTTCTTTGAGAATTTAAAATAGTTGGAAATGACACTATTGGTTGCTGGTATTTTGATTAAAACCCAAAATAAAATTATGGTTTTGACGCAGGTGATTATTGGCAATAGCCGGATGTGCAGATAGATTTGCACGTAATATAGGGTGAAGTATCACCCATGTCAGCTTAAGAACCGAACAATAGGGTGCTATTGATCTAAGAATTCCGTGCAACCACGAGGGCTTCTATGGGACGGCCTTAACCTAATAAGTTATTTAGATATGGTTTTACATATTGGTAGGTGAGAGCTAGCAGAAGCATTCTATTTAGGTCTACTTGTGAGGGGTTTCCACACCTCAGTGTGGGTAAATGCATACTGGTGCAACAGTATACGTCTTGCCATAAATAGAAACAATGTGTTAGGTATTGCGTGAAAGGATCCACGCCTTGGATGAGTGTTTCTATTTCTATTGGTAAGGGCTTAACATTTCGGGCTAATTCAAAGTCATATTTAGGTAATGTAACGATTATGTATGATTTTTCTACGGCACACCAAAGGAAGTGTGCTAATAACGCTGTATAAAGAGCTGATTATTCCTTGTGAGTAAAACTGTACACCTCTGCAGAGTGTAAATCTAATTAATTAGCCGTGTCTATGGTCATGAACACTTGGTGAAGTCATTCCAATGTTAGATTTTGGTATTTTCTAAAAATGGGTTTTAGTTTGAGACTTGTTTAGCAACTGTCACTTTATGTCAAATGACCTACATTGTTGGACTTCATGATTTGGATTATTTATTGCTCGTGAAAGATTGTGAGTATTAATTACACTTTACTTATTTCTTATCAATCAAACTTTCTCTTACAAATTCTGTTTAAGATATTACAACTTGATTTACAAACTCGATTTCGCTTTATGCAAAATTAACCATAGAATCCTCCTTTGATATGGCATGCATTTATGCATTTGCAAATACCACCTTAAATATTGCTGAGTACGAAAATACTCACCCTTGTTTAATCTACTGTTTTAGGTGGAAAAGATAGCAAAGCATCGAAGACTTCTTTTCATCACAGGATGCGAGAATATTAATGATACAATCTTTCTAGGGATTATGCATTGTTAGTTGCCTGCAGGATAGATAGCCACACTACAAGACTTTGCTTCTTTTGCTGCTATATACTTTGAGTTATAAGGTTACTTTGGGCCTGTTGGGGGGGCTGTGCTTCAGCTTTGCTTCAGTTTTAGATTAAAAGCTCTCTCAAACGACATGACTACAAAGCAGCTGGAAAGCTAAGTCATAGCAGAAGTACTCCAAAAGCTGTAGCTGCTGGGGAGAGGCTTTTCAGCTGTGACTTCGCTTGACCACCTCCCACCTCGGTTACTATCTTCTCGACCTCCGCCACCCCACCTCGCCGCCTCCACATCACCTCCCCACTCGGACGCCGATGCACTTCGCTATGTTTTTACCTCCCCGCTCGGTTGACCCCCAAAAGCTACAGCTGCAACAGCCAATTTGCCAAACAGGATAACAAGAAAAGTCATAGCCGCCAGCTACAACTGCTTTACAGCCCAGCAAACGAAGAACAGGTTTTCAGCCCAGCCGCAACTCTCCTAAACAGGCCCTTTGTATTGTATAATAGCTCTCGCTTTAATAATATGAAGTATGGTTTTGATTCCAATTGTTATAAATGTACGTACTAGTTACTGATCATGGAACTAATATTGTATACACATTAGATTTTCAATTTTGTATTTTATGTAAAAGTAAGGGTCGTTGCGAAAGAACCTGCCAATGACGTCTCAAATGCCACTCAATGAACTGCCCTTGCGCTTCCCCTGTTTCATGGACATCAAACTTTTTAGTCAATAGCTCCTTCCACCCAGCTAAACAGTAAACGGACAGATGTACATTTACAGCCACTGATTAGTTACCGGATGCTGCTCGATCCCAACCCCTACCAAGTACCTAGCGATCAAGAACTCAAGATCAACGCTTTTTCTTGCAACATGTACAAATGCAACCACACCTCAGATCAAGAACAAAAAACTTGCTGAAAACAGATTGGTCGGTGCGCTTCAATTTCAAATCAATCATTCGGCTCAAAGATCTCCCTCTGCTCTGATCGACCAATCGATCAAAATCATCCACGGACCGATGACTGGCCCGTGACTAGAGCCCTCCTGCATCTGCACCAGGTGTCCAATCCAACTCCAGTCCATGGCCATGGAGATAGCAACGTCTGCCTGCGTGTGTGGAGTACTGTGGAGTGGATGGCGCGTCGCTTTGCCGATTTCGAGCCGGACCAAAGCGGTCGCCGAGCGAGCTGAGGCGGTCAAGCCCAACCTTTTGCAACCGGCGTCCCAGTAGCCACTTTACCCCCTTTGTTTCTGTCTGTCTTCCTTTCTTTCTCTCTCTCTGCCGCTGTCCCGGCTGGCTTTGAACGCTTTAGCCACCTCACTCGCCTGCTGCTCTCCCTGCATCTGCATTGCATCCCACCTCACGGTGTGTCATGGAACCCATCCCTTCCTTGGCTTCTAGCTCCTCCTTACCATTTGTATATTCTTTTCGTTCGAGAATTGAGATAAATTGTTTTTTTTTAGGTTATTCCTTGCTTCACCACACGGGAGATGAGACTACTTGTGTTGAGAATATTTGAGTTAATCCAATATGTTTTGTGTTGTAGGTTTTGTTTTAGGCATTTAGGCCTTGTTTGTCTGTATAGACTTAAAAGACTTTAGTTAGCCATTGCTTATTAAACCGGGCTTGGCCGTCCCTCTAGATTGAAATTCCCTAATTAAATGTTTTTATCGATACTTATTCACTAACAAGTTATGCACTGCATATCTTATAAGTTGGCCACTGCTATTAAGGATTTGGAGCACAATTTATTGGTTCTATCTAAGTTTTGGCTCATGCTATGTTTCTACCCCCGGTAGTGAGATATTTGGATATTTGTCCACGGGTAGTCGCTGGCTGACCGACCAAACAATGGAAGAATGTAATCCTCACCTGAAATTCATGTTAAAATAAAAAAGACTTCTCCAAACAAGTTCTCTTTGTCCTTCAGAAGCTGCCCAAATGATTTACTATAATTGAGGCACACATGCACATATTCAACACATCGATTTGTTTGCCCCTTAATCATTGCCGAAATTCACAGGCGCTGTACTTTGATGGAGACCAGAGTGCATTTCTCTTTTGTCGGGCGGCATGACATAATTGAAGAAACCTTCCCAAATTCCTCCATAACCAATTGAACAATTAGAAAGAAAAAAAGATGAGATTTCTTTTTTACACAAAATTAGAGCTAGAAACTCCAAAATAGGGATGGCAATTGTGCCTGATTACCCACGTACCTGCGGATAAATACCCTAATGGAGGTGGGTATGGGAGTCTTTTCTTACCTACGGGTATATAAATGGGAGAGATTGTTTGCCCGTCGGGTAAACGGGTATGGGTATGGGTAAGCTCTACCCGTACCTATTATACCCATTTGACAAGTAGGCTTATGCACTAATAGAAACCCATGCCCGTCTGTCCGACCGACACCGTCACCAACTAACCCAAGGCTCTAGGACCACGCCCAGCCGACTTCTCTAGTTCTCCCCCATCCCCATTCCTCAATCTCTCCATCTCCACCAGATCTCCCGAGTCTTCGTCTCCCCAGATCCGCTCGCACCTCGGCCGTCTCCAGCTCCGTCATACGTCGGCACACTCCCTCCCTCCCTCAGATCCACGCCTTAACTCCTCTCGTCTGCGTCCACCTCCCGACGTTGAACCCTCCGCCATGGTGGATCTCGTCGTGTTGCCCCAGCTGCAACTGACCTCTTCGGCAAGCCCATCGGGGTGCACCTGCCTTGGTTCAAGCTAGAGGCTTTCCTTCGCGCCAACATCGACCCAAATGCCTATGTCTCCGAGATCCGCTCCTACGTGCCCCTCGAGAGCCTCGCCGCCGAGCTCCGCTCCCACCTCGCGGCCCTCCGCGCCGAGCTCGTTGGCCTCATCAACCGCGACTACGCCGACTTCGACGGTCTCAGTGCCTGACTCAAAGGTGTGGACGCGACTGCCTCCCACATGCGCGCCCCACTCGCCGAGCTACGGGATAAGGTTGTAGGGTTCCGCGCCGCAGTGGAGGCAACACTGGTGACCCTCCGTGCAAGGCTTGAGCAGCGTGCGACTGCAGCCCATGAGCTTTTGGAGTTGCTGCTCGATGCATCGCACATCATCTCCAAGGTCCAATCTGAGATTGCTCACAATTAAACATTAATTTAGCAACTTATTTGCGAACATTGGTAGATTGATGTACACTACTAGACATATACATCTTTTTATCCCTGCATAAAGATACATATATGCTCAAATTTGCATGCTTTAACCATTATAATGCTCAAATATGAGGAAGTGTTCTATTTGTGTGGCGGTTAAACGGGTATGCCCATGGGTATCGGGTACCCGCGGGCGATAAGTATGGGTGATATTCATCATCTATGACACTTCGCGGGTATGCCCACAGACGAGATTTCGACTGGCGGATACGGATATGGGCGAGTACTACCCGAACCCGCTATACCCGATTGTCATCCCTACTCCCAAACACTTGCCTCTCTCTTTCCCATGGCTGCTTCCTTGACCACTACAAAGCCTTTAAACAGTTAGCATCTTTGCTCCCAAAGAAAAGCAAAAAAAAGAAGAGAGAGAAGAACAGGAGACCAAAGGGAGGAGAGGAGAGAGAACACAAGCATAAACAGATTAAAATAGAGCCCAATGCACTAGAGCAGATTAGAGAACAAGAGAATTTTTTACTCTTCTGACCGAATTTGAAAAAAATTTTACGGATTTAGCCGCGTGTCGCGTAAAATTGCAAATTTAGCCCCTGTACAGTATAATTCCGCGGACCCGGTCTGGCGGAATAATTTTATTATTTTTCCGGATATTCCGCGGACCCGTTCGGCGGAATAATTTTTATTATTTTTCTCGGCCAATTCAGCGGATCCATGTGAAATAATTTTAATATTCGCGCCACTCGTCAGCGGATTAATTTGTTTTTAAATTTTTTAATATTCCGTGCGTGAAGCGGAATATTTTTCAAATTTTTTTTAGCGGTTTTTTAGTTTCTTTTCCGTTTTTTGTTTCTTTTCCGGTCGGACGGGCTTATTCTATAATTTGATGGAATTTTTGTATTTTATAAAAAACGACCGTTACATACATCTTTATGCGAATAGTCGCAGTTCTATCGCGGATTGAATTGCGACTAAAACCACTCATGACCGCGAAACCGTGGAAATCGTGGGCACTTAAGGGTTTTCGCGACCCATGGTGAGCCGGTCGGTCCAAAAAACACGAGAAAAATGAAGAACGACCTACGCAACGCGTGCTACTACTTACGTATGGGCGAGATAGCCAGACGTTGCCCCGGCAGGAAGTTGCGAAAATCGGAAAAGGCACTCGCGGCCATGAAACCATAGAAATCGTGGCCACTTAGGGGTTTTCTTAGGGGTAATAGGTGTGTGACAAAGCTAGTAGCTGATTTAGTATATAGGTACAGATGAAACACATCACAGAGCAGATGATGTACCAAAGTTAGAAAATTTAGAAAATTGCCATGAGAACCCTGATCATTCAATTAAATCATTTTAGCCAGCAAATGAAAATTTATGCATAAAGAAATGAAGAGACAAAATGAAAAGACAACTTTTAAATCAAAACAATGCATTGTCAGAATTTATAAAATATTTTGGAGTCACAAATAGAGCTGTAAAAATTATCATGAAAACCTAAATGCAATATCTATCTCTGGTAAAAATATTATGAATTAATATTGTCATTTAGGACTTCTCAAAATTTAAAATCAGAAACTCTGAAAATCTGAAAACTGCAATGTCAGAATTTTTATAAAATAATGGAGCAACATTTTGACCTAAAACTTTTACAGAAGCATTCTTAGCTCAAATCATTATGAAAAACAAAATTTGAAAAATAATGGACTTCAGTTGCTCTCAAGAAAAAATTCAAAAACATTTTAAAAACTAGTTAACTTTAAGGAATTATTGTACGAAAACCAAAGTAGCGAATTGAGCGAAACCAAAGAAAATGGAAACTACATACCGTAATCTCTCCACATAAAAATTTATAGAAAATTTCAAAAGAGATAAAACTACTTTTGAACTAATTAAACTCGTGACCAAAAACGTCGGATTCATGTACAAATTGCAACAACTATTATCTAGTCGGTACTGTAGCTTACGTGAAAAAAATCGGTGGAAAAAATAACGGAAATTATTCCACTGTGCACGTCCGCGGAATTCGGTCGGGCCCACGTGTCGGAAAAAACCGGCGGTTCGGTCCGCCGGGAAATTAAAAAAAACCGCGAAAAAAAATCCGAAAAAAAATCCGAAATTATTCTGCGGTTCTGCTCAGCGGAATATTTAAAAAAATTTTAAAAAAAATTAATCCGCGGTTCACGTCCGCGGAATATTAAAAATTATTCATGCTGCGGATCCCGAATTGGTGAGAAAAATAATAAAAATTATTCCGCGAGCGGGTCCGCGGAATATCCGGGAAAAAATAATAAAAAATTATTCCGCGCACTGGGTCCGCGGAATTACACTGTACAGGGGCTAAATTTGTAATTTTACGCGACATGCGGCTAAATCCGTAAAAAAAATTTTAAATTCGGCCAGAAGAGCAAAAAAATTCAGAACAAGACACCCTTCTCCCACAAGGCATATATAGCTCAAAAGACGAAGCTTTTGTTGTCACAGAGAACATATTCCCTCCCCCTCCACTCCGTCGTCTCATCTCGTGAAGCCTCTCACCTCCATTTTCTTGTGAACCTTCTCAAGATTCTTACATGCCTTTACCCTTCCATCCACCACTCTATCTATACATCCATTCCTCCATCTCTTTACCTCGGCATCTCTACCTTACTAAAACAGCACCAATGGCGGTATTGTAGCTAGTCCCTCACCGCAATTCACAAAGCCACAAAAAAATGAGGACTCCTCTTGTCTTGCTCTTGTTCTTGCATTACGCTCTCTTGTTCACCAATGGCATTGCAAATGGCGATGTCGATGCGTTGCATGGTGATGCGCTGGCCTTGCTCTCCCTCAAGGCCTCCCTGAGCTGCCACCCCCACGCGCTGCGCTCCTGGTCAGCGGGCAATGCCGGCTCGGTGTGCGCGTGGGCCGGCGTGCGCTGCGCCGGCGGCCGGGTGGTCTCCGTCAATATCGCCAACATGAACGTGTCCACCGGCGCGCCCGTGTCGGCTGCGGTGGCCGGGCTTGACAAGCTCGCGAACCTCTCCCTCGCCGGGAACGGCATCGTGGGCGCTGTGGCCGCGTCCGCACTCCCGGCGCTCCGGTACGTCAACGTCTCCGGCAACCAGCTCGGCGGCGGCCTCGACGGCTGGGACTTCCCGTCCCTCCCCAGCCTCGAGGTGTTCGACGCCTACGACAACAACTTCTCCTCGCCCCTCCCCGTCGGCGTCGCAGCACTGCCGCGACTACGGTACCTCGACCTCGGCGGGAATTACTTCTCCGGCAGGATACCAGCTGCGTACGGTGGGATGCCGGTTCTGGAGTACCTGTCGCTCAACGGCAACAACCTGCAGGGCGGCATCCCGCCGGAGCTCGGCAACCTGACGAGCCTCAGGGAGCTGTACCTCGGGTACTACAACGTGTTCGACGGCGGCATCCCGCCGGAGCTTGGCCGGCTGCGCAACCTCACCATGCTGGACCTCTCCAACTGCGGCCTTACAGGCCGCATCCCGGCGGAGCTCGGCGGGCTCTCCTCCCTCGGCACGTTGTTCCTCCACACCAACCAACTCTCCGGCGCCATCCCGCAGGCACTCGGCAACCTCACGGCGCTCACAGCGCTGGACCTCTCCAACAACGCGCTCACCGGCGAGGTCCCCGACTCCCTCGCGTCCCTCACCTCGCTTCGGCTGCTAAACCTCTTCCTCAACCGCTTCCACGGCCCCGTCCCCGACTTCGTCGCCGCGCTGCCCCGGCTGGAGACGGTGCAGCTCTTCATGAACAACTTCACCGGCCGCGTCCCGGCCGGGCTAGGCGCTAACGCGGCGCTCCGGCTGGTCGACCTGTCGTCGAACAGGCTCACCGGTATGATCCCGGAGATGCTGTGCTCGTCCGGCGAGCTCCGGACGGCCATCCTCATGAACAACTTCCTCTTCGGCCCCATCCCCGGCTCGCTCGGCTCGTGCGAGAGCCTCACCCGCGTCCGGCTCGGCCAGAATTTCCTCAACGGCAGCATGCCCACCGGCTTGCTCTACCTGCCGCAACTCAACCTGCTCGAGCTCCAGAACAACCTGCTCTCCGGCCTGGTCCCATCGAACCCGAACCCGAGCCCGAGCCCGACCGCTTCGCAGCTGGGTCAGCTCAACCTGTCCAACAACTTGCTTTCCGGGCCATTGCCTGCCACGCTGGCTAACCTCTCCGCGCTACAGACGCTGCTTGTCAGCAACAACCGGCTTGCGGGCCCCGTGCCGGCGGAGGTCGGGGAGCTCCGGCAGCTTGTGAAGCTCGATCTCAGCGGCAACGCGCTGTCGGGTTCGATACCGGAGGCCATCGGGCGGTGCGGGGAGCTGACGTACCTTGACCTTAGCAAGAACAACCTGTCCGGGCGGATCCCTGAGGCGATCGCCGGGATACGGGTGCTGAATTACCTCAACCTATCGAGGAACCGGCTCGAGGAAGCGATCCCGGCGGCCATAGGCGCGATGAGCAGCCTCACAGCGGCAGACTTCTCGTACAACGACCTGTCCGGCCAGCTGCCCGACACGGGCCAGCTGGGGTACCTGAACGGGACGGCGTTCGCGGGCAACCCGAGGCTGTGCGGGGTGGCTCTGGACCGTCCTTGCAACTACAGCAGCAGCAGCGCCGAAGGGTCGCCGGTGGTGAGGTCGCGGCGGGCGACGTCGGGGGAATACAAGCTGGTGTTCGCGCTGGGGCTGCTGGCGTGCTCGGTGGTGTTCGCCGCCGCGGCCGTGCTGCGCGCGCGGTCCTACCTTGGAGGGCCCGACGGCGGCGCCGGCGCCGGTGCTTGGCGGTTCACCGCGTTCCACAAGGTGGACTTCGGCATTGCGGAGGTGATCGAGTGCATGAAGGATGGGAACGTGGTCGGGCGAGGCGGCGCCGGCGTGGTGTACGTCGGCCGGACCCGGTCCGGCGGCGCGATAGCCGTGAAGCGCCTGAACGGCGCCGGCGCCAGAGGATCGGGCGCCAGGCGGCACGACCACGGGTTCCGCGCGGAGATCCGGACGCTGGGCAGCATACGGCACCGGAACATCGTGCGCCTTCTGGCCTTCTGCACGAGCGACGGGCAGGAAGCGAACGTGTTGGTGTACGAGTACATGGGCAACGGCAGCCTGGGCGAGGTGCTCCACGGCAAGGGCGGCCGCTTCCTGGCGTGGGAACGGCGGTACCGGATCGCGCTGGAGGCGGCGCGCGGGCTGTGCTACCTCCACCACGACTGCACCCCAATCATCGTGCACCGCGACGTCAAGTCCAACAACATCCTCCTCGGCGACAACTTGGAGGCCCACGTCGCCGACTTCGGCCTTGCCAAGTTCCTCCGCTCCAGCGGCACGGAATGCATGTCCGCCGTCGCCGGCTCATACGGCTACATCGCCCCAGGTACGTCGTGTTGCGTTCTTTGTCTCTAGTTACTCGTTGCCTATGAGGTGTCCATCTGGTTGTCGCGGTCCACAGTGGCATCGCCACCTGTCTGTCTCTGCAGCGTGGGACCCAGCGATCCAAAGATTTGGAGATACTTGGTGTCGAGTCAAAGACACCATGCGCGCAAATAGTGGTCAGTATTGTAGGCGGTACGCTACAGTAGCACAGTACACTGCTTGATCAAGCTCACAGAAACGAATGGTCCTTGGTAGATCATAAGCACGTTAGAAACATGGTGTAGCGTTTTCCCAAGCATTAAGACAGTAGCGGTTCACAAAAACCATCGGACGGTCGGTATCCCTGTTATTCCAGATAATACACCTGATCCTCCGTCCTTTTAAAAATATAAGACCTGTAGTTTAACTTATCTTATTTAGAAATATAACATTTGTATATAGATTTAATAGGATTTTTTATACAATATCCCTATTTATTCTATCTCAATCATAAGCATTTACTCATTCCACCTATACAAAGTATTATTTCTCATCTTTCAAGACAATTAAGTAGGGTATCTAAGTCATTTTCTCTTATACATTTCTTAATTTTATCACAACCTTAATCTTTATGCAAATTCAAAAGCATCTTATATTGCTAAATGGAGGAAGTATGATGTAGAAGGCCTTTCGAGGGAAGTGGGAAGTTATGTTATTTCGGATATTATGATATAGTTATTTTTGATATACAACTACATTTTCTATAATTAAAGTAAAATTGTATTTGTTATATAACTCTAATATCTATATATTATTAATTTGTATTATTATAATCTGGCCTCACAAAAAATAGAGACCATTCTTTTTTTCTTTCGATTAATGTGAGAATTTCTATGATTTTTTTGTTCTAGGATTATTATAAAATTTTCTTACGCTTAAAACAAAGAAAGTGACATGAATATCACTACTTGTTTTTTATTTATATAAATACCTTTTAAGCGACAGTGGGAAGTCGGAACTGCATTTGCAGGACTATGCCATTACGTTTCTCTCTTCTACCTTCTTTTTCAAGGAAAAAAATAAAGCAAGATGTCTGGTTGTGTATAGACCCCTAGGGATCGTGTCGTGCCGGACCAGCATGGGCACGATGAACTGTGAGCCTAGACCATACCATGCTACTACGATCGAGCCTGCCATGATATGATGTGCCGGTTAAAACTTGATTTATTTGCACTATTATGAGACAAGGAAACGAGTTGGAGACGTATAAAGCTACGGTAGTGAGGCCTAGTTCCTCGCTGCTGCCTCTGTCTCTCCCGCTCCACCTATCCGTGAGATCCGTCACCTCCATTACCATCTCCGTCACTGTCGGATCTACCACTTCTCCTAGTCTCTCCTCCACCGTTCACTGTCTCGCTCGCTCTGCCTCTCCGCTGCCTCAATCCCTGCTTCGTCGTGGCGTCGATGTTGCGTCCCATAAGCGTCTCCTGCAGCATTCATTTTTGGGCCTGCTTCGTCGTCCGTACCATGGCTACCAGCAAGTTTTGAAATGGCAAGAAACAGGAGTGGGCCGTGGGCTACTTTAGACCACATCCAAGCTGCGGGGCTGTGCACACAGTGTCAGAGTAGAGCAGTACATGGCCATCCGACTTTACACCACATAAGCACTGCACGGTGGGGCCCGCACCGAAAGCAAGCGGCCAAAAAGGGTCGAGATTCCAATAATTTCCGTGGGACCCATGCGACGGTGACTAGACCACGCACCGAGTGGGCCCGGGGTGGGCCCGGCCGGCGCTCTGGGGAACACAAGCTGCCAGCACAGCCACGCACACATATCATGCACGCGATGAATTGCAGCGGGGGGCGCCTCGGAAGTCGCGTGTGCATGCACGGTCCGAAGCCTGTCAGCTCTTGTTTTTCCACGGCTGCAGCGGGGGTGGCGATATCTGTCTCCTACGACCGTGTGTTACCGTGGAAAGTTTACGAAGAGTGCATCAAAATTTGGCAGCGTGATGGTTTAAGTAACTCTATTACGACAGATGACTTGCCGTGCTACTAAGCTACACAAGTTATTCTGTCGTACTATCGAATCAAGACAGATCATTTACTATATTAGTAGACTACAGTAGATTATCCTACCGTTTTACTAAGTCATCCTTTCATGCTCATGCCTGATATTAACATCAGCGCTCGAGGCCATAATAAATTTGCACCTTAGGTCATAAACACCGAGGCTTCACATGATCCTGGCCTCTCCTGTATACCACGGCGTGTGTCTGTGCGCGTACCTGGCTGTGGGTTGGACGGCGTAGTTGCTTTGACACGTCAACAGAAATAGCAGGCCAGATCAGAGCCACAGAGTAGCAGCATTGGAGTTGCCAAAAGCGAGCTCAGCTCTCCGAGCCAATTGATTCGTATCCCCTGCCTTAAAATTAGACATATCATTTCAGTCGTTTTACACTCTATTTCTAGTCACATGGTCGAAAGTACAATAAGATTGGAGCCATTCTGAACCTATACCTTAAACCTAATTGCGAACAAATAACATCCCATATGATGCAAGATGATCTGGTTGGAATCGAGACCCAGACTTTAGGATTCGGCTGTACCTTTGACCGGAATGGGGCTTAATCCAGTAAAAAGCCTCATCATCCTCCTGGGGCTTCGCCAAAGCGGCTTGCTGCTGTTGCTGCTGCATGCTGTTACGTCGCCAAAGGCATGGCACACTGTTACTTTTGAACGGCACCGGCGCCTTCACTGTTACGGTCACGGACTTTAATATTTTCTTTCTTTCGAGTTTAGGATTGGGTTTTGTGCCAAGATCAGGAGGCATGGGCTTAAATATACAATGCTTAATTAGCTAGGCATGGGAGGAGAGATGTTCTCTTGGTCCAGGTGAAGGATTTTCCTTGGATTTGACAGACTTGGTAAAGAACTATACATGGGAAAGATTCCAATGGATTTAGGGGTGGAAAACGAGCCAGATGAACTTTTTTTCGAGCTTTTTTCGACACTAATTTATTCTTATTTATTATAATCTCCTGTATTGTTTGAGACCCAACTTCGAGCCGAGCCTAACGAGCCGAGCTGAAGTTGACTCTTGTTCCAAATCAACTAATTTTTATTTTAAAAGAAAAATGAATGTAATCGGAGCAATTTTGAAACGAGCCACCGAGCCAACTCAACGAGCTTTTTTTCCAGCCCTAAATGGATTTGACAAGGGTGTAGTACTGTAGTAGTAGGCATTTCTCTTGGGATTTGTTGCAGAATGTTGTAGGCTTGTAGCTAGGCACTTGGTCCTGTCCTGGATGCATAGCGTCACCAGCTAGTTTCTATACTGCTCAAATCAACAACTCAAGTTCACTGCCCCCATATGCTAATTTTAATAAGAGAAAAATTCATAGCTAAGATACACTTAGATTTGCTTGTGCCTTCACCATCGATTTTGTTATTGTTTTAATCTGCTTAGCTAATCGTGTGTGTTTTATGTTACATTACAGAGTACGCGTACACCCTGAGAGTGGATGAGAAGAGCGATGTCTACAGCTACGGAGTAGTTCTCCTTGAGCTCATCACGGGCCGCCGCCCGGTGGGGGACTTCGGGGAAGGGGTGGACATCGTGCAGTGGGCGAAGCGGGTCACTGACGGCGGGCGTGAGAGCGTGTCTAGGATCGTCGACCGTCGGCTGGGCACGGTGCCCACGGACGAGGTGGCGCACCTCTTCTTCGTGTCCATGCTCTGCGTCCAGGAGAACAGTGTCGAGCGGCCGACCATGAGGGAGGTGGTGCAGATGTTGTCCGAGTTCCCACGCCACGTGTCGAACCAACCGTCGCCGTCATCGGTGGAGCCGGAGGCGAAGGAGGAGAGCAGCCCCGAGGAGCCCAACTGCTACAAGCTGTTCCCGGACCTGCTGACTTAAGTGAAAGCAAATCAACACAAATTGCCATTTTATTACAACATCAGGATCAAGGACTGAATTACAGTACTAGCTAGTACTAATTGGAGCTAGCATTCTACAGTTGTTGGTAGACCGACAGTGTTGTGGTGAGTGACAAGAGCTGGGGAAGATAAATAATATGTAACTTTTGTAACTTTATTTGTTTTTCTTTCATGTTCTTTTCTAATTCTTCTTTCGTCATCAAAGGTGTGTATAGGGTTCGATCATATGCTATCATATTGGGTTGGGGGTGTTGGGGGTTTGTTTGTGCTGTCCAATGTGATAGCCCCTTCCATCATGGCTTTGGCCCTTTGTAATCTCCGGGTAATCTTCAGCCACCATCCATCCATTGCCATCTCCTTTACCCTAATCCTTGCTTATGAATGTACTATTAGTAGTACTAGCTCATACTTTTGGTATTATTTGAGCCAATTTTGTCGGTAATCATCTGCTGGAAGATTCTTGACTGGAGCTTTTTTGGTTTCACGAAAAGTAAGAAAAAAAAAAGAAAAAGAAAGTACTTGACAGTCTTTGAAAACATTCCAGTTCCCAAAGCTTAAAGCATTCGGATAGGGACTAAATTGCACAACTTTGTCAAAAAAAAAAAGAGCTAGGGTAAAACATCGAGAGAGAAATTTTTTAAGAGTTCCCATCATGAATCGATGATGCATGGTTTCAGTGCTTGCAGTGTCAGTAACTTCAGAGTTCACTTAAGTAACAATTTCACTGATCAAACACAGCTTTAATCATGAAAGTATATAGAAACTGCAAGTTTCAGAAGACTCAGGGTAAAGATGCATACTCGAATGTTTTGGACTTTTCTTCTTTTTTTTTTTAATTTCACCACACAGGCTTGGATTGTTAAGAAATTGTTGAAGTGCCAAGCTGAAATGCCCGTGGGCCTCCGGCCCATTTCTTTCCCCTGGCTCGGCCCGCTTCCTCCCTCCCTCCCTCTCTCTATCTCCTCCCTCTCCGGACCACACCCTAGGCCATTTCCCCGTGGCCCAACGGACCCTAGCCCCTAACCCCTCGGCGCCACACCGCGCCATCGCCAGTGGCATTGGGTTGGCCAGTCTTGCCAGACCATGGCCTTCGCATAAATGGCCAGTTGGGTGCAATGGGCATATAGTGCCAAATGGCATTGCATTGTGCGGCCCGATTCGATTTTTTTTTGAATTTTTCTGATTTTTTTAATTTTATTTAAAATCCAAAAAATCAATTAAAAATCCAGAAAATTCCCAAAAGTTCTAGAAAAATCCCAAAAATATGTCTTCTTGACCAGTTCGAGCCATTGAGTCCAAAAATAATCTCCGTTTTGCCAAACTAAGTCTCAAAAATTCCCAAAATTCCCCTCAAACCCATTTTCGGCCATTTTCTCTCTGATTTATTTTTCATTTTCTCTCTTTTGGATGTTTTTATTCGTTTATTTACTGGTTTTGTTTTCTCGCGCTAGATCCGACGTTGGAGTAGCCCCTGGTGCAGTTCTCGGGCGGGAGCGATGACTGAGCCGCATTAGGAGTAGGAGGCTGTCGGGATCAGCCACGACTACAACTACTTCTAGCTAGGAGACTCCTCGACCCCGCAAAGCAAGCCACACCCTTGAACATGTTGAACCCAATTCTTAGAATAATGATATATATATATATATATATATATATATATTATGGTATTATTTTCTTGTATTTTAGAAAACTAAAAAGGAGATAATTTGAAATGACCTAATTAATTAAAACCCACCCCTTATTAAGTCTATTGTTGTACCCTAGTCCATTTTAACACTAGACTATAATTAATGAACTGCCGCAGATTAGCTGATAACAAACTTCACTTCAGTTCTGTTACTTAAAATCTCCGAGTGATGACTCGGGGCGTTTTTCTAAAACTGCCACGGTTAGGGGGACAGTGTTGGGCTACCCACCTCTGCCCACATGAGTGGATGTCAGTCCGACCCCCGACTGATGACAAAGCCCGCGTGTTGGCTTGGTGGATGGTACGATTGGTACCAGGGCAGGTGGTATGGATTGGGCTGAGTCTCCAGCACTTAAGGACCGACCCTCTTGGGCAAAGTAAATAACTCCAGCTCTCGCTCAACCACAAGTTGGGTTGGTCAACCCTGTTGACCTATCCCAGCGTAGCCCGGTACCTTGTATTTCCCCTCGGAATACCTACAAGTGGTAGCTACCATTCTCGCCTGGAAGAAAGGATCACAGAGCGATCAGGGTGGAATGGGAATGGGGTAGCCATTCACTAGTTCTTACAACAGTAGGTATCCGCAGCGACCAGATTGCGTCTCCTGCCTTGGCCAGTGGATCCTGGAGACTATGGATTCTTGAAACCTACTGAGTAAGGGCTAAAGAGGGGAAATCCAATGAAAGGCTATGATTATCTCGGTCTGCCTGCATGCATTAAAGTTGCATGTCAATCGCGTGGCGCTGATGACTGTAAATATCTTGTGAGTAAAGTTGAGCAGCTCTGCAGAGCGATCATGATGGTATTCGAATACACCGTGCTTCTGGTAAATGAAGCTGAGTTAATCTAGGATGATTCTGTTTATGTAGTTGGAAAACAAATAGACCAGTTTGGGCAAATTTTTGAACTTTTCAAACACCCCAATTGAAACTCAAATTGCTTGGAAATCAGTTTATGTAGTTGGAAAACAAATAGACCATCAGGCGACGAAGAGATCACTTAGGCGACAGTTTGGGCACTTGGGCGACGATGAGAGCACTTGGGCGACCAGTTTGGCACTCGGACGAGCAGTTTGGGCACTTGGGCGACCAGTTTGGCACTTGGGCGAGCAGGTTGGGCACTTGGGCGAGCAGGTTGGGTACTTGGGCGACCAGTTTGGCACTTGGGCGAGCAGGTTGGGCGACCACGTGAACAGTTGGGCGACCACGCGCACAGTCTGGGCGAGCAGACCGATATATGTCCACTAAAATAGAAATTTCTGAAGATCCAGCCGTTAGATTGATGTGAAATTTTAACTGTAGAAACTAGACTTAATTCCACAGCTAAAACAAAAAGAATCAGGTCAATCGGATCTACGGATCTAAAGTTATGTCCTTCACAAGATGACCAAACCGGGCGACCACGCGAGCAGTCGGGCGAGCAGGACATCAATCTGGACGACCACAAATTACAGAAGATTTAACCGTTGGATTGATGTCAAATTTTAATTGTATAGACTAGACTCAATTATGAAGTGAACAAAAAAATAATCAAGTCGATCGGATCTACGGATCTAAAGTTATGACTTTCACAAGATGACTGAAACAATTAGCGATCTAACAGCTGGGCGACCAGACTAGCAATCTGGGTGACCACAAATTACTGAAGATCTAACCGTTGGATTAATGTGAAATTTTAACTAAAAAAACTAGATTCAATTACGAATCAAACCCAACAAAAATCAATCCGATCGGATCTACGGATCAAAAGATATTACCTTCGCAAGATGATACCTTTGCAAAGAACCGAACTCCGTGATGAACTTCGTGACTGCTGTGATGAACAAAACTTCAAGCGATCGATCAATTATGCCGGAGTCAAGAACTTGTAAGAAAGATCTTTATTTTTGATCTGGTTACAGTACTCAAACAAAAGAGTACAACCCTAAAATCTTGCTCAAGAATAAACAGGGGACACCCTCCCTATTTATACAGAGCAATCCTAACGAGATAAGATACAACTCCACTTCCAACATGGAAAGAGTCTGTATACATCTCAACTTGGCCCAACGTGACCAAAAACAACTCTTGCACGTATGTACGCCCCTGCTTTGTAATTACGTGACTAACCGACCTCCATGTGCATGTTCTCTAGCCCGAACGTCCCGCATGACATCCTCGACCACCAAGACCTCGATTCCTCCCTGAACCTAGTCCCGAACCTCAGTTCCTCCATGAACCTAGTTCCGGTCCCGTCATCGACTACGTTCGCCCTCGAGCAACACCTGCACATGAATAACCAAAAACAATTCCGAGCACAAGTCCACGACTTGACTCACAGTTAATCCATGCAACCACTCACATGAGTGCATTGCATCAAGCAAAACCATTATGCTATCACCAGCATAAACAAACGATCATTTGAGCACAAGTCCACGACTTGCCTCAAAAACAGTCCATGCAACCACTCACATGAGTGCATTGCATCAAACAAACTTCATCATACTATCACCAGCATGATAATCATCTCAACATAGCACATGTACAAGCACCACACATGCTATAACCAAAATCACTTTACAATGCCAATTTCACCATTCAACCAATTTTTCATCACATGATCTCACAGATTCCTATAACCGAGCTTAAGTAGTTTTAAAATAAAACTTGCCGTAGAGCTAAACTTTACAAATAACCCCATGGTATTACCTGTTAGTGGTTTGTGTTTCAAATGTAATATAAAACTAGATTTGTAGTCTTGCATCCACCAATACTTAAACCTGTGCCTATCTTTGTCATTCCCCACATGTAGTATTTAGAATTTTTTGTGTGGTTTGTTGAGTATTGTTGTGTACTTACTCTTGCCTCCTACCCCCTCTAGATTTTTAAGAAGACGGTGACTTCCCGTAGTTCGTAGATGGCAACAATATTTAGTTTTGAGGCCTTGGTTTGTTTGCTCAAGCTTTCCTGTGGAGGTTTTCTGTAATGTATATGGTACCAATCACACCCTTTTATAAAACTCTAGCTATTAGGCCTTAATTCTCTATAAAACTGTTGAATTTCGTTTCTAAGGCTGGCTATGATCGCTTGGTTACTTACAGCTAAAATCCTGAGTAGCTGTTGAGATATTTAAATGCACCTCCTTACAAAGGGTGGTCCGTCACACAAGCTGTGACATGAAATAGCAACTGTGCATATAGCTAAGAATAAAGAACAGAATATTCTGTTCACCTCTGAGTGCACTGCTGCAAGAAATCCTCCAATAGGCATTAGAGATGGGCTTGGCTATTCTCCAACTATTTGCACATCTTTTTCATCCCTTCTATAGCACTATGGTCACTGTAAAGTTGGCCCATGTCAGCATTCTTACTGTGCACCTCTGTTTTGTACGTTAGATAATAGCACTAATCCAATGAAATTAGAGACGATCAAATCAGACGTGTGATCAGCCTTGTAATAAATAACTCAGAACAAAATTTCTATTTTCCAATTTATTAGGGACCAGATCAATGTTTTCCTAAATTGATATCAGGCAATGGTGCTCTAAGTGTTGGGTTGATCTCTACGGGCCGGTCAAGGACCGAGTCCGATTGTTTAAATGCATCGATCGGGGCACAACAACCTCTTGGTTGCGGCCCCCTGTCACACCCGCGCTACATATAAAGAGGGCCCAGCCGGCACACGAACCAACGTTCGCTGTGACTACTGGTGCCGCACATTCCACAAGAACCGATCTATACCCTAGCGCGTGGAAGTGACGGGAAGGACCGCCGCTGTTCCTCAACGCCCTCTTCTCCTCACCGTCCGAACGAGAAGCGAGGAGGAACGGGAGCAAGAAGGGAACGCCACTGCTTCCTCTACATCACCCGAAGGCATCTACTTCACCATGGCTTCGGGATCGAACGGGAATGGTGGCAACAACGAAGGTACACACCAAAAACCCTAGATCTAGTGGTTAGAGGTTAAGGGGAAGGTCCTAGACACTAGAAACCTCTATCAATGGTATCAGAGCGCATGTTTTTACCCTAACCCTAACCCTAGAAGTGTTAAAACCTTCGGTTTGTAGTCTCGTCCGAAGCAATTAGAAGGAGATGAGAACCCTAGTTTAAGTTCTTTCCCCAAATCAAAGAAACCCTAGATCCCTTTTCCCCAAAACCCGAAGAACTGAATCATAGAAATCAAACCAAGTTAAGAAACCTTACCTGGTTTTGCCATGCTCGTCTCCATCGGCGAAGCCACGGGAAGAAGCCAAGCCTCAGCCGCCTCCGCGCCCTCGTGCGACGCGCCTCGGCGCTCCGTCTGTCGCCACCTCCATGGCGGCGGGCACCGCCGCAAGGCCGCTCGACGGCGGCGCGCTCACTCTCGGAGAAGCGCAGCGCCGGCGAGGGTCCAATGGCGGCGCCGCCGTTCCTCGCAACCTGGGCCAGGAGCGAACGGAGGCGGGACATGCGGGAGGCGAGCAGCAAAATGAATTAGGGTTTGGGGGGGCGGCCGATTTTTTCGGCGTTTTCTACCCGTGCGCGATCGTCCTTGGCCGTCCGATTGAAATGTGCGGCAGATGATGCAATGGCAAAGTCTTGGGCTTCTTTGGCCCAAAGGGAGAAAGATTTTCAGCCTGAGCCCGAGTTGTGGCGAGTAGTGTGGTAGCGAGAAGAAGCGAGCCGACACAGTAGGTTGGGCAAGACAGTGGCCATAAACAGTGAAATTTTGTTTAATTTTGCTGTGATGTATTAGTTTAAGCACAGAAATAGTATGAGTGCTAAGTTAAATTCAATTTCCGCTGCAAGTTTAAGTTTTCTTTTCTCTGATTAAATTGAAACCAACGTGGATATTTAATTAGAGAAAATAGTAAATGAAAATAGTTTTATAGTATTTCACATAGTTATGGTAATTTTTGTTTTCTGACCAACGTTGAAAATAATTTTGCCATGACCATGTTAAGTATGATAGAAAGTTGAATGAAGTTTGCTCTATTCTATCTTGCTTAGCGGTGTTTTAGAAATAGATCGATCTTTATATTAAAGTTGAGAGCATGTTTAGTTGACCAACGTTAATTTATTCATGCCAAAGTTTATATTTTTTAGTTTACTGATTAAACTCTTGTTTCTTTTATGAAGCTTTTCCAACCAAGATTGCCAATTCCTTAAGTGTCTTTCAAGGGCTTGAAAGGTTGAATGGCAACAATTACTCCTCATGGAGAGAGAATTTGAACTTAGCCATGGCTATGGCTGAGATAGACTATGCCTTACTTCATCCAAGGCCTGTGGCACCGGTTCTGGCAGCAGCTGGAAGTCCGGAAGCCGCAAATAATGCTGCGGCAGAATTGTCGTATAGTATTGAGAAGGCAAAGTGGGAAAACTCAAATAGAAAGTGCCTCATGGTGATCAAAGGCACCATCATTGAGTCCATAAGGGGAGCAATCCCAGAATGTACAGATGCTACTGAGTATCGAAGAAAATAGAAGAGCGATTCTTTGGATCCACAAAGGCCTATCTGAGCACACTAATCAAGAAACTTGTCAATGACAAGTATGATGGATCTGAAATTGCGAATGGACCGAGCATTAGAGAGCACATTCTCAAGATGTCCAACATGGCTCATTCTCTCACGTCTTTTGATATGCCTTTAAAGAATGATTTCATAGTCCACCTTATACTGGTTTCATTACCAAAAGAATTTGAGATTTTTGTTGTAAATTACAACATTAGTGAAGAAAAGTGGTCTATTGAAAAGTGCATTGCTATGTGTGTTCAAGAAGAAGAAAGAATAAAGGCACAAAAGGCTGAAGAACTGAATCTGGTTAAGCATTCTCAAAAGAAAAAGAATTATTTTCAGATTCAGAATAAGCCAAATTTTAAGAAAGGCAACTACCAAAAGGGCAATTATCAGCAGAAAAGGTTCACCAATTTTGAGAAGGGTGAACACTCAAATGGAGGGAGAACTCCAATGGAGGACATGGTTCGATGGGCGCCTCCTAGGCCTCCACCGAGCACATAGACCCAGACACTGCAGCGTTGCCACGGAAAGGGCACCGCATGAAAGATTGTGTTCTGTTCCTCAAGTGGCTGAACAAAAGGGTAAAGATCAAGTTACATTCATAGATGAATCCTTGTATATAGATTCACCAACTAATACTTGGTGGATAGATTCGTGCAACTGTTCATGTTGCTAATTCTATCTGAGGATTCCAGACGAGGAGGATCCTACAAAGAGGAGAAAGAGGAATTAGAGTAGCGAATGGAGTTGAAGGCGATGTGGAAGCCATTGGAGATCTTCCTTAGAGTTGGATGGCGGCTTCATACTCCATTTGCGTGATGTTCTTTAGTGCCTTCTTTAAGAAGGAATTTGATTTCAGTGTCTTGCTTAGATGATGAGAACATTCGGTGTCATTTTGGGAACGGAAAGTGTGTAATAAAGTATAATAATAGTATTGATATTGGTCTTGCCATCCGACAAGATAAGCTTTATTTGCTATCCCATTATGATATTGTGAATGACATAAGTACCTCCTCAAGTGCAAAAGTAGGCAATGTTACTACAAAGCGAAAAAGAATAGAAAGTGAATCGTCGTCGAAATTATGGCATTGTCGTTTAGGCCATATTTCGAGGGGGAGAATTGAACGATTGATCAAAGAAGAAATTCTTCCTCCCCTAGATTTTTCAGACACAGATCATTGCATAGATTGTATTAAAGGCAAGTATATTAAACAAATAAAGAAAGTCGCCAAGCGTAGTACAGGAATCTTAGAAATAGTCCACACAGACATCTGTGGTCCTTTTCCTGTAAAGACAGTGGATGGTTTTGATTCATTCATTACATTCACTGATGATTATTCTCGCTATGGCTATATTTATCCTATCAAAGAAAGATCAGAAGCATTAGAAAAGTTCAAGATATTTAAAGCCGAAGTAGAGAATCAACATGATTCGAAGATTAAAGTAGTAAGATCAGACCGTGGAGGTGAATACTACGGTAAACACACCCCTTATGGCCAAGTTCCAGGACCTTTTGCAAGGTACCTGCAGGAAAATGGCATAGTAGCCCAGTATTCTATGCCGGGCGAACCTCAGCAAAATGGAGTAGCTGAAAGGCGTAACCGTACCTTAATGGATATGGTGAGAAGTATGATAAGTTACTCTACTTTCTGGGTTAGTCTATGGATGGAGGCTTTAAAATCGCTGCCCATATTCTTAAGGGTACCCGAGAAGTCGGTGTCTAAAACACCATATGAGTTATGGATGGGAGGAAGCCATCACTAAATTATCTACATGTGTGGGGTTGTCCAGCTGAGGCAAAAGTATTCAACCCAAACATAGGAAAATTAGATCCAAAGATGTCGATTGCCATTTCATTGGCTATCTGAAAGATCAAAGGGTTATCGTTTCTCTTGTCGAGCAGACACACCAAGTTTGTAGAAACTAGACACGTTGTGTTTATAGAGGATGATATGATCGGGGAGCATGGTACCCGAGAGATTAGCCTTGATGAGAAGCGGGTTTGTGCCCCAACTCCTATGATTCAAGAGCCTTTCTTCTCGATACTGTTGTTCTTTGCAAAGACTGCTGGTGACTCTCGAAGTCTGTGATCGATGCGCCAGAGGCACTGCTCGAGGCCGAGGCTCCTGGCTGTTGCTAGTGAGGAGCCTGAGCGACCTCTGTCAGAGAAGCGATGAACTGCTCAAGAACCACTTAGAAGATCACAGAGAAAGCAGGAGATCGGCTATTCGGTGATTATGAAGTTTATATCAGTGAAGACATAGAGATAGAGGGTGATCCCACCTCTTATGAGGAAGCGATGAGAAGTCCCAATTCATCGAAGTGGCTTGCTGCCATGCAAGATGAAATGAAATCCATGAGTACAAACAAAGTCTGGGACTTAGAAGAAATTCCTAAAGGAGCCAAAACAGTAGGCTGTAAATGGGTCTACAAAACCAAACGTGACTCCAAAGGGAATATTGAAAGATTTAAAGCTAGACTTGTCGCAAAAGGCTTCACTCAGAGAGAAGGGATAGATTATACCGAAACCTTCTCGCCTGTTTCGACAAAAGATTCTTTTAGAATCATTATGGCACTAGTTGCTCATTATGATTTAGAATTACATCAGATGGATGTTAAGACGGCATTCCTAAATGGGGATTTATATGAGAATGTGTACATGGCTCAACCCAAAGGTTTTGTCATGGAAGGAAAAGAAAATATGGGATGTCGATTAAAGAAATCCATTTATGGATTAAAACAAGCGTCTAGACAATGGTACATTAAGTTTGATGAAACTATAAGAAATTTTGGGTTCAAAGAGAATGAAGAGGACAACTGCATTTATGCAAAGTTTAATAGAGGAAAGTATATTTTCCTAGTTTTATATGTGGATGATATCCTATTAGCAAGCAGCGACAAAGATCTGCTGCTAGAGACAAAGAAGTTCTTGTCCTCAAAGTTTGATATGAAAGATCTTGGTGAAGCATCCTATGTATTAGGAATTGAGATACACCGAGATAGAAAAAGAGGGGTGCTAGGGCTATCACAGAAGGCATACATAGAGAGTGTTTTGAAAAGATATAGTATGCATATGTGTAATGCCACGCTTTGCTCCAATAGTCAAGGGCGATAAGTTTGGGAATTTTCGGTGTCCAAAGAACAAGTATGAGATCGATCGAATGAAATCATCCCATATGCTTCATTTGTTGGAAGCATAATGTATGCTCAAATATGTACTGCATACGACTTAGCATTTACAACGGGATGCTAGGAAGATATCAGATTAATCCAGAGTTGATCCTTTGGAAAGTCAGAAGAAAGCCTTGCGGTATTTGCAAGGGACAAAGAGCCTCATGCTAACATATAGAAAGTCAAGTGCCCTAGAGATTGTGGGCTATGCAGATGCAGATTAGGCAGGTGTAAAGACACTGGAAAGTCCACATCGGGATATGTGTTCACCCTTAGGAGGAGCTATATCATGGAAAAGTATAAAGCAATCGATCGTAACGCGTCGACAATGCACATTGAGTTTGTGGCATGCTATGAGGCAATCAGGCGAGCAATGTGGTTTAAAAAGTTTGTACCGGGTTGAGAGTGGTAGATAGCATAGAAAGACCACTCAAATTATCTTTGCGACAATGAGCAAGAGTATTCTACTCCCACAACAACAAATCAAGTGGTATTACCGCCAAACACATAGAGATTAAGTTTTATGTTGTGAAGGAGAAAATCCAGGATCAAACAATAGAACTTGAGCATATAGGCACAAAAGACATGTTAGCGGATCCGCTCACCAAAGGTCTTTCTCCCAACGTGTTTGAAAAGCACGTAGCCGGCATGGGTTTAAAAGAAGGACTGTGATTCTGGATAATAGGGGTCATTCAAAGCAACCATCTCCCACAAAGACAAAGTTATTCTGCTTTGAAGTAGAGAGGTGTGCTATAGTCATTGAGTTCAGCAGTACGTAACTGACTGTTGTGACGCCTTGGTCTTGGTGCACTAATCTATGGAAGAGTGGGATATTAAGTTAAAAGTATGAGATATAAAAGTTAATAGATCAAGATATAAAGTTCAAAGCTATGTGATAAAGTTCGAGATCAAGGGGGAGAATGTTGGGTTGATCTCTACGGGCCGGTCAAGGACCGAGTCCGTACCGTTTCGTGCGCCCTGATCGGGGGCGCAACAACCTCTTGGTTGCGGCCCCCTGTCACACCCGCGCTACATATAAAGAGGGCCCAGCCGGCACACGAACCAACGTTCGCTGTGACTACTGGTGCCGCACATTCCACAAGAACCGATCTATACCCTAGCGCGTGGAAGTGACGGGAAGGACCGCCGCTGTTCCTCAACGCCCTCTTCTTCCTCACCGTCCGAACGAGAAGCGAGGAGGAACGGGAGCAAGAAGGGAACGCCACTGCTTCCTCTACATCACCCGAAGGCATCTACTTCACCATGGCTTCGGGATCGAACGGGAATGGTGGCAACAACGAAGGTACACACCAAAAACCCTAGATCTAGTGGTTAGAGGTTAAGGGGAAGATCTTAGACACTAGAAACCTCTATCACTAAGATCAGATGGTTAATTTCATTCGAACAGTTTAATGCACAAGCACGACTGCACCTCAGGAGGTGATTGCACTTGATACATTGCCTTGTGAAAAAAAATACAAAACCAGTAAAATAGTTAACAAACAAACCATTCTCAAAAGATGCTCAAATTCGAACATGCTGCTGCTTCACCATGTCATTCTGCAATAGCAACAGTAATGGTTACACTAATCCCTCTTCATTTCACTTTACAACTCTGCAAGCTCGCCGTAGTTCCGGTGCTTTAGGAAAACCTCATCAGTAGTTAGCCATCTGCTTGTGTTTCAGTGCCCTCCAACCAATATCACGCCTGAAGAATCCTTCTGGCCAGTCAACAACATCTACTGCATCGTACGCTCTTGACCTTGCTTCTTCAATGCCCTTGCCCTTCGCAGTGACACCAAGAACTCGGCCTCCAACAGCTACAAGGTTGCCATCTCCATCCAAAGCTGTTCCAGCATGGAATATCTTAACAGCTAGAGAAACTTGCTCAGCCTTGTCGATATTCTTTACTACAGTCCCCTTCTTATAAGAGCCAGGGTATCCTTGGCTTGCCATCACAACCACTGTTGCCATTTCAGGCGACCAGGTTAGCGAAACCTTGCCCAATTCTCCTCTGCAAGCAGACAGCAGAACCTGTGCGAGATCGGATTCTAAGCGCATCATCAGAACCTGAGGAAAATAAAATGTATTATTAGTGAAATGCTGTGATGACCCATACAATTAGCTTAGGGTAACGATAATTACACCGTCATTACTCCGAGATAATTACACGAATCTCGGCATACTAGCTAATCAAAACATCGAGCGCACTTGATATTTTATCAGTTAGTACACCGTATTCAGAGTGTTACTGTAGAACAATAATTATAGAGTGAAATGGAAACTTTATTATATTCTACGCCATGCAGGGCTACATTTTCAGTACATTAATTATACATAAGATGTAAGTACAACAAAATTATAATATATAGATACTAATTACACACAAAAGACTGACAAATTCGATGCACGACTACTCGCCCATCTATCCCTCCTGGTAGTACTCAGCTGTCTCATCAAACCAACCAGATGCTTGAACACCGGGGCTATTTTTTAGAAAAGGGGAATTTAGCAAGAGTAAGTACAAAAGTACTCAGCAAGTATTATTAGCAAAATGCAATAAATGAATTTTTCTCTTATATCCATCTAATGATTACCTTCCCTCAAAATCCATTTTTACAGAAATTAATTTTTTGGTTTTCTTTAAGGGTTGTCTATTTTAATTATGAAATGATTACCTTCCCTCTTTTCTTTTCTTCTCCTACCCTCATTTTTGTTCCTCCCTGGAGTCGAGCTCCTCTGGTCCGAAGTGCCTCTGGCCCTCGGTTTCTCATCCTTCTCTTCTCTCGTTCGGTCGACTGCTCTTGGCTCTCCTTCTACTTTATCTTATTCCTCCCCCTACATCTCTCTCTCGGGTTCTCCTCCTCCCTCCTCTTCTCTATCGAAGCCCCTCCCTTCTCCCCTCTCCTGGGCTACTTGGCTCGACGCCGGCCTGCCCCGGTTCCGGCCCCACCTTGCCGGTCGCCCACTCTCCTCGCTAGCCTCAGCCCCGCCCTTGGCTCGGCCGCTCACACTTCCCCTACCGGCCTCTACTTGGCTCAGGTCCTTGAGCTCCTGGTGCAGTCGCCATTTTTGGTTTGGGGCTCTAATTACAGAGAGGCATTAGATGGTCTTCTATGCTCATTAGCTCACTAAAGAAGGTAAGTTTTGGTGGTTTGTGATGATATGTGCACATACAAACTTGTGGGATGGAGGTATTGTAGCGATGTCAGCATTCAATCATACTCCAGGGAGTACGGGATGAACCCAGGCACGCGCAAGGCAACCCCCCCTCCTCTAGTGTTATATTCTGAGATCCCTAGGGTTTTCCCCTTTGATCTACTTGCTAGTCACCCAATCTACTCATTTCTGCATGCTACCTTATTAGATTGCTACTACTGCTTTACTTGTGCACTTGATGGAAGTGGACTAGAGATTGATGGTGAAGTTGCTGGAGAGGTGATTGAGATCCTCTCTCCTGGACCTTGGTCTCCTCCTCCTGCTCCTTCTTGCTCCTGGCTGTGCTCTTCTGGTGCTTGTTATCTTGGCTGTCTCTCGGTTGTGGTGAAGAAATGGGGGGATGCATGGGCTGTGCTAGCTGCGGCTTGGTCTTATCCTCAATTAGAGCTGTCAAAGTTACCTTTTTACCCTTGAGCCTTTTACTGATTTACCAAGGGATATTTTGGTCATCATGGTTACCTTATGCAAAACATTGATAATTAAGCAAATTACTGATTATCTGCTTGATTAGTGGCTTAATAATTTTATTGGCTTAATTTCAATTTCTGGGTCCTTACAAATGCACAATTAGAATTTGATGGCAAGATAGTTAGCAGATCAACTAGATAATTTAAACAACTAAATGTATAAATATACTATCTTGTCTGGAAATCTGTTAAGTCTGAGATGTACTGGACAAGCACAATGAAGATATGACAAAGGAAATTTTTCACAGAAAGCTATCAAATATTTGTGAAAACGCAGTACTAATGGACTAGATTTTAGAACTATAACAAAGGTGTTTTCGACTGGATGCTGGATTGGCAATTCAGACTACATATGCCCTTAGCCCTTAGGTTAGCAGCTACTCCCTCTGGTCACAAAAAAAATGACTTGATATTTATTTTTTGCTATTGATAGTCTCTGAGATTTAACCTTGACCATTAATATTTGTCAATAATATGTTAGTAAAACTCATAAGAACTGTGAAAGTAATTTTACTATAAATATGCCTGAATAATTTTCTTGCAGCCAATGTACACATTTATAAACATTTAAGTGGTCAAAGTTAGAAATGTTTGATTGGCACTGATATAAAAGTAACAAGTTTATTGGAGACGACAGAGTAAAAGATTGGAAGGCTGGAAGCCCCACAGTTGTCACTTGTCAGCAAAATGACTTGCCTCCAAAATTACACCGAAGAAGGAATAGTATGCATGGTGGTACAAATAAAGGTTTTAAATAGCAATTTTCTAGGCAAGGTCCCAGAAAAGTTATAGTAGCTATCGCGGAAGCTATCCTTTATCATATTTTTAGTATAATTATTTTTTAAAAAATTAAATATGTATATAATATAAATCACATTCAAACAAATCATAAAAATATGGTACTTTAGAATGTACTAATATTTTTATAATAAGAATACTAGTCAAGTCCAGAATAAAAAGCATACTAATCCATGTCCAAAAGATGTTCATAATCACCAAAAAATATGAATGTTAGATTATTGAAAAAGGGGAGATGACTAGGTTTTCTCATAGTTCATGCTTACAAAAGATGCATCTTAACTTTTTAGTAATATTTGATTTTAATATAGGCCCAATGTTTTGGTCTATAAGTATCTATGTAGGATACTGGAGCTATTGCTAGCTACATCAAATAGCGTTATTATTGCTAGATATAGCGCTTGTAGCTAATATAACGAAATATTGGCCCATAGCTTCGAGTTTAGGGCCCAAAAAAGTTATAGCTAACTATTTAGAACACTGATACAAATTGATCAATGAAATAACAGTATGGTGGAACACTACTACAGGATAAGGCATCACAACCGGCCTATTAGAAGCGGTTTGGTGCGAACAGTGTGATGTTCGCACTGAAGCGGTTGTAGGAAACGGTCGAGAGGGCTTTGAGCGGTTTGAGACACGAGCGCTACGAATGTTGAGTTCTAGAAGCGGTGTCTCAAACCGCTTCTAGAACTCAACATTGAAGCGGTTCGTGTCTCAAACCGCTTCGAAGCCCTCCATGTGCGCATTTAAACCCTTCTTCCTCCACGAGCTAGCAGAGTACGATCGAGCAGAGAAGGGGTGGCCAGTATTGTTCTTGGGAGGTCTTGTCCAAGTTTTTAATTTGGGGTGATTAGCTCCAAATTAAGTGTTTCAAGGTTAGTAACATCATGTGAACATCCTTCTCACCTAGAGATTGCTATTTTTTCAATGGATGTGGAGAAATCTTGAACTTTTAAGCAAGATCACCATGATCAAAAATTTATTTTCTATACTTGTTTTTGTTGTTGTATGAAGATGTAGGGTGGAGATCTAGTTCAAAATATGATATTACACAAGGTAAAGGTGATTGGAAGCTTTAGATCTAGGTGGTTGTTAGCTTTAGAATCTTAAATATCACAATATTGCAAGGAAGTAATTATTGGTGTATGAAATAAAATAGAAAAACATGTAGAAGGATAAAAAATAATTACAAAGGTAGGAAGGGATACAAAATAATTAGAAAGGTAGGTCTTTAATTGGATGACGGTGTAGGTAGAGGTTTTTTTGTTGGGTTTAAGTGGTTGTGAGTTTTAGATTTTTAAATGTAACTATAAGTTACGTTATAATTTTTGTAACGAAATTTGTTATAATTTTTAATGAAATTATAACTTGTGGTAGATGAATCGACAATGGATGTACAATGCGGACCGTCGTTCAAGAGAGTTCATTGTGGCGTGCAGGCTTTTCTCGATGCGGCTGTTGCATTCTTGCCTCCAGGCAGCTTCATATGTTGTCCGTGTGTAGATTGCAAGAACGAGAAGGAGCACTCCCAGCGATGGCAAGTTATGAACCATTTGATCATGAGAGGTTTCATGCCAAACTATACCTGTTGGACCAACCATGGCGAAGTTGAGGCGATTAGCCAGGATGACGATGAAGAAGGCGAGGAAGATGGATTCAACAGTATCCCGGACAGACGCAATCTTGTTCCGTGGAAGAGACACTTGGTGACTTTGGTGATGATGAGCTAGACCAGATGTTTGCGTGCGGAGAGGAGACTACGGATGAAAGATAGTTCGAGAAGTTTCAATAGCATGTTAGAGGACCACAGAACTCTTTTGTACCCAAATTGTGGGCAGGGCCACAAAAAGCTACGTACCACACTGGAACTCATGCAATGGAAGGCTACAAATGGTGTGTCAGATAAGGGATTCAATGAGTTGTTATCACTCGTAAAGAAGTTGCTTCCGAAGATAACACTCGCCTGAATCTACATATGAAGCCAAGCAAGTCGTCGTCCTTTGAGATTGGAAGTACGAAGAGATACGCATGTCCTAATGATTGTATCTGTATCGTAATGAGTATGCCGATTTGGATGTTTGTCCGATGTGCAAAGAATCACGGTATAAGGTGAAGCGTGATGATGCAGGTGAAATAGATGAGGAGCATAAGAAGAAGAGACCTCCAGCTAAAGTGTTGTGGTATTTCCCTGTGATCCCCCGATTGAAACGTATGTTTGCTAACAAAGCACATGCCAGATGATGCGTTGGCACAAAGAAGAGCGTAAGGACGACAGGATGCTTAGACACCCTGCAGATGGCTCACAGTGGAGGAAAGTCGACCGGACGTACCCGGACTTCGCAGATGAGGTGAGAAACATAAGGTTTGGGTTGAGTACCAATGGGATGAATCCTTTCGAGAATTGAGCAGCAGACCACCTTTTGGCCCGTTACACTATGTATCTATAACATTCCTCCATGGTCGTGCATGAAGCGAAAGTACATCATGATGTCGTTGTTGATCCAAGGCCCCAAGCAACCTGGAAATGACATCGATGTCTACCTGAAACCATTGTTTGAAGATCTTGTGACGTTGTGGGACGATGGTGCAAGGGTATGGGATGAGTACAAAAGGGAGTATTTCACCCTACGTGCATTGTTATTTGTAACAATCAACGATCGCCTACTCTCGTGTCTCATTCGCCTAACTGTCAAAGGATATAGAGCACGCATCCGAAGGCTTAGATGAAACGGACGGCATGTACCTGAAAAACTCTCGGAAGGTTGTGTACATGGGTCACCGTAGGTTTCTTCCTACGTGTCACCCGTTGTGGAAGAAAGGCAGGAAATTTAATGAGCAACCAGACCTTCGTGCAAGGCCTCAGCATCGTAGTGGGCCACGTGTGTTTGCTATGGTAAAGGATTTGAAAGTAGTATTTGGAAAGGGTCCTAGAAGCAAACATGTGCAGAATGAGGATGGTCAAGCACCCATGTGGAAGAAGAAGTCAATATTTTGGGACTTGCCTTATTGGGAAGGTATGGAGGTTAAATCACTCACTTGACTTCATGCACATCACGAAGAATGTCGCTTGAACTCGCTAGGCTATATAGATATGTACGGAAAATCGAAAGATACACCGCAAGCTCGGAAGGACCTTAAACTCTTGGAAGTGAGGAACGACCTATATCCCGAAAAAAGAGGGAAAGGACAACATTACCTACATCCTGCGAGCTACATTCTAAGCAAAGAAGAGAAAAAAAGCATGATAGAGTTCCTGAACAGTGTGAAGGTCCCTTCTGGATACTCCTCGAATGTAAAGAGACTCATAAACACGAAAGAGAATAAAATCGTACACATGAAATTCCATGACTGTCTTGTGTTAATGACATAGTTGCTCCTAGTGGCTGTGAGAGGCATACTGCCCGAGTGGGTACGGGGGACAATCACAAAGCTGTGTTCTTTTTTCAACGCGGTTTAACAGAAGGTCATTGACCCAGATAAACGAAGTAAGCTGCAGGATGATGTGGTACAAAGTGTGGTTAGTCTTGAGATGATCTTTCCCCTGCATTCTTTGATATTATGGTTCATCTCACTGTTCACCTTGTCAAAGAGATAGGTATTCTCGGACCCGTGTATCTACACAACATGTTCCCTTTCGAGAGGTACATGAGTGTGCTAAAGAAGTATGTCCGTAACTGTTTTCGTCCGGAAGGATGCATTGCCGAGGGTTATGGGACACAGGAGGTGATTGAGTTTTGTGTAGATTACACTAATGATCTAAACCCGATCGGCGTCCCTATATCACGCTATGAGGGAAGGCTATGGGGAAAAGGGACACTAGGAAGGAAAGCAATTGCATGCAATGATCTTCTTACATTTAAGCAAGCACATTTCACGGTTTTGAAACAATCAACTGTAGTGGCCCCGTATGTCCTTGAGCACAAGAGTATTCTACGCCGCGATTTCCCGGGGAGGTCTGAGGATTGGATAGCACTGAAGCACATGGATTCTTTCGGTGCTTGGTTACAAAAGTACATCCTTTTGAAAGGGTCAGACAATGAACAGTTGCAACGCTTGGCTCGGGGACCATCTAGTGAAATCGTGACATTCAAGGGGTACGAGATAAATGGTTACACATTCTACACCAGATCCCAGGATAACAAGAGCACCAACCAGAATAGCGGTGTCCGTATAGATGCGAAGACAACAAAGGCAAGATGGATACATATTATGGTTTCATAGAAGAGATATGGGAGTTTGACTATGGACCTTTGAAGGTCCCTCTGTTTAAGTGCCAATGGGTCAAACTGACTTCAAGCGGCGTGAAGGTCGACAAATACGGTATGACAATCGTGGACCTCACGCAAGTCGGCTATAGGCGCGAACCGTTCGTCCTCGTGAACGATGTGAGACAGGTCTTCTACGTAATGGACATGTCAAGCAAACCTAAGAAGCAGAAGGACAAGCAGAAAAATTGTAGTACTAAGCCAAAGCGACACGTGGTTCTCCAAGGCAAACGAAGGATTGTTGGAGTTAAGGACGTCACAGACAAGGAAGAGTATAGTCAGTTCGACGAGATCCCTCCTTTCGCTTTGGATGTCGACATAAGCCTCCTCAATGACACAGACGTGGATACTCCTTTCATACGCCGCGATCATAATGAAGGAACACTTGTAAAGACAAAGTACGTTACTACTTAAGATGTACTAGTACTGTATGAACTATGTATATGTAACACGGGTCTTGTACTGTATGAAGTGTTTATTTGGAATGAATGTAAAGTGCCAAAATTCTGGAATGAAACTAACATGCTAAAAGCTTTTTTTAAAAATTGTGAAATGAAAGTGAAGTGCTAAAAGCTTTTTTAAAAATTATGGAATGAAACTAAAGTGCTAAAAGCATTTTTTAAAAATTTTGAAATGAAACTGAAGTGCTAAAAGCTTTTTTAAAAATTATGGAATGAAACTAAAGTGCTAAAAGCTTTTTTTTAAAATTTTGAAATGACACTGAAGTGCTAAAAGCTTTTTTAAAAATTATGGAATGAAACTAAAGTGCTGAAAGCATTTTTTAAAAATTCTGACATTAATTTTACAAGCGGTTGGTACTAACAACCGCTTGTATATATTACTCTTACAAGCGGTTGATAATACCAACCGCTTGTAGAAAGCTGTACAGTTAAAAAAAGAATGGCAAGGGGGCGCGAGCGGGGTTCGAACCGTGGTGGACGAGCCCGCACACTCAAACGCCACGCGCTAGCCAAGGGGGAGGAAGAGATCTTATCAAACGATATGAGCACCATATTCTTTTTAATATTACCCGGTTAGCACTTCTACAAGCGATTGGTATTAATAGCCGCTTGTAGCTTACACTCTACAAGCGGTTGGTAATATGAACCGCTTGTAGAAGTTCTCACACTACAAGCAGTTGGTTCTAAAAACCGCTTGTAGAGATATTTCACAAGCGGTTTGTAATACCAACCGCTTGTAGAAGGCTTTCCACAAGCGGTTGATATTAAAAACCGCTTGTAGAAGTGAGTTCCTTGTATAAGGTAAAGAGACCAAATTTTTCTAAATCCCCACGCTCTCAAACCCCAAATTTTTCTAAGTCCCCGCTCTCCAGACCTCCTGACTCCTGTGTCTCACCGCCGCTGCTGCCTCCTATGTCTCTCCGACCGCCGCCGCCGTCGCCTCCGTCGAGACCCCGTGTCGCCGTCCTCGTCGACGCCATCGCCCTCCTCCGCCACTCCATCCCAGTGCCACTCCACCCCAGGCGCCACTCCACCCCCGCGCTGGTGCCTTCGTCGGCGCTGCCACTCCACCCCGCCGGCGCCTCCTCTGCCACCTCGCCAACGCCTCCTCCGCCACCAAGCCGCCGCCACACCGCCATTCCACCCCGGAGGACCGAGGTACAGCTGTGCACGCCGTCGTTCTCCCTCTCTAATTCGGCTGCCCACAAGGTGTTCGGTGAAATGCCCAGTAGGTATAAAAACGAGATTTTAGGTGTGATGATGCGCCTTGCTGTGGCTATTTAGTTGTCGTAGCCTGACTACTGTTCGTGTGGAGATTGAAGAGTAGAACTCTGGGAAATTTCGTTATCTTGGTACTGCCTTATTTCAAACCAGGTTTTTTTTTGCATCGAAACTTGCAGGAGACAATTCAAATGCTCAATGTGCAACTAAGTATGTGTTATGCTTTGGTAATATACAGTTTTAACTTCATGGCATTCAATTTTGTAACCTTGGACATTAGGATCTTAAGTCCTTAATTTTCTACTTGTAACCCTGGACATTAGGATCTTGAGTCCTTTTCTACTTGTAACCCTGGACATTGCGACATAGAGTTGGCCATGTATCTGTTGATTTTGTTGGGCGCCAGTCTATCGCGATGTGTGGAGGTTGATGTGGTTTTTGTCTTTAGCTCAGCTAGCTGGTGTACTCTGATGTTCAAGCGTTGTATGCATGGTATTTTTGGAAGCTCTTCTTTCATGCATAGTAAACTATCTTGAATTCTCTAGTTATTAAGTACTCAAGTATAATTTGTGAAAAAATAACTAGCTACTATCTTAATTTATTCCAGATTGATATACCCTAAAATTATGGCACTACTGTTTACAGAGGCTGGTCAGATGAAGATAAGGACTCAGTAAAAATTTGCTTAATAAAAAATAATGAATCATTCTTATTCCATACTAATATGATTTTCAAAAAATGAAATAAGGTTATAAATCCACAACTAGAATGTTAATAGTCTATTACACCAAAAGAATGTCAAGCGATCATTCCATATCACCCAAAACGTCACCTACGTGGCTTTCTTCTCATAGTGTATAAGGTATGCTCTCTGAGAAGGCCATGCGATTTTGGAACTTCGGTCTTTGTTCAAAAAGCATGGACCCAGAGAGCATACGGCACCTTGGGAGAAGAAAGCCACGAGGTGACGTGCTTGGTTGATATGGAATGATTGCTTTGCTTTTTGGTGTAATAGACTACTAACATTCTAGTTGTGGATTTATAATCTTATTTCATTTTTGAAAATCATATTAGTATGGAATAACAATGATTCATTATTTTTATTACAAATAAGTATATGTGAATTGTCAATTGTATATGTATCATGTGAAATGTGTAAGTATATGTGAAATGTATAAGTATATGTGAATTGTCAATTGTATATGTATCATGTGAAATGTGTAAGTATATGTGAAATGTATAAGTATATGTGAATTGTCAATTGTATATGTATCATGTAAAATATGTAAGTATATGTGAAATGTCAAATTGTATATATATCATGTGAAATGTGTTATTATATTTTAAAGTCCAAATAATATTATATTTGTTTTGTGGTGCAGAGGAAAGGAATTTATTACAATATGCTTGTATTGTAATCTGTAATATGGTTGTTTATGTCAACATTTATGTCAACGTTTTTTCGGAATTAGGATAGATGGCGCAACCAGAATGTGGTGACCCTACTTTCGACGAGGGAGAATAGTTCTTGTTGGACTCCATAAGGTAGGGTAGCATCGAAGGTGATGCTAACGTTGGTTCCGGTGAGGCCGTTGAAATTGCAAATGATGAAGCCATTGATTGGAGCAGCCGAGTCCGGTGGTAACACTTGGTTCGGCCGAGATGAGGTATAGCCAGAAGAATATAATCCCCGTGGACATGTTAATTAATCGTGATTCATTAATATAATACACTCTGACACATTTATACATATGTTTGTGTATTTCAAGCCCCGTACATCGAGCAACCAATCCAAGCATCGGGGACCTAATAAGAAGCCATCCACAAAGCACGTGTTTACTGACGTTAACAACGAAGGGATGCCGGTGGCCCCTCTTTCAGTAGTTGGGCCGTACAACAACGATTATGGTTACCACGTGAGGGATCACATCCCAATTAGCATTAGAAAATAGGCCGAAGTTCCTCAAGATATCAAGGACCTGCTCTGGCAAGATATTAAGGAAAATTTCACATTTCCTCAAGGGTCCGAAGACAAGGCCAAGAAATTCACTCTGAAGAAGATGGCAACAATGTTTCAGGCGTGGAAGATGTCTCTCAGCTGCAAGTATGTCCAGAAGGGAGAAAGACCCAACTTCAACCAATTTCCTAAGCTGGCGGATCACTGGGAAGCATTCGAGGATTACAAACTGTCAGCTAAAGGCCAGGCCGCAAGTCAGAAGAACAAGGCCAATTCACAGATAAAGAAATACCACCACCATCTTGGCACCGGTGGTTACCTCAAGGCTGTACCGAAAAGGGAGAAGCGGGAAGAAGAATTAATGGCGAAGGGCGCCACACGGCTATCATGAGTGGGAAGAGCGCTGCAAGAATTGGTTCATGGGTCATGGGGAGCCTTTCGGATGATGGCGGCTTGGTGATGGCACCAGAGTGCAAGAGGTGGTCAAAGGATTGTACAAGCTGCCGGCGGTCTCAAAGTGTGCGTTGGTGCCAGACAGGGAGAATGGTGAGCTTACACATGCCCTTCAAAACCACGAGCACCGTGGCGGACACGAGGTATGGGCAAGCATCGCAGTGGAAGTACGGTTTCGCCAAGGATGCGATACGTCTGAGAGCCGCAAAGAAGCAAAACAAGGAATTATATAAAGTGTACCAATTGGAACAAGAGCTCTGAGCAACCCAGGCTAGCATCGACGACATAGTTGCACAACAAGTACAGATTGCCCTCAGCAAGCTTCAGGGACTAGGTCCGAGCAATCAGCCGAACGCCGTGATCAGCCCCTCCGCGCGGCGGAGTAGCTGCGCGTCCACCGAGGCCCCTGAAGCGGAGAACTTGCTAGCTCGTTATCCCGTGGATGACATAAGGGTTCGCCGCCAGTGTGAGCTACACGTTGATGCGCGTAACCTCTCCATCAAGGTGGCTTACGGCATGGCATTTCTAGTGGAGCAGGGCCAGACATTCCACTGCAACGATATACTCCCGGGTTACTCGAAGGTCGCGGTGGAGGAGGTGCTGAGCGGATTTGAAGAACTTCACCTCGATATTGCTGGAGACGACGACGTGACCAAGCTTGGACAGGCCCTCCACAATATCAACCTCTGGCGCAAATGGTACATCATATTTCCAGATGGTGTGGAGGCGTCATGTAACATCCCAATTTTTGATATTTTAATTAATTAATATTATTTTATTGCAATTTATGATTTTTGTGAATTTTATGGATTTAATTGGATTTTCTGAGATTAATTTGAGTTATTTTGAATTAAAATATATTGCCTTTTGTTAAGAAATAATTATTAAAAGAAAAATTTAAAATAAAGTTTTATCAAAAATATTTTATTTAAGTCGAGAATGTCTCAAAGTATTTTTGAGATTTGTCTTGGAATTTTTAGAGTATTTCTACTAACCTAAATAAACTAATTTATTTTCTTGAATTATTTTAAATGGAAAAACCGTCTGTGAATAGTAGCAGGCCGCGGCCCAATCATTGTGCGGGCGCCAGTGGAAATCGGGAGGGTTAACGCCGACCATCGGATTGAAATCCAACGGTCCATATCCGCCTACGTCATTTATGAAAACCCTAATGCTGCGTGCCGTTAGATCAAGATCGAACGGTCGTTATCGATCGATACCGATTTGGACGTCTCGATCTATCGGAGCCGTCGGATTCAGATCGTGCGGTCGGGGGTTGTCGTCTCCAACACGGACTCGGAGTCCTGCTCATCCATGCCGCCGCATCCGAAGGAGACCTTCCATGTTTTCGCGCCGACTACGGGGTATTTAAGGCCGGGGAACCCCTCTAGAGGATCGCCACAACTCGCCGCGTCTCTTCCTTGTTGCGTTGTCGCCGGAGGAGCGCTGAGGTGGTTGCGAGAGCTCGCCGGAGTCTGAGAGGATAGCCGAGGTGTTTGCGTCGCGGATTCGTCACCGCCGGAGTTTCTTTCGCCAAGCCGAGGCCAGCTTCGAGTCCATCTCGACGAGACGCGTCAGATCCGTTACCTCATCCTCGCCGGAGAGCACCGGAGCGCCGTCGAGTGTGTCGTCGTCTTCAAGTCCAGCGGGATTCCAACGCGGCTTCGTCATCACCGGGTTCAAGCTTCGCGAGCCGTAGGATCATCAGCCGATGGTTGCGATCAAGCCATAACGCTTCGAACCGGTAAGCGTCTGGTTAAAACATCGACCGTAGGATCTTAGATGGACGGTTAGATTTGAGCCACGTCATTTAAGTACACAGTAAACTGCACGGGTAAATATTAGCCATTGGATTAAGATCGTAGGGTCACAAATGGGCCACGTCGATTAAGTACACAGTGCACCACTCGATATAATGGTAACCGTCCGATTTAGATCGGATGGCGGATATTTAGCCACGTCACCAAATTACCGATAGCCGTTAGATTAGTATTCAATGGTCCAAATTTAGCCACGTATCGTCCGTACAGTCGGGCGGGAGAAATTCGTATTTTCCTTTATAAAAATAATTTGGTTAAATCTAGAAATTCAATTTAGTTATTTTCAAACTTCTAAATGCTATAACTTTTGCATACGAACTCCGATTGAGGTGATTCAAATTCCTAAAAATTTGTAAAATTGAAATATATCTAATGGTGATTTTTATTTGAATTTTTGAGTTTATTTGTTCTTTGGTTTTGGTGTTTATTTGCTATTTCTTCTCGATTCGCGTAGACGTTAAATTATGCGAGGCTTCGGGGGAGGAATTTGCAACTCAAGAATTATATTCAGACCAAGACCAGGAGATTAAGCAAGGCAAGTTGTGCTTTGATCATGTTGCACCCATGTTTGCAAAATTACTATTTTGATTTACTTTATTGCATGATATTTTATGAGTACAAATGATTTCAACTTAACTTTGGGATTAGCTAATGTACCCTTTGAATTACACCCTACCTTGTTATTTGTATGCCATAATCCACTTGTCACCTTAGGTTGGTTCATTATAGTTGGTTAATACTGAAATCAACATGGATGGTTAGAACGGACTAGAATGCTTAGCCATGCCACGTCATCACATGTACATGAAATGTTGATTATTAATTTTGACTAATGGAATATGGAACAATGATGTTAACTTGTGTGTCATGTGTGGTCACACAAAGAGATTGAGTTGTCGTGGCGAGGAGGTTACACAACGATGTTGATTTGTGAGTAGCACGTGGTGCTTGGTAATCAACCGAGTGGTAATCACTTTATGATTGAAGCAAGTGGATGGGGCAAGTGTGCCAGGGTGGGCTCCGAGGAGCTGAGGGTATGTGTATGTCTTGCTTTAATCAATCCTAAGGACTTAACCTTGCGAGCCTTTGACCTGAGTCAATCATGCAACCACATGTCTGTTATGGGGCAGCCTAGCTGACTAATTTGCAAATGCTTAGCTTGAGTGCATGTGGCTGAATAATTGTAAGTGATCATAAGATCATACACTAGTTATATTCAATAAATAAAGTCTTATTATTCTTATCGTTGTGTATGATATGATGCTTACCGATGTTAAAGCTGTGTGCACTAGCGATTGATCACAGGACTAGTGCGGTAAAACCACGTGGATTGAATTGGTGAATTCGGGTCCTCACAGAGGTGGTATCAGAGCATACTGACTATAGGTCTTGGCCCTAGATAGTTGGTCGTCCCTATAGGTCCTTCAAAATTATTTTCTAAAGTAAAAGTCCTAACCTAGAAGAATAATGTGTTCTTGACTTATCTCATTCTTCTATTTCTGTCCTTACCAAAAAAAATTTCTTTTCCCCTGCTGAAATTTCTTTCCCTTACCTTTGCTGAAGTAAGCTAAAATCTTACCTGAGTTATCTTAAGTAGAAAACGATATACCACACTTTAGGAGATGGCATTGAGTGCCTGCTGCTACCATAAAGATCACGAAGGAAAGAATCATCAAGCTCATGGAAGAGCGGATCAATGAAGTGTATCAGGAGCTAGAAGACTTAGTGCTTCAAGTAGCCAGTTGAGACTCATGTGTGGGAGTCGCATTTCCTAAGTTAAGGGTGTCACCCATGTAGACGGTAGTTTTGCGTGTTTTGGTTGAATTGGTTCTTCTTGATTGCTGGGTGTGAAGTATGCGTTGCAAAGCTTTTAGGCTTATATAAGCAACCATACCAAGTTACTAATATTGATTGCTTAAGTTATTGGGTTAAACCTAATTCTCCCGCTTTAGGAATTCTTGCATCTTATCTATGCTGCTTCTACCTTACCTAACCCAAAAAGAACTCAGCAGATGGTGAACACTCGTGGTAACAATGGAGCGTCAGGAAGTGGCATTCGCCGGAATGACAGTTTCAATGAGGAAGCGTCACCACAGCCAGCACCACCTGTAGACATGCAGAACTTAGGAGCTTTCTTAGCCGCGCAAACCCAGCTGATGCAAACAATGATGCAGCAAATGCGGAATATGACCAATCAAGCTGCAGGCCATAATAATGTGCAACAAGGCAATAATGGGCCGTGTTCTCATTCAAAGCTGTCCGACTTTATGAGAACCCGTCCTCCAACATTCTCGGGCAATGCTAACCCTTTGGAGGCCGATGATTGGTTGAGAACCATTGAGAGAAAACTGCACATCACGTAGTGTGAGGGCAACGAGAAGGTGTTGTATGCTTCGCATCAACTAGAAGGCACTGCCGCAGAATGGTGGGAGAACTACTGCGCAGCGCATGAAGCACCCCAGGAGATTACTTGGGAAGAGTTTTCAGCTGCCTTCCGTCAGTATCATGTACTAGAAGGAATGATGAACCTTAAGAAAAAAGAATTTAGGGCGCTGAAACAAGGAGGCCAGTCAGTGCCAGAGTACTTAAATAAGTTTACGCAGTTGGCACGTTATGCGCCAGAAGACGTGGCCACAGATAAGGCTAGACAGTCTCGTTTCTTGAAAGGTTTAACTTCTGGATTACAGGTGGGATTGATTACCCATAACTTCCCCGATTTTCAGGAGTTAGTTAACAAAGTTTTAATCCTTGAAGATAAGCGTAAGGAATTGGGTGAAGATCGTAAGCGTAGGATGGCTAGTCAGGCAGGACGACCTAACCAGCTTAGATTAAGGATGACACCGCAATAGTTTGCCAGAATTCAACCCCAGTGGATCAACAAGACATCAACTCCATCATCTCGCCCCACTAATCAAAATTTTCAAACACCAGCACCAGGAAGCAATGCACCGGCAGGAAGTCAGCAGGCCGCTGTCAAGACATGTTTCTCTTGTAACGAGCCAGGACATTTCGCCAACAAGTGTCCGAAGAAAGGAAACGTTACTCCAGTTCACTTCAACTTAGGAACTACCCCAGCTAAAGCCCCAGTAACAGAAAGTAATCAAGTACCAGGGCAGTCAGGAGCGTCGCCTTAGACGACGATGCATGGAAGGATCAATCATATCACGACAGACGAGGCCCAGGATACCACAGACGTTGTGCTGGAAGTATCCGACGTCGACATCATCGTTGATCCGCAAGAAGACGACTCTCTCATCGCTAACCATGATCAGGAGAGCGAAGACAGCTATCCAAGAGCATGCAACCCACCATTTGACATCTGTGGTGAAGGCGGTGAAGAGGAGGATTAGCCAGACGTTTAGAGTCGCGTTTTTCCAGTCATTGCTTTGTCTAAAGTTTAGTAGCCAGTTAATGCCCCCGTTACTGTAAGACCCACGGGTCCAATTTTTGTAATAATGGGATATGTCGGGCAGTGCTCTAAATTTAATTGTGAGTTACTCCCTAGTCATAGTCCGAACCACTAAGATCTGTGCGTACCAGCTATTGACCTAGTTGAGACATGAACGTGATGAATAAGGTATTCATGGAGTATTTGGATAAATTTGTGGTTGTCTTTATAGACGATATCCTTGTGTACTCTAAGTCAGAAGAAGAGCACGCAGAACATTTGAGGTTGGTATTGGAGAAGTTACGAGAACAACAGTTATATGCCAAATTCAGTAAGTGTGATTTCTGGAAAGAAAAGGTGGAATTCCTTGGCCATGTAATAACCGCTAAAGGAGTTGCCGTGGACCCAAGTAAAGTGGAAGCTGTGATGAATTGGGAACCGCCAAAGACAGTTACTCAGATCCGTAGTTTTCTGGGAATGGCGTGATATTACCGTCGGTTCATAGAAGGATTCTCGACGATTGCGAGACCCCTTACACAATTGTTAAAGAAAGAAAAGAAGTTTGCATGGACGCCAGAGTGCGAAAAGAGTTTTGAGGAGTTAAAGAAGCGATTAACATCTGCACCTGTGTTAGTATTACCAGATGTGTAGTGTGGCTTTGACATTTATTGTGATGCGTCAAGGCAGGGACTTGGTTGCGTTTTAATGCGGAATGGCAAGGTTGTAGCCTACGCGTCAAGGCAGTTGAGGCCGCATGAAGGAAATTATCCGACGCATGATCTGGAGTTAGCAGTCGTAGTGCATGCCTTAAAGATATGACGTCATTACCTCATTGGAAATAGATGTGAGATATACACGGATCATAAGAGCTTGAAGTACATATTTACCCAGTCAGACCTTAATATGAGACAGCGAAGATGGTTAGAACTAATTAAGGATTATAATGTCGGAATCCATTATCATCCTGGGAAAGCTAATGTGGTAGCTGATGCTTTGAGTCGTAAAGGCCACAGTGTAAATTCGTTAATAGTCAGCGATCAACCGGAGTTATGTGAGGAATTTCAGAAGTTGAGATTAGAGGTTGTGCCACAAGGATTTGTAGCTGTTTTAGAAGTAAAGCCAACCCTTGAGGATCAAATTAAGGAAAGGCAAAGTAATGATGAGAAGATCAGTAGGATCAAGGCTAAGAAGGAAGAGGGTTTAGCCGAGGATTTCTCGGTAGATGAGAAAGGAACCCTATGGTTTAAAGGTCGGATTTGTGTGCCAAATGAAAAGGAACTTAAGCAATTGATTCTTGAGGAAGCACACGATTCTAAGTATTCCATTCACCCCGGAAGTGCCAAGATGTACCAAGACCTTAAGAAGAAATTTTGGTGGCCAAGCATGAAGCGTGAAGTGGCAGAGCATGTTGCATTATGCGATGTGTGTCAGAGAGTAAAAGCGATGCACCAAAAGCCCGCAGGACTGTTGCAGCCATTGAAGATTCTAGAATGGAAATGGGAGGAGATTGGTACGGATTTTATCACCGGATTGCCCAAGACTCAAAGGGGTTATGACTCAATATGGGTTATTATTGATCGGTTGACCAAAGTTGCTCACTTCATTTCAGTGAAGACAACTTATTCAGGGGATCAATTGGCAGAACTATACCTGTCAAGAATTGTATGTTCACATGATGTGCCTAAGAAAATCGTATCGGATCGAGGTACCCAGTTTATCTCAAGATTTTGGGATAAATTGCATGAAGCAATGGGAACTCGTATGAATTTTAGTACTGCTTATCATCCACAGACCAATGGCCAGACAAAAAGAGTTAATCAGATTTTAGAATATATGTTGAGAGCCTGTGCGATATCGTACAATACTTCTTGGGATAAATGTTTGCCATATGTAGAGTTCAGTTATAACAATAGCTACCAGGCTAGTTTGCAAATGTCACCATTTGAAGCCTTATATGGTCATGCTTGTCGTACCCCGTTGAATTGGAATGAAACGGGGGAGCGTTTGGTATTTGGGCCTGAGTTGCTTAGAGAGGCTGAGGAGCAAGTTGCCATGATCAGGGAAAGATTGAGAACAGCACAGTCAAGGCAGAAGAGCTATGCTGACAATTGTCGACGAGAGTTGAGTTTCGAACCCAACGATTTTGTGTACCTTAAAGTCACTCCCTTGAAAGGTGTAAAAAGGTTCAACGTTAAAGGAAAACTCGCACCTAGATATGTAGGACCATTTAAGATCTTGAGCATGAGAGAGAGGTTAACGTGTCGGTTGGAGTTGCCCCGGTCATTAGCAGGAGTTCATGATGTGTTTCATGTGTCGACTCGCTTTTGTAGAGTTCAGTGGAGTAATCATTCGGAAAATGAAGCAACCTGGGAGTGTGAAGAAGATCTGAAAGCAGAATTCCCAAACCTATTCTCTAGTTAGCCTTAAATCTCGGGGTCGAGATTCCGTTAAGGGGGGGAGGTTTGTAACATCCCAATTTTTGATATTTTAATTAATTAATATTATTTTATTGTAATTTATGATTTTTGTGAATTTTATGGATTTAATTGGATTTTCTAAGATTAATTTCAGTTATTTTGAATTAAAATATATTGCCTTTTGTTAAGAAATAATTATTAAAAGAAAATTTTAAAATAAAGTTTTGTCAAAAATATTTTATTTAAGTCCAGAATGTCTCAAAGTATTTTTGAGATTTTTATTGGAATTTTTAGAGTATTTTTACTAACCTAAATAAACCAATTTATTTTCTTGAATTATTTTAAATGGAAAAACCGGGAAATTCCCCGTGAACAGTAACGGGCCGCAACCCAATCATTGTGCGGGCGCCAGTGGAAATCGGGAGGGTTAACGCCGACCATCGGATTGAAATCCAACGGTCCATATCCGCCCACGTCATTTATGAAAACCCTAATGCTGCGTGCTGTTAGATCAAGATCGAACGGTCGTTATCGATCAGTACCGATTCGGACGTCTCAATCTATCGGAGCCGTCGGATTCAGATCATGCGGTCGGGGGTTGTCGTCTCCAGCACGGACTCGGAGTCCTGCTCATCCACGCCGCCACCGCCGCATCCGAAGGAGACCTTCCATGTTTTCGCGCCGACCGCGGGGTATTTAAGGCTGGGGAACCCCTCTAGAGGATCGCCACAACTCGCCGCGTCTCTTCCTTGTTGCGTTGTCGCCAGAGGAGCGCTGAGGTGGTTGCGAGAGCTCGCTGGAGTCCGAGAGGATAGCCGAGGTGTTTGCGTCGCGGATTCGTCACCGCCGGAGTTTCTTTCACTAAGCCGAGGCCAGCTTCGAGTCCATCTCGACGAGACGCGTCCGATCCGTTACCTCATCGTTGCCGGAGAGCACCGGAGCGCCGCCGAGTGTGTCGTCGTCTTCAAGTCCGGCGGGATTCCAATGCGGCTTCATCATCACCGGGTTCAAGCTTCAGGAGCCGTAGGATCATCAGCCGACGGTTGCGATCAAGCCACAACGCTTCGAACCGATAAGCGTCTGGTTAAAACATCGATCGTAGGTTCTTAGATGGATGGTTAGATTTGAGCCACGTCATTTTAGTACACAGTAAACTGCGCGGGTAAATATTAGCCGTTGGATTAAGATCGTAGGGTCACAAATGGGCCACGTCGATTAAGCACACAGTGCACCACTCGATATAATGGTAACCGTCCGATTTAGATCGGATGGCGGATATTTAGCCACGTCACCAAATTACCGATAGCCGTTAGATTAGTATTCAATGGTCCAGATTTAGCCACGTATCGTCCGTACAGTCGGGCGGGAGAAATTCGTATTTTCCTTTATAAAAATAATTCGGTTAAATCTAGAAATTCAATTTAGTTATTTTCAAACTTCTAAATGCTATAACTTTTGCATACGAACTCCGATTGAGGTGATTCAAATTCATAAAAATTTGTAAAATTGAAATATATCCAATGGTGATTTTTATTTGAATTTTTGAGTTCATTTGTTCTTTGGTTTTGGTGTTTATTTGCTATTTCTTCTCGATTCGCGTAGACGTTAAATTGTGCGAGGCTTCGGGGGACGAATTTGCAACTCAAGAATTATATTCAGACCAAGACCAAGAGCTTAAGCAAGGCAAGTTGTACTTTGATCATGTTGCACCCATGTTTGCAAAATTGCTATTTTGATTTACTTTATTGGATGATATTTTATGAGTACAAATGATTTCAACTTAACTTTGGGATTAGCTAATGTACCCTTTGAATTACACCCTACCTTGTTATTTGTATGCCATAATCCACTTGTCACCTTAGGTTGGTTCATTATAGTTGGTTAATACTGAAATCAACATGGATGGTTAGAACGGACTAGAATGCTTAGCCATGCCACGTCATCACATGTACATGAAATGTTGATTATTAATTTTGACTAATGGAATATGGAACAATGATGTTAACTTGTGTGTCATGTGTGGTCACACAAAGAGATTGAGTTGTCGTGGCGGGGAGGTCACACAACGATGTTGATTTGTGAGTAGCACGTGGTGCTTGGTAATCAACCGGGTGGTAATCACTTTATGATTGAAGCAAGTGGAAGGGGCAAGTGTGCCAGGGTGGGCTCAGAGGAGCTGAGAGTATGTGTATGTCTTGCTTTAATCAATCCTAAGGACTTAACCCTGCGAGCCTTTGACCTGAGTCAATCGTGCAACCACATGTCTGTTGTGGGGCAGCCTAGCTGACTAATTTGCAAATGCTTAGCTTGAGTGTTATCGTGGTGGTGTGAGTCCGGGTGTACTGAGAAACTCACATGGCGCAAGAGGGTGGCCCTATTGTGGTGGTGTAACCCTTCAGTGTTGAAACCTCAGCGGGTAGCACTGGGTTAAGAGGATGCATTGTAAAGGCTTTGTTATAATCGTTCACCTGTGTGGTGCATGGTTGTATCATGTGGGTAAAGTGCATAACCTCTGCAGAGTGTACAAACTATTCAGATAGCCGTGCTCACGGTATTGAGCAATGCTCGGGAATTACAGTCAATGGGTAGTTAATTAAAATGGACAACTGGAAGGGATGGTAGGATGCCATGTGAATAATGGAACTTGATTTAGGATGGAAAACTTGGGTTTACTTGAAAATCACTGAATCTATTTATTGTTATTATTTGTTTTACTATCTTTTCAATTTATGAAATATATGTGTTCTTGAAATGCTGCTTTACTGCAAATGAACCACTTAGCCTTCCTTTGGAATGAGCCTGCATATAGCTATGATAGAATTGCATTCTGTGCACAACTTGTTGAGTATGTGTTGGTGTACTCACCCTTGCTTAACAACCAAGAACAGTGGAGGAATCATCGTCGTTATTGGAGGAGGACTTTCAGGTGGACGCGTGTCACTAGGCCAAACCTTGTCAGTCGCCTGTGGTGTGCTGATGGGGCATCTACGTCTTCTACTGCTTTTTCGCTGCATTTGTTCAAGTTACTTTCAGTCTAGCCCATGTGGCTGAATAATTGTAAGTGATCATAAGATCATACACTAGTTATATTCAATAAATAAAGTCTTATTATTCTTATCGTTGTGTATGATATGATGCTTACCGATGTTAAGCTGTGTGCACTAGCGATTGATCTTGGGACTAGTGCGGTAAAACACAGTGGATTCGAATTGGTGAATTCGGGTCCTCACACGTCATCTCCACCACGGCAACCCACGCCTTCTCCAACGTCACCTCCACGCAATGCCTCGCCGGCAAAATAGAGCATGCCTCCTCCACCACCCGCTCCACGCAGAAGCCCTACTCCGCCACCACCATCTCAAACAAAAATGAAACCCCCCAGGAAAACCACGCCTCCACCATCTCCTCCGAGGAAGAAGCTCGATAGCAGAAAGGCTCCTCCACCTGCTCCCAAGAAGGTCTCCTCTAGCCGATCGGCAAAGATAAAGGAACCTCGAAAGAGGGCATATGATATGACTAATGAGGAGAGTGGCGCGGTCATGAAAGCAGAATTGGCTGCACATTTCACAAAAAAAAGCTAGAGCCAAAGAAGGTACCAATTGATCCAAAAGCGGCGGAACACTTCGCGACATGCCGTGCAAAGCCACTGCCTGTGCCGTCCAACTATGAACGGACAATAATAAAGGCTACACAGAAAAATAAACGTGGTCAGGCGGCGGCGGCAAAGAAGAATATAGACCAAGATCAGGAGAAAAACCTCGAGAGGTTTATGAAGGAGGCATGAATCAGTTCCACAGCTGCAGCTCTTGGATTAATAGATGATCTTCCAATGGCAAAGGTCAGATGGCAATATCAGTTGGACCGGGAGCTAATTGACCCTAATGAGATAAAGGATCTGCCAACCAAGATGCTGCAATTTCACGAATGGTACATGACAGAGTCCGCTCAAGGAAGAACGATGTTCCCCCTCCATTTCAAAGAAGAAGATTTTTATCGCGGGGACAACAGCATATGGCTCGAATTCGAGGACTTCTACAATATTTACCATGTCGACTCCATCAACGTGTCTCTCATGAGCTGCTGGTGCCTGTAAGTGTCAAGCTCATACCTTTATCGTGTGCTTCCTCGTACAATAAAATTGCAACTCTTAAACTTATACCTTTCTATGTAGAATGGAGATACAACGATGTAGAAAAGAGAACATCTTCAATGTGGGCTTCATCGACACAGAGATTGTTAACGAGTACGTCTTTGGATTGAACCATGGCCGAAAGGCTGTTGAAGATTACATTCTCGATGCATTCTTGGGACAACACTACAAACCGTACATACTTTTGCCCTTCAACTTCGGGTACGTATATATACAACCTCTCGTTCTTATATTTTTCAAGGCATTGATAATACTACTAGCTAGTTACATATATGTTGCAATACATGAATAGGTTTCATTGGATCCTTCTTGTCATCAAGCTTGATAGCAGCCAGATCATTGTTCAAGACTCAAAAAGGACTCCGGTGGAAAAATATCAATATATCATTGACACCTTAAACAGGTATATAGCACATATATATACGATAGTTTTCCTTATTATATATATTGAAATACCTTGCTAATTCCAACTCTGATAATTACTATTCATACTAACGCATCACACAGGGCATTCACAAAGTTTCGAAAGAAGCACCAAGGAGATTTCGAGAACGAATTTGATGTAGAAATAAGCACTCGAGTACGTATTAAAGAATATTAATATGTCGTAACAGTTTTTCATCCCAATAATAATTGTATTTTTTTCAAATTTCATCGTAGGTTCTACAACAGACGGAAGAAAACAACTTATGTGGCTATTATGTGTGCCACTATATGCAAATTATTACCCACAGCGATGTGCCGATAACCAACGCCGAGGTAGTGTACTGAACATGTCAATTTCTTAGTACTTACACTTTAATTACATGTCTAGAGATTTATTTACTTCCCGCTTTGTCAGCCCAAGATCGATGTGCAAGGCGTGATCCCGCCACACCGGGTTGCAGCAGTCCAAGAACAACTCATCGGCTTTATTGTCGACGAGATTGTATCCACTAAAGGCGAGTTCCACGCAAATGGTTGGAGACCTTGTCCTGAAATAAGGACAGGTGAACTGACATCATCATCGACCAAGGGCACAAAGAGCGACGCACGCAAGAAATGAACTCAAGATTCCCCTTTTATTCTTTGAAACATGTAAAAAGTGGCTTATTATTTCATGTGTTCATCAACTTGTTCATTTTTTAGTCTATTAAGTTCATATTTTTCTGTAAATGAACCTGTAATTATCTGAATGAGTACGCATGAATAATATATATTTAATTATTGTGTCAAAAAAACTCCTGTAGATCTATTTATTTTAATTGTCAAAATCTATATCAAAAACCCCTCTGAAAACATATTCTATATTGCATATAATCAAAAATTTGTCTTTGTCGGCCTCTTCAAGCGGTTGGTAACTACAACCGCTTGTGGAGAGCCTCCCAAGCGGTTCATAATACCAACCGCTTTTGAGAGAGCCTCTCCTGGCGGTTGGTAACACCAACCGCCAGAAACTGTCCAACGAAGTGGTTAGGGAACGCTTGTGATACCCGACGGTATCACTCATGATTTGCCTAAGCGGTTCTAAAACCGCTTCTGAAAGCGGTTTCGATCCGCTTGTGCATGCCCGATCTACTGTAGTGGAACAGTATAATGGCTAACATGGATTGATCCTCAAGGGGGAATGCACTGCTAATTTTCTATCAACCTTTTTTTCATTGTTTTCCCTATACATCATGTCGTGAGCACCTAAACTAACACTCCCGCGCAATTGCATATCACACAGATGCACCATTCTAGTTGCACTGCGGGAATGGAATCTACTCCTCTTCTGCACTGAAAGACAAGAAAAATACTAGATTCCTTGTAGGGCAAATTTCATTTGCGGCAAAACTGCAGTGTGAGGACAAACTCTGTTGAAGGCCAAGACATGCAAATTCATTCCATTGGATTGTCGAATGAGAACACCTTGGCAATATTTTGATTATATAAACCAAAATCCAGATTGTAATGATGCAAGTTTGCAAATATACATAAATTCTCCTAATAGATAATGTATCCTAGAAGGTTGCAATTCATAGATTGACGACAGCTAACCTGGCATTTTGGATCACCAAATTGAACATTGTATTCAATAAGCTTAGGCAGCCCAGGTTTCTTCTCAATCATAAGCCCAGCATATAATGCACCAACAAACTTGCACCCTTCAGCTGCCATACCTTTAATAGTGGGAATAATTATACTTTCCATGACCGTGCGATTAAGCTCTTCAGCCACTATTGGTGCAGGGGAGTATGCACCCCTACCACCAGTATTTGGGCCAACATCACCATCACCAACTCTTTTGTGATCCTGTGCTGATCAAGCGGCAAAGCATTTTCTTCATCCACTAATGCAAAGAAAGAGGCTTTTGCGCCCTCTAAATATTCTTCAATAATAACCCGTGAACCAGCTGAACCAAATGAGCCTTGAACCAACATAGAATCTGTGGCTTCGAATACCTCATCCAAACTCATAGCAATGACCACGCCCTTTCCAGAAACCAATCCATCAGCTTTAATAACAATAGGGGCTCCTTGATCCTTGACACTAGGGATGAAAGCGAAGCGAATTTCTAACCGTTCTCGAGAAAAAGTAAATGAAGATTTTTTGGAAGCGAAGCGAAAATATCAGATGAAGCGGAAATTTTTGTTGGAAACAGAAACAAAAACGGGAGAGCTATTTCCGACGGAAAGGGAAACAGAAATTCCGCATAAATGAAACCAGAAATTCCATCCTAAACTTGGCCCACTTGGCCCAAAAAGGAGAATGGAAAATTTACATTTATTTTTGAATTAAATTAATTTTAGAAATACAAATGCTTTTATAGAAAATATCAAATAGAGTTAGAAAATACTTTGGAACATTTTGAACCTAGGAAAATTATTTCTAGCATGATTTTGGTTTTTATTTTTCACAAATAAATTAATTTTATAAATCTAAAAATAGCAAAACAGCCTTTATAAGCTCCAGAGAATCCACGATAAATCTTAAAAAATTATAAATGAACATTGAACAATGATATGCAATTTTAGAACATTACATCTTTATAGTTGGAGAAGTAAGAGGATGCCGATGATAATGATATAGAGGAAAACATGATGGTCTAATTTGAAAAACAAATAGCAAACCTTCGGCTGATAAACTTGAGAAAACTTCCTAGTGATACCGATGAACATAACATTATTCTAGTATCCGCCTTGGAGGTAGAATAAGTTACATTGTTTTTGCAGTCATGTATATTGTGATCATATACTATATTCTTGTGGAATTTTTCACTTTTGTTTCTGTATCTGCTTCATTCTGTTTGGCATCCATTTCCGTATCCATTTTTGGGGTTTTCGATTTTGTTTTTGTTATGGGTAATTGTAGGGTCGAGGATACGCCTAGAGGGGGGGTGAATAGGCGTTTTACAAAATTCGATCGCTCACTAAACAATTCGCTCTAATCAACCCCTATGTCAAAACCTAATCAAATATATATGCGGAAGCGATAAATAGGTTTTGACAATTAAAGCCTAAATCAACTAGGCTCACTAGTGCACTAGCTAAATTATGTCTCTATGTATGAATTGCTAAATTGATCAAATCAATAATACCAAGCAATTCTAATTCAAGCAATCAATATTATGCAAAAGATAAATACTTGAATGTAAAGAGACAAGGGACAACCGATGTTTTTCCGTGGTGTTCGGAGACTTGCCGGTCTCCCCTAGTCCACGTTGAGGCTAGCCCGACCACTCGGACCGGCTCCCGCTCGAGCACCCGCCTCTTTCCACTAGTCGTGGTTTTTCACGCTGCCGCGTAGGCTCAACCCGAACCTTCACAAACTTCGCCGGGGCTTCTCACAACCTTGAGAGCTCCCGCGCACGACGCCTACGCCGTCTAGGAGTCGGCAACCTCCAAGAGTAACAAGCCGCTCCTTCGCTTGAACTTCACCGGGCACAACAAATGCGCTCCGGCGATCACCAAGTGCAACACATGCACAAGGACCTCACTCAAGTGCAACACATGCACAAGAGCTCACTCAAACCACTCCTAATTGCAACACATGCAATTAGTTCACTCTTAAGCTCAAGAGGCAAAAGGAGAAAGAGCAACACATGCAAAACACTCCCACACACGGCCAACCCCCTGTCCAAGCCCCCCAAGGGGGTATTTATAGCCCCCACAAAGAAAACTAGCCGTTTGGGGGTAATTTGGGCGAAAACAGGAAAATCCCGGTCCGACCGACCCTCACAGGGCAACGGTCGGATTTTCGACCGTTGCACGGCCGGTCGCACCGCGCCACGGCCGGTCCGACCGCATGGCCGGTCACACCGCTCGTCGCCCGGTCCAACCGCCCAACTAAAACCAGCAGAAACCGAAAATCGCACGCTCTGGAAAAATCAAGCCGCTGGGGGCGGTTGCCGCTTCGTCCGTCGGCCGGCCGGGCAGATCGCCACGCCACGCCCACCAGACTGCTGCAGCAGCCAGACGCACCGCCGGTTGCACCAACCCCTGGCCGGTCGCACCGCCTTTCAACCGGTTGCACCGCCCGGCAAAAACCGAAAACTCAGCCGTTCTGGAGAAAAAGCACCGAAGCCCTAAGGTCGGTTGCACCACACGACAATTGGTCGCACCACTCGACAATTGGTCGCACCACTCGACAATTGGTCGCACCACTCAAAGATTGGTCGCACCACTCAAAGGTTGGTCACACCACTCAAAGGTTGGTCACACCGCTCAACCATTGGTCACACCACACGATGGGTGGTCGCACCACACAAAACTAGATTCTCGCGCAAACTCATTTCCAAAACTCCAAGCACTATTCTTTGAGCTTCTAGATGATCAACACATGATCATACACCCGTGCAAAACACATTTGCACCAATTTAGCTCATGCTCAAAGAATTCAACCGAATTACGAAAAACACATTTCGCAAATCAACACCGAACTTATGCGATCAATCCTCTAGCCATATAAGGATCAACACATGACCCCGACACTTTGCAAAACACATTTGCAAATGCCAACACATGCTCTAGGATCGAAACACATAACTTCAACGCTCATTTGCAAAACACATTTGCACAATCGCAACCAACTCCAAATGATGAAAACACATTTCGCCAACAACTCAAGAACTATTTGCAAAACGTATTTAAGCAAATCAAACTCGAGTTTATGAGATTAATCCCCCTAACCATGTGAAGGTCAACACAAGACCCGGTCAACTTGCCAACTCCCGTTGCAAGCCCCACTCACATGCTCTCGGGATTCCGGACTCATAAACCTCAGTTTATTCGCACAACGAACTTGCAAATAACACAATAAACACATTTCATGCTTGAGCACTACTCTTTGCAACACATGCAAAAGTCTAGCTCCAAGCAACCACACGGTTTTGAGAAAGATGTTTTGCGAACCAAAACGTGAAGCTTCAACTAATGCAACACATGCAGAAGTGAACTTCACGCAAAAGCCAACGCATTAGCTTATCCTATTTGCAACACATGCAAATCAAAGCATAATGTGAAAACCAAATGCATACGCTCTTCCTTTTTTTTTGCAACACATGCAAATCAGAGCATAAACCGAAACAACCAAGCATAAGCTTAACCCATTCGCAACACATGCCAAATGGTTAACCTATATGCGAAAAACAAATCAAATAAGATTTGAGCTTGAGTGAACGCGGAATTGAGATCACCAACACATGATGAAACTCAAGCGAAGAGGCAACCCCTCTTAATAGTACGGCGATAAAAGAACTAGACTCAAAGACTACAAAAGTCCTTAGCCTATCTAGTTATACCTTCGCCGCCGCGCAAGCAATCCCCTTTGGGGTCTTTATGATCATTACTTGATACTCCCCCGGGATATCCACTCGACTCCACTTCGGGATCCACTCTTGACGCCCATCAACTCACGATGCCGTCCTTGTCCCGTTCTCCTCATCTCATCCATCTTTGGACCTAACTCAATCACAACTCATAAAATAGTTAGTCCAAGATGCATGGTTGTCTCAATTATCTCTGGCACTCCAGTAACACATAATGGATGCCTTTAGATCAATTGAGCACAACCTAAATCAATTGAAATGATTTAATTGTGTCTTAAGTACAATAATGCAACTCATGCTTTATTATACTTAAGAACTATTCATTTGTCCTTAATTAATCACAAAACACCATCAACACATGATGAAGTATTCTTTAACGATTAACAAGACAAATGAACTCAATTTAAATTATCATTTAAATTGATTCTTCAAGTTAGAGTGTGAACTCCCCCTAAATATGTGCATCCATGTAATATATGGATTGGGAAACATGATGCACATTTTGTGGTTAATATAACGGGGATATTCATACTTTAACTTGACTCCAAAGTATGCAACTAATATTAAGATGAATATGCAAACATACCTTGGGTTTTCCATTTTTCAATGCGATGAGACTAAACAAAGATATTCTAAACAAACATGTTAGTCTCGATATAAGATTTGTCATTAAGAACAATATCGCATTAGGGGATAAACTTAATATTGGATTTGTCATTAACACAAGATTAGATTTGTCATTAACACCAAAACCATAACTAATGAAGGTTGAACTTACAGTAGTAAATGTGGAAACGAAAACGGAACGATCATTTATGGACCGTTTCTATTCCGTTTTGTCATATCCTGAAAATATAACAAAGTAAGAAATCTAATTTAAAATTTTTATTTTATTATTTTTGAGCTTCTCTAGATTTTCCTGGATTGTTTCCTAATTTCCTTGGTTTTCTTAATTATGCTTAAAAGGAGAAATCCTTGTTAATGCCAATTGAAGTAAGAAATAATGAGTAAGAATAAAACCCTATGTTAATAAAATAAGCAAAAGCTTCGAAAAATATTGAAAAATATCCAGGACACTATATAAATTTAAAATGCCATATGACATCTTGAATGGTGAACGGAAAGGCAACTGAATGAGAGTTGATAGTGAATAGCAACCAGTGTCAGATTTTAATAAAAATAATCCAAAGATTATTTCAACACGGAAATTTTGTAATTTTCTCTGAGAGGTCATATCTATCCATAGTAAAAATATCAAGATTTAATAAATTAGTTTGAAATATCTAAAAATTTGAAAATAGAAAGATTGAAAATCTAGAAATGACAAAGTCAAAATTTTTATGAATTAAATAAGAAAGATCTGAAAGACCATGTGAAGATCTATTCGTGTGTGTGATGAGTAATTGACTAGATTTGAGTTTGATTTGATTTGAAATTAAGTTTGATTTGAATTGGATTTTCGATTTGAAGCAATTTGAGTGTTGGTTGCTTTTTCCCGGTGCTACTGGCCTAGGGGCAGTAGCACCGGACCTTTGAGCAAAATTATTATTAATGATTTTGGAATAATCATTGAATATCTTTATGGGTATTACTATGTGAAAGGTTTTTCCTTGTCTTTGATGGTTACAGGGGTGACACTGCTAGATCATGGTGAGGCATAGGATGACTAGGACTAGGCGAGGCGCGTCGGAGGTCTAGACGGTGGGGAGATCGCCGGAAGATGATCGGAGATAGAATCTGGACAAGCCAAGAAGACAAGGAAAGGAGTTGATGCTAGCTAGATGCCGCGTGGATTAAGGAAGGCCGTCGGATTGCAGTCTAGTTGATAGGGTAGCGGGTCTAGGTAGCATGTTTTGAAAACCGTGCAAGAAAACTCGTGATGTGTGTGGGTTTTGGGTTAGCCCTTGCATGGCTATGTGAGTGGGTTTATCTTAGACCTTAGATGAGTGCTTTAGGGTTGAGGGACTCATCCATGGGAGGTAGGTGGCCCAAGGGTAGTATAAATAGAGGAGAGAGATAGCCTCCTCTTGAAGGTTGTAGAGGTTTTTGTGCTCCTTTGAAATTTGCCCACCTTGTTGTGAGGCTTTGTAAACCTCCTCCTTTCAGAAATGCAAATCTTTTCAATCATGCTTGAATTTACATTACGCATTTACTTTATATCTTAAATTCAGCAATTAAATTTCTGCAATTTACTTTCACGTAATTTACTTTCTTGCAATTTGGATTTGCCTCCCCTCCTTCTAAATGCTGATGATCTTAGATGTCTTGAGTGTGTTCATATGGTTTTATGTCTCTTTTGCACTCTAGGATAGACTAGAGATTAAGTTTTTTATCAAGTTGCATCTCTGTCCAGAACCTATTTTTTGTGGTCAGTTTTTGATTTTTAGAAAAATATAAAAAAATCATTTTGGAGTGATTCTTCTTGGAGAAGGTGCGGAACTCTCATATCCATCTGTGAAAAAATTTTGGAGTCCACTGGTCGCACCGTTTGGGCGCCATGAGGTAAAAATAGAGCCCCAAACTTTCTGCTTGAAGTTCCTGACAATCTATGATGTTGATTTTTTCTGATTTTTCTACATGGAGTTCTGAGGTGATATTTAGTAGAATGCTTCAGGACATATTTTCTCATAGAAAAAAAAATTCCAAAATTTTTAGAGTACCAGAAGTTCACCAACCACCTGCTCCATTGAGGACAATTTCTGGAAATTCTGCTTTTGCTTTTCTGAAAGTGACTTTTATGATTTGGCTCAATCTCCTTTCTAAAAGTAAGAGTTAAATTGATTCTTTTTGTTTTGGATACTTGACAACCAGGATTGTGACTTAAAAATCCCCACATATTCCATGGTTCTCATCCATGCATGCTAGGGGTACACATAGTTGTCAAGTTGTTCGGGTGTTTCACAATTTGTTTTGCGCGATCTTTTCGAGGTCTTAGTTGGAGTACCATTCACCCCCCTCTATTCACCATCTCGATCCTTCAATTGGTATCAAAGCCGGTTTTGCTCTTCCATAGATCTTAACCAGTCTCGAGAGCTATGGCGACGGATAAATATTCCACCAAGTCTCCCATCTTTTCTGGAATTGATTTTCCTTTTTAGAAGTCTCGGATGAAGTCATACATCATTGCCCAGGGTTTCCTGATATGGCAGAAGGTGAAACTCCTGTATGAGGTTCCTGCCGATGAGAACGTCACTGCCGGCAATTTGGCTGACGTTAAGGCAAATGCTAACGCAAGGAACATTCTCATACAGGGACTCAGCCACAGTGAGTATGATAGGATTGCTCACCTGCGATCCGCTCATAAGATTTGGGTGACCCTCGATGCTTATCATGAGGGCACTACCCAAATCAAGACCGTGAGGCAGGATCAGCACAAGCGTGAATATAACAAATTTGAACAACACGCTGGTGAGAGTCTTGACGAGTGTTTTGGTCGATTCACAAAGATTTTGAGCGACCTCCGAGCAGTCAGTTGCACATACACTGACTCAGATAATACTGGACATTTCTTGACCGCACTCGACCTTCGAGTTTGGGAAATAAAAGTGACCACCATCAAGGACACTACCGACTTGTCGACCTTAACTCTTGACAGGCTCTATTCCCAACTCAAGACTCATGAGATCGATGTCACCTCTCGCAAGACAAAATCTTAGTCGATGGCCTTGGTCACTGATCCCACTAGATCTTCTCTTGATTTTTCTACTGGATTTTCTCTCTCCGCCCTTTGTGAGTTAAACGATGACCAACTGGACAAATTTTTAGAAACTGAGCTTGCTCTTTTAGCTCGTAAATTCTCTCATGCATACAAAAGGGTGAGAGAGAGAGAGAGAGGAAAAGAGGTGACGTGGTCACCTGCTTCGAATGTGGTGGCCCCAACCATGTTCAAGCAAACTGTCCTAAGCTGGAGAAGGGTAAGAACGACTTCAGCGGTTCAAGCAAGAATGACTACATCGACAAGAATCGCAATAAGAAGACTCCAGCTCGCGAGCCGGTGCGTGAGAAGAAGTTCCGCAACTTCTCGAAGAACAAGAAGCTCTTCCACCGCGTCCTTGCCACCCTCGACGACATCAACCTCTCCGACATGGAGACGTGGAGTGACGAAGGCGAGGATGATCCGCAAGAGAAGTGTAGGTGTTTTGTGGAACCGGCAAGTAATTTTGTAAGTCAAGGGGCCGCGCACTCCCTCTCCTTGATGGTTGACTCAGAGAGCTCGAGATTTATACTGGTTCGGGCGGAACGTCCCTACTTCCAGTTCGCGGTGATGGCTGTATATTGCTCTGGGTGCGGCGGACCACGCCATGGTACAAGCGAGGGCTCGGGACAAGCCCCGAACGCTCGTCCGAGTGGGAACTGGCTTGGGAGCTTCGGAGTTTTCAAGCCTTGATCGAGTTCGGAGAAAAGGAAAAGGAAAAGAAAGAGCCCCCTCCCTCTCTCTCTCTTACTCCCCGCAGATCCTGCCCCTCCTTATATAGGCGGAGGAGGTAGGTTACACGGGACTCAGGAGAGAGGAGCGGCTGGGGCGCGCTATTCCCTGGAGATCCGGTCTGCGATCTTGAGGGCTGACAGGTTCCTGTTTATCTCATGATGGGTCGACAGGCTTAGCCAGCGGCACTTTGTCGGTAGCCTTAGCCAGCGGCGCTTCATTGGGAAGGCGCGCACCCGCCCCCTGTGCGCTTGTCAGAAGTTGACGTTGCGAGGGTGGCGCCTCTGGCGCTGCCTCGGGAAGGATCGCCCATCTCTGCACGGTTGTCTGGTTCAGGCGGCGGGTGACCAACTTTGAGGTCGATCGATGATGTGGCCGGAGTCGCTGAGGTGGAGCTCGCCGGGGCCCCGACCAGCGGCTAGGTCAAAGGCTGCGTGCATATCCGACCTGTGGCCCGGTCGGTGCTTTCGGAAGCCCCGACTGAGGCCAGGTCGGAGGCCGCAGGGGCGTCCGACCCGAGGCCAGGTCGGCGCGCTCCTGGAGGCCGCGGTGGAGGCTGAGGGCCCTTCATGACCCGATCGAGGCCTTCTGATCGGAGCTGGGCCTAAGATGGTCCATTTGGCGCTCTGGCCGATATTTAGGGATAATCTCATCTGTGAGGGACGGGACCTTGGTAATATCCTCTTCGTCGTTCTATGCCGCTGCCGATCTCATCGGGATGCCCATATGACTGAGAGAAATGCGATCTCGAAATGGATGTATATCTTGCTGTGGGGTACCCCTGGTATAAGTATTCGTCAAGAAGGAAGGCGGTGATGAGTTCTCCGGCATGTGCTTCATGGCAGATGCCAACGGCATCAGCGACACCGAGCTCTATAACAACTCGGATGAGGTACCCTCTTATGACCAGTTCAATGAAGCTTTTTGCAAACTAGAAAAATTTTAAATTTTATGCTAGAGTTAGAGCTAGGTGTACGAAGCTTGAGAAGGAAGTAGGTACCTTGACTCGGGAGTTAGCTTCTCTTAGATCTACTCCCTCCCAAGTCACTGATGATTGTGTGTTATGTGATGCTTTGCTTGTGGAGCTAGAGAATCTAAGAACTTTGTATGATAGTGTGCAAACTGAACTTGAAAGTCTTAGGTCGAAGAATGCTAGCACTTGTTTTGTTGATGTTTCTTCTTTGGATGTTAGTTTTCTTCATGTTCACTCTACTCCTTGCTTAAATTGCCCTAAGTTACTTGCTGAAATTGATGCCATAAGTGCTCACCTTAGGAAGTTTTCTTCTAGAAATGATGAACTTGAAATGTATGCTTCTAAGGACCCTGTCAGTTCATGTGAGTATTGTAAGCAACTAAAACTTGACAATGAAGCTTTAAAAATCAAGTGTGCTAAACTTGATAAGGACGCTAAACTTGATAAGGACTTACGAAGTAAGTCACAAAAGAGTTGCTTGCATTGTTCTGTGATTGAAGGGGATTTAGATGAAATCTAAGTCGAACTTAGAAAAAGTTAGAAGACCAAACCCATATGATTAGAGAAGCTCCTTGCGTTTCTTGTGAGGCCCTCAAGATTGAGGCAACCGTGCTAAGGAAGAAAAATGCACATGTTAGTGTTTCTTCTTCTCTTTCTGATTCTTCTTCTTCCTCTCATCCCTGTTCTTCATGCATCTCTCTCTTCTGAGAGTGCGAGTAGTTCATAAACACCCCGAGAAGTTTGTAGGAGGCAAAAAAAAGCTAAATCTCATTCTAGACCAATAAAAAATTAGCAGATTTAATCAAGGTCTAGGATTTGACTACTTGGAGCACGCTAAGACTCATCCACCTACCATTGTGCGTGGTTCCAAGAGTGAAGAGATTGTGGTAGCTTCTAGGGTGAGTACCACTGTGTTTAGGTCTGCTGGGGTTGCCACGGGACTTCTGAGCAGAATGGTGTTTCTCCTATCACTTCTGCCTCTAGCAAGGCGAAATATTCATGCACCTTATGTAAGGAGGATGGTCACCTAGTAGATTTCTGCTTCAGGCGCACCAAGATCACGAGGTGTGAGTGTGTTGCTTCTCTTAGGGGTATTCAGGGTCATCCCCAGACTCTGAGTGCTCCAAAGGCACACACTGCTTCCAGATAGGTTAGAGAGTCGCCAGTTTTTAGGCAACGTTCAGGACTCAGTTTTTATGTTGTTCAGTCGAGTTTAGTCCTAAAGTTGCTCGTGATCAGTCTTTCCGTCATCCTCTTGATATTCCTTATTTTTTCCATCGAGATAGATATCAACGGCGTGAGGTGTTTTCAGGTAGGAGATTTAGGCAGCTTCATTGGGATGGTCCAGCCTTTACACCACGGTGGGCCAAACCAGTGACAACTCCCAGATCTTCTACTAGAGTTGCTTATCTGATTTTATGAGAGTCGAGCGTCAGAGAGACACTAGAGTCCAGTCTTCTTTTTCTGTAGCTGGTACTTTGAGGCGTCGTGTGGTTCAGTATTGGGTTCCCAGGTCTTCACTATATCCTAGTACTGAGTTCTCTATCTCTTTTGGCTTGATTAGGTCAATCGGATGGGGAAGGGAGATATTTGGATTGTTGACTCCGATTGTTCTCGCCATATGACCGGAAACTCCCGTTGGTTCTCTTCTCTAGTCTGAGCCCCCGGTGATGAGTTGATTACTTTTAGGGATGCTTCTTCAGGTAGAGTCATTGCTAAAGGTACCGTTTGCATTAATGAAAATTTTATTCTTAAGGACGTTGCCTTAGTGATTAAGCTGCAATATAATTTGCTTTATGTTTCTTAGCTTATCGATGACTCTTTTGAGGTAAGCTTTAAGAGTAATGCTTATAGAATCCTTTTCATCAGGAGAGTTAGTTTGCGAGATTTCTAGATTTGGGAGAGTCTTTCGTGCTGATTTTTCTGTTTCTTCTGGAGAGTCTCTTCGATGTTTGATTGCTTTTGAGTCCCGTGATATCTCCTTCTTGCATAAGAGACTTGGTTACATTGGTTTTGATCATTTAACCAGAGTTAGCAGCAACGATCTTATTCGTGGTTTGCCCAAACTCAAGATGGTCAAAGACTTAGTTTACTCTCTCTGCCGACATGGCAAGATGGTTACTGCTTCTCATCCTCTAGTCACCGTAGTGATGACTGATGCACTAGGACAGCTTTTACATATGGACATTATTGATCTAGCTAGAGTGTAGTCAGCAGGAGGGAATATGGACATTATTGATGATTTTTCAAGGTATTCTTGGGTATTTTTCATTGCCTCAAAGGATGAGACTTTTTCTCACTTCAGAGGATTTGTTAGTAGGCTGTCTATTGAGCTCCTAGGTGCATCTTCAGGTAGTTTTGAACTATCATTGATTATGGTATTTAGTACTCTTCTTCTTGTCTATCTCTTAGAGCCTTTTCTGATGTAGACTTTGCCGGCTATAGGATAGATAGGAAGAGCACTTCTGGTACTTGCCAATTCATTGGTACTTCTCTTGTTTCTTGGTCATCTAGGAAGTAGTCCGGTGTTGCACAGTCTACCGCTGAAGGCGAGTATGTAGCTGCAGCTAGTTGCTGTAGCCAAGTGCTCTGGATGAGATCTACCTTGCGGGACTTTGTGTTAGAGATAGAAAGTGTTCCACTTTTCTGTGATAACACTTCTGCTATCTGCATTGTAAAGAATGCAGTGCAGCATTCCCAGACCAAGCACATTGATGTTAGATATCACTCCTTAGAGACCATGTGGAGAAAGGAGACATAGTACTTCAGTTTGTGGAGAGTGACCACCAGTTGGCCGAAATCTTTACCAAGCCTTTGGATAGCTCTGTTGCCTTGAGGATTAAGCTTGCAGTCGTGTGCCCTTACGCCTTCTGTGAGGGAGAGCTGATTTGTATATTATGTATTATATTTTATTTTAGTTTTTCCTTTCTTTTGTATTGCTCTGGGTGCTTATGGGTTTTATTCCTTAGAGTTATGAGTTCACATCATTTAGACTTTTGGCATGCTTTTGTATGGATCTCTCATCTTGTACTTTAGATTGATATCATGCTTAATTAGCTGTACTCTCTTCTCTCTAGGTTGAGTTCTCTCACAATCTTATAAGTCTAACAGGTGTTGGGCCCCCTGGGTAGATAGCTTCCCTATGTCAGTCATTGGGGAAGGTGAGAGCGAGTCTAAGCCATAGTGTTCTCTATTATCTTCTCTTTGCTCTATAGCTAACCAGTTTGCAGTTTGTTATCTTCTTCTCTCCATTTTGTGTTTCTGGTTTTTGATTGAGTTATTTTGGATCCATCAATTGATATCATTCTTGAGTTTAATCTTGCTAATAACTCAACTTGAACTAGATTTGTGCTTAAAATTGAATCACATGTTGAGGGAGAGTTTAAGAATCTGTCTCATGCATTGCATATAGACTTGATTTTCATTTTATGAGCTTTGTCTATTATGCAAATAATCCTTGTTCAATTTTATACATCATGCTATATTATAAAGAAAATTACTAAGCTTGCAAAAATTGAAAAATAAGTTTTAAAAGAAAAACTTAATAAAACATGTAAACGCAAACTTGATAAAACATGTTGCGTTTATTTGCTAAGTTTCTTCTCTAGGTGTATTTGCCATGATTTGTGAAATTCTGGAATTCTCTAGAGTCTCTATAGCAACATGGGTGAATTTTATTTGATCCATACTTGAGTCCTTCACTAGCTTAACAATCAAAATGCTAAAATAAAAATAAAGCAAAATTGAATCTTTTTGTGCGTACTAGACTCAACACCTCACATTCACAAGACGCTTCACATTGCACTTGAGATGAACTTGGAATGTGTTGTGTATGAGCAAGATTATTCTCTTAAGAGTTCTTCTTGAGATGATCGAACATGGTTTGAGTCAATTGCTGTAAAAATGAAAATATAAAAAAATATATATGGGTAAAGAATGTAAATAATGTCAAACATTTATACCCTGCTATGTCTTTCCAAGATTCAAAGAAAAATTTGCATACAATGAAAAAAATAATAAGCTCGAAGGACCTTATATGAACTTCTAGATTCCCCAAAGTGTTGAATAGATTGAACTCTAGATTTTCCATTTGATCCTTTGAATGGCTTTGCTTCTAGTTTTGAAACTAATGACAAGTGTTGCTCATATTCAATCTTGCTAAAAATGATTTGGTTTCAGTTAAATCTTACTAGCAAAATGTTTATTTGTACTTGGACATGCCTTAGCTTAGTTTATTTTTATCATAACTTAGCTTAGTGTCATAACTTATCTTGTTGGTCACTTAGATAATCTTCAAAACTTTCTTAGGCTGCATTACTTGCATAAAAACAACAAAAAAATGGGAGAAAAGAAAATGCCATCTTGATGCCTATATTGCCAAAAGGGGGAGAAATCGTAGAAAATGCATCATTTTACATCTTGATTCATCTTAATTCTTATTATCTTTGTAAATCTTTGCTATCTTTCATATATCATAAGTATTTCTAGTTGTCAACTTGGTCATATTTTTGCTTTCTATTTCTTTAATCAAGTTTGGTTTTGCATTCAAATTGCCTTCTTCTCTCTTATTCAAACTCAAAACTTATGCCTTTTCATATGTTTGTCAATATATTCATCACGGGGGATATTGAAAGACCATGTGGAGGTCTATCTGTGTGTGTGATGAGTAATTGACTAGATTTGAGCATGGTTTGATTTGAAATTTAGTTTGATTTGAATTGGATTTTCGATTTAAAGCAATTTGAGTGTTGGTTGCTTTTCCCAATGCTACCGCCCTGGACCTTTGAGTGAAATTATGATTAATAATTTTGGGATAATCATTGAATATCTTTGTTGGCGTTGCTATGTGAAAGGTTTTTTCCTTGTCTTTGATGATTGCAGGGCGATGCTGTTAGATCATGGTGAGGTGGAGGATGACTGGGATTAGGCGAGGAGCGTCGGAGGTCCAGACAGTTGGGAGATTACCGGAAGATGATCAGAGACAGAGTTCGGGCAAGCTAAGAAGACAAGGAAATGAGGAGATGCTAGCTAGACGCCGCGTGGATCAAAGAAAGCCGTCGAATTGTGGTCTAGTTGATAGCGTAGTGAGTCAAGGTAGCTAGCTAGACGCTGTGTGGATCAAGGAAGGCCGTCGAATTGCGGTCTAGTTGATAGCGTAGCGGATCAAGATAGCATGCTTTGAAAACCGTGTAAGAAAACCCGTGATGTGTGTGGGTTTTGGGTTAGCCCTTGCATGGCTGTGTGAGTGGGTTTATCATAGCTCTTAGATGAGTGTTCTAGGGTTGAGGGACTCATCTGAGGGTGGTAGGTGGCCTAAGAGTAGTATAAATAAAGAGGGAGGGGTAGCCTCCACCTCTTGAAGATTGTAAGGTTTTTGTATTTTTTTGAGCTTTGCCCACCTTGTTGTGAGGCTTTGTAAACCTTCTCCTTTCAAAAATGCAAATCTTTTCATTCATGCTTGAATTTACATTACGCATTTACTTTATGTCTTAAATTCAGCATTTAAATTTCTGGAATTTACTTTCACGCAATTTACTTTCTTACAATTTGGATTTGCCTCCCCTCCTTCTAAATGCTGCTGATCTTGGATATCTTAAGTATGTTCATATGATTTTATGTCTCTTTGCACTCTAGGATAGACTAGAGATCAAGTTTTCTATCAAGTTGCATCTCTGTCCAGAACTTGTTTTTATGCAGTAGTCAGCTTTTGATTTTTAGAAAAATATAGAAAAACCATTTTTGAGTGATTCTTGTTGGAGAAGGTGTGAAACTCTTATATCCATCTGTGAAAAAATTTTGGAGTCCATTGGTCGCACCGTTTGGGCGCCATGAGGTGAAAATTGAGCCCCAAACTTTCTACTCGAAGTTCCTGATTGTCTACGATGTTGTAAAATTCATAAAAATATAAGGAAAGCTAAAATTGAATAAAAATGTAATAAATATATAATGAAGGTATGTGAAAATATGAAAAAAAAATCCAGTATGATCTCTCCTAAATATGGAAAAAATTTGATATAGAAGTTGTGGCCACCCAAAGTATAACGATATACTCTCCCAAGAAAAACAATTATGCATACTCTTGTGTAAAAGGAGTTTTATTCAATAAAAAATCGATGATGAATGTCAAAGAAAAGAAGAAGCCAGCATACAAAATACATGAAGAATAAGATGCAATATGTACACGGCCTTTTCGCATCCTCTGTCACCTACTTAAGAGCTCAACCTTCAATTCTATTGTCCAAAGTGGTTACATTCTGTCGTAAACTCGTAAGTATCCATCAAACATCAATTCAGGTGCTTAAATTTCAACACGCGCTCCCTCCCTCCCTCTAACACAGCAATAAAACAATTTCTAAACATACATACAACTGGGAGTATTGGACATACATTGCATGGTGTATCACTGTTTCGGAAACATTGTTGGCTTGGGGCCTAAAGCGAGAGCGAAGCTGAATAATATCACTTCTATCGTCGGAAAAGTAAAATCACTTCTGCTAGGCCATGATAGCAACATGGAAGTTTGGCTTATTTAGCCCTTTTTTATAATTTCTTTTTTCATGCTTGGCCTTTATTTAAACGAAATTATAAACCTAGTTTTTACTATTAGAGTAGCAGCAAATGACACATATCATATGTCACGTTTTCTACTGTAACTTATTATATGCCACCATACAAGACTTGTCATGATAGAAGAACACAACAGGTGACACTTGTTGTTTCTTTTATGGTGAGATTGTTAGATTTTCAATATTATTCGGATAAAAACTAAAAATGCAAAGCAAAAAATGTACGAGAGTAGGCGCTACCGCACTAGGCTTAATGTATAAGCCAAAAGACCTTTGTAGAGCACTCGCTCTTTTCTCTCTTCCCCAGGCTGCGTGTTCGTCCTCCCTCTTTTCCTCAAGGCGCTCGTCGTCTCCCCTCCTCCTCCTCCGCCCTGAAGGATGGACGCCTCAGCAGATTGAGGAGGTTCGGTTTCCTCTTCCCTGCTCCGTCGAGCTTTAACCCTCGCGGATTATTTTTTTCTCGATTCTTTGCAATCTAGTCGTGCTACTGAGGGCTAGGGTTTTAGAATTCTGTTGTTTGGCTCCGTTCCTCTGTTCCAGTTCCTTTGGCCCAAGTTATACATGAGGGACGCATCGAATTTTCGCCTTTACGTTGTTGATGCTCGTGTGTTCTGTGGGAATTATAGACGAAATACGGTTAGTAACATGTTGTAGTTCACCAAATAGCGGCGATGCTTAGTTTGCTTCTTAATATGCTCTTGTGTACATTGATAGGGAGTTTGACTAGTATTTAGGGCATTTGCGCCTGGGCGATAGGTCGATTGTGATTGCGGGATGTTTAGAGTTGTTGTCTTCAGAATCTTGGCTAGCAATTCAATGTGAACTGTGTTCTTGTGGAAGTTCTGATGGTCTAGTTGTCATGTTTCTTTGCTATTGTCATATCATATCCTTCACCCGATTAATGCCTAAATTTCTTTTTCTTTTTTTAAAGTTTTGTGTCCCTAGTTACTTTACATGAACTAAAGTTTTGTGCCCAATTTTTTTACATTAGCTGTGATGGAGATGTGTATAGCTTTTTTACTTGTGTTTTCTTGATTGGTTCTTCATCATGATCAGTTGGTTGTATTATTATTTTTTCTTCAGCCTTCTGCTTTACTGTTCTCTGATTGACTATTTGTGGTACTAAATCTCAGAAGTTTCTAGTTGAATAGTTAGGGTTGAAGTCTAATTCTTTTTAGTCTGGACAGTGTCTGAAGAATCAGGTTTTAGGGTTTGTTACCTTCTTTTATGATTACATCCTGTGATTGTTCTATTTTCTAAATATTTTTCTTCAAATTTTAGTGATTGAGCTTAGCTCTTGATCTTTACTGATTAAGTTTTGCTCATGTATCTTTTGCTATGGCTTATTTTTGTTTTAAATCTGGAAAGTATTCTGGAATGGATTTCAGGTCATTAACTACCATTTGGAGATATATCCATGAGCAGAACATTGTGTTCTCACTATCCTATGCTAATCCATATAGTTCTAGCCATGCAAATGTTATTCACAAATTATTTTCAAATTGAATCTTCTAGAGTTCTCCTTCTTGCTCAGCAAAGTTTGTGGTGCCATCGCAATGTCATATTTGGTCTCTAATTCAACCCTCCGGCTCTGAACCTCACTTCATGGAGTAACATTTTGTTTTGGAACTCACAAACTCTGTTGGATTTGAAATGGATTGTGGAGATGAAACTCCACCAGGTATATGAACCTGAGTATCTGACAAACTCCTAAGGGTACAACACCTCCTGGAATGTTAACTTAGAACTCACAATCAACCATATTCTTCTTTTCTGCCTAATATTTTAGTTTGTTTTTGACAAAAAAGCAGGGATCCCAGCTCCGTACCTAGAATTTGTTCGTTTAAACAAAACTAGTAGCTATCAATCTGCACAGTTGCCATAGGGTTAATAAGTGAACAATAGGCAGTGTTGCTCGGACACCCAACAACAAGAACAACAACAAAGCCTTTTAGTCCTAAGCAAGTTGGGGTAGGCTAGAATTGAAACCCAAAACGATCCGCTAACAAAGGGAGGAAGAGAGAGATGAGGAAGTAGAACAAAGCCTAAAACTATACCAAAACGTGGCAAAAAGCCTAATCAAGGTTCAAGCACGTGGATAGCTGCTTTCCACGCACTTCTATCCAAAGCCAACTCTTTCAATATATTCCATCCTTTTAAATCCTTTTTGATTGCCTTCTCCCAAGTCAAGTTTGGCCGGCCCCTACCTCTCTTCACATTATTATCGCGTCTTATGATGCCTCTATGCACTGGTGCCTCCGGAGGTCTCCGTTGTACATGTCCAAACCATCTCAACCGGTGTTGTACAAGTTTTTCTTCAATTGGAGCTATCCCTAGTCGATCACGTATCTCGTGGTTTCGAACTCGGTCCAATCTTGTATGACCACAAATCCAACGCAGCATATGCATCTCTTGCTCGGACACCCATGCCCAAAAAAATTTACCCAATCGGACACCTTAAATCTGACTCGGATTCCGACACATGTCACTGATTCCGAGTAGCTTTTCTGTGTCCTTTTTTTTTGGTTGCCGAATCGGACACCTGAATCCGAGTTGGATTCTGACTCCTATGTCCGTGTCCAAGTAACACTGACAATAGGAAAACAGAGGGAATAGGAGAAACGAAGATGAGTCTGTATATATTAGCTTTTCTAATAAACCACGTAAAGGAGTTAAGACCCATACCATATGACACGAGCTCTGTATCTTGATCATACCATATGACACAAGCTCTGTAACTTGATCATTCTATAGAATTGGTGCAGCTGCTGTCCCAAGCGCATTATAAGGAGTTTATCTATTTTGATTGACCATGAGTATCTCTACGTAACTAGGTATAGTTTGAGACAAAGAACTTCTGTGGGAGGTTTCTTAGTTTTCTGTTTTTTTCCTCTTTTTATGCAAATCGTATCTGCCAATACACTAGAATAAAATGGTATCCCTTGCTTTATTTAGTCTGGAAGATGTAAACGTTCTGTCATAGTTCATTGGTTTCCATTCAGGAAAATATAATTCATTAGTTTTTTATGTTTCGCTGATCGCTTACACCTGAACTGAAGCATTGATCTGTAAACCAAGTTTAAGGGGGTAGATAGCTAAAAAAATCTCCACTAGGACAGTGGAGACTGTAATCTCAACCAGTTCTCTGTTTGCTATACTATACAGTGATGAACATTCCATTGTCTAGTAAAGTTACATGGCGAATTTCAACTGTTGCGTTGGTAGCTTTATGAATTGGCAAGATAAAGAAAAAGAGAAAAGTCAAGGTGAAGTTGCAGCTAGAAGTTCCTAGCTCCTATTGTTTTCCACAAAAGAAGAGGATGCCTCATTGTCATAGTCATATCATGGCGCTTCTCCTGAATAGCACTAGGAAGCTTTGATGAACATGTGATTTCTCTTTCCAGCTTTTTCACAAAATTCAATCTTGCTTAATACGCCAATTCCTCTTTATCAACTTACTCTTATAACAGTTTTATGATTTTATCTTTTAAAAACAGTTGATCATATGTATTGTATGTGTCCCTATTTCTCTGAACAACTTTTCGACTTCATATCTGCAAGAATCATCACACATTTTTCTACATATCAGTCTAGTTGAGTGTTTCTGTATTTTCTGTAAGCTTGCACTTACAGATATCTTAATGTTTTCTTTATTTCATCTGTACTCTTATATGCTCTCTGAAATTCACGTGTCTTCATTTATTTTTGATAATGTTGTCCTTTTCAATGGTTATTTTCAATACTTCAACCTCAAGTTAGTTTTTGTACTCTGTAACCTTGTAATGATTGATATCTTTGTTTAATACCAATGTTTAAATAGATTCTTCCATATGCTAATGTTTAAATAGATTCTTCCATATGCAATTTGCTTTCTATTTGTCCCACCAAGTCTTTCCATAGAACCCATCAATTTGTCTTTTCTGAAATACTTAGTTTCCAATCTTTTACTTTAGAGCTTGTCCAAATTTAGTTTAGTTCCTTTATACAACTTGTACTTAGAAATGACCTTGTTTCTTCACTTGTAGCTATTGGCTATTAGTCTATTTCCTTTCCCCCCAAAAAATTGAAATGTTTCCAAATCATACTTGGTATCTTTGTTTTGATGTATGATGAAAATGAACTCCAGTATCTTTCCTTAATTTTTATTTTTTAATTGTGTAATGTATGACCATCAATTTTCTGACACAACCTTATGGACCCAAATGTGTATGGTTCTAACTTTGTTATCTGATTGTTTTTTTTTTTAATGTTTGGCCCCTTGTGGTTGCTTATTGATCTATCCATTTGATTTTCACTGTTGTGCTGATTAGTTTTTTTCAACATATCACTACATTAGATGAAGCTTCGTCTAGAATGAAGCATATCCATCTTATTTTATTTAGGTTGTCTCACAAAAAAGATATTAGTTGGTTTTCAGTTTATGTATGTATCTTTATCTTTTTAGATCAAACCATGACTCAAACTTGTGAATTTAGGAATTGTTCCCCACACTCACTGTCCTATTATGGTATTACCCCACTAATTGTCACAGTAGTTCTAGTTGAGCAACTGTTGCAGAAGCTTGGAGTATGATTTCAGTCTGCTCTTTCATTGTAATCTGTATCTTGGTGATTGATGTATTAAAATAACTTACCGAACTAACAGTATACTTGTCTAAAATTGAATCAATTTTATAATTTTAGACAGCATTTATGTCTTGGTGACATTCTTTTTTCTTTATTAATGATTTCTAAATAGGGGCTGCAATGTTCACTTGTAAAATTTTCTTCCTCTATTCCTCTGTTAAAATGTTGGCTGGATTCATCTCCACTTTTCTGCCATGCAATAAAGCTTTTAGCTTGTAACATGCACAGCAAAGTGCAACTGTGCAACATTTCCATGTGCAGTGCTCTGTGATTTGAATTGCTAGTGCCATTGACATTCTGAACTTGCAAACAACAGTTCTGTGTTACAACTAGATATTCATCTTTTCGTTTTGAGGTATTGTTATTCATGATCCATCTTTTGCTGCAATTATATAGATAGAAGTAGAATGATGCTGCATATCAAATTTAAGCTTTTAACAGTTTCCACTTTTTTCAGTACCAAGCTGTGTTGCTAATCTTGATGATGCATCAGTTGCAGGAGGATGAAACAAGTCAACAAATGCATGTTAAAGGATCAAGAAGGGCTAGCTGTACACAAACTTAAACCACATGCTGGTAAGTTTCCTCATGATTCATGAACTTGAATGCACAAACCAGTTATCAAATGCATATCAGTGTATAGGGATGAAAACGGAAATGGAATTTCCGACCGTTCTGGAGAAAAACGGAAACGGAAAATATCGGTACGGAAACGAAAATGGAAATTTTTGTTAGAAACAGAAATGGGAGAGCCATTTCCATCGGAAACGGAAACGGAATCGAAAATTCTATAAGTGAAACCAGAAATTCCGTTGGAAACTTGGCCTACTTAGCCCCAAAAGGAGAATAGAGAATTTACATTTATTTTCGAATTAAAATAATTTCAGAAATACAAATGGCTTTATAGAAAATATTAAATAGAGTTCAAAAATTCTGAAAAAATTCTCAAAAATACTTTGAAACATTTTGAACCTTGGAAAATTATTTCTAGCATAATTTTGGCTTCATTTTTCATGAATAAATTAATTATATAAATCTGAAAATAGAAAAATGGCATTTATAAACTCCAGAAAATCCAGGATAAACCTCAGAAAATCATAAATGAACATTGAACAATAATATGCAAATTTTAGGGCATTACATCTTTATAGTTGGAGAAGCAAGAGGATGTTGATGATAATGATATGGAGGACATGATGGTCTAATCTGGGGGACAAATAGCAAGCCTTCAACTGACAAACTTGAGAAAAAAACTTTATAGTGATACCAGTGAACATAACATTGTTCTTGTATATATCTTTGAAGTGGAATGAGTTACATTGTTTTTGTGGTCATATTTATTGTGATCATGCACTACATTCTTGTGAAATTTTTCACTTTCGTTTCCGTATCTGCTCCGTTCTATTCCACATCCGTTTCCGTCACTATCCGTTTTCGAGGTTTCCGATTTCATTTCCATTACGGTAAAAGATGTGGAAATGGAAACGGAACAACCGTTTACCGACCGTTTCTATTCCGTTTTCATCCCTATCAGTGTAGCAGCCATGGAAAATTGATGTCTTATATTAAGTCATTGTTAGGTATGTACATGTTAACTGATGTGAGGCCTCAACAATTCCCACTTGCATGGCTAAAGGCGCCTGTGTTAGTCTAACATCTTTTGTAAGGGACAACACTATACATTAGCCTAGATCCACTGCTCTTAGGCTTGCGGAGTAATTTACATGATTTACATACAAATCTCTTTGGCACCTGATCAAAATCACTAACACCAGCACACCTAGTATGCTGCCACACATGGCAAGTGTCACAAGATAGCATCCTCTCACCATCATCATCCTTGGCTCCACAGGAGCAATTAACCGTCCATTTGTCAGTACCCCTCTCCATCCGGTAAATTGCAACCCTGCGTTCACCTCCAACACACCTGCCTTGGATGCGAACAGTCCCATTTGCTCCGAACAAGAGCTTGATTTGAGTTGTCTCACATGCAGTTGCACAATCAAGAAGCTGGTTGGCTACAAAGGTCTGGAACATTAGATAGATGTCTCGGAAAGTTCTGGTGGCCTCCATCTTCAGATCAGCAACAGTTGCTATCTGTGGAAGTGTTATGAGCTCTGCTGGGGCACAAGGTGGATCACCAACGTGGTCCAACAGCTCCACTTGGCACCAAATGTGCAACATGGATGGGTTTTGAGGCAAGAAATCCTCTTCCTGGTCATAATGCTTGATGAATTGCTTGCAGTCCAAAAGGGTCGTCGCAGATCTCTTGGCATGCTCATGAACTTCTGGCTTATAAGGATGCGTTGTATGTGGGTAGAGGAGTGCATCATACAAGAACTTAATGTCACGGAGAAGATGATCTCGGGTCAGCATGCATACATTCTTTGGTAGCGAGATGGTTTCATTCGTAAGCCTGCAGGGAAAAACTAGTTAAGAGACTTGAGTTCTGATTCTAATACAAGAACTTGGATAGCATGCCAATCAACCAGATATGTGAGCCACAAACCTGTATTCTATTGTGTTGGTCTCACTGTTGCACCGAACGGCAACAACCATCCCATCATTGGTTCTTGTACCACCAATAATCTTCAGGCAGTAGTCGACCAGCTGTGGTGAACCAATTGGGTGGGCTGTAACCGCTTTTAGGGTTCGCATAGCTACCCACCTATCCGCAGCACGGAGAATTTTCAGAGCAATGTCCGTTGCTCGCATTATTTCCTCATCAGTCCATTTCCCCTCTTGAAAATGGACATCATAGGGTAGTTCCATTTTGTGCATTGGCACAGGGTGTTTATGCACACTTCTGCTGGTGGCAAGCCCCAGCATATACAGGAACAGGTCACGAAGTGTGATGAGAGGGCACTTTGAGAGGGATTGATAGAATGCAATGGTATCCTGCAACTGGTTTCGACAGGACCGGGAGTGGGGGAAGAAGTGAGACAGTGGCACTGAGGAAATGTTGTCTATGGCTTTGCAGTAGGCTTCGGGTGTGATTCCAAAACTCGCACTGCCGAGTTTGAATCCCCACTGACCATACCAAGAACAGCTAGTAGCGACAGCATGTAGGATCCGGCAGTCAACACCATACTTCTTTGAGACATCCATCACTGAGACCTTTCTGCAATTTATCAAGTATTTATACATGTTAGTATCATTTCCCAACAAATTAGGAAAAATGCTGATGGTTAATAGGCCTGCTTATGTTTTTTTAAGCATGTACGAGTGCAGTTGTATTTGTCTTTATAATTCATCACGTAGCAAATTCATTTGCCTTTTAAGATACATTATGCAATTCATTACCTAACTCTGAGGTATGTGCAGAGCCGATCCCAAAAGTCCATCAGTTGGTATCCTGTCATGAGACTGGAGCCACCCTCACGGCCGTTGATCCGGACGAGGTGGCCAAATCCATTTTCATGAACTATGCCGTGCAGCAAATGCCGCGGATTCTCCAACTGCACATAGTCCCAATCTTCCGGATCATCGTGGGAGAACCCATGGTTGCACGATGGACACCTGATCATTCCATAACAAAGATTGAACTTTAACATCTGAAGATATCATATGGTGTATCAATTCGTAGTGCTCTTTTTTACTTTTCAAGTATTGATGTTAATTGTTACTCCCTTTGGTCACAAATAGTTGTCGTTTTGAATATAAGTACAAACTTTTAAAGCCTTAACTATCAATATATTTAAATTGAATATATGAAAATCATATACGTAGATTTGTCTCGAAAAGTACTTTCATAACATATAATTTTATCAGGTTTTATAAATATATTTTAATAGAAATTAGTGGTCAAAATTGTAATTTGGAGACTGTTGATGTCTAAAACAACTATTTGTGACCGGAGGGAGTAGTATTATTCTGTAATTATGTTGCAGGTATGTAAAATTATAGATGCTGATAGGTAGATTAGCCAACCTTGTTTCGTACAATTCCACCATCAGCCCACAACGCCGGCAGGTTTTGCAGTTGGGCATGTCCTCATTCCGAATTATGAAGTGGTACTTCTTTGCACAAACAGGGTGCCTGCTCCAGCCTGTCGTCAAGAGTTTAACAAGGCGATGACATAAATTTGCGTCCTAAATTGTGATTCTCCCGCTACAGCAACCAGCTTAATTGATAATGCAAATTTAGGCCAAGAACGTGAAATTTTGCTATCTTGAAAGCGCATTATAACTTGTAGCTCAATTCAGATTCAATTCATCAGGCCAATTAATGAATTAACTGTTAGTTTCAGGCAGTGATAAATGCAATTGGGAATAAGCTGGTCCAGATTTACTTTTTCTCTAGCATTCTCCAGAATCCATTTTTTCCCTTTTTTACCCCTTCTTTCCAGAATATTTTCTCTCCAAAAACATCCATGATTCGTCATAATCAAATGCATTTCACTGTGTTCAGTCAGAAGTATTCAAAGCTTACTCTGGTCATAGTATATGTACAGTCTTTCAAAAGTAATAAAATCAAATCCAGTTTGAGTATTTCTATGAGTTTGCAACCTCCCAAAATAAGGGAAAGTTCACACAGCCAAGGCCCTCCATCATGAATCTCAAACAGAAAAAGGAGACAGAAGTAAATAGTCTACAACAATTCCTATTCTCCGTGTACAAAGCCAGACTACCCAAACACACCTCACACCACACTACCCTCGTCAAAAAACGAACCCAACCCCGCCGGACTGGCTGGCTAACTCACCGGCGACGGTGCAGTGCTCGCAGTAGACGCGCCTGGCCCTGAGCACGTCCTCCTCCACCACCTCCATCACCGCCACCTCGCCCTCCTCCCCAACCCGGAACCCCACCTGCCACGCGGCCCCGGGGGCGCCCTCCTGCTCCGCTGCCGCCGGCACCGCGCACCGCGCCAGGAACCCCCGCACGTTGGCCTGGAACGCACCGCCGAGCCTCCCATCCTCGCTGCCGGGGAAGTCCCGCATGTCGAGGAGGCACGGCTCCGCCGTCACCCGCGCCCGTCGAGCCCGCTTCGGCGGTCGCCCGTGCACCGCCATCGACGTTGTCGGTTGGTTGAGGAGGCAGGGATCCGGGTGGCTCGGCGCGCGCGCGGCGGAGGGAGGCGGTCAGATTGGATCGGTTGGGAAAAAATTTCAAATCGGCGGCGGTTGAGATTTGAAACGCGCGCTGATTTGAAATTGTTTGGATCTCGGCGGAGAAAATTTTGCCGTGTCGGGTTTTGGATTTTGGATCCGTGCGTGGTCTCACTCTGTTTTGTTGTGTATTTATAGTTGAGGTGGCTTAGGTCGGTTTGGGAGGCGGAATGACGGGTTTGCCCCTCGGAGAATTCAGAGAGTCGAGTGCGAACACGTCAGCAGCCGTGGACAAAGCGGGTCTGGGTGGGACGTTCCACCAAATTTCGGGCGCGTGGTGGGACCCGCTGAGGCGGTTTGCAACTTTCCGTGTTAGCTTAGCATCTGGCGTATTTTTGGTAGGGCTAGATGGCCCGTTCGAATTAGACTTGTTTCGACTGGTGCGAGCGGGATACATAAAAAATAGAAAGGAAGCAAACAATATAAAACTAAAAAGTATATTTATGTCATTGAAAATTTTGAGTCATTAAAAAAATTTATATATGTCATTACTCTCTTAAATAAACCTAGTAGCAGTGAATAATACTTTCTTCACTTTTCTAACTTTTACCCACCCCTTCTCATATTGCTCCTCCACATGTACAAAGTCACTAACAAAAATAAGAAATACTATATAACAAACAAATCAACTACTAAAAATGTAATATTTATCCCAACAACCTTCCTTCCCTCTTTTTATTGTGTACGGTGGAGGTGCAATGTAAAAAGGTGGTGAAGCCAAGTATATGGTGTAAATTAAGGTCGACAGCGAGAGACATGGTGTAAGTTGAGATGGAGCTCAACCAGCACTATGACCGAGCCAAGAGCATGTCGCAAGGTAAGTCCAGCTACAATATCTTAACATACTAGGTAATATTATTTTCATATGTAGAAAAGTACAGGTATTCAGCTAGTTCAAAACAAAGAGCGTGGGTTCAAACAGAGAACAGAATAAAACAAATACGAATTAACATTGAGTGAACAAATCGGCCAATACGTTTAGGAATAAGATCATACAAGCAGGGAAAAAGGGAATTTTAAATTAGGTATATGTAGGCTATGTACAAGTTTGGAGCCCTGTCAATTCCGTATACATATAGAACTTGTATTGCTCTATACAAGATTCATGTGGTGGGTCAGAGGTACAAAGAGTTTTGGACTGGACGGAGTATTTGAAAAACGGGTTTAAATCGAGGTTGAATTAAAACTACAAGAAAATATTTTATATTATTTCATCTTGCTGGAAATAGTGCAATAGTCAATTTTGCATTGAGATGAATACTATTGCTAAATCCGGATTATGGCCGAAAGAACCGTTGCAGCCTTGATGCTTGAGATGAGAGGTGCTTAATTGGCCGAAAGCATTAAAAGAGATGCTTCTATGTTTTTTTAAAAAATTATATAAATATTAAAATATAAATAAATAATAGATAGTGATTATTTATTTTTTTATTGGCTTCAAAATTTTATATAAATTATATTAAGAGGAGAGGCATAGAAACACCTCTCCATCATTAATCAAGTAGGTGGAGGATTTGCTGCAGGGAGTAACAACTTGGGCCTGTATCAGGCCGAATATGGTGTTTAGGTTTCGACTCCTGTGGACTGATTCAGTGACACCAGGCTCGACTCTAGTGATGGGCTTGGCTCTTTTAATCCAAGGAATTTTCTTTTTGAAGGGATGTAAATGGTTTACAAAACCTCCAAAAACCGCGGTTTTCGATTTTACCGCTCCGGTTTGAGATCAAAAACCGCTTGGTAAACCGTTCTAATTAAAAAAAATTAAAAATTTTGAAAAACCGAGCGGGATGTAAATTAAACGGAGAACATTCAATTGATTGGGTTGGTTTTTCATGAAAACCGAGTGGTTTTTCGCGAAAACCGAGCGGCTTTTCGCGAAAAACCGTGATTTTCAATTTTTTTTTTAATTTTCAACTCTTCGGTTTTTGACAGTTTTGAGCGGTTTTTGCGAAAACCGTATCGCGAAAACCAAACTGGTTTTCGCGGTACGGTTTTGTTAACCCTGGATGTAAGTAAGTGCAATCGAGAATCAACATTTAGAGTGCAATTGTTCATCACTTTTGGTTTTAGGTACAAAACTAATTAACATGGGAAACCCGGAGAGAAAACAAGCTACTTGATGATGTAGCATTTTTTTAAAATTTGAAATTCAAATAAAAAATGTTAGATACCAAAAAAATATATGTTTGGTGTGAATAGCAACATTTGTCTTTTTTTCTTTGATTTAACATGTGTCACAATTTTCTGAATTTTGTGGAGCTTGCAATTTTATAAATAGGCAGTGTACATTGAGAAGCACATCATTTTCTGTCGGAATTATTTTTGTTGGTTTGGCGCTAGAACTTAACTGATAGTGATAGCATGATTGCGCTTTATATATCCCCCCTCTATTATTTTGACACCTCAACACAATTCTTTTCCTTCTATCAGTTTTGATAGCTCAAGAAGCAATTTAAGGTTTCCGTTATAATGGAATCGTTCTCCACCTCAGATTTCCTTCTCCAAGGTTCATAGTGAACCTTTTATAGAATATGGTTACAATTTTTTAGTATCTATGCATGCATCATACTAAACAAACATAGAACTTACACGTACACTCGGACGGACTAAGCGTAGACGAGATTATGGATTATCCGAGGTTTGACATTTTATACATATGCTTAGAAAACAAACATATATAGTAGTCACACATGCACTGAAACGATACTGCTACCACCCATCTGAAAGGGAGCTTGAAGTGGTTTGGATGCTTAAGAGATGGTGAATTTTTTTTTTCCTATTGACTAAATTTGAAATTCTTAGGGTCTATTTGTTTTTGTTTTGGATTCTTTAAAAGTTGATTCTAGATTATGGTTGTAGAGAAACTGATTCTCTAAAAACTAAGCACATATGAAGTAGATTATGGATTCTAGCATATATGGGTGAGCTAGATTGTGAGAATCATTCCTAGAATCAGACTGTTTGTTTTTTATTCTGCTTTTAGGGCTAAAATCCAGAACCAAAAGTAAAAACAAACAGACCCTTACCTTTTTATTGTTCCAACCTATTTGCCTAAAATTTCTAGTGTAGCCAAACAACTCCTACACATATATAAAGTTTTTCAAACGTACACGTCTACTGATTTAGGAATTGAAAGTAGGCTAGAGTCTAGCTTCTACTTGAACCCGCATAAAGATTCAAGCAATCAACTCATAGTAACCCTTCTCCTCTCTGGATAGGTAGACTCCAAATTGTCACAGCCCTCTTTGTGTCTTCTACAAGCTCTCTTTAGAAGGTTACCAAGGGCATGCCTTAATGCCATCCAGGAATCCACAAGCTTTCTCTAACTATAGTAAACACTGATGGGTGTGCCATGACATCCCCATTTGTTTCTGAGCATGCCTTAGCCTCTCTAGCCTCCCTTCGCCGTCGGTTGTAGGATCAAGGATACCGACTAGAGGGGGGGTGAATAGGAGGTTTTTAAATTTTCTATCACTAAAATCAAATTTAATGATTACTAAGCCCGAATGACAATTTTGGCACTTTTAATACCTAACAATTCTAGTGATCACCAAATAATGTCTCTACTCAAGTATATCAATAGCTAAACAAGTATTGCACAAAGATGATCAATTTGCTAGAATTAATGTAAGAGTGAAAACAACGTAAACCACAAACGATGAACACGTGGATTTTATCCCGTGGTCTCGAAGACTTGCCGGTCTCCCCTACTCCACGTTGAGGTGGCTTGAATCTCTTCAAGCCGGCTCCACTCGCTTGAGCCTTCCTCGATCACTCGTGGTAGCTCTTCCCCGCTCCGAGTAGGCGAGCTCCTTGCCTTCACAACCGTCCGGGCCTTCACACAAGCTTCTTTGTGAAGATCACCAGGACTTCACGCCTCCAAGCCATCTAGGAGGCGGCAACCTCCAAGAGTAATAAACTTGACGCAAGCTTGAGACTCTAGAGTGCTTCAATATGGCTCAACTAATGCAATGCACTCAATTTCCTCTCCAAGAACTCAAGAATCAAAAATTTAATGCTCTAGTGAGTGGAGAGAGTTGCTAGGGCTCAAGAAGTATTCAATAGAGTCACCAACCAGCCCATAGCACAAGTGAGGGGGTATTTATAACCCTCATCCCCCAAACTAGCCGTTATTTAATTTTTAATCCTGAAAAATCGCCATGGCCGGTACTACTGCCCTCTAGGGGCCGGTAGTACCGCCCCAAAAGTCCAACGGCTATTTGGCACATTTAATGCATTGACACGTAGCCGTTACAGTGCAATTTTATATGGCCGGTACTACCGCTATGTGGGTGTGGTAGTACCGCACCTTGCCGACTTCAAAAATCGCTCGTTATAAAGCTACCGCCATTGAAAGGTAGGTAGTACCAAGAATGCTTGATACTACGCTCTACCGCCAGTAGTGCCTGGTAGAAGAAAAACAAAAAAACAACCTCTCTGTTATATTGCTACCGCCAATATACGGCCGGTAGTATGCGGTACTACCGCTCTGCCCCTGCGGTAGTGCCACTGCCAGCCAACACTGAAAATTTCAGACTTAACGCCGATTTGAATGCATGAATGAACCATTTAGATTTTGAGCCATATTGAATGCACTTTTAAAGTTCAAGACTCTCGTCAAGTCCCTCTTAATAGTACGACGACTATTCTATCGACCCGATCTTTTCTTCTACACCAAGATCAGTAAAATGACTAGGAAAATGTCCTTAAAATTTTATACCTTCATTTCTTTTGCTTCTTTGGTGCATACTCTTCCCTTTTGTACTTGTGACATTCCGACGTCCCTCGAAGAATAAATTTTCCTGTTTTCAACTTACTCATGCAAACAACATTAGTCTTTTAATCCTTGATTGACATTAATTACCAAAACCTTAAACACATGGGGGCCTAGATGCTTTCAATTTCCCTCTTTTTGGTAATTGATGACAATACTTATGAACGAATTGAAGTAAATTGAGATTTTGGGTGAGTGACCAAGGAAGATTAGTTACTCACACCGCGGAAATCTTATTTAACAATATTTTGTCTTTTGGAGAACAAAGGATATTTGAATCAAAATATTACTAAATGAGAATATGACTCCCCCTACAAATGTGCTCGGGTGAACAATAAGATTATGCACATTTGTATATGAGTATCTTTTAGAGAGTGTAACAATGATATTATGAGATTGAATAAATATGTCATTTAAGGCGAAACTCATAAGAAAAGATATATAACAATTAAGCACAAAAAGTTCAACACATTCAATAACCAAGTTCATAGCACAACCAAAAACACAAAACAATATCAAAGAACATAAAGCAACAAACACAACCAAGGTTCATTACAAAACTGCAAGAAGTATAAATATAAATAGATAACTTCAATTCTTCATCTTCATTTTCTCAGCCTTTGTCATCAAAGACCAAAAGAGGCGCGCCAAGGACTTCAATTCTTCACGCTTCTCCGTCCTTAGGAGAGCCTAGAGCCACCGAGGGATCCGCCGAGGCCGAAGGCTGAGGAGGGTGAGAGGGAGAAGCAGCGTCAGCCGGGCGACGACCAAACCGATGAAAAGAGACTGGAAGAAGCTCGCTCCTAATCTGCTCAACTGAAGTGCTTAGGGTGCCCACACGCTCCCTGAGCTCATCCACCGCCTGACGGTTGTGAAGCTGAAGTTCAAGCAGAAGGCCAAATTGAGACATCATGTCGGACCGCAGACTCTCAAGACCGGAAAGATAGGCATCGTGCACAGGTGGAGCTTGAGCAGCTTGGGCAGCTTGAGTAGCTTGCTCGGTTTGGGCTTTTGCTTGGGCGGCTTGTTCGGCAATATGATGCAAGACTTGAGGCGGAGCAACGCGAGGCTTATATGGCTTGTGAGGCGTAGGAGTTGGACCATTGTACCCTGCTACTCTTCGGATTAAGGCCATGATGTACGGAGCAAAATAGATGGTCTTCCTTCTTTCTCTTGCAGATTGAGCCATCTCTCGCATAATGAAGTCTACCACATCAAATTTCTCCTTTGCCATGATCTTCGCAATCACATTCCAAGCATAGGATCGCACGGCATCGAAGTTTCCGCTCTTTGGATGGATGGTGACTCAGATGATTTTGTTGACCATACTCGGTTGAAGTTGCAGTCCAGCAGATTGTCCAGTCTTGAATGGATGAGAACGGTCATAAAATTCTGCAGCTTCATCCAAAGACAGTGGGCTCATCGTGAATTTTTGGATGAGCACTATGGAAGACTCCCAACGCATGCTCAAAGTCATCCTTGGACACAGTATATCTGTGAGAATCGGTCATCCAGGTGATAGAATCAAAGGACTCAGAAACAAAGAGAGTGGCATAGAATTGCTTGATGATCTTGTCATTGTTGTCGGTTCTGCCACCAAGGAAATAATATAGACCAGCTCCTCCAAATAACTCAGGAATTCCAACAACGTCAGGCTGCTCCCTGATATGATTCCAGTGAACCCATCGCTGATTAGCAAAGTCTTTCACCAAGTATATTTGTTCATATACTTTCTGTTGGAACATAGAATGAAATTTTGGGTTTGTGGCAGTACGAGGAAGAAGGTACTGATTTTCACCTCTGATTGCATAATAGTCATCACCTTTTATTTGAGAGGGATCATTTCTATGCCTGCCAACTTGAGGCAATTCCTCTTCTTCCTCATCAAAGCTCTCATTATCATCGCTTTCAGTCTCATCATCACTGCCATAAATTTCATGCTCTTGAGGAGCATCTGCAGGAATCCACCTCTTCTTTGACTTGGAAGCCCCGGCTGCTGCTTTTCCTTTTCCTTTTGCTGCTGTGGATCTCATTGCTATTTCAAAAGAATTATCGCTGTCCTCACTATCGGTGGTCGGCATAGGAACGCCGTGACCTCGAGTCGTCTTCTTGACAGCCTTATGCCCTTGACCTCCAGATGGACCGACCCCAGGTTTCTTAGTGCGAGGCATGATCTAAGGAATTTCAAAGGATTTGAAATGAGCATCTAACGGATAGGATTTTTCTTAGAGATAAAATGGAATGTGTGAATTTTTGCATTAGAATAATCCCTCAAATAGCTCAGCATACACGTGCTGTGAGTGCATTACCGGCACTACCGCTCAAGGATCCCGGTAGTACCGCTCCTGGCGGCCGATAGTGCCGCCCATGAGTGACCAAAGCACGGCTTGAGCAATTTGAGACAATGTGGTGGCACAAAATCTTTTACTCATGGATTAGGGACTGAGTATAGGTAAATGACATCTATTTTAGACCTAATCCACGGAGATTTTGCCATAAAAATCCACATATTTCAATTTATCATATAAACCCTAGAATGCTCAAAAGGAGATGAATGAACAAGAGATGATGAAGGGGATTGTTACCTTTTGAAGGAGAGGGTCACAAGGATTAATTCCAATGGAAGAAACCCCACAAATTTCCAAGATTTCAGAGGAGATGAATTTAGGGTTTGAGAGGGAGAGAGAGAACCGCACGGGAGAGTGAGAGGTTTCAGGTGAGGTGAGAGAGGAAATGAAGAGAGGAGGGAGAGAAACGGCCAGGTTTAATTTCGGGTCCCACCTACTGATCATGAGCTGAGCGGCACTACTGCTCAGCGGTAGAGTATCAAGAAAGTCTGTTACTACCGCATGAATGGGCTACAGAGTCTTGGCTAAAGGCAGAAAAACAGGAAAACTTCAGAGACAAAGTTGCAACATTGCTCTTATACATTCAACACTTATGAGTATATTTTTAGAGCATTTCCAACCTAGAAGATCAAACACTTTAGCAAATAAAAGAACATAGTTGATTTGTTCGAGTCGAAAATACCTTATAGAATTCACACAATAAATATATTTTCCAGAGAGCAAACTTAACTCTAAAAATTCCATAAAATTCACCAATAAATAGATCTTGATTTTAAAAATTTTTAGAAATTGAAATCACTCAAATCGGAGTTAAAACGCAAAAGTTATAGTCATTTGAAGTTTTAAAATAAATCAAAAAGAATAAACCGAATTTCTTTATTTATTTTTATACTGAAAATTCGGCATTTATGACGTCAGCACTGAAACCATTTTCGGCCGAATTATTTTTCTAAGAAAATCAGAATTATGACGTCAGCATGACGTCACTGCTGACGTCAGCATGACACGTGTCATGATCCGGTCGTGACACGTGGCGACGAACTAACAACCGAGAGCTCGATTTAATCTTGTCCGTCCGATTAAAAATGGATGGCCACGATTGACTCAACGGTTCAGTTCCTATTGACCCAGTCAACATGCGCCAAGATTCGTGCACTTGCCACGTGTCTCAATCTGAATCGTGCGATGAAATCAACGGCCAAGATTGCACCGACACTTCGGATCGCTACTGTGGTGCTGACACGTGGCTTAATCGTGACCATCGGATCAAAATCAAATGGCGGACATTGACCGAGTGACGTCGACAGCAGCGGCGGCTCTGTCGCCTCGGTACCGCGCGACACGCGTCATCTCAGGACTGGCCCGGCGCGCGGCGCAATCCCGAACGTTCATTACAAAATCAACGGCCTAGATTAAATCGAAATCCCACGGTGTGACAGGCGACGCGGCTACCCCGGTGCACGACGCGTGGCCACATCTAGACCGTGCGTGGCTAGATCCAACGGCTAACATTTACTCGGTTATGAGCACACGTGGGCGATCCCAGCTACGGGCACATGGCGCTATCCTAGCCATTAATCCACAGATCTACGGTCATAATTTGCTAATGAGGTTTACTGCTACCATGCCTACGTGGCTCAATCCAAACCATATACTAACAATCCAACGGCTAAGATCCATGACACTACGCGGCATGATAAGGACTATACGATTAAAATCTAGCGGCTAGTGTATGAAGATGGGACTCACTGTAGCAAGGGCGACGTGTATGAATCGGAGACGTTGGGCGACGATAGAACGGTCGACGGGCTTCGGGATCTCAACGATGGCGCGGCGGAGACAGATGACCGGAGCTGGAGAAGATGACCACGCGCGGCGTTCCAGAGCAGCTCCAGCGAGATGAAGTGGACGAGTCGACGCAGCTTGACGCGAGAAGTACTCCAGTGACCACAGGCGCGGCGGAGAGTCACCGGAGAAGGCACAAACAGTGGCGGAACGTCTCGGAACTACGACGAGCACGTACGGGAGCTACGGTGGTCCTCGAGAGGCGTGAAAGGTCTCGAAGTGTGCGGAAGGGAGTGCTTTATACACTACGCCGGTTAATGAGGCGGATGGGTTACTCATCGGCGTAAATGGCGGCCGTTTTTCCTTCGACGGTAACGTTCGACGGCGGCGCCTCCAGAAACCGAAGACGGAGTGACGTGGATGCATCCGACGCGTACGCGTGGCGACGATCCGATGGCGCGGGGCGGTGAATCAGCACGGGCGACTCTCAGCCGCACGATCTTGATCGAATGGCTGAGGTCCGGCGACGTTTAGGGTTTTTGGCCGAGCGGGCCGTGCGGCGCGCACAGTAACAGGCCAGGCCCATCACTGTTCCTACGGATTTTCAATTATTTTTCAATAAAAATAATCCTGGAAATTCATTTGAATTATTTGAGGCATTAAAAATATTAGAAAAATTCTAGAAAATATTTTAAGACATTTTGAACTTAAATAAAATATTTTCAATTATATTTTGTTAAAACTTTTCATTATTAAATTAATTTCCAAAGAAAGATTAATTTCCAGAAATTCAAATTAAATCCAAATAAATTCCAAAAATTCTCAGAAATTCAAAATAAATTATAAAATTCGAGATGTTACAAACCTCTCCCCTAAACAGAATCTCGACCCCGAGATTTAGGGCTAACTAAAAAAGAGGTTGGGAAACTCCTTCTTCAAATCTTCCTCACGCTCCCAAGTGGCTTCGCTTTCCGTGTGATTGCTCCATTGAACTTTGCAGAAGCGGGTTGACTTGTTCCTTGTTTCACGATCCATGGTATCCAAAATCTTCACTGGATGCTCCTTGTAAGTTAAATCTTCTTGCAATTCAATAGCTTCTATAGGTGCTTGTTCATCCGGTACTCGCAGGCATTTCTTCAATTGAGATACATGGAATACGTCGTGCACTCCTGCCAAAGATTGCGGCAACTCTAGCTGGTATGCAACTTCTCCCTTACGGCTTAGAATCTTGAATGGACCCACATATCTCGGAGCAAGTTTTCCTTTAGCATGGAACCTTTTAACTCCCTTAAGTGGTGTGACCTTGAGATAGACATAATCCTTTGGCTCAAAGCTCAAATCACGTCGTCGGTTGTCCGCGTAGCTCTTTTGCCTTGATTGGGCTATCTTCAATCTTTCTCTGATCAAAACGATCTTTTCCTCTTCATCTGAAAGTATGTCTGGTCCGAAAACATGACGTTCTCCCGTCTCGTTCCAATTCAAAGGTGTTCGACACGGTCGACCATACAGAGCTTCAAAAGGCGACATTTTTAAACTAGCTTGATAGCTATTATTGTAGCTAAACTCTGCATATGGCAAACATTTGTCCCATGATGTGGTGTATGACAAAGCACAAGCTCTTAGCATATCTTCAAGTATTTGGTTAACCCTCTCGGTCTGACCATCTGTCTGTGGATGGTATGCCGTACTGAAATTCAGACGGGTGCCCATTACTATATGCAACTTATCCCAAAATCTCGAGGTAAATTGGGTACCTCTATCCGATACTATCTTCTTGGGTACACCATGCAAGCAAACAATTCTCGACATGTATAACTCTGCTAACTTATCTCCTGAGTAGGTTATCTTTACGGGTATGAAATGTGCGACCTTTGTTAATCGATCTACTATAACCCATATGGAGTCATATCCACCTTGAGTCCTTGACAACCCAGTGATGAAATCCATCCCGATTTCCTCCCATTTCCATTCTGGTATCTTTAGTGGTTGTAGCAGTCCAGCTGGTCTCTGATGCATTGCTTTGACTCTTTGGCACACATCACATAATCTACATGTTCAGCTACTTCTTTTTTCATATTTGGCCACCAAAATCTTTCCTTGAGATCCTGGTATATTTTTGCACTGCCGGGGTGAATTGAATACTTGGAATCATGTGCTTCTTTCAGTATCAACTGCTTCAATTCCGGTTTATGGGGTACGTAGATTCTGTTCTTTATCCACAAGGTACCCTGCTCATCTACTCTGAAGTCCTTGGCTAAATCTTCATCCATCTTGGATTTGATTCTATTAATCTTCTCATCATCCTTTTGACCTTCCCTGATCTGCTCTTCTAAGGTCGGCTTAACCTCTAGGGTAGCTAGGAATCCTTCCGGTACGACTTCTAATCTTAAATTCTGAAGTTCTTTACATAAATTGGTCTTATCTTCTACTATCATCAAATTCAAGATATAGCTTTTCTGACTCAAAGCATCTGCCACCACATTTGCTTTTCTTGGATGGTAGTGGATTCTGATGTTATAATCCTTGATTAACTCTAACCATCTTCTCTGCCTCATGTTAAGGTCCGACTGAGTGAATATATACTTTAAACTTTTATGGTCAGTATATATTTTACATCGGTTTCCGATGAGATAGTGGGCGATCATGCCCTGCTCGTCGGGCGGTAAGCCCATGTGGCAGCTTGGCGGGCAGGTGGGCGATCATGCCCTGCCCGCCGGGCGAGAAGCCCACGTGGCGCCCTAGCGAGTAGGTGGGCGATCATGCCCTGCTCACCGGGCGGTAAGCCCCCGTGGCGGCCTGGAGAGTGGGCGGGCGATCGAGCCCCGCTCGTCGGGCCACGAAGGCAACCAAAGGAATAAGGAGAAGGCTTCGCCTCGAAGTCTCTCCTTCCCCTGACATGTTGTGTCAGGGCCATTAATTGCGAAGAATGCTGCTATCGACATGACGATGGCCCATCCCTCTGACGCCTCTCACCAAACCTGTCACAGGAGCATCATATCCCGGGCGGACCAGGCGAAGCCACGCAGCGGCATTAAATGGGGTTTGAAGGACAAGGTTACAGTGATGGGTGTAATAAATGAGTCATGGGTTGATGTAAGGCTGGAATGATGGGTGTAATTAATGAGTCATGGATCAGTATAGCGTCACCTTCTCCCCTACCCGAGCCAACCCCGCCTATATAAGGGCGCTCCGGTGCATGGAGAAGGGCGGGCGGCACATAAGAGACATAGAGGTCGAAGCACAAAAAAGGAGAACCATTGTAATCGCCTACACCTTTCCTCAACAAAGATCTAGCAGGACCTAGGGCTATTTCCCACGCTGGGGGCCCGAACCTGGGTACATCACCGTGTCCATTGATCTGCTGATCCCCGGTGACGAGGACTGGGAAATTTCTGACAAGTCAACGCACAGTCAGCAGGGGTCCCTAGCTCGGGGCGATGCAGCAAAAGGGGCCTCGACCAAGACCTGAGCAACGCTGGTACCCGCACGACCTCAAGCTCGGGCAGTAGGAGATTCCGTCCCCGCTCGACCTCGACCTTGGCTCAAAGGAGTGCACTTACTCGGCGGTTACCAGGGCCCGGGTAGTGGCGTCAAGGCAGACGTGGGCGGCATTTCCGGGGCAGTTACGACCCACCTTCAATGCGCACGAAGCCACTACCCCGGGAATCTCTCCCGTCCATTACAGGCTTTATCCGGGAGGATATAAGGCCTCGCGAGGCCTGTGTACAAAGGACGAGCACCCCAGCAGTAGACCAGTAGACACAAACAGAGCACTCAAGCTCGAGCTGTAATCCACTCTTTGTACTCGCAGTTAGTGAATTCCTCCGCCTCCAGAGAAGACTAGACGTAGAGCTGTTACCCTCGTGGGGGCTCGAACCAGTATAATCAACTGTCCCCTGCTCGCTGACGCCACGCACCGACCTATGTCCGCACCGTCGGTGAGCGAAGCGCTTCTTGGGTCCCTCATTCACACTAACCCCCTCTTCACTTTTGCGGTCCGGCGATCCCGATCGTCGACAGCTGGCGCCCACCGTGGGGCCCGATAGCTTCGTTTAACCAGAAGAAGTCCCAGATTTTCGAGGTATGGCGCCCTTCAGAGGCAAGATTCGTGAGCTTCGGGTTGACACGCCCCGAGCATGGAAATTCCACGTCCCTGTTCTCCCCATCTCCGCCACTGCGAAATCGATTCGTTCTCATGGCCGCTAGCCATGACGTGGGCGTTGAGGAGGGGGAGCGCAGCCCGAAGACCCCTGAAGATGCTCGCCGCATGGCTCAAGTTGCCATCAACTAGGCCATAACCGCCCTCCGGCGAGAAGAGCTTGAGAAGATTAGAACATCCTCAGGACGCTCCAGGCTCCCTCACTCGGGCGAGCACCTCCGCGATCGACGAAGTCATGATCGACCCGCGACGTCCGACGCCGAAGTCTTTTCGGTCGAGCTCACGACGAAGCTCGACAAGGCGGCTACCGAAGCTGCGCCGTCGTGGCGCCAGAGCCTCCCTGCTGGGTCCCGGTCGTTGAGGAGCGCCGGCAGCTCCTCACGCAGGCGCCAACACCCCCGCCGGTCTCCTCGCGACCGACATCTCGAGACTGTCCCCAGACACCGCCATTGCCGCTTCCCGAGCATGACTCCGGACGGGGTATGGCGATGACCGGCGTACAGTGACTCCCGTTCCAGCAGCGGCACGTCAGGCCTTTCTCCTGACATCCCACCAAGGCGCCGACGAGTCCATGAGCGCCTTCAGTACCTCCTGGGTGATGCTCGGGCCCAAAGCGATCGGGAATCCGACTCCAGCAGTAGTGAGACCCTTCCCAGCGCGCTTCGCCCCAAGATACGGTGCAAGAACAGATTCGACGGCCTTGGCGGTGTGGTGGCCGGCTCGCTTCAAGCCCGCGTTGATCGAGCGATTTGATGGGACGAAGAAACCTGACGAATTCCTCTCGATCTACACCACTGCCATCCTAGCCGCGGGAGGTGACGAATATGTGATGGCCAACTACCTCCCTACCGTCTTGGACGGTGCTGCCCGTACCTGGCTCTTCAACCAGAAACCAGGTACTTTCCGCTCGTGGCGCCAAATCCAGAGCGCCCTCCGCTCGAATTTCCAGAGCTGCTACGAGCAGCCCGGCAGGGAGAAGGACCTGGACTGAGTGATCCAGGGAAAGAATGAACCCCTCCGCGACTTTGTGCGGCGATTCATTCGCACTAGGAATCTGATCCCTAGTGTGTCTGATGAAGCTGTGATCAAGGCCTTCAAGTTCGGCGTCCGCGACCGGTGCCTCACCGAAGACCTGGAGATTACTACGAAGCTCACCGTCAGCAAGCTCTTTCGCATGGCGGAGTGCTACGCGGACGCGGACGACGCGGTCCGCTGGAAGCGTGACTACGACCAAGGCAAGCTTGGCGTCAACTCGGGTGAGGCAGGCCCTTCAGGCGCCAAGAGTACCGACCAAGGCTCGGCCGCCAAGAAGCGAAAGAGAGACCGCAAGCGCGATGGAGGCCGACCTCGGGTGACCGTTTCGGCGGATGGTCACCGTGTGGTCATGGAGGTGCGGGATTTGGCCTAGGAGGGGCCCCGCCCCAGCGCAACCGGCCTCGACCTCAGCAGGCGCCGCGCCGATCTCGGCAAGAGAATCATCGGTCTGGGTCGCGGCGGACAGATGGCCACCCGCAGGGTCCCGACGGGCGACCTCGGTTTGACGATGGCAAGTTTTGTCTGTTTCACAGGGCCCCGGGCCACGACCTGTGGGGCTGCAGGGCCTGGCAGGCCAAGCTGGAGGCTTTTTATGACGGACGCGAGGAGATGCCCGTGCTCCCGAAGGAGGGAGACCAGCCCGATAGGGTTAACACTGGAGAGGACCAGGTCGATCTTGACCTGGAGTTCCAGCAAGGCGACCGCCGGATCGACGTCATCTTCGGCGGCTCTTTGGCGTACCAGTCCCGACGCGAGATCAAGGATGCCGCGCGCGTGGTCTACCAGGCCACCACCGGAAAGTCCGCGGACCAGCCTTGCAAATGGGGCAGGGCGACGATCACCTTCACGCCGGAAGATGCCCCTCAAGGTATGTCCAAGGACCTCAAAACTGCCTTGGTCGTGACCCCGACCATCAGCAAAACCATGGTCAGGCGGGTCATGGTCGACGGTGGCAGTTCCCTCAATTTGCTGCTAGCCAGTGCACTCGACCGGATGCAGATTCCCCGGTCGAAGGTCAAGAATATCGTGATTCCATTTTTTGGGATCGTGCTTGGAAGTTCGACCACCCCCTTGGGGCAGGTGGTCCTGCCCGTCACCTTCGGCGCCTCGGACAACTTCCGCACCGAGCTGATCACCTTCGAGGTGGTCGAGGGTGACCTCCCCTACAACGCCATCCTCGGGCGTCCTGCCCTGGTTAAGTTCATGGCGGCCAACCACTATGGTCACCGCTGCATGAAATTACCAGGACCAAGTGGCGTCATTACTGTGCATGGCTACCTCAAAGCGGCGCATGGTTGCGAGACTCAAGCCCTAGCCCTCGTCGGCATGCTACCTCAGCAGGGCCCAGCCGTGGCCACGAGGGTCGCCCGCCAGAAGGCAGTCATCCAGCCCAACGGGCTTCAAGGTCTGGTTGCTCGAGGAGGGGGACCTCGGTGCATCCACGTCTACCGAGTGGTGAGTTCCAAATAGGAACTCGAGCTCGTCATCTTCCTCCGCGCCAACAAAGACATGTTTGCTTGGGAACCGGCAGACATGCCGGGCGTCCCGAGGGAGGTGGTCGAGCACGGAGTTGCAGTCTTGACCCGCCGCCGCCCGACGCTAAAAGGCTGCGCGCTTCTCTCCTGAGAAGGTCGCGATAATCAAGAGAATCTGGACAAGCTGTTGAAGGCCGGTTTCATTCGTGAGGTTGACTACTACGAATGGCTGGCCAATCCCGTCATCGTGCAGAAGAAGGGTGGGAAGTGGAGGATGTGCGTGGATCACATGGGGTTGAACTCGGCATGCCCGAAGGACAACTTTCCTCTTCCACGCATCGACCAGATCGTCGACTCCACAAAGAAATGCCAAGTCTTTGAACTTCTTGACGCTTATTCGGGTACCACCAGATCGTGGCGATTGATGACGAGAGCAAGACGTCATTCATCACGCCGTTCGGGACCTACTGCTACACGACCATGTCGTTTGGTCTTCGCAATGCCGGCGCGACCTTCTAGCGCCTGATGACCAAGACATTCGAGCCTTAGATCGGCCGCAACCTCGAGGTCTACGTGGACGACATCATCGTCAAGAGCTCCACTGAAGCCAGCCATGTTCAAGATCTCGAGGAGACCTTCGTCAACCTAAACAAGCACAAGATCAAGCTCAATCCGGAGAAGTGCATGTTCGGCGCTACCTCAGGGAAGGTGTTAGGCTATATGATTGGGGGCTCGAGGGTCGGCCCGAACCCGGAGAAGATTGAGGCAATAGAAAAGATGGCCCCTCCGAGTTCGGTAAAGCAGGTGCAGTGCCTAACCGGTCACATGGCCACTCTTAGCCGATTCATTTCAAGGCTCGGTGAGCGCGGGTTGCCTTTTTTCAAGGCCTTGCGCAGGCACGGGGGCTTCGAGTGGACCCCCGAGTCTCAGCGGTCCTTCGACGAATTGAAGGTATACTTGTCAACCCCACCCTTGCTCACGACTCCGCAACCAGGCGAGAAGTTGCTGCTTTACCTCGTGGTCACCGCCCAGGCCGTCAGCGCTGTCTTGGTGGCCGAGCGGAACTCGCAGCAGCACCCGATCTACTACGTCAGCGAGGTCCTTCATGGACCAAAAGAGCATTATCCTCAGGTCCAGAAGCTCCTATATGCCCTCCTCATGGCTTCGCACAAGCTTCGGCACTACTTCCAGGCTCACTCCGTGGTCATCCCGAGCAACTTCCCGCTCGGGGAGATCTTGAGGAATCTAGAAGCTGGGGGCGCATCGCCAAGTGGGCCATGGAGTTGGCTGTTTTTGACCTCCAGTTCGTGGCACGCATGGCCATTAAGTCCCAGATGCTAGCCGACTTCGTGGTCGAACAGACCTCGTAGCCAGTCCCTGAGCTCGAAGTCGATGAGGAGAAGCCCTGGGTCATGTACTTCGACGGCTCACGGTCCTTTAAATGCTCGGGGGCTGGAATCCTCATTCTCACCCCGCGGGGCGACAGGCTGAGGTATGTGGTTCGTTTTGGCTTCCCTGCAACAAACAATGCCGCAGAATACGAGGCTCTCTTGGCGGGGCTCTGAGCTTGCAAGGCCCTGGGTGTTCGCCGGTTGGTCGTCAAGGGCGACTCGCAGCTCGTTATCAACCAGTTTAACAAGGGCTACCAATGCTCGGAAGATTCATTGGCCAAGTACCTCGCCGAGGCGCGCAAAATGGAGAAGTGGTTCCAGAACCTGGAGATCACGCATGTGGCGTGGAAGGACAACTCCGACGCAGATTTCCTTTCCAAGCTCAGTCGTCTGACGACGAAGTGCCTCATGATGTGATCTTGGAGACCCTGGCGTCTCCCTCCATCTCCGACCAAGGGGCCTCGGTTGTCTTTGTCGAGGGTGCTCCCTCGTGGGCCGAGCCGATCCATCGTTTCCTGGCGATGGGTGAGCTCCCGGCCGAGCCAGCGGAAAGGAGCAGGATCAAGCGCCGGGCGAGCTCGTATAAACTCATGGACGGCAAGCTTTATCGTCGGAATCTTTCCGGCATCCTGACGAAGTGTGTCACCGCAGAAGAGGGTAAGTACCTGCTACATGACATTCATTCAAGACTGTGTGGGGCACACTCTTCTTTCAGGACCATGGTCGGGAAGGCTTTCCGCATGGGGTTCTACTGGCCAACGGCACTTCAGGACGCACGCAACATTGTTCGCACCTGTTGAGCCTGCCAGTTTCATGCTTGAAAGTCACATCAACTCGCTTACGCTTCCGCACCATCCCGCCGCTGGCCTTTCTCGACCGGGTGGACATCCTCGCCCCTTCCCACAAAGCGGCCGGGGAAGAAGTTTTTGTTCGTCGCCATCGATACCTTCACCAAATGGATTGAAGCCGAACCCGTCTCGACCATCACGGCTCGTGCGACGGTCAAGTTCTTCCGCCTGTTCGTGGTCACCAGGTATGGGGTTCCATGCATAATCATTACTGACAATAGAACTCAGTTTACCAGTGAGCTGTTCTAGGAGTACTGCAAAGACATCGGCACTAAGGTATGCTATGCCTCGGTGGCCCACCCGTAGAGTAATGGAGCAGTGGAACGCGCCAACAGACAAATCGTTCAAGGCGTCAAAAAGCGAGTGTCAGATGAGCTTGAACGACACGGCCAGACCTAGGTGGACGAACTTCCCACCGTCTTATGGTCTATTCGTACCATAGTCAGCCGAGCAACGGGGTCCACACCCTTCCGGCTCGTGTTCGGTATCGAAGCCGTCCTGCCTTTTGAGGTCACACTGGGCTCTGCTAGGGTCAGCTTGGTCGATCAGATCGACTTCGAGTAAGAGCGATCTCTTGACCTTACCCTGGCGGAAGAAGTAAGATGTCGTGGCATCGCACGATCGGGCGCAGCACTGCAGCTCTTCGCAGGCATGCGTCTCGATTGGTACGACCTAGGGAGCTCCTTGTTGGGGACTTTGCCCTGAGACGGATTTAGGCCCTCCAACACCAACAAGTTATCCCTACGGTGGGAGGGCCCCTATAGAGTTGTTTCAACAGATCGCACGGGGGCTTACTAGCTAGTGATGCCCGATGGCAGAGAGCTCTCTAGCTCGTGGAATATTGACCAGCTTCGCAAATTCTATGTGTAACCCTTTTATCTCAAATTTCAATAAAGCTCCTGTTCAATTGTCATGATTGGTCTTTGCGCACCTTTTTTCTATATTTTGTGTTGGCTCGAGCTCAACTCTCTCTGAGCTCGACCTTCGGATGAGCGCGCTTGCTCTTTGCCCAGGTGTCGACGGCTTATCCTTCACCCCAAAGGGTCGAAGTTACGTGTTTAACCTCTTCAAGATCTATACTCCCCTGTGCTGTGGTTCAATTTAAGCCCGTGACCGGGTCCAACGAGCAGCGCGCAAATCGTCGTCATGACTCGAGCCTTACTATAGATCTTAAGTTTTTCCTCGTGCGACCATGTTATGCTCCCCGTGGGCCTTTTTCGATCTTGCAGGTCTTGGTCTTTGCAGGGTTTCTAACTTGCGCCCAAGGCCGGCGTTGCTCGCCTTGAGCCCAATCGGGGCTAGACGAGATAAGCCACAACCTAAAAAGACTAAGTGCGTGATTGGGAAAAATTTCTTGGTCGAGAAATGATAAAGCAAACTAAGACATCGAAATGTTCTAACCAAAGTACAGTTGTTCCATTGAACCGTTCTCTTACAAAAATCTTGCAAGAAGTCAACCCTATCTACAAGTTGGCCATCTCGCGCACGAGCTTCTCCTGCTCGAGCTCGGCTACCTTGGCCCTCAAGGTCGAGAGCTCGCCCTGGAGTCGGATGGCTTCGGTTGAGGCTTCGGCGGCGCGGCGGCATTCCTCTTGAAGTTGGGCCATGGCGCTCTTGGCCGCCTTGCTTGCCTGGCCTAGCTTCTCCTCGAGCTCTTTCACCTTGGCCTCGAGCTCGGGGGAGGTCCTCGGCGAGATGGCTGCCTGGTCTACGGCGGTCTTGTTTCGCTCTTCGGCTTTGGCTCGCTCAGCTTCAAGTGCCTTGGCCGACCTCGTGCGCTCATCCTCGACGGCTTTACACTCATGATCCCGCTCCGAGATGATGGCCCGCTCCAGCTCGGCCTTATGAGTGGCCTCGAGTGTCTTTACCACCTCGCGAAGGCCAACGACCTCCTGGGAGTCTTCTGCTGCCTTTTGTGCGGCCTCCTCCCGCTCAGCTTGCAGGACCTCCACGAGCTTAGAGCGCTCCGTCAATGCGCCCTCCAGCACATCGAGCAAGGCCCTCAGTGCGTCGGAGTGCGTTTGAAGGCCTTGCAGCCCTTGGGAAACGGAGTCGATGGCCTGCGGGGGGCAAAATGATCAACATGGTACACGCCAAAGGAGCGATAGAGGGGAAGGAAAACGGCAAAACTCGAGCTAAGGGTTCGAGGAAAACTCATGTACCCGGGTGAGACGGTTCTCGAAGGCTGCACGGGAGTATGCGGTGGAGCTGCTGCCCGACGTTCCTGGGGCGGTGACATCCACTGCTGCCGCTGGGTCTTCGGGGGTAAGGTCGTCGGGCGCTCCGTCGTGGGCGGCCGCGCGTCGAGCTCCCTCCTCGAGGGGGCTCGGCTTGCCCTCACGCCCTGTCCCGATGGCGGCTTCGTCCCCCGCAGCTGGAGGGTCTCTGGCCTCCCCCTCTGCGGTGTTCATGGTCTGGCCCGCGGCTCGGGCCTCTGCGCCTGCCACGACAAGGGGGTCTACAGGATCGACGGCTTGAGGAGTCACGACCGCCACGGTCGGGGCGAGCTCGACGGTCGTGGCGAGGGCGCCTCCAGTGTCGTCTTCTTTGGTAACTTCGTGCAGGTCGACTGCGTCATCGGCGTCTGCCTCGCCGGTGCCATAGTCTTCGCTGGTCGCGGTGAGGAGCTCTTCCTCGTCAGGGTCGTCGAGCCCTTGGTCGAACTTGCCGACTGGAGCCTGGCTTTGGGGCTCGACGTAGTGCGCCCCCGGCCCGAAGGTCGGCGGGGCGCCAGCACGTAATCGCCCTTCTCCTCCTCTTCAGACCCAGACTCGCCCTGGACAATAGTCATTGTCAATACGGGTAGGTGTTGAGCTCGGGCGCTCAAGGTCTGCGATTAAGAGCCACTACTAAGCTAAAAAGTCACAAGGAGGGCTGAGCAAATGAAGGGTATGAAACCTACCTGGCTCGGAAGTCTCCGTTTTGCAGGAGGCTGGCGATGACCCTGCCCTCTCGAGGTCGAGGGGGTGCTCCTCTTCCGGGTCCCCCCGGTCTGGGACCTTAAAGCCTACGACGGCTCTAAGTACCCCACGACAGAAGTCCCAGGGCCCACCTCCTGGGACCTTTGGGCCGCTTGAGGGCTCGAAGATCTGGCGGCAGCTGCCGCGCTCACCTGCTGCAAGAAAAACATGTCAAGTTGGAGAAGCGCAAGCACAAGCCCGGGGGCTCGACCATGGGAGTCCTTACCATTGCGCGGTCGGCCCATTCAACATGAGGCTTCTTGGCCTCACGGTCGTCTGCCTTGCCCAAGGGCAGCTTCTTCTTCCCCTTCTTGCTCTTGCCCCCGCCGGGAAGCGGGAGCAACCTCCTTGCGGTGTCAAGCAGCTCCTGGTGGTCCTGCGAGCGCAAAGAACGGTCAGGGAAATGCGCCGATGAAGTGCAAACTAAAGAACGGCTTGGGGGTGCCTACCTCGGCCTTCCGGCGCAGCACATTTTTTGGGATAGGGAGATCGAGGGTATAGTCGTGCGCCCCCTTCCCAAACATCTCGTTCATCCTGGCGGCGACCCAGGATTCCTTCGGCGCTGCAAGGAAGTGGGCTGTCAAGAGAGCCTGAAGGCCAAATGCGAGCAAGTCTCAAGGGCAAGAAGGCTCACCAGCCGTACCCTCGCGAGTCATGTCGTCGCGCCCTGTGATCTCGTAGAATGGATGTTCCCTCTTCCGAAGGGGGAAAACCCGGCTCCGCAGGAAATCGCAGGCGATCGCTTGCCCGGTGAGGCCGCGTGTGGCGCAGATGTGTATGGAGGCGATGGCCTCTTCGTCGACCTCCAGGTCGTCTGACTCCGGGGTCTCCTTCTTCCCGGTGATCGGGGTTCCGTCGAACGACAGCGCCCCGGTCCGGCCCTTCTTCAGATAGAACCACCGCTCGGTCCACGGACCGAGGGAGTCCCGAGACTAGATCTTGGGGAAGGCCCATGGGATTCCCGTCCGCAGCCGGAAGTAGAGGCATCCGACCACGGGGTCTTTCCCAGAGCGGAATAGAGAGAAGAATCGAAAGAAGAGCGAGGGGGTGGGAAGGATTCCAAGGAACCCCTCGCACAGGTGTGAGAAGATAGAAAGGAGGAGGATGGAGTTGGGCACCAGATTGATGAGCTCTATCTCACAGTGGGCAAGGATAGCCGCCATGAAGTCGCTCTCCGGTGTCCGCAGGCCGAAGAGTGTGTAATACTCGGTGCAGACAAGCTCGTCGTCCCTGGGATGCGGTTCGGTCTCGCTGTCGGGCAACCGCCACATTGCCGGGTCAAGCAGCCCCAGGCTCTCGAGCTCCTTCATCCTCGCCCTGCGACATGGTGCTTCTTCCGAGCTTTGCCATGGCGGCCGCTTTCAAGCTTGGTCGAGGAAGGCAGGGTTGCACGGGCAAAGGGCTGGGGGTCAAGGAGCGCAAGGAAGCCGGAGTTCTTTTTTTTGAAGGTCGCAGAGGGCCTGGGCTTATAGGCTTGGGTTGTGGCCAATTTTCAGACTAATGCGCCTCAAAAGCTGTGCCGAAGACGATTTGACAGGCGCAATTAAGGCTCGGGCGGCAGTTCCAAGGCGTTGCAGGTGCACCCTCGAACCGATCAGATCCGTACCGGCATCGTGAAGCTCAAGGGATGCCAGGTGTCTTGAAGCCGAAGTCTTTCCTGGTGGTCTCCGCTCGACCTCGGCCAAAGGTTTAACATGTCCGGAGGTCCGTTCCCAATGACTACAGGCTTGAGGTCGATCTAGGTGTCCTCCTCGACCTTGAGCCTGGGGGGCTGGCTGACGAGGACTGGGAAATTTCTGACAAGTCAGCGCACGGTCAGCAGGGGTCCCTAGCTCGGGGCGATGTAGCAAAAGGGGCCTCGACCAAGACCTGAGCAACGCTGGTACCCGCACGACCTCAAGCTCGGGCAGTAGGAGATTCCGTCCCCGCTCGACCTCGACCTTGGCTCAAAGGAGTGCGCTTACTCAGCGGTTACTAGGGCCCAGGTAGTGGCGTCAAGGCAGACGTGGGCGGCATTTTCGGGGCAGTTACGACCCACCTTCAATGCGCACGAAGTCACTACCCCGGCAATCTCTCCTGTCCGTTATAGGCAGAATCCGGGAGGATATAAGGCCTCGCGAGGCCTGTGTACAAAGGACGAGCACCCCAGCAGTAGACCAGTAGACACAAACAGAGCACTCAAGCTCGAGCTGTAATCCACTCTTTGTACTCGCAGTTAGTGAATTCTCCGCCTCTGGAGAAGACTGGACGTAGAGCTGTTACCCTCGTGGGGGCTCGAACCAATATAATCAACTGTCCCCTGCTCGCTGACGCCACGCACTGACCTACGTCCGCACCGTCGTTGAGCGAAGCGCTTCTTGGGTCCCTCATTCACACTAACCCCCTCTTCACTTTTGCGGTCAGGCGATCCCGATCGTCAACACCTGGGATCCAATGTAGAGAGCCATTAGGGTTTCCGGCCACGAAGACGCCCTATATCGAACCATACCTTCCATCCTGGGAGTAGTCAACCCTATTCGTTGGTGGGATCCTGTCCGGTGGAATACGCCGACAGCTGTCCTTGACGATTTCCTTGCTGTGCCATACGGCGCTTCCTATTATCTTCCAGCTCCTTACGCTTATCCTCTAATATAAGAGCCTTATTCACCAGCTCTTGGAAATCAGGAAATGTGTGGGTAATCAGTCCCACCTGCAATCTAGTATTGAGCCCCTTGATGAATCGAGACTGCCTTGCCCTGTCAGTTACTACATCCTCTAGTACGTAGCGTGCAAACTGAGTGAATTTATTCAGATAATCAGCCACTGACTGGCCCCCTTGCTTCAAGTTTCTGAATTCTTCTTTCTTCAATTCCATGATATCTTCTGGTACATGGTATTGACAGAAATCACCAGTGAATTCCTCCCAAGTGATCTCTTGGGGATTCTCATGTGCAGCACAGAAGTTCTCCCACCACTCGGCGGTTGTGCCCTCCAATTGATGAGAAGCATAAAGGACTCTCTCATTTCCTGCGCACTGAATAATATGTAGCTTCCTTTCAATTGTTCTTAACCAATAAATGCGCCTTGAGGATTGGTGTTGCAAAACATGGGGCGAGTCCTCATGAACTCGATAGTCTTGAGTGAGGTCGTGGCTCATTGTTAACAAATTTTGATTGTTGGCAATGACTTGGTTGGTGAGTTGTCGCATCGTCGTACCATTGTTGCGCATCAAGAGAGTCTCGAGCAACGGAAAAACTCCCAGATTCTGCATATCGACGAGTGGTGCTGATTGAGGGGTAGGTGCTTCATTTCTGTTGCCTCCCTGCTGTGAACTGCTTCCTCTAGCTCCGCTGTTTCCACGCGTGTTAACCATCTGTTGATTACTTCAATGGTTAAGAGAAAATAGACGAGTAGGAAGAAATCTTATATGGGGAAACAGGTGTAACTTGGACTCCCAAACCAATATTCTTTATTATAAACTTTAGTATGGTTGCTCATAGGTGCCTAAGGGTCACGCAACACATATAGAACACGCACAAATATTCAACAAACATTTAAACTCAAAACCGTTCCGACTCACACCTAAGGGCGACCTGACGATAAAAGACGCGACTCTAACATTTGAGTCTCAACACAAAACCCACTCACTCGCTAAGCCACCCCGGATGTGGTCCACCCGGTGCATCAACCGGCGGGTGCCCCAGCATCGGGGCGAACTGATCACCATGACCTGCCACCTCTACTGCAGAAGCAGACGAACCTCGACCCTCCAACACAAGCTCCTGCCCCAGCTCTGCCTCAGGCTCTGGCATCCTCTCCTCCGGGTTCTCCTCGTCTGCCAACAACAGACCTCGTTAGACCTAAATTTTAAAATCATAAAGTAACAACAAAAAATGCAGCATAGGTATGAAGTAAGAAGAAAGAGATTAGTCAATATTTCATTGATAATCTTGTACAATTTTAATCTTTAGAAAATAGTTTTATCTTCCTCGGCCAGTCTATCAAGGGTCAAGTCCTACAACAAGATGGCTCGATACCACCTCTGCGGGACTCGAATCGCAAATCCTGACCCTCTGTGTTTTTCGTGACTAGTCCAAGATCACGCCAAGGCACACACGAGTTAAACAGGTTAAAGTACCACAATCATACACAATGAATAATAATAAAGTACTACAAACATGTATATAAATGAGTTGCACGACCTTATGGTCACCTTACAATAGTTTACCACACAGGGCTTACATTAGTCAAAGTATCAGGAAAATAACAGCGGAAAATAAATGCTTGATGAACTAATAACTCGCCACAGCAACCCGACGAGGCTCGCATCCTAGTTCTCTCTCCTCGGCAAACTCCTCCTCCCAAGCGGTGTAGACTCCTCCTCCGTATATTGTTGTTTGCAAGGGTGAGTACACAATCGTATTGAACAAGTCATGCACAGAATGCAGTTCTATTACTACATGCATGGCTTCTTACAAAGAAATGGTTTGATTGGTTATTTTGCATTGAATCAACATTTTAACTTATTATTTATTTAGATAGAAAGCAGCAAAACCATATAAATATAATAGGTTTCTCAAATTGTTTTTCCACATATTTTTGACACACGGTCCTAAATCAAACTTCACAATTATCCCTAGCACACAGCCACTCATCCCCATTTTATTTTCAAAGATCTACCCCTTGACAGTAATCCCCGAGCTCTGTCCAATCCCGCGGACACGGTTTTTCGAATAGTTTTGAAACACTCTGCAGAGGTTGTACACTTTACCCACAAGATACAGTCGCTCACCACACAAGTAATTGATCGTAACAAAGTTTAGGCTTACTCGTAGGGTTTTTATGATCAAGATGATCTTGGATAACCTCCCATACTTCAAAGCAAGTAAGAACACAAGACAAGAACTACACAAGCACAATCTTCAAAGAATAATTCTCTTAATAGCAAAACATCAGTTTCTTGCAAAGAACACAAAATTTGCCTAGATGATTGGGATATAATCTAAAGAAGATTCATCCATCAATCAAACATCCTTGGCACAAGAAGCACAAGCAAGTAGAAGGAGGAGAGGCAAATCCAAATGTGTAGAAAGTAAATTTCAAGGATTTAACATGCATAATTTAAATGCTAAATTTAAGACATAATGTAAATGTGGAAGGTAAATTCAGAATTGTGAAAATAAACTTTTCATTTCTAAAAGGTAGGCTTACAAAGCCCCACAACAAAGTGGGCAAAACTTAAATGAGCACAAAAACCTCAAAACCTTTAAGAGGGGAGAGCTACTCATATCTCTCTATTTATACTACTCTTGAGTTATTCTCCACCCTCAGATGAGTTCCTTCAACCCTAAGGATCACCATCAAGGGCTAGGAATGACTCACTCACTCATTCCTAGGCTAACCCGAAACCCACATACAAACTGGGTTTTGCATGCTTTTCAAAGCCTACTAACTAGACCCTACGTTTTGCACGCTTTTCAAAGCCTACTAATTAGACCCGCTACTCTATCCTCTAGACCGCGATCTAATGGCCCTCCTTGATCCGAGTAGCTCCAAGTTAGCATCTCAACCATTCCTTGTCTTCTAGGCTTGCAACGACTGTCTCTGATCATCTTTTGGTGGTCCTTGACCATCTAGAACTCCGACGCACCTCGCCTAGTCCTAATCATTTTTTGCCTCACCATGACCTAGCATCGTAGTCCTATGACCATCAAAAATAAGAAAGACCCATCACATAGCAATGTCCAAATTGATATGCAAAAAAAATCACAAAATCACAACTCAATTACAAACTTTGCTCATAAAGTCATCACTACTGCCATCTGGGACTGGTAGCACTGCACATCAGGCTCAAGGATAGCATTGGCAATTATAGGAGTCATTGCTAGCTTCCTGTCAGACATATCGAAGCGTCTCAAGAGGCTTGGAGTGTACTTATCTTGATGCAAAAAGGTGCCCTCTCGAGTCTGCTTGATTTGGAAGCTAAGTAAGTAACTCAACTTGCTCATCATGCTCATCTCGAACTCTGTGCTCATCACTTCTGAAAATTGAGACATAAGAGAGTATGAGGAGCATAAAAGATTATATCATCCACATTGTCAGTGTGCTTTGCACCGGGGTACCCTCTCTGCCGCAGATTAGTGGGCCCGAAAAAGCGGCCCAGCCCACGTGGCGGCTTGGCGAGCAGGTGGGCGATCATGCCCTGCCCGCCAGGCGGTAAGCCCACGTGGCAGCCTGGCGGGCAGGTGGGCGATCATGCCTTGCCTGCTAGGCGGGAAGCCCATGTGGCGGCCTGGTGGGCAGGTGGGCGATCATGCCTTGCTCGCCGGGCGGTAAGCCCATGTGGCAGCCTCGCGGGCAGGTGGGCGATCGTGCCTCGCCGCATGTAAGCGTAAGCTGCAGGCTGGCGCGGGCGGTGGGCGATCGTGCCTCGCCGCTCGGGCGATAACCCCGCGTGGCGGCCTGGCGGGCAGGTGGGCGATCGCGCCCTGCCCGCCGGGCGGGAAGCTCATGTGGCGGCCTAGCGGGCAAGTGGTCGATCATGCCCTGCCTGCCGGGCGGTAAGCCTACGTGGCGGCTTGGCGAGTGGTCGGGTGATTGGGCCCCACTCATCAGGCCACGAATGCAACCAAAGGAATAAGGAGAAGGCTTCGCCTCGAAGTCTCCTTCCCCTGACATGCTGCGTCAGGGCCATTAATTGCGAATAATTCTACTATCGACACGATGACGGCCCATCCCTCTGACGCCTCTCACCAAACCCGTCGCAGGAGTGTCATATCCCGGGCGGACCGGGCGAAGCCTCATAGCGGCTTTAAATGGGGCTTGAAGGACAAGGCTACAGCGACGGGCGTAATAAATGAGCCCTAGGTCAGTGAGATAAGGCTCGAATGATGTGCGTAATTAATGAGTCGTAGATCAGTATAACATCACCTTCTCATCTGCCTGGGCCAACCCATCTTTATAAGGGCGCCCCGATGCATGGAGGAGGGGGGTCGGTCGATAGGTTGAAGGTTTGGGAAAAGACTAGAAGAACTATTGTAATCGCCTCTATATTTCCTCAACAAAGGTCTAGTAGGACGTAGGGCTATTACCCGCGCTGGAGTCCTGAACCTGGGTTCGTCACTGTGTCCATTGATCTGTTGATCCCCGGGATCCACCGTGCGAGAGTCATTAGGGTTTCCGGCCACGAAGACGCCCTCTACCGAACCAAACCTTCCATCCTGGGAGTAGTCAACCCTGTTCGTTGACGGGGTCCTGTCCAGCGAAATACGCCGACACACATAGATCTGAATGAGAAGAAAATGAGAATCCTAGTGTCTGATCAGCAGAGTCTTATCTACTTTACCCATCTTAAAACCATGACTAAGACGATAATATTTAAGCCTCTCATACCCAACTTTGGGAGCCTGCTTAAGTCCATATAAAGCTTTAAAAAGCTTGTAGACATCGTATGGATACTTGGTGTTCTCAAATCTTAGAGGTTGCCTGATATACACCTTTTCCTCAATATATCCATTGAGGGACACACTCTTGACATCCATTTGATAAGGTTTGAAACCCTTGAGTGCTAAATATGCAAGCATGATCCTAATATCCTCTATTCTAGCTACAGGGGAAAATGTCTCCTCAAATTCAAAACACTAAACCTGATTAAAGCCCTATTCAACTAGCCTAGCCTCATTCCTTATGACAACCCTATCCTCATTCTGCTTGTTATTGAACACCAACTTGGTTCCAATGATATTATGATCAGATAGGGGCTCGACAAGCTACTATACCTTATTCCTCGTGAAGTTCTCAAGTTCCCCATGCAGAGTATTAATCCAAGACTCATTGGATAATGCATGAGAAACATCCTTCAACTCAAAGGTGGCAAGAAAGGCAGAGTAGAGGCAAAAACTGGACAAGCTTGATTTTGAGCACATGGAACACTCAATCACATCGTCAGTGATTTGATCAGGTGGATGATGCCTCTGAATATAGCAGGGAGGTCCAAAAGCAAAAGTGGCATCTACCTCAGAACAGAAGAGGTAGGAATAGAGCCACTCACTGAAGGAGAGTCAGAAGGTAAAGGCTGATCTTCCTAGAGTGTAGAGATGGAAACAAGAGCACCTCAAGTGTAGAGGAGACTGGACTAGGTGGAACACCATCATCTCCATCATCCTCATCCTCTACAAAGATGACCTCGAAGAGGGAGGAAGAGACTGAAATATTGGGTCTAGCTCTTAGGCTAGCCTCATTAAAAGTCACCTCACAGGTCTCTATGATTCTCTCTATGATTACTTATGTATGCTTTTCCCTCTTGCCTATTAACCTTGGACAGTCAACAGATGGAGAAGTTTTCCAAAGGACCTTGGCAAGGATTCAAGTAGTCTAAGTCAGCTCATTGCTACCGCCAAAGGTCAAGGATGTGATAGTTGATGATCAACCGCAATCCCCAAGATTAGTAGTGTCAGACAAGATGCTCGAACCAGTCCTTTGTCACCCAAACTCAGTATGTGCAGATGGTGATGTAGAAGAGGAACAACAATGACGTCAACAACATTGTTCCATCAGTGGAATTTCTAGCAATGCGTCCTCAATTCAAATTTGTAGAGTTCATAGAAAGTAAGCCACCTAATTTTAAGAAATCGAGTGTGCTATGCCTGCCGTAAAAGAGGTCACTTTACCAAGCAATGCCCGTTCAAATATGAAGTACCTTGTGGAATTGAGATTGTCCCTGAAGCTACCTCAGTTGAGCCTGTATTGCCAAGTATGTCTGAAGCAACAATAGAAGCCGATTGTTCCAAGAAGCAGTTGAAGAAAAGACGGTTGACTGATGAAGCTACCAATAAGTTCCAGAAGCCGTGATGCCATACTCTAGTCTATAAGAGTAATGTCAAGGAATTCTCCTAGCAATTCCTATTTATGGAATAAATGTACCCAGATTCTAAATCAAAAGTATTAATGGCAATAAAGGATTTGATATGTCTTTGAGCATTCACTTTATCAGATAATGTTCATGTGTATGTTGGCCATAGAGCCTGAGTTCTCAGTAATGTGATGAAAAGACAAAATTTGTTGATTTAGCATATTGAAGACCAGTACCTTTACTTCAGTGGTAATTGAAGCATTAATTTGTTATGGAAAGAATATCTAGCTGATATAGAATTTCCAGTCGCTACTCGAGAACCAAACCGACAAAGATAGTATCAGACCAACAGATCAACAGAGCTGGTATTTTTATCCATGCTTTTGACAAGTCCAATAAGATAAAACTAATTCAAAACCTTCAGAATCCCATGACTCAGTCGTGATGATTAAGAGTTGCTAGATTCATTTTGATCAATGTCCCTTACCCCGAAGGTCATTGGTAGTGAATTTGCAAGGATCAAGGAATCGTTCAAGACTTTGAATTACCGTAAAGCAATTATCAATCAGCATGAGTTCCTTAGATTAAGAGCTGTTCTCGAGAACCAACTCAACAGAAATGATGTTCAATATTTGATCAAGACCGCAGAATAGCAAGTTGCTTTCGCCGTGAGGAGTAGCTTGTCCAGTTTCCAAGAGAAGCAAAGAATCAAGTATCAGTGGATAAATAAAGGGTTGCTTAACAATGGAAGTTGTCAACGTTGTTAGGAAGAGTGCAGATTGTCTTCCAAGGGCCTCAGTGGAAGAAGTGTTTCATATGTCAGAAAGTAGACCCAATTGAAGCCAATTAAGTTTGCAAAAGGATCCTGCCTGTAAGGAGCAGCTTATCAGAATTTGACCTAGTAGAAGGATGTTATTCAGCGTTTGACCTCTAAGAAATCCCGTCAAGTGTTCAGTTGACTTCAAGTGCAGAGAGTCTCAAAGGTCGAGTTTCCCCGAACCTATTCTTTAGTCAGCCCGAATCTCGGGGACGAGATTCTGTTAAGGGGCGAGGTTTGTAACATCCCAAAATTTGGGTTTTTAAAAATTTATATTTAAATTAGCTTTCCAAAAATTTTACATCAATCTTATTTGATTAAAGAAGCTTAATTTAGAATTTTCTAGATCTAAAACAATTTAATGTGTCTTTTGTGTGTATCAAGTAAATTAAAATTTAGTTTTTACAGTGTTCTTTGTATCTCGTGAATTTCTCAAATTTGAGATTTGCTAAAAATTAATTAAAATTATTAATTTAAATATTTAGATGTTAATTGGATTTTTATTTGGATTTTTAATTTGAATTATTAATTGTTCGGGCAATTCTATATCTAAATTTCATTTCAAACTTTTCCTTTGAAATTCCATTTAAATTCATATTAAATTCAAAATTTGGATTTTCCTTGGTGTTCTAATTAACCTGGCATCCATATCCTTCCGAAATTGGAGTTCAATTCTTTTCCGTCCGCAAAGTCAAAATTTCAAATTCTAGTCCTTATTCGAAATTTCACCCGAGTTCCAAAATACTTGAAAAATATCGAAACCCATTGCATTAAGTTCCAAATATTCTATAATATTTTTGGAAATTGTTTCAAGATTTATAGAATCTTTCTGATATTTTATCTCTCGTGCTTCCATCAAATCTATTATTTTCATCCTGAAATTATCTAAATTCCAAAATTCATCTAAAATCAGCGAAACCAATTTTATTGGGTTCCATTTTATCCTTTAGGATTTTTAGGATCTTTTCTGGCATTTTTGGAGCTTGTTATCTATTTTATCTCACGCGCTTTTGATTTAGCACTATTCATCGTCTTCAACCTCCGGTCATTCTCATGAACAAAGTTACCCATGTCTAGCCTCATATTCAAATACTCATATCTTTTGAAATTCTCAATGAAATTAAGTGAGGTCTATTGCAAAATGACCGTGTCATCAAGGACTTCAATTCCCTTGCAATTACCCCCTCTGAAATCAAGTGAAACAGTCGCTGCAATCAATTCTTTTTCGTTTCTTGTTTAAGCCATAACTCTTTCGTTTCTCCTTCCCTCAACATGTGTGACCACCCAAAATGTGCGTCTCAGTTTCCCCAACACGGTGCTCACCCTTGCCCTCCATTTCTAGAACAGTTGCCCTTCCAAAATTCGAAGAAATGGTCGCCGGACGTCCTCCGTTGGCATCACCGTGCCATCTTTTGATCCGGTAAGGAAAATTGACTTTCATTCGCATCATATTGTGCCAAATGATCCCAGATAGCTCTCTGTAAAATTTGGTTAGGTTTCATGCAGTACCTTAATAGTTGTGGTAGTTTGATCTATTAGCTCCGGGAGCCGTTCATCGGCAGTTTGTGATCAATCCGGTGGGTCGCCGCCAAATCCGCCTACACTGTTGAGTTCTTCTCATCGCGTTCTACGCGATGGACACTTCCCCTTTGCTGTTGCATCTACCGAAATTCTTTTTATTCATCGGCCGCCGCCGCGCGTCATCTTGCGCTGCCAACCATTTTGGTTTGTCGTGGCCATGTCATTGTGTCCAGTAGATCATTATTCCCTGTTTTGCCCATTGGTGAAGTTCATTTGATCCCCGGTTGCCGCAACCCTACCGTTCTACCCTATGTCAAGTGTATCCATCCTTGAATCGTTCCGCTGTTAACGTTTTATATTCATCGTTAACGTTCCATCGTTAACGTTCCGCCGTAAACGTTCCACCATTAACGTTTCACCGCTAACGCTTTGCTCTCATCGTATCGCTGTCATCGCATAGGTGCATGCAAGTGGAAGCCCTAATGTGATGTCCTTACCTTCTCTATCGCCTTATTGTGATCTAGCCCATCACGTTGAGTTCAGCCTCGTATTCGTGTCATCACCGCCTCGTCGTCGTCGAGTCCCGTCCCCGATGTAAGACTAACCACTAGATCGAACCGTAGTGGATGTCGATCACATCCGTCCTTATCTTATCATTGAAAATCTAATCTGCCATTAACCTATAATTCATTCGTGGTCTTGGTCGATAGACCATTAGCCATATGTCATATTCTTGTGCTAGCCCTAGCCTATCAGTCTATCTTCCTTTTGGTTGACTGTGCCGTTCAATCAACGAAAGTCAACCTCGAGCATTTGCTTAGTTCATGGCGAACTAACGTAACATCGTGGACCCGGTCTATAGATCGAGAGTCCATATGTCATCGGCTATCCAATCAAGATAATAACTTCGGAAGAAATATTCTTCGGAATATCATTCCTTCTTTCCCAGTTATTAATCTTTCTCTTCGGTGTATTTTTTGAAAGCCGTTCTCTTTTGTCTAATCATCGACCTAATCCATTCAAGTTCCTAATTTCATCTAAGCCGTTGTGCCCAATGCTATTCGTCCTTAATTCGGAGTTTACTTGATTTGCCTTTTTGAGTTTTGTTGTAATCGTGTTTGTTTATCGTTAGACGCGTTGCCGGAAGTCGCTCGAAGGAGCTGAGGATCAAGCAAGCGGAGATTGAAGATCGAGGATCAAGGATCGAAGATAAAGAGTAAAGAATAATAAAAATTGCAAGGGCCAAGCAAGTCATGCTTTGACCATGTTGAACCTACTTTTGAAAATTATATTGATTCAAACTATTGCATGCTAATTTAATAGAATTAGTTTTGAATAAATTTTGGGATTAGTTAAATGCCTAGTTGTTGTATTTCACCTTGTCGTATATAATTGTAGGCCATGAATCCTTTGTCACCCTAGATTGTGGATTAATAGTTGGATATTAATAATTTGCCAACATGGGTTGATTAGACCGTATGTAGTGTGCTTAGCCCTGCCACGTAGATTTGTCATGATTTTGGAAAATTAAAGTTAATATTGACTTAATGAGATATGGAACGTGTTTTTGGGAATGTGGCATGTGTTATTGAGTTGATGATGGCATGTGGTGCATGGTAAAGGACTGGGGTGGGAAAGTGATTTAGACTGAGGCAAGTGGCAAGATTGTTTCCAGTGGGCCAAGAGTGGCAATTGGGCGGTCGTATTTGGTTTTATGACATGTTGATGTGATGAACTTTTGGTTAGTCTTGCCTCAATCAACTAAGGACTTAACCTTGCAAGAATTTGAACTGAGTCATTCATACAACCACAAGTTCGGTATGGATCAACGAACCTAGCTGATTAAATTGGGGAGTCTATTCTCTAGTACTGTCGAGGTGGAGTGAGTCCCGGGTGTATGGGTGGTAAAACTCACAGGCGCAAGAGGGGGGCCCTGTTGTGGAGGTGTATCCCTTCAGTGTTGAATCCTTAGCAGGCAGTACTAAGTTTAGATGAACTTTTATAAAGGCTTTGTTATGATCGCTCATTCGCATACTCTTGTATGGCGATTCACGGCTGACGTGGTGAATTGATTATATCTTGTGGGTAAAGTGTATAACCTCTACAGAGTGTACAACTGAAAGGACAGGGGACGTCGCCTAGAGGGGGGGTGAATAGGCGAATTAAAAATTTAAAACTAAATCGCAGCGGAATACAAACAGTTCGGAATGTCCGAATAATACTTCGGACTGTCCGAGTGGTTCGGATAGTCCGAGGTTATATTCGGATAGTCCGAGTTATTCGGAGTATCTGAGGTTCTATTCGGACAATACGAGCGTTTCAGAGCAAAGTATGCCAAAAAGTAAATCTAGGCTATTTAGAGTATATGATTTGCACCAAATGGAACTAGTTAGCCTAGAATACTTGAAACAAATAGAGATCTAGCGAAAAACTCACTAGAAAAGTAGATCGGGTAATTTCAAGATTCAAAATCAAATACTTTAGCAAAAATAAGAAGTAAGCATAAAGACAATGATTTTTCACCCGAAGTTCGGATCCTTGAGGGGATCCTACGTCTCCGTTGAGGCGGCTCGGTCACACTTGAGCCGGGGTCTCTTTCAACCCTTTTTCTCCCGGTGTTGCACAAATGCACTCGCCAAGCTAGGCTCGGTCACACTTGAGCCGGGGTCTCTTTCAACCCTCTTCCACCCGGTGTTGCACAAATGCACTCGCCGGACTTCACTTCTTTGATTCCTTCCCTTGCGGAGGCGGAATCGGCCTTCACAAACTCCCACGGCCAACCACACAAAGCGTCGGTGGCTCGTAGGTGACCTCCTAGCCTTCTAGGAGTCCTCAACCTCCAAGAGTAACAAATGCTCACGAAGAACAAACTTGGAGATGAAATCAAGTGCTCAAAGATCAAATCTTGCTCAACACACACCTCTTCCAACTCTTTTCAACCCTTCTCACTAAGGGGATCACTTAGATCTAAGAGACGAGAGGGATTTGGACTCAAGAATGGGAGGAAAACTTATTTATCACCTTTTTCCCACGGCCTCTTTGAGTTGGGAGGGGAGGGGGCTTTAAATAGAGGTCCCAAAACTAGCCGTTGAAAGTCTGCCCCGACTCAGTTCGGATAGTCCGAGCTCAAGTTCAGACAGTCTGAACGAGTTAAGAATGGCTAACAGAGAGACTCAGCTTGGATAGTCCAAAAATATCTTCGGATAGTTCGAAATCTTCGGATAGTCCGAACTCACTTCGGATAGTCCGAGTAGGATTGAGCAGCCCGACCAAAACGGGCATAACTTTTGACTCCGGACTCCAATCTTAGTGATTTTGGACTCTATCGAAAGCTAAGAACGAGGGCTACACAACCAACAAGGTCTCACTACCCAAATCTCAAAGGATAAATATAGATTTCACCAAGAATCCAAGGGAGACCTACAATTCTTACTTTCCGGCACCACCAACACCACTCTCTCTCTAAGTTTCACAATGATGGATCACTTGAGCACATGACACATCTAAAAGTCATTCGACATTGCATCCCTCTTAATAGTACGGCAATCCTTAGACTCAAATTAAATCAAAGATAATATAAGTCTAGAAATAGTCACTTGCCATCTTCTTTCTTAATGCCGGTGCATGAAGACCTTCACCATATAATTGATGACATCTTCGCCTTGTCCAACTTGACACGATTCACCTCATGAGACTCTCGTCCTATCAACCTTGACTTTATCATCCTCTCCGATGATCTCCACGCCAAGTCGATCTTGACTTAGTCCTCAACTCTTGGTGACACCGCCGTCTTGTTGACCTCGGCTTAATGATCATCCTCCAGGATACCTTGGTCGTCATACACACACGGGACCTAATTCTTTCCAAACCACTCATGAAAAGCATTAGTCCCGAAAACTCGTTAGATATGAAGAAATTGATATTTGTGAGCAGTTGATTACCACAAGTGTTTCATATAAAGAAGCACAACATAAATGAAACACTTGACATAAGAAATGTTCTCTACTAAGTGCATCATGATGAATATGTAATTGATCTATATGCACTAGAGAGTTAATTGCCGATATGATGAATCAATTAAATCATGGCAAGGATCACAGTCTTTACTTAAATGAAGCACATGATAGAATATACACAAATTGTACATGTGCAACTAATATTTGGAATAAGAGTAAATATGTGATCCAACACTACATTAAACTTCACTAAGAGAATTGCATGAGAAGATATACAACTAAAACATGCATGCACCAGGTCAATCTATAGCAATATGAAGTTTAACTCTAGTTAATACATGCATACTAAAAACAAAGCACATAATGAACTCAAATGAATATATATGCACAAATAAATATGACATGAACCAATGTGCATATATATAATCAACATGCTACTTGGAGTTCACTATGCATTTGCACAAAAGAAATGCAATAACAAATATAGAAGAGATACCAAAATTGCATACCTTATCTTTGCTTAACCATTCCACTTGATTTTCCTCTAAATGGATGTGACTGATACTCAACTAAGCAATAACATGTTAGTCTCATAGCAATATAATCATATTAAAGGTTTGTCATTTGTTAAGAACTAAGTTAAGCATTTACTCAATTACATAGATTGTCATTATATGCGTTTGTCATTAATCACCAAAATAACATAAGTGGCTAGATGCACTTTCAACGACCTATTCGAATAGCCTTGCTCACGGTATTGAGCATTGCTCGGTGATTACAGTCAAGGGTTAAATTTTGATAAAAATGAGGTTGGGATTGTGGACAATGTGATATGGAAATTGGTTAAGGATGAGAAATGCAGTACTTGAGAATGATTGCGAAATTTATTATTGATATTACTTATTTTACTGCTTTTCAATCTACTATGATTATTTGTAAATGCTGCTTTATTGCAAAACAACCATTCAGCCATTCCTTTGGAATAAGCTATGCATGTAGTAATAGAACTGCATTCTGTGCATGACTTGTTGAGTACGGTATGTACTCACCCCCCTTGCAAACAACAAATCATCAGATGAGAAGATGACTACAATTTCGAAGGAGGAGAAGTTCCACGAGCAGGCGAATATCTAGGAGTTGAACCTTGTCAGTTGCCTGTGGCATATTGATGGGATTCACCAACGCTCTTCGTTCCGCTGCTGTTCGTTTTACTCTGAGTTGAAGCCATGTAGGCTTCACAATTGTAAGTTGACCTTAAGGTTGTTCAACATGTTATATTAAAAGATGAATTCTTTATTTATTATTCCGTTGTGTATGATTGTGATATTCATCTTTGATAACTGTGAGCACTAGCTACTGATCCTAGGACTAGTGCTGAAAACACAGAGGGTTTCCGGATTGTGAATTTGGGTCCCGACACAGGGCGGGGTAATCACTGATGGTAACAAAAATAATGGCTTTTAGTGTGAAGTACTGTTGTTGGAACTGATCCCACACCTAGACCCATCGTGCCACAACATGGTCATATCTTCCATCAGTGGTTCGAGAAACACATCAATATCTACTCCAGGCTGTCTCAGACCTTGGATAAGAATGGACAACATTAGGTACCTTCTCTTCATACATAGCTATGGAGGAAGGTTGTAGATGGACAGGACTATTGGCCAAGTGCTATGTGTGGCATTCCATTCACCGAAAGGATTCATACCATCGCATCGATTTAACCTTACATTCCTGGGTTTGTTGCTGAAATCTGGATACATGCGATCAAAATTTCTCCATTGTCTACCTTCGGCTGGGTGTCGAATCTTTCCATCTTTTCTGCGCTTGTCGGAATGCCAACCCATTAGTTCGGAGTCCCTCTCATTCGAGTACAAATGTTTCAGGCGGCCAATAACTAGCAAGTACCACATCAACAACGCAGGGATTCTTTTCTTCTTGTTCGTGCCTAAAGAAGTGTCTTCTTCATTATTACTAGTAGTACTATTCTTGTTCCTCTTATTCTTCGTAGTGCTGGCTAAAGAATCATCATCGTCGTGGGAGTCATCATTCTTCTTATACCGGCTCGGCTTGCACACTGGGCATTGATCCAAGTTCGCGTAATTTTACAGAAGAGGATACAGTGGTTCGGACATGCGTGTATCTTTTGCACATCCAATGACATTGGAGTGATAAGCTTCTGCGCGAAATAAATGCTCGTTAGCAAGGTGGGCAATCCATTAGCTTTCGGAAGTATTTCTGCCAAGAGCCTCAATAGATCGGTGAAACTCTTGTCCAACCATCCATTGCTAGCCTTCAACCGTAGAAGCATCAGCACCGTATGCAACACCGTAAACTCTGGAGGACAACCCTTGGATTCCTCATATAACAGATCATTTGCTGCTTGGTGTAATGCATCGACATTATCTAAACCTGTCATCTCATTTAAAACCTGTGGTTTGGCATGGCGCAACATTTCCTCTACATCAGCGATGCGACTATCATCTAGCAAACGAGCATGCACGTGAGCTTCATCTCCCAAACCATCAGTGTCGCCTCTGGCACTTCGATCATCCACGAGATCGGGATCAATGTCATCGGTTGTTTGCGATGTACGTTACTCGCCATGGTTGGACCAACATGTGTAATCCTCTATAAAATCTCTCATGATTAGGTGTGTTCTGATTACACTTAAATCTCCCCACCCTACATTGTTCTTACAGTCATTGCATGGACAAAGTATTTTCGTTTCCTTCTTAGTCCAGGCGTCCTTCTAAGCGGCTTTAATAAAAGTTTCGAGCTCTTTGAGGAATACACCCTTATTTCTTGGGGTATTGTACATCCATGCCCTTTCCATCTTGGACCTGAAACAGAAAATCAAATCGAAATGTCAATTATTTAGATAGAACTTTAACAAGAGAACCCTAAGTTAAATACTATAAAATGATTTTATTAAAATCACGAAAGAATGTAAGGACCTCTCCCTCTAGATCTAGAGAGGGGGACTGTTCTCTCCCTCTAGAGAGAGAGAGGGATACAAGATATGTCTATAGATTTAGAAGGTGAGGGCTTCAACCCTCTCCCATGCACATTCTATCTACACTACATCTTCCTCTCCACAAGATATAAACCTCTACAAATGTTAGGAATGAGATGCTCTTACCTTAGAGAGTTAACTATTCCAAGGATTTCAAGTTCAAAACCTCCCCCCTTGTTTTCACAATTTTGGGGCCACCTGGAACTGCCGCAGAGAACGATCTGTTCGGAGCTTTAAAGCGAAGTTTCCACAGGTGGCTCCCTAAGACAACCGCCTGCACAAAAATAATAACGATCAAGCAAAACAAAGACTACGGATGATCCGTCAATGGACAAAAGAACCATACCGAGTATTTTTCGACATTGATTTCTCTGTAGTGCCGCCAAGGTAACATAACGGATGATCCGGTACGTCAATACAAACTCATACCGGAGTATTATCTGGACATTGGATTTCTGTGTTTTGCAGGTATTATAGAACAAAGGATGCTCCGGTACGTACATGAAAACGCATACCGGCATCTCCTTCATCACAAAATTTGCAGACAAGCATTTACAAAATTTGGATAGGCGGTTTGTTTAAGAACTACGCCTTTAAAGACTTGAACATCACCACAGGGGGTTCGTTAATTAATTAGGCCGTCAATGTAATTAACTAAGGCGGCTTGCTTAACATACCGCCTGTGGAAACTATGCTTCAAGATGCGGCCAGAAGAAAGCACCTGTAAAGATCGCATTTCCAAAGCGGTTCCTTAAGAGAGCCGCCTGTGAAGAGCATAGTTTCCACAGGCAGCATCTAAAGGGCACCGTCTGTGAAAAGATCAATATTTTCACAGGCGGTTTCTTAAGAGAGCAGCCGGTAAAGATACCTTTACACAAGCGGTTCTTAACCCCAAGGACCGCCCGCAGTCATTTGAGGCGGCTCTCCTTTTAATCCGCCTGTGGAAAGAAATCCTTGGTGTCTAGGAAAATCATTTCTGTAGTAGTGTAATGCCGTTGTGTGGCTTCGCTCGGTCCGCTCGGGATGTGACGTTCCTGTGACGGGTTTGGTGTGAGGTGTCAGAGGGATGGGCCATCGTCGTGTCGATAGTAGAATTCATCGCAATGCTGGCTCTGACCCAATGAGCCAGGGGGAGGAGGCTTCAAAGCGAAGCCTTCTTCTCATTCTTTTGGTCGCCTTCGCGGCCACGTGGGCCAACACCCAGCGAGTAGGGCGTGATCGCCCACCGCCGCCGTAACGCCATGCAGCCAACACCGACGCACCAGGCTCGACGCTTCACCGCCGCCAGTCGCCACGCAGACGACGCCGCGAAAGGGACTCGACGCCCACTGCCGCCAAAGCCGCCACAGGGCCGATGCTCGGCGAGCAGGGCCTGATCGCCCACCTACTCGCCAGGCCGCCACTTGGGCCGCTCTCCTGGCGAGTGGGGCCTGGTCGCCCGCCTGCTCGCCAGGCCGCCACGTGGTCCACTCGCCGGGCGAGTGGGGCCTGATCGCCCACCAGCTCACCAGGCTGCCACATGGTCTTACTTATCTGCGACGGAGAGGGTACCCAGGCGTAAAGTACGCCGACACTTGTAATCCTCTAAATTAAACACATGTAGAACCTCACAAGTTACTTGAATGCCTCGTCCGTTTCTCAGTCGACTTCGTAGTCGTCTCTGCTTCTATGGAGCATTCCTTTCAGGCGTTGCAAGAATGTTTTGTAGAGCTTTTGGGGTTGAGTGTTGCAAAATAATCTTGTGCATGGAGTCTACAGTAAGTGGTTGATTTCGGCTTTGCTTTGTTGGCTAGATAATGGAGTCCAGTCAGTTTTGAGTTGTCTCGTTTTGGTTTTGTCTGAACAGAACTCAGAGTCCGCAGTCTTTCAGATTCCGAGTCTGTATTAAAAACTCAGTTTGTTTCTTTGCCGGAAGACAAACAGTATCATATCCGGTTAAAGATTTGGGGAGTTTGTTGAGTCCATTAGGATTAAGAAGTCCGGATTTCTATCTCTAAATTGCATCTGTATTTGCTTTATAAGTAATTGAGAAAAACTAAAAACGTTGCATTGCGCAGCACCAAAAACTGTAGTTGCTGTGCATTGCCTGGAAACTTGCCATCGAGCGTTTAACACCAGGAAGCAGCGATTGTTTCTGGGTTATGCGTGAACATCTGCTTTCTGAAGAAGACTTTGAAGCGTTTGTTTTCCTCTCTGCTGTATTGATTTAGTTAACTATCAGGCATTGGGTTCTCTGTTTTCTTCAGACAGGTAAACCCGAATGAGCTGTTTAGTTGTCCCACAATACAGAGAACACAAACAGATTTCAGGATAGAAGTTCAGAAAGACTTTCACGCAGAGGAGGTTTTCCAACATTGAGCATGCGTGCTGGATGAACGTGGGATGGGACAGTGGAGTAGCCAGCCTAGGCCCAAGCCTAGGGATGGCCCAAAGGCTATTGGGCTAATTTTTAAATTTTTGTAACTTTTTAACTTAATTTGCATTGAGTTATTAGGCTAGGCCTCGTGTAAGTTCAAGCTCCATTAGTTTTAGTGATTGATTTAAAATTAATGTTTAATCATTGTTTAATGACAAATCTAATCATTATGAGACTAATGTTTATTTAGTTACATTCTTATTAGTCTCAAATTTGGATGAAAAATGAAAAACCCAAGGTATGCACTAGTATTCATTCCTATTGTCTTATTGTATACTTAGGATTTAAATTAAAGGATGAACTCTTCTATTGTCTTAGTTTAAATATGTGCACTATGTATCTAAAATCCATATATACATGAATGTACACATCTGGGGGGAGTTCATAATTTAACTTGTTGTTTCAATTATATTGATCCATGTCCTCTTGCTTATAATATAAAGGATCAAGACGTTGAAACAATCCCTTGAGTATATATATAACTTGTGTAGTTGTAGTATACTCATGTGAATATAGGATATACTCCAATGCAATAAAATTAAATATGTGCATATTGGTTCCAATCAAATTATATATATGCACATTACTATGTGGAGGTTATTCTATAGTTGATGGTTTAAAATGTATTGATCCCTTTCTACTACTCTATATAACATTTGGATCATTACATTCCATCATATTGAGTATATGAAACTTGTGTAGTTATATATATATACTCATGTCAATTTAAATTAATTTTAAATTGGGTTCGATTGTCTTTCAATCAAAGAACATTTCATCATGTGTTGATGGTGTCTCTTTGTTGATTAAGGACAAGCGGGAAGTTCTTGAGTATAATGAAGCATTAGTTGCATCAAAGTACTCAAGACATCTTTTAATTATTCAAATTGATTTGGGTTGTGCTCAATCGATCTTAGAGGCATCCATTAGTGTCAATGGAGTGCAAGTGATGATTGAAGCAACAATGTTTGTTGGACTAACGTTCTTCTATGAGTTGTGAAGTAGGTTGAGTCCAAGACGATAAAGGATTGGGAACAAGAAGTCATCATGTGTTGATGAGCTTCAAGAGAAGATCTCGAAGTGAAGAGAAGGGCTAGAGAAGGTTGAACAAGAAGATGAAGATTGGATCTTAGAGAGAAGATGATTGGAAATCATAAAAGCTCTAAGTGGATCGCTAGAGGCAAAGGTATAACTAGCTAGGGTTAAGGATGTGCTCCTAGTCTTTGACCGGTCTTGGTGTTTGGTTGGGAGACTGAATTGTTAGTATAGGTTGCCGTACTATTAAGAGGGGTCGAGTTTTTTTAGATCAAAAAGGACATCAAACTTGATGTCCCGGTTCCATTCCAGAAACCATCATTAGCTCAGTTAAGGTCCATACAAAAAACATCAAAACCTTCCTACCCAACATCATAGGGCAATCATCTCCAGAACACAACCAGATACAAACCACAAAAACATCCGTCTTGCCAGACAACAAAAACAAGATCAACAGCTCAAACCAACAAACTTCCAAAGAACAATATGTGACTTCACTTCTTCACTTCATTGCACTACACTTCAGAAGCAGAGGCGTTTGAGATCTTGACTCAAAACTATTGCAAAACGTAGATATCTTCTGGCCAGCAACCCCTCTTGGAAAGATAACAAAATCACCAAACTACCACAACATTCATCAGCAGATTTCTTAGCGAAAAATGAAACACTAGCAGAACTTTTCCAGAAACTGAAAACTGAACTGAAAACTGAAGCTAAAACTAAAACTGAAACTGAAACTGAAACCATCTTCATGCCCTTCTGATTCAGAGCACCAGAGCCACAGGCGCAGGAAAGTTCATTTTTGGCACTTGCACTTAACCAGCCCCTCATTCCCTCAATGCAGCGCCAGGAACTCCAGAGGAAGCGGCGCCTGTATGACTGCTTCCAAATTTTGACAGAAAACTGCAATCCTGGCCTCCAGCCTTCCCGTGAAAAGAGGACTCCAATCCCTTAAGAGTACACTTATCTTTCTCAAAAATTTTTTTGCATTTGACCAGCCCTGAAATCGAAACATCATATTATTTCTAATTTTCCAGATACTCCATAGTGCAACAGCACAAATAGAATTTAAAGCACCATTTCTTGAATTACTCAACCAGAATTGAGCGACAGATTCAAAATTAGCACCAATATTCACACCGAAAAACTCAGAAATCACCCTCCAAACGCTTTTAGCCACAACACACTTAAAGAAGATATGATTAACCGATTCAATCTCATTGCAACAATAGCAAGCACTCCCTTTATCAATTCCTCTCTTCAACAAGTTGTCCTTAGTCATAATTTTATTATGAGAAAGCAGCCACATGAAAATCTGAACCTTAGGGGGGACAATAAGCTTCCAAATTGCAGGAATAAAGACCGGGACAACCCCTCTAAAATTGATAATAGCATATAGAGACTTAACCGAGAAAACCCCCTTGCTAGAGTAATGCCAAACCAAAGAATCCTCCTCATCAGAAAAGTTGATACTCTTAGCCACCTCCTCTAACTCAAACCACCTAATCAACAAATTCTCTGAAAAGGACCTTCTAAAGGTACATCTGACATTAGACTCATCCCAAATTTCAGCTATTGAGCAACCTTTTTCATTAACAAGAGCATAAAGATCCCAAAACTGAATTGCTAAGCAAGACACACCAAACCAAATGTCTTACCAAAATCTGACTCTTTTCCCATTGCCCACCGACCACCTATAGCCGAATTTAGTAGCCTGAGCCGCCCACATAACCCCTTTCCAAAAAAACAGACGCATGCTCGGGGTGGCAAGCAAAAATATTAGGATCCTTAGTCTTGTATTTGAATCTAACCAAATCAACCCATAACTTGTTATCATTTGCATACAACCTTTTAATCCAAGAAGCTAGAAGACACAGGTTTAAATCTCTAACATTAGGAATACCAAGCCCACCATATTCCTTACTCATACAAACTAAATGCCGATAGCTAAATGAAGCTTATTATGACCCTCGTAGTCATTCCAGAAACAATTAGCCATATGAGAATTAAGAATATCAAGAGCCCATTTAGGAAACTTGAAAAAGACAACAAGTAAATTGGAATGCTAGACAAGCAGGCCTTAATAAGAGTTAACCACCCACCATATGAGAGTAATTTGCCTCTCCAACCTGCAATTCTTTTCAAAACTTTGTCAACCAAGGGTTGCAAATCCTCCCTCTTAAGCTTGTCATAATGGAGAGGAATACCCAAATAATTAAGGGGGAAAGAACCAATTTTGCAGCCAAGAATCTTGGCATAACGATCAATCTCATTCTCATCACAAAGCCCAATGGAATCAACTCACATTTATGAAAATTAATTCTTAAACCAGACATAAGCTCAAAACAGAAAGGAACCATTTCAGATGAACCACCACTCTCTCATCATTTTTAATAAAAAGAAGAGTATCATCAGCATATTGCAAACTAATAACATCCCCAGGACAGAAATCGCTACAAAGCCCTTCTAATAGACCATTAGAGACAGCCTTCTGCAGAATTGTAGTGAAAATATCATCAACCAAATTAAAAAGCATGGGCGACAACGGATCTCCCTGTCTCAAACCCTTACTTGTTTGGAAAAAATCACTTTCCTCATTATTAATTTTGATCCCCATTGACCCTTTCTGTAACAAAGAATAAATCCAACCTTGCCATTTGTTCCCAAAACCCCATTTGTTCAAAATATCCATTAAAAACTTCCAATTAACTTTGTCATAAGCTTTCTCAAAATCTAACTTAAGAACAATACCTTTCACTTTGTTTTGATGAATTGAATGAATAATCTCATGAGCAGTGACCACACTCTCAAAAATATATCTATTCTTCAAAAAAGCAGATTGATTTGAGGAGATAATCCTATTACAAACCGGGCCAAGCCTATTTGTAAGTACTTTAGTAATGATTTTATAACTACAATTCAACAGACTTATAGGTCTAAATTGCTTAATATTCCTAGCATTATTCTCCTTAGGAATCAACAAGATTATAGCAAAATTAAGCCGATATAAGTCCAGAACACCTTTTTCCAGATCTCTAAAAAGATTAAGTAAGTTATCTTTGACCAAATTCCAAAATTTTTGATAGAATAAGGAAGACCATCGGGCCTAGGGGCCCCATCGGAATACGACTCAAAAACTGCTTTTTTAATCTCTTCTTCAGGAAAAGGGTCCTCTAACGCTAAGTTTTCATCAACCAAAATTTTCTCCTCCACACCAAAGAACTGATCATTGATATTTATATTCGGATTAGCTTCATATCCGAATAAAGTTTTATAGTAATCACAAGCAATATTAAGCATTTCATTAGTATCATTAGTCAGCCCCCTCGGCCCATCTAAAACAGAAATAAAATTTTTCCTACGCCTCTGATTAGCAACAGCATGGAAATACTTAGTATTTCTATCTCCTTCTTTCACCCATCTATCTCTAGCCCTTTGTTTGGCTTTGATTTCTTCCATAGCCCAAAAATTGTCGAGCTCTTTTTTAACAAACACCAATCTAGAATTTTCTGTATCCAAAAGGTTTCTAGATTCAAACTTCACATCTAATGCAACAAACTCATCTAGAAGCAGTTTTTTCCTTCTCTTAATATCAGCCTCTATATTACAACTCCACCCTTTAGTTATTTTTCTGATATTCTTAACTTTAGCTTGTCAAATATCAATAGCCATTTTCCCATTAACTGGATCCTTCCAAGCCTTACAAACAATCTCAGCGAAATTCTCATGAAGCAGCCACCATTTCTCAAATTTGTAACCTCTATAACCACGGGGTGCACCATCCCCTAAATCCCACAGAATAGGGGTATGGTCACTACAAATCCTAGCTAGAGGAGAAGCGATAGCTAGCGGGAAACGTTCATCGAAAGAAGTATTACAAAAAATTCTATCTATCACCGACATGATGAGATTCTCTTGGTTATTAGACCAAGTGAAGTGATGACCAGCCAGTTGCAATTCCATAAGACCCCACAGGTCAATCCAATCATTAAACATACTACACCATCTGCTATCAACTCTACCATTACTCTTATCAGCTTGAGATCTAACTAAATTAAAATCACCTCCTAAGATAATAGGAGTATGATTATCCTTAACGAAAATCTCATGAAGCTCAGAAATAAAAGCTTGTTTACCTTCATTATAAGGAGACCCATACTGTTTGCACCTAAATTTGGCAAGTATGGTCAACATTGGCAGGTACCGGGTCAACGAAACATGGAAAGAATGTAACTTAGGAAAATCTCGGAAAATCGGTTTGGAAGAAAGAGACCGACATGGATACTGCTCATTAGATTTGGAAAAGAAGAGACCGACCCAGATACTACTCATCATATTTGGAAAGGAGAGGCCGATATGGATACTACTTGTCAAACGATTCTATCGTAACTCGGTCGGCTATAGGCTATATAAGAGGTCCGTGGCGAGAAGAAAGGATGCCAGAGCCAACCCACAAACACGATCTACTTTTCCTTTACTTTCTGTCAATTAGAGTAGCCAATTTAGCTTGTAATCTTTCATCTGTAATACTCTTTGATCAATCGAGGCGATCGCCGGTATTGATCTTTGTTGCATTACACCCCTTTTGGTTCATCTTTTTCTTCGATCTTGTTGCGATCGCCTTTTTTCGAAGAAGTGGCCTATTTACCCCATCCATCTTTCCGCCAGATCGACTAGACTTACTGTCATTGATCGAAATCGACTTGCATAAGTCGATTAGATCCATTTATCTTCTTGCCGATTGCAAGGTCAAATTGGTCGGCACGCCACACACTTGAACCCGTGTTCGTCCCGTGTGTTGAGGCTGAAAACCCTCCGTCAAGTTTTTGGTGTCAACACATTTTTGCACGACGGTGGGACACGAAACAATCAAGCATGTCTTCGACAGGGAGATCTACAGCGACATCCGACATCAACACTGACGCGATAATCGCGCCTTCGATGGCCGATCTAACGCCGGAGCAACGAAAGGAGGTCAAAGATCGAAAGGCCGCGTTCGAACAGATGATGCTTTTATTATCGAAGAATCAACGCGAGTCACTCGGAAGATTGCGCTACCCGACGATCACCTTCGCCGACTGTGGGGCTTCGGGCTCCACCGAGAAGGCATCGTAAGTCGATACCTACCGCTCAAGCGAGCTATCGGATATGATTAACCGCCTATAAAGCGTGCCTTGCTCATCGGTCATCATCTACCGTAACGACGCTTAGGCCGTTAATATCAAATGGCGTCAAAAAGGTGGCGCAAGAGCTCGTGGCGGCTAGGTCTCTTTACGAGCCACCGCATCCTTTGCCGACGTACCCATTTTTCTCTATCGGGCAGAGCTCACACAGTACCAAGCCAATCGTGGATAATAGATCATCGGTCACATCCCTGGTGTTCGCCCCATCTCAGCAGACCATGATTCACCCTCAGATCTCGTACAAGCGAAGTCGAGCAATACTACGTGCACACAGACGACGCTAGGTCGAGGTTCATCCAACCTACCCAAAAGCACCTTGAATCGCTCCACTACCGATCGAAAATACTCAATGCATCGAGTCAATTGCAAAGACGAGGTCCAGCCCCATATCGGATCGTTACCTACTCGGAGCCGTTCATCCCATTCACAGAACCAATGAGACAAATACCCATCGGCTATGAACCACCACAGGACCCGTTGCAGTCTAGGACACCGTGCCAGATCAAGTTGGCACTCAGGGGGCATCGCTACGAACCACCCGAGTTTGCACTCGGGGGGCATTGTCACGAGCCTGGCCGACAGGTACCTCCGGCACATGTCGCGCCGACTAGAGTAAGCACAATAGCCAATCCATTATCAACCATGCCAACCAACACTTTCATTCAATCGGCCTCTCGGCCGGTCGAGCTAGATAGGGTTCCTCGCTCCAAGGATCGATTCCACCAAAGAATCCGATCCCTTTGGGGTATTCACATACACCAAACCTCGTGCTCCTTTACATGAGTTACCGACCATTAAGAAAAAGGAGTACGATCGACCGCCTCAACAACAATTCGGTCCAGTTGATCAACGACCGAGTTTGCACTCGGGGGTGGATGCCGCCTCCCAATTGGCAAACCCTAACGCGTTAGCCAAGAGTGTTAATTGGGCCGATCAAATTTCGCCGCTTTGAAAGATCAATTGCTTGCACCCAAGGGCAAGGTAATCGGCTATAGGAAGCCGCACCCGAATACATAGATCGAATGGCTTATCCACACAATTATAGGATCCCCGATTTTGCCAAGTTTTAGAGATGATCGTGTCACCACCCTTGAGCACACGTCGGACGATTCATCGGCTAGTGTGGTAATTTCAAATTCGACGGCAGTGAAAATCGATTGTTTCCTTTGTCTTTGTCAGAACTCGCATTTACATGGTTCACAAACTTACCTCCAAATTGTTTCACTTTTGGAACGATTTGGAAAACCGATTCCATGAATATTTCTTTTGCGGGAATCTAGAGTTGCGAATCTCCGACCTATGTTCCGTCCGACAGAAGTCTGGAGAATCGGCAATTGAGTACATTAAGAGATTCAGGAAGGTTAGGAATCGGTGTTTTGGTGTAACTTTGCCCGATAATCAGTTAGCCGATTTGGCTTTCCATGGGTTAATTTCCCCATTAAAGGAAAGATTCGGCGGGCATGAATTCACCGATTTAAGTCACCTCCTGCACCGAGTATCGGCTCACGAAAGTCGTTTCTCTAATGATAATGGCTTCAAAAATGAATTTAAGAATAATGAAGACAATATACAATCGGTTTTAGAAGATAGCCGATTACAATTCATAGAGGAGTCAGCCATGAAAGAGGATGTCAACCCTTTTTCGATCAACATGGTCCACTGCTCACGCAAAGGAAAGGAACCTATGGACGAAGAACCTCACCGATCCCGATGCAGTAACTTCTCGCTTAAGGGCTCGAGAGATGGAGGTACTCATTCAGCTATGAATTGACCGCACGAGGGAGTTGAGTGTGTATCGCTACTTAATGTCCAATAGCCGATGAAGTACAAGCCGATATCGGAGATTTTTGAAGATAACAAGTTATCTCCCAAAAATGGGGGCATATGTTTGCACCCAAATTTGGCAAGTATGGTCAACATTGGCAGGTACCGGGTCAACGAAACATGGAAAGAATGTAACTTAGGAAAATCTCGGAAAATCGGTTTGGAAGAAAGAGACCGACATGGATACTGCTCATTAGATTTGGAAAAGAAGAGATCGACCCAGATACTACTCATCATATTTGGAAAGGAGAGGCCGATATGGATACTACTTGTCAAACGTATTCTATCAGAACTCTGGTCGGCTATAGGCTATATAAGAGGTCCAGAAGCGAGAAGAAAGGATGCCCAGAGCCAACCCACAAACACGATCTACTTTTCCTTTACTTTCCGTCAATTAGAGTAGCCAATTTAGCTTGTAATCTTTCATCTGTAATACTCTTTGATCAATCGAGTTGCGATCGCCGGTATTGATCTTTGTTGCATTACACCCTTTTGGTTCATCTTTTTCTTCGATCTTGTTGCGATCGCCTTTTTCGGAAGAAGTGGCCTATTTACCCCATCCAGATCTTTCCGCCTGGATCGACTAGACTTACTGTTCATTGATCGAAATCGACTTGCATAAGTCGATTAGATCCATTTATCTTCTTGCCGATTGCAAGGTCAAATTGGTCGGCACGCCACACACTTGAACCCGGTGTTCGTCCCGTGTGTTGAGGCTGAAAACCCTCCGTCAAGTTTTTGGTGTCAACACATACACAACAACAAGCCTCCAAACAAAATCCATCAAATTAGACTTAATCAAGCATTGAACAGAAAAGTCTTTCACTTCCACACTCAAAATATCAATTAAATCTACATTTAGCCCAACCAAAATTCCTCCTACAGAAGATTTGGCCGACATCCAATGCCAATCAAAAATTTTTGAACCACCAATAGCATTGAGAAAAGAGTTACTGAAGTTTTCTTTCTTGGTCTCCTGAAGACCAACAAAATCTACCTTATTGTTTCAAATCAAATCTATTAAACACTGGGTTTTTCTAGGTTGACCTAACCCTCTACCATTCCAAAAAAACCCTCTCATGATCTTCTACCTTTCCTAGGGTGCTTGCCCCGTCTATTTTTCCCAACCACAGTCCATTCCAATAGCTCAGTCTCTACCTCAACCTCCTTCAGAGGTTCTGGTGAGATACCCTGATCAACGTCCTCTTCATCATAAGACTCAAAACCCAACATGCCATTTTCAGCAATTTCTTTATTGCCGTCTCCCACAGAGACACTATTAACATGTTTTGTCATTCTAGCCGCATCAAATTCTTTACAAACTAAAACATTATCATTTTTCTCTAATTCAGAACCACCCATTGATAAATCAACTTTCTCGGCTAAATCATGTAGCTCTTGAACCGTAAAAGAATCAAAAATACTTTGACATGATGTACCTTTCGGCTTGGGGTAGTTCTCCAGATTTTTAACCTGCATCCATTCTTGCGCCTTCTGCAGAATGGGTTTACTTTGATATGCAAGTCTTTTGCTTCTTCTTTTATAGGGAATTGGACCCCATTGTTTCAGCCTTTTGTTCTTCAGATTACCTTCAGAAGCCTTGATCACACCCTCCGCTTGAACACTGCCAGTTAGCTCACCCGTAGTCTCACCCTTTTGAAGGCTATCATCTTGCTGGAGCCCCCCGATCCCACCAGAACATTTCAATGACAGACATTCATAATCAAATTTCTGCTCACCTTGCACCGTTTCCATCACATTCAAGGGATCCGGTACATTTGAGCCTCCCTCTATGATTTCATCCCACTCCTCGTCAGAACCCACCATTTCTAAATCCTTAAGAAGATCAAAACATTTCTCATCATCAATCACATCATTTTTGTAAGCCTTACTCATATTTTCCTGCAACATTTGAACCCAGGTTTTCTTTTCATTCAAATCAGATCCAGCCACCACATTTTCCTCAACATCTGCAGCATTAAAACCTTTCAAACCAACAGCTCTTCCCTTATGGTCTGCAACATCAGAACCCTTGATCAATCTAACCGAAGAACCAGTCTTTTTAGTCCCAGTCATCTCAATGTTCTGATCAGTAACCATGCCATCATTTTTATCATCCTATTTCTTAGTTTCATTATCAAAGTCATCAAACCCATCATCATTGTCATCATTACCATCATCCTTACCATCTTCTTCAACAGGACCAGATGGTTCATTTTTTTCAACCAACAAGTTAATCAAGAACAATATCTTTTCAACACCCATTAGTCTTTGTTGTGGAATCTTAGTAGGATCTCTACACGCAATCTGGATCCGAGCCACCTCATAGAAACTTTTGAATAAACCATTCAAGCCCACATTGAGTAATAAACCAAAACATGAAGCAAATTGATCAAACACCTTCCAAGTACACCATTTAGGTAGGACACCTCTAATTTGAACCCAAGTTTCCTGAAGCTCTTCAAAAATATCAGTTTCCCCCTTCCAAGTCTCAATATATACAGTAACTCCAAGTTTAGTTAAATTGAAACTAGGAAGAAGAGCCAGATCGGTAACTTTCTTATGTGGAGGAAAACGAACCAGGAATCTAAAAGTCTCTAACTACCGAATTTGCCAAGGCCACTTAGGATCAAAGATATGAGCTAGATTTTTCTCAAGTTCAGCCAAACTAATTTCCCCCTGGTCTATAGTCAGTATACCACAATTGTTAAATCTGAAAGCCGCACACCGACTAGAATCTGGGACTTCAAGATAGAAGAAACCACTACCTTGAAAAAGGTCATCTGTGGCGGTTTTTGAACCGCCACAGATTTAGTGCCACTGATAATCGACGATTATCGCCACTGATAATCGACAATTATCAGTGGCGATTCTACAACCGCCACAGATAACATTATCTGTGGCGGTTTTTGGCTAGATCCGCCACTGATTTAGGGTATCAGTGGCGGTTTTTTGCTCGAACCGCCACTCATACCCGAATATCAGTGACGGTTCTAGCCAAAAACCGCCACTGATACTTGGACTATCAGTGGTGGTTTTTGGCTAGAACCGTCACTAATAAAAATATCAGTGGCGGTTATATCTAAAACCGCCACTGATAGGCCTAGTAGCAATGGCGGTTTTTGGCTAGAACCGTCACTGATAGTATATCAGTAGCGGTTTTTGCCAAAAACCACCACTAGTAATCCCGCACATGAAAATAAAAAACTGGCATTTGTGGCTAGCCTCAAGCAGCGCTAACCATGCCCTCTGAATAGAATCATGCACAAAGAGACAGAACATCGTAGAAGAACAGTTTGTGCACAAGATTTCTTAGGCCTAGCTCAATATATCCATAATGAAAATGGCTAAAGTAACTAAGGATGCAACAGTACGTTATTATATCATAGCAAATAATAATGATGTGCATTACCGCATAGATCTCCGTTTGTTTCTTCCTCGGGGAGTAGGATCCTACAAGGATGGAAAGATGCCTCAAGACATTGCCTATTTCAAGCCAGATAATTGCTTGAGCTTAAATATTCTTGGCAATATGAACTTATGAAGTAAAATGATGATAAGTTGAAATGTTGAACGACCAGCAAGTTCTTGTACAGAACTTGTGGAAGCAATGTTAGTAGTGCCAAATGCTCTTTTGATACAAAGCCTCAGTAGCTATTCAGATATAGTATAACTCCCAAATTAAACTCGTGAAAAATGGTTTGTAGTAAAACTTGAGAGAAGTATAATATATAAGTTTTTCCAACATTTCCGAATAATATTGTGACATAGTGTGCATGAAAGGAGTCAAAGGACAGTACAAAGAATACCTTTCCACCGAGTTTCGAATATGGTAAAATAATTTACATTCAGCATAAATATTCATCTAACTCGATATCGCCTTCTCCAATTTTCTCGGTTCCATCTCAAAGAAAAATGCCTCCACAACAAATGCTACAATCTTCAAAGAGAAAGAGCAATACACAATTTACGTAATCAATAACTAAGCATCTAATAACAACTAACAAGATGAAATTCTTGGAAATATCCACTTCTCTACAGAGATTCTAGCAATGTGCAAATTAGTCATTAAAAGTCTAGTATTATGCAAAGTAGAAAACTTATATCATGAATGTTGATGGATCTTATCAGATTAAGCAGTAGTAATCCTGAAATAAGGTAAAAACTGACAAAATAAATTAGGCTCCAAGAACTTCTAGTCAATTGCCTATAGCTCTGAAAGCATCAGAAAGAAAGATAAAGAAACAAAGGTTAGCAAATACAAAAAAAAATGTTCAATACTTTTAGGTGGAAATCTTCTAAAATTTCTTGTAGGCAAACAATCCAGACCACATTAAAGACGCACCTTTTTCTTTTTCAATTCATTATTATTGACTAATTTGTCTAAGTGAAAATTGGGTATGATTTATGGAAAAACTAAAAAAAGCTACTGGAACCCCTCCAGGCCTAGCAATATGCACCGATGGAGGAAATAGTATTAACTATGCTGTTGAGGACGACTTCAGCTATGCAGAGCATAGGGAGTGCATGAGGCATTAGTAACCAATTTCAAGATGAAGTTCCATGGCAAAGTTTTTGATGAACATTTGAGGCATTATTATGTTTGAGTGTCTTACAATTCAATAATTTGAAGATCCACAAAGAGATGTGCAAGCTGATAATGCAACACGGAGTGCAGTACTGTCCATTTTATCAATATGGTACCAATTTAGCTTCCTTAAAAGAGCCCTTCAAGCATAAAAATCGAGAAAACGAGCATTTAACATTCAAAGGCATGTTTTGAATAGCAAACAGCACATTGAGAATAAAGCATACCCTGCAGTGCCCCCATCCATACTCAGCGCTACAAGACAACTTTGTGAGCATGAATGAGACCCTTTCTTTCTTCTTGCATGGCAAAAGAATATTTAATTAGCATGTTAACGGAGATATGCATATTTATTGCATTTATCCAAGAGAGTAGTAGTCAATCTGTGGCATTGCTTAAGTGAGGTGAAGGTAATTTACCTGAGACGCTTCCGAACATCTGCCATGAAAAACAGAATACGTGCAAGCATAAGGTACTCATAATAAAATGCAAAAGAATCTGACCACCATGCCTCACTGTGTAATGGCAGAGAAAACAACTGTCCTCCCTCTGCAATTAGTAATCACCCATAGGCACCCAATTTTGGGGAAGATTTTGATTTGATAGTAAGCTAAAAGAGATTGTACTTGCAATAATGTTTGGAATAACTTCATATGAAAAAATAACCATATAAGGCAAACACATGAAATATTTAGAAGTGTCACTCGCATGTGTGTGTGCTCCTGAAAAAGACAAATGTACATGCTACACTAGCACAACCACTGACAAAAGAAGTGGCATTGACAAAAGAAGGGGTTCCCATTTCAAAGGAACAAAGAGTTATTTACACTTTGTAAAGAAAAAAAATTGAAGTAACAAAAGCCTAAACTAGTTTTCTAAACTAGAAGCCTATGGGTCTTCGGAGGTTGGAGACACGTGATGTGAGACATGAGTATGGAGGAGTGGATCGTTGTTGTCTTCGTCATAAAACTCGCCTTTTTGTTGATTACTTCTTTCATGATGTAGTAGGCGAGCTGGCCCTGAATGGCTTGGATTTCAGAACGAAGCAGTCCTACCGTAGACAACTTGAGGTGCTGTAAGTATGAAAAACAAAATTAAGAGAGTATATAGAAATTGAGTGGTGCGAATCAATGTGTCATGTCAGCATGACTGACCTCCACGTCATTGTCTTTTATTGTGCAACCTAAGATTTGGCGCATGTCTTGGCAACAACGAAGTACCCACATAAATTTGTTCCTTGCATTTGCTTGCCAGACATCGCAAAAATCGAATGAACTAAGATGTCGTCGAAGGAGCTATTTACTATGAAATACGATATAAGAATATTCCTTGCGTGCATCTGGGAAAGTTAGTACGGATTGTAAGGGATTTCTTGTATGGGCGGTGTCTCGTGCTCTTCTGACAATATCTTTTGAACGCGTCATTCATTAAACGTGTCATCACTTCAAAGTCTTCTTTAGGTTTATCCAGTGGATCCATGATCAGCATCTTGCTCTTCTCTGGATGAATTATTACGAGAATCCAATGGAAGCTGGATGCCATAGTCATTAGTCCTTACATCAGAGTAAATAACAAAATCAACGAATAATTTAACTAGCTAGTGAGGAACTTACTTAAAATTGTATGGTACAAGTATAAACTCCTTGTCTTGTAGTTTAAGCAAAGCTTTATATACGTACTCCTCGACCTCCTTTGGTACTCTCATGATTTCGGTTTGGCAAACCGTTCCCGGGTCGAGGAATCCCACTGGCCCCTTGGTTCTTCGTAGTTCAATCATCTCGTATCTATATAACGAAATAGTTAGACATGACATTTATCGGTATTACGTGAATGTTGACCAAGATTGATATATTAGACACTTACAGTGTCCAGTATCTCAAAAAATATATGTCGAGGGCGTCGTGATAGAACAAGTTGTGCAAGTTATCGAATTCTATTAAGAAGTAGCCATCGCCCTCATGGTGAAAATGTTTCTCACGGAAAATTGCAGTGATCACCTTCGGGAGTATGTCTTGGTTGGATCGATCCATGTACCATGCATGTAATCGCTGCATCATGGGTGTTAGACTGTTTAACTTCGAATCGGTGACTAAGGGCTTCCCTACCTCGAATTTCAATCTTGGTTGATTATCTTGGTCATCAGACTTCAACTTGCCCTTACTTTTTTCTCGCACGACATCATACTCGGTCCTGGCTTCGCCTGATCTGGCTGATACGGCTTGTCTAAAGTGCCATTTTTTGGGATCAGGGGTTCTAGGTTTGTCCTTTGAAGTACCAGGTGTTATAGATTTCTGCTTTGGAGTACTAACAGTGGCCATCTTTGTGGGGTCCTCAATGGATTTCTTTTGTACCTCATCTTGCTTATTCACCGTTTCACTCTCATGTGCTGGTGACGGATGCGCGGATTGTACTACAGGAGAGGCTGGCACTGCATGGTCCAAGACGATGTCACGCTTACGCCACTGGATGAATGAGTGGACGACACTTCCTAGAGTTGTTATCTCGTCATTGACGGGTTTTTCTAGCCCGATCTCAGCAAACTGTTCAAGTACCGTGTCCACCTGGACCTTTGCATAACCTGGCGCTATCGGGGTATTGTGCAGGACACCCCCTTCTTGGCACGAATAAACTACCCCTGTAGCAGCCTGTAGAAATATGTTCATCACGGGCACGTTGAGCTGACAGGGTGTGGGGTCCTGTATGTCATCCACATGATAATGGTTGTTGTCCGCTTCTGGCAATGGCGGACGCCAAGAATCGCCGCGACGAATTGTAGGGTGGAGAGAACGCTGTGGGCACATGCTCGCTCAAGGCTTGTTGTACTTGTCGTTCAACTTTTTCTTCAATGGTGCCTTGTAATTCTCGCAGAAGCCTTTCCTTCATCCTTTCCATTTCCTGCTCAGCCTGCTCTTCTTTAGCTCTCTTCCGACTCCTATAAGAGTCTCCGTGCTCAGGAAATCCCATCTTCCATAGAACCTTGACCCCGACGCCTCGTGTCTGACCGGGGTGCTCTTTGTTTCCTAGGGCCACTGTTAGCTCGTCTTTCTCCCTGTCTGGGTGGAAAGATCCTTCAGTGGATTGGGCGTAAAACTCCTAAACTCTTTGTGTCATTGCTTCGTCTTCGCTGCTCTTGAATGATAAACTCTCAGTAGATAAGAGATCTGCCCTCGCTAGCACGTAGTGTTTCACTCGGTCTGGTAGTCCGATCAAGGGACTTGTGCCAGTCAATTGGAGCGCTTCTAATTCCTACCTCTCCCATTGAGCAATTTTACCCGTGTACCCACTCGTGCCAAGTTTGTGGGGGTGAGTATTCCTTCTTGCGATGCTAATGTGGTCCTCACTGGACTTCCTTGCTGCTTCAGATTGCTTCATCGCCACAAACTCATCCCAGTATGGCTCTAATCTTGGGTAGTCTCCGATGGCTGACCGGTTTTGCTTCACATAATTTACGTTCAGCCTTGCCTTGAAGTTTCTCCACGCCGCATCCATGGTCATCAATGCATCGTGACGCACGAGTTCTTCGGCTCCTTCGGGGAATTCGAAGGTTTCTTTGAGCTCTGTCCACAGATCCTCTTTGGTGGCTCGGGGCACTTTATGCCAATCCGAATAGGTGATTGGCACTTTATCCCTTACGATGTACCCGCATGTTGACCTGTATTTTGCTGCTGATTTTCTCGGTGCAACAGGGGCCCCAGTATCTGAGACCTCCGAGATGGTGTACCGGCCTTCAGGCTTCTTAGTTTTCCCTCGTCCTCGGCGTCTTGCAACAGGAGCATCATCTGCAACAGCGGTGGAGGCCTCGGCACCTTCGGTGGTTGGGTGGAGGGTAAGGTACCTGCTCGGGCTCTCCTCCATTATAGGCTCGGTTTCGGGCTCCATTAGAACTACTCAATAGAAAGGGAGATATTTCAGAAAGGGAAAGAAAATCAATCAATTTGACAATCTATAGCTGTGCCGAAAGCATATATGAACAGGACAGACTAACAATTGCTTACTGGACAAAAGCCCTACTATTTTAGCTTCACTCAATCATGGATTGCCTTAATAGTTTTGCCAAAGTCATTAAATCTTAAACATGGTGGAGGTGGAGGTCTGATTGCGTGATGAACCTTGCCGGGTAATTCAGGATGAATATGGAAATATTGTTCTCAATCGAGATAATGAGCCTGTGATCCACACTGATGGGATGAATTCTGGAATGAATTCTGTCAAGACGTGTTCAGGAAGATATTTATGATTTTTGCTTACCTTTCTTGGTGAGTTTCTCTTTGCTAATACCTCTTCTCTTTATTTTACATGAATAATATAGAAGATGTACTAATTGAGGACTATATTAGATCCTTAGCTGTTGCCTGAGAACTTAGCTGTTAGCAGCACAAGTGGGCGCAAATAAGCCAGCTATATTGTCCCTACCGGTCTATATAACTTTTTTTTCTTTTCGTAATATTGAACCCATGTGGTATAAAACAGAATTATTGACATGACACTGATATAACACAAGTGGTCCAAAAAGATTTTCTAACAAGCCCAGTTGTGTTGAAAAAGCATCTTGTATTTGTGGGCATCGCAATGCTTATTAAGAGCATTGCGATATTAAGAGCAGGATTTTGTTATTTATTCCTTTTAATATAATAGATGAGAATACATAATTCACAAGAAGCAAGAATAACATAGACAAAATAATGCTTAGCAACCTTATGTCATCCATGAATTATGTCTGCTACCTCAAAGAGAGGAGATATGAATGATTTGCTCTCAGATTTAGGGCTTGGATGAAAATAAGAATTTTCACCACAATCACAAATGGGCTAACAAATTATTTAGTGAATAGGGTCTTGAACCCTTACCACCTTAGCATGCACAATTAAAGAGTTGTTCAGAATTTCACTGTTAAATATCTATGATCAAATTGATAACAGGATAGTCTAAAGCATACTCTTCAACCAAATTATTGCAGTTCAGGCTAGCGACCAACTAATTCTTCTGACCAAGCAATCTCAGAATGCCTATTTAGAAATTACTTCTACCACCAGACAAGTGAATTACTAGTGAACAATTATCTCTAACTCTTGAATCAAAGTAGATACTGAATATCATCAGATTCTGAGTTAACACAAATATTGTGCACACATATGAGCAAGAGATAAATGTCTACTAATCCACTGAATGTACCCAGACTAGCAATATCTATTGAATGAGTAAGTATTCTCTGAACCAAGCAAACTATCTATTCTACCGAATACAGTAGCGACAAGAAAATTGGACAGAAGCAAGCCGACCACAAGAGAGTATACTTATCAGAATATCAAGCAGTGATGTAAACAACACTCTCAAGCATGTTATTCTACCAGTTCAAGGCCCAAGACACATAATAATTATTCTTATCATTCTTAACCCAATATCATCATAGAGCAACACCCAAACCTTCAGCCAACAAGAACAAGTGCAGAACTGAAGAAAACTTACAGAAGGATAGCACTCCAAGCATAAAGTAGGAACTAGGAATAAAGACTAGGACCATTCAATGACACACAATCAACCCTTCAGTGCAAACGCTAGACATAAAGAAGATAATTTGTCACAGTAAAACATTTAAAAACTCAACAAAGAGAAGTCAGAAATTGTAATCAACTTACTTACAGGCGAGGAGCATGTGAATTGTGGGGCCATGAGGAGCCTAGCATTCTTGTATTTTGAAATCAACCAATTACAAGGTTAGTTCTGCTACAAGTGCATAAGGTTTATTTTTTAGTGCTGTTTATTTTTTAGTGCTCCAGTTAGGTTTAGTTGTTTTTTTTTAATTTCTCTGCATCTAAATTATCCTTATGAACTGAAGTTATAGAACCCCCTTCAATTCTTAACGACGTAGGAGTTGAAAATTGTCAACTTCTCCAATCATTCTGTGGAAATGAGAAATTCAGTTTTGATATAGACATTGAACAAGGTTAGTTCTGCTACAAGTGCATAAGGTTCTGATTTAACTAAAAATTGATGTTGAATTGCCAATCGACATTCTTGAGTTGCTTGTGCGTCTGCTGTTTGGTTTAACCTTTTTTTTCTCACTGTGCCACTATGGTGCCTCTGTTTATCTGTTAGTTCGACATTGCTATACTACCTTTTGTCTTGTATTCACTTATCTTTGGTTTCAGGTTTTGATTTTGTACATTGCAAATAATTTCTGTAACTTATTAATGTTATTTGTGTCGGGGAGGGGTTTCTAGAATTAATTTCTATGCGTTGTTCAGTTCATAAATTGTTTTATTATATTGTACTGTTTGCTTATCGCCATTAGCCACCAGTGCTTTACTCATCAAATAAGAAGTTGCAAGTTTCTGCATCTGACTTCTGGGATAGTGTTCTTTCAAAATAAAACCATTGATTGTGCCATAAAAAAATACAGAAATGGATAAGAAACTTAATCGATATTATTTCACAAGCACACTGGTTCAAGCAAGAGATCCAATTAAGCTAACAAATTCCAACAAAACTGCATTATCTCCTAGAATCATAAATGCGCTATGAAATCATGTAACTACAACTGAACAAAGCCACGTTACTGAGGTCAATAACGATGTTGAACGCGCCTACAACCAGTGCCTATCTATAAACCCTAACCACCATAGCCAATGCATTACCCCGAACGAACCACAGGCTACACAAACCGCAGCACAAACTGACGAGCTCGGTGCAGAGGTACAACACTACAAAACTGAGGAGCTCGGGGAATGTCATGGCCCCAAATTCGAAATCAACTCCCGACTTCAACGAATATCCTAAGCTGCTACTTAGAAGAATTTCCAAACTTAGCAGAGTTTAAGAGCTAGAAATATCAGTGTGCAACTACGATTTTCGTCAATTGCTAATTTAAAACATAGCATCAAAATTGAATCCATGTGCTAAAAATTTTGGGGGTTTAGCCATTGCTTACTAATGGATCAAGTGAGCAGCAAAAGAACCAGGTCACACAATTTTTTTTCTTCCTGCTTTTTCCCCAACCGAAAACCCCCTCTCTAGCCCTTTTTTTTTCTTTCCCAAGCAAGCCGCACCCTCCCCTCTTTTCTTTCCCAAGCCAGCAGCACAAGCTCCCCATTCTCAGCCGCATCCTGTTTTTCCTTCCTCCCCAAAAACCGAACAGCCCCTCCCCCTCATTCTCATTTCTTCCCCAACCAAAGCCAGCACAAGCAGCACCTCCAGCCTCCTCCCTGGCGCCTCCTCCAGCAGCACTCCTCCCTGGTGGCGCCTCCATCTCCCTCCAGCAAATCCCCAAGCAGCAGCTACTCCCTTCCTTCTTCCCTTTGTTCCCCTTGTGAGCTCTTAAGGTGAGACCTCTCCCCTAGGGTTTGATTTGTGTTTTCTGGTTTTGGGGGCTGCAATGGTAGATTTGTGGGCTTAGGTGAGTAAGGATTTGGGTTTTGGTTGGGGAACAACCATTCTAGGGTTTGAGGCAAGTTTCAGATTTTCGAGCAGGTTTTGTAGATCCTGTTCTTGGCTGATTCGAGCTAGTTGCGAGCATTTTCTGATAAGTTGGCTGTAGAGAAAGTTGTGGGTAATCAAATTATCTTTTATTTCCAACTAGAATCACCTCATTTCGTTAATCCAGATGAAAGTTATGTCTATTTTAGTGCATGCTGCTCTGAAAGTGCTGATATTGTGTAGCTGAAACTTGTGGTGCGAATTAAAAATTGTTAGAGGCTGAATTAGAAATTAATTTTGCCTGTGAAGTTGTGGGAAATTTCGTGTAGATTGTAAAAATATCATCCTTTACTCAATTCCATTAAGTATAGCAATTTATATATTGAATTTTGTGCATGCTGTCTGAAACTTTGAAAATTCTGAACACTGAAAACTGCCCTCTGTTCCTGGCCGAACTGGGAATTCTCTGACCAGAATCTGGGTGATTGGCCAAAGCTAAGTGGTAGGTTTATGTCTTGTGGTCATCTAGGATCTGAGTTTGCTCAATTTGGTTAAGTGATCAAAAAGTTATGTCCATTTGTATCAATGTTGTCCTGAACTCAGTTTGTTCTGAAAATTTCAGACTTTGGGGCTGAAGTTCAGAGTTTAATTGCAAACTTTAAAATTTATTTTCTGATTGTTTTGATGCATGGTAGAGTTAGATCACCCTCTTGTGGTCTTTTCGAGTCCATGAAGTCAATTTTTGGATTAGCCAAATAAAAGTTATGCTTGTTTAGAGGAATGTGCTTGTTATTTTCAGATTTTGCTATAGAATAGAAGTGGAGTTTAGCAATTGTGTTTTCAGTTTTAAATTGAGTTGAATGTTTGCACTTTTGGAGCTAGCTTGGGTGATGCATTTGGTATTTTCATCTCAGATGCATTACATGCATCTCATTTTCTTTTCCATACATTGTGATCGTGTAGAGAACGAACCCCCAGTGGTTAACGCGGTGGTGACCGAGGGGGTTACCGGTGAGACGATTGTCGTTGAGAACCCGGCAGAAGTTCAAGGCAAGCACCTAAGCATTTTTCAACCTTACATATAATTGTATTTTTGCGAATAAACTGCTTATTGGATGATTACGTCTTACATTAGGAATTGAACTGTGGGATAGGGCTAGATCCTAATTGTTGCATATACACTTATTGATAATTGTTGAATGCCTTCCTTGGAGCTAGTATATGGGTAATTACATTGTGTCCATGCTTAGTTTTGCTTAGATGTCGGGTATGGGCCAAGTGGGGGATGGTTCCCTCATTTGAGAATAATTATTTCACACTATTGGGTTGTAAATGGAAATGGTTATGTTTGAAATGTAAAATTTAGACCGGGCGAGAGGGTTGGATCATTTGAGTGTGGAGACTCAAATGTTGTAGTCTCTTTGTGTTGATTAAGGTCCGATCCGTTGTTTGCCATGTTGATCGAGCACCCTTGTTGATCGCATGCCCGATATAATGGTGCGGTAAGCCACCCTTTCATGGCATACCACTCGATGAGCCATGCCCTCATGCGATTGGGCGTGGTTGAGGCGAGCCTAGGTCTCTCTCGAGGGCTAAGCGAGGCTTGAGCCGCTCGAGGAGGTTGCTAGGTGCTCGGCCGCATGAGGATGGTTCAACAGTAGATATGGATGGGAGGAGGGTTGACATGAGGTTCCTTGTGGCACATGTCGTGTGATTGATGATCCTCGCAGGTGAATAAGCGATTCAATTGCCGCTCTCGGATATGAGCACGCTTGTATCATCCGACATTTCAACGTAGTAACAACTTAAACTTGAAACTAGTTGGTATATTTGATGTTGATGCTTGTTTCATGTTATTATTTACTCTCTTTAATGCTTCAATTCAGATTTCACTCTAGTAGTAGGTGCTGTCCATAAATGCTATAAAACTTGTAAATTGAGTAGTTGAATGTGATTATGCAACAAAGTTAAGCTTTTATGCACTTTTACCTTAAACTTATTCCTTGCTACATCCAAATGCATAACCTTTCGAGTCGGTCATATATGGACCACGGGTAAGTCTTGCGAGTACCTTCTGTACTCATGCTTCTACTTTGTGGTTTTCAGGTGAGGACCCCGACGGGTGTGAGTTCTGCCCGTTTTGCTTCTCGGTGGTTGGGCGGGACACCGAATGAGGCTAAGCCCGACGTTGCAAACGCCCGGAAGTGTTCCAGGGCAGGACACTTCCGGAGATGTCTTACTTTTGGTTTAATGTGGTGGTTGTGTGTCCATTTTGTTGTATAGTTAGTCTTTAAAATTATGTTATGGCTTGTTTAAATACTTGGCTATTTCTGTTGTTGAACCTTGTTGTATTATCATGCTCAACTCATGTCTAGTTGTTACTTCTACCCATGCTAATCCTTATGTCATGTTTGTTGTTGTTGTGCTATACTTGGTTAATTATGTGTTTCTTATGCTGCTTGAGTGGATGTCCGTACTTCTAGGCGTCATGCGAAATTTGAACTTTTATCTTCTTTGTCTAGTCATGTTTTATATGCTTCTAGTATGCTAGATGTGTTGTTTTAGTTGTGTAGTTATGCGGTTTGTCTTTGTGCTTGAGTTGGTGTTGTTTGTTGTGCTTCCGCGTTGCGTGTCTGGTAGTAAAGTTTTGGGTTCGTTGCCCCCTTTATGCGAATTGAATTGATATGGCAAATGGAAACCGATATGCGGGGCGATCCTGGGCGAGCTTCGGTTCGCATACCGGGGGAATACCGGGATTGTTGTCGAGTTATTCGAATGGGATCGTTGTTGTCCCAATTGGGCTTGGGTGTTAGCACTGTGAGCACCATCGGTGATCCGTTGCTAGCCTCCAAATCCGATGAGGGTGACCGGACATTCAAATAACCCGAGGACGGTCTGGGCGGCTCCTCACAGGGAATAGGTAAGGAAGTTTGTACCTAGGAGTGGCGGCGGCACGGCTTGGAGTCCTCCCCCACAGACGACGTTGCCACGGCTTGGAGTGGCGGGCGATGCGGTGGCTTTGTCGGTGGCTGCAGCAATGCCAAAGTGGAGGGCAGGAGACGAGTGAATTTTTGGAAGTGCAGAAGGTGGGCTTAGGTTTAGGTATATGTAGGAGGAGTATCTGTGGCGGTTGATAATAATAACCGTCACAGATAACATTATCTGTGATGGTTATTATTATTAACCGCCACAGATAACCATTATCTGTGACGGTTATTATTATTAACCGCCACAGATAACTATTATCTATGGCGGTTAATAATAATAACCGCCACAGATATGGCCGAGTACCAGTCTATAACATAAGAAGATCCCTTATCCATACTAAGACTAAAGTATGTATTATATGACCCACTTTCTATGGGTCACATAGACAAGTGAATAAGCAGTAGAAGTAGAAGTGAGATTAATTGTGTAAATACAATGAAATTAATTGTGTAAAATACAATGTAAATACAATTAATTGTGTAAATGCAATGAAATCCTTTAGTTTAATTCAATTTTAATTTCGATGTATTCTGTGATGTAAATACAATGAAATTAATTGTGCAAAATGAAATTTCAATAAAATAAAAAAGAAGTCTTCATGTCCCGTTATCGAGGACCTCGTTTTAAAAAATACGCCGTCTGGGAGCTTTACCAGGACTCAGTAGAAAAACACCTAAATCCGGAAGTAATCTGAGTACGCATCTTAGTAAAATAGTTTTTATTTGTTAACCGCCACTAATACAGATGACTACGCATCGTCACCGAGCAACCATTATTGCTGCGATGCCGAAGATGAAGAATAGAAGTGCGACGGCGTTTTTCATCGAACCTGATGCATTAGAGTGTATGATTTTATATTTTCACAATAATTTCATATTGTTTTTGGGAAGATATGGTAAAATTTTAGCTGGACAAACATATTACATTTGCAGTCAAAAGGAGTCATATCACATTTCACTTCGTTACCTTATTTTTCACATATACAAGGACAAATATTGCCATTACTCGTAACTACTCATTTTCTTTTACAATTTGGCCTTCATTGTGATCATCACGATGATAGGTAGCTTCTTGAGTGGCTTCTTCCTCGAGGCTGATGATGCCATCTACGAAAGGAGGCAACTCATCAAATTGGTTGTACTCTTCCTCATCCACGACATTCTCAACTCCGACGATCACTACAACAAGACTGGTTTATTCTAACACATAGTCTGCAACACATATAGCTTGTGCTGCAAAAAAACTCACAAGACCAGTCTTTTCCAACACACATTGCAACATATATAGCTTGTGTTGCTGGGAAACTCTACTGCAACACATACTACGTGTTGCTAACACCAAAGTGTAGAATCATTGACTCAATATGTAATACCACAAAATCATTTTTCCTGGGTTTTTGGCCAAAATTGTTTTTGTTTCTTTAAATCCAAAGATTTATTCGGAAGGGCAAAAGATTGGTCGTCTCGCAGTTTTAAGAATCTTAACGATAAGTTTGAGATATGCCGAACGCATATCGGAAAGGGAATTTCTCCGCGTCGTATTTTTTTTTCTGCGGCAAGTTTTACTCAAAGGATTTTCTTTCCACCGTAAGTTTGAAATGTCAGTTTTTGGAGTTTGTTGGTTGTGGTCTCTAGAATTGTTGAGTAGTTTATAATTACCTTTTATTCTTTTCCTCCTAACCCTTTTATTTAGTGCTTCCACTTATTGGATAATAAAAAGAAGAAAGAGGGGGAGCCAGCCGTTTCTCTTTTCCCCCAAATCCTCCAGCGCCAGCCGCTCCTCCGACTCCAGTACCCAGCCGCCGCCACCTCGGCTCTCACAGCGCTTGCCGTCGGCCGCCTGCCTCGGCTCGCCGCGCCTCGGCCGCCTCCCGGCTCGCCCGCGCCTCCGGCGCCTCCGCCCCTCCGCCGACCGGAGATGCCGCCGCCCATGAGCCCATTGGTGGGCACGCAGAGCCGCTGAGCAACCCGGAAGACGCTCTCGGGGTGTTCGTCGACGGCACGCCGTGCGGATCCCCAAGGGATTCACGGTGCTCGAACTCGCGAGGTCACCGGGCGTTGACATCCCGCGCTTCGCTACCGGCCGCCTCTCCATTGCCGGAAGCGCCGATGTGCCTCGTCGAGGTCGAGAAGTCGCCAAGCCGTCGCCTCTGCGCCATGCCCGCCCTCCCTGGTCAGCCATTCTTGCGCCGCCGTCGCTCTTTTGGCCGTGTGTCTTGTGCATTGTATTGAGGTTTGGAATGGGCCATATTGGTCTGATTTTGTAGTGTTGTGTGCCTAAGTCTCTCAGATCCATCCAGCTCCTAGACGTCTCAAAGATCTTAGGGTTCTCGTATAGATTTGCTTGCAACTGTGTTGGTGATAAAAACTATAAACCTAAACTTTGTTAGTGGTTGTTGGAGTCTTGAATGATCAATCAAGCATGCAATTTTTAGTAAGATTTGGGATTTGCGATAGTTCATAACCTTGGATTGTCTGTTGGATTAGGGATGAAGATTAAGACAAACACGCCAATTGCAAAGAAGGCGAGGGAGGGTGTCATGGAGTTCTTGCCGATGAACCATCCATTGGACCGCCTAATCTGCGATCGGGGGAAGTCGACCTCCGTGATCGATCTATGGCGTTTGGTGCTGATCGTGGTCGGTTCACCGAGATGAAGCGGTCAGTTGTGGATAAGAATTTGGGCCCCTTGGTGAAGACGGTGATGACCCGTTGCATCCAATGTACAAGGTGATGTTTTTGGTGCTTCTTGGTAAATTTGTATTATCGACTTCAAATGATTTAATGGCTATCCTGATTGTCTACGTTTTGACTCCTTTAAGTGCTTTATGCTTCAAGTATTGTAGGGTTAAGAGCTGATTGTAGAAACATTTTAGAGTTAACAACTGTTGGAGCCAAACACTCTTTCTGATTTATTCATGCGCTTCAATCTGAACATCTACTGGTTCTTTGTTTTTGTTGTCATTGTTCAGTTGCTTTTTTTGTCATTTATTGTTTTCTTGTTGCAAGAACACATCATACGTTATTGTTTTTGCTACATGTGCAAGCTTGACCCGCCAATATGTAATTTTCATTTTCTAATCTATAGGTGTGTCCGGTTTGCCACTTGAGGTTGCTGGTGTTCAAGACACAGGTATGTTAGGTCGTGGCGTTGGTGAAGAAATTGGAACATATGTGGAGAAACTTATGACAAGTGAACTATCCGAAATGTTATCGATATCGCCCAGTTGGAGCTCTTACATCCAAGCCATTTGTATTTAAAGCTAGGAACGGGAGTCAAGGGCACCGAGACCATTGATGTTACCGATCTGATGAGGGTCAAACATAAGAGTTGACGCGATAGGGTCCCGAAGTTATGCGCATTGTTCCACGCCTCAATGAGGTTTGCTTATGCTTCACTTATGTTGCAATTTTGACTTCCATTTGTGTGATTTTTGTTGGTAATGGTCACATCGCCTCGATACTTCATGTTGCCTTAACCTCATTTTGAATTTATGATCCCTAGAAATCTAGAACATCAGTTAAGTCTTTTAAAGGTCACAATATGTTAATTATGGAAGTATCTATCAGCCATGTGCTTTTCTCAGAATAATATCCATAACCCTTGATATCAAAAGGTCATTTAATATTCTTAAACAACATTCACATTACCATGTGTGCTGAAATTATAATTATTAAGCTTAACTGAACCATCTGCATTTCTATTGTTAGATGATTATTTGACCTTGTGTTCTAGGAAACTGATAATTCTGCTTATATGCCTATAATTACATGTATTGGTATTACACACATATGGTAGCATGCTACCTTGGCACGTCTCAGAAGCTCATTAGCTCACTTCAATCAAGAATTTTCTCTTGACTATTTTCCTTGAGTTTGTTCTTAATAATTTGGAGAACCATACTGCAAATGAATGCATGTTGGTGTGTTTGTTATAATACATCATTGTTTGTGGCGCATTTGCTTTACATTTATGATCTTCCCTCCTATTTGTAACAATCGATGACCCACTGAAGTTAAGAGAATATAATGTAATTTGGAGTGCTCATCCATACTTCTACTCAGTGAATATGCTTAAGAAATTAGGGGTGTCTGTGTATTTTCAGGTTTTTAAACATAAATTATCTTTATTCTACCTTTTGGATGTCCAATGACTTGTTAATTGAACTTTCCATGCTTAGCCCGCTATTTGATATGTGCAATTCGCATGAAAATGAATACTTTATTTAGTCGGCATCCTTTTTCTTATCCTTGCAGGATATCAATGAGAATGGATATCCGACAAAACGCGGTTTTGTTACGATGGTCGAAGAGGCAAAGACTAAATGACCCTATGATTCGTGGTCCCGATGGCGGGTTTAAGGCCGTGACTTGGCATGATGCTCTTGCGCTTGTTCTTGAGGCTTTGCATCAAGTAAAACCAGAAGAAATTACAGGAGTTGCTGGCAAACTTTCTGATGCAGAATCCATGATGGCACTGAAAGATTTTGTCAACAGACTGGGTTCAGATAAGGTGCTTTGCGAGCGAAATGGTCCAAGGGATCAAGAAGCAAGGAATTTAGTAGGAGGAGGAGGAGTAGTCTAGTTGTTGTTTCATATTCTTTTGCTGTTGTTTTTGCACATGACAATATAGTGACAGTAGCATATAGTAGTAGTATGTCATATTTCATATTTTTGAACTTAGTCTGGATCATGTTCTCAGTTCTTGTGTAATGAACAAATCAATTGTTTTTCTTTCGTATGTGCAACAATGTACAACACATTTATTTAAATTCAATATAATATACCTATTGATCATTGTTCATGTTGAATTGTATTGTATTATCAAATAAAAATTATTTGTGATAAATATATTTTTATTCATATATATGAAACAAATAAATAAATCATACTTTACATGCATATTTATTTGTGCTGCAAAAGACCACTTATGTGATGCTAACAAATGTTAGCTATGTTGAAAACATGTGTTGTTATATATTAAAAAATGTGTTGCTACTTTGCAACACATATACGTATGTATAACAATACCTAGTTTGTGTTGCAAGGAGCTACCTCAGCAACACCACCTATAACATCACTTATAATATGTGTTGCTAGCGATGCTTGCAACACATATACGTAGATATAGCAGCATATGTGTATGTTGCTATAGCTCATTCCTGTTGTAGTGGATCTTTCTTTTTCCTTGCAGAACTACATGGCGCTTCTTATTTGCCGGGTCAATTATGTAGAATACTTGTACTACTTGATTCGCAAGTACGAATGGTTCGTCTCTGTATCCGACATGTTCGATGTCCACAGTAGTAAAGCCGTACTTGTTCACCTTGACACCCTTCGGGAGTTGTACCCAATGACATCGAAACACCGGGATCTTGAAAATGCAGTAGTCGAGCTCCCAGATCTCCTCTATGAACCCGTAGTAGTTGCTCTTCGTACTGCCTGTGTTGTCGTAGGCATCTATACGGACACCACTGTTTTGGTAAGAGCTCTTGCTATCTTGAGCTCTCGTGTAAAATGTATATCCATTGATGTCATATCCTTGCCATGTCGTGATTGTACCTGAAGACCCTTTTGCCAACCACCTCAATGTAACACTCGTTTCTTCACCAGACATGTGCTCCCTGAACCAATGACTAAACAAACGATTGTGCTCTTTTGTTATCCAAAGCTCTGACTGTCCTCGGTTTTCTCTCCTTAACTTACCCTTGTGTATGTCCATATATAGGTACACATCAACTGACTGTTGCAATACTGTGAAATGGGCTTGTTCGAACAAAATATTATCGTAAGAATTTGTAGATTTCTTTCCTATTACACCTTTCCCACCTAGCCTACCCTCATGGCGAGATACAGGCACTCCTACCGGTTCGACCTCCTCCATGTAATCAACACAGAACTCAATAACCTACTCAGTTGCATAACCTTCTAAAATGGAGCCTTCCGGCCGAGATCGATTACGTACATATTTCTTCAGAACATCCATATACCTTTCAAATGTGTACATCTGATGCAGGAATACGGGCCGCAAATATTTATCTCATTGACAAGGTGAACAATGAGATGAACCATGATATCAAAAAATGATGGGGGAAAATACATCTCTAGCTGGCACAGAGTCTTTACCACATCAGCCTGAAGTTCATAAAGTCTAACGGGATCGATGACCTTCTGTGAAATCGCGTTAAAGAAGGAACACAACCTCGTGATTGCCTCTCGGACCTTGTCAGGCAAAATACCTCTAATTGCAATAGGGAGCATTTGTGTCATCATCACATGACAATCATGAGACTTCATGCCAGTTAACTTCAAATCTTTCATCGATACCAGTTTCTTGATGTTTGCAGAGTAACCGGACGGAACTTTCACACCATGCAAGCACTTGCAGAGTTCTGTTTTCTCTTTCTTGCTCAAAGTGTAGCAAGCTGGGGGAAGGTAAAGTCGGCCTTTCCCAATGTCTTGAGGATGTAGCTCGGCTCTGATTTTCATGTCTTCTAGATCTCTTCGTGCTTTCAGTCCATCCTTTGTTTTGCTAGGAATATTCAGTAAAAGACCAACCACGGTGTCACATACATTCTTCTCTACATGCATGACGTCGATGCAGTGTCGAACTTCCAAGTCCTTCCAATAGGGCAAGTCCCAAAAGATGGATCTCTTCTTCCACGTGGTCTTCTCAGTATGGGACCGCGATGTATTACCAGTACTCCCCTTTCCAAGTACAACATTAAGATCCCTAACCATATCATACACCTCTTCCCCAAGAAGACGCCTTGGAGCTAAACCGTCCTCCTTTTTCCCGTCGAATTGTTTCTTCATATTGCGGTACGGATGATTCCTGCGAAGGAACCTCTGGTGACGCATGTACACTGTTTTTCTCGAGTTGTTGAGGCACACACTAGAGGTTTCATCCATGCACTAGGGGCATGCTTTGGCTCCTTTTATAGTACGGCCGACAAAGTTACCAAGCGCAGAAAATCATTGATGGTGCGTAACAACAATGCGCATAGAGTGAAGTACTCGCTTGTACTTGTCCCATACTGTACACCTTCGCTCCACAAGATCACAAGATCTTCCACCAATGGTTGTAGGTATACATCAATATCGTTGCCAGGTTGTCTCGGCCCTTGGATAAGCAACGACATCATAATATACTTTCGCTTCATACACAACCAGGGTGGAAGGTTGTATATACACAGAGTCACGGGCCAAGTGCTATGAATGCTGCTCATGTTACCGAAAGGATTCATTCCATCCGTACTCAAGCCAAACCTTACATTCCTTAGTTCATTTCCGAAGTTCTCCCTGAAGAGTCTATCGATGGTTCTCCACTGGGCAGAATCAGCCGGGTGTCTCAGTTTTCCATCCCTCTTACGGTCTTCCGAGTACCATCGCATCAATTTGGCATGCTTTTTGTTTCCAAATAAATGCTTCAAACGAGGTATTAGTGGCAAATACCACACCACTTTAGCGGGAGTTCCTTTCTTCACCTCGATAACTTCGCTGTCATCGTCTTTACGCTTGTATCGCGATGCTTTGCACACCGGACATACATGAATGTCTGTGATAGAGTATATAGTCATTTAGACAAGCATGTATTCTTTCTACTTCCAATCCCAAGAGACATACAACCTTCTTAGCTAGATACGTGGTTTTAGGCAACACGTTTCCCTCAGGCCGTATGTCCGCTAAGAGATGTAACAACGCCGTGAAACTCTTGTCGGACCAACTATTGCCTGCTTTCAATTTCAGCAGCGAGAGCACCCTGTGCAACTTTGTGTATTCCTCCTTACAACCCGGGAACAAAGGTTTCTCCGAATCCTCCATCAAACCTTTGAATTGATTAAACTCTCTCTAACTAGTGTAGTTCTCTTCTGCATCGTGCAACATTTGAGCCAGATTATTGTCGTCATCGACGACCAACCTATCCTCATCGGATCCATAACTGATGTCATCTGCCACATTGCCGGCTCTGTCGTCGTCGACGTTATCACGTTGAAGTATGATCTCCTCTTCACCGTGCCTTGTCCAACTTATATAGCCAAGTACAAAACCCCTCCGGATCAAGTGCAAATGGATATGGTTTTTGTTCGAAAACATCATCTCATTCTTGCAATCAATGCATGGACAGTGTATGTACTCCGTCTTCTTTTGCAAGCTGTTCTCCTCGGCGGCCCTTAGAAAAACAGATACACCGTCGATATATTCTTGGCTGCAACGGTTCGCATCGTACATCCATCTCCGGTCCATCTACAATTCATTAATTTAAGCAATTATTAATATCCAAAAATCTTAATTAAATAAATTGTTATTCCAATATTCAACAATATCCACTAACGGGACAAGATTAATGCTAAGTAAATGTTGCAAACTTAATTAATTAATTTTAATACATACTCATACGTAACAAAAAATTATATATATCCCCCGGAAGATCAACATAATAAATTCCTCATCTCAAAATGCAAGGCAATTTCATGATCACCCATCTACCATATTAACTAAATTTTATTTAACATTCATATCCAACAATCTTAATTACGTAAATTTGATATAAGCTTCACACAAATTCACTAAAAATAGCCACTAATGGAGCAATATGTATATGCACGCGCTAACGAAAAAAAATAAATGGTAACTAACAAAAGAAATTTTATGTGCTGCAATTTCTATATATACTGCATTCTAGCCAAACTTAAATATATCCTCCTAAGAGCAACATAACAAATTCCTCATCTCAAAATGCAAGGCAACTTCATGATCACCCATCTATCGTATTAACTAAAATGTATTTTTCATTCATATCCAATAATCTTAATTAAATAAATAAATTTCATATATGTTTGACCAAAAGTTCATCATCTAAGTAAGGTAGACAACTTAATCTAATAGAGCAAGGTAATAAATTCATCATCTACAAATTGCTAAGTAAATAAAAAACAAACTAAATATGAACCTTGCATTTAAACCTTAATTAAGCTAGGAATAAACCTTACATTGCAATTTCACATTACAAATGAAGGGAGGAGACACAATTTACACACCTTGGAACAATTCTAGGAAGTAGAAGCACAATATTTTGGCCAAACGAAATCTGAAATCAAAGAGCTATCTTTTCTTCTCGGAAGGACTCTTTTCTTCTCGGGGAGGAAGATGACCAGCGACTGGTGACAGAAGGTATTTATAGGAATAATTATTTGTGGCTGTTTTAAATAAAAACCGCCACAGATAATTATATCAGTGGCGGTTCTAAAAACAAACCACTACAGATAATTTATTATCTATGATGGTTCCAACAAAAAACCGCCACAAATAGTCGCAACCTTATCAGTGGCTGTTCCAAAAGCAAACCGCCACGGATAAATGAGTTATCTGTGGTGGTTATTGGATGGAGCCGTCACAAATAGTCCCAGCGTTATCAGTGGCGGTTGCAAATAAAAACCGTCACAGATAATATATTATCTGTAGCGGTTTTTGGATGAAACCGCCACAAATGGTTCTCCCGCCAATTTCCGTGTAGACCCGCCACTGATGCATGGATTTGTGATGGTTTCAAAAGAACCGCCACAAATAGGGCGTCACCTATGTGTTGTTTTGTAGTAGTGAACCAAGCCCATTAGCAGCACTACCAATATATTTAGCAGGTAAATGATCTTGTAAACAAATAGGGCAATTATCAACTTGGTGGTTTGGTTCCTCACAGATGAAGCACAATTTAGGATTCCTACAACTACCCACCAAATGACCGAGTTCTCCACAGTTGTAGCAAATCGAGTTAACATACTGTAATTCAGACCCAACTGGAGCATCAGAAGTAATACCTTTAGATTGATTCACACCAGCTCACTGATTAGTAACATTTTCTACCAGACTCTAATTTTGTTGACGCAAAGCTTGAGGTGAACGCATCGGAGCCTAGATTGGAGGAAACCATTGCAGATTAGAGGGGTCGAGTTCTTTAGCATGAGTTTCATCATGTATTGATGAACTCAATCCGGTTCACTCAAGCTCACTCTCTTGTTTGGATTTTGCATGAGCTAAGTATTTGCATGTGTTGCAAATTAGAGAGCTCATGCTTGCTTCTTATTGGATCTTAATCGATTTAGTTTTTACATGAAACTATGGATTTGCATGTGTTGCAAAAGGGAGATAGCTCATGTAATTTGGTTTAAGTGATTGGTTGTATGGAACTAGAAAATTGCATGGGTTGCAAATTAGAGTGTTCATGCACCTTGATTTGGTGTTGCTTGTAGCTAGGGTTTTGCATGTGTTGCAAAGAGTAATGCTTAAGTATGAAATCGGTTTAATGTGTTATTTGCAAGTTCGTTGTGCGAATAAACTAAGGTCTATGAGTCCGGAATCCCGAGAGCATGTGGATAGGATTTGCAACGGGTGTTTGCAAGTTGACTAGGTCTCATGTTGACCTTCACATGGCTAGGGGGATTAATCTCATAGACTCGGGTTTGATTTGCTTAATATGTTTTGCAAATAGATCTTAAGTTGGTTTTGTTATTTGCAAATAAGCTTAGAAGTTATGTGTTTCGATCCTAGAGCATGTGTTAGCATTTGCAAATGTGTTTTGCAAAGTGTCGGAGTCATGTGTTGATCCTTACATAGGTAGAGGATTATCGCTTCCGCATTATCCTTGATTAGGTTTTAACATAGGGGATGATTAGATCGTGTTATTTTAGAGAGCGATTATTTTTGTAAACACCTATTTACCCCCCTCTAGGCGCATCCTTGGTCTTACACCTTGGGCCCAAGCCCAAACCCGGGTGGCCCGAGGCCTGGCTCTGCCTCTGGGCTGGGATGCGGGCAATGTGGCACTTGTCTGCACAAGCTGCGAAAGTTTATGCGGTAGCCCGCCAATGATTATAATAGCCAATACGACACTTACAACCTACATCAGCTTGCATAAACTTTGGCGGCCTATGCTACAACACTATACTTCAACACTAAAAAAACACTCTACAAAAAAAACCCTAAAAAAGACATGTATACTTAGAAAAGCATTTTGACAGCTAGTTGGTTGACATGAGTACTACGACATTCAACAAAAAAAACATCAGCACTTGGATGTGCTTTAGAACAAATTACCTCAAAATTTTATAAGGAACATTTTAAATACTCCAACATTTTGAAGTATTCATGTAAAATTGTGCTTATCTCTTGGTCAAAACTATCCTTATAATGCATTGCAAGGAAGGGGTTGAAATTGCGCTTGTTGCTGAAAATTATTCGTTCGTCCGCCGAGAAGACTAGCAGCAGGTGTTGCCGCTCACGGCGGTTGTGCGGAGAAGCACAGCTGCTGGTCGACTCGAGGCGGCCAATCAAGGGCAGGCAATGTCCAGGCCGGTCCAACAAGAGTAGAAAGAAGAAGGCCCATGTTCTAATGGACGAACGCAGATATCACCTCGTCCTTCGACATGGCATCAACAACTGGCTGCCACTCCAACTAGGGGTGAAAACGGATCGGATACAGATGGATAATAGCTCTACCATATTTGTTTTTATTTTTTTGGATGCGGATACGAATACGGATAGTCCGGATACGAATACGGATAATATCGAATACGAATCGAATCGGATATGGTTTCGAATATTTATCGGAACATAATAACCCCCTTAAATTATACATAAAAAATCAACGAAAACACATAACTAATTGATTTGATCAAAATATTATTAAAAATTGAACAAATATAAGTATTTTTATTCACTTAGACAATAGTTTGATACCATGTCACAAACAAAATTATATAAGATTTAGTTTATCACACACATACGATTAGTTCATCATACACATAGATTAAAACACAAAATAAAGGTAATCCTTACTTAGACATACAAATAGAAGTAAACACATAACACACTAAAAGTTTGGTAATACTTAGATATTATGTCTCTATGAAAAGTATATAACACTTGCATGTAATAACTCAAGATTTATATTATTTGTTGAATTATGTTTAAAATAATATATTATGTATTTATGAGTTTTATGTATTTTTAGCTACTTATTTAATATATTTTCCTATTAAGAATAGGATTTTTGAATTTTTAGAAAAATAAAATCTGGTAAAATCTTGAAAATAATTTTTAAATTTTAGATTGTTACTGGAACTTTCTCAAAAAAATTTCATAATTTTTAGAGTTGGTTTGCTAATTTTAAAAATTGAAACTTGCTTTAGGGATTAATTAAATTAGAAAACAATTATGAAATTAAGTAACTTTTTTGGGGCAAAAGAGTAGTCTTAGCCTAGCCCATATTTTTATCCAGATATTCGACCCACCATTATCCGGATTATTCGAATCTGTATCCGACGGATAGTTAGTTACCGAATTCGTATCCATATCCGATAAAAAAAATCCGTATTCATATCCGATTTGATACTATCTGATAAATATCCGATCCGATAGAATCCATATCTGAAAATATCCGAATTAGTCGGAAAATATCCGATCCGTTTTTATCCCTAACTCCAACGTTGCCGACACTGTACTCCTCATGAGATGCAGAGTTCCTCGTCGTTTCTAGCTCGTAAAACTTGATGTGAGCAGACAGCTGGATGATGAAATGGCTGGCTTTGGGACTTGTATAGTGGGAGAGTAGATCATACTAGGCATGGTAGCGTGCGACTGCACGCCGTGTTGTGTGGGCGTGGGGGAAAAATCGACGAAATGACGCAAACGCGATTTTCAACATATTTCTCATACTGGGAAACAGCAGAAACCGAATTACGGGGGGAAAAAATAAAGAGTTAGAGTTGTAGAAATATCTCCTTCGACGAATTATTTGGGAAATATCGGAGACCGAGGTGGGAAAACGAGGTGGGAAACCAGTCTAGAGGGAAAAGGGCGAAAAATTATTAGTAACGACAACCTTTTTTGAGCCGCACATATATTTCTGGTGACGAAAATATTTTTTCCGGGCAAAACGGAGAAAGGATCTAGACGTGATGACAACCTTCTTAGAGATGCACACAGCTGTAGAAATTTCTCTTTCGACGAATTATTTGGGAAATATCGGAGACCGAGGTGGAAAAACGAGGTGGGAAAATAATCTAGAGGGAAAAGGGCGAAAAATTATTAGTGACGACAATTTTTTTTGAGTTGTACACATATTTATGGTGACGAAAATATTTTTTCCGGGCAAAACGGAGAAAGGACCTAGACGTGATGACAACCTTCTTAGAGATGCACACATATTTCTGATGGCGAAAACATTTTTTCTGTCAAAAATGGAGCAAGGACCTAAACGTAAGGAGCGAGGACCTATTTGTTACGTTTTTGGACCTATCCGCTATCTGAAAAATTAGAAAAGGGCATATCCGCGATTTGAATTTAACGGGGGCTTCTTCCGTAAAGTACCGCGCGAGGGACCCGAACGCGAAAAAAAATAAAAATCTTCCCCTCACAAAAAATCACAAAGGACCTATCCGTAATTTTCAGGGACCTATCCGTAATTTGGAGAAACAGAAAGACTTTTTCGCAAAATTCCAGAGAGGGACACGTGGGCACCGGCTCCATCCGGCTAGCCCAGACGACATTATATGGGTTATTATACAGATGATCTCCTCTCGTTCAAGATGATTCCAAATGATGACTGTACTGCTGTACATCAACTCTGTTCTTCTTTTATACTGTTGAAATATAGCTACTAGCTTCTTCTTCTTTAAGGAAAAAAGGATGTTCATCAGAAAATTCCTAGCCATTATATCAGACTAAAAATAAAATGGTTACCAGTCAAGGTTTCCTCAGGCGTTGCAACTAGAAAAGGACTCATCTCCCCTCATGGGAATAATAATAAGCCATTACATTCCTTTGGAATCGCCGCCAAAGGCGCTGCCCACGTGTCCTCTCCGGATTTTTGCAAAAAGTCCTTCTGCTTTCTCCAAATTACGGATAGGTCCTGAAAATTACGGATAGGTCCTCCGCGATTTTTGTGAGGGAAGATTTTATTTTTTTTTATGCTTAGTCCCTGGTGCGGTATTTTACTAAAAACTCCGTTAAATTCAAATCGCTAATAAGCCCTTCTCTATTTTTTTCAGATAGCGAATAGGTCCAAAAACGAACAAACAGTCCTCGCTATTCACGCCTAGGTCCTTTCTCCGCTTTTCAGCAGAAAAATGTTTTCGCACCGTAAATATGTGTGCATCTCTAAGAAGGTAGTCGCCACGCCCAGGTCATTTCTCCGCTTTTTCCTGAAAAATGTTTTCATCACCGTAAATATGTGTGCAACTCTAAAAAGGTTGTCATCACTAATAACTTTTCCTCTAAACTTTTTTCCCACCTCGGTTTTCCACCCTGTCTCCAATATTTCCCAAATAATTCATCGAAAGAGATATTGCTACAACTCTAACTCTCTATTTTTTCCTCCGTAGCTCGGTTTCATTGCTTTTCCTGAGTGAGAAATATGTTGAAGATCACGTTTACGTCCTTTCGTCAATTTTTTCCCACGCCCACACAGCACGGCGTGCAATAGCACGCTGCTATTTCTAGTATATGATATGTACCCCTTCATCAAGATTATAGCAGCCCTCCAGCTAAAAAAAGTGAATTTAATATGATAGTTTCTTTTTTTCAACTCCTTACTCTATTACAAGGTATTTCCGCGGCAACTTCAAAGTCAGCTGTCAGTATAAAGTGATTTAAGTCCATTCCACTTCTCTATAGCTTAAAAAATCTTGTTTGAAGAAAACTATTTGACTTTCTATAAAAAGATCTCTTCAAATATAACCATGCATATGGATAAACTCCATACCCTCATGTCCAAACTCAACCGGTCAAACACATACACACAAGGACAAGTCTAAAAAGAACAAACTTTCAGAAAAGACAAACACTATAACAACTAAACATTAAAAAAAAAGGAAGACAAGGACAAAAGCAACTAATCATAAGGTGCTGCAGAGGTAAGAATAGTATCTAGCACTTGTCCAAGTGTTTACAGTACACACAAAAAATGGCCACCACATGATACATACCTCACACTGCCATCAGACTTCCTGCACAAGTGCAGCGTGATGCGAATTGATCGCTTTCCTAACCTCTTTCTCTTTTTTATTATTACTAGATTAATGTCTGTGTGTTGCTACAAAAAAAATAAAATTGGTAACGAAATATAAAGGTTAAGCAATAAAAAAAATTGTGCTACAAGATCAAACATCTATTTCTCCCGATTACAAAAGTTTTTATGGTTTCTTCTCCGTATGAATTAAAACCAAATATATTATACGTAGCAATATATATTATCAATCTCAAAAATCAATCAATCATTTTTATCCCTTTTTGCAATTTATATTACCAGCTCCTGTTCCTCTTCCTCTTGTTATGCCTGCAGCGCACGCTGTGGAGTCCGCCTTCCTCGCCGCTCATTTCGTCACGCATGCCATGGCCGCGTGGTCAGTCGCCTCGGAGAAAGGGGCCACCGCCACCACCCAGCCTTTACACCTCCGCGTCTTCTGGATCGCCACCACCCTCGGCGCCGCGCTCTTCTCCGCTTCGGCGGCGGTCCGTTGCGCCGACGGTTCGCTGCTCTTCCTAGATGACCCTTTCGCCTTTGCCGGCCTACTCGTCTCCATGCCTCTGGCGTATCTAGCCATCACTGACTTCACCAGCCATGATGCCAGAGTCTATGAAGGTGAACCAGAAAACACCAGCCCCGAGGCGCCCGCCACGCCGTGCGCCGCCATGTCGTTCCTCTCTCTCGTGACGTTTAGCTAGATCAACCCGTTTATCTCCAAGGGGCATGCCAATGACTCTCTCACCGCCGCCGACGTCCCACCGGTGTCGCCGGGCAACCGCGCTGAAATGTCGTACGCTTTGTTCACGTCCAATTGGCTGGCGCTAGGGTCACGACACTTGGTGGACGTCGCACTCTGGCTGTCCTTCTGGCCACAGTTACTACTGACCGTGGTGCTCGGGCTCCTACGCCTCGTGGCCATGTACGTCGGTCCGTCACTTATTGATCAGTTCGTCGAGTTCATTCGCCGCGGCGACACGACATGGGATATCTTGAATGAATTCCCTTGATTGATTCTGTGAAAACTGTACAGCATATATAGAGTACAAAAGGAATGATTGGCCGGCTATTAATTATCAGCAATAATCAGGGATTTTGCTATAATAATCAACCATATTTAGAGAGATATGGCTAGCTGTAAATCAGGAAAGAATAATTAGCTATAATGACCGGCCATTATTGAAGATATGGCGGGAGAAGGGGGAGCCTAAGAAGAACGGATCGCTGCCACCGACTATAAATTTATATTAGTAGAGATTACTAACCTCTTTCTCTTTTTTTATTATTATTACAAAATTAGCTCTCTTTCTAACGAATTTGCAAATCTAGCATCCTCCCCTACTGTAGAAGGTGTGGCAGGTGACACCTATCACCTGCTGCGCTAAGGAGTGGGGCGGTAAGCGCATGAGCGGATGTGCCGCAACTGGTGTGCACAGGAGCGGAGGTGCTGTAACCGGTGAGCTTAGGAGGAAGGTTGCCACGGAGGGGGGACACGGGAGGCGCTTCCACGATAGGGGAACACGGAAGCTGCCTTCCACTGTGAGGAGGAAGTTAGATTTGTAATTTTATTCAGAAGAGAGCTATTTTTTTAAAAAAAAAAAGAGGTGAAGGAAGTGATCGATTCGCTCGAGATGAGTGTTGTTTTGCCTGTCACGCCCTCCTTTCCATTGTAGCTCAACATGAAGTAAATACTAGATGAGTGATCGCGGCGTGCCACACCGCGATCGCTGCTCCCCTACATGAGCAAATTGAGAAAACATGCGAAACGTTTGAAAGGATATAAACGTAATTATGTTTTTTGGCATTTATTTAGGGCCCTCTCACGAAGGATCCGCAATTTTGCTAAACCGAAAGGCCTTTTTTTGTAAAAAAACGGTTGAAAGGATCTAAACGTAATTGCGTATTTTTTTGCATTTATTTGAGATCCTTTCATGAAGGTTCCGCATTTTCACTGAACCGAAAGATCCAATTCATTAAAAAAACGGTTAGAAGGATCTAAACGTAATTACGATTTTTTAACCTTTCACAGATGAACGACACGTAGCATAGCTCTTTGTTTAGCAAACTTGCCAACTTTAATATAGGAATGATTCCATTGTTCCTCCCATCAGCAAATGCATTACAGCTTGTTAAGGTTCGATCCGCCATCGATCAATCCATCTTATCTTCGCAGCGTGCGCCATTCTTTTCGCTGCCGGCCGGCCCGGCACAGGCCAATCGGTTCATCTGATCTGACCCGATGGATGGTTCACCTTTGCTCTCCTGACTGCTCTGCTTTTGTGTTGCAAAGCCTATCCGATCCTCGGTTAGTGAGTGCATGAGTTATTATTCCCTCGATGATGCGGGGTTTGCACGTTGCCAGGGAGTGATTTGTCGTCGTCTCGCTGCCTCGGCGTCGTCCAATCATTCGCGGGAGCTCAGGTGGTACGATAACGAATCACTATCTTTGCACAGGGCTGATGAAAAGTAGTGTGTGGATGAATAGTCGTACATTGTTTTGGTAAAAGGCGGCCTAGACCGAAGATGTTATTCAGATTTTTTGTCTGAAAGACTTAATCACTTTGTTACGACCTATGAGTTCTTAAGTGTTGAGGTTCATGCGTTGTTTAGTTTACCCAGAAGCTTAAACAATTGAGGGAAAAAAAGAGAGTCATATTCAGTAAATGTATTTCCGTATGACCTAGACCTACGACATGAGCTTGACATGCACCAGAACAGTCACTAACTTTACCTTCGGACTCTTAACACGCTAACAAATGTATAGGAAGATTTAAGTGTTGACGAAAGATGGGCAATCTATTGGAGAAAAGAAAAATAAAACGGAGAGAAGATAGATGCATGCAAATGAAAAGAAGGGATTATGAGGCTCAAAACATGGTTGCACCTAGGCTTCATTGGTCTCATAATGAAGTATAAACACCAGTCCATAATCTCTCACTACAAAAGTTTTTTTTTTAAAGTATATGCTTATGTTTCAAGTAAAAAAAAAACTCAAACAACAGGAAATAGCGCGCATCACTGTGGAAGAATACAATAGAGCTCCTAAAACGAAAAACATGTAAAGTTTCAAACAATCCAGTCTTCACAGAGACCTTTGTAACCACATGAGGTATGTGCAGAAAGATATGTATACGGTATACCTTTATACAAAAGATCATAGCCAAATGTGCATGTTCATCTAACTATCCTATAGAAAACACTTTGGTAAAAGCAGAGCATATCTGAATAAAGAAAAAAAACAAAGAAGGGATGCAATCTCACATTTTTTTTTATACTTTGGCTTCTCTGCTAATTCCATGAAGACCAGAGAAGATTGAGTTTACCCTAAAAAACAAAAAAAAAGAAGTAAAATAAAATAACACTAGGATTGTAGGCATAAATTCTATGATCCATGAGGCTTTCACTTTGCGGAAAACCAATCCTGCTTTGTAGGGACAGCAACGCATGGTTATCTACTTCCTGCTGCCCACTAAGCATGCTTTCATGTCCAATCACCGTGCCAATAATGCCCTCCTTTTAGCATGTTACACCTATAAAGAACTGTTGAAGAAAGTATATACTTCTGGCATTCCACATGTTTAGCTTAGCTCTCGTAACACGAATGCCTGGTACTTCAACTCAGGTAATTGTACCTCGATATTCCTCGTTACTACTGCAACGAGCGACTGTAAGAGAAGAAGGGAAATATTGTAAAATTTAGCGATTTTCTGTGTGTACACACACACGTGCTTGTAGAATAGGACATTCTACGCGCGGAGGCCAGCGGTCCAGCCTATCCTTGGTTTTGGGTCATGAACAGTTCCACATGGTAAGGCCCATATGATATCCATTTGTTGAACTGCAATCTATGGCATGTTGCTTCATCATTTTTTAAATTTTAAGTCACATTTTCGTAAAGCAACCATGGGTCTTATGAGCATTTTTTTAGGCACCAGTGTTCATAGGATTCAACAGAAGTTTGTATTAAAATGAGATGTAAACTCAGTTATTTCTTTATTTTCGACGACGTGAAATGAAATTATTAAGGTAGTAATATTGTATGATATAAATAATAAATTCTAAGCGCCAACCAGTTTTGCTTACCACCCAAGCCCTGGCAGCTCTAATTGACAAACGCTTTTTAGCATTAGCTTACTAACGACGAGAGCAACGTAATGATGTAAGTCTCGCTAATAAACGCCGCATAAGCGAGATTTTACTGCCAATTTTACCGAATATGTTCTAAGATTTTACTATTTTGTGTGCTTCTTTAGGTTACGGCCATCCACTAGTGTAAATGTTTTACCCATCTCAGTTAGTACCATTTACTTCCCTGAAATTCACGTTTTTATTACCATTTCTTTATTGTAAGCTCTTGCCGCAGTTCATGACTTTACTATCATATGTATGAACTTTTACTATCCTAGAAAAAAGGAATTTATTACTTGCTATCTTATACGAGTATACTACCTTTATGGTACCGTACATATGGGACTACCTTCGGACGTGGTTAAACGATAAGAGGCCCAAGGTCTCAAGGCCCTTTTATTCAGAACCATCATCTGTACATCATGTTAAATAGATATTTAGTCTCACATCGCCCGCCGAAGTCCATCTAGACATTGTTATATAGCAAAATGTGGGTAGGCTTGCCGATCAAAGTGATATGTGCAATATTAGTAAGGATAAAGCTATGTCCGTGAGTCTACTGCACTATGTGCCGGTAGTGATGGACTCAGACACCTTACTATTTAACACCATAATCACTTTTGTATTTTTGTTTTGTTTATTTCTTTTTGCCACATGTTCTCCAAACTGGCGCTATGGTTGATAGTAAGTTTTACTATTTTATATCTATGTTTTTACCAACTCATACAGTACCATGTACTACATTTGAAATAGCATTTTATTAATGTGATATTTCTTTTACCACATTAGGTGCTGTGCTCTTGGTAAATTAACTAATGCTAGTAATTATTTACGTTAGTAAAATACTAAATCAGACAATACACGGAACGAACTGATCTATATGTACGGATGATTGTAATACTTCATGAACTCGGCTGTAAAATATGTAAAGCGATATGTTTTTATAACATGGTAAAGCTAATATCCAAGAACATCTACATCTAGTCATCTAGATCATCCAAGCCCCTAGCCTGTAGAGTTGTGGTTGTTCCCTGTCCACAAGCTTTCAAACTAACTATGATATATCTTGATGTTAGTAGGGTGGTACAACAAAAGGTGGGCTAGCTAGGGGAGAAGAAGGCGATGGGATGCCATCACCTATTTGCTTTCTAGGAAGCACCTTGTTGCGGTTGTCAGTTTGGAAGACAGGTTTGCATCCATGGCTGCTTTCCAGCTTCATATCCAGAGAAAGGAGGGAGGGAAAAGCAAAGTCTAAAGATTGGCCTGTCTTTCAGGAGCAAAAAATCACAATTTCTTTATTTATGACTTTATTCTCCCTTGCACATATCTAATGGTAATCACTTTTAAGGATAAGGGAATTGAACTCAAAATTTGTATTATTCCCTACTTGGGAGAAGAAAAGGTGATACTCCTTGAGAGATCGGCATGTTTTTTAGGCCCTGTTTGTTTGGCCTTTTTCACTGGCTTAAAAGTCAAAAAGCTAAAACCTAAACAAACGAGTAGTTTTTTATCTGAGCTTTTCAAAAGCCATAAGCCTCCATATAACTAAAAACCAAAAGCTACTAGAAAGAGGCTTTTTTGGTTTATTGATGGTTGGTTTTAGACTAATAACATTAAAGTTAGATAAAATTACCCACCTCTATCACATATAAAAACCATTAGCTTTTAAGATGTTTAAGCTAAAAAAACTGACTTTAAGTTATAAGCTAAAAAGTCTAAACCTAAACAAACAGGGCCTTAGACGTTTGTTTGATTTGTGCCAAAATTTGTAATATTCCCTGGAAGATTGGCATGTCAATAATCTCATCCTTACATTGCGTTAAATGCCCCTTTCAATCGATGGTAATAAAGTTTCTTGTTTTTTTGATGCGAAGTTGGATTCACACATTTGTGCTAAACAAGCATCCCCGTCGAACCCTTTGTGTACCTAGCTTAATCAGGCTCCTGATTACAGTTTTGTTTACAACATGATTGTACTCCTGATTGATCAATCAAAGTTCACTCTTGGTCTCAAGAAAAGCAGTGTGCCTTCAAGGGTGCTCAATGTAATTGGCATGTGTCACTGCCAGAAGATGCCAAAGGATATTAGTTAGGTCCTTTTAAATTATGAAGAGATTTTATTTTTTGAAAAAAACGATAACAGCCACTCTAATGGTTACTTACCTGTGAAACTTACCTCTAAATCAGTAGAAGAAACGATGCTGCAGAAAATTACTAAAAAGAAGCAGCAAATACTCTGTTTCCGGCCTCCCGAAAATATGACCCAAGGGCTTTTTTCTTTTTTCTTTTCTTGCTTTGCAAACTGGGTCTAAATATTGTTAAAATCATCACTTTTCTAGTCCTGTAGCAATTTTTAGGAAAATCTAACTCTAGTTATAACACAATTACAAAAATAATCCTATCCCGACCACAGGTGGCACCGCAAAAGCACTTACCGCGCGCTCGAGGAGCACGGCAGCTCCAGGCCATGCTCCTAGAGCACGATAGATGCTTTCGTGGTGCCAGAGCACAGAAGGTGACATATGTCACCTTCTAACACTTCCTTGGTTAGGGATAAGTCTAGTTTTGCAAATTGTGTTCATAAAAAGGTCAGATTTATCAAAAATAATTATACATGAGGCTAGAAAAGTGATGATTCAATATTATTATCTTGGCCATCTTGGTGTCCGTGCAGAAATTTTTTTAGGAGAGACTTGTCATCGCTTGTCGCAATCAATTTGGTAAACAAGGAATGCAGGGGACTCATCATGATCAAGCCATACCCACATATGCTTATCACTACACTGTGGTCTGATATGCTCGCTTTACAAAAATATTATCAACACCGTGATCTCTTCTTGTTTTCTGTTTTGCAAACACCCTCTTCTCCAAAATAGCCGCTAGGCTAGTTGTTGGGTGCCACCCTCCTCTTTAGTCCGTCTAGGTGGCCGCCTAGGCCGTCTAATCGAGATGATTAGATCCTATGCGTCGATTTATTGTATGATACTAATGTTTTGGTGAGCACCGGCTGCAAGTAGCATTCTACCAAAATCTGTAAGAAAAATTAGTGATCAAAATTGTATCTTAAATACCGTGTTAATATCTAAGACGAGCTAGGAGCACCCTTGCAGCCGAGTGCTGAAGTGGTGGAAGTTTGGTGGCACCAACTAATTTAGTGCTTTGCTTTATGACAAATCCTTTGGCATTTACATAGTTGCTTGTTGCTACATGCATATATACTAGGTCCTCTCATGCAAGGAGAGGACTAACTACTAGATCCGTACGATCCTACCCCAGTACTACGCATGCATCCTACAAACAGCACAGGAGTGTTGGAACAGAAAACTAAAATATTTGGGATAATTTTCTCTTTATTACTTTTCGTTCTATTCGCTTTTACAACTGAGGCTTATCCTATATTTATACCCAAAACTTTAGCCCACACAAACGGAATAGGATTCCACTTCCTTATCTTAATCGGACTCTTTTTCCTAAATGGACTCTTAACTCTTAAGATAATTATAAGATTACAACTAATATTTTCCCCCCTAATCTTATAATATTTAACTTCTAACACAACTTTATATAATCTTCTAAGATTTTCCAGGCCTACCCCTGTCTCTTCCTTTTTCTTTTCTATCTCTACTCTGTGTTGCTTCAACTCCTTGCTTCTTTGCCGTCTCTCTGTGTTCTAATCTATTGCATGCACTGCACAAGAACTTTCTTCATTCTTTATTCCTTGCGTTGTGCACCTAGAAGCACATCGCCTAGTGCCCTTTTTATTTGCTTCTGCACGCAACGTCTGGAGCTTTCTTGCAAGCTGCACAAGCACAACACTTCTGTTCTCTTCTTCTTGCTATCCCAAAGCTTGTATGTGGACGTGCGACCAGAACTCAGGACTCCAGATGCTTCCTCCTTTTTTTCTTTGCGGGGCTGCTGCTCCACGCAGAGCTTTGCTCCCTGGCGCCATTGCATACGCTGATCGCACGCGCTCCCGCGGCCACCTCTGCGCACCCTCCACTTTTTCTTCTCACTCACGGTGCAAAACGGCTTCTTTTATCTTTCTTGCATCGTTAGGAGGTCTTGCGCCACTAGTCGCTCGCTGGGAGTCTGGCTCCTTTGCGTCCTTAAAATTTTTTCCATCCCACTGGCTTTACGACAAACCGGTTTACAAGTGTTCAAAGAAATTTTGTATAACCGGTTTAGAGAACTCATGACCTTCATCAGGGGCGGACCCACAGCTGGGCAAGCCTGGGCGCCTGCCCAGGCTCCTCTGCCAAGAAAAGATGAGGTATGCATATATGTTCAGGCGACACAACAGTTTGGAGATAGGACTTTTGATGGAAAATTGTTAGGCACAATTAATTTTAGTGTATTAATGATAAATCCGCCCAGACTCTTAAAAAATCCTGGGTCCGCCACTGACCTTCATCAATAGATCATTGCTCTTGTCATAAACATGTTAGAATCTTAGTTCATTGGCTAACCTAATCACATGAACACATAAGCGGAATAATACCTTGATTCGGCGACGCCATTGGTCCGTGCGGGAAGGAGTTGGCATGGTGGCAGCGCGATGAAGAGATGAGGGGCTCACCGAGATCCTCTCGGTGCTGGTTGGGTCTTCGATGGCCTCGTGCTGAAACCCTAGATCAGATGGGTATTTCGGAATAGAGGTGAAACTCAAGATTTTCTCAACCATCATTGAGTGTTAGCCTCTTCCTTATAAATACAGCGCTGGCTAACGGGACCAAGACCAATAATTTTTAGAAGCTCCCGATCAGAGCGCGTTAGAGGTGGGCCTAGCCCCTAATTTTGGATTTTCTTCCTTAACTTTCGGACTTTCCGTTTTAACTGAAGATCATTACCAACATTCTCCCACTTGATCGAAGGCTAATATCATAAGTCCATACTCAATAGAACAATACACCAAGATAAAGTATTATAGCGATTAATCTAAGCACCGCTGCAATCCCAGAATCTATAGTGCATCATTCTATCTCGATAGGATAATAACTTATTTCTTAACGGGATTTGGTTTTATTCTTATGGTTCTTTTGTGCAGTTTGTTTTTACACTACTACTGAGGCTTATATCGGCCTTACGATCACGAGCGGTTTTGAAAAACCGTCGTAATATCAAACATCACTGACGATTATGTACTCAAACCGTCGGTCGTATATCACGAGACGGTTTTATATTACAACCGTCGTGATACAAGAAATATCACTGAGCGGTTTCTAAATATAACCAAATGCATGATGTCTGATACTCATTACGAGCGGTTTGAGTAAAACCGTGCAGCGATTTCCTGACGGTTATATAACACAACCGTATGTAATATCTCTGATAATCATTACGACGGTTATATTTAGAAACCGTCTGCGATATTAGTTATCACGAGCGTCGTAATATAAAACCGTATGTGATAATACCGTCTCCGTAAAAAGCAGAGCCTCGATCCATCCACCGTTTATAGGGTTTGGTTTCTATGCTAAGTGGCGGTTGTGGAAGTGAGGCGATTTTGTGAAAGAAAGCCATTGATTTCGAAGGGTGATATTAGATTCATTTGATTTTGGTGATCTAAGGTTAGTAATGAGTTCTCTAATTGCATGCGCTTGATTTCGAAGGGTGATATTAGATTCATTTGATTTTGGTGATCTAAGGTTAGTAATGAGTTCTCTAATTGCATGCACATCGAATTCAATATCTAGGTTTGTTAGGACAGAATTAATTTAAAAATTGTTTGATTAGATCTAGTTTAATTGTAGCTGGATCCATATGTTGTTTGTGATATTTGGTTAGTAATGTGTTTTAATTGTATTATATTCAACATCTATCTTGATAAGGAAGGAATTTGATGATTTTTTTAGATCTAGCTTGTAGAACCATGTGTTGGTTGTTTGATGTATAAGGTTAGCTAGTAATGGTTCTATTTGCATAATATAATATTCAATCATGATGTAGCTATCTAGCTTGTTAAGGATAGAATTTAAAGATTGTTTAGATCTAGCTTATAGATCAATTTAAGTCTTTTGGTGATGTAAGGTTAGTAATGGGTTCTAATTTCATTATTATATTGAAGATTAATTTGAATTGTGTTAATTATTTCTTTGTGATGTAATTAAGGTATGTAATTGCATAATTAGTTTAAGAATGTGTGCATCGCCCTACACAGTGCATAATATTTAACACAAAGTGTTACATGTGTAGCGTAGATGGATCGAAATTTGGATGTCTGTTGAGAACCGTCTGAGTCTTGAGTACCTTAATGGCGTCTCCACTTTCAAAAGAGCTGCAGAGGAGGATATGTTTAATAAGGGGTGCAATTCATGTCATGTCAGGTGCATTGATTGCGAAAATCTGAAGATGTTTCAAAACTTCGGTATGGATCGAAGCACACTTGATTGAAGGGGTTTCAAAAGGGCTATACATGTTGGACGGTCATGGCGAAGAGCATAATATCTGAGGAAGCGACAAGTAGTGTTAATATAAATCGGCGATGTCAATGATATGTCGGATGATCATATCGATTGTGCTTCCGATGAGGACAAGGTTGCACGATGACAATTTGGATCGAGATGCTACGCGATGCGAAGAAACCTTGATGACGGGGAATATGGGCAGTTCGGGGCTTAATGGAGGACTCGGAGAAACCTTTGTTCGCGGGGTGCAAGTTGAAATACACAAGGTTATCATCCGTGCTTCAACTACTCAAATTGAAGGCAAGCAGCGGTTGGTCCGACAAGAGTTTCCACAATATTATTCGTCTATTGGCGGACATGCTTCCAGAGGGAAGCGAGTTGCCGACAAGCACCTACAAAGCCAAGCGATTCTTTGTCCCTTGGGAATGGAAGTAGAAAGAATACATGCATGTCCAAGCGATGTATCTGCATCCGCAAAGAGTACACAAACTTGCATAGATGTCCGGTGTGCAGCGCATCCGGTACAAGCGTAAGAGTCATTCAGATGATGATGGCGAGAGCATTGAGGTGAAAAAAGGTCCTCTGCTAAGGTGGCATGGTATCTGCTGTAATTCCCCATTTGAAGCGTTTGTTTGCGAACCCAAAGGAGGCAAAAGCTGTTGCGTTGGCACTTTGAGGCGTAAGAATGATGGAATGCTAAGGCACCTGCTGATTCCATCGGTGGAGAAACATCGACAGAGCTTTCAAGAATTCGGTCGGATCAGAAATATAAGGTTTGGATTGAGTCAGATGGAATGAATCCTTTCGGTAACATGAGCGTAGGCATAGCACTTGGCAGTAAATCTCGTATCTACAACCTTCCTCCTTGGTTGTGTATGAAGCGGAAGTACATTATGTTGTTTGTGCTTATCCAGGACCGAAACAACACAGGAGCGATATTGATGTGTACCTAGCTCCATTGGTGGAAGATATAAAAACACTGTGGAGTTCTGGGGGGTACACGTATGGGATGCGTACAAGCGAGAGAACTTTACTTTGCCTTTGCTTGTTGTTACGCACCATAAATGATTACCCTGCCCTTGCTAACTGTCGGGGCAGTACAAAAGGAACCAAAGCCTCGCACTCCTTTGCTTAGATGATCTGAGAGTTTATGGTTGAATCACTCCCATAAAACCGTGTACATGCGTCACCGTAGGTTCCTTGGAGGAATCACCCATATCGCAAGATGAAGCAACTTTTCGACGGAAGGAGCGAAAATGGTTCAGCTCAAAGGCGTTTGGCGGGAGAGATGTTCATGACATTGTTAAGGATTTGGATGTTGCATATGGAAAGAGGCGTAAATCAAGTACCCGTGAAAAGAGCATGTGGAAGAAGAGATCAATATGCAGGACCTACCTTCTTGGGAGCACCTAGAAGTTCGCCCTTTGCATCGATGTCATGCGTGAGAAGAATGTGCGTGACGGCGTGATTGGTCTCTTACTCAACATTAAGGGTAAAACAAAGGATGGTATCACGCATGCGGCTTGACTTGGTCGATATGGGCATAAGACACGAGTTAGCACGAAAGAGGCGATAAAGGCCGTGCGTGCTTGGAACACCTTGTTATACTCTGTCAAAGGCGAAAAGAAGCTGAAGCGTGCGGTGCTTGCATGGTGTGAAAGTTCCGTCGGTTACTCCTCCAACATGAAGAGACTTGTTTAGTTGGAAGATTTGAAATTAACCGGCATGAAGTCTCATGATTGTCATGTCTTGATGACACAGATGCTCCTGTCGCAATTAGAAGTATTTTGCGGTCAAGGTCAGAGACAATCACTAGGCTGTGTTATTTCTTTAACACAATCGCTCGAAGGTCATCGATCGAAGGACTAGATGCTCTGCAAGTGAGGTGGTGATGACTCTATGTAATCTTGAGATGTATTTCCCTCCATCATTTTTCGATATCATGGTCCATCTCATTGTTCACCTTGTGACAGAGATAAAGATATGCGGGCGGTGTTCCTCGTAGCATGTACCCATTCGAGAGGTACATGGGAATTCTCAAGTCTTCGTCTGGAATCGATCTCGTCAGGAGGTAGCATTGTCGAAGGTTATACAGCGAAGAGGCCGTCGAGTTCTGCGTCGATTACATGGCCGAGTCGAACCAATAGGTGTGCCTCGATCTCGCCATGAGGAGGCTCGAGTATCGGGACCATCGGAAGAAAGCAATCACGCTGATTCGGTTGCGTATGCTCGAGCCCATTTCACGGTTTTGCAACACATGGCTGTAGTGTCGCCTATATCGTCGAGCACAAGCAATGGCTAAGGCAAGAGAATCCGGCCACGGCGAGTCTAGGATCACGAGACAACATAACCTTCAATTCAACAAATGGTTGAAGGGCGACCTATCTTTGGGAGCTCGTCGGATGATTTCTGTTGACATGGTTGGCAAAAGGACCAACTTTTACAGTTGTCACATGGAAAGGATATGACTTAAATGGGTACACATTTTACACGAGAGATCGGGACATGAAGAGCACAAACCGAATAGCGGTGTCGCATAGATGCATTCAATAATACATTTGGGTTGACGAGGAGCTCCTACTATGGGTTCATAGAGGAGATATGGGAGCTCGACACGTACTTTTCAAGATTCCCTATTTTGGTGCGTTGGATCCACCTCCAGCACGTGAAGGTTGACAAGAATGGCATCACTACTATGGACCTCGAACGTGTCGGATACCAAGATGAACCATTCGTACTCGCTAACCAAGTTGTTCAAGTCTTCTATGTAACCGACCCGTCCAACAAGAAGCGCCACGTAGTTCTTTAGGGAAAAAGGAGAATTGTCGGAGTTGAGAATGTAGTAGATGAGGAAGAGTACAATCAATTTGATGAGTTGCCACCTATCGGAAATGACATCTGGTCCCGGAAGAACAACATGAGGAAGCAAGCTACACGCGTCGATCATCATGAAGGGCTAATTTTCATACAAAAGAATAAGCATGTGGTGGCGTAGTTATGAGAAGGGTGCATTGTCATCATGCTTACTAATTTTCATGTGTAATAATATTACATTAATGCTATTGTAAAGATGATCGACCCATCATGCTTTGTACATATGATTGTGATGATCTTTGTAAGTAGCTTGTGAAGCATCTGAATTATGTATATAGGATTGTGATGATCTTTGTAAGTAGCTTGTGAAGCATCTGGATTGATGGAAAAGATGCAAGTATAAAGCACGTATTTATTCCTTAATATCAATATGATTCCAAATACATGATTCAAAGATGGCCATTCGGACATAATTGATGACAAGAAATAAATTATGTAGACTATGGCGAACAAGAACGAGAATCATGTCTACTTTGGCAATATGGAAATAGTTGTATGTGATTGCTCTCAGATTTTAGGGTTTGAATTGAGGATTAGAATCTCCACTTCAACCACAAGATGATCTATATTACATTAAAGACAACTTTCCCGAAGATACAACAAAGTGGCAGAGACAAGAGTCGATTGGAACGAACCGACAATTGAATGTCGATGAGCAGTATATATCACAGACGGTTCTTTAACATAACGATGCATGATGTTATTTATCCTGACGGTTATGTTACCTAACCGTCTGTGATATCTCAACATCAGAGACGGTTATATTATATAACCGTCGTGATGTCACCAACATCACAGACGGTTCTATTATAGAACCGTCTGTGATATCTAAACATCACAGACTATTCTATTATAGAACCGTCTGTGATATCTCTCATCCTGGCGGTTCTATTATATGCGATATATATCCTGAACCGTTATATTATGTGATGTGCTCTCTATATATCTCCCATGCAGAGCTCATTCACGGCCGGCCAAACCCTAACCCTTTGAGGCGTTTTGCCTCATGGCGGCCTCCCCTCGGCGTCCTCCCCTCCCGGCGTCCTCCCGCCCTCGGCGTCCTCCCGGCATCGGCGTGCTCCCCTCGTCGTCTTCCCTGCTGCGGCGTGCTCCCCCTCGGCGTGCTCCCCTCGGTGTGTTCTTGTGCATCTCGGGCTTCAACCGTGAGTATTTACGGGGACTAGCCATCGAGCTAGAGGCCGTTTCTCGTCTGGAGGCCTTTGCTGGCCATTTGCTCTATTTTTCGGTGTTGCTCTGCTAGTTAGTGAGTTACAGGACACTTTACGTGATTATTCTCGGTCTTGCAAAGGGCGGTCGTCTGCGGCTTGGGGACCTTGCGTGTGGGCTTAATGTTGATGATGATTTAGGGGATGGAATAGACTAATTGTGACAACAAATCTTAGCGATCAATTTCACTTTCATATATATATATTTGATTAGTGTGAGTTGGCGATGATTGAGGTTCTTTGGAAGAGTGGTTGATCGAATCGAGTTCTGAGCGGTTGGTTGAAAAGGTCTTTTCTTTGGTGATCAAGGATGATGTTTGTTTTACGGTTGTTTAGAGCCCAGTGGCGATAACTAGTTAAAATGTCTTTGTTACGGTTGGCTAGGAAGCGATGGTCTTTGTGGTTGTTTTTGGTGCCCTAGTAATTAGTTTGGAGGTGCGCTTAGGTGGTGGTTTAGTGGAGTTTTGATTTCTTTGGTTGTGCGGATCTTTGATGGTGGCGGTAGCGCCTCGAATCGCTAGACTTTGTTGAAATCGTTTTATTCTGGAATAAAAGCAGGGAAACCTTTGATCTAAAAATAAAAATATATATATTTGATTAGCTCTATTGCAAACCTGTCTTTATATGCTTAGTTAGTGAATATGCATATAAGATAACCAATTGAGTAGATTTATACTTAACTTTGTCAAGTATTAAATCATTATTGAGATAAAGTTGTCACAATCTAGTCTATTACTTGTCCATTGTGGCGAGGAGGGCCTTTTAAGGCAACCCGACATCTGAGAACATTCAAACAATCAATATGAGCTTTATGCTAATTGCTTTATTCGTAATATCTGTACATGTTCATATGTGAGATCTGAGCTTACATTTTATTATTACATTCTATTAAATAACAAACCATTTAGGCTAGTTCTTTTAAAAGGCTAATAACAAGCCATTTAGGCTAGTTCTTTTAAAAGGCTAATAACAAGCCATGGTATCCACAAACTCATTCACTCTAATGTGATTTTATTTGTTCTTCACTTTTAGTTACTTTGAAACTATTTTAACTTGTAAAGAAGATGTAGTCCTCTAATCCATAAATGCGAAGGACATGATGTGCCCTCAAAAGATGAATCGACCCACGCTGCAAGAGGACCAAACAAAAGGCCAACAGACCGATATACCATTACGAGATCGATCCAAATGATGGGGCCCTAGAAAGCCAAAAAAGCGGCGAATGCATTTGAATATGTGTGGGATAGTAGCAGGAGCGGGTTCGATCACGCTATCTTCTGGAGGTTGGTGACTATTGAGGCTCGCAATGCCTTGCTAACGGAAATTCTTTCATCGTTCAACATTCGGAAGAATCCGCTCCCCTAGTGCGACGGTATGCCTTTGCTAGCGGCGAGAAAGGCATGGAAGACCTTCAAGCATCGCTTTTAGTAGACTCGTCAAGAAGGATCTGGTTCCATACTCAAGTATGGGTTCATTGATGAGGACACGTGGGGGCGTTTTGTTGGGATGAAGACCACGAGGCGAATTAAATGCGTCACATTGAAGCAAACAAGGCCTTGCAAGCAAGAACACTCACCCCCACAGACTTCGGCGCTGCTGCTCTCGCGGGGAAGAGAGCGCAATGGGGCGGGGAGGACGAGGAGGGTATCGCGCCATTTCCGCCGATCACAGATCAGCGTGCGAGAGGCGGCTAAGAGCGAGCGAGGTCGGATGCCCCGTCCTCCGCATAGCGTCTCCTTTGTAAACCCAGCGGACGAGGAAATGCATAGCGCCGGTAATATATAAATCGAACTACCAATTTTCGTAATTAGTCCATGACTTCATAAGTGAAATAACTTGTCCGGATTTTGCGGTGGCGTTGAGTACACAATCGTCGATGGCTCTTTTTCCCGAGACGAGAGAAAGATGCCTTGTCCATAGCCTTGGGAAACAAGGAACACCACAGTCGTACAAGAGGCAAAGGGTTTTTGTTCCATGGAAAAGCTGGATTCCCAGACGACTTCCACATATACGAAGTAAGAAGAGAACTAAAAGCGGCCTGAGTCAAATCTTATAAAGAATTTGGAGGACAAGTTGAGAGAAGAGTTGAGGGAGGCGAGAGAAGAATTTTATGAAAGAAGCGAATCCTCGAGGAAAGGCTCACCAATCAAGAAAGAAATCTTGCACAAGCCCAGTATGTCATAAGTCAGCCCCCTTGCCGTGAAAGCGGTTGTGCATCCGTTCCTCAAGTGACATAGATGAACATAGCGGGACTTATCTGTATGTGACATTAAGGTGGCCCAGCGGTGCAATCTCCAAGTGAGAATTAGCAATGGCACCGTTCCTCGGCGGCTGCTTGGGGCATGGCGTATCCATCCCCAAAGGGACCATGGTGCAGTACCATCATAGCGCCGGGTTTCACCAAGGTCAATGTGGGCGGGGTATTTGATAGTTTCAAAATTGTCGATCTACAAAAGCCGTAAGCGATGAGATCGTGAAACTTGGGGATGCCATTGGCACATTCATCCAATGGCCTAGCGGCGACATCTCCTGCTCGTCCCTTACGTCATGCAACAACGCGACGATCGATTCGCCTATTGTATCGCCGTCGATCGATTGGCTACCAAATCGCGATCGTAGAAACAGACTCCACTTGATGTACATAACGTTGACCTCTTTCCTGCCCATTCCTCTCCGTGAAGGGTTCATACAAAACAAAAGAAAGGCAAGAGCAAGCAGAAGAAAGAAAGGCAAGAACAAATCGACTATCCATCTGCTGAGTTGGCTAAACAATACAAGCTAGGAGAGCCGTTACTAACGAAAGCAGCGTAACTTCATAGTATATCTTGCCAACAATTGCATAAGTGGTACACCCAAGAAGCTGGAAAGCGAGGCGTGAGCGTACAACAAGTATCGGCGTTAAGTTCAAGTATGAACATCTATTCAACGACTCGCGGGGGCTTCTTCACGGTCGATTTTACGGACTTGTTCCATCTCTACAACCTCGGCGCCATCGGCGCCGCACTCATAAGATCTTGGACCTTGTAAGTGTGTGCTATCACAGTCTACATTAGTCTAATAGTGATAAATGTCCTCCAATATATATATAATTAAGCCTTTGTAAATATAAATACATGCAACTTGAGCGACACGGAAGAAACTATCGATCGGTTTCCTCGACCCACATATAGTCTCAAAGCAAACAATGGATGATGATATAAACATGGTGAGGAATAAATCACGAGAGGCATTGCTAGCACAAAAGATAAAGAACTCATACTTATACCCCATAACCCGGGGTAAGTGCTACCACATGCTATACTTTAGTGCATCTTGTGCACACAACTCTGTTTCATTCATTGTCCATTGTGATATACTGTGTAGGTTTCTTTGGGTTCTAATTGTAATTGAACCAGCCACAAACCGGGTTAAGTACCTTGATTCATGCGTGGCGGAAACCACGACTTAGTACCTATCGCAAAATTACTCGGCGGTAATCACGTTTCCTCCGTACATGGTCGTGTAAGTTGTTCCAGGTTTATATTGCTATTGGAATGGCTTAGGCTAACCTTTTGCAATCTTGTAGAGCGTTCAAACACGTGAAAGATTGGACTAAACTACAACATGATTTGAACTTTCCGGTATCCGCTATACACAACAATTCTATTTCAAACCCCCTAATAGTGACTCTAGAACTAACCGTAGGTTTTATTTGCAGTGCCACCAGCAAGGTCAGGGAAATAACCTATGTGGATTTTATGTTTGCCACAACATGCAAACCATCATCGCTAAAAAAATAGCGATCACGGTTAAAGCTGCGTTGAATCGGTCGATTTGAGCAACATTAGAGGAAAGTTTGTTTCTTCTGCTCATGGAAGTAATACATAAAGGCAGGCGTTCCACGCGACGATAACTTCGGAGTTGTACAATTGTCAAATGGTATTCATTAATTCGGAAAATATGTCCAAAACTTGCGGTTATTCTTGTTTATACGATTCATTGTATTGTCACATGATATTATCCTTAATACATATTTGCTCATCTTGAATGCAACAACTTAACAATGTCTTGCTTGTTGGAACTAGATGTTTTCCTACACCCTCGTGAGAACCTCCATTATTTATGGTTTGTTGTTGAAATTTCCATCTACTTAGGTATTCTGCATCAATATTCGAGACACGGCCGATAATAGATGTTGTAATTGAATATCTGCACTTCCTATATGCATTGAGGCAGCGAGTTTGTCCGTCGGGATAGACTTAAAATATAAACATTTGTAGCGTTTTTCTCCTTCTTATGATAATGTTGATGGAACTCGACTAATAAATCAACCAAGATCCGCCTGTGACATGGCGAAGCGGCAGCAACCACGGTCTTCTCCATCGAGCCGGACACACTAGAGTGTGTGATTTGCTTCATGCCATCTGAAGTGGCTTTGCGCGAGGTCACCGTAGTGCCATGGTGCTGAGTGGCCGGACGACATGCTCTTATCTTGGCGTCACCGTCGTGCCACGGTGGGAGAACATGGTACTTTGGTAAAAATTGTAGATGTACTTGATAGATTACTCTAGGTAGGGTAATTAAAGATTGAACAAATGTGATTGCAAGTCGGGTCTTCCATGCGGAAGGACTTTGGAACACCCGACTTGAATGAAGAAAGGCGGGAGGAAGCCGATGGAGCGGTGGTACATGGAAGAAGGCGGCAACCAAGGGAACACTCCTTGGTTCCCAGTCTTCTTTGCTTAAGTCTATCCCGATCGACAAATGCTACCTCAATGCATATAGGAATGCAGATATTCAATTACAACATCTATAACGGTTGTGCCTTATAAATATCAAGTAGAAATATTGATGGAAATTTTAACAACACCATAACTAATGGAGGTTCTGCGTGGGAAAAAAGGTCATCACAGATGGTTCTTATTTGAAACCGTGCGTGATAAGTTCATATCACATGAGAGCGGTTACGATTTGAAACCGTGCAGTGATATTGAATTATCACAGAGCGGTTCGATTTGAAAGCAAATCGTGATATTTAATTATCACGAGATGGTTTCAAATAAGAACCGTGCGTGATAATTAAATTCCTGAGACGGTTTATTAATACAACCGTCTGTGATATATATTTTCTCAGACGGGTATAGAACCGTCTCTGATGATCTCCTTCATCACAGACTTATTGTTACTAACGGTTCACAAAACCGTCTCTGATGACGTTTGCGAACCGTCTGTGATGAAGTTTTCTGTCATCATGTGAACATTAAAAGGTGAAAACAAACTTTGTAATTTCCAGAATCGAAGTTTTGAGATCTCAATTTATCCCAGAAGTATAGGCTGTCAATAAGTCTTATGCCGGCATTAATTTTGAGACAAGCCTTTAACAGGGAATCATTAAACTAAACATGATGCATGAACTTATATATTAAACATGATAATCAATTCTTATAGGCTGAACATCAATAATTTGATTCTGGATTATATCTTTGACAACATCACGTGTTTGGCAGCACAACTTGACATGTTGTTACTCAAAACAAAAATGCACTCTTACATAATAAATTTCAGGATAAAACCTTAAGCCAAAAATAAATTTTCTTATTCTTAAATCACAACAACCTATTGTGGATTTTTTATTACCTAATAGTCTTATGACACGCCACAAATCTGCTTGCATCATTAATGACGCCTTAAGATACTGACTAGAGCCATTCCACAATATGGCTCTTTCTGCAAGGTTGAAGATTTGACTTGATGTGGATTTCTTAATATCAACACACCTTGCATAATCTGTGTCTGAATAATCTACAACTTTATTATTATCAGACTTCTTATATCTGAGCATGTAATCATTAGCACTTTGCCTATGATGCAAAGTTGTCTTTAGTAGTTTTCCAGTGGTCCAATTCTGGATTAATATCTGCCAAGTATCCTGGTTACAAACATTAAATAAGGGCGTATACAAACTTAAGTATACATAATGTTCATGACCGCGGACGTAAGAAAAACTTCTGTCGCCCTTAATAATCGGAGTAAACTCCCTTAATATTGGACCTATCTCGGTGAATCTTAATAGTCAAAATATGAGAGACATCACCAAGACAAACTTTAATTACCAAAAGAGAAAGGAAATATCTGGATCTTAAACATTAATATCCCTATTGCTGATAGTCAACAAGACATTGTCTATATAAATAGTTAAGTCCATATAAACATCAAAAAGGTTAATTTACTCCCACTAGTCTTAAGGTTAAAACTTAAGGTATCTTTATGTGAGGCTCGTATTATCATAAACTTCAGAATCAACTGTAGGTGTAACTTTAAGAGACAAGGATTGCTATTTTCTCGAATTATCGGTATTAGAATATAAGCACGATTGTGTCAAGTTGATAGGATAATAACATAAGCACGACTATGTCAAGTATGGTATATCTCGCTTCAGAGCTCCCACTAGAATCAACATTTCTATTAACTCAGTGGTTTAAACTTATTGACAAGGAGAGTAACTTTAATAGAGTAAATAATTTGTTTATGGGGTTTATTTCTCACATAATGAACCTTTTCTCTTCTTAATGAGACGTTCCATTCACCCCCTCGAAATGTGGTACAAACGTCATGCCACAATTTCGATGAACTCTCATAAATATTTTACTTTTGGTGAAGCCAATAGAGTTAGCAACATATTTAATGCTTCCCAAATAATTTATAAAAGTGTAAGCAAATTACTCTTTTATAATGGGAACATAAATTACATTATTGGGATGGAGGGTGAAAACATAACTTAGTACTGATGGAAAACTTCCAACGGTTTTAACTTCTAACTTAGTATTTAGCTAACTTTCTTTATGAATGCACACATTTATAGGCACAATCATAGTTCACTTCTCATTCTTCATTATTGTTGTTATATTATTTATGAATGACGTAATGAAGTGAATTAGAAAAGCTCTAATTTTTTATGTCCTAATTCATTGACTTTGAGCACTCTTATGATTAGTATACTGGCAAGAACTTTTGAGGAGCTTCATAATGCTTTTCCATTATTGCCAGATAGCCATAATTTAACTTGAGAATTGCTCCCCCAGATTCTAAATTTTATAATCAAAAGGGACATTTGCTTAAATTGCTCCCACTAGTTATCAGAATATTAAATTCTTCTCAATGTCTATGTTATTATATGCTTCTTCTAATAGGAGCCAATCATCAACATTATGTTTGTGTGCGTAATCAATAACCTCAAGAATAATAAGCTAATAAATTACTCTATTTCTTATTAGGGTACTAGAAACAGCCGAAAACCTTATGGCTGAATTGATAATAGGGATATAACACTGATCATTTCTTTATATCCAGAAAAAAAGTGAATGATTGTCTGCCATGAAATTGACCCTACGCTGATCAAGTTAATAACATGCTAATAATAAAGCTTAATAATTCTAATTCGCTTCACCATTGGGTAAAATGAAGAACTTAATATAAGGAAAGAATCAACAATCCATCTTCGCATCACATTTTTTTTTGCAGAAAACGAAGAATAACTGGATTCACTAATGGAGATGGCAAATGATCACAAACAATGCTAGTCAGTTTGTAATCATGAGCCATAAAAGTAATCTTTAAATCAACATGAAATCTCTAACTAAAATTTCTCGTTGATTCCATTTTGATTAGAAAAGCTATGGCAATGACACATGACTATAATTAACTTTGGTTAGAATATAACCGTGCGTCACAACATAAGCCCAAAACATAATTATAGTTCCAAATTCTATCACCTTTGGGTACATAACAAAAAGAACTTAATCTATGGGGATGGTATACAATTGCAAACAACTTTGGTCAGAATGCAATTATGGCCACAACATAATCCCAAAACTTCATTAAATCTCTAACTAAGACTTCTCATTGGTTCCATCTTAATTAGAGATATTCTAATTATAATGCAGTCTTTATCTTATAAATGCTTGAAAAGACTCAATAACTTAATTAATATGGGAATTAATTAAATGTCACATGACCCATAAAAGACATTGGTCATTATATAGTCATAAAGCATTTAATTAATCATAATCACATTGTCTCAAAGTAGAATACATTAATAAGAGACAAAGTTAATCACATGATCAAAATTACTAAGCATTAAACATCAAGTACTTAATTGCGGAAGCGTAAACAATTAATAATTAATGAGCAGTAAATTAAATGCTAAATTGAAAATAAGGGAAAAAAGCTTAAGCTCGGAATTTAGGGCATAAGAAATTGTAACTTATGTGGAAATATAAATAACTCAGGTATAAATATAGTACTTAACTAATCACATCTTAGTTTATTCCCGGAATACACTAAAACGTTATTTGCGGCCTATTTCAGAAAGCATCCAAAAACCAGCCTAAAACTTTTTTTTGCCTAAAGATAGGCTCATTAATAATGCATGGCTTAGGATCTAAAACATTTCATTAGTGGGAAATAAATTTTGACAATTCATAATTATAAACAACTTTGATCGAAAGACAACCATGAAAAGTCAACACTTAAGTATATTAATGTCCAAAACTTGGTTATAGTCCCAAAATCAAATTTTCTTAATCATAATAGATAAAAAATATTAACTAAATTTGTGCATTCCTTAATTATCATAATTGCATCACTTAGGAAACTAAACATTAATCAAAAGGATGTATAAAATGATACATTATTACTGGGCAATTGACATTAATTATTGCAGTGTATAAAGAAGAACAACATTAATCATAAGAAAATGCAATGAAATTAATTAAAGTCCAAAATTTAACTTATGTATTGCTCAGCTTAGCTCAAAATCGAACCTTACATTGATCTGATTAATAATCATGCTAATGAGAAGGAAAATTAAAGTTCTATTTCGCATTGCCGTTGGGCAGAAACGAAAAGGAACTAAATTATCTTATGGGTGACACATGATCATAAACAACGTTGGTCAGTATATGATCATGGTCATAACATAATCCCAATTTTAAACATTAAACAATAATATCTAATTAAAACTTCCCGTTGGTTCCGTTTCAATTAGAGATAATACTTATAAATAATCATTACATGAAAATTAATTGCCGCATTAATTAGTTAGCCCCAAAAAATTAATCATGAAATTAATCATAACATAATTGCCCAGGAATTAGACAATCAATACTTATTGCTGAAATTAAAAGCTGAATGAACAACAACAAAAATAAGAGGGCTAAAAACAATTATTTTTAGGCCGAAATTGCATACGGCCCTGCAACCACTGGCACGGCCCAACAAAACGTCCAGCCCGGTATGAAAAGCGCGCGCCCCAGAATAATCGTAGCGCGGCTCGATCTCGCGTCGCGGCCCATAAGCCTTCGGCCCACCGAAGCAATCTTGTGACGGCGATCCTCACGCCGCGCTTAAGCGATCTCGGCCGTCGAAGCAAACGGATGGCCCAGATGGACCCGAGGCGGAGCAAAAATGCGTGCGGCAAGGAACCCTAACCCTAATCTTCATTTCAATCCCGCAAAATCCACACGAGGGCAGCCACGGAAACGAGACGGATGAGCAGGCTGCGGCGATAGCGGCGGCAATAGCACCTGTGGCGAAGCTAAGGGCCGACGGGGTTCGTGAAGCGCGATGATAAGCGCTACGTCTGACAAGTGATGCCGCTCGCAAGACTGCACACACACGGGCGAAGCTGAGGCCCTCAATGGCGAGCAGGCGGCATGGATCGGCGGCGACGCGCACGAAGCGGCCGACGGCGACCGGAACGGGAAGCGATAGGCAAAGATAAGCCCCAAAAATCCACTCTTAGAACATTTTTAGAGTTTGCTCTTGATTGATTGATTGATTTGGGGGTTTTGGGTTTTAATTTGAGCTTTAGGTTTTCGGATTTGGGGACAAATAGAACTAGGGTTCTTGCATTCTTTTCCCCTCCTTCTCTATTCTTACCCGAAACTTATAAATCATGCATACCGAATTAAAAGCCGAATCAAAAGGCGCATAGGGACTAATCGGTTCAAGGTTTAGGCTAGATGGCTCTGATACCAAATGTTAGAATCTTAGTTCATTAGCTAACCTAATCACATGAACACATAAGAAGAATAATACCTTGATTCGGCGACGCCATTGGTCCGTGCGGGAAGGACTTGGCATGGTGGTAGCGCGGTGAAGAGATGAGGGGTTCACCGAGATCCTCTCGCTGCTGGTTGGGTCTTCGATAGCCTCGCGTTGAAACCCTAGATCGGATGGGTATTTCGGAACAGAGGTGAAACTCAAGATTTTCTCAACCATCATTTAGTCTCAGCCTCTTCCTTATAAATCTGTTGCTTCTTGGGACCAAAACCAATAATTTTAGAAGCTCCGATCGAAGGCGTTAGAGGTGGGCCTAGCCCCTAATTTTGGATTTTCTTCCTTAACTTTCGGACTTTCCGTTTTAACTGAAGATCATTACCAACAAAACACGCAAAAACTCTACTTGTAGCTCTACTCTACACCCTTCTTCTGCCATTTGCCCAAGACTGAGTATGTTGTTACACAACTCGGTATATAGTAAATTTTAGAGAATAACTTCTGATCACTATTCTTGCATTGTACAAACGTTGTTCCTTTGCTTCTTATTTGCACCGTAGAGCCATCGCCGAACTTGACTTTTCCTGAAATTTTCTCGTCAAATTCATGGAACATGGAGCGATCTCCAGTCATGTGATTACTTGCTTCATTGTCCAAGTACACCACAAGTCAGTGTGATCATGGCTATGTCCCTCCATGCATAGTTTAGGAATTATATTCTCATCGTTCAACATCAACATTGACGAATACTTATACCAGGAGTACCCCACAACAAAGTATACATCTATTTCAAGATCATCTTTCTCTCAGTCATACGGACGTGGCAGCAAGACTGGCGGCAATACAGAGTGCTGGAGAGGGTATTACCAAAGTCTCTGTCCCTCACAGATGGGGTTATCACCGAATATCGGGTGGAACACCGAATGGACCTCTCTAGGCCACGTTCTGGTCAAAGGCCTCATCGAGTCGTGAAGGGACCCCAACCTCGGTCAAACCCACCGAGAGACTTCCGTCCTGGCCTCGGGTCAGGTGCCCTAGCCGGCTCCGACCAGACCGGGTCCGCGCCCATGAGCCCGACACAGAACCGGGCCAGCGCCTCTGCGAGGCTCGGCTGGCCTCGGGCCAGGGCCCGGCGATCTTCAACTCCGCGACCTCTGCCACGTCGACAGTTGACGACAAGCTGGTCACCTGCCCCGCGGACACAACGGCCATGTCGAGGCGGGTGGCTCCTTCCCAAGGCGGTTAGGGGGCCGACAGAGTCAAGCACCCATCCCTTCATGCCGTCACTGTCTGACAGGCAGACAGAGGGCAGGTGCGCACCTTCCCAATGGAGCACTGACAACATGGGATAAACAGGAACCTGTCAGTCATCGGGACCAAAGAGCGGGACTCCCGGGGGTAGCATACCCCTACCTTTTTTCTCCAAACTCCCGTGTAACATGCCCCCTCCGCCTATATAAGGGGAGGCAAGGCCCTCAGGGAAAGGCATTCTAACTCATATTGGCAACCAATATCCGCACTCGGATCACATTCGCAATTGATTCGGTCGGACCGGATCGGTCGAGCACACAGACGAACACCCCCGAACTCCCTCACTTGGACGAGCGCTAAGGGCCTGTCCTTAGCCCTCGCTTGTAATCCCTTTTAGTCCACTGCATCCTAAGCAATAAGAACCACCACCACTGGCGGGCGTGGGACATTCGGCCGAACGGTATACATCTTGGACTCCGTAGTCTAACCATTCAAGGAGAGGGAGCGCGACCCTATACTACAAATTTACTTGCGGTTATCTGAAACAAGCGGTTAGGCGCGCGGTAGGGGACTTCGCGCGTCATCGTCTTCATCTCCGGACTCCCGGTCTTCTCCTTGATGGCCTCCTTCACCCACGACGGTGCGTTTGCGTCGGGGGGCTAGATCCGCTTCGGCTCCCTCGACTTCGTCGCCACGCCGACGGGAGAGCTCGTGCTCGTCCCCGCCGCCCCTCGGGTCCGGACGTCGCCAGGAGCCTGGACTCCTCGCCGATGCCTTCGGTAACCTCCGGCTTGAGGCTCTTGCACGGACCCGGCAGGGGCACATCCACCATTGCACTATGCACGGCCTCATCCACTAGCTGCTGGAGGTCTCCTCGGCAGCAGCTCCAGCTCAAACACGAACACGCTTGAGCGAAGTTGTACTCCGCGAGTGCAACATGGCGGTGTGGCTGAACCGCCCTAACCCGTGTGAGTCCGGAACCGTGCCCGGCCGAGGCATGCAGAAGCGAAGAGAAACCTCGAGCTCGTTCGTGAGCTTCAGCAGCAGCCTTGAAAGCAGTGGAAACTCGAAGGCCCAGCTGGATAAACTCCAGGCCGACCAGGAGCTGCGCTAGCTGAGCCCCCACGCTCTGGCGCCAAGCCCAGTTCAGAAGACTAATCGCCGATGGGTCGGACGGTCTCCCGTTCTTCCCCAACGCCAGCCAGAATATCGCTGCAGCAGCGGTGCTGCTCCGTGGCATTCCCGGGCCAGAGGCCCCGGAGGCCAGGGCCATGTACCAAAACCTCCGGAGGCTGGTGGAGCGTGCTGCTGTGCAGCACATGCAAGCCTCCGGCTCCCATCACTCGGGGGCTTCCTCAAGCCACCCGAGCCGTACCGCCGCGCGGGACCAGCGAGGTCCGGCAAAGACGGCACCACTCCTTGAGCGTCCCTAGGCCTCGCGTACTCCGGTACGCCGGCGCCTGGGTGACAGTCGTGACGTCCGCGACACCCTCGAGGCACGGAAAAGGGTGATGGACGAGGCGACCCGATCGCGGGCCGTCGACAGCGGCTGACGCCACGACCGCGGCCCAAGCCCTGATGGCCCTGGGCCTCGGGCATTCAGCCAGGAGATCCGCAATGCGGATTTCCCTGCCCAGTTCCGGGCACCCGTCAACATCGCCAAATACACTGGGGCAACAAACCCCAGCGTTTGGTTGGAGGACTCTGGCTCGCATCTTGCAGGCGAGAACTCTGGATGATCTTTTATCATCGGTACCTCCCCATCTACCTCGCGGACTCGGCTCGAGCACGGCTCGAGTACCTGCCCACGAACGCCATTAGGAGCTGGACCGACCTGAAGAACCTCTTCATCGGCAACTTCCAGGGCACTTGCAAGCGCCCTGCGAACTCCTGGGACCTAAAGGGCTGCAAGCAGCAGCCAGGGGAGTCTCTCCGGGACTATATCTGGCGTTTCTCCCAACAATGCAATGAGCTCCCCGACATCTGCGACGCCGACGTCGTCGGGGCGTTCATCTCTGACACTCGTCCAAAGCTCTGGTCCTGGTGAGTGCGCCAAGCCCCGGACCACCAAGGAGCTCCTGGACATCGCCACCAACCACGCCTCCGGCGAGGAGGCTGTAGGGGCCATCTTTGACAAAGGGAAGGCCAAGCGGGAGTCCGTTCCCGACGCTGCTACCCCCACCAACCGCTCCGACAAACGGAAGCGGAAGGGGAGGCAAGGCCGCGAAGACCAAGTGGTCGTGTTGCCCGCCGCGCCATAGCGATGGCGGCGATCGCCCGACCACTTTGATAAGCTGATGGACAACCCGTGTCCGCATGACGGTACCCGTCGAGCACAAGCTTCGAGTCTGAAACCACAAGCGCCTCATCTCTGGAACCCAGCGGGGCAAAGGGAAAAGCGAGGACGACCGGATCTGCGGGCGAAAAGGTCGTTGCCCCCGTAGTGGGGACGAAGCGCCTGTCCAAGGTACTCATGGACGGCGGCAGTAGCCTCAACATCCTGTATGTTGAGACTTTCGATGCCATGGGAATTCCTCGCTCGCGCCTCTAACCGAGCAGGGCGCCTTTCCACGGCGTCGTCCCAGGCCAACAGGTACAGTCCAACAAAGACAGGCACAAGCTGTCCCCTCCGTGGGAAGGGCCCTTCACCGTCGTGGAGGTTCGCCGCCCTGGCACCTTTCGACTCAAAAATGCTGATGGCAATGTTGTACCTAACGCTTGGAATATTGAGAAGTTAAGGCGATTCTATCCCTAAAACTTTTCCCTTTATTCCTGCGTCTCCGCCAAAACCTTCGAACTCAAAATACAGCATGACGACCACATCTTGGTCCTCATACGCCACTCGGGGGCTGTTGGTTTGCATACTCACCCAAAGCGGTGCCCCGACCGGCCATTGCGACCCCCCTAACGGTAAACCTTTCGACCTAAGTGCTACGACCCACGCCCCGGCGGCAACGGTTGCAAAGTGGCACTTTGTTGCAAAGGAAAGTCCCCGTGCGGAGCAGTCCTTGGTCAATCTGGGGCACGCCTTTGGGTTGACGATACTATTGCTGTCTCTGCGTTTGCCTCGAAGTGTTAGCGCTCTGACCTACGCTCATGCAACCCCAGCAGTTCCCGAGCGTTACGGTCACTCAGTGAGTGCTCACCACAAAGGGGAAATGCAAGATGTCGAACAAAGTCTCCAAAATATATTACATCACACAAAAACAAAAGTTGTGCGCGGGCGCCCGGAGGATTCTGAACCGGAGGCATCGTCGTCGTCAGAGCTGTCGCTGCTCATGACGACCGCACCTAGCCTTGCCACCGTCTCCGCCGCTGCCCACACTCTAGCCCGCACCCGGTCCGCGTCACCTTCGATCCCGGCGACGGCCGCCGTCGGGTCAAAGGAGGCGTCGCGACTGGCGCAGCAGGCCAGCACGTACTCTTCCACGTACCTAGCCTTGCCACCGTCTCCGCCGCTGCCCACACTCTAGCCCGCACCCGGTCCACGTCTCGGGTGGACCGCTCGCGCAAAGCATGGGGAAGGTCGGCCAAGGCGTCCGTCGCCTGGGTGAGGCCGAAGGCGTACTGCGATGCAGTATCCTCCAGCGGCTGGTTCAGCCTCACCCCCAGCGGCTCCAGGCTCCTGCCCATGCTCTCGAAGGCTGGGCGGAGCATGGACAGGAGGTTCTCGCGCGTGGTCCAGCGCTCCGCATGCAGCCTGGCCAGCTCTTCCCCGGCGTCCTCGGCTCGAGCCCGCAGCGGCGCCACCTCCTCGCGCATTTTCGCGAGCTCCTCCTCGGCCACCTCGGCCCGAGCCCGCAGCGCCAAAGCCTCCTCGCACGTCTTGGCGAGCTCCTCCCGATGGCCCAAAGATTGAGCCAGCGCCTGCAACGACTCGCCTCGTGGGAAGCGGCCCTTGCGGCCTGGACGTTGAAGGAGGCCTTCGGCCCGCCATGCGCCGCCAGATCCGCCCGGGCCCCCGCCCGAAGGATCGCTGCGGACGACGGAACATCCGGCCGCTCGGCGGCGTTCGCCTCCCCGCGCCGGCGGCAGCAGCGCCTGCGAGCAGCTTAGCCGAACGAAGTCGAGGCGCTCGTAAAAGAAAAAGCAGCTCAACGCCGGCAAGACAGGGTCAAAGCCATACCGAGACCAAGTGAAGGGGGCTCACTCAGTAAGGGGGATCCTAATGCAGAGGATTGACGAGGGCAAAATGATCCTGCCTCTCGTCGCAACGGCGGAGGACCTGGCGTTGGCACGAGGCCTCTTGGGGTCCGAACCCCGAGGGTCCGCTGCCGCCTCCCCCTTGTCGGCTCTCCGGTCGTCACCGCCCCTCGCCATTTGTCGATTCAAGATGCAAGAACCGCTCCCTTTTTGTGTCGAAGAAAGGCACGGGGAGGCGAATAAGCGAAGGCAAATGGCTGGGCGTGGCCGCTTTCACGCCCCTCATGCCATATATATATAGGCGGGCGGAGGCGGTCAGCGAGGCGTCGCCGGCGAAGCGCCGCCGCGCGCGTAACTCACGCCTTGCGCTGCGGGACGTGTCCTTTCCACTCCTCCCACTACGCATTGAAACCCCACTTCGCATTAAAATGCAACGGGACGGCAAGGGACAGAAGGACTCACTTCGGGCAGGGCGTGTAGGGTCGAGGATGCGCCTAGAGGGGGGGTGAATAGGCGTTTTACAAAATTTGATCGCTCACTAACAATTCAATCTAATACACCCCTATGTCAAAACCTAATCAAAGATATATGCGGAAGCGATAAATAGGTTTTGACAATTAAAGCCTAAATCAACTAGGCTCACTAGTGCACTAACTAAATTAAGTCTCTACACTAGAATTGCTAAATTGAACAATCAACTAATTCTAAGCAATTCTAATACATTCAAGCAATTGATTAATATGCAAAAGATAAATACTTGAATGTAAAGAGACAAGAGACAACCGATGTTTTTCCGTGGTGTTCGGAGACTTGCTGGTCTCCCCTAGTCCACGTTGAGGCTAGCCCACACTTGGACCGGCTCCCGCTCGAGCACCCGCCTCTTTCCACTAGTCGTGGTTTTTCACGCTTGCGCGTAGGCTCAACCCGAACCTTCACAAACTTGCCGGGGCTTCTCACACCTTGAGAGCTCCCGCGCACGACGCCTACGCCGTCTAGGAGTCGGCAACCTCCAAGAGTAACAAGCCGCTCCTTGCTTGAACCTCACCGGGCACAACAAATGCGCTCCTCGGTGATCACCAAGTGCAACACATGCACAAGGACCTCACTCAAGTGCAACACATGCACAAGAGCTACTCAAACCACTCACTAATTGTAACACATGCAATTAGCCCACTCTTAAGCTCAAGAGGCAAATGGAGAAGAGCAACACATGCACACAACTCCCACACCCTCAACAATGCCAGCAACAACTGCCCCAAGCCCCCCAAGGGGGTATATATAGCCCCCCACAAGAAAACTAGCCGTTTGGAGGCAAAATGGTAATCGTGGCAGGTACTACCGCCCTCTAAGGGCAGTAGTACGGCCGAGCCCGTAACTGATCGGCTAACGGTCATCGGCCGTACTACCGCCCACTAAGGGCAGTGATACCGCACTCATGATACTACCGCTCTCACTGCAGCGATAGTGCGGCCTCACCGAACCCGACAAAACACGCGCCGTGTAAAATAGCTACGGTGGCAATTTCGGTAGTACGCACTTGCGGTACTACCGCCCTCAAGTCCCCGTAGTACCGGCCAACACAAAACAGCAATACAACCTTCTGGAAAATACCTACCGCCAACCAATGGCGGTAGTACCGCCCGGCAGTACTACCGCCCAGACATCTTGATAGTGCGACCTGAGGAGAAAATCCAAATTTCAACCTCCAAATCCATTTCTCCAAAAACCAAACTTGTTCTTTGAGCCACAAAGATGATCAACACATGATCATACACACGTGCAAAACACATTTGCACCAACTTAGCTCAAGCTCAAAGAAATCAAACCAAATCGCGAAAACACATTTCGCAATCAACTCAAGAACTATTTGCAAAAGCGTATTAAGCAAATCAAACTCGAGTTTATGAGATTAATCCCCTAGCCATGTGAAGGTCAACACAAGACCGGTCAACTTGCCAACACCGTTGCAAGCCCCACTCACATGCTCTCGAATTCGGACTCATAAACCTTAGTTTATTCGCTGCGAACTTGCAAATAGCATAATCAACACATTTCATGCTTGAGCACTACTCTTTGCAACACATGCAAAAGTCTAGCTCGAAGCAACATCAAATCAAGATGCATGAACTCTCTAATTGCAACACATGCAATTCTCTAGTTCCATGCAACACCAAATCGAACTAACACCATAACCAAATCTCAAGTATGAGCTCTTTACTGCTTAACACATGCAAGCCTCTAGCTCCATACAAACACACAAGTTTTAGAAAGATTGTTTTATGAAACCAAAACATGAAGCTTCAACTAATGCAACACATGCAAAAGTGAACTTCACATAAAAGCCAACGCACTAGCTTATCACATCTTGCAACACATGCAAATCAAAGCATTATCACGAAAACCAAATACAACCAAGCATAAGTTTAACCCATTGAAACACATGCCAAATGGTTAACCCATATGCAAAAACCAAATCCAAATGATTTGAGCTTGAGTGAGCAGGGATGAGATCACCAACACATGATGAAGCTCAAGCAAAGGAGCGACCCTCTTAATAACACGGCGATAAAACCTTAGACTCAAAGACTACAAAAGTCCTTAGCCTATCTAATTATACCTTCGCCACAAGCGCAAGCAATCCTTTGGGGTCTTTATGATCTTCACTTTGATACTCCCGGGATCGTTTCCTTCTTTTCTTGGGATCCATTCTTGGCGCCCATCAACTCATGATGCCGTCCTTGTCCGTTCTCATCATCCCATCCATCTTTGGACCTAACTCAATCACAACTCATACAAATAGTTAGTCCAAGATGCATGGTTGTCTCAATTATCTCTTGCACTCCATTAACACATAATGGATGCCTCTAGATCAATTGAGCACAACCTAAATCAATTGAAATGATTGAAGTGTGTCTTAAGTACAATAATGCAACTCATGCTTTATTATACTTAAGAACTATTCATTTGTCCTCAATTAATCACAAAACACCATCAACACATGATGAAGTGTTCTTTAATAATTAACAAGACAAATGAACTCAATTTAAATTATCATTTAAATTGATATGAGTATATATTAACTACACAAGTTTTCATATACTCATGTTGATGAGAAGTAATGATCCATAATTTGTAGATTGTATGGAAATGATCATTACTCTAAATCATCAACTATAGAATACACTCCACATGTATATATGCATAGATATAATTGACTTGGACATAATATGCACATATTCGATTTGATCATATTGGAGTATATCCTATATTACCATGAGTATACTTTAACTAGGCAATTCAAATATATACTCAAGGATTTAGTTTCTTTGTCTTGATCCTTATATGTGTCAATAAAGAATAGATCAATACAAAGAGACTTTCAAGTTAAACTACAAACTCCCCCTAAATATGTGCATCCATGTAATATATGGATTGAGAAACACAATGCACATTTTGTGGTTAATATAACGGGGACATTCATACTTTAACTTGAATCCAAAGTATGTAATTAATGCTAGAATGAATACGCATACATACCTTGGGTTTTCCATTTTTCAATGCGATGAGACTAAACAAAGATATTCTAAACAAACATGTTAGTCTCGATATAGGATTGTCATTAATAAAACTATCGCATTAGGGGATAAACTCAATATTGGATTTGTCATTAACACAAGATTAGATTTGTCATTAACACCAAAACCATAACTAATGAAGGTTGAACTTACAGGGCGCGGTGAGGCTCTTCGGTTCCGGCTCCTGGGCTGAACTAACCGCACCGACGTAACGAGGAAAGGCCTGCACGGGCCGCGGCGGCCCCCAAGGTGGCAGAGGGCCCGTTAGCTTGACCGCCCCGGCGGAGGGCCGAACGAAGGGCCCAACAGCCACATTGCCCTCAACACGTGGAATAAAAAGTTAAGGCGATTCTATCCCTAAAAACTTTTCCTCATTTCCGCACCAATATCCTACCCCTCCAAGTCTAAGCGCTGTGTGACGACCACGGCTTGGTCCCCACGCACCGCTCAGGGGCTACAGGTTCACACACTCACGCGGCTTGGTGACCAGACTGACCATTTGGTTCCCCCAGCGGCAACCCTTTTGACCTAAGTGCTACGACCCATGCCCCGACGGCTACGGTTTCGAAGTAGTGCTTTGTGGTAGAAGGAAGTGCTCGTGCGGTGTGATCCATGGTTGGTCGGGAACACCCCTCTCCCGCGCTAGTGCAAGTGAACGATTTACACTTAAGTTCCTACACTCACCCAGTTCGATGGCCCGACTGGCCACTTGGTCGCCCCTAGCGGTAACCCTTTCGACCCAAGTGCTACGGCCTACGCCCCAGCGGCTACGGTTTCGAAGTAGTGCTTCGTGGTAGAAGGAAGTGCACGTGCGGCGCGACTCGGTGACCCGACCAACCATTTGGTTGCCCCTAGCGGTAACCCTTTCGACCCAAGTACTACGGCCTACGCCCCAACGGCTACGGTTTCGAAGTAGTGCTTCACGGTAGAAGGAAGTGCCCGTGCGGTGCGACTCGGTGATCCGACCGGCCATTTGGTCGCCCCTAGCAGTAACCCTTTCGACCCAAGTACTACGGCCCATGCCCCAGCGGCTACGGTTTCGAAGTAGTGCTCCGCGGTAGAAGGAAGTACCTATGCGGCGTGACCCATAGTTGGTTGGGAACACAGCGATATCTCCAGGAACGGAGACCGCGAAAAGGTGGGAAAAGGGAAAGGTGAAGAGTTCTTTCGCTTTCTTTTCGCTCTCTCGTCGCAGGCGAAGACGAGGAGGCGGCGATGGCAAAGGCAGGAGCGTGCCCTAGCGCTCCCCGCGCCGAATTTATAGGCGCCGAACAGGCACCAACCAAAGCGAACCTTGACCGAGCAGCGTCTGCGGCGAAATACCGCCCGATCAAGCGGACCTCATCTCGGATGAAGCGTCGCCTGTCCCGTCGGACCGCCAAGCCACGCCGCTGGTGAGACGCATCGCCCCCAATTATTTCGCTTTGCATTTAATTTCCGCACGCGCATTAAATGCCGGCAGGAGACGCCAGGGCATCGCTCTGGGCGAGACGCTCCGCGACCTCTCGATCTCCGCTTTCGGGCTGGATCGACTGGGCCGACATAGGTATAAAAAGCCCACCAGGCCGCTACGGCCTCGAGGTGGCGAGAAATTTCATCTGCCTTCGCCAAGGCCTAGTACTGGCGCTGCGGGTTCCAAGGGCCGGATCCACCAAGTGGATTCGCGCTCGCCCCAGCACAAAATCGAGCGAGGGGCGAGGACAAGGCGAGCCCCCAGTGGACCTCTAGTTGAGTTGGTAGACGACTCAATCGCCTTAACTCGTGTCCGAGACCATACTTCACACACTCCCGCGGAGCCCCTCTAAGTGTAGCAGCCAGCTGTGCTCTGGGTCGACGGACGGCCCAGGGTCCGGTACGGGTTCGAGTAAAGAAATGTTTTTTATGGGTCGCCCCCAGCGGGTCAGACACTCGGCGCAGGGATCGTCCGCTCGGAGGTCGCGTGATCTCCAGGGCCCACTTGGATAACCCGTTAGTAGCACCACGAGCACGGTGTTCAAACCTACGCTTGGTAAACACGCGCTTGCTCACCCCCACCAGGCCCCACACCTGCGGACGGGGCGTACACGTGGGACAGACAGCGGCCACTCCTCCCGCAGATAGCCTCACTAGATGAGGACTCGAGACGGACGCCCTTCGCCTAGCTCCGGCGTTAAACCAGCCTTACTAACCCGCCTAGCTCCGGCACAAAACCAGCCCTGCAAACGCGTCTAGCTACGACGTAAAACGAGCACACGGAAACCAGAACCTCGCTGAGGCATCTGGGCATCCTCGTCGACTAAGGCCTCGCCTAGCTCCGGCGTTAAACCAGCCTTACTAACCTGCCTAGCTCCGGCGTGAAACGAGCCCTACTAATGCGTCCAGCTACGACGTTAAAACTAGCACTCAGGAACCGAAACCTCGTTGAGGCATTCGGGCATCCCTGCCGACCACGGCCGCGTCCAGCTACGACATAAAACTAGCACTCGGACACTTAAACCTCGCCCAAGGTGTTTGGTCGTCCGCGCCGACCAAGGCGACGTCTAGCTACGACGTAAAACGAGCATTCGGATACCAGAACCTAATCTAAAGGCATCTAGGCGTCTCGACCGCCGTCGGCGGTGCGGGCGAACCCCTCGACCAAGTTGGTCGGGCTCGATAACGAGGTAACCCCGACCGGCTCTCCGAGCCGGCAGGGGCTACACCAAGTGCTTCGCGCACCAGTCCAACCCAACCAGCCAGGGCGGTCGAGCTCCACCAGCTAAAAGCAGCCTTCCGATCTACCCGGGAGCTCAGGACCAACTGAGTCCACTCGACTCACCCGGTCAGATTCTTGCCGATCAAAGTAACCCCCCGACCAGCTCTCCGACCGCACGGGGCTCGGAACTTACACCACGGGAAGGCTTCGCCTTACCGGTCGAGACCGGCCGACCAAGTCTGTCGGGATTGGCCAACCAAGGCGGCCACCCCAAAGCACCGCGAAAACGGCCTCCTCGTCTGTGGGCGCCGGCGGGTTACCATCCCCAAAGCCGGATACCAGGGTTCCATCCTTAGAAGAAGCCATGAGAGAGGCCGAAGCGTCGCCGTGCGTGTGAAGAGATAGCGCCTCCGAAGACGATGGGCCCATCCGGGAACGCACGCGTTCCAGGACGGCCCCGGGGGCTACTGACGAATACTTATACCAGGAGTACCCCACAACAATGTATACATCTATTTCAAGATCATCTTTCTCTCGATTAAATGCGGACGTGGCGGCAAGATGGCAAAGAATCAGTCTTTGGAGAGGTATTACCAAAGTCTCCGTCCTTCACAGATGGGGTTATCACCGAATATCGGGTGGAACACCGAATGGACCACTCTAGGCCACGTTCTGGTCAAAGGCCTCATCGGGTCACGAAGGGACCCCGGCCTCGGTCAAACCCACCGAGAGACTTCCGTCCTGGCCTCAGGTCAGGTGCCCCAGCCGGCTCCGACCCAGACCCGGGTCCGACACCCCGCAGCCCAGGCTGACCCGAGCCAGCGCCTCCGCAGCTCCGACTGGACCCGGCCCAGCGCCTCCGCGAGGCTCGACTGGCCTCGGGCCGGGGACCAGCGAGCTTTAACTCGCGACCTCCAAGACGTCGGCGATCGGCGACAAAGCTGGTCACCGCCCGGACACGGCGGCCATGTCGGCGGTGGCTCCTTCCCAAAGCGGTCGGGGCCGCCAGAGTCAAGCACCGTCCTTCACGTCGTCCTTCGTCAAAGCGGACAGACGGAGGGCAAGACCTTCCCTTCTACGGTCTTTGTCCGTTGTGTCTACCAACCCAGCATGGGATAAACAGGAACATGTCAATCATTGGGACCAAAGAGCGGGACTCCCGGGCGTAGCATACCCCTACCTTTTTTCTCCAAACTCCCGTGTAACCTGCCCCCTCCGCCAATATAAGGGGAGGCAGGGCCCTCAGGGAAGGGCATTCTAACTCATATTGGTAACCGATATCCGCACTTGGATCACATTCGTAGTTGATTCGGTCGGATCGGATCGGTCGAGCACACAGACGAACACCCCCGAACTCCCTCACTCGGATGAGCGCTAAGGGCCTGTCCTTAGCCCTCGTTTGTAATCCCTTGTAGTCCACTGCATCCCGAGCAATAAGAACCACCACCACGAACTGGACGTCGGGACATTCAGCCCAAACCAGTATACATCTTGGACTCCCGTAGTTCAAGGAGAGGGAGCGCGCGACCCCTATACTTATAAATTTACTTGCCAGTTATACGAAACACCCACAAACATGTTCGGCTTCTCTTCTTTGTACAATGAGAGGAGTAGAGCCGATTCGTCGTATGCACTAGGTTGGGTGAGGTGTAACTCCACGTTCTTCTTCTTATTCTAGCAATCTGAAGCAAAGTGCCCTTACTTATTACAATTGAAGCACTTTATATGACTGCGATACTCCGCCACATAGTGACCATATTTTTCACATTCAAAACATTTGATACGTGACTTATCTCGTAGTCTGTTATCATCGTCTTGACACCTACTCATTACGGGACACGCGGTTAAACTACTTGCTATCACCTCTTTCATCTCCCTTTAACAGCAACACCTGCTCGTTACGGGATTGATACCCTTGCTCTTTATGGGACTAATACCTCTTCAGTAACTCCTTATGCACCTTGAGCAAACCGGTGATCTCCTCAATTTTCATATTCTCCAAATCAGGGGAGTACATGAGCGTGGTGATGACAGGCACAGACTTTTCTTGTAGCACGCGTAGGTACTTCTTCACTGCCATAGATTCCTCCATCCTGTCGCTGAGAGAAATAATTTGGTTGTATAATGAAGTAAGCTTACCAGCAAACTCGTCCATTGACTGGGTTTCTCCCATATGAAGATTCTCAAACTCGTTCCGTAGATTTTGTAGTCGCACCTCCTTCACGCGGTGTTTGCACCGGTTTTTGAAAAATACGACAAGAATCGGCAGAAAAAAACATGAGTTTGGATACAACACGAAGCGCCTTAAAGGATTTGGATAATGTACGGATAATATTTGGAAACAGAGTCCAAATAGAAAACTACGAAGCCGATTCGGATTACATTGTCGTGTTGGATCGGGACTCGGATCGGCCAGCGGATATATAGGGCGCGCTAGGGTTGCTGGAGGAGGCATCCACAATCAATCAACGCATCTTACAGTTTTTATTTTCTGTATTCTTTAGCCTTTCAGCATTGTAATCTTCTCTTTGTAAGTCGACATTGATCAAATAAAGTTGCGAATCGCCAATTGTTTGATCATCATCGATTTCTTCAGGTTTGATTTGTTCTGTCTTGTTGCGCATCGCCTTTTCAGAATCGATCTACCTTTTACCCTTGGATTAGTCTTGATCGACTAGTCTAGTTACCTTGCCAATCGGCTTTCTGGCTGATTTCTGTTTTAGCCGATTCGCTTCTGGGATCGGCTTGATTGAATTTTATAAACTCTCCTTATCGATTACAGGGTCAAATCGATTGGCACGCCTCGCACACATTGAACCCGGCGTTCGTCTGGTGTGTTGTAACCAGAAACTCCCTTTACATTTTTGGCGTCAACACACTTTTGGCACGCCTGGTGGGACCAGGACAATCGACAAGATGACTGCAGGCAAATCCATCGCACCAGCCAACGTGAACACTGAAGCCATAATCGTCCCAACTTTGGACGTTTTAACTCCAGAGCAGCGCAAGGAAATCGAAGATCGGAAAGCTGCCTTGGAAGAATTGATGTTGAGTTGCTATCAAAAGACCCGATGAGGGGTCACACAAAAGATGGCACTCCCGACACTGAATCCGCTCGGCGAAGCAGGCGTCGCGTCGACTCCGGTAAGCCGATATATGCTAGCTCAAGCTGAGCTATCAGTTATGATTGAGCAATCTGTGCATCATGCATTAATTAATCAATCATCGGCTCTGGTTACAACTTTGAAGCCGATGATAGAAAATAGCGTAAAAACGATTGCACAAGAGTTGGCAACATCCGGAGGATTAATGGACCCATTGCAGCCACTCCCGACGTATCCCGTATATTCTGTGGCTCCAAACACCAACACGATCAAGGCATCGGCACCTGCACCCTCATTGATGCCGACCCAACCCACCGTGTTGACACCAGCAAATCCTCGCCCAAACCCAGTCACCCATTATCACGCATACACTGACGCCGCGAAGTTAGATCCATCGGCTTCAGGGACTTCCTACGTTCAATCGGCTACCCAGCCGATCGAGTTAGATAGGAGTAGCAAACCCTAGGGGCCATTCCAAGTTAGGAATCCTACTTCACATAGGGTAGTCTCATATACAGAACCCTTTGTTCCACTGCCCGAGGTGCCGGCTGCCAGAGCCGATGGGTACGAACCATGGCAACAACAGTACCCATCGGCTAGGACAAGCCGACCAGCGAAGTTTGCACTTTCGAGGCGGGATCTTTATTCACCACAATTGGCCAAACACTGGTGTTCCAACGACCAATAACATCAATTGGGCTGATCAGATTTCGATGGTCTTGAGAGATCAATTTGGCCTACAGTCCAAAGGAAAAATGATCGGCTATAGAAAGCCGTACCCAGACTACATTGACCGAATGCCATATCCCCACAACTTCAGGATTCCCGATTTTGCAAAATTTTCAGGGGATGATTCGGTTACTACTTTAGAACATGTTGGACGATTTATCGCCCAGTGTGGTGAAGCAGCTCAATCCGATGGGTTAAAAATTAGACTTTTCCATTGTCTTTGTCGGGAACTGCTTTTACTTGGTTTACAAATCTGCCTCCAAATTTGGTCCACCTCTGGAACGATTTGGAGAGCCGATTTCATGAATACTTTTTCTCTGGTAGTCTGGAATTAAGAATTTCAGATCTAAGTCTTGTCCGCAAAAGTTTGGCGAATCGACCCGACTACATCGGGAGGTTCAGAGAAGTCTTGAAATCGGTGTTTTAGCGTAGTATTGCCCGATAATCAGTTAGCCGATTTGGCATTCCAAGGGCTGATTCCCCCACTCAAGGAAAAACTTGCTGGGCAAGAGTTCACTGATTTGAGTCATCTGCTTCATCGTGTATCGGCACAAGAAAGCCGATATTTAAGTAAAGAATTTAAAGATAAAATTAGAATAAATAGCAAGGACAAGGCCAAGGTAAACATGGTCGATTATAGTTCAAGTGAAGCTTCTGAGGATGAAGCAGATGTAAACATAGCCGAATGGATAAAAGGTTCCAAAAAACCGCTTGTCTGTTCATGGCTTAAGCCGACAAAGAGTAAGTCAAAGGTCAAGTATGCTTTCGACGTATCAAAGTGTGATCGCATGTTTGACATGTTACTACAAGAAAAATTGATACGATTGCCATAGGGACATACCATACCGTCGGCTGACGAGATCAAAAAATGGCGATACTGTAAGTGGCATCATTCTTTTTCCCATAACACTAATGACTGTAACATCTTTCGGCAGCAGATATAGGCAGCCATTGAAGACGGTCGGCTCAAGTTTGCAGAGGAGCCGGCCATGGATGTTGATGTTAATCCCTTCCCAATTAACATGGTTCAGTGCTTCGGCAAAGGAAAGCAGATTGCCGATGAGAAACCCAGAGCAACAAGGCAAGTTGACATAGAGTCAAGCTCAAAGGGAGAAACGCTGAAGATAACGATCGGTTCCCTTCAAATTGAGGCCGATCAAGATGGAAAGAACTCGAGGACCGTTAAACCAAAAGGGGAACTGCAAGTCGGGAGATGGTACAAGGCTGAAAGGACTCCGCCTCGAAGAACGGCTTTCAAGCCTAAGCCGACTTTCTCGCAGTTGCTCGAGAAATATGAGAAGATGAGCCATCGGCAGAAGCAACAGTCGGCTAGATGATGCAGAAAGAGCTCATCAGAGATGTCCATTTTGGCAATTCTGTTGGGAAAGGGGTGTAGCATTACCGTCTTCAAGGTCATGCCCCATGGAGCATTACCCGCAAAGAGGTTGGCCAAAACAATCGGTGAAAGAGCGTCTATTTGGGCCAATGTCGGATCAAAATAAGCCAGGGCATAGGAGGCCGAACAAGGAAAGGCTAGGCACACCAAACCAAGACAAGGAAGAAGAGCCAACTGAGAATTTGGTCGGTAAAATCCGCAAGTCAGTGGAGCCTAAGCCCAGATGGTGCCCAACCGGACTTAGCCGATCGCAGTGCAGACGGCTTCAGCGCCTAAGGACGCAGGAAATGAGAGAGGCCGAAGAAGAAAAATAGAGAGATCAAGCGTTTAATGAGTTGCGGCCAATAAAACTTGTTACAAAGGAGTGGAGGAGAAAACAACAAGCCGATGATGAATCAGATTCCTCAGATTTGCTGTCACCAATGATTCGAGATGACACTCCTCCCATGGATATCAATATGGTATTCACCCTACCAGCCAAATTCAGAATTAAAACTGAATCGACTAAAGACACGTTTGCTCAACTATGCTTAGGTGCACAAGATGCTGTATTTGAAAAACAGCAAGATTCTCATCGGCATCTTAAGCCATTGTACTTGAAAGGCTACATCAATGGAAAGCCGATATCCAGGATGCTCGTTGATGGAGGGGCTACTGTGAACCTGATGCCGCTCACCACCTGCAAGAAGTTAGGCAAAACCGATGAAGATCTGATAAAAACGAACATGGTACTAAATGATTTCACAGGAGATCCTACTGAAGCAAAGGGAGTAATGGTTACAGAATTAACCGTCGGTAGCAAGACTTTGCCGACCGCATTTTTTGTAATTGAAGCAAAGGGAAACTACAGTGTGCTCCTTGGACGCGATTGGATACATGCCAATTGTTGCATACCATCAACCATGCATCAGCTGCTAGTTCAATGGAACGAAGATAAAGTTGAGGTCGTTTCAGCCGATACATCGGCCCATATTGCTATGGCTAGTTCCGATGCGAATTGGCCGCATGAAGAAGCGGAGTGTATATCGGGTAAAACATTAGACGATTGCGACTTCATATGTATTGGTAAGTCAGGGTTAATGCCGATCAGTGTCAAACCAGGCACATTTGATCAGGCAAACGAAGTCCTAAGAAGATGGGGTCAAAAATGATCCAAGCATTACAGGACAGGGTGAGGAGCTATCGGCATGGGATAAACTCCTGCGAAGCCATTGAAGATTTCCAAAGTGAAAAATTGGGTCAAGGTTTCACTTCTGCCGATATGCTTGAAGAAGTCGATATAGGGGAAGGTGATAGAAAAAGGCCAACTTTTGTAAGTGCAAATTTGGATCTAGAATACAAAAATAAGTTGGTCAAAATACTTAGAGAATACAGGGATTGTTTTGCTTGGAAATACTATGAGATGCCTGGACTAAGCCGACAGTTAGTTGAACATCGGCTGCCTATCAAGCCGGGATATCGGCCATATAAGCAACCCCCACGACGTTTTAATCCAGAATTGTACAATGTAATAAAAGAAGAAATTGAAAGGTTGCTGGAGGCCAAATTCATAAGGCCTTGCCGATATGCCGAGTGGGTATCCAACATTGTCCCTGTCATGAAAAAGAACGGTAAACTTCGGGTGTGTGTAGATTTCAGAGATTTGAATAAAGCCACGCCAAAAGACGAATATCCGATGCCTATAGCCGATATGCTTATCGATGCTGCCTCGGGTAATAAAATTATCAATTTTCTTGATGGGAATGCTGGATATAACCAGATATTCATGGCAGAAGCCGATGTCCCCAAAACTGCCTTCAGGTGCCCTAGCGCAATAGGGTTATATGAATGGCTAGTAATGACGTTCGGTTTAAAAAATGCAGGTGCTACTTATCAACGCGCCATGAATTTAATTTTTCACGATCTAATCGGCCATATTGTTGAGATTTACATAGATGGCGTGGTAGTTAAGTCTAAGGAAGGCGGCAACACTTGGCGATTTGGAAAAGGTGTTCGAACACAAGAGCTCACTACCGAAGATGAATCCTTGAAGTGTGCATTGGCGTGTCGGCGGTCGGTTTCTCGGTTTATGGTGCATCAAAGAGGTATTGAGGTCAACGGACAAGAGTCAAAGCCATAGTAAATACCAAACCACCGACATGCAAGAATGAGCGCAAAAGTCGATCGACAAAATTAACTACTTAAGGCGATTTATTTGAATCATGCGGTAGGATTGAGCTTTTACGCCATTACTAAAGCTGAAGGATCATCAAGAGTTTGTATGGGGAGCCGATCAGCGAAGGCTTTTGATGATATAAAGCAGTACTTAGCATCACCACCAGTCTTGGCTGCACCTTGGAAGGGTATCCCATTTAAGCTATACGTATCGGCTGAAAGCGAGACCATTGGGGTTGTATTGGCACAAGAAATTGATGGTAAGGAACGAGCGATATTTTACTTAAGCCGACGGCTCTTGGATGCTGAGACCAGGTACCCTCCAGTAGAAAAGTTATGTTTATCATTATATTTCGCTTGCACGAAATTGAGGCATTATGTGTTAGCATCGACCTGCATAGTAGTATGTAGAACTGACGTCGTTAAATACATGCTATCTACCCCGATTTTAAGAGGACGACTTGGGAAGTGGGCTTATGCTCTAACCGAGTTCGATCTACAGTTTGAGTCGGCCAAAGCTATTAAAGGACAAGCTATAGCCGATTTCATAACAGGACACGATACTATGGCAGGAATGGTCGATGTAGCTCCGTGGCAATTGTATTTTGATGGGTCAGTTTGCCAAGAAGGAAGTGGGATAGGTATTGTACTGGTTTCACCAAAAGGGAATAACATCGAGTTTGCATATCGGCTTAAAAGTCGATGCTCTAATAACCAAGCCGAGTATGAGGCATTACTCAGAGGATTGCAGTTGGTAGATAGTATCGGGGCAAGTAACGTGGTAGCATATGGTGATTCGTTGCTGGTGGTGCAACAAATTAAAGGAGAATTCAAATGCAACGATGAGGTGCTATCAAAATATTTAGAATATTGTCTCGATATTATCAACACTCTCGCATCGTTCTGTATCGGCCATGTGCCCAGGGAAATGAACAATAAGGCCAACATCTTGGCTCAGGCAGCTTCAGGCTACAAGGAATACAGCCGATACGAAGACTTCGACTTAATCGACAAGGCAGTGTTATGTGTTAATAACACCGATTGGAGAGATGAGATAAAAGCTTACTTGACGAACCCATCCATGCCTACCGCACGAAAGATTCGTCAACAAGCACTCAAGTATGTTGTGCTGGAGGGAGAGTTATACTATCGGACACTGGAGGTATTGCTTCTACGATGTTTAGGCGATGAAGAAGCAAAGGTGGTTATGGGTGAAGTTCATGAAGGAATTTGCGGTGTGCATCAATCGGCCTACAAGATGAAATGGATACTGAGGCGGACAGGATACTTTTGGCCGACAATGTTGGAAGATTGTTTCAAGTATTACAAAGGATGCCAAAGTTGTCAAAAGTTTGGGAATGTGCAACTTGCACCTGCATCGGCTTTATATCCGATTATTAAACCATGGCCCTTCAGAGGATGGGGGATAGACATAATCGGCCAAATATTCCCAGCATCAAGCAAGGGCCATAAGTTTATCCTCGCAGCTACAGACTATTTTTCAAAGTGGGTTGAAGCTGTTCCGCTTAAAAAAGTCACCAGCGTAGAAGCTATCAGCTTTGTTAACGAGCACATTATCCACCGATTCGGTATTCCTCAGACTATCATAACCGATCAAGGAACTGTGTTCATGTCTAACAATTTTAAAAGCTTTGCGGAAAGCCTAGGCATCAAACTGCTAAACTCATCGCCATATTACGCTCAGGGCAATGGACAAGCCGAGTCATCTAACAAATCTTTGATCAAGCTGATCAAAAGGAAGATTGATGAAAGGCCTCGAAATTGGCATACTACACTGTCAGAATCCTTATGGGCGTATCGGCTAGCGTTTCATGGATCGACTAAATTGTCACCATATCAGTTAGTGTATGGACAAGAAGCCATACTGCCTGTAGAGATAAATATTGGGTCTATACGAGTAGCAAGGCAAAATAATCTATCGACCGATGAATACAAAGAATTGATGCTATACAATTTGGATGATTTGGCAGAGTTAAGGCTGATTACTTTAAATCGGCTTAAAAAGAATAAGAAAAAAGTTGCAAGAGCCTACAACAAAAAAGTTGTGCCAAAGCCCGCCAACGAGCCGATTCACTTTATACAGTCCAATCGGTTAAACAGCCGATTACATGTATTACAAAAGTGTAACAAGCAGAAGGGCATTGTTTCAAACACAGTGCAAGTTTACGGCCCAGACCCGGGGAGCCTAGCACCTAAACCCGACAGCGCCGCGGCAGCTTTGCCCAATGTCTCGGTTATGCCATACACAAGAATAGAAGCCGTTGCGCTGGAGGTGGCAAGGGCGTCGGCTAATTGCTGGTTAACTTTGGCCAGTTCCTCTTCAAGCTGCTTCTTTGTCAATTACAGCTGTTGAGAAGAGGATTTGGCAGTCATGAAAGATACTGCGGCTTCATCATACTTCTTCTTCTCAGCTTTGACCTCCACTATCAGCTTGTCTAGAAGGCGCTGATCCGCTTCCTGAGCTTGGCGCCGGGCTATCCTAACATTGGCCGCGTCGACTTCCGCTTTCTTCTCGTCCAGGTGACATACATTCAGAAGTGCGCTCATAACCGCAGCTGGGAGGTCGGCTTCAACAGCAGCCATCGCATCCCGGATAGGTTGGCAATTGGCCAAGATGGAAGCTTCCGGTTGAGTTATCTCAGCAAACAACCGGTTCAGTCTTTCTTGCATATTGGGAGCCGATTTGACTACCGAAGCCGACGCCTTCATGGATACATCCAGGATCCTTCGGATGTCTTCAGGATAGTTGTCCGTCGCCATTACCTCCGGATCGACCAGCTCATCTAAAGTGAAACCAAGGAGGTCAGACAAGTCCGCTGGCATGGCCTCGGGCAATGAAGAAATAAATTTGGATTGGTATTGGAGAGTTGGTTGGTGGCGGCAACTCTGTAAGAGGTGTCTTTGGAGGAGAGGTGCTTGAGATATCGGTGAGATATCGATGGTAGCGTGCCTTGAAGATCGGCTAAGACGCCAGCCGCCTGGGCCGATGCCGCTAGCTGAAAAATACGAGGCGAAGTTAGTATTATAAGATTAAGGGACTCATTAGCGCATTAAAAGATATCTTACCTCTATAGAAGCCGATGGACGAGGGGAACTTTCAGCGCTCTATTCTTTGCGCTTTGGGTTCTTCTTAGTAGGAACCTTGGTGGACTTGGGTTTCTCTGGAAATAAATCACGGGATTAGCAATGATGAAAAGAGGAAATATCCATCGGCTGAAAACAGAATACTTAGTGGGTTGTCTCCCCTTCTCAATCTCCGATAGCGACGGGCTTTGCACACGGAGATTGCCAGAAGTGTAACCAGTTAAGCCGGTCGACTGATGCGGCCTTTTTCTTTTGGACCCGTCAGCCGATGAGTCGGTAATGGCCTTGTTCCCAGCTGCAGTGTTCTGAAAAAAGGAAAATAATGGGTTAGTAATTGAAAGTTGGAACTGAGAGTGTCAACAGGTTTTATTGGAAATAAGCCGATACCTCTACAGCTACCGACGAGTCAGTATAACCTGAGGAACTACTTTCACTTGAACTGTCGCTGCTGCTGCCGCTGCTGCTGGAGACTACCGTCGGCTCGTGATAATCCGGTAAAAATTTTCTATGATAGCCGATGGATCACGGTCCAAGTAAAGGGCCTCTGTTATTGGTGCCCACCAAGTTGAGAACTGGCTGGCTCGGCGAGAATTCAAGAAGAATCGTGGCAAAGCAGTGACTTGGAGTTCATCGGATAACTCCAAGATTATCTCAGCCGCAGTAGCGTTTGTCACTCTAGCTCTTGGCTGAAGACGATCGAGGAGAGGCAGACAAGGTACTACTTGGCCAAAACCCAATTGCCGAGCGTAAATAGAAGGGTGGTAAAATTCATATGACGGCTGAAAAGTTCTATTCCGGGAATTTAAGCCGACATGGAGAATACAGGGGGAGATGAATATCTGGTAGAGCTTCAAAGTAGATTCTGACATTAGTAAGCTGTCGGCCTCTAGGTGAAGGAAGGCCATTGGAAATCGGCTACATTGCTATACGAGAAGAAGTCTTGCTGGCCGAGAATCGTACTATCTAGATTTAGGAAAAAGGACAAGTATTTTTTCAGGCAGGAGTTATCTTAGTATCTTCACTCGAGCACATGATAAGACGTTCCCCATATGATCGGCTAGCCCTGTATTGTGGGACTGAATTCTCCGGATAATCTTCACGAGGAAAAGCTGAATCTTCCAGTGGCTCTGAAATAAGGGATCGGCTAAAGATATTGTACAACCAGAGCTGGATAAACCACAATGGACCGCCGACATTGTTGACTACAAACTTAGGAAAACCAGAAAAGAGTCGGCTTCGTATTACATGCATCATCTGATAAACGGCTCCTAGAAGCATTTTGCCAAGTGCTAGCCGACGTCCTTCCACTAATTGCTCCGCCACAAACTGATATACTTGTGTCGGGCAAAGAGAAGCTCCACAAAAAACAAATCGATCGAGCCATAGGTTCAAGAAGGCTGCATGCTCTTCGTCCGATACTAAGCCATTAACTTTGTTGTTGTGCAGAATGTACTTCGACTATCCTTCACCTTTTGATCGGATTGGTTTAAATTGTGGTTTACCGCTGTAAGCTGATATTTGGTCTCCGTCCGGCCTAAGGCAACACAGCTCGGCTACATCCAGGAGGGTTGGGCCGATTGGGCCTGAGCGGAAGAGAAAAGCATTGAAGGAGTCCGACCAGAAGTAGCATGCCATGGCCACTAAGGGCTCATTGGCTTCTGGGTTGGCTAGGCTTAATGGAAGACACTCGGCTATACCTGCTCTTTCCCATTCAGATCTCTTTTGAGCAGCTACTCGTATGTACCAAGATCTCCAACCTTTGAGTGCTGTCGGCCAGGCTCTAAAACTTTTTCCCCACTCTTCTACGTTTAACCTTTTGCCGATAAAGGGAGTCTAGGGATGTCTTCGTTAATTACTGTATCGGCAGTCAAATTTCCTATCAGCCCTAGGTAGTACTGATCTTCGCTTTCAGGAATTGGAATAAGTACCAGAGAAGGGTCCATTCAGCTGACTTGAGGGGTTGTCTGAGAGCTTGAGCAGAGGAGCCGATTGAGGAAGAGAAGCCGATTGCAGATGATCCAAAAACTGGAAAGCGTGAAAATGACCGTGGGGGTCCCACATATATATAGTACGGTGAAAAGTGAAAAGTGGCGGGAAATGAATTCGAGGCGACACCTGCCATCAAACCGCACCGAGATTTTTACGGCGCAATCAAAACAAGCAGTTATTGACACAGTTTCCTAACCAACAATGAGGAAACCGATGGATGGAGAAGCCGATGGATGAAGGAGCCGATATATTTTTGAAAGATAATAAGTTATCTTCCAAAAATGGGGGGCATATGTTTGCACCGGTTTTTGAAAAATACGACAAGAATCGGCAGAAAAAAACGTGAGTTTGGATACAACACGAAGTGCCTTAAAGGATTTGGATAATGTACGGATAATATTTGGAAACAGAGTCCAAATAGAAAACTACGAAGCCGATTCGGATTACATTGTCGTGTTGGATCGGGACTCGGATCGGCCAGCGGATATATAAGGCGCACTAGGGTTGCTGGAGGAGGCATCCACAATCAATCAACGCATCTTACAGTTTTTATTTTCTGTAGTTTTTAGCCTTTCAGCATTGTAATATTCTCTTTGTAAGTCGACATTGATCAAATAAAGTTGCGAATCGCCGATTGTTTGATCATCATCGATTTCTTCAGGTTTGATTTGTTCTGTCTTGTTGCGCATCGCCTTTTCAGAATCGATCTACCTTTTACCCTTGGATTAGTCTTGATCGACTAGTCTAGTTACCTTTCCAATCGGCTTTCTGGCTGATTTCTGTTTTAGCCGATTCGCTTCTGGGATCGGCTTGATTGAATTTTATAAACTCTCTTTATCGATTACAAGGTCAAATCGATTGGCACGCCTCGCACACATTGAACCCGGCGTTCGTCTGGTGTGTTGTAACCAGAAACTCCCTTTACGTTTTTGGCGTCAACACGCGGTCAACTCCCACGTGCATCTTCTGAAGCGTTAGCCATGCTTCACGTGCTGTCTCCTTCCCGATGAGCTGATGCATCATCGAATCTGGTACTGCCTGATAGATTGTAGCAAAAGCTGCATGATCTATCCTGTCATCTTCCTCAGCCTTCCCCTTCAAATCGATTGCACCCTAGACATCATAGACATGCAAGATTGCCTTCATCTTTATTGCCTATATCGGATATTAATTGTCGATCGTCAGAGAGATATAGACGCACTCTGGGTCTTCGCCTTCTCGCCCATAATCTCATCTTTTTTCTCAAGCCGCACGTAAGCTTGCTTTTCTTCACTGTCGCACGTCACCAGGACTCCACAGCGCACGCGTCTTGAACGGCCAGCGCCTTCGCTACCACTCCGCCACACGGAGTCCCCTGCCTGTTTACGTCACGTCGGCCTTGCTACAGCTGCACGCCAGGAGCTTCCTCTGCTCCTACTGTTTTCTTGCGCCGCCGGTCACACAGAAGCCCGGCTCGCACTTTTCTCCGTGCGCTATCGCCGCACGAAACTTCTTTTCCCTGCGTCGCTAGCAAACCAGGTGCACCTTCTTTTCTTTGCTTTCTATTGCGCACAGCCGCCAAGAACAACTTCTTGTTACTGCTGCATGTGAAGTAGCTTCTCCTGTGCTTTGATTGCTCTTCACGTCTCGGGAATCAAAGCCTCTGGACAGTGGACAACCTGCTAGTCTCGGGTGCTGTCCGTGACGTGCGCCACACACTCGAACCTCCTCAGCGGCTTGGTGTTTCTTTGGTTCTTTTGCACCGCGCCGCTGCTTTGATCTTGCGTAGCGGAGAAATCGGATTTCCCGTGCTCTCGTACTACTTGTTAGAACAGGACACTAAAATATTTGAGACAATTTTTTTTATTATTTTTCACTCTGTTCGCTTTTACAACTAAGACTTATCCCCTATTTATACTAAAAACTTCAACCCACATAAACAAAATAGGATTCCGCTTCCTTATCCTAATCGGACTCCTTTTCTTAAATGTACTTTTAATCAAACTCTTAAGCTAATTACAAGATTACATCTAACAAGGAGAAATCACTACCCTTCAGCTAGCTTGACCTACCCAAGATTAATATATTAATTAATCATCTGAACCCTTGTGATTAATTAATTGATAAACTATTTCCTCTCCTTGATTAATAGGAGACCCTTATACACCTCCCCTTACCCACTTTTTTTTTCCATAAAATGCAAAATCATAAAAATCAAAAAGAAAACGAAGCCAGACACTAATTGATTAATTCACTAATATACATGATATGGCCCGGGCCTGCTTGTCAGAGACCTATGCTAATCTAGGCAGCACTACCCTTCTCCTGCGCACGACCGTCATCGCCTCCAACTCGGGCGACCTGCACCGTCTCCACGCTCTTGGAGTACCACCTCGACCAGAAGAGGTAGTTGAAAAAGTTGAGGATGCTGAGTGCGGTGAGGAGCCAGTAGAAGAGGTCCAGCCTGTCCTTGTCGAGGTCGTTGTTGCTGAGCCACCCGCCACCATTGGCGGAGCTCTTCGAGGTCACCCTGTTGACGACCGACACGAGGACGGAGCTGAGGTAGAAGCCGAAGGAGTAGGAGCAGTAGGTCATGGAGGTGAGGAAGGCCTGCGTGCCAGCGAGCGACTGCTTGTAGAAGAACTCGATGAGCCCCACGGCGGTGAACATCTCCGACAGGCCGAACACCAGGAACTGTGGCGCGATCCAGAAGATGGAGAGGAGCCGGCCGTCGCCGGAGAGGGATGTCTGGCGGCGGTGGGACTCGACGAGCGCGGCGGCGACCATGGAGAAGGTGACGGCGAAGAGGCCGACGCCGATGCGCTGGAGCGGGGTGATGCCGGTGTCGACCCCCGTGAGGCGGCGCATGGCGGGCACGAAGGCGGCCTCGTAGGCCGGGACGAGAGCGATGAGCACGAGGTAGGGGATGGCCTGCAGCGACGCCGGGGGGACGTGGAAGGAGGCGGCGAGGCGCGTGTCCATGGCACTGCCCTGCTGCACCGAGAAGGTCTGCAGCTGCGCCAGGATGGTGTTGAAGACGATGGTGCACGCAAAGATGGGCACCACGCACAGAAGCACCTTCACCTGTTCCACCTCCGCCGGCGTGCACAGCCGCCATGGGCTCTCCTTGCCGTTCCCATTCGCCGCCTTCCACGCGTCGCCGTCCTGCGCCTTCACACACGCCTTGTCCAAGAACCTTGATTTATTTGCAAAGGAAGAACGGAACACACACTGAGAAGAATAGTTTTGTGATGGGTTGCATGCATGAGCTTGCAATGCGTACGTAAGCCATACTTACGAACAGTGAGCGACATGTTGAGAATAAATTCGTCTGTACGTACCTGAACTTGTTGATGCGGCGGATGTTGGTGGTGTTGAGAGGGATCTCGTTGGCGCCAGCGATGGCCTGCACGGTGGCAGTCGACGGGCACACCTGCTTCCTCTTGGTAACCGCCGCGACGATGACCTACATATATAGGATTTCATGCATAAACCACGATCGAGTTTAAAGAGGAAATATTGCAAGTTACAGATACATCTTGGTTTGATCAAGAATAACGGAAGCTAGCTGACTAGGAGGTATCCCATTTGGGCATCATGATGATTTACTCAGAATGGGCTCCAATTCTGTGATTAATAATCGCAGGCACCTTCCAATAGCCAGACTAGTGTTGTTGACCCACCCGAAACAAAGCTGTGCCACTAGCCCTTGTCCCAGAAAAAAAAAAGGAAAGGTGTCTAATGTAAATCGAATCACCAATAAATTCGCTCCCTCATGCATGAAATATTAGGCTCCGTTTGGAAGTTCGCAGAAATTTTACGTGGAACGGTTCAATTTCTACGCAACCGCGCGAGAGGGAGCTCATGCATTCCAACTTCCAAAGGGCCTTAACTAGTTATACATGCCCTATCGACGAAAAAATGTTTCATTTCATATACACCAACTCATTCCAACAGGCTAATAGCTATATGTTACTTTTTGCAAATATTACCCCTTTAATATTTTCATCGTAGGCAACTTTTTATCCTATGGCTTTTGGATCAAAGATTTGCAGATTAATAAACAACACAGGCGGCTAGCTTTGCTCCTAAAGCAGCACACCAGGAGTACTTTCTAAACAGTGAGGAATCATGATGATTCGCTATGGTCAAACTTTTTTTTGTTTAAATTGTTGGATGGGTTTTGATAAACATTATCCGGATGTTTTGTTTGCTAAAATCACCCAAATTTGAGAGTCTCTTACAACATTTTTAAGCTTTTAATGTGGCTAGTGCAGTAGTGCTGCTAATTATTGGATCTCAAATATTATTTGTATGCAGCTAGCTAGAAGCACATACGTCCAGCCGTTGCATTTGCCTCCAGTACTTCTCGTTTGGAACACGGTAATTTTGTAAAATTCCGACATAAATTATTTCAGTAAAATTTCCGTGTTCCAAATATACCCTGAATTTACTTAATCCATTTCTCATTCAATAGTGCGGTGCAACGAACAACAACGAACTGTTTGTTTGTATGATTACACTCGAAATTAACGTGATTTTTTGCTTGTATGTCCCCTGGTTCCATATCTATCTACGTACGTACTATGTTCCAACTTCCAAGTGTATAAAATACAGGAAGAACCGTACAAATACATACACCTATAGCGATAGCCACTTGTACAATTAGTCGCTATAGCCTATAGCTAGTACGTACTGTTTACTGTACAGGAAAATATTGTACGTTGGTACGACGTACCTTGGCTATGGGCGTGAAGATGCTGCCCTGCGGCGGCTTGTTGCGGTAGAAGAAGACGCCGGCGACGAGGCTGACGAGGCCGAGCGCCATGGCGGCGGTGGAGACCCCGAACCCAACGTCCATCCCGGACCGCGTCTGCACCCAGACGAGCACGGTGAGCGCCACTAGCTCGCCCACGCAGAAGCTGAAGTAGGCCGCGTTGAAGTAGCTGGACAGCCGCTTCCCGCCGCCCCCCTGGAACTGGCCGGCGCCGTGCGCGATGATATTGGGCTTCAGGCACCCGCTGCCCACCGCCACCAGGTACAGCGCCGCGAAGAAGATGCCTGCCTTCACCCCGCCCGCCTCCTCGCACAGCCCGGCACTGCCGGCGCTCGCCGCCATCATGTCGCACGGCGGCGGCCGCAGCTGCGGCAGGTGCGCCTGCATCGCCAGCAGTATGAACCCCTGGAATATAAAAGGAAAAACAAAAAAGATTGTTCAGAAAGTTGGTGTAGCATTGTTGTTGTCGCCATTGATGCATTGAACCTTCATGGAAATAAGGGAGATATAATTCCCCTCATTTTAGCGGGAGTGGATTGGTGTATTGGCCGCGCACTAGACGGCATTGGAGGTGGTGATGATTTGCTTGCTGCCACAATGGCAGAATGTTCTTTCGCCTTTAATTGCCTAGTTTCTCAATATTTTTGCTACCAACTTAATTATATGTCAAACATGTTGCCACAAAATCTTTTTGTTAAAGGCGATTAAAGTTGCACTTGCCTTTTGGCGAATCTTTTTTTTCTGCATCTTTTTTTAGTTTGGTAGAAAATTAGCAGTAACCAGAAAGGACATAAATTAAATAACATGATCCTGTTCCTGATGAGGCCCTCTTGGACACAACGAAACAAGAATGCAATCAGGGAAAAGCTCCAGTTAGCACCTTTAATTCCTACATCCGTACGTCATCAATTTTTCTCATAACTAAATGTAAAACCAAAAAATTGGTTAGTTCGATTTGCGCTTACGAACAGCTCGACGAAGCCGAAGATGAGCATGGTCCAGAAGCTGCCGAGGTAGGAGTCGGAGAGGAAGCCACCCAGCAGGGAGAGGAGGAAGACGGTGCCGATGAAGTTGGTGACGATGTTGGCGGACTTGGACAGCGGGAAGTGCATCTCATTGAACACGTAGGTGATGAGGTTGTTCCCCACCGCCGCAATCGCCATGATCTCAAATGCCTGGATCCCTGCCAACAACATACAGCAAACATGGCAACAAGTTCACTAACCAAAGAACAAGAACAGAGCACATCAATCAACATAGCTATGAATCGAGAAAGAAGTTGAGAGAGAGAGAGAGACAGACAGAGAGGACAGTATGCACAACCTAGGACAAAGGCAGCAGCTTTCATGCCCCCATGCTTGTGAGGGCTGCAGGGCCTGCCCCTCCAGTCAACAGAGACCTCAGAGGCAGCAGCCATGGAGTCCCATTTGGGACCTTGCCTGGACTCAACATCCATTAGTTCAGTTAGTCACCTTCTCGCCCCTCTTATATTAAGTTCACACTGCTCTCTTGCAATAGCTTCTGTGGTTTTCACTCTCTCTCTCTCTCTCTCTCTCTGCTCTTGTGTTAGCACTAGTTTTGTATGTTTAGGCACCTTCTTGGCGGCCTCACGAGAGCACACTATCGAGCTAGTGAGTTGTGCTCACCTTCTAGGCAACTTGGTCAGTTATTTATAAGGCCCCCGGGGTGGGGAGCCAATTATCATGGCCTATTGTTTGAGTTTACCAGTGGAAATGCGGCAAAAATAGTTGCCGAATAGACTAAAAACATTTTAGTTAGATTAATATCTTTTTTTCACTGCTGAAGAAACCACCTTTAGGAAACTGATTTGAATTGCATTTTTTTAAAATGAAGTGTATTTTCTTAATTTTTTTGTTACTAGTTTGAGTCTCTACAATCCGAAGAGAGATACCAAATGTCATCTCTGATGAGATGAGAGAGCATCTTCCTTTTTCCTTACCCTTTCAGAATTTTTATCTGGACAGCTGGAGAAGACGTGAGGTAGGATTCTGATTGTGATTGAGGTCAGGTAAAATCTAGCATTTTCAGCTGTTACTTACAAGGATGAACCACCACACCCTGTTGGTTGTATTTAACTATTTAAGTGGAGTTATTAGAATGTGGTCTGCTGCAGATACACACTAGAACTTCCTGTAGACCACTAGATCCTTTAAACAAATGAAAGTTTCTACATTACAAATGTATAACCAATACTATTATTGGAATTTCAATAATTGCATCATATGACCCAGGATGATCACTTGTACAGGGGCTATGCCTATCCAATTTTACAAGATGTGGCTGTGATGGGGTGCCACTTTTGCTTGTGGATTTATCTGTGGTGAAGAAGGCGTGGAATTGGCTGTGGTATACAGTTGCTGCCCAGTGCAGGTCTCTGTTAAAGGATCAGTTCATCAGAGTTTGTTCTGCTTTGGGGAGTGCAATGTTGGGGTGCATTTGTAGAATGTATGGGCCTGGAACCAACTCTGGCCATACACACCACTTTCCAATGGGAAGTGGACGCCTCTATTTAAAATATATTCTTATCTAGCACTGCCAATCATGCTGCTTTCCCATTGATGCTGGACACACAATGCGCACGTATATTCTCATCAAACAGAAGTTAATCTAACGGCATATGTGCTGATGCAAGTGGTACAAGGCTTGGGAGGAACAAAGCTTGGGCTAGCTTAGCTTGTTACCACTGCATCGCTAGTTAATCTCCGTAGTTTTCTTTTAATCTTGAAGATACGATGAAATGTTTAGTAATTCTTGACATAACTGGATAGGATATTTGGAATTGGAATGTGTCTATATTACGTTAATGTTGCTGTTGGAAGTACGCAAGATCTCTGCCTCTGCTCATTGTTTGGAGAATTTGATGATTTGGTATCCATCATGATGTTGACTAGATCTAGTGTTGAAGGGTTTCTCTTCATGATCAATGTTTATTGTTTAGGAATTAGTTGGTGCTTTTGGTCTTTGTCGAAAACTAAGGTAAACAAAGTTTGGAAGTTGTTATGACAAATCAGATCCTTAATTGCTTCAATGTAAATGCAATAGTAAATCCTTTTGGAATTATGTTCTTAAATCGATTGCAAAGTAACCAGCACTAATAATTTGCAAATGAAAAAACATTAAAACCTTTATTTGTGTAAACAGATGTTGATATACAATATTCAGAGCAAAAACAATCGCACAAAATTGGGTCTAAAATAGGACTAACCTGTGAAGTTCTGTTAGATTTGTTGGAGTTGACACATTTTACAGCCAATCTTAACAACAATGACATGTATTAGAAAAGTACAGATATCTCACAACTGACAAGCACACTTACTTAACCAGTTGCATTTTGTTCCCATTTGCTGATTACTTTGACGATTATGTGAGGATGAATGCTATCTACAGATTGATCAGGATCAAAACAATAGATCTTGATTACGAAGGACCGGAATAGCGATCAGAGGAGGGTGAATGATTATAATTAAAATTTTACCCTACTCAATAGATTGAACCAAAATCACACTTGAAACACTCAAACGTAAAGGAGCAAAATAGAGAAAATCTTGGGCTTGAACTTACTCATGGGATTGTGATGATCAAGATGATTTTGGATATTCTCCCACTTGTCACAGCAAACAAGAACACAAGAAACAAAAACCTCAAATGCAATTTATAAAGATTTCTGAAAGATTAAACAAAGAGATCGAGTTCTTACAAAAGATTTCCTAGATGATGAGGATATGATATAAAGAAGATTCATCCATCCATCAATCATCCTTGGCATAAAATCCACAAGCATATAGAAGGAGAGGAGACAAATCCAAATATGCGAAAAGTAAATTGCAACAATTTAAAGTGCGGAATTTAAATTCTGAATTTAAGAAATAATGTAAATACTAAAATTAAAGTTAGAAAAGTAAAGAAGTAAAATTTTATTTCTTAGGAGAGAGGTTTACAAAACCTCACAACAAAGTAGACAAACCTCAAAGGAGCACACAAAACCTTCAAGATGGGAGAGCTACCTCTCGCTCTCTATTTATACTACTCTTGAGTTATTCTTGTGAGACCCCGTTCGGATGAACAGGAATCTCCATGTGATTACTGTGCTATTCCCTGGATCAGTAGCTAGCACTCACATGTTTACAACAATTGGAAATCACAACCATACAATACAATAATTAAGCAGAAACGATTATACCAATAATTATTACAATTCAGAGAATTTAGCAGCAAGAGAAGCAATATCCGTAGTTTGCCCAACCGACCCGCAGGCAACTGACCAGGCATAAACTCCAGATAGAATACAACGAAGAGGATCCCGCAACCTGCGACGGAAAGAGACTCGAAGCTCGCTAGCAAACACCTACAATATAATTAGGCAAGGGTGAGTATTTTACATACTCAGCAAGACTTGAGCAAATCCTACAATACATGCAGGCCATTTCAAAGGAAAGGCTTCTACAGTTAATTTGCATAAAGCGAAATTTAATTGTAAAACAAGTTATTTGCAAACGGAATTTATAAGAGCATTTGATTGATAACAACTAAGTAAAGCATAATAACACTCACAGTCCTCTATGACGTGAGCGGCGAATCATGAATTCCTGAAATCCAACAATGTCAGCCCTTTGACATAAAACACAGTTGCCAAAACAGTTTCAAACCGAAACTCCAGTTTTCAGAAAATACCAAAATCTAACATTGGAATGACTTCACCAAGTGCCCTTGACCGTGGGCGCGGCTAATTAATTAGATTTAAACTCTGCAGAGGTGTACAACTTTACCCACAAGGAATGACCATCCTTTTTGCAAGATCACACACGCCTCCAATAGGACATTGTGCTTGCCAGGCGATCATACATAGCTGTTCGTTACCTAGACATGACTTTGAACCAGCCCGGGACGTTAACCCCCGCCATAGAACTAGAAACACACACCCAAGCCGTGGATCCACTTTCACACACCCAACACAACGTTTCTAAACATGGCAGGGCGTACACCGTTACATTAGCAAGTAGACCTGACCGGAATACCCCGTCAGGTAGACCGGACCGGAATACCTGTGCAAGCTCCCGCCTACCAATGAGCAAAGTCATGTCTAAATAATTTAATAGGCTAAGGCTAACCCATACTCACCCTCGTGGTTGCACGGAAATCTTGGATCAATAGCGTCCCATTGCTCGGTCCTTAAACTGACACGGGCGACACTTCACCCTACACTACGTGCAATTCCTGTTGCACAATCGGCTATTGCCAATAATCGCCCGCATCAACACATAGTTTTATTTTGGATTTTTAATTAAAGTACCCGCAACCAACAGTGACATTTTCAATGTTTTCAGGAAACAAATACTGGTTTGATCATGTACATTGCTGATGCTAAGGCATGGCTAAGCAGGTTAATATGATCGTATATACCCAAGATGACATTAAGTAATGCCTAATCCGTAACCTATGGTTATCAAGGTTCACATGTTCATAATCATCAAAGGAGATTCATGTGACAACAGGTATATCTACCAAACCACAAGATAGCAATTTACATAAAGTAAACGCATGCATAAAACAATTTGATGCACAAAAGGAATATAAAATATTGGGAGCAATATGGTCAAAGGATGCTTGCCTTGCTTAATCACTACTTACGACGAAGACGAGGATGCGACTGATGAAGGCGATGACGGAATCAACAACGTCGGGTTCTACACGTCGATCAACGGAAAATAGCAAAACAATAACCTTCAATAAGGCAAAAGGAAAGCAGATAGAAAGAACCAATAAAACTCTTTACGAAAGCGAGGATTGCTCTTTTATGAATTTATTAATCTTATTTTACAATTCAAGAGCCGCAAAAATAGTTTAGATTAAATAGAATTAATCATTAGTTGCAAGTTTCATTGATTTACTATCCACAATATGAGTTTACGCCAATTCTTATTACTTAAGGGTTTTGCTTTATTAAGATTCAGATTCGAAGCAAGATAAAATAAGAATATTCTCTTAGATTACAGCAGATCATATCTTAAAGATCATTTCTAAGCTGTTCTTCACCAAATTCAGATTTAGATGAGTGCTTTGCGAGTTAATGAAAAGGCTTAAATGATCATATTAGAGTATGAATGACTTGTTCTTTATCTTTAATTGATTTCGCTTAGAATTAGCTTCATGCAAGTTAGATCTACTGATTTAGGCTACTAAACTTATTTACATGATATTTAAGAAGGTTCTGGTGATAAAAATATCTTAATTATAGACTTCTTCAATTCTACCGATTCATATTATAAAGTTCAGGAAACTTAACACTTAAGGTTATTTGGCTATTAGGATTTGTATGCAAAACATGATGAAGTATGGTTATTTCTTCATAATAAGATAATTTATACTTTGCATAACAATCCTAAGCTAATTCCATAAATTTTAGGCTTTAGCTGATTCATTATATTCGTTGTTGAAAAGGCTTATGCGGCATTATATAGTTTACACTATTTGGAATCGGCAGGAAAGCAAAACAAAAGGTTATCACTTATGGGTTTTGAACTAATAAGATTAATATGTAAACCTTAATGAAATAAGATTCTTTTTACAGAATATGGTAGTATGAACTTTGTACAGTGTTACTAAACTAGTTTTACTGATTTTAGTATTTAGATGAGTTATTTTATCTATCGCTGAAATAGCATAAATGACCATGTTGTAAATCTTAATTCGACCACGATTCAAACTTAGTTTCTAACTACACTAAACATGATCTTTAATTCATTTTTCAGGTATTAGCAGGAAGCAATCCTAGGAGTGTTTTAAAACTATTTATACATTATTTTGACCTTAACCGAAATAGATTAACTATTTATTGGCTGTTGTTGTTTGCACTTTCTTGCATTCAAAGAATGCAAGATAAGTTTCACTTTAAATATTTTTACATACATGGGTCCTTGCTGTTTCCAGGGATCTCATACAAATTACATTATCATTTTGTAAGCCCTTATGCTATTGAAATGTTAATGGCCATAACAAGGTTAAGTAATGATTGCAAAACCATACAATAAACTTAGTTCAAATATTTACTATATTTGCATGATTAGGCTTATTATAAGTACAGAAATATATAGGCATTTATTTTATAATTTAAGATGCCATATTTCTCATATGCACAATAGTGCTTATAATAGAGTCTATACCATTTCTAAATTCTAACAGATGTTTTGGGACACAGAAATCAAATACTTTTGTAGATTTAAATTCATCCTAGCTTACTCACAATATAAAAACTTATCTTATTGTTTACAGAATTAACACAAAGACCACATTAAGGAGACTACAAAGGTTAATTTAAATAATTACTTAGTAGTTCAAAATTAAATATTTTTGTATGTTTATAACCTTGCTGATTGTATATGAATATATAAAATTTCTCTACTGAAATTGGATTAAATGAGCAATAGAATTTGCAGTTTGATTAATAACTGGTTTTAAAAATTTATGGAATAACAGGAATACGTTTTCCAGAATTGAAAGCGCCTTCACCTTACGAGCTATTTGCTGCTGGTGAGAGCAGACATGGGGTCCCATGGCGGTGGAAGAAAAACGAGTAGCTGCTAGGGCTTCCGGCGAGGTCTTCAGCGATCTTTCCGTGGCGGTGGCACCAGAGCACCAGCCTGCACGGCGAGTCCGGGGAGTTGATTCGCCGAGGGCTTCGAGGCTGCGCCCACGAGGAGGCGGCGGCAATGGTGGGAGCTCATCGGAGAAGAAAACGAGGCGACTTCGGCAGAATCGGCGGCTTGAGCATCCACGGGCCACAGAGTCCATTTCTGCGGTCGCTTCAATGGAAGAATCAGGGAGCTTAGCCCGCTGGCTTTGGTGAGAAGAAAGCGCTGCCGTGGCTGACGATTTCATGTGAGGGAGCTCAAGGATTTTTAGGGGCTTTTGTTCCTCTTGGTTCGGTGATGCTCTAGACCAAACGAATTTGAGAATGGATTCTTATACAACGCGAATTGAATTCGGCTTGGAGCTCCAGGAAGGTGCGGCCATGGCGGAAGTGTGCAATGGTTTCGGTTGCTTGGCTGCAGAGAGGAAGAAGGAATAGAGGGGAATGAGGAAGAAGCTCATTGCGGTCACTAAGGTGCACTTTATAGCCAAAGAAAGTAGAGGATGAGCCGGCCTAGCTGAGTTGGTCTCGGTTGCGAGGTTCACCAGAGGCGACAAAGGAAGAACAGGGGCGGTATGGCTCGAGAGAGAAGAGGACGTACGTGGCGATGATCGGAGTTGAGCTGAGGTGAGGTGGACGAGAACACGACCGTCGGCGAAATGCATTGAGCGAAGCTCAATTGGTTGCGCTGGACTCAGTGATTTCTTGCTCGGTCGCAAGAACAGGGAGAAGAAGGAGCTGACAGGCGGGGCCAGGGGACCACCGGTCAGTGAGGGGAGTGCCAAAACGACATGGTTCAGCTTGGATGGTTCTAGACTCTGATTTTATTGTGCTACCAACTCATGGTAGAAATTAATCAAACTTTTTGACCATGGTCTTTGAATATATTTTGATGGCTGGTAAAATTTTGAGGTAAAGATAAGTTACCGAAAAATTATAAAAATTCTGACAACAGTGACTGCTCCTAATTTCTTGTTTCGGATTTTGATTTTTGATTGAGAACAATTTAAGTCTATTATTTTTGAAATTTTGTTTTTCAATTTTATTTGATCTCATAATTCTTCTGTAAAATTCTCAGGTCAAAATATGGCTCCATTATTTAATAGAAATTCTGACATGGCAAATTCTAGATTTTCAGGGTTTCTGTTTTTAAATTTGGAAAAGTCTTGAATGTCATTATTAATTTATGATATTATTTCTGGAGATATAAATAGCTTTGAGGTTTCCATGGTAAATTTTTCAGCTCCATTTGTTGTTCCAATGTTTTGTACAATTTCTGACAATGCATTATTTGGGAATAAAAACTATTGTTCTATTTTTCTTTCCCATTTTTCTTATGCATGAATTTCATTTGAAAATTTTAATGGCTTATTTACATGCTTAAGATTTCATGACTCAATTTTCCAAATTTTTACTTTTTGTTTCTTTGCCTTTTCTTCTTTGCATTCTTTATTTGATTTGTATTACAACTCCAAATATAAAAGAATCCATAAACTCCAATTAAAACCAAAAATATCATAAACAAGTTGAAAATATTCACATTCAAAATTAAACATCATGTTTTACTGTTCCTGAATTTCTAGGCTGTTACAATTCTCCACCTTTGGATGAGTTCTACTTGGCCCTCAAGTAACCTCACCAAGGGTTGAGATTGAATCATTCTCCACCCTTGGATGAGTTCTATTTAGCCCTCAAGAAATCTTATCAAGGATTGAGATTCACTCAAGCTAACTTGACCGTTAATCTATCATCTAAACCGCAATCTAATGGCTCTCCTTGATTCGAGAAGCCCCAAGTTAGCATCATAGCTGTTTCCTTCTCTTCTAGGTTCGCAGCTACTCCGTCTCTGGACATTCTCTGGTGATCCCCGACCGCGTGGATCTCCAGTGCACCTCGCCTAGTTCCGGTCATCCTCCACCATGAAAAACAAGGAAACACATCACATAGCAATGTCCAAAATGATATCAAATAATTATCTAATTGCTAAAAATAAATCAAATTTCTAACTCAAATACAATCAAATACTCATCAACAATATGGTTAAACCTCCACATGGTCTTTCAATCTCTCTCTTGATGAATATATTGATAAATCACTCAAAAAGTATAAATTTGAGTTTGAAAAAGATGGAAGAAGGCAATTTAATTGCAAAGCCAGACTTGGTCCAGAATAAGATAAAATAAGATCATAACCAAGTTGGCAAGGATGAATTTAGAGCAAGCCAATGGAAAGAACAAGTTTTCAAAAAAAAGCTTTAGAAATCCAATAAAAACTCACAAAAGCTCAAATATGCTTATGGTACTAAGAACTAGCAAATTTTTACTATGATCATAAGAACCAAGATGCATTCATAATTTTATCTTTTGATGATGCATTTTTTACAATTTCTTCCTCTTTTGGCAATATAGACATTAAGATGACATTTTCTCCCCTTTACGTATGTATGCATGAAATGCATTCTAAAAGATCTTTGAAGATTATCTAAGTGACCATAAAGACAAAGTATGATACCAAACTACTCACGTTCAAATTATGCTAAACTAAGACATGTCCAACTGCAAATGTCAATTTTGCTAGCAAGCACAAATAAGACTATGTTATTTTTGAATGATTAACAAGTACAGGACTTAGCATAATTTCCAAACTAGAAGCAAAGCCATTCAATGGATCAAATGGAAAATCTAGGGTTCAACTTACTCAACACTTTGGGAAAGCTTGATGTGCACACAAGGTCCTTTGTGCTCAATCATCTTTAATGCAAAATTTTGCTTTAAGATTTCAAAGCACATAATGGGGCGCAAATGTTTGACATTATTTGCATTCTTTACCCACTTATGTGTTTATTTTTTTATTTGTATTTTTCAAGTGTAATTGACTCAAGCCATAGTCGATCATCTAAAGAAGAACTCTTAAGAGAATGGTCTTGGTCATACACGATACATTCCAAGTTCATCCCAAGTGCAATGGGAAGTAGCCTCGTGAATGTAAAGTGTTGAGATAAATTTGCACACAAAAGTCAATTTTTCTTTTGATTTTAGTACTTTGATTCATGAGCATGTGAAAGACTCTAGAATGAATCAATCTTGCTTCACGCAAGTTGCTATTTGAACTCTAGTAGAAATCCAGAATTTCACAAAACATGGCATATGCACCTAGTGAGGAAACATAGAAAGTAAAAGCAACATGTTTCATCAAGTTTTCATTAAAGCTCAATTTTCGTTTTTTTAGCAAGCTTAGCATGATTAAGCAAAATGAACTTGGACATATCTAAGCTAACAATGATATTCAGAAAAGTAGAAAGTTGCATAGCATGAATGATAGCTCATTTGCATAATAGAAAAAGGCCATTAAAATAGAAAATAAATTCTATATGCAATGCATGAAATAGCTCCTCAAACTCCTCAACAAGTGAATCAATTTTAAGTATAAATCTGGTTCAAGTTGAGTTATTTGCAGAATTAAGATTAAGGAAGATCCAAATGAACTCAATCAAAACCAAAAACATTGAATGAGGAGAAGAAGTAAAGAAACTACAAACTGGATGGCTATAGAACATAGAAAAGATAGTAGAGAACATTATAACTCAGACTCGCTCTCGTCTTCTCCAATGACTGATATAGGAAAACTAATTCTAGATCCCAAGCTAGGGAGTGGTATCTCTATGCCCTAACCCCAACCCCATGCCCCAAGGTCCATAACCATTATGATGACCTTGTCAAGTGTATCCAATGCTATGCGTGTGAGTATCCGACAGAAGCCTATCTAATTAAGGAAAGTTAATAGCATCCTAGTTTAGTAGACCTACTATTAATTTACATGATATTAGATGGTGCAGCTAATTGGGTGGGCATCAATTTTGCTTAATATTATGTGAGCAATCTTTACTTCTACCATGTTAAAAGCATTCGGAACAACATACATAGAATTAAATTAATAGGAACATAAAAGCAATCTTAGATAATCACATTAACTGTGGCATAATATGGCCATTCACATGGTGATCTCCATAGCCACATTTCCTGTTCATCATACTTCCAAGTGCTCGAGTTCTCCAAATACTACCATTAAGCTATTATTCCTAATAGTACTAGTAATAAATTAAAAGGAGTGCTGAAACATGTAAAAGTATTTCTACACTCCTTATAATTTATTACTAGTGCCTTGGATTGTCCTCGTGACTGTCATATATTGTGGATCGTCCTAGAATTGAAGCCTCACAGCAATGCCTCCAAAGTATTCACATGTACAAGGCAAGAACGCCACTCACTAGGGTGCTAACACTGGCTGTACGGTTTTGGATGAAGGGGGTGTGGCAGCTAGGATTTTGGGAATTCTAAATCCCTATGGTGTCTTTTAGCCCTCAAGCCACCACCCCTCCCTTTATATAGACAGTCCATAATGGGTCTTTATATTAGAGACCTATTAGGAATTCAAAGCCCATCATAATTTAGATCACCATCCGAATTAAGGCCCAACCCTTTAAGCATGTGACCTTATGGATTCACATATAATTGGATATGGCCCAAGTACTCTTACTCAACCATTAATCAGTAGTGGTCCCTAAATGACGTGCTGACTCTCAAATATATGTAAAGATCATATCGAATGAACCTTAACAATGCTTAGTAATATGCATTTCCCTTTGTCTCATGATATCGATTAATCCCAAGGCGAGTATGTGCCATCCTTGTTTAGTTAACTTGATCACTCTTTTCTCGATTATGTGACTTGGAATACCTAACTATGGTTAACTCTTTAACTGCAAGTAGCATGGTCATGCATTTCCAAAATTCGACTACTCGAGAGGTCTAAAGATATCTCTCATGTTGTATGAAGGGGCAAATCCCATTTTAATCGACCATACCTTACAGCATGCTTCACGAAAAATCCGAAAGCCACCTTTATAATTACACAGTTACAGAGTAGCATTTGGAAACACCTAAGTAAGTCATTACACATCTTAAGTACATGCATCAACCTCGAGTACTTGCTAATAAATACTAATGACATTATTCAAGGAACAAGATAACAAATCTTGAACATAAGGAAATATATTCATCTCTATGATTGCTTCTTAGGCATATCTCCAACAGCTCCCAGCTCTCATGAGAATCACAACTATTAACTCTCTCTCTCTCTGTCTCTGAAGAGAAAGATCTTGCATTGTATATATACTAGTCACTTAACAACTATTAGAGTGAGGGGAATGATTGGCCTCCTGTAGTGAGCTATTGATCTGCTTTCTGTGAGCTTGCCTTAACCAACACCGCATTTCCCGGTTGCACATAGCTTTCTTTACCAGCTAGGAACAAATGCACGATGATCTGTCATCCAATCTCGTGCAAGTCAACTTCAATGATGAATCACAGGCTAAGCTTAGCATGCATACATCTGCCAAGAGACATGGCTTTCTAGTTTTGTACGTAAAAAAGCAAGACGCCTTTAGACAAGTATGATTATACAAGAAACTACTGATGTGAAGAAACTTGATATGCAGAAAGTTTGCATTCTGTTGCCCTCCTGCCAAGCATAACAGGGATCAGGTTCTTAGAAACCCACTGAGTGCAGTTGTGGTGTCCATTGTGTTCTTCCTTCATTTACCTCCCAAAACAAAATTATGCAAATCCTATACACCCGAGTACTTCTTTTCATGAACTGCAGCTGAATTAAATTAGGATCTACGCAGTTTTTCTTCAGCGAAAATGAAACAAACACCTCTCACTGTCTTTTATTTTCTTTTAATTAGCGGGCATATATATATATATATATATATATATATATATATATATATATATATATAGGCGAAATATTTGGTGAAAACCACCAATTCCATGAAAACTCCGTGGAAACCACTTGTATAAGTTTTAAAAATTCTCAAAAATTACCATATGTAGGGGAGGTGAACCTCTACAACCCTGCAAAATTTGAAGTTGAAACTCAATCGCATTTTAAAGATATGAAAAAGACAAAGTCAACATGAATAGTAATTTTTACTGTTTTGGCACTATTCTTTTTGCTGTTTGTCTTTTCATATCTTTCAAATGCGATTGAGTTTCACTTCAAATTTTGCAGGGTTGTGAGTTCACCTCACCAAATAGAGAATTTTTAAAATTACAGGTGGTTTCCACATTGGTGGTTTCACCAAATATTTGGCCATATATATGAAATATTTGGTGAAAACCACCAATTCCATAAAAACTCCGTGAAACCACCTGTATAAGTTTTAAAAATTCTCAAAAAATTATCATATGTAGGGGAGGTGAACCTCTACAATCCTGCAAAATTTGAAGTTGAAACTCAATCGCATTTTAAATATATGAAAAAGACAAAGTCAGCATGAATAGTAATTTTTACTGTTTTGGCACTATTCTTTTTGCTGTTTGTCTTTTCATATTTTTCAAATGCGATTGAGTTTCCACAAATTTTGCAGTTTAAAAATTTGGTTTCACATATAGTATATTTGGCCATATATATAGCGAAATATTTGGTGAAAACCACCAATTCCATGAAAACTCCGTGGAAACCACCTGTATAAGTTTTAAAAAATTCTCAAAAAATTACCATATGTAGGGGAGGTGAACCTCTACAACCCTGCAAAATTTGAAGTTGAAACTCAATCGCATTTTAAAGATATGAAAAAGACAAAGTCAGCATGAATAGTAATTTTATATACATATATATATATATATTACAGTTGCACTAATATTAAAGCAAAAATGATTACTTACCACTTTGTTTGCTTTTAGATTTGTACAATTTGTATTGGGAGAGAAAGCATTGAAGCACTACTATATATATACTCAGGTAATTATACTATATATATATATATTGACGAGGGTTGGGCGTCCCTTGACCGGCTAGCGCACGGTCAACGGACCCCCAAGCTCGGGAGGCCTCGACCACGACCTGGGCGAATGCCGGGGCACTCGACCTAGAGCGCGCTGGACCTGAGCACGGCCCCGCACGACCTCGAGCTCGGGTCGGCTCTCGTTCGAAGTCGTAGTCCACCCTTGGATTACGGATCGTGCGTTTGACCGGCGGTTGCCAAAGCGCGAGTCGTGGGGATGAGGCGGGTGCGTGCATCAAGTCCGGAGCAGTTATTGCTAGCCCTCAACGTGCATGAAGGCCACTTCCCGAGAATCTCTCCCGTCCGTTGCGTGCAGAGGAGGTATAAGGCCGAGGATGCGCAGTCTCTCGGAAAAAAGAAGACAACACACCATAGCTCGAGCTTAGACATAGCCACCGTCGAACTTGAGCTGTAACACACTCTGAACTTCGAAGCGATTAAGAATCTGCCGCAAAGCGGCCGGAGTAAACTATTACCTTCACGGGGCTCGAACGGTATAAACCTCATCTCACGCTCGTTGGCGTCTTGCTCCGACCATCGTCGCGTCCACTCCGTTCCTCCGTTTGGGCGAAGCGCAGCTCGGGTCTCATATCACACTGACCCCCCATCTCATTTCTTGCGGTTGGCGATCCCGATCGTCGGCATTTGGCCACCGTGGGTCCCGATTGCCGCTCTTCGCGAGAGCGCATCAAGGTCCTAAGAGCATGGCGCACTTCGTCAGCGAACTTCCCTCGAGCGTGGATTCGGGCGCTCGTGGACGGCAAACTCTATAGACGGAATGTATCCGGCATTCTGACTCGGTGCATCTCTGCGGAGGAGGTAAGTACCTATTAGCGACATTCACTCGAGCCTCTGTGGGGCACACTCTTCATCTGGGGCGATGGTCGGTAAAGCCTTCCGTATGGGGTACTCTTCGCCATGGCGCCGGATGCTTTCGTGATATCGTCACTTTGCCGAGCATGCCGATTCCACGCCAGAAGTCGCACCGGCCGTATCGCCCTTCAGACCATCCGCTTCGCTGGCCTTTCTTGACACAGAAATTTGGATATCCTCGGCCTTTTCCTCGGTGGTCGGGAAAGAAATTTGTTCGTGGCCATCGACTCCTTCACTAAGTGGATCGGTGAACCGGTCTCGACCATCCTTTGCTTTCGGGCGGCCGTTCGTTTCTTCCGCTTGTTCGTGGTCACCGGTCGGGGTTCCATGCAAGATTATCGCGACAAGCGGTACTCGGTTTACGGTGAGTTGTTCGGGGAGTTCTGCGAGAACTTGGCATCAAAGTATGCTTAACCCGGTGGCTCACTCCCGAGCAATGGGGCGCGGAGCGAGCCAGCGCAAATCGTCGAGGGCGTCAAGAAACGAGATGCAGATGAGCTCGAACACTGTGGCAAGACCTGGATAGACGAACTTCCCACCGTCCTATGGTCTATTCGTACCACGACAAGCCGAGCCACAGGGTCCACACCCTTCCAGCTCGTGTTCGATGCCGGCCGTCCCGCCTCCCGAGAATTCTGTTGGGCTCTGCCATGAGTCGGCAGTCGACCAAGTCGACTTTGAGCACGAGCGGTCTCTCGACCTTACCCTCGCAGAAGAAGTAAGATGCCGTGCACTGCTACGATCAACGCACTACCTACAAGCTCTTCGCAGACATGCGTCTCGGTCGGTACGACCTAGGAAGCTCCTTGTTGGGGACCTAGCCCTGAGACGGATTCAGGGCTCATCCAACACCAACAAGTTATCCCCACGGTGGGAGGCCCCTCTGAGTCGTTTCAGCAGATCGCACGGGGGCTTACGGCTAGCGATGCCGATGGCGAGAGAGCTCTCTAGCTTGTGGAACATAGATCGACCGAAAGTTTTATGTGTAACCTCTATACCTTAAATTTCAATAAAAGCATTCGTTCATTCTCGCTCTTTATGTCTGCTTGCCACTTGTGTCGTGCGGTTCTTTTTGTCGGGACTCATTCTTTCCACGACCTTCGTGCGCGCACATTTCCTCTTGGTCTAAGCGTCATGAGCTCGGCGTCCCCCTAGGGGCGAGCTAAAACGTGTTCGAACCTCTTCGCAATCTAGCTCTCTCTTGTGCCTAGGCCCGGACCAAGAGCCTCGCCACTTTGACTGTGGAGTAGTGCGCACGGTCGCGGTCGTGATTCGAATGTTAGTCCGGGCGTAACCGTCTCTCTATCGATCTCGCTTTCGTCACGTCTATGTCCCCTGCGGATTTTCTCTCCATTCTGCAGGTCATGTTCGCTGGCGTGCAAATCTTGCGCCCAAGGCCGGCGTTGCTCGACCTCGGACCCAACGGGGGCTGGACAGTGGCATACTACCATCAACGACCTACGGAGCACGAGCAAAAGTGAGGAAGGCGGACTCCAGACATCCTCGACGACGAATTTCAAAACGGGACAAGACCTTTTTTACCCAAAAGTAATGTAGCTTTATCATAATGTTTCCAAGCGTTTTTTACAGGACAGCATGAGGATAAAGTTACAAGTCCGCCATCTCGCGGGCAAGCTTCTCTTGTTCGAGCTCGGCGACCTTAGCCCGCAAGGTCGAGAGCTCACTTCGGTACTGGAGGGTTTCCTTGGCGGCGTCCACGGCTTGGCGACGCTCGTCTTGGAGTTGGGCCAGGGTGTTTTTCGCCGCCTTCTTTGGCGCGCGAGCTTCTCCTCGGCTCGCGATTTTGGCCTCGGCTCGAGGACACCTTGGTGAGATGGCGCTTGCTCGTGGCGGCCTTCTCCAATGCCTCGACCTTGGCGCGTTTGTCTACAAGCGCCTTGGCGAGAAGCGCTTCTTTCGGCGGCCTTCTCCAATGCCTCGACCTTGGCGCGTTAAATGCGCAAGCGCCTTGGCGAGGAAGAGCGCTTCTTTCGGCGGCCTTCTCGGCACCTCGACCTTGGCTGCGGGGCCTCGGCCGAGTCCGAGATGGCTTCGCTCATGGCGGCCTTCTCGGCGACTCTACCTTGGCGCGCTCGATCTCAAGCGCCTTGGTCGCCCGAGTCCGTTCCTGCTCTATGGCTTTGAAGCCGCGCTCGCGCTCAGAAGCCCTGGTTTGCTCGAGCTCGGCCGCGTGAGCCACCTCTTGCGCCACCATCGTTTGGCGAAGGTCGTCGAGCTACTTGTTCACCCGCTCGAGCTCTGCCTGGTGGACCTCGATGGTCGTACAGAGCTTGGCGCGCTCCACCTCTCGCATCTCCACGACATTCAAGAGCCCCCTGAGCACGTCGGCATGCTCGTGGAGACCTTGCAGCCCTCGGGTGATGCTGCCGATCGCCTTAAGAAGACAGGGAAAATGGCCCAGGTAAGAAGTTGACGAGAAGGCTCGACCTAACGTGTCGCAGGGCATGTGAGGGGATCCCTTACCTCGCGGAGATGACCCTCGACGCGTGCGCGGTGTACTCTTCGTTCAGCTCTCCGATTCGAGCGCGGTCGATCTCTTCCTCTTCGAGGCCGGGATCGACCTCAACCGCCGCCGGCGCGTCTTGGCTAGGTCCCTCAATCGCCGTGCCGGCGGTGGCTTGGAGTCCTGCCCCCTCGATCGGCGGGTCCAACTCGCCGGCAGGAGTGGGCGCGGCAGCAGCATTGGGCTCGACCCCGGCGGTCGGGGCTCCGCTCGTCTCCGGCGCCGGGAGGGCGGTGGCCGGGACCGCCGCATGATCATCCTCCGTGGCCAGAGGTATCACGGCCTCGGCCCCAGGTGCGGCGTCGGTCGGGCAGGCCCGAGGCGCCTCTGCGGTGTGGCCGTCTCCGGTGGCCGGGGGCGTCGCGCCCTCGGCGTCGGAAGCGGCGATGGGCAAGAGCGGCTGGGGGGCCTCCGCGGCTGTGGCCGTCACACTCTGGGTGCTCTCCCCCACGCCGGCTCCTGGAAGGCCGGTGGCAGCGACGTCCTCCGCCTCGCCGGTGTCAAAATCCGCGCCGATCGCGGGCTGGGGGTCTTCCTCGTCCGAGTCGTCGACGCGTTGGTCGAACTCACCGATCGGGACGAGGCTCGGCTCCCCCGATGCGGTCCGCGTCGGGCGCAAGGGGTGGCGCGGGACCAACTCGAAGGTGTCCTCCTCCTCGGACTCGGACTCGCCCTGGACAACAGGCATCGTCAAAACGGGCAAGTTTCGAGTTCAGGTGCTCGAGGTCTGCGATCAAAAACATACACTAAGCCAGAAAGATCACGAGGAAGGCGAAGTCAAGAAGCGAGGAACTTACAGGACACCAACCTCCGCCTCGTCGAGGTCGGCGAAGGTCTTGTTGCCCCAAGGTCGAGGGCACTTCTCTTGCGTGGCGTCATGTTGGGGTCTCGGGGCCGTCTTGGCTCCCGTCATCCGTCTGGCGGAGCTCGATCTTGAGGTCCGGGCCGGGCGAGGCTCGAGACTGGCGGCGGCCGCCCGCTCTGCTTCTTGCAAAAAGGAGAAGCGCGTCAAACCCGGCAAAGGCACACGGCGGCAGCGGGCTCGGGGGCTCGACCAGTGGGATCCTCACCATGGCGCGGTCGCCCACTCGACATGAGTTTTCTTCGCCTTCCGGGCGGTCCGCGTCGGCCGGGGAAGGTCTCTTCTTCCCCTTTTTGCTCTTGCCCACCCGAACAGCGGAGCATCGGCTGGCCGTGCGGCGGCTCTGATGGTCCTGCATGCATGAAAGGGTCATGGAGGGCCTCGGGTTCGCTCAGGTCGAGCCGTTGGTCGGGATGGCTTACCTCGGCCTTTCGGTGGAGCACGTTCTTGACGCGAGTCGTCCATGGAAAATGTCGCGCCGGTTTCCGAACATCTCGTTCATCTGGCGGCAACCCAAGACTCCCGGGTTGCAAAGGGAGCGATTCTCTGCGAAGGTGGACTCAAGCAAGACCACGAGGCGGGGAGGCATACGGAGCGTACCCTCATGGTCGAGTCGATCGCCCTTGGATCTCGTAGAATGGGTGCGTCGCCTCCGCAGAGAGGACACCGGTTCATGAGAAGTCGGCAGCGATCGCTTTGCCCAGTGAGGCCGCGCTCGGTGCAGAGATGAATGGCGGCGATGGCTTCTTCGTCGGCCTCGGGATCGTCCTCCTCTGGGGTCTCCTTCTTCCCACCGACGGGCTTTCCCTCATATGACAGCGTGCCGAGCTCCCCTGTCTTGAGGTAGAACCACCTTTCGGACCATGGCTCGAGGAGTCGAGCTTGGATCTTGGGAAGGACCACTTGAGACTTGTCCATTGCGGAAGTAGAGGCATCCGACCACGGGGTCCTTCCCAGGCGAAGAAATTTGAAATCTGAAAGAAAAGCGAGGATTGGGAAGGATTCCTAGGAACCCCTCGCGCAGTGGGAGAAGATGGCGAGAGTAAGAATGGAGTTCGGCACGGGTTTATGAGCTCGATCTCTGGCTGGTGAAGACCACGGAGAGGAACTTCGCTCTCCGGGGTCCATGAGCGAAAGAGGACATAGTGCTCGGTGCAAACAATCTCGTCGTCCTGGGCGTGGCTCGGTCTCGTTGCTGACGGCCGCCACGTGAATGGGTCAAGCGGTCCCGGTCTCGAGCTCCTTCATCCTTCGAGCGACAGTGCTCCTCCCTAACAGCCGCCAGCAATCGCGGCGATTTGATCGAGGAGGAAGTTTTTGCAGGCTTGGAGGCTTGGAGGACGAAGGGCGCTGGTCGGGAAGTTTCCTCAACAGTCGCTGCGGTTTTGAGTTTATAGGTCGCACCGTCGCCAAATCCAGTCCGCGGCGCTTCGAAGGGCGTGCTGGCCATGATTTGATAGGCGCAATTAAGGCCTGGGCTGCGGTTTCGAGACATGGCAGGTGTCCACCGGCCGTTTGCATCCGTACCAGGGTTCCGGAGATCAAGAGGTGCCAGGTGTCGTTTCAACACGGCCTGGCGTTACGTTTTCCGCCCGACCTCGACCTCAAGCTCGAAGGTTCCAGAAACCAGTCCCGACTGCAGAGGCTCAAGGTCGGGCCGTATTCCGGCCACGACCTTAAGCCTCGGGGGCTAGCTGACGAGGGCTGGGCGTCCCTTGACCGGCTAGCGCACGGTCAACGGACCCCCCAAGCTCGGGAGGCCTCGACCACGACACTGGCGAATCGGGCGCTTTCGACCTAAGCCTGGCTGGACCTGCTGACCTCGCCGCGACATCGAGCTCGGGTCGGCTCTCGTTCGAAGCCGTAGTCCACCCTTGGATTACGGATCGTGCGTTTGACCGGCGGTTGCCAAAGCGCGAGTCGTGGGGATGAGGCAGGTGCGTGCATCAAGTCCGGAGCAGTTATTGCCAGCCCTCAAGCGTGCATGAAGGCCACTTCACGAGAATCTCTCCGTCCGATTCGCGTGCAGAGGAGGTATAAGGCGAGATCGTAGTCTCTCGGAAAAAAGACAACACACCATAGCTCGAGCTTAGACATAGCCACCGTTGAACTTGGTGTAACACACTCTGAACTTCGAAGCGATTAAGAATCTGCCGCAAAGGCGGCGGAATAGAACTATTACCTTCACGGGGCTCGAACGGTATAAACCCTATCTCACGCTTCGTTGGCGTCTTGCTCAAACCATCGTCGCGTCACTCCGTTCCTCCGTTTGGGTGAAGCGCAGCTCGGGTCCTATATCTGTGACCCCCATCTCATTTCTTGCGGTTGGCATATATATATATATATATATATATATATATATATATATATATATATAACTTTGTCTTATGCATGAATTAATTATACCATGTTCATGCCTTTGTCATGGACAACTCCACATCGGAACTAATTGCAATCTAGCAATGAATGAATCATTTGTTCATGACGCATGAGAGTTACATATTAATGTAAACTAAGTTTGCGCCTTATAGCCATGGCATCACACAAGAACATATATACAGGACCAAAGGAATACATGTACGAGGTGCAACTGGCCACCAGGCATGGACAACAAACAGGCCGCCAAACCATAACGTCCAAAACGATACCTTTTCGGGCTATAAAGGCGCAAAAAACTCCCGACTGTTGTAAAACGTAGTCACTCATTCATAATTAATTAACAACACATCAACGAAATCACAATAATAAGAACTGAAGCACACATAAAGGGCCTATTTGGTAGAGCTTCAGATCCCAGCTTCACATTAGATCTGAAACTTGTAGGCTAAAATAAAGTGAATTAAGTTTATATTTTTGTTCTAAAATGTAAACAAGATGATCCATCTAAACACTCTTAATGTACTCACAGCTCTAGCTCCACGGATCTAGTGAAGTTAGGAATATCCAGCTCCATTAGATCCACAGATCTGGTAGAGCTGGAGCCCTACCAAATACACCGAAAGTTAGGGGGCAAAGTTCTCTCACTTTATTCAATTGATTCTTTTACATGAGGGATGCCCAATATATAAATAAGTACAAGAGATGAGTTCAGATTCACCCACACATAAGAGATAGATTCCAACCGAAACGGTTACGGATACCTTATCTCATAACACTCCCCCTTGGGTGAATATCGCGTAATGCACATGTCTCACCAAAAACTCCACTCAAAAACCCAGTGGAAAAAAGGAGATGGAGAAAAGAGTACATTGCACTCGCACTTGATGTTGCACTAGTTGCCTTATTAAAAACCTTCATGTGAGAAAACTTCAGGAAAACTCACCAAGGAAAAAAGAGTACAACTTATAATCTTCTGGATTTATGTTAGGATCTTCAAGATTACAATAAGGGTTATATTTCAGAGATTTACTATCCTTAAACTCTGGATATCTCTAAGTCATCTTATTCCAATGCTATTAACACATCTTTGGAATATAGATTTAGGTAAGAACTTAGTGAATAAATCTGCAAGATTTGCATATGATTTAGTTTACAAAATCTTTACCTCACTATTCTTATAGAGTTCGTGAGGATAAAAAAGCTTAGGAGCAATATGCTTCGCGATATTGTTCTTTACATAACCCATTTGCATTTGTGCAACACAAGTAGTATTATCTTCATGATAATTGTGGGGGTATCGACGGGTTAGGACCACATGACTTCTGGATATGGTTAATCATATGTCATAGCCAAACACATTTACATGAGGCTTCACACAAAGCTATGATCTCTGAGTGATTGGTAGAAGTAGTTACAAAGGTCTACTTCTAAGACTACCAAGAGACGGTTGTACCACCGCAGAGGAACATAAAACTAGTTTGAGATTTGGCACTATAGGGATCAAACAGATACCTAGCATTCGTATATCCCACCATGGTCAAGTCTTGGTTCTTCTGAAAAAACAATCCAAGATCTTGAGTACCTTGGAGGTATCTGAGTAAAATCTTGACACCAGCCCAACATCTTCTGGTTGGGGCTGAACTATACCTTGCTAGCAAATTCACTACGAATGCAATATCAAGCCTTGTGCAATTCGCAAGATACATTAGTATGGGACTTTAGGTTCTAAGACTTTCTCATTTTCCATCCTTGGTCTGAAAGGATCTTTATCCACTTCAAGGGATCCTACGACCATAAGGGTTTTTAAATGATGCAATTTATCCATATTAAACCTTTCCAATACCTTTTGGGTATGGGAAGACTGGTGTAAAATAATTCCTTCTGGGAAATGCTCTATCTGTAGGCCTAAGCAAAATTTGGTTTTACCCAAATATTTCATCTCAAAACTCCGTCATGAGGTAAGTACTTGCTTCCTCTATCTCCTCTGTAGTTCTGATTATATTTAGGTCATCGACATATACCGAGATGATACAGAATCCATTCTGGGATTTTTTTTATGAATACAGGGAAAATATTCCTTCTTTAGGAGGAGTTCACTAAGTCGGTTATACTACATTTTCCCCGATTGTTTTAATCTGTAAGCGATCTCTTCAGTTTGACACTATATATGTTGCAATTATTAGGATCTGAAATTTTAACTCCTTTAAGAATTCTCATATAAATATCCATATCCAGTGACCAATATAAATATGTGGTCACTACATCCATCAACTGCATTGACAAGTTTAAAGCTTGTTGCCATTAATTTTGGAATGTTATTCCACTCTTTATAGGAGAATAGGTTTCATCGTAACCAGTGCTGGGTCTCTACATGAACCCTTGTGCTAAAAGCTTCGCTTTATATCTCACCACCTGGATGTTTTTATTTCTCTTTCGGATGAAAAATCCATTTGATCCTACAGGGAACAATTTGGAATGTGTTTGGTCAATGGGACCAAAAACTTTTCTTTTATTAAGCTAGTGCTATCTCAATTGCTTCTTTTTGTTTGACCCTATTTGAATGCTTTCTAGCACTCTACCATGGACTTTGGATCTGGATCCAGCTTTTAGCAATTTTAGAGGCAAATATCTGTCGACAATTGAAGTCTTTATTTTATACAATTCTCCTGTATCGCTTTAGGGATATCTTTTCATTAATTTCTTCCAGCTCTTCGTGATTTCCCTAGCGATAGAGTGCAGGTGTTCGACTTCGGCTTTGGATTGTGCGTGCAAATATATCTTTGAGGTTACACCTTCAAGATGGATCATTTCATAGATGTTACCATCTCCAGGATGGCTCACTTCAGGGATTTTCTCAACATCAGGATGAGCTTCTTTCACTGTTATGGGTAGTGTTCTCATTTGTTTGGTTCTCTAGTTCTGCGGATATCTCCGCAGAATCGAGTCCCGTGCACCTAGAGACCTGCCCCTCTTCTTATTATGAGGGTTAAGAGTGGGTTCAATATCCTTATGGAGTATTTTCACTCTTTCAGGTGCATATATTACAGGTATATGAGATCTTTTCACTCACTTATGATCAGTGAAGGCATTTGGCAGATTATTAGCTTATTTGTTGCAGATTTATTATCCTTCAAACTTCAAGTTTGATCTCTTTAGTGCGTGGATCTAAAAACTTAGCATTCTCTAATGTGGTACTTATCTCCCCCTAATGCCAAAAAATATCCTTAGTACAATCGGCGTACCAAGCCATGTACAGATCCCCTGTCATAGGCTCTAGGTATTTAATACATGACAGAGATTCATAACCTACATAGATCCTTAACTTCTGGTGAGGTCCTATGGTGGTACGCTGTGGTGGAGAGATTGGCATGTATATAGCATAGTCAGATTTTCGTAGATGGGAAATACTTGATTCTTTTCCACGCACTATCTGCACTGGGGAAATTTCATAATATGCAGTTAGTCTGAGTTGAATTAATACCATAGTATGCAACAAAGTGTGGTCCCAACAGCTGGTGGAAAGCCAACTATTCTACAAAAGTGGCGAAGCAATAAGTTGTATTCTTTTAATTTAATGACTCTGCAAGGCCATTTCGAGCGTGGACATAAGGTATGTGATGCTCTACATTAATTCCCAGAGCCATACAATAATCATTAAATGCTTTGAGATAAACTCATCAGCATTGTCCATTCAAATAGATTTTATCCTTTCTTCTAAAAAGTAGGTTCTTAACATAATAATTTGGGTAATTAATTTTGGCAGAAGCATGGTTCCTAGTAGATAAGTAACACATAGGACCATCTAGTAGAAGCATCTATTAGTACCATAAAATTTCTTAAAAGAGGCCTGACGAGGGCTATACAGGTCCACAGATATCACCTTGAATTTTCTCTAGAAAATTCAGTTATTCTTCTCTAACTTTTTGGGTAAGAAGATCTAAGTATTAGCTTTCCTTTAGCACAATCAGGGCATAAGAAAACTTCAGGTCTCGGAAAGTCTTTATGCTCTGGCCAACAGAATTATAATTATTCTTCTCACAATTTTCAACTCAAGGTAACCCAGTCGATCTGCCAGATCTTAAATATTTTTGGGTTTTTATCGCAACATAAACTTTAGGTTTTGTATGTGCATAGCATAACCTAGAGGAGAATGAATGAAGCTTTTTAACCACATGTTTATTACACCCATTAAACTTAGTCATGAGTAGGTATTTTGTGCCATTCTCATTCTTTGTATTCATATAGAAACGATTCAGACCAGTTTCTTTAAAATTTAAGGGAGTACGACTGGACTTAGGGTATAATATGGTATTTTTCCAGTGCCAACTATGAGAGTATCGCTTCTAGCGATAATCAAAATAATTCCATTTCACTTAGTGTGGTTCAACTGTCTTCTAGACAAATTTTCTTCTCCTCTATCGAATTATACTTTGTTCTATATTAGAAGTATGATTTATCAATCGAACAATTGTTGCATCAGGAACAAATTGTAGAATGTAGAACAAACATAGGACAATTAAATAAATATATAGGAAATATCAATTTATTTAATTTTGAATGATAATCGCTCAATAGGAGCGTAGACCAAATGTTCATTCAGGAACTAAGCTAAATTGATAAGGAGACTTATAAGGAATATGTAACATTGATTAGCAAAGTGAAGGAATACTTAGGAAACTAATCTAGGTCTCCATATGAATCGTATATGACGAGGGCTAGGCGTCCCTTGACCGGCCATCATGCGGTCAACGGGCTCCCAAGCTCGGGAGGCCTTGACCACGACCTGGGCGTATGCCGAGGCGCTCGACCTAGCGCGTGATGACCCGAAAGCTGACCGCACGACCTTGAGCTCGGGTCGGCTTTCGTTCATGCCGAAGTCCCCTTGAATTCCGGAATGTGCGTTTACTCGGCAGTTACCAAGACGTGGGATCGTGGGGAGTGAAGCGGCGCCGCATAACAAGACGAGCGATTCTTGCCGACCCTCAATGCGCATGAAGACCACTATAAATATGTGGTCACTACATCCATCAACTGCATTGACAAGTTTAAAGCTTGTTGCCATTAATTTTGGAATGTTATTCCACTCTTTATAGGAGAATAGGTTTCATCGTAACTCAAAGGCCGGGTCTCTACATGAACCCTTGTGCTAAAAGCTTTTATATCTCACCACCGGATGTTTTATTTCTCTTCGGATGAAAATCCATTTGATCCTGGCTGAGGAACAATTTGGAATGTGTTTGGTCAATGGGACCAAAAACTTTTCTTTTATTAAGCTAGTGCTATCTCAATTGCTTTTTTGTTTGACCCTATTTGAATGCTTTCTAGCACTCTACCATGGACTTTGGATCTCGATCCAAATTTTTAGCAATTTTAGAGGCAAATATCTCATTTAATAATTGAAGTCTTTATTTTATACAATTCTCCTGTATCGCTTTAGGGATATCTTTTCATTAATTTCTTCCAGCTCTTCGTGATTTCCCACAACGATAGAGTCTGGGTGTTCCGACTTCCCAGCATTGGATTGTGCGTGCAAATATATGCTGGGGTTACACCTTCAAGATGGATCATTTCATAGATGTTACCATCTCCAGGATGGCTCACTTCAGGGATTTTCTCAACATCAGGATGAGCTTCTTTCACTGTTATGCACTGTAAGATAACATGGATTTCCCGGCGTATTATTTTACCCGGCGCTTAATCTAAACGCTTCTAATAAGGCTAAAGCCGCTTTATTATCATTCGAGGTATTTAATTCTCAATAGTTATAAACGCCGGTTAGAGTCTACTACAGCGCTTATAAATGCCAGAATTCCATATATACCGCGCTTATAAACGCCGTTAGAGTCTTCCACGGCGCTTATAAACGCCGGGAATTTATTTTATACCGGCATTTATAAACGCCGGTTAGAGTCTACCACGCGCTTATAAATGCCAGGAATTCCACTTATAACGGCTGTTATAAACGCCGGTTTAGAGTCTTCACGGCGCTTTATAAACGCCGGGAATTCCACTTTTAAGATTATAACGTTGATTCTGAGTCAAAGCTTGATAACGCTGGGGAATTCCACTCTATACCGGCAAGAGTTACGCGCCATTATAAACGCCGGTATAGAGGAATTCTGCCGCTTATAAGCCGTGAAAGACCAGAATCTTGCCATTATAAACATGAATACCACACCGGGAATTTGAAAGAAATGAAATTAAATAATATTATATTTGAAATAATTGAAACTCATATTCCATTTGCAATAATTTTGTCCAAATATTTCATTTTCGATGATATTTTGTCTAAAATTTCAAATTTTGTCCGAAAATTCAATTTTCGTTGATATTTTGTTTGAAAATTCAAATTTTTTCGATTCATCTGATTTTGTGACACTTATCAATTTCAGATGCTACTTTTCGTTATCTTTCCAATGAGCCAAAGAACGCCTCGATTGGAGGTACGAGTCAAAAGTTATGTCTATTTTAAGAAATATGCTTGATTTCAGATTTGCAAACTAGAATTTGTGTCCAAAAGAATATAATTGGAGATCTTATCGTATGATGATTTTGCTAATTACCTCAATAGTTTGCTAATTTGAAATAATTGAAAATCGGTGTTCGGGTGTTTAACAGGTTAAGGGAGGAGGGACGATTATATATCGATGTGATCATACCACCATCAAGTACTAGATCTTATAAAAACTCAAGTTAAGCGTGCTTGGACAAGAGTAGTAATAAGATGGGTGACCTCCTGGGAAGTCATTGTACACATGTGATTTTAAATGCCACTTAATAGAGGGATCCCTACGCTTATAAGCCATGCTATATAAAACCCCGCGCTTGTAAACGCTATATAAATAGAGAGAACCCCAGACTTATAAAGTATAAGTGCCATGATAGAGGGAACTCGCACTTATAAATGCCGAGTTAAAGTCTTCCACGGCACTTATAAACGCTGGTTAGAGTCTTCACGCACATATAAACGCCGTGATAATTAAGCGCCGCCAATTATTTTTTTCTCGACGCCATTTTCTTGACGCCATGTAAACGCCCATCTAAAATCTTTTAAGGCATTTATAAGGTTTTAAAGGCATTTATAGGCGCCATCGAAAAGTTCCGACGGTTGTAGTGATGGGTAGTGTTCTCATTTGTTTGTTTTCTAGTTCTCGGATATCTCCGCAGAATCGAGTCCCTGCACCCAGAGACCTCGCCTCTTCTTATTATGAGGGTCAAGAGGGTTCAATATCCTTATGGAGTATTTTCACTCTTTTCAGTGCATATATTACGTATATGAGATCTTTCACTCACTTATGATCGAAGGCATTTGGCGATTATTAGCTTATTTGTTGCAGATTTATTATCCTTCAAACTTCAAGTTTGATCTCTTTAGTGCGTGGATCTAAAAACTTAGCATTCTCTAATGTGGTACTTATCTCCCTAATGCCAAAAAATATCCTTAGTACAATCGGCGCATTCAAGCCATGTACAGTATCCTCATTATAGGCTCTAGGTATTTAATACATGACAGAGATTCATAACCTACATAGATCCTTAACTTCTGGTGAGGTCCTATGGTGGTACGCTGTGGTGGAGAGATTGGCATGTATATAGCATAGTCAGATTTTCGTAGATGGGAAATACTTGATTCTTTTCCACGACTATCTCGTGACCGGGAAATTTCATAATATGCAGTTAGTCCGAGTTGAATTAATACCATAGTATGCAACAAAGTGTGGTCCCAACAAATGGTGGAAAGCCAACTATTCTACAAAAGTGTATGTACAATAAGTTGTATTCTTTAATTTAATGACTCGCAAGGCCATTTCGAAGCGTGGACATAAGGTATGTGATGCTCTACATTAATTCCCAGAGCCATACAATAATCATTAAATGCTTTGAGATAAACTCTGCCAAGATTGTCCATTCAAATAGATTTTATCCTTTCTTCTAAAAAAGTAGGTTCTTAACATAATAATTTGGGTAATTAATTTTTAAGGAAGCATGGTTCCTAGTAGATAAGTAACACATAGGACCATCTAGTAGAAGCATCTATTAGTACCATAAAATTTCTTAAAAGAGGCCCGACGAGGGCTATACAGGTCCACAGATATCACCTTGAATTTTCTAGAAAATTCAGTTATTCTTCTCTAACTTTTGGGTAAGAAGATCTAAGTATTAGCTTCCTTTAGCACAATCAGGGCATAAGAAAACTTCGTGTCTCGGAAAGTCTTTATGCTCTCGCCAATGTAATTATAATTATTCTTCTCACAATTTTCAACTCAGGTAACCCAAATGATCCGCCATGATCTTAAATATTTTTGGGTTTTTATCAAGAACATAAACTTTAGGTTTTGTATGTGCATAGCATAACCTAGAGGAGAATGAATGAAGCTTTTAACCACATGTTTATTACACCCATTAAACTTAGTCATGAGTAGGTATTTTGTGCCATTCTCATTCTTTTGTATTCATATAGAAACGATCTGCATCAGCTTTTTAAAATTTAAGGAGTACGATCGACTTAGGTATAATATGGTATTTTTCCAAAGGCTAACTATGAGAGTATCGCTTCTAGCGATAATCAAAATAATTCCATTTCACTTAGTGTGGTTCAACTGCCTTCTAGACAAATTTTCTTCTCCTCTATCAATTATACTTTGTTCTATATTAGAAGTATGATTTATCAATCTAACAATTGTTGCATCAGAACAAATTGTAGAATGTAGAACAAACATAGGACAATTAAATAAATATATAGGAAATATCAATTTATTTAATTTTGAATGATAATCGCTTCAATAGGAGCGAGACCAAATGTTCATTCAGAACTAAGCTAAATTGATAAGGAGACTTATAAGGAATATGTAACATTGATTAGCAAAGTGAAGGAATACTTAGGAAACTAATCTAGGTCTCCATATGAATCAGATATGACGAGGGCTAGGCGCCCCTTGACCGCCGATGCGGTCAATGGGCTCCAAGCTCGGAGGCCTTGACCACGACTGGCGATGCCGAGGCGCCGACCTAGAGCGCCAGATGACCCCGAAAGGTCAGCCTTTTCAGACGACCTTGAGCTCGGTCGGTTGCTCATGCCAAGTCCCTTGAATTCGAACGTGCGCTTACTTGGCATTACAAGACGACGGATCGTGGGGAGGAAGCAAAGACGCAACAAGACCGAGCGTTATCGCCAAATTTCATGCGCATGAAGACCACTACCCAGAATATCTCCTCGTCTGCTATAAGGTGGAGGATATAAGGCTAAGGGTGCATACCAAGGACAAGACATCGAGCTCGAGCGCTAGACACCGCCATTGTTGAGCTTGAGCAGAATGCACCTCTCAGACGAGAGTAACTAAGTCCATCGCCACAAGGCAACCTGAGAGAGCTATTACCTTCGCAGGGGCTCGAACCAAAGATAAACCCTCGTGGTCACGCCATTGTCGCTTAGCTTCGCCCTTCACTGTCCGCGTTTTTTCTTTTGTTGAGCTAAGCTCGCCGGGTCCCAAGTCTCACTAACCCCGCTTTTTATTTTTCGCGTTGGCGATCCCGATCGCCGATAGTCGGCGCCCACCGTGGGGCCCGATAGCTTCGCTATTCGCAGAAAAGCACCAAGATCTTGGGAGCATGGCGCCGCTTCATTGACGGACATTCCTTGAGTGCGGTTCGGGCGCCGACTCGACCTGGCCCCTCGTTTTACCTCGCCACCGCCACGCGAGCCGCAGACGCCTTGATGGCGATAAATATGGCGCGGACGCGCCGCAGACGTCGCGGATCCAGACCTCGAGGAAGCTCGCCGGATGGTGCATGTCGCCATCAACAAGCTATAACCGCCTTCATCGGAGGACTAGGAGAAGGTCAGACATCTTCGGGCATCCCAGTCCCCTCCTTCAGAGAGCGCCCGCCGCTTATCGCCCGGATCATGGTTGATACCGATAGGGCGAGGTCGGAACTTTTGGTCGAGCCTCGCCGAAGAGTTCGACCGGCCGCAGGACGAGGTCATACCACCGCAAGTGATGACAACGGTCATCACTCAGTGTGACCCACTCTCGAGAAGTGATGACAACTCATCATGTCATCACACGCCGCCAGCATCTGATATTCATCCAGCGCCGGTCACCTACCCCCTGCAGTGGGCGCCTGGTCCGCCAGCCGAGCCGATCTCGAGATGTGGCTTTGACGCCGCCACGCCACCGTCCTATAGGCACCAACCCGAGCAGGTCGTGACCAAGTAACCGAAGTTTTACGAGCCTCGCGTACGGACGCTTATGAGCCTTTGACTGCCGACCTGGGCAGTAGGCGGAACTGCTTTTCAAACCGTAGTTCGCTTTTTCTGTGTCGTGGCGCCAAAAGTGAATCGGGGCCTCCCCAGATACTTCGCAGGCAACAGTTTATCCTCATAGGAACCTTATCCCGAGCCCGCGCCGCGAGGTCCAGATCGCTCGCGCTACCCCGTGACGCATGGCGCAACCAAGAAGTTTAAGCGCTGACTCAGGAGCTGCACAGACGCCATGGTCGCTCCTGAGGCCCGGATCCAAGGTCGGGTCGCCGAGGCAACCTCGACATTCGAAGTTCGCAAGAGGGCGGCGCGACGCTCGAAGTGGGCCATGGAGTCTGGCGGCATTCGATGTCCGTGTCGAGCTCTGACGCCATCAAATCGCAAGTGCTTGCCGACTTCGGATGGTCGAGCAGACGCCGCAACCGCGCCCGAGCCCGAGGTCGAGGAGGAAAAGCCTTGGACTATGTTCTTCGACGACCATCAAATCGCAAGTCGAGGTCCTTCAAGCGCCGCGCCGGCCGCCTTGAATTTATTTCACCCCACGCTAAGCAAGGGAGCCGAGTGGACCTCGAGGCACACGTCCTTCGATGAGTGACCGCCTGAGGTACGTGGTCCGTTTTGGGTTTCCGGCGACCAACAATGTGGCAGAGTATGAAGCTCTCTTGGCGGGCCTGCGGGCTTGCAAAGCATTGGGCGTGCGTCGGTTGGTCGTCAAGGGCGACTCCTCTCGTCGTCAATCAATACAACAAGGAGTACCAGTGCTCGGGAGACTCGATGTCAAAGTACCTAGCCGAGGTGCGCAAGATGGAGAATGGTTCCAGAACCTGGAGCTCAAGCACATACCCAGGAAGGACAACTCCAGTGACGACTTCCTCTCCAAGCTTGGCTCTTCCGATGACAGGATCCCGCCCGATGTCATCCTGGAGACGTTGGCGGCTCCCTCGATCCGACCAAGAGGTCTTGCTCGCCGTGGTGGAAGGTATCCCCTCCTGGGCTGAGTCCATTTATAATTTCCTTGCAGGGCGACCATCACCGACCCGCCGAGAGGAGCAGGATCAAGCGCCGGGCGAGTTTATACATGCTCGTCGAGGGGACACTCTACGGGCAGAATGTTTCCGGCATTCTGACACGGTGCATCTCTACGGATGAGGGTAAGTACCTGTTAAATGATATCCATTCAGGCCTCTGTGGAGCACATTCTTCGTACAGGACTATGGTCGGCAAGGCATTCCGTATGGGGTATTATTGGCCTTTGGCGCTTCAGGATGCCTGTGATATTGTCCGCACCTGTCGAGCATGCCGCCACGCCCGAAGTCGTGATCAACCGCATACGCCGCTTCAGATTATCCCGCTTGCTCGCCCTTCTCGACATGGGGCTAGACATCCTCGCCTTTTTTAAATCGGTGATCGGGGCAAGAAGTTCCTGTTCGTTGTTGTTGACACCTTTACCAAGTGGATTGAAGCTGAGCCGGTCTCGACCATCACTACTCGGGCGGCTGTCCGTTTCTTCCGCTTGTTCGTGGTCACCAGGTACGGGGTCCCATGCAAAATTATCACTGACAATGGTACTCAGTTTACCAGTGAGTTATTCCAGGAGTTTTGCGAGGATCTCGGCATCAAGGTATGCTTCGCTTCAGTGGCTCACCCTCAGAGCAACGGAGCGGCGGAACGCGCCAAGCGGACAAATCGTCCGAGGTGTCAAGAAACGAGTTGCAGATGAGCTCGAACGCCACGGCAAGACACCGGTGGAAGAACTTCCCACCGCCTTATGGTCTATCCAGACATGATCGGTCGAGTCACAGTGGTCCACCCCTTCCAACTCGTGTTCAAGATCAAGCCGCCCCGCCTCCCCGAGGTTACTGTTGGCTCGCCAGGTCAGCTTGGTCGACTAGGTCAACTTAGAGCACCGGACGGTCTCGACCTTACCCTCGCAGAAGAAGTAAGATGTCCGTGCATTGCTACGATCAACGACTACCGCAAGCTCTTCGCGAGACATGCGCCTCGACGCAGACGACCTAGGAAGCTCCTTGTTGGGGACCTAGCCCCGAGATAGATTCAGGCTCGCCCAACACCAACAAGCTATCCCCACGGTGGGAGGGCCCCTATAGAGTCGTTTTAACAGATCGCATGGGGGCTTACCGGCTAGTGGCGCCCGATGGCAGAGAGCTCTCTAGCTCGTGGGACATAGATCAGCTTTGGAAGTTTTATGTGTAATTTCTATACCTTACTTTTCAATAAAGTTGTTCTTCTATTCTCGATCTTTACTTCTTCCCTTTGTTGACTATGCACTGTAATTATTGTCCGAGACTTTTTTCGAGCACGACCTTCGTGCACTGCGCACTCGCTCTTGGTCTGAGCGTCGCGAGCTTAACGTTCATCCCCAGTGGTCGAGCTCAACGTAAGCCGAATCTCTTCGCAACCCGGCTCTTCCCCATGCCCGGGCTCGAGCCAAAATCCTCACAGTTTTGACCGTTGAGCAGTGCACGCGGTCGTGGTCGTGATTCGAACGTTAGTCTTGGTGTGACAATCTCTTTATCGAGCTTGTTTTTGTCACACTCTTTCCCTGCGCACCTTTCCTCGACTCTACAGGTCGTGGCCGTTTGCCTGCGTCTAAATCTTGTGCCCAAGGCCGGCGTTGCTCGACCTTGGACCAAACAGGGGTTGGATGAGGATATCCTATCGGTGCACGACCTAAGGAGCACGGCTAAAAGCGAAGAGGGCGAGCTCCAAATATCCTCGATTATGAATTTAAATCAAGACAAGATTTCTTTGTTCTCCAAAAGTAATCTAGCTCTATTAGAACATTTTGTTTTAAGTATTTTTACAGTCAACCGGCGGTTCATCTACTGTGTCGGCCATCTCGCGGTGAGCTTCTCGCCGAGCTCGGCCACCTTGGCCCTCAAGGTCGATAGCTCGCTCTCGGTATTGGAGGGTTTCTTGAAGGCATCCACACTTGGCGCCGTTCATCTTTGAGTTGGGGGCGCCGCCGCTTTCGGCGCGCCCAAGCTTTCTTCAAGCTCCAAGATTTTGGCCTTGAGCTCGGGGACGCCGCCAGGACGCCGCCCTCAGCGGCCTTCTCCGGCCGCCGACCTTGGCCCGCTCGGTCTCGAAGCGCCATTGGCGCGCGTCAAGCTTCTCCTCGAGCCCGTGATCTTGGCCTCAAGCTCGTAGACGCTTTCGCAAAGGGGTTTTCTCAAAGTAAGCCGACCTTGGCCCGCTCGGCCTCGAGAGCCTTGGCCGACCGCATGCGCTCTTGCTCCACGGCCTTGTAGCCAAACTCACGCTCGGAAGTCCTGGCCTGCTCGAGCTTGGCAGCGTGGGCCACCTCCTGCGCCCTCATCATCTGGCGCAGGTCGTCGAGCTCTTTGGTCTTCTGTTCGAGCTCCCCCTGCTCGACCTCGATGGTCATGATGAACTTGGAGCGCTCAGTTTCCCACGCCTCGACCACATCCATGAGGCCCCTCAGTACGACGGCGTGCTCCTGGAGGCCTTTCAGCCCTTGGGAGATGTTGTCCATCGCCTTCGTTACAGAAAGAGTGGCGCAAAGTGAGAGCAGAAACAAGGGAACTCGAACTGACATGCAGCAAGGTGCGATGGGGTCCTTACCTCACGAAGATGGGTCTCAAGGCTTGCGCGGGTGAATTCTTTGCGCTCGTCAATGCGGTCGCGGGAGATCTCCTCCTCGTCAACCTGCGCTTCTAGGCCGGAGCCGACCGCGACCACCCCCGACGTGTTTGGGCCAAGACCCTCAGTCTCTGCCCCGGTAGCGACCTGGTGTCCGATCGCCTCCCTTGGCGGGTTCAACTCGCAAACAGGAGGGGAGGCGACCGCTGCGTTGGCCCCGACCTCCGTGGTCAGGGCTTCGCTCGCCTCCGGCATCGGGGGGGGGGGTGATAGCCGGATCCACCGCGCGATCTCCCGCGCACGCTCGACCTCCGTGGCCTAGGGTGCTTCGTCCACAGCGCCCGATGCTGCGGTAGTTGGGCAGGTCTGTGGCACCTTTGTGGTGTGGCCATCTTCGGCGGTCGGTGGCATCACGACCTCGGCGCTCGGAGCGACCGTGATTGGGAGAGCCTGGGGCGTCGCCACCATTGCGACCGTGGTGCTCTGGGTGCCTTCCCCCGCGTCGACCTCGGGAGGATCGACAGCAGCGGCTGAGTCGTAGGCCTCGCCGGTGTCGTAGTCCTCGCTGATCGCGGGCTGGATCTCCTCGGTTGAGTCGTCGAGCCCTTGGTCGAACCCGCCGACCGGGGCCCAGCTCGGGGGCCCAGAAGGAGTGCGCGCCCGGCTCGAGGGGCGGCGCGGAGCCAGCACGAAGGAGTCCTCCTCCTCGGACTCGGACTCGCCCTGGACAACAGCCATCGTCAAAACGGGCAAGTCTCGAGCGTGGGCGCTCAAGGTCTGCGATTAAGAACAGACGCTAAGCCCGAAAAACATGAAGGGGGCGGAGCGAACAGAAAAGCCAAGAACTTACAAGGGTCGTCGGCCTCCGCCTTGACAAGGGTCGGCGTAGGTCTTGTTGCCCCGACAGCTGGGCGCTGCTTCGACTCCGTGGCTCGGGACCTCGGGCTCATGGCCGACCACGCCATCATGGCATGGGGACCTAGGGGCCCGGGTTTGGGCGCCCTGGGCCGGCTGGGGGGTCGAGGTCCTGGCAGCGGCCGCCGCGCTCTGCTGCTGAAAAGAGGAGAACATATCAGGCATCAAAGGACGCGAGCAAAGGACCCGGGGGCTCGGCCATGGGAATCCTTACCGTAGCGTGGTCGCCCCACTCGACGTGAGGTTTCTTCACCACTGGCGGTTCCTTTCTGGGCGGGGAGGCCTCTTCTTCCCTTCTTGTTCTTGTCCCGCCGGCGGAGCATTCTCCGGCTGTCTCTTGACAGCTTGATGATCCTGCAAGCATGCGAGGTTCAAGAAGGGCCTCGTGGACACTCGAATTAAGTACTTGGCCAGGGTGGCATACCTCGGCTTTGCGGTGCAGCACGTTCCTCGGCACGGGCTCGTCGAGGGTGTAGTCGTTCGCGACCTTCCCGAACATTTCGTTCATTCGGGCGTCGATCCAGAATTCCTTCGGCGCTGCTGGAACGACCAAGTCATCAAGGGGAACCAGGGAGCAAATCCGCAGCGAATCTTGAGGCAATGCAACTTACCGGTCGTCCCTTCGCGAGTCAAGTCGTCGCGACCTTGGATCTCGAGAAGGGGTGCTCCTCCTCAGGGGGAACACCCGACTTCTCAAGAAGTCGTATGGCGGCTTTGCCGGTGAGGCCTCGCATGGCGCAGATATGGATGGTCGCGATGGCCTCTTGATCATCTTCCAGGTCACCCGACTCTGGGGTCTCCTTCTTCCCGAGGGGGTACTCAACTCGAACTCAAGACCGCCTCGCCTGCTTCTGTAGAACCATCGCCGCACCACGGGCCAAGGGAGTCGCGGTAGCGCGTTTGGGGGAAGGACCACGGAATTCCCGTCCGCTGCCGGAAGTAGAGGCATCCGGCCACGGGGTCCTTCCCGGTGCGGAAAAGGGAGAAGAAGTAGAGAAATAACGAGGGGGTGGGAAGGATTCCAAGGAACCCCTCGCACAGGTGAGAGAAGATGGAAAGCAGAAGAATGGAGTTGGGTACCAGATTAATCAGCTCGATCTCGCATATAGTGAGAACGTCTACAAGAAACACGCATTCCGGCGTCCGCAGGCCGAAGAGCATGTACTGCTCCGTGCTGACGAGCTCGTCGTCCCGAGGTTGCGGCTCGGTCTCCCCGCCCGGCAGCCGCCATGACCATGGGTCCAGCAACCCCAGGCTCTCGAGCTCTTTCATCCTCGCCACCGTCAGAGTGCTTTTCCCGAGTTTGGCTATGGCGGTTGGGAGGGAGTTGTCGGTCGGAGGAAGAAGAAGAGCACAAGCAAGGGGTCGAAGACTACGAAGGAGCAGAGAGTTCGGGGAGGTAGCAGCAGTCGCAAAGCTTTATAAGACCGAGGTGCTACGGGTCGGCTGATTAAGGGCATCTCGAAGGGCGCGGCCGGGTGACACGACAGGAGCAATTTAAGGCTGCGCGGGGGGATCAAGGCGTTGCGAACGGTTCCACTGTCCGACCGTACCGGAGTTTCGGAGATCAAGAGGCGCCAGGTGTCGTTTCGTCACGGCCTAGCGTTATGTTTCCGCCCGACCTCGACCTCAAGCATGAAGGTTCCGGAAATCAGCCCCGTCTTACTTAAGGAGAAATATTTTTTGCATGCTTATTATTGAATCAGTAAAGTTTGGTCTATATCTATTCTGTAGATAATTATCACAAATTTTCCAAGATTTTCCTAGCATTTTTCATGATTTCTGCTAATTATTAAGCAATTTTTAGAATTACCAATTAACAAAAAAATAAATTCCAATGAGAAATAATCATGGTATGATGCTAAGAAAATTAATCCAGAGGCATTAAATTCATACTATGCAATCTAAAATTCTCTAGAATTTTTCTAGCATTTTTAATATTTTTCTGTTAATTACTAAGTAATTTTCATAATTACCCAATAACAGGAAATAATATGTCCAGCATATATAAACATAAAAAATATGCTAAGAAAATTAATCTACCTACATGGCACAGAGCAATGGGTCATACATATTTTTCCATAATTTTCTAGCATTTTTTGTTAATTACTAAGTAATTTTTAGAATTACTTAAATAACAGAAATTAAATTCCAGCACATAATAAATAAGGAATAAAGATAGAAAATAAACCCAGAGCATAGGACTTCCAAATATGTGCTAAATACTAATTTATCAAAATTTTATGGAAGCCCATAACCTAGAAAACTATTTTTCTAGGATTTATCATCAATTTTCAATATTAATAATTTTTTTTTCAGAGTGAAAAGCGGTGGGCCGTATGGTCACTGGACCGTACGGCCCAATCTAGCCATTAGGTCCATTCAACCCAAAAACGGCCATTCCGCACAACCAGGTGTGGCCCGCATGCGGTGCGGCCCATGGAGCACAACGCGACTGGTCCAAAAACCTTAGCACCTCTTTGATTTTGTCACCACCTTCATTAATCATGGAGCCGAGACAGTGCAGGTTTGGCGACGGCGCTAGGGCGCGAGGCCGACGGGCATGGAGCCGTGTCACACGAGTTCGGCAGCGGCACTGCGGGAGCAAAGCCGACGGGCATAGAGCCCTCTCGTGGGAGTTCGGCGGTGGCACTGCGAACGTGAGGCCGACGGGAATGGAGCCGTGTCACGGGAGTTCCGCAGCGGCGCTGTGATCGCAAGGACGATGGGCATGAAGCCGTGTTGTGGGAGTTCGGCGACGGCGCTGCGGGCGCGAGGCCGACGGGCATGGAGCCATGTCACAGGAGTTCAGCGGCAACGCTCGGGTGTGAGGCCGATGGGCACATAGCTGTGTTGTGGGAGTTCGATGGCGGCACTACAGGTTCGAGTAGCACTGCTATTGATGGAGCGCACAGGCACAGAAGCCAAATGGCCGCACCACCACCTCTTTGGCTTCTTCGGCGTTGACTAGAAAGCGAACACCATGGGGATTGAAGAGTCGTGTCGCGCGGGCTCAAATGCTTGAGCGGAAACCTAATGGGCGCTTTGGGTATTCGGGCGCAAAAGCGGCCGTGTGGGTGACTTTCGGGCTCGAGTGGCTACGGCGATGCAGCTTTGAGCTGTGGAACGGCTGGAGGGTGTAGCCGCTGAGGTGGGCATGGATGTCGCACGGCCTGGTGCACTGCGGGTGGTGCGGTAGGCGGCATAGCTAAATGGGCAGAGCGATGGCGATGCAAACTAAGCAGCGACGTGGCGGAGTCGCAGATGGGCTTACACGATTAACGGGTGACGTGGCGGTCGATGGGTGACAACAACTGAGCTGCGGTGGTCTAACTATGGGCGGCACTGGGCGATGTGCTTCAGGCGCAAGAGCCAAAAAAATTTTCCAGATGAACAACAGCTCAAATTTTGCAATATAGGTATGAACAGATTGATATATAAAAGAACGATCTACAGGATCGAAGGCTTGCAAAAAACGTGATTAACTTACATAGGGCTTGATGTAGGATAATCGCGTGTAGCAGGACGATGTCGATGCTGTGTAGATTATCGTATGTAGATTATCACGATCGGCAACCTCGGCAGAGTTTCATGCTGATAATGTGTAGTAAAACATAGTCGTTCACCCACGATCAATCAACAGCACGTCAACGAAATCACAATAATAAGAACTGGAGCACACACAAAGTAAGGGGGCAAAGTTCTCTCGCTTTATTCAATTGATTCTTGTACATGAGGGATGCCCAATATATAAAGAAGCACAAGAGATGAGTTCGGATTTGCCCACATGTAAGAGATAGATTCTAACCAAAATGGTTACGGATATCATATCTCATACAACCATGAAGAACACGTACACAAGGAGATGCAGAGACAACGTCACAAAATATTATCTATTAGTACAGTCCAAAGTCTAACGGTTGCATGATTGTAGACGCGAGAATTGGGATGTGCCCATAATGAGCTGGCTCGGCATGGTATAGTGGGCCATGTTGGGCTTGCAAATCAGGCCCGATAGTTGGCACTGTATAGTACAGCAACCTGGGTTGTGTATGGGCAAGCCCAACATGTAAAGGTCTATTTCAACTATAAGTCTAGCCCATGCCATGAGCCAATCATTACTCTCCAAATCAAACACGTCTACCTTTTTCCTCTTCTTCCTTCTCGCCACGCAAAGAACAGCCCTCTCCGACAGTAACTGCTTGGTGGCTCCCACCATTGAGACCCTCAACATCGCCGCGTGCTTCTCCTGCGCTCATGTGGCCATCTCCATTGATGCCTTCTCACTCCATCAGTTTGTTGCCGCAGATGCCGTGTCCCTCTTCTGTGCTAGTGCTGCGATCTCCACCCACCCTGGCTCACTCCACTAGTCCGACGTGGCCGATGCCATGTCCTCTCCCACACACGTGACACTATCTCACTCCAATAGTCTGCTGCTACCGATGTTGTGTCCCTTTTTTGTGCATGCGCCGCCGCTGTCTCCACAAACACCATATCACTCTAGCAGTCCGCGTTGCTAATTCCGCACCCTCTTCCATACCCACACCATCGTCTCTACCAATACTATCGCACTGCACCAATTTGCCGCCGATGCTGCCCATGACTCCCTCATCGGTGTGGCATACTGTCAAGACCCTCCTTTTTGGCATGGAATACCAAGAAGGTCTCATGTGCATAATATACTCTTCTCATGATAAGGAGCTAGTACACACATTCATAACATTGTTATCATATCCATACATAAGTCTATAATACAACAACAACAGAACATAGTTCTTACAACATGGCCTAAGGGCTGAATTAAAATGTAGCGGAAGATACAAGGTCCAGCAGTATGCCTTTACCCAAAATACCACAGGTAACTGACAAGGAGTAATCCCTAGAAAAGCTTGTCGATATAGTCCCCGTGACCTATGGTAAAGTAAACATCCTTAGGAACCTCGCTTTCCTCGTCCACTAAAACAACAATTTAAGCAAGATTGAGTACTTTTGTACTCAGCAAGACTTATAGTGTATGACAAATGCATATATAATAAAATGTAGGCTATATCAATTGAAAAGCTTCTGAGGTTATTTTGTAGTAAGCAGAAGTGACCATGAATATCAAGTAGAAATTTTGCAAGCAGAATTTGTAAGAGCAAGTTTACTGAATATGTAAACAAATAGACATAACATAATAACTCACAGCCCTCCATGATTGTGAGTATAGCAACAATCTTGTACCAGTCCCTGGTATAATACCTGAAATACAAACCTTCCAATGATATTTCCATATTTATTCCTCTTTTGTAAAATGATAAAGTTCCTAACTATGTAATGACTTTACCATGTACCCATGACCGTAGGCGCGACTTTTCAAAAAAATTTACACTTTGCAGAGGTGTACATCTTTACCCACAAGTCATAACCGACACTTTGCGCAAGCTATTAACACACTAAAAGCATCGAGGCCCCTAAATTCTATTTGGTTTTGGTAATTAATAACAATCATGATCAAAGGACTAATATTTTCTTTTGAGATTATCGAAAATAGGTTGGTCCTAAGTTCGGCGATCGTGGAAGCATGAAAATGGCAAAAAGAAGCTTAATACATCAAGCTAAATGACAAAGGTAAAAATGAAGGACCTTTTTATAGTTTTTACTGATATCGGAGTTTTAGAGAAAAGATCGGAATGCAAGAAATAGTGTTGTACTATTAAGAGGGGTCCTGACGATTACCTTGATATTGTTTAGGGTTTAAAGGCTAATTTTTATGCTCACTTGAAGTCATTTTCAAATTAAATTTGAAAAATTTTATGCATATAAATAGTGCCTCTAAGAGGCCATTGCTATTGGCTATGGTAGCCTGAAGCTATCGGCCGAGTTGTAGCACCGGCCACCAAGGCGGTGTGTAAATTCCAAAGAGGGTGATTTTTGGGCAAATTTGAAGTTTGGTGCTGCCTGGAGAGCGGTAGCACCAGCCACATGTTGGGTGTGAAAATTCTAGTGAGGGTGTTCTCTAGCAGAGCAAAAATGAAAAAGGCCCGATGCTACTAATCCTAGTTGGGCGGTAGCACCGGACCCTCTGAGCAACGGGCTCTGACAGTGCATTTATTGCACTTAGTCGATCGATGAGTTGGAGCTCGGTGCTACCAACCCTACATGGGTGGTAGCACCATGGGTGGTAGTACCGGAAATCCTGATTTCTTTGATAATTTGGCTCCAACGGCTAGATTTATTGATGGGAGTTATAAATGCCCCCACCTGCATTCTAGAGCAACTCTTGGACCTCATTGATTATTCTTGAGCTCTAGCAAGTCTCCAATACTCTTGTGTGCTTTAAATTCTCTTTTTGAGAGATTTAGGAGCAATTCAAGTAATGCATTTAGTGTTGAGCCTTTAGACACTTGATTCGATCTTAAGCAAGTATCAAGACTTATTACCCTTGGAGGTTGCCACCTCCTAGATGGCTTGGAGATGTTCATGCGTGGTGACCTTTTCAACAGAGATTGTGAGAAGCCCCGGCAAGTTGTGAAGGTCGGAGTTCGCCTACCCGGAGTGGGGAAGAACTACCAAAGTGATCGAGGAAGGCTCAAGTGGTTGAAGCTAGCTTAAAGTTGTTCAAGTCACCTCAACGTGGATTAGGGGAAAACGGCAAGTCTCTGAGATGACGAGATAAATTCTTGTGTCTCTTTCTCTTGTGGTTTGAATTTTCTATTCTTGTGCACAATTTACATTTCTAGCAATTTAATCGTATTGATCATGTGCTTAGAATCATATCTTGCTTATACCTAGTTTGTTAGAGCACTTAGTGAACCCTAGAGAGCTTAGCTTTAAATTGTAAAAATTGTAATTCTTGCTTAGTAATTTTATTAATTGCAATTAGAGCTAAAAAATTTAAAACCTCCTATTCAACCTCTCTAGTCAGTTATCCTTGATCCTACAGGTGGTATCAGAGCTTGGACTTTCTTTTGGGGCTTTACCATCTAGAGAGTAAGAATGGGTAGTGATGGGGTGTCTATAGGTAAAGCACCATTTTTTGATGACACAAATTATCCATATTGGAAAATACTCATGGCCGTATATCTTGAGGCCATAAACCCAAGCATGTGGAGAATTTTAGATGAGGATTTCGCTACAGGAGTTAATCCCACACTCACAATGAAACAAGAAGAGCGAAATTCCAATCTAAATGCTCAAGCCATGAATTCTCTTGGCACTTTGAACATGGATGAGTTCAACTGAGTGAGCAACCTCAAAACCACTTACGAGATTTAGACTACCTCTTGAAAATTTATGAGGGAACATTTGCAGTCAAAGAAGCTAAATAGCCTATGCCTCGGATCAAATATGAGAGTATTATTATGTTACCCCATGAAAACATCAATGAGATCTATTCATAATGTATTCATGGCTAAATAACATAGTAAATAAACTCAAGGGCCTTGGGCTGTCGCTAACCGATTTCGATGTTGTTCGTATGATGCTTAGGGCTCTTTCGGACAAGCATGAGACTTTGGTGATGTTGTTTGTCAACTCACCGGAGTTACCAAGGATGATGCCCACTGGACTTCTTGAAAATCTCATCAATAATGAGCTTTACAAGAAGGATAAGGAAGAGCTTTTGGAGCAAAGCTCTTCAAAGAAGAAGAATATTGCTTTCAAGGCGAAAGCGGAGTCAAGCGATAAGGCGTTTGGTGACTCTGATGATAACAACACCGAGGATGAGATGGCACTCCTCGTAAGAGGAATGAGAAGATTCATGAAGTGCTCAAGCTCAAGCGCTTATCACAAATTCAAGAAGGGACAACACTCTAGCACAAACCAGTACGCAAATATCCAGTGCTATGAGTGTGATGAGAAGAGGCACATCACCTATCATTTTCCAAAGATGAAGGACGACAAGAAAAAGTCATCTGTGAAGAACAAGGCTTTTCAAGGTAAGAAGAAGCTCTTCAAGAAGCTTTATAAGGACGGCAAAGGCGAGGCCCACATTGGAGAGTGAGATTCTGAAGAAAAATATTTGGATTTTGACTTCACTGAGGATAACACACATTCAAGGAAGAAGGGTCTCGCCAGTGTCGTCATCAAGGAGTCTTTTTCACCTTTCGTCACTCCTTTATGTCTAATGGCAAAAGGAGAATTTAAGGTAAAATCCTACGAAGATGATGAACCTACTTATGATGAAGTTATGGATATGTTTGAAGACTTGAATGAATACCTCAGTAAAGAGAAGTCAAAATATAAGGCCTTGAGAAAGAATTTGTCTCCCTCAAGGACTCTTATGATAAGCTAAAAGAGGCTCATGAGACTCTTCTTGCCGAGGGGCATTCAAAGCTTAAATTGATGTTGGTATAGTTGTAAAATTATTGATGATATGTCTAGTTTGGAAATTGATTCGTGTTGTATATCAAAAGTTTGCATATCTACTTCTTATGATGATTTATTTTATATGCCTTCAAGTTCATATCCTAGCTCTATCTGTAGTCATGAAAATTTAATTGTTGTGAATAATGAGCTTAAAGAATAAGTGAACAAGCTAAGCAAAAGCTTAGGTAGATGTTTTATGGGAAAGGAAACACTTAATGAAATTGTAAATAATCAAAGGTGTTCCTACAACAAAGAAGGTCTTGGGTATATTCCCAAAAATGTAAGAAAATTAGTAACAAAGCTTCTCAGTTTGTAAAATCAAATGGTAAGCTTTGTTATAAATGTCATGATGTAGGGTATATAACAAATGATTGTCCTTTAGGAAAATCATCTAAGAATAATATTTATGATTCATGCTATGTCCTTAAGAAAAGTAGTAATGGTAAAATTATTGCAAATTTATTAGGACTCCTATACTTTGCCGAAGAAAGAATACCATTTGGGTGCCCAAAACCTTGGTTACTAACCTCTAAGGACCTAAACAAATTTGGGTACCTTAAAAGGTTTGATCTTCTTTTGTAGGTGAACTACAAGACCGGTGGATGGCATTAGGTGTTGGATAGTGGATGCACTCAGCACAAGACCGGCAACCGAAAAATTTCACCACATTTGAATCAAGAAGTGGCAACCATGACAAGATCACTTTTGGCGACAATAGCAAAGGAAAGGTAATGGGATAGGTTAAAATCGCTATCTCAAATGACCTTTCTATTTCAAATGTCTCTTTAGTAGAAATATTGAATTTTAATTTGCTATTCGTTGCTCAAATTTATGATCGTAGTCTTACTTGCACATTCTCTAAAAATGGCATTGTTATTTCTAAAGAAAACGATAATATTTTGGTATTCAAAGGTTTTAGATTTGGAAACTTGTATTTAGTTGATTTCACCTCAAATGAGTCATGTCTTCAAACTTGTTTAATTGCAAAAACTTCCTTGGGATAGCTATGCCATAGAAGACTAGCTCAAGTTGAGTTGGTTCAACTTAAAAAGCTTTTCAGAAATGATTTTGTTGTGGGCTTGAAAGATGTGAAGTTTCAGAAAAATAGACTTTATAGTTCTTGTCAAGCCGGCAAGCAAGTGGCTAGTTCTCATCCTTAAAAAAATATCATGTCCACAACTAAACCGTTAGAGCTCTTACATATGGATTTGTTTAGCCCAACAACCTATAAGAGCATCGGGGGCAATTCTTATTGTTTGATCATCATTGATGATTATTCGAGGTATACTTGAGTATTTTTCTTAGATGACAAATCCAAAGCTTCCGGTATTTTCAAAAGTTTTGCTAAAAGGTCCCAAAATTAAGTTGATTTTAAAATTAAGAAAATTTGTGGTGATAATAGTTCTGAGTTCAAAAATACAAGAATTGAATATTGTTGTCACGAACTTGAAATAAAACATGAGCTTTCCGCTACCTACACTATGCAGCAAAATGGAGTTTTAGAATAGAAAAATCAAACATTAGTTGAAATGGCAAGAATTATGCTTGATGAATATGGTACTTCCGATAACTTTTATGCAGAAGCCATAAATACCGCTTGCCATGTAACAAATAGGCTTTATTTACATCGTCTTCTGAAAAAGACCTCTTATGAGTTTCTTATTGGAAGAAGACCGAACGTCTCCTATTTTTTAGTATTTGGTTGCAAATGTTATATTTTGAAAAATAGTGTTCAACTTTCAGAATTTCAAAGTCTTTGTGAAGTTGGTTTCTTGCTCGGTTTTTCTTCAAATAGTAAAGTTTATCTTATTTTTAATTAAAACAAAGGTCTTATTGAAGAAATTTGTGATGTTGAATTTGATGAAACTAACAGCTCTCAAAAGAGCAAGAAAGTTTGGATAATGTTGGTAATGAAGGCTTGAGGGAAACTATGAAGAACATGACAATTGGAGATGTCAAGCCAGAGATAGATAAAGAAGATCAATCTTCTGTAATATCCCAGGTGAACTTCAGGGAATGTTTTCCTTTTGAGTGTGTAGGAGTTTTTCTTTGCGGGTCGTCATTTGGTTTTTGGATTGTCCCGTAAGAAGGTTGGGCCGGTGGGTGCTGGTTTTGGGCCTTAGGCAGTGTTATTGGGCCTTGTGGGAGTAAACCCCAAACCCTAAAAGCACCCGAACCCTAACCCAGCCCCAGTCGAATAATTCTCCAGCCCCTTTCCTGGCTCCTCTCTTCCCCGTGCGCAGCCAGCCGCCCCTCCTCTCTTCCCCGTGCGCAGCCAGCGGCGCTCCTCTTCCAGGGCAGCAGCAACAGCCGGGAGCGACGCCACTCCCTCTGGCTCCTCCTCGCTCGGTCGGCGCCGGCGCCCTGGTCCTCCTCTCCAGCTGGCGCCTCCTCCGCCTTCCATTCCCCTGGCTCCCTCCTGGCTCCCCCTGCGAGCATCGCCTCCCTGCGCCGTCTCCAGCTCGGCGTCGCCCCTCCGGTCGTCCTCCCCAAGCGGCGTGCCCTCCCCGGTCTTCCTCCTGCCTGGCGCGGTTCCTCCCGGCCCGTCGTCGGCCACCCCCTAACCCCCTGCTGCCGGCGCCGCCCTGGAGCGCCCCTTTTTGCCGGTGCCACCCTGGAGTCCCCCTGGTGCTCCACCCCCATGGCTGGCACCTCCTTCCTCTCCTCTTTTGTGTTAAGTGCTTGTGAGGATAACATCTACCCTGAGAGCACAAAAGACAGTATAATGTGCATGTTTCAATTTGTGTTGCCCCAATTTCTGTGATTTGTGTGAGGAGCTTATCATCTATATTTGAGCATCATATTGGGTGCTTGAGGATTTAATGTGCTGCTATTTACAGAAAAGTGTATGCATACTTCATGGAGTTGAGTAGGGTTATTTAGTTGATATTTCATTCCTTACTGTCCAGATTTGAGGTAGTATGTTGTGACTGAGTTTAATGCATATAGTAGCACCTCCTTTAGTTATTCCTTGTTACTGCTAAAGAATGTTAGTGATGGTGCCTGTATTTAGATGCTAAAGTGGATACTGATGTATGGCATGACTGAAGTAAAGAGTAGTGCATAGATATGTTTAGCATTATATTTCATATACTGACATTTTGGATTCTTTTGTGGTTGTGAATTAGCAAAAAAATGTGCTTATTACTGCTAGTGATTGCATTCCAAACTAGGCCGACAATAGTCGTTATCGCTTGATGCAGCTTAAGTCTTAACCGAATGTATTCTAGAGGTACTTAGCTTACAGGTTTTATATTCTTGTGTGTTGTGATTGTGAGAGTTGACGAGTTCTGGACCTTTGTGAGCAAATTGCGTAATTTGGAAATTAATCTCTATGCTTTTGTTCATTAGGGTAAATATGCATATATGGTTGAGCTTGTGAGAATAAGAATCAGCGTATTGCGAATTTTGTGTTGGGGCTATTGACTTACTGATGTATATGGATTCTTATTGACTCTAATCTCTTGTGTTAGTATTGAACCTATATGTGTTGATCCAGAGTGGTATATGCTTAGGTGGTTCAGAGCTAGCATTTTGCATACATTGGAATGAATGCTACTATTTTTTTGTATTTTAGACAGAAAGCAGTGCATATGTTTATAGATTGCAATTTTCTTGAGATCTAATGGTACGAGTTTTAGTGATTCTATTTATATGTCTGCATTGATGTCTTGTATTATCAGATTAGCGAGTAATGTGTGATGGCTGCCTATATTCTCATGATCAAATAGAGAGTGGTTTACGCATTCGATGCTTATGATGAAAGACATAGAAATGGGGTTAGGTTGATTTAAGCTATAATCATTCTACTAGGTGGGTATCATCCTAGATTTAGTAGGATGTTATCTTGCCCCCATTTTTAATAAGAATTCTTTCGAGCTGAAATGTGTGTGTCTTTATTTAACCAAGTGTCTCTAGATGATTTAGTTGTGAAGTACATTCTATCTTCGTGTTTACTTAAATATCTGACAAACTAGCATAAAAAGATCATGATGCTTGCTATAAGATTACAGAACTCATTATTATCCACTAGCGTGTCACCTTCATTTATGTAGATTGTTGCCATCCATTTTACTACCGCCCGGAGTTGCATTAGTTGAAAAGTAATAGAGTTGTTTCAGGGTTTAATTGTCATTGTATTAATTAAAATTGTGATTAATCGTTTGGTCAGTAAGTTGTATTTATTATGATTTCTGTGTTCAGGGGAGGTGGCCTCTTCTTCGCGCGCCACTCCACTTCCTGCGGGTAAAAGCAAGTACATCGAGTTGTGTGCCTAATTGAGTTTGTTCATTATTATTTATCTGTTCATGGCTAATTTCTATTGATTGTGGCAAGTATGAGTTATATTGGTGATCGTCCCATCGAGGACGTGATTAGCTATTGGATTCAAGTGGTCACTAGTAAGCCTTAATCTCGGTGAGTTTACTGTACCTTTGTTAATATTGCAGTGAGTAGCGAGTATGGGGTACGCGGATACTCATGGTTAATTTACAAGAGTTGTACTTAATTGTGCCCCGTCTGGGGAATTGAGTTGAGTATGTTGGTTGAAATGTGTTTTAGTTGAGATTTGATGTTGCATCCTTGCATTCATGATATGCATATATTCGAGCCAGGTCGGTGAGAAAGTCATATGAGGACATATGACTAATCCGGTGAGCTCCTGAGAAGTCCTACCTCGTAGTCCCATTCGTTGAGATGGATGGGAGCGAGTCATTAAGAGTAGGCCCCTCCACAGGGATGGCAGGGTTGAGAGGGTGCGACGCCGACGGGTGTACACTCACCTATACCTGTATAGGTTAAAAGGTTGCATTTTGAGCATGAAAGCATAAAAGCATTTCATTGCATTGTGTGTTGGAAGTGAAAAATGTTGATTGATGAGAATGGAAGGAACAGGTTGTGGGTTGAGTCGTGGACTCAACCCAAAAGGGGAGATTGAATTGAATTTGATGAATTAGCGCATTTCATTGCCTTGCTAATTATGTTGTATGCATATCGTGGAGTGAACTCGAGTTATGAACTCAACAAAAATTGATGAAAATGGTTTGAGTTGCAAAAAGGGGTGGTTGAGTCAGAAGACGTTGTGATTTAGGGTCAAGTGATTCTTCTTGGGCGTTGAATGGGTTTATTATCAAGTTGATGACTTGATTGCGATAATTTTTGATATGGTCAAGTTATTGCTTCAAATGGGTATAAATGCGTATTATCCGGATGTTGCTTCATTTGTATTACTTGCTCTTATGGTCAAGCTCTTGTTTACTTACGATAAATTGGAATTGTTATTCTCGTGTACTTTGCTGAGTTTGAACTCACGCTTGTTATCTAATGTTTGTAGGTGTTTTGAAGCCGGCATGCATGGATGGGGATAGTAGTACAATCACGTTTGCATCATCACCGTTCCATCATGTTGATTTATAGTTTTGATCTTAACGTGAAAAATTCTTGTAAAAGGTTGTTTGCGGTTATGTTTAATGAGTCCCTATCCTGTAATAATTATGTGGTGAAGTTTATTAATTTCTATTGGATGTGTGATTGGTTAACTAAGGACCTGCTAGAATGATATCTTATAACTGTAAATATTTTGTCTGCTGAGTGGATATCCTAGTTTTAGGGGAGGTGCTACCGAAATTTTTTAATAAATTCGACAACCTCCTAGTTGTTCGCTTGCTTTGCTAATATTTATTTTTAGTGATTTGTAATTTTTGGTGCTAGAGGGTGTAACATTCGGGGCACGGGGTGCCGGGGTGTTACATCTTCATTCATTCAAGTTGAACCGTCTACTTCCGCAATGCTAAGACAAGTTCGACTAATTGATGTGGATAAGAAGGAGAACAATCAACAAGTTCAACCCCTACCTCAAAGAGTCCATGATGCAATCTCCAAGGATCATCCAATAGATCAAATATTGGGTGATGTTAGTAAGGGTGTTCAAACTCGATCTCATATTGCTTCTTTTTGTGAACATTACTATTTTATGTCTTCTCTTGAACCTACCCATGTAGATGAAACTTTAGATGATCCGGATTGGGTGAATGCAAATGCATGAAGAGCTAAACAACTTCACCTGAAATGACATATGGACATTAGTCGAAAGAACCAAGGATCACAACATCATCGATACAAAATGGGTATTTTGAAACAAGCAAGATGAGAATGGTATTGTGGTAAAAAATAAGATAAGATTAGTGGCACAAGGTTTCACACAAATTGAAGGATTAGATTTTGGTGAAACCATTGCAACCATTGCTAGATTAGAAACCATTCGAATATTGCTTGCATTTGCATTTTGTTTTGATATTAAGTTATTTCAAATAGATGTAAAGAGTGAATTTTTAAATGGATAAATATTCAAATTGGTATTTGTTGAATAACCTCCTGGTTTTGAAAATCCTAAGTGCTCAAATCATGTATATAAACTCTCTAAGATGCTATATGGTCTCAAACAAGCTCCTTGAGTATGGTATGAACAACTTAGAGATTTTCTAATTTCAAAAGGATTCAAAATTGGAAAGGTTGAAACAACACTCTTTACTAAAGTAATAGGTGGATAATTTTATGTTTGCCAAATCTATATTGATGATATTATTTTTGGCTCTACTAATGAAGATTTTTGCAAAGAATTCAGTGATATGATGTCTAGAGAGTTTGAGATGTCTATGATGGGCGAGTTGAGCTTCTTCTTTCAACTTCAAATTAAGCAACTCAAGAATGGGACATTCGTGAGCCAAACCAAATATATAATGGACCTACTCAAGAGGTTTGGCATAGAAGATGCGAAGCCCATCAAGACTCTTATGGCATTTAACGGGCATCTAGACCTCAATGAGGGAGGTAAACTAGTAGATTTAAAGCTTTATCATTCTATAATTGGTAGTTTGTTTTATCTTACCACATCTAGGCCCGATATCATGTTTAGTGTTTGCATCTATGCACATTTTCAAACTTCTCCTAAAGAGTGCCATTTAGTGGCCATTAAGAGAATTCTAAGATATTTAAAGCATTCCTCAAATATAGGGTTATGGTATCCTAAAGATGATAAATTTGATTTAGTTGGATATTTGGATTCGGATTATGCGGGTTACAAGGTGGATAGAAAGAGCATCTCGGGAAATTGTCAATTACTAGGTGGGTCTCTTGTTTCATGGTTTTTCAAGAAACAAAATTTTGTAGCCCTATTCATTGTCGAAGCCAAATTTATATCCGTTGGTAGTTGTTGTGCTTAATTATAGAGGATGAGGTAAACTCTAATGGATTATGGAATTAATTTTAAAATGTGCCTCTTTTATGTGATAATGAGAGTGCTGTTAAGATAGCCAACAGCTCAGTCTAATATTCAAGAACCTAACATATAGATATCCGCCACTATTTCTTAAGAGATCATGTGAGTAAAGGTGATATTGTGATTAGTCACATTAAAACCAAAGATTGATTAGCAAATATCCTCACCAAGCCCTTAGATGAATCCCACTTTTGCAAATTGAGGAATGAATTAAATTTCATAGATATCTCAAATATTGCTTAAATATTTGCACCATGGTTGATTTTTATTAGATGTTAATTGGTTCTTATTTGATTTTTCTTAATCTCTTGATGAGCTACACATTAAGGGGGAGTATTACACCATTATATGTGTACTGCATTTGTACAATGTGAAAATATCAAAAATAAGTGCAAATAATTTTCAAGGAAGACTCTAGACCGTGCTAGGTTAAAATATTTGAAATTAATTTTGAGTTTTAAAGTGTAAATTCCTCAAAACCTTTATTTACAAAATATGAATATGTAAATCTCATCATTTGAATATACTTCTCTTAGTTTATCCTCTTTATGTTGAAAGTTAACTCAAAATGTTTTGGACGAAACCTTGATTTTCAGAAACTTCTATATAATCAAGACTTTGGTCTATATTGACCTATTTAACACACTTTACGAGTTATTACCTTTGGAACTAGGATTTTACTATAACTTATCCTCCAAAAGGTATTCTATAACTCAAACATGCAACAAATGAGATTATCACCTTGTCATGTGTTCTTTTTCAAAAAGATCATTGTTTCTCACTCAAAAGTCTATTTGGTAAAAACTATTTTAAAAGTTGTATTTCTTGGTTGAGTTATCAAGTTAGAATGCTCATATATGTTTTTCATCAAAGATTGAAGACATTAGAGCTATTCCTAATTTTTTGGATCTTATGCTAGCTATCAAGTTGTCAGATCCGGTACTACCGGCCTAAGGGTGGTAGCATCGGATTAGTCGGGTACTTACAGTTAAGTTGGTGCGGTGCAACCACCCCTCTGTCTTCTTCTTTAGCCTGAACTATTATTTTCTTATCCCTCTCTTTCCACTTCATCCTCCTCTCAAATCCCTCAAGAAATCCTTGTTGATTTGAGCACTTTTCTTGAAGCCTTTGTTTCTCCCTTGGTCCTCTAATCCACGGTATCTTACCTCCTCCTTTCTCCTCTTAAATCTCTAGCTTTTCCATGCCCTAACTCTCATTTTCTAGTTTTCTATGGTTCTTACAAAATGTGAGAAAATTTGTACATTATTAATGAAATAGATGACCAAACTGAGTAATATAGTGACTTATAATGTCTATGAATACCATTGCATGGTTCATATTGCTCAAAATCTCAAAAGTTCATCAATTTAGGGTTTGACACCCGTGCAGCCAGTGCTACCGGCCTCTGTGCAGTAGCTCCGACCCAAGCCTGGTGCCACCAGACTAGCATAGGCGGTAGCACCGGGATTGCTGTCAAACTCAGCATAAAATATCATTTTTTTCATAAGTTATCCATCTCTAGGGCATGTTTCCTTTGATCTCACTCCTTGTTTATCCATCAATCATGCCAAAAACCGGAAATGCACCAAAACCTCACAATGGTGGCACGCTTCGAAAAGCCACTTGTAATAGAGGTTGTCCTCCCCCTCATGTGAGTGACAGTGACGATTTGGAGACAATTGCAACAAGCGACCTGGAGATCAAGCAAAAGGCCCAAGAAGAGCATGGTGGCAGCTCTAGACAAAGGAAAGGGAAACAACTTGAATCAGAGTCAAGCAGCAAGGAGGAAGCAGAAGAAGAGACTGATAACATGGATATTGATGAAGGTGGAAGTGACAGTGAGGGATCAGAGGAAGAGGAAGAAAACTTCGATGGCTTTGATCCTAGCACAGACTTAAAGATAATTAAGGGTGAAAAGTATTACTCCCTATGGCAAGCCAATAATATATGTTGCCTAGAAGTGCTACTGAAGACAAATTCAGAACCCTCTTTTAGCAAAAATTGTATTATGAAGTCTATATGAACAAGGAATTTGCTGACCATAAGTGGGTCAATTAGGAGCATATAAGTAAGATTCCACTATTTGTTGGAGTACCTGAATTATTTCATGGTGCTGGCCTGGCGAACTTCATTAGTAGGAAGTGTGATTATAATGAAGATATGATTAGATAATTCTATGCCACCTTGCATATTCCTGAGTCATTTGATGCAGTAACTTGGACGACAGATGCAACGGTATACACAGCAACTCAGGAGGAGATAGAGGAGGCTTGGGGGATATACCACAGTGGGTATCCTAGAGTGCATAGCAATAGAGTCCTTCCTCTTGCCAGGCAACTTGAATTTTATGACCCAATAGCTTCTATCAGGCGGCCAGGTAAAATGACCAACTTTCTTCCCACATCAATCCTCATCAACAGGATAGTCAGGATTACCATTCATCCCAAGAGCAGCAATTTTGATGAAATCAGAGGTTACGCTTGGAACATAATGAACACGATCATGTATAAGCACAAATTCGATGTGGTCGAGTTCATGCTTCGAGAGATGGCTTCCTCCGCTTGTGATCAAGGTAAAAGAATTTATTTTGCTCCATTCATCATGATGATAATTAAGAAGGTGACTGGATATCGAGGAGGGTGTGCCAGTGCTCACAATCCATACCGGCCTTGTGAGGCGACACCTTAGGCCATTAGTCAAAGAGGTTAGTCATATTCTCAGTAGCCACAGCAGCAGGAGATCGAAGAGGAGGACCATCACACTTAGGCAGCTCATCAGGCTCACCAGGGTCAGTTCTTTAGAAGTCTCCAAAATGACATGAAGAGTTGTTTTGTGAGCCTTCGGTCCAATATGATGAGCAACTTCGTGAGAGTGGATGAGTATCAGTCTCAGACCTATCAGATTGTTGAGGAGGTTAGAGGGAGGATGGACTCTATTGTCTCGACATTTTTTAACTCCACACCTCCTTTCAGGATTATCGTTCTCAGTAGGCTCCTATTGCATTTCATTGCTATGGGCCTCGTCGTACTCCTCCTCCACCTCCTCCTCCATCTTCCTGATTTCCCTAGAGTACCCTTTTTGGTATTTGATGCCAAAGGGGGAGTTGTATGGAAAATGAAGAATTGAAGACTTAAAGTTTTAATCCCACTTTGGAGGATTAGCTTAAGTACTATTTATATATATGTGTGTTGTAAGCTAATGAACCTTCATTATTACTTTCGGATGTTTGTGTGTTTCGGATGTTTATGTGTTTTGGATGATTATGGATGTTTATGTGTTTGATTATGGTTACTTTTTAATTACTTTTAATATCCTCCTCATGGTTCATTATCTCATATTCATTTTCATGCTAAATATATTCATTGCATATATATTGTTATCCCTGGTCTCAAAGTTAAAAGGAAACTCCATCAAAATTCCAAAACTTTCTCAAATGTGCAAATGACAATTCTTAAATTCTATGCACACATTTAGGGGGAGTTTTTTAGATAAACATCATGGTTTTAATAATATTTTGCCTCATATGCACCATTTCATCCTAAGAAGCAAAGTATTGTTAAAACAATGTTTTTTAGTATGCAAATTAATCTTTTAGTTGTATACTCAAAATCTAAACTCAATTCATTTCTTACATGAAGATTGTCATCAATTACCAAAATGGGGGAGATTGAAAGCATCTAGGCCCACAAATTTGATTTGTTTTTGGTGATTAATGACAATCATGATCACATGACTAATATTTTCTTTTCAGATTTTTGAAAATAGGTTGGTCCTAAATTCAACAATCATGGAAGCATGAAAATGGCAAAAAGAAGCTGAATGCATCAAGCTAAATGATGAAGATATAAAATTAAGGACCTTTTTTTATAATTTTTACCGATCTCAGAGTTTTGGAGAAAAGATCGGATTGCTAGAAATAGTGTTGTACTATTAAGAGGGGTCCCAACGATAACCTTGATGTCATTTAGGGTTTAAAGACTAAATTTGATGCTCACTTGAAGTCATTTTGAAATTCAATTTGAAAAATGTTATGCATATAAAAAGTGCCTCTGGGAGGCCGGTGCTATCGGCTGAGTGTTAGCATCGACCCCCAGAGCGGTGTGTAAATTTCATAGAGGGTGCTTTTAGGGTGAATTGGTAATCCGGTGCTATCGTGCGAGCGGTAGCACTGGTCACATTCCCGGTGTAAAAATTCCAGAGAGAGTGTTCCCTACAAGAGCAAAAATAAGAAAGGCCCAGTGCTATTGGTCCTAGTTAGGCAGTAGCACCGGACCCTCTAAGCAATGGGCTCTGACAGTGCATTTATTGCAGTGAGTAGATCGTTGAGTTGGAGCCCATTGTTATTGGCCGTACATGGGTGGTAGCACCGGAAACCTTGATTTCTTTTTATAATTTGGCTCCAACAGCTAGATTTGTTAGTGGGGGTTATAAATATCCCCCACCTGCATTCTAGAGCAACTCTTGGACCTCATTGATCATTCTTGAGCTCTAGTAAGTCTCCAATACTCTTGTATACAATAAATTCTCATTTTGAGTTAGGAGCAATTGAAGTGATGCATTTTTTTTAGATAATGGAATACAAAATTCCAGCTTCATCTCTCCAAGAGAGAATCAGACCAAACTTATTACAGCCTGTAACTCAAAACACCATTACGACAAGCGAACCCAATCATCCAACAGAATAACCAATCCTAGACACAAAAGGCCAACCAAACGAAGCAAAAATCTCCAATGCCGCAGTCTCCATATGGCGACAAACCTCAAGAAGACTCGCTTTGATGACGTCACACCACTGTAATTTGGCCCAAGTTCGAAGCCAGTGTGTTCCTCTGAACAATACCTACAAGAAAGATTTAGGTATGCGCTTGTCAAAAACAGCATCATTTCTAGTTAGTCAGAAGGCCCAAAGAAATTCGGCTACACCTGTTAGTAATACAGAAACTTGGGCTGACCCTCCCTGCTTCACCCACCCATTAAATAAATGATGAATAGATATCGGAGGTCGAAGACCCAAAGTTATGTATACCACTCGCCAAAGGAATTTAGCATAACAACAATCTATTAAAAGATGGTGAATCGTTTCAGTAGTACTACAGAAACAACACCATTTATCCCCACGCCAATTGCGCTTAATCAAATTATCTTTAGTCAATAACACCCCCTTCTTAATATACCACATAAACATTTTAATCTTCAAAGGTAACCTCGTTTGCCAAATTTCCTAAGAAACTGTAATACCATTGTTAACCAGGTATCGATACATAGATTTTACCGTGAAGATGCCATTAGTGTTAAGATGCCACTTGAAAACATCAGTCCCCCCTAGTAAACTAACATTCATCATTCTTACGACTAAAATCCCCCAGTCCCTTAGGTTATTCCCCAGTAAAGATCTCCTAAAAGACACATTCAGTGGGGAAGCACTAAGGACCTCAGCCACCGTTGCATGCTTCTTCCTAACAATGTTAAACAAGGCGGGGAACTGAGCTTTTAAGGGAGTGTTTCCCAACCAAGTATCTTCCCAAAACCTAACTTTGGTCCCATCCTTCAAGGTATAAGAACATAAGTTGAGGAAATGAGGTTTTACTCCCATTAGACTGCTCCAAAAATGGGAATCACCTGGTTTCTTCTCAACCTGGCTTAGAGTATTGCCTTTTAAATATTTATTTCTTATTAATTGCTGCCACATTCCTTGCTCATTACACAATTTGAACAGCCACTTACTCAGCAGGCTTATATTTTGGAGACTTAGGTTAAGGATCCCGACTCCACCCTGATCTTTAGGTGGACAAAGAAGATCCCATCGCGCAAGACGGTATTTCTTCTTGTGTTGGTCATTTTACCAAAAGAAACGGGATCTGTAATAATCTAATTTCTTCAGGTCTCCCCTAGGGATTTGAAAGAAAGACATCATAAACATTGGCAAACTGGACAACACCGAATTAATCAATACCAGCCTCCCTCCAACCGATAGTAACTTTCCTTTCCAGCCACTTAATCTTTTCTCAAACCTGTCCTCAACCATCCTCCAATCGGAATTTCTCAGCTTTCGATAATGCATTGGAATCCCCAAATATCTGAACGGATAAGTACCTAACTTACATCCAAACAACTCAGAATATGTTATCTCATGATCCCTTGCATGACCGAAGCAAAAAATCTCGCTTTTGTGAAAGTTTATTTTAAGTCCTGAGAGTTGTTCAAATGCACATAAAAGTAATTTCATATTCTTTGCACCTTCGAAATCATGGTCCATGAAAATTATTGTATCATCAGCATATTGGAGGATAGAGAGACCCTCATCTACCAACTGCGGAATCACTCCTTTAATTTGACCATCCTCTTTTGCTCTTGCCAAGATGATAGCCAACATATCCGCAACTAAATTAAAAAGTATTGGGGACAGTGGATCACCCTGGCGGAGCCCTTTCCAAGTTTGGAAATATGCTCCCATTTGATCATTGACCTGAATTCCAACATTCCCCCCTTGAACAAAAGATTTAACCCAATTACACCAAATAGGAGAAAAACCTTTCATTCGCAAAGTCTGCTGCAGGAAATCCCACCGGACTTTGTCATATGCCTTCTCAAAATCAATCTTGAAAATCACTCTATTCTGCTTATTCTTATGCATTTCATGTAAAGTCTCATGAAGGATAACTGCACCCTCCATAATATTTCTACCAGGCAGAAAAGCTGTTTGAGAGGGCCTAATGACTTTTTGAACCACCTGTGAAATTCTATTGGTAACTACTTTTGTAAAAATCTTAAAGCTAACGTTCAACAAACATATGGGCCTGTATTGTTGAATTCACTTCGCATCAGAAGTTTTTGGCAGCAAAATAATAGTCCCAAAATTTAAACTAGGGAGATTAAGGAAACCCTGATGAAATTCGTCGAAAAGTGCCATCAAATCCGTTTTGATAACATCCCAGAAAACATGATAAAATTCTGGCGGGAAACCATCTGGACCAGGTGCTTTGTTACTTTCCATCTAAAAAATAGCCGTCCTAACTTCTTCGCCAAAACTTGAAGTTAAGATGTCATTTTCCAGCAAAGAAACTTGAGGGATGTCCCCAATTCTCGCTTCATCCAACGTTAACTGGACACGATCTGGGGGACCAAACAAGTTTTTATAATATTTGGTGATATACTTTTTTAACTCAGCATCACCAGAGATTAAACCCTCCTCTTGATCCAGTTGTAAAATACGAGACTTACGATGTTTACCATTAGCAACCATGTGAAAATACTTGGTATTAGCATCCCCCTCAAGCAGATTCTTTACTTTTGCTCGCTGGTACCACTTAGTTTCTCCTCCCGCAACAACTGAGCTAACCTCTCATTTAAAGAGTGTTTTAAATTAAGCTCATCAGGAGAAAGAGACATGGACTCAGCTTTCTTGTCCAAAACATCTAGCTTGTCAATTAGCATCTTTTTTTCCTTACGATAAGTGCCCGTCACACATTTAGCCCAACCCCTTAAGTGCTGTCGAAGACGCCTGATCTTAGACTGCCAACGAGCCAAAGGAGTATCTCCATTGACATTCTTTTCACAGATACTTTTAACCATATCAAAAAACCCTGCTCGTGTCAGCCATCTAAGTTCAAATTTAAACAGAGGCGACTTAAACAAAGTAGACGAATCACCAGTATTAAGGAAAAGAGGAGTATGATCAGAAATATCTCTGGTAAGAGCTAGTATAGTAGCACGTGGAAATTTGGTTTCCCACTCCGTACTAACTAGCACCCTATCCAGTTTCTCAAAAGTCTGATTAACTAAATTATTCGCCCAAGTATATTTTCTACCAGACATTTCCAACTCTCGAAGATTAAACGCATCAATAATAGCATTAAACAGAAAAGGCCATCTATTATTATAGTTGGCATTGCTCTTCTCCTTTGGTCCTCTTATGATATTAAAGTCACCACCTATTATCATAGGTAAAGTTTCTTTAGTACATAATTGGACAAGTTCAGTTAGAAACTCCCCTTTCGGATTTTGTTGTGCCGGCCCATACACAGACACCAATAACCATTGGAAACCGTCATGTTTGTTTTTGACTCTAAATTTCACAAAAAAATCTCTTTCCTCAATCTCACCTATATCAAAAGTCATCAAATTCACTCCCACTAGCATGCCACCAGATCTACCAAGAGGAGCTTTACAATGCCACAAAAAATCCTTCCCAGCACAAAGATTTCTAAGGAAATTCTGCGAGCACTCCCTCCTACCTGTTTCTGATAAGGCAATGAAGTTCAAATCCTTTTCCAAAGAGAGGTCAGACAAGAATTTAAACTTCTTTGGGTCTGCTAATCCGTTACAATTCCAAAAAACCCCTTTCATTTTACAACCACTCAAACGATTTGACTACTCCTACCCTTCCTCCTTCCCTTCTTAACCGTTGTTTTGTTAACACGAGTAGGAGTTTGTTGATCACTCAAATAATCAACCTCACCCTCACTGAAGTCCTCAGCAACCTCCCCACATAAACGATTAATGTCTCCCATGTCCATATCGCTAGCACTATCTAAACAATCCTCACTATTCTTACTCAAGTATGCCGAATCAGATTTGTCTCCAAAAATTAAAGACCTATCACCCTTACCAGACAGCAATTTATTTAACTCACTCACATTCTTACTTATCTCCAATTCAGACTTACCCATACATATACCCACCGATTGCAAGTTCTTAAAAATAACAGAATCATGAAAGTAAGCCGAGCAAGAAGTATTAGTATTACCTTCTCCAGCAGCAGCTTCCAAATTTGTTCTTGCCTTCAATCTAGCAGCCCGCTCAAGAATATTTTGATCCACCACAGCAGCCCCCCGCTTACTGGAATGAACCGGAATCACAGAATCCTTGAGCGCCAGAGGTAAGACATCTGTCACCTTTGAGGTAGAAACCACAAATTGCTTGGACACACCCACAGAAACTGAATGTTCAACTCCAAATTTAAGCTGCGCATTCAACTTCTCCTGCCCCCCAACTAGATTGGCCTCTTCCACACTCCCACCCGAAGCAGGTAACCCAGAACCAGGAAGCATTACGGATGGTTGTAGAAGAATCACAGGAGCTTGATGTTTTGAAGATGGAGCCGAACTAATATTAGCTGGAGAATCGTCAGAGTTAACCTTCTTGTTTTCCAATTTTTTGACACTGCCCTGTACATTAAAATCATCCAAAAGATCCTCTTCCATATCATCATCCTCCCCATCCTCCGGTTCAAGATCCATATTAATGAGCCTTGGATTATCCGGATCCATGTTCTTCTCCACACGAAATTGAAGTTCATACACAAAATCCCCAACAACCACACTAACAAATTCAGGGATTAAATCTGGATTTAGACAAGCAATCTTGACTCTGGCAATATTGTTTATCTTAGTGAACTTCATATCCACCTTACGAGTGGCCCCAAGTATAGAACCAATAGCCCAGATGATGGAAAACAACCGTAATTCTTGAGTGAGACCTCTAAACTGAACCCACACCTTGGGAATCTCATATCTATACACATCTGAACTCTCCTTCTCCTCAATACTCATAGTAGCCTTAACACTTTTAGCAACAACAGGTCCCCATTCCACAAGCCTCTGCAAATCAGCTTTTGAAGGGAATGTCGTCACAAAAGTATTAGGACCACATTCCTCCACCTTCCATTCCCAGTTGCCTCGAAGCAATCTCTCCAACTCTGATTTAACATTCAACCCTACCATAGACCCTTCAATAACTTTCACCACTGCTGTCTTAGAAACAGATGTAACCTTCTGGGTACCAGCAAACGGAATATAGTAAAAGCCCAATCCCTCTACAGCATATCCACTGGGAATAGCCATAGACTTAAAATGCTTACTTGTAGTACATGCCTTTCCAACATGTTCATCAGAACCACAGATATCACAATTCAACTCCGCATTGCATTCCGAATTAATATGACCCTTAGTGAGACATCTATAATAGTAAGGCTTGTTAATTTTGTTCTTCACTATCCCCTTAGCTAATAATCCTGACTCAGCCTCTTTCACTTCAACAGACTCCCTAATTTCAGAAAGTAAATTCTGCTGTATTGGATCTTGCTTACCAGCTTCGATTGCCTGAAGATGAGCAGTGGAGGCAACCTTGGACCTGCTTCGCACAGCTTCGAGACCTTGCACACCGGAGCCTTGAACAACAGAGCTGTTGCGCCCATCATTTCCCAGCCTGCCGCCGCCCAAGTTACCTTCGTCGCGAACCCCATAACCACCACCACCAAAACCATCGCGACCAAATACTTGATCATCTCCACAAATACCTCGCCCCCCTTGATGAATACTGCGCCCTCGACCGTACCCAGCATGATGATAACCGCCGCCTCCACGATACCCACGACCTCCACGGAATCGGCGACCAACATTCCCAGGATTGAAACCTGGCTGGAAACCAGGATTGAAACGCTGACCCCGGTTGATCAACCTTGTTCCCGCTTCCACCAGCACCAACTCCCGGCTGCGACATCGATCGCCCACCTTCTCGCACCACCGCCGCGTAAGACCGGTGAAACGAAACAGGGGATTGAAGATGCTGCCGATTAGGGTTAGGCCGAAAGGAACCCGTGCGAGAAAACAATGCCACCAGGACCAACGTCCGCCAAAACCTCCTGCCATGGCCCAGTAAAATCCATTTTGGATCACCAGGAGAGCAACATTGGGCCGCATTGGGCTGAAAACTGTTACCACTTTCATGTGATGGTAAGGACTTGTCCACCTCACGACACCCCTTAGTAGATTCAAATTTTGTCATCGAACCAGATCCTGTGCTCCCCTCATCCAATGTGGAACCAGAAATCAGCTTTGAATTTAGATCCGGCTGCAACAAATTCGAACATCGCCGGCAAATATCAAAATGACCATATTTTGCCAAATTCAACGCATCACCCAAGGTTCTCGGTGGTGACACCCGTGGAGGGGGTAAGGGGCCCTGCCATGGTTTTACACCAACCTTACGATGAACCAATGCATTGACAATACGCTTTGCCAACAATCGCTTATCCCGACGAGATGATGAAGATTTACTCACCGACAACCCCGCCTCCGCTTGTTGAAGATCATACACAGAGAAACCCTTAGCCTTAGCCGCCGAGATGAAGTCCGGAGTAGAGAGTTCATCCTCGTCAGAGGAAACGTCATCAGAGATGCCATTCTTCCAGAATTTGGATCTATTAGCCCTGCCAAAGTCGGAACATGGCCTGGAGCAGACAGCAGCCACAGAATTAACCACAGCGGCCAAATTCTCTCGTGCTGCCTTCAAATCCTGCTCCGACGTTACCCTGTAGGAATCAACCTCTCCCTTGTGTACACGAGACCTTAGACCAGCGATCGTCACCGATGCTGGCGAACGATGACTGCTGGTCATCCTCAGCCAAAGCCTTACCGATCAAGGGCCATCAACGAGAAGCGAAGCCCCGGCGATCAGAAATGGCGCCGCCAGAAACCACAGTACACAGAATCGCCCAGATCGCCGATCCAAAAAAACCGGCTGCACATGCATCAATATTCATAAAAGCATGCATGGCCTTTGAAAGCAACGGTAATTCGAAGTGATGCATTTAGTGTTGAGCCTTTAGAAACTTGGTTCAACCTCAAGCAAGTGTCAAGACTTATTACTCTTGGAGATTGCTACCTCCTATATGAGATAAATTTTTGTGTCTCTTTCTCTTATGGTTTGAATTTTCTATTCTTGTGCACAATTCACATTTCTAGCAATTTAATCGTATTGATCTTGTGCTTAGAATCATATCTTAGTTATACCTTGTTTGTTGGAGCACTTAGTGAACCCTAGAGAACTTAGCTTTAAATTGTTAAAATTGCAATTCTTGCTTAGTAATTTTATTAATTGCAATAAGAACTGAAAAATTTAGAAACCTCCTATTCACCCCCTTTTGTCAGTTATCCTTGATCCTACACACACTTCCTTTGATGTGTCGTAGATAGTCTTGACATAACCGTTACATTATTTAGAGTTAACTTTGCACTAGCCTGGTGATGACAAACCCATATTATGGCAGTAGAAGATACTTGTACTCTCAGTACGACAAATAGTTTCACATCCCACTATCGCACTTCTCCTACAGTAAGATGTACACCGTTGTATTGGCAAGCGTTGTTCCCATCACTTTGGTGTGGGTGCCCCTTCGAGCAATCCATCTCAGTAAGCTCATACTATCCTAGTCTTCCAACATGCAAAGTTAGACCTAAATAACTTAATAGGTTAAGGCTATCCAATGCTTGTACTTGTGGTTACACTAATTTCTTGCTTTGAAAACAACACAATAGTTCGGTCATTAACTAATCCGGGTGAGAATACCCCCTACACTACATGCAAGTCCCATGCACAACCAGCTACTACCATATCTCGCCCTCATCAAACCATAGTTTTTATTTTGAGTTTTTAAATCAAAATACCAACATCCTTAATTATCATATCCAACCTTTTTAAATTCTTAAATAATTTTATCTGATTATTTCAATTTTTGACACTAAAGCATGGCTAAGTTGGATTAATATGTAATCGCATATGCCCATGTCAACATTATGTATTGTCTACCCCTATTCTTTGGTTATCAAGGTTCACATGTCCATACTTATCAAGGAAGTTTTGTGAGATTACAGATATATTAGTAGTACCCACAAACTAGCAATTTAATGAAATTACACGCATGCATAATATATTTGAAAAACAATATAAATTAAAATATTGGATCAACATGATCAAAGGAGGTGCTTGCCTTGCTCGTTGGGTTTAGCAGTGAAGTCAGAGTCAATAGTAGTAGTGTCGAGGACATCGGTGTCTATATGTAATTCGATGTGTAACAACAGTTAGAGACAAAAGAAATTAAATAACATCAACTCCAAATAAAATTTCAAAAATAGAGAGCTCTGTTTTATACTAATTTTTAAATTATGGGCTCACAATTTTTAAAGTTTATTTGAATAGGTTAGGCTTTTATTTACATTTTAATTATTGTTTTGTTTCATTTCTACAGAGTTACTAGGTCATGATTTTTGTGAGTTTTAGGAACTGGTTTTACCAATTTTTGAGTTTGTTTGCAAAAGTTATCAAATTTTGAATAATGCATACATTGAATGCTAACCCTATTTAAAGTTTAGTACAAACTAGGTTCAAATTCAAATATTTTTGTAGAAATGAAGCCCTTATAGTCTCTAGAGTTTTTAGAAATTTGATCCATGAAATTTTGAGTTAGGTTACAAAAATTTGTAATAGCATATATCCTAGGTCCCATACAAATTTTAAATTCAAAATTCATAACAGAGATTGAACATTAAATATTTTTGAATATTCAGAAAGATCATGATTTTATATGAATTTATAAACTTTTTTGACTAAATTTGGATCAACAATGCAAAAGTTATTTAAGTTTGAATCCTATCAGTTTGGAAAAAGGCTGGGAAAAATGGAAAATACGCTTTCAGAGTAGAGAAGTGTCTTTTCCCATTTTTCGGATTTTCTCAGGATTTTGTCAAATAAAACCAATCACTATGGGGTCGTCATGTCAGTGACCCACTTTACATTAATGGCTTAATGGTCACTTAACCCGGTGTGGTCCACATGTCATACATACTAACTTAATCTGGGATTAACTAAAGTGGTTGATTGGTGGGACTAGCTCGGCAGTGACTCATTGTGAGCGGGGGACTGACAGGCTAGACCTTCTGTCAGTGAAACAAAATAGAGTGGGTCGCCGCGGTGCTCGCTGACGATGATCTCACGATGCTAGGGCTCAGCGAGGTATGGCGAGCTAAAGCACGCCATGGCAGACTTAGGGGAAGTCTCGGTCATGGTTGGCGGCGATAAAAAATGGTCCGCCATCGAGGTCCAGTGGTAGCAAGCAAGACGGTGAACCACGGCGGCGCTAGGTGGGTGCTCAAGCATGGGTAGTGTCGAATATCTAAACATGGGATATGTGTACACGAAGAATACGTGAAGGATATGTTCTAATGACATATAGAAGTTCTGGATATCACAGGCCCAATTTTATATGATAAGATATACGCGAAAAAGATAATTCCATATTAGGAAGGACTCGATTACTTTCTGTTGTGAGGAAACCAACTCGAGTACGCCTGATATCCAGGGAAGTTTGGATATGCTGCGAAGATCATGCAACGGTGGACTCCTCACTGGCCACGATCTAATATCCCAAACTGACTACAACTCAATTTGAAGCAGGGCTACCCTAACTATATAAGGCCAGGGGTAGGAACCCTCGAGAGGAGGATGAAAAAGGGAGAGAAGAGAGAGCTTCCAAGAAAGAAGACCTTTTGCGCAGAGCACTTTGGAGTTGACAAGCTATGCTGTGCCAATCTCTAGGTATAGTTTAGCCATTGCTTAAGTTCAATCCTCATTGTAATTAGGGCTAGACGACCTACTTGTACTCTGTTCATTAATTCCATACATTATTCACATAGGAAGTAGGGTGTTACTCCATCCAGGGGCCCGAACCTGTCTACATTGTGTGTCTCTGATTTCATGCTTGGCTCTCATAACCGATGGTACCTGAAACTATAAATTTATTGTCAATTTCTAATCTTCGATAGTTGGCGCGCCAGGTAGGGGTCTTCAATTGTTTTTTGCAGATCAAGCATGTCTTCAGTGCGCTCTCACATTAGATTCTCTGACAACTACCCGTGCAATAATTTTTGCTCAGTTGCCGCCATCGAACAAGCACCTGTAGTTAGATCTAAGATCGCCTTCGAAACCATGCCCTATCGATGGGGGCCGAGCGGGGATCTAGTGCACGTCGGCTTCACCGAATCCCGCTCTTGGGATCCATGCTGAGAGGTAGATTTCATCAGCTTTGACCTGATGGAGCCCAAAATCCTCATGTGCATCGATACAGAGAACAAAAGAAAAAGCGACACTCGTAGCAGCCAGAACAGCAGTTGAATAGATCGATGCGTGTTTATTGCTGGAGCCAACAATAGTGCTACTGACGAAAGTTCCCGAGAGGGGAATCCAAGGGCAGAAACCATAGGAGGTCAGGGACAACAGATCCCTTTGTATACGCCTCAAGATCCTGCAACAATGACGGTGGTTGCCTGGGTGGCCGCAAATGTTGTTGCGCCAAACACCACAAATCATTGGTGAAATCTGGCAGCTACTGCCACAGCTAGGATCACAGCCAACCTGTCAAGGTATCTTGACCTTGATGATCCAATGACTCCCCACCCGTAGGCGCCAGAGCTTCAGGGACAGCAAATCCCTAGACAACATGGCCAATGGAGGGCCCAGCCGTGCCATGGGAGCCGCGTCGCACTAGAGCCACAACAATGACATCTTTAGCACCCTTGAGGCAAATGTCCAGTGCACTCACATGCTACTGAAATCCCTTTCACCACTGGATCTGGGCAACCTGATGACTCCAGTATTCGACCAGATAAAGACACTACTCAATGCAACAAGAAGTTCGATCGCTTGAGCAAAGAACTCAAGGTTCAATGCCCTGACAAATAGGCGCCAGAGCTAGTGGTTAGGACCATCCCACTGCCATCGAGCAGTAGGATAGGCAGTGGCTAGCTCTAACCAGTGTGCTTCTAGGTCAGTTTGCTCCAACTTCCATCAGGAACGCCCCGAGGATCTTCAAGATTGAATTCTTCACGATCGATGAGATTTGCGTGACGTCCTTCACGGTCTAAGGGAGGAACATGACTGAGAAGACCGCGAGCGATAGAAAAATGAGTCTCCACCTTCGAGGGGCCAATCTCCCATGCGTCGGGCCTGATAGGGCAAATCTCTACTCTCGAGGGGCCGCTTGCCTACTCGGCACAGTTTTCCTCCTCGATAAGGTCCATGGCAAGTGACCCTTAAGGACATCGATGAAGGATGCAAGGGCTTCTCCCCCGAGCTACATGCAGTCAGGTGGCTGGACAAGTTCAAGTCAGGCCCCGTTGAGAAGTATTCGGGCAAAATCAACCCCATTGAGTGGTTGCAGATTTATACTAGAGTCATGAGGGCTGCCGGAGGAAATGAGAAGGTGATGACCATTTACCTGCTCACCACCCTGGATGGTGCGGCGAGATCTTGGTTGCTCAACCTCCAACCTCAATCAGTATCCTCATGGGCAGACTTGTGGGCCTAGTTTATCGCCAACTTTTAAGGCATGCTTGAACGTCCCAGAATGTGTAACAACTTGCATCGGGTAATACAAAAGCCAGATGAGTCATTGCGAGGCTTCATCTGATGCTTCAGTGAGAAGCTCAACTCAATCCTTAGCATCTCAGATGAGACGATCATGGTTGCCTTCAAGAACAGTGTCAAGGATAAGGAGTTGAAAGAAAAGCTTGCCACTCGGAAGATCTGAACCACAAGGAGCTCTTCGAGTTGGTGGATAAATACGCCATATGTGCTGAGGCCCGAGACCATATCGACGATGGAGGATCGAGATAGAGATCAGAGGGGGGTTGGTAGATATCTTCTTAAAGATGTCAGAAACTTATTCCAAATTTCAATTGTAAGGATTGACGTCAAAGTTTCGACCTTTATCACTTTGAAGAAAGAACACACCATGTTTGAACAAAAACTCGAGAACTTGATCTTGATCTTGCTCGTGGGGTTTTGATGATCAAGATGATTTTGGATAACCTCCCACTTGTCAACTCCAAAACTCTAGCAGCATGATCTAGAAGACTGATTCACTCAAGAACAGAAGATCGGTTTCTTGTAAGAAAAACGCATGGATTACCTAGATAATTGGGATATGACCTGAAAAAGATTCATCAATCATTCAACATCCTTGGCACAAGAAACAAAAGCATGTAGGAGGGGAGGCAAATCCAAATTACGGAAAGCAAAATTGCAAGAATGTAAGTGCGGAATTTAAATACGAAATTTAAGACATAATGTAAATGCGTAAAGGAAATTAAGTGTAAGTAAATGAGTTTTGTATTTCTAGAAGGGAGGTTTACAAAGCCTCACAATAAAGTGGGCAAAGCTCAAAGGGCACTAAAAACCTCAAAACCTTTAAGAGGGGGAAGTCTACCCAACCCTTTTATTTATACTACTCTTGGGCTACCTACCACCCTTGAATGAGTCCCTCAACCCTAGATGTAACATCCCAAAATTTGAGTTTTGAAAAGTTTAAAGTTGAAAATGAACCATTTGCCTTTTTCTTGAATTAATTAAAGCTTAATTTGAATTTTCTAAAAATAAGAAGATTTAATTTGATTAATCTATTCATCAAACTAAAGATTTTTTTTGTATTTAATTTGTTGGGTTCCTAGTAATCCAAGGAATTTTTATATATTTTTGGATATTTTCCTAATTTTATCTGCTATTTATTTAAATTTATTTGCTTTTATTTGAATTTCTGGAGTTTTATTATTTTGAAAATGAATTCTAAATTGAAAATTCTCCTCGGCCTGAATTAGGGGTGGAAAGCGAGCCAAGTCCTCATTTTTTCGAGCTTTTCCCAAAATTGACATAGTTTGATTTAATATCATTTTATCTATAATTTGGATGTATTTTTAGAATCAAGCCAACGAGCTGAGCCAGCACAAAATCTAATTTCATTAGAAATGGACTCATTTCAATATTTAACCAATGAACCAATGTAATTGGAGCAATTTTGAACCAAGCCAACGAGCCCCACCACTGAGCTTTTTTTCTAGCCCTAGGCCGAATTTGCCTCGCCCAGCCTCTCTTATCGCCCTTGGCTTGGTCCGACCTCCGCTTCTGTACCCCTCCTCCCAAGATTCCCAGAGCAGCATTCTCAGGCCAAGCATTGCCAGCCCGCCACTGCCACTTCCGCCGCTCGACACCGCCGCCATCCGATTTGCGCCATGTGGACAGCTGTGATGCAGTCGCGTCATGCCGTCACTGCCATCGCGTAAACCCTAACCCTAATCGCTGCCGCTCAGAGTTTGTGCAACGCACACCTTCCTAAGGCTATTTAAGGCACCGTCGCACACTGTCTGAGGTTCACCTCACCGCGTCGTGTCTGTTGCCCCATCTCGTATAGCCTCTAGCCCTGTTGTTGTGCCGCATGACCTCGCCAAAGTTCCCTCCCATAGCCAAAGCTTCTGCCGCCGTGTTCTCTACCTCCGGTGGGTTCCCGTCGCTGTCGTTGGCACACCTGGAGTCCTCGCATCATGCTCTTCCCAATCCTCACTGAAGCAAGCTGATCTGGTACCGATTCATCGTTCACTGCGTGGTCTTCCTCGAGTCCGTCGGAATAGCACCGCCCCTCACCGTCATCCTCCTTCGCGAGTCCTCGGTCGTCCAATAGAGATCGTGTGCTCCAGAGCTCTGCCACTTGAATCCTCGTTCCCTCCGTCCGATCGCTTGCGGGCGCACCCGATCACACCACCCCTTTGCCCTTCTCTACCGTCCGATCCAATCGAGTCGTCGGATGTGCGACGTGTGTCCTGCTTGCATGGCTGGTGCGTCGATGTCGTGTCGGTTGCTCAGGTCAATGTCGATCACCGAGCCACCGTGTCACCGGCGACGCCACCTCGAAGGCCGTTTCAGGAACCCGGTCCACCGTGGACCAGCGCCATCCCATGGACTCGATCCATATACCGTGAGTCCCGCCTGTGAGTGAAATAAAGATTTTTTAATTTATTTTTATTTCGGAATACTGACGTCAGCATTGCGTCATTAATCATTTTTTTAGTAGAGAAATAAACTGGAAAATTCGGAGTTAATCTTTTTCAGCCTTTTTCTCTGAATTTAATCTTCCGGAGGCTCGTTCTCGCTCATACAAACTCCGATTGAAGCGATTCAAATTTCTAAATTTTTGTAAAATCAAGCTCTATCTTCTAGAGCCATTTGTTTTTAGTTTTGAGCTTGTTTGGGTCTCTGTTTTGTATTCATTTGGTTTCATTGTTTTCTTTTTGGTAGACATGAATCCCAAAGGAGCAAACGGAAACTTTGAAGAACAAGACTCATCACTAGATCAACAAGGCAAGTTGTAACCTTTGATCATGTTGACCCTATGCTTGCAAAATTACTTTGTTTTGTACAATTGCATGCCATTTGTGTATCAATGCTTAATTTATGGGAATGGTTATTCATCTAGCACTACTACAGAATAGGTCATCACTGCCGGTTTGTCCACACCATTACTGCCGGTTATGGGCGCCGGCAGTGATTGGTCGGCAAGGATATTGGGAGTTATCACTTTGCCCAGAACCGGCAAGGATAATATATATCACCGCGGCTCATTATACAACCGCAAGTGATATTCGATTATCTCGCCGGTTTACACTAGAACCCAAGAAGGATATATGTAGATCTCTGCGGCTCAAACTAGAATCGGCGATGATATATGTAGATCTATGTCGGCTTATACGAAGAACCGACATTGATATATGTATATCACTGCCGGTTCCTGGATGAACCGGTAGTGACAACCTAACTCTACCTATGTGTATTTATGTAGGTTAATTCAATATATCAGACTTACAAAAAAGAGAATTCTCTTTTTTTGTAAGTCCTGATATGTATTGAATTTGAACCTACAATTTTACACATAGGTAGAGTAATCTATGAAGTACATCTACAAATTTTTTCAGAGTTTTCGTGATTGACTTTTATTAGTTGGTGTGCACGATGTGTACACGGGAAGGCCTGTGTGCACATGATATGTTGCCTTCAAATATATAGTATATAAAGCGTCATTAGATCATAATTAAAATATATTAAAGCATCACAATATTTAGTTTTTACAAGCATATAATTGAATATAAGGATATATTTCTAAATAATTATTTATGTTCCAACTTTCATTATTGCAAAATCCATCTACCATTTCCCATTATTTAAATATTCAACTAGCAATTCTCACTATTTATAATTCATCTAGCAATCTTTACTATTAAAATCCATATAACAAATTTTCATTAATTAAATTAATTACAATTATGCATAATTGTCCATCTAGCAATTTTATTACTTAAACATCCACTACATCACTAAAATGGATATGAATTTATGCAAATAATAATATAATTGTAAATGATTAGTTTTACAAATACATCTAGCAATTTTGCCTATATAATACATCAAACCTTTTTCACTATTTCAATATCCATCTAGCATTTTTTAATTATTTAGAAGATTTCTACATTTCATTTTGTTATGTAGCGCTAGCTATTAAATTAAATTAATCTACAACAAACAAGCATATAATTGAATATAAGGATATATTTCTAAATAATTATTTATGTTCCAACTTTCATTATTGCAAAATCCATCTACCATTTTCCATTATTTAAATATTCAACTAGCAATTCTCACTATTTATAATTCATCTAGCAATCTTTACTATTAAAAATCCATATAACAAATTTTCATTAATTAAATTAATTACAATTATGCATAATTGTCCATCTAGCAATTTTATTACTTAAACATCCACTACAATATGAATTATAATTTATTCAATAATTTAGCTAGATCTTAATTTGAGCACTACCGACATAAACTGCTCACACCGCATAATCAGCAATTATCAACATCTATAGCACTCAGAAAGTAAAATTTTATGACAAATATAACATAGATCAAGTCAAGAACCTCAAAAATTTTAATACAATTTTTCAGTAGCAACTCGCCAAGATAATACAGCTCCTCTTTGTTCTGCTCGGTCGGAGAAGATGTCGATTCGATGAAAAATATGAACAAAATACTGACACAAAATTTCGGCAGCACCTCTCCAAGAAAAATACACCCGAGCAAAGAGCGCTCCTCTCTTCTGCTCGGCCGGGGAAAGGCGTCGTCAGGTGGATTGGTATATAAATAGCTTATCACTACTGGTTCTGCGCAGAGCCGACAGTGATAAGCTTACATTACGCGGGAAAATAGCTTATCACTGCCGGCTCTGTGCAGAACCGGCAGTGATAAGGTCATAATATGCGGGCAAAATTGGGTTGCGCGGGAAGATACATATCACTGCCGGTTGAATATACGAATCGGCAGTAAAGTTTAAATATCACTGCCGACTATAAATTAAACCGGCAGTAATATATCACTACCGGTTATAGGTATTAACCGGCACTAATAGTCAGTTATCACTGCCGGTTGGTAATATAAACCGGCAGTGATACGTCCCACCCTTCAAACTGCCACGCCAACCCAACCGTCGGCCGCTTCGTTTTCATCGCTGGCTTGTTCGTTCTCTGCGCGCCAACTTTTGCGCTTCACATTCCTCGCCAGCTGTTCTTCCCATTCTCGCCTCTATATAATGCCACTATTGTTGCAAGAATGGCACCCCACACAATCCACTCTTGTTGCAAAAATGGCACCCCCCAAGAAGCGAGCACGTGTTGGGCAAAGCCCCGCTCCATCGCTAGAGAAGGAGGAGAAGGAGAAGAAGAAGAAGGAGGAGGAGAAGGAGGAGGTGGAAGCGGAGGAGGAGGAAGAGGAGGCAAAGGAGGAGGAGGGCGACGACGACGACAGCGACGGCGGTGAGGAACTGCGGCGTTGGGGCAAGACCAACTCCGCCACTGAATCAGATTCGGAGGAGAAAGAGGACGAGCACCGCCGCAACTCCGATCACCATCAAGCGGCAGCCCATGACGAGGAGGAGGAGGAGGAGGAGGACGGCATTTACTTTTGGATATAGGGCTTCGCGCCATTGGCCTATTATAATTAGGACTAAATATGTAATAATAGACTATATACCTAATTATGTTTTGTAAATGTTCGTATTTTAATTAATACATATCACGCAAATTAAAAATTTGCTTTCATATGTTCTGCTTTTTTAACTAATTATGCTTTCATATGTTCTGTAAGTAGATAAATTACAATGTTTCTTATGTTCTCAGATCGAAGTAATAATGGGGAATAAGAATACCATCGCCGGTTCTATAGTAAAGCCAAAAGGAAAATGGTCTTATCACCGCCGCTTTACTATAGAACCGCAATGATAAATCACTACCGGTTTTATATATAAACCGGCAAGGATATCTTCTTATCAACGCCGGTTCTTCTATTAAACCGCAATGATATTGCTCCATTCTGCGGAAATTTATACTATTCTTATCACCGCCGATTGAAGTTAGAACCGCAAGGATAATATTATCACCGCCGATTGATGTTAGAACCGGCAGTGATAATGTTATCACTGCCTGCTCATACCTACCCGGCAGTGATGGGGGGTCGCGGATGAGGCAGATTGTAGTAGTGTAGTTGACATTATGCCACCTTGACTATTGGAATGCCATATACCCACTGTTAACTTTAGGTTGGGACATTACTAGTTGGACATAATCATAATACCAACATTGGCTTATCGTAGCTGTGCTTAGACCTACTTAGTTGTACGTTAGGATTCATATCACATGTGAATTAATGTTAATTTTGACTTAATAAGATATTGAATTGTGGTCGTTGGCCACTGTTGTAAAATTTGTTGTACCATGGCAGGGGATGCCACTGGTCTTGGTTGAACAAAATGTTTTCCCTCAGACAAGTGATTGTGCAGTAAAGGGGGTGCTTTCTAGCACATTGGGATGTGGCTGTCTTGCCTGAGACAACTTAAGGACTTAATCTTGTGCGCCATTGAGCTGGGCCTAACCGTGCAACCACAAGTCTGATATGGAACAGACCTAGCTGATTAATTTGCATTGTTTAATATTGAGTGCTGCCAATTGTTGGTGTGGGTTCCAGGATGGACAGGGTAGATTCACATGGCTCAAGAGGGGGCCCCGAGGGGTGAAACCTTAGAGGGCAGTACCGAGTTTAGACAGTGCATTGCAAAAGCTTTGTCATGATATCTCTGCGACTCACCAAAGGAAGCGTGTTAATATCGATTGCACCAAGAGATGTTCATGTCTTGTGGGTAAGTTGTCAACCTCTGCAGAGTGTAAAACTATTCGAATAGCCGTGTCCGTGGTCATAGACAAGCCCAGGGATTTCACACGGGGTATAGAGTGTTTCATAAAATATGAAATTGTTGGGATGTGAACAATGAGTTCACTGTTGTTTTGTTGTCTAAAGTTATACTATTGAATTTAGTGATTTGATACTTGTTTTGAATGATGAAGGGTGATGTTTCACCATTCTGTTCATGTTGTCTACCATTGATTTACCAGTTATTTATTATCTTTTCATCAATATGCTTTCAATCTATTTACTGTATTTAAATTCAAGTTATTGCTTTCTGCAAATGAACCATATGACTATCCTTTGTCAAGCCATGCATGAATATATTGTATCATTTCCCTATAGCTTGCTGAGTACTTTTTGTACTCACGACTTTATGCCTTTGTTGATCAGTTGCTGAGGAAGGACCAGGAAATAATGAGTATCATGAAGAGGAATACTATGAAGACTACGTCGACTAAGAAGGTGTTTCCCCAGATAATTGCCTGTGGCATATCGAATGGCCTAAGTTATTTATTTTCCGCTGTAATATTTTATTTGTTTCTTAAGCCATAAGGCATGGATGTATGAACCTTGACCATAAGGTCGTTTGCTTTATTCAATAATAATTTGCTTCTCCTTAGTTAATTCATTATATGGAATGATATTTCATCTGTGTTGCCACTATGTGCACTAGCGTGATCCTGGACTAGTGCAGAATACACATAGGGTTTCGAATTTGCATATCCGGGTCTTGACACTAGAGCACACCATCAAGGGTTAGGATTGACCCACTCACACAGCCATGCAAGGGTTAACCCAAAACCCACCAAACATACCGGATTTTCATGCATGTTTTTCAAAGCACACTAACTAAACCCGCTATCCTATCAACTAGACCGAGATCCGACGGCCCTCCTTGATCCATGCAGCATATAGCTAGCAACTTTTTCTTTCCTTGTCTTCTAGGCTTGCCACGACTCCGTCTCTGATCATCTTCCAGTGATCCTCACCTGTTTGGATCTCCGCACAACGCGCTTAGTCCTGATCATCCTCCGCCTCACCATGATCTAACACCGTCATCCTGCAACCATCAACAACAAGGAAACACATTACATAACATTGTCCAAAAAGATATTCAATCAAATTCATCAAAAATCATAAATTAAAAATTCTTCCACGTTCACAAGGCCGGTGCTACCGCCCTTAGACTGGTAGCACCGATGGCCGAACATACCCTCTGGCCGGTATGACCACCCTCCTAAAAATCACAAAGGTACCTCTTTTTAAAAAGCGCATCGGCCTGAGGCTGGTATGACCGCCCATGGCCAGTGCTACCGCCTTTAGGCTGGTTGCACCGTCGGCTAGTCATACCACCTTTAGACTCCAACCTTTCTTCAAATGCACTTTCCAACTCAAATCAAGGCACCACATGCTTAAATAATTTTAATAACTCATCATACACAAGGATAGACCTCCACATGGTCCTTCGAACAACCCCAAGTCTGGTGATGACAAGCCCAAGTCGTCCAAGCAGGAGGCGAAGAGGAACAAAAATCGTGGGGAGAAATGCAAAGGTGACTCCACCGTAGCCTCTATCGAAAGGGGCAAGGCGCGCAACACTAGCGACAATAAGGGTCGAAGCCGTGGAGGAGGCAAATACTGTCCAGTCCATCACATGGACAAACATGACTTTGACGAATGCCAGGTGATTAGCAAGAAGATCCAGGAGAAGTTCAAGGATGCCTTCATCGAGCGTAGAGTCGAGAAAGCTAGAGAGAAGCCCTAGTACGATGAGCCCGAATACTTTGGGGTTGATCACAAGCTAGCACACATCTTCGAGGGATCTGCCACGCATGAGTCCAAAAGGCAATACAAGGCAGTTGAAAGGAAGGTCAAGCTAGTCACACCGGCTCCCCCAACATTCCTCAAGTGGTCAGAATTGCCGGTCACCTTCAACCAATCGGATCACCCTGCTGTGGTCCTATAGCCGGGTCGATACCCTGTGGTGGTTGAGCCCACCATCATCAACATTAAGTTCGCTCAAACCTTGATCGATGGAGGTAGTTCGCTAAACCTTATCTTCACGAAGATACTGGAGAACATGGGGATTCCCGGACAGAGATCAAAGTCGGAGCCGAGCCATTCCATGGCATAACTCTGCAATCATCTTTAATGCTCCTTGGCCAGATAGAGCTGCCAGTCACATTTGGCACACCAGACAATTTTTGCACCGAAAAGATTCTCTTTGATGTAGCGGATTTTGAGGCTGCCTACAACGTGATCCTAGGGTGCTCAATGCTAGCCAAGTTCATGGTTGTGGTAAACTACACGTACCAGACCATCAAGATGCCGGTGCCAAAAGGAGTACTTACAATTAAGGGAGACCAGCACGTTGCGGTCATGTGCGACAAGAAGAGCCTAGAGATGGCCAAACATCTCTACGGATCGACAGCCAGTGCCGACGATGAGGGAGCTAAGTGCCAAAAGTCCAAGGGCATCGACAAGGCTCCTGCATCCGATTGTGCTGCTAAGGACTAAGTCGATGATGGCAAGAAGAGCTTGGAGAAAAATACACGTGCTGATAGTTCTTCTCCTTTTGGTTATTCTTCCTCTTCTTTCCCTTACTCTTCCTATGCCTCTTTCTTCCGGAAATGTGAGTATCTTATTAGCACTCTCGAGAAGTTTGTAGGAGGCAAGAAGAAACTCAATCTCATTCTAGACCAATCTAAGATTAGTCGATTTAATCAGGGTCTAGGATTTGACTGCTTGGAGCAAGCTAGGACTCATCCTCCTACCATTGTGCGCAGCTCCAAGAGTGGAGAGATTGTAGTTGCTCCCAGGGTGAGCACTACTGTATTTCAGTTTACTGGGGTTTTCCATGGGACTTTTCACCATAAGGTTGCTACTCCTACTGCTTCTACCTCTAGCAAGGCGAAGTATTCATGCACATTCTGTCGGAAGGATGGTCACTTAGTAGATTTCTATTTCAAGCATGCCAAGATTACGAGGCGTGAGTGTGTTCATGCTCTTAGGGGTATTCAGGGTCATCCCTAAACTCTAAGTGTTTATAAGGTATACACTGCTGCTAGACAGGTTAGAGAATCACTTGTTTTTAGGCAGTATCCAGGACTCAGTTTTTTGGTTGTTTAGTCGAGTTCTAGTCCTGGAACTACTCGTTGTTAGTCTATCTACCAACCTCTTGATATTCCTCACTTTTCCCATCGAGGTAGATATCAGCGACATGAGGTGTTTTCTGGTTCTGCATTTGCACCATGCCAGGCCAACCCAATTTTATCTCCTAGATCTTCTACTAGTGCTTCTTCTGGTCTTGTGAGAGTACAACGTCTAAGAGACACTAGAATCCAGTCTTTTGCTTCTATGGCTGGCACTTTGAGGCGTCGTGTGGTTCAGTATTGGGTTCTCAGGTTTTCACTTTATCCCAATACTGAGTCATTTCTCTTGTGTCTTGATCAAGTTTGTCGGATGGGGAAGGAAGAGGTTTGGATTGTTGACTCCGGTTGTTCTCGTCATATGACTAGAGAGTCTCGTTGGTTCTATTCCCTAGTCCAAGCACCCCGTGATGAGTTGATCACTTTTAGGGATGCTTCTTCAGGTAGAGTTATTGCTAATGGTACCATCTACATTAATGATGAATTCGTTCTTAAGGATGTTGCCTTAGTAAGTAAGCTGTAATACAATTTGCTTTCTGTTTCTCAACTTATCAATGACTCTTTCGAGGTAAGCTTCAAGAGTAGTGCCTATAGAATCCTCGATTCATCAGGGGAGTTGGTTTACGGGATTTCTAGATATGGGAGAGTCTTTCATGCTGATTTTTCTACTTCTTTTAGAGATTCTCTCCGATGTTTGATTGCTTCCGAGTCCCGTGATCTCTCCTTTTAGCATAAGAGACTTGGTCACATCATCTTCGACCATTTGACCTGAGTTAGCAGCCATGATCTCATTCGTGGCTTATCTAAACTCAAATGGTCAAAGACTTAGTTTGCTCTATTTGCCGATATGGCAAGATGGTTGTTGCTTCTCATCCTCTAGTCACTGTTGTGATGACTGATGCACTAGCATAACTTTTCATATAGAAACTGTTGTTCCAGCTAGAGTGCAGTCAACGGGTGCGAAGTGGTATGTTATTTTCATTGTCGATGATTTTTCGAGGTATTCTTGGGTGTTTTTCATGGCCACGAAGGATGAGACTTTTCTCTTTTTAGGAGTTTGGTCAGTAGGTTGTCTTTTGAGTTCTCAGGTGCCTTACGAGCTATATGCAATAATAATGGCACAGAGTTCAAGAACTCTTACTTTGAGAGTTTCTGTGTGGAGTCTAGTTTAGAGTATCAGTTCTCCTCTCCTTACGTCCCTCAGCAAAATAGGGTAGTAGAAAGGAAGAACAAGACCTTGGTGGATATGGCTAGGACGAGATAAGTACAGTACTCCTAGGAAGTTTTCACTAAGGCTATAGCTACTGCTTGCCATGTTTCTAATTATGTATTCTTGAGAGCACATTTGCACTGCACTTCTTACAAGTTGAGATATGGGCGAAATCCCAGTGTCTCTCATTTTCGTGTGTTTAATTGCAAGTGTTTCATTTTGAAGACTGGTAACCTGAATAAGTTTGAGTCTCGCTCTTACTTATTGTATGTTTCTAGGTTACTCGACTTCTTCTCATAGCTATAGGGTTTGGAGTTGTGATGTGAATAGGATCATAGAGACCTGTGGGGTGACCTTTGATGAGGCTAGCCTAGGAGCTAGACCTGATATTTCAGGCTTTTCTTCATCCTCTGAGACCATTTTTGTAGTGGATGAGGATGAGATGATGGCGTTCCACCTGATCCAGTCCCCTCAACACCTGAGGTGCCGTATGTTTTCATTTCTACACCTTAGGGAGACCAGCCCTTACCTTCTGACTTTCCTTCGGTGAATGGCTCTGCTCCTACTCTTCTATGCATGGGTAGAGGCCACTTCCGCTTCTAGACCTTCTTACATATTTAGATCATTGGTGATCTATTTGAGCATGTGACATGCTCAAAATCAGACTTATCTTCTTTCTGCCTTCGCTTTGCCTTTGTTGCCTCTTTTGAGCCAAAGAATATTACTCATGCATTATCCAACGAGTTTTGGATTAATGCTATGCATGAGAAACTTGAAAACTTTGAGAGAAACAAAGTCTGGCAGCTTGTAGAGCTCCCATCTGGTCATAATGTCATTGGGACTAAGTGGGTATTCAAAAACATGCAGAGTGAGGATGGGGTTATCATTCGTAACAAGGCTAGGCTAGTTGTACAGGGCTTTACTCAGGTTGAGGGTCTTAACTTTGAGGAGATCTTTGCTCCAATAGCTGGACTAAAGGCTATTAAGATCCTACTTGCATTTTCTGCATCTCAGAGCTTCAAGCTCTATGGAATGGATGTCAAGAGTGCATTCCTCAATGACTATATTAAAGAAGAGATTTATGTCAAGCAACCGCCAAGATTCGAGAACCCCAAGTACCCAAGCCATGTCTTCAAACTTTCCAAAGCTTTGTATGGACTTAAACATGCCCCTAGAGCATGGTATGAGAGGCTTAAGCCCTATCTTCTCAGCCATGGTTTTAAAATAAGAATAGTAGACAAGAATCTGTTCATCAGACAATAGGATTCTCATTTTTTCCTCATCCAGATTTATGTGGATGATATTATCTTTAGTGTCTCTTCGCATTCTCTTGTGTCTCAGTTTTTAGAAGTGATAAGCACAGAGTTTAATATGAGTATGATGAGTGAGTTGAGCTACTTCCTCGACTTTCAAATTAAGCAGACTCGGGATAGTACCTTCTTGCATCAAGGAAAATTCACTCGAGACCTCCTAAGACGCTTCAATATGTCTGATAGGAAGCCAGTGATGACTCCAATGGCCACTAATGCTGTCATCGAGCCTAATGAGGAAGGTGAGCCAGTTGATCAAAAGGAATTCCGGAGCATGATCGGCTCCCTCTTGTATCTCACTGCCTCGAGGCCGGACATACATTTTGTTGTGTGTCTGTGCACTTGATTTCAGGCTTCTCCTCATCCCTCTCACTGCCAAGTGGTGAAGAGTATCTTTATGTACCTTCGAGCTACTATTGATTATGGTATTTGGTACTTTTTTTTCTTCTTGTCTATCCCTTAGAGCCTTTTCCGATACAAACTTTGCTGGTTGTAGGATAGATAGGAAGAGCACTTCTAGTAATTGTTTCTTGGTCATCTAGGAAGCAGTCCGGAGTTGCACAATCTACCACTGAGGCCGAATATATTGCTGCAGCTAGTTGTTGTAGTTAGGTGCTTTGGATGTGATTGACTCTACGTGACTATGGGTTAGCAATAGAGGGTGTTTCACTTTTCTCTGACAACACTTCTACTATTTGCATTGTTAAGAACCCAGTGTAACATTTCCAGACCAAGCATATTTATATTAGATATCACTTTCTTAGAGACCATATAGAGAAGGGGATATCGTGTTTCAATTTATAGAGAGTGACCACCAGATAGCCAATATCTTCACCAAGTCTTTGGATAGCTCCAAGTTTGTTGTCTTGAGGAGTGAGCTTAGTCGTGAGCCCTTATAGCTTATTGTGTGGGGGAGCTGATCTGTATATTATGTATTATATGCTTTCTTCCAGCATTTCCTTTCTTTTGCATCTTCTGGGTGTTTATAGGCTTATTTTCCTATTTTGAGTTCACTTCAGTTAGATTTCTGACATGCTTTGCATGGACCTCTCATCTTATACTTTAGGTTGCTATTATTCATAATTAGCTATTCTCTCTTCTCTCTAGGTCGAGTTCCCTCACAGTCTTATAAGTCTAGCAGGTATTGAGCCTCTTGGGTAGATAGGGTCTGTGTGCACTCCTTAGCTTGGGATCTAGAGTCATCTTCCCTATGTCAGTCATTGGGGAAGATGAGAGTGAGTCTAAGTCGTAGTGTTCTCTACTATCTTTTCTATGCTCTATAGCCATCCAGTTTGCAATTTCTCGAGTTCTTCTCTTTATTCCGTGTTTCTAGTTTTGTTTGAGTTCATTTGGATTTTCGTTGAGCTTAATTTTGCTAATAACTCAACTTGAACTAGATTTGTGCTTAAAATTGATTCACTTATTGAGAGGGAGTTTGGAGAATCTGCTTCATGCATTGCATATAGACTTCATTTTCCATTTTATGAGCTTTGTCTATTGTGCAATTGATTTATCTTACATGCTATGCATCTTGCTACCTTTATGAAGAAAACTGCTAGCTTAGATATGTCGAAGTTCATTTTGATTCATCTTGCCAAGCTTGTTAAAATCTGAAAATTAAAGCTTTAAAAGAAAACTTGATGAAGCACATTGCTTTTACTTGCTATGTTTCTTCTCTAGATGCATATGCCATTATTTGTGAAAATTTGGATTTCTACTAGAGTCCCTATAGCAACTTGGATGAATCTAGGTAGATCCATACTCGAGTCCTTTGTATGCTCATAAATCTATATGCTAAAATGAAAACAAAAATGTGACTCTTTTTGTGCAAATTGATCTCAATACCTTACATTCACAAGACTGCTTTCCATTGCACTTGGGATGAACTTGGAATGTATAGTGTATAACCAAGACTATCCTCTTAAGAGCTCTTCTTGAGATGGTCAACTATGGCTTGAGTCAATCACTTCAAAAAATACAAATAAAAAAATATAAGTGGGTAAAGAATGCAAATAATATTACATATTTGCACCCCACTGTGTCATTTGAAATCTTAAAGAAAAATTTGCATTGAAGATAATTGAGCCTGAAGGACCTTGTATACACTTCTAGCTTTCCCAATGTGTTGAGTAAGTTGAACTCTAGGTTTTCCATTTGATCTATTGTATGGCCTTACTTCTAGTTTAGAAACTATGCTAAGTGTTTCAATTGTTGAATCATGCAAAAAATTGATATAGTTTTATTTGTGCTTGCTAAGCAAAATTAACATTTGCACTTGGACATGTCTTAGTTTAGCCTAATATGAACTTAAGTAGCTTGGTGTCATACTTTGTATATGTGGTCATTTGGATAATTTTCAAAGCTCCTTCAGGATGCATTTCATGAATACATATGTAAAGGGGGAGAATGCCATCTTAATGCCTATATTGCCAAAAGGGGGAGAAAACAGAGAAAAGGCATCATTAAAAGAGAAAAATATAAATGCTTCTTGGTTCTTATGATCTTGGTAAAAATTGCTAATTCCTATGATCATAAGCATACTTGAGCTTTTTGTGATTTTTTATTGGATTTTAGAGAACTTGAGGAAAACATGCTGTCGGTGTAGTTTGCACCGGGGTACCCTCTCCGCCGTAGAAGTAATAGGCCCAAGAAGTGGCCTGGCCCAGTTTGAAGCCCACGTGGCCCTTGGCGAAAGCGATCGCGATCACGCTGCTCGCCGCCAGCGAAGCGTTCGCGTGGCACTGGCGGGCAACTGGCGAAAGCACGCTTGCCCGCGGGGCGAAGCCCACGTGGCCTCGGCGAAGCGATCTGGCGATCACGCCGCCATCGGGCGAAGCGGCTCGCATGGTACCTGGCGGCAGCCTAGCGAAGCACGCCCGCCACCGGCGAGAAGCCCACGTGGCCTGGCGGCGGTTTGGCGATCACGCCGCCATTGGCGAAGCGTTCGCGTGGCACCTTAGCGGCAGCCCGGCAGCACGCACGCTTGCCTGGGCGAGAAGCCCACGTGGCCTGGCGAGCGTCTGGCGATCACGCCGCTTTCCGGGCGATCGTTCGCGTGGCGGTCTAATGAGCGGCAGTGCTCGGACCCCCTTGTCGGGCCAACGAAGGCAACCAAAGGAATGAGGGGAGGCTTACCAAAGTTTCCCTCCCCGCACCTCGTGTCGGGGTCATTAATGTGAAGGATTCGCCGACACGACGACGGCTTATCCCTCTGACGCCTCTTACTAACCCGTCGTAGAGGCGTCCTGTTCTGGGCGGACCGGGAGAGACCTCTCGCCGACATTAAATGAGGTTCGAAGGAGAAGGCCACGGAGGCGTGCTTAATAAATGCGTCGTGGGTCGACGTGGAAGCTGGAATGATGAGTGTAATTAATGTGTTATAGATAAGTATAGCGCCACCTTCTCTCCTGCCCAGGGTGGCCCATCTATATAAGGGCGCCCTGGTGCATGAAGAAGATGGCCAGTTGGCTAGAACAAGAAGCATAGAGAAGCAGACACTGAATAACACCCTTGTAAACGCTTCCCCATTTTCTCAACGGAGAAATAGCAGGACGTAGGGCTATTACCCACATCGGGGGCCTGAATCTAGGTAAATCATTGTGTCCACCAGCTTCCTAATGCCCAGAATCCATCGTCGAGAGACATTAGGGTTTCTAGCCACGAAGATGCCCTCTACCGAACCAAATTTTCCGTCCAGGGAGTAGACACCCCGTTTGCGGAATCTTGTCAGGCAAAATACGCCGACACATGCACTTTCTTTTGTTTTGCTCTAAAAATCCTTCTAACCAACTTGGTCATGATCTTATTTCATTCTCTCTGGACCAAGTTTGGTTTTGCATTCAAATTGCTTTCTTACTCTCTCTCTTTCAAACTCAAATTTATGCCTTTTGTAGTTTGTCAATATACTCACCAAGGGGGAGATTGAAAGACCATGTGAAGGTCTACCCATGTTGGTGATGAGTATTTGACTAGGTCTGAGCTTGGTATGCTGTGGTTTGAGTTTGATTTAAATTGGATTTTCAATTTGAAGCAATTGCGTTGAGGTGTGAATTCTACCCAGCGGAGGGTTCGTTCAAGCGCTTGGTCGAGTAATACCTAGCTAGCTTTTGGTTTGAGTAGATTGGGAATCGATAAGTGTCGAGTAGGGATGTTGCTGGGTCAAGCGCCCTGCCATCAGGCCATCTCATCGACTGGACTCATCGATTCATCAACACATCGACTCGACTCTGAGCAGAGTTACCCGATATCCTTGGGATATGCATTTTGAATTTATGTGAGATTTATTGCATATCATTTTAGGCAATGCTATGTGATGTGTTTACCTTATTTTTGATGGTTGCAGGATGATGGTGCTAGGTCATGGTGAGGCGAAGGATGATCGGGACTAGGCAAGGTGAGCCGGAGGTCCAGACGGTGGAGAATAGCCGAAAATGATCAGAGATGGAGTCAGTGCAAATCTAAAAGATAAGGAATGGATGAGATGCTAGCTACGAGCTGCTTGGATCAAGGAGGGCAGTTGGATCGTGGTCTAGATAATAAAGTAGCGGGTCTAGTTAGTATGGTTAGAAAAGCGTGCAAAAACCTGATATGTGTGTAGGTTTCGGGTTAGCCCATGTATAAGTGAATGAGTCAATCCTAACACTTGATGGTGGTCCTTAGGGTAGAAAGAACTCATCCAAGGGTGGAGAGTGACTCGAGAGTAGTATAAATAACGGGGTAGGAGTAGCCTTCCCCATCTTGAAGGTTTTTATGCTCTTTTGAGATTTACCCGCCTTGTTGTAAGGCTTTGTAAACCTCTCATCCAGAAATCCAAAACACTTTCTCTTATGTTTGGATTTACCTTTTGCATTTTCATTATGTCTTGAATTCTGCACTTACTTTCTTGCAATTTACATATACGTAATTTGGATTTGCCTTCCCTCCTTCTACATGCTTTTGTTTCCTATGACAAGGATGTTGATTTTTGGATGAATATTCTTTCAGATCATATCCCAATTATCTAGGCAATCTATGAGTTTTTCCTACAAGAAATCGATCTTGTATTCTTAAGTGATTTATCCCTCTAGATTGTGTTTGTGGAGTTTAGGACTTGTGTTCATGCTTGCTAGGTCATGTGGAAGGTTACCCAAGATAATCTTGATTATCAAAACCACACGATGTAGGATCAAGGATAACCGACTAGAGGGGGGTGAATAGGAGGTTTTTAAATTTTTAATTCTAATTTCGCTTTAACAAACTTCTAAGTGAAGATTTACGATAAATGAAATTTTGCAATTGTTCCTTCTAGAGATCACAAGATTATCTAGCTAGTTTCACACGAGCAAGTCTGAGATCAAGTTCTTGAGTTTTGCTCAAATTTGGTGTGTTCTTTCTTCAAAGTGAAAAAGGATGGAACTTTGACATCAACGCTTGCGATTAAAGGTTGGAATTAGTTCCTGACATCCTTAGGAGTATATTTACCAAGTTTTGTGAGTTTTTGTCTAGCTAATCAAAAGATTCGTTAAAATTTGCTTTTGAGTCAAGTTGTTTTCAGAGTTTGTTCTTACTGCTATTCTTGGGCTCGGTGCTATCGCTCCTTCTCATTTACTCCCTTTTGAGTATTTCCTTTGAGGGGGGGGGAGGACAATTTTGAGTGAAAAATTTTATTTGGGATCATTCACCCCCTCTGATCGCTATGTCGATCCTTCACAGCATGTGGTGCAAGTACCACAGTAATGACCTCCTATAACGTGGTAGGGTAAGGTGAGGTCATTACCTGTCGCAGCAGCACATCGGCGGAGGAGGGCGGCAAGACTTGGCGTGGTGCTGGCGAACTAGTTTACAACTCTGCCACGGTGAGCTTTTCAGCTTGGATTGGCGACAGAAGTTCGGCAGGGTCTTGGCTACCACTACAAAAATTGGGGCTCGGCGCTGGAGAGCTGCCGCGGCAAGCTTTCGGCCGGGAAAAAGCTAATCACAGGCTCACAGCAAGGATTGGGCACAGAGGGCGGCAGCTTCTTGGCATTAATGGGAAGGTTGGTTAGTGGCTGCTGCAGCCTGCCCAAGTGCTGCCATGGTGGGAAATTACTGGCAACATCGCTGCCGTGGCAGAGGTTCAGCATGGGATCGGGCACGCGTGAGGGTGTAGGGGAGAAGAAAGAGAGACGCAGGCAGGTGGGGAGAGTTAAAAATTTTAAAATTTTTTGGGAAGGATCCTAGAGAGGTACTAATACATCCAAAAAAATTTCAGATTAATATCAGACTCAAGAAATTTTATAAAATTCTGACAAGCTTATTATTTGTTTAATGATCTTTCTGTTTTTGATTTTATCAAGGCATCAAATGGGGCCAAAATATTTTAAAAAATTTTCTGGATGATTCTGAGATGCCAAAATTGGTTATAAAAATTTACAGATCATTATCATGCTTAATTAGTTTTATATAAATCTGACATTGCCTCTGTTGAAAATCCAATTTGTTGATTTTGATTTTTATTAAAAGATATATGGGTTCAAGATTTTGTGAAACTTTTGAGGGGTAACAAAGGAAGCATTTGGGGTTTAAATAAATTATTTCCAAAGTTTGTTGAAATTGAAAATTTTGAGTTTGAAACTTTTATAACTCTTATTGGGGTCATTTGAAATGCTTTTGATAAATTCGGAAAATCCAGAAATTCCAAAATATACAAACTCAAATACAAAAACATTTAAATTACATTTTATTAAATTTGGGATGTTACACATACTCGTACCAGCTCGGCACGAAAACAGCCTTGTGTGACTCGAGACATGCTTGGGTCTCACCGGTGCCCGGTCATGGTGCTATTGATACTACTGATATTGTCAACTTGCATACGTACACACGAGTGCACGCTTTCATGAGCTTGTGTGCGCTGGTGATCAAGCATGGTGTGGTTTTACTAGTCGGCCTCTTTGTTGAAGTTTTAGGATAATATATGTATATTTGAATATTACAAATGTGAGTATGTGACCATACCATAGAATGGAAGGATTACTAGGTTAGGCCCATGCCAAATTAATTAATTAGATATAGATCACCTTTTAGTGTGTAGATAAACTATTGATAAAGTAGGGGCTGGATCTGAGATAAGGCTCTCATGCGGGAATTAGACCACGACCACCTTTCCACATAGTCAGATTTTGATTTATTAAAATGTCTGTGCATGGTAGGTCCCACATTTGGTCAGCTACAGATATAGGCTTTGTTGCAGCATTGACCGTGCGTCTAAGTTGGATTAAGTACAAGCTACAAGGGCTAAACTTGTGCTCGCTTTGGGTGGGGACCCACAGAAAATTCTCACCAAAATAATTAATGTACAATGCACTACCACTATTAAAATACTTTGGATCTAAAAATGGATGTTCATGAGCACTTTTTTGCAACATCGAAATTGAGAAGTTGATGTTTTGTTTTCTCACGAGCAATCAACTTCTCATTAGAGGATCATCTAGAGCACTCAATGTCCATCCACCAGGTCTCGGTGTAATTAATGCACATGAATTTGTAAAAAAAAAATACAGAGGACCATTTTCTTAATACAAAATACGGAAAAAAAAGGAGAGTTACCACTAGCTTTGTGAGTACAGAACTAGTTGGGAGGATGATCAAGAAACCACAACTCGGCAGTTCAGGATTAGTTTAACCCAGCAAATTGGCGAGCGTTTGGACATTTCTACAGGAAATTTCTAGCTATGTGGCACAGCCAGATAATGCAACGCTGATGAATTGATGACGATATTCTTCGATAACCACACAAGTACTGGACGCCGAAAGAGACCTAGTGCAAGTGTGCAACGTAAACAATTAAACATATTGTCCCCCCATAATTGTCATGTCACTCAGTCACTGTATTGTCAATGTACATGAACTTGTTCTGCAATGTAGCAGTTGGTCTGCAGCTTTCGCAAGATAGTGAAACAGAATTTTTTAAATAATCCACTTTTTATAATTATTTTACAGAAATAATACTCTAAAAAATGGCAGAAATAGATATATAAGGCCCTATCACTGTTTCCAAAAGCGACATAAGCCCTATCATCATTTGAACCAACTGCAGGTGCTACGCGGGTTGCCATGGCGCCACAAGGCTTACTAGGAAGTACTGTTGGTTGAAATGGCAATAGGGTTCTGATAGCACGCTACCAATTACTTTTCATCAGGATGACAACACACTGCCACGAGTTGTTCCCGATCGAGATGACAACACACTGCCAATTACTTTTCATCAGACGTGATAATATACTGCCACTTGCTTTTTAGATCGACATGACCACACCCCTCTAAAACCCTAATTTTTTTGCACCAAAACTAACACCTACATTTAACTCGCTCTATATGCATTCCTGTGTGAATAGCCCATACACCTCATACCTTATATGATGGACAACCTAATATGACGGACAGAACAGGAAATTCAAGGTGTAGGACGAGAAGATGGGGATGGACAAGTTTTTGAGGGCATGAACCTTCTCTCGAGGACATGCACATCTATGATCACCTTACCCCGATCCCCCAGCCCCAACCTTTCACTCAATACTAAAGAGTCCCATACTACTGTAAATCTCCTTCGGGAATACGCACACCTACATGAGAATTGGCCATAAAGCTAGTATAACCTCGATGTCGTAGTTCAAGTTTGCGTTGATCATTTGAACCCTGAACGTCATTTTTTTCTACCCTCTTTTCACAGTAACTATGCTATTTCCTAAGTATACTTCCAAGTATGTATTGCTATATTGTTTCTTAACACTTACTCTTCCGTGTAGACCACGAATTGCAAGTTCACCGAGTGGGTTGACCCACCATATCACATACACACCTAGGTTTACAATACTCCTAGTATACCTAGAGAAACTAGAAGAGGAGCTCTAGACGGAAAAGATAAATAATGACGAACTCTGAAGGCTGAGGATCAGGGAGAAGAACAATGAGGTGGTCCACCTCAGCAGTGATTGCATCCTTAATCTTATTGTGCCAATCCAAGCTATAGTTGTGCCTGCTACTATCATGACAACCAGTCATGTGTACATCGTCCTAACGATCGGAACTCTATGTGGGTGTTGTACGGTATCACATTTGATCCATAGGTGCTACCATAGTGCCCAAAGGCTATGTACACCGCCATGTCATTTTATCCAAAAGGTGTACATGTATTGTAGTTGTAGTGTGGTTTCATTCGGTCATGTGCCGTAGGCATTGTAACGACCCCCATTTTTGCAAAAGTGCAAAAATGGAAATATAATGTGCATTCCGTACTAGTCTCTGGATCAGTAGCTAGTACGCACATTTACAATAATTGGAACCACAACCATACATCATAATATTAATGCGGAAGTTAATTATACAATGTGTTTTACAACTCAGAGTAAATATTCATAGCACAGGAGAAGCAAAGTCTTGTAATGTGCCCATCCAACCCTCAGGCAACTGACAAGGCATAAATCCCTAGAAAGATCGTTTCACTTGAAATACTCGTAACCTGCGACGAAAAGATATTCTTCGGAGCTTCGTTGTCTTATCCACCTAAAACAACATAATAAGCAAGATTGAGCACTTTCGTACTCAGCAAGACTTAATGTGGTATTTGCAAATACATGTATGCAGGCTATGCCAAGGAAGCTTCTAAGGTTAATTTGTATAAAGCAACATTTGATTTGTAAGACAAGTTGCAATTGAGAAACATAATTTGTAAAAGCATGTTTGATTGATATAAAAGTAACAGTAGAGCATAAGTAGCAACTCATAGTCCTTCATGACATAAGTGTCGAGATATCCAATTTCCTACCACCTATGGCATAACCACAATCTTTGCCAAAACAAAGCACATCAGGTGAAAATCATCTCATTTCGAAAATAATAAAACAACTAGCTATGTGATGACGTTACCAAGTGCCTTTGACCGTAGGTGCGGCTAATTAATTAGATTTATACTCTGCAGAGGTGTACAGCTTTACCCACAAGAAATAATCAACTCTTTGTGCAGTGCAATTAACACACTTCCTATGGTGTGCCGCAGAGAGATCATAATATAACCGTTACATTACCTAAACCTGACTTTGCACCAGCCCAGTGGCGTTATTCCTTGCTATGGAGAAGAAACAAGAATGGCAAGCAGACCCTGTCTTTTGTATTGGAAATATGAGCATTACCCCTGTAATGAACTCAATGACTGCCAAGTGGGGCCATGTGCACTGTTCTATTGAATTGAAACACAACTACCTCATCTTCTTCCTGCGCAGGCAATGATGAGCTCAACTGATTCATGGAATTTAGGTAGCTATCTTGTTGCCAATTTAATGAAAATATTATGGCGTGTACTATGGATGAGGAGGGTTATCTGAAAAATTTTCAACTTCAGATAATGACTGTAGTATTTATAAAATTCGTACAATATACTGTGCACAAATTTAAAATTTCTGTTTATAAATTTTTTGGAAGTTTATATCTCATCAATAATTTCTGAAATTTTTTTTGAATGTTCTTTATTGGAATATTAGTATCTTGCAAAATTTTCAACTTCAAATTCTTTATATTTTATTTATTAAAATTCTGACATTTGTATTTCATTTAATCATTATTCCATGATATTTTTAATGTTGATGAAATGATTGATAATGAAGATAATATAAAATTTTTTGGTCGAAATGATGATGGAATATTTTTATTTAATTCTGACCTTTTTACTATTGCTAGTCAAGACACATTATTAGGCTCTCATTTCATGCATAATTGCTTGACATGACATTTTAAAATTCATAAATTAGTCTCTAGAGTTTTCTTGGTTTTAGATAAAATTTTTATTTATTTTATTGTTGTAACATTTTTGCTCCTCTCTTTATCCATTATTTGAGTTTATACTAAAGGATTTCTTAAGAACCAAAATTCAAGAAAATTTATGATAAAATGAAATTTCAATGCAAATTTTATTTTCAACTCATTTTCATATTTTGATTGATTTGTAATTTTATTTTGCAGCTCATCCTTTGATTGAGGTTGGATTTCAAGGTATTGAGATGAAAGATAAGATTTTAATTCATTTTTTGAATTTTAATTAAAAATTTTATTCAATTTCATTTTTAAATTTTAAATTCTTATTTAAAATTTTCAGGATGTTACAGGCATAGTCAGGTAGATTGCACTTCAATGAACTCAATGTGCCTTGTAACTATATTTCTTTTTCATTAAGTACTAAAAACTCTACCAGCTTTTCTCAGTGAATTGACAACTCCACTAGCTTTCCTCATTTATTTGACAAGTTTAACCAACTTTACTTAGTAAGTATTGACAATTCACGTCATCTTATCTCTGTGTGTCGACAGCTTACACCCCCATAACATAATATTTATGACACACCAATACATACAAACCGTCTATAAAAATAGAGGACACTCCACTACCGCAACTAATACTCCACTAGGGCAACCACCATGACCAACACTCTACCAGAGGCACCACCATACCCATCACTCCACCACACATGTGCCACCAGAGTTTCCACACACAAATAGTGATTGTGCTACTCCAGCGTGGATCATTTAGTCCATAGTACATCCAGATACCGCTGGTCAAGCTTTCTACACGTGCATGGACATCTACACTTCGCTAAATTTGGGCTATCCAAGCCATGGTAAAATTGGACACTTAGCTAAATTTTGGCTAAGAATGGGACCCTAAATGTTTCAGTGACATGCGCACGAATGACCCCATTAGTATTCGGGCTGATGTTAGTCATAAAATAGCCAACTTTAAGCTCAATTACGTGTAGATTGATTTGTCCAAGAAATAATGAGGAGCTGAATTGAAGTTAACGCTACTAAGTCAACCGCATGTTGGGGAGAAAGACAGTCCCCTCCTTTTACCTAGATGATGAGCAAATTGGGCAAGACGAGATCGGCAACCAGGCGCTCCATCTTGGTGCCATATGACAGCGCGTCATCCAGCTCGATGGTGTCGCACTTCCTAGGAACCACAACACGGTGCCGACCGTCCCGCCATTGTCCACCATCACGGCGTGAGTCCTGGCGATGATGGTCTCGTAGAGCAGCTAGTCCTTGGCCAGCATCCAGATCCTAGTGCCTTCCATAGCGCACAACACGATCCCAAGTACCAGGGGCAGTGCGCGTAGGGTGAGTAGGATCCAACAAAGGGGAAGAGGAAGATGCTATCAGTTGACGCGAGGAGAAGGAAGGAGAGCAGCGCTGAGATGACCATGGCATCAAGCAGTAGCCAGCGGGGGTGAGGTCAGGGGGACGCTGCAGGGTGGGGGAGTCGGGGGTGCCCGGGGGAGAGACAGTGTATGTGGGGCTAGGCTAGGATTGGGACCAGGGGAAAGACGACACAAGCAGGTAAATATATATTGAGATCCAAATCATGGATAGTTTTTGGCTTAAACCGTCTATGATGTGGCCCTCATCACAGACGGTTTTATCTAAAAAACATCTGTGATGATGGGTGCAATATCACTAACAGTTTTTGGCTAAAACCGTCTATGATGTTCCCCTCATCATAGACGGTTTTAGCAAAATACCGTCTGTGATGTGTTCAAGACTCATCACTGGCTATTTTTGTAAAAAACCGTCTGTGATGACACTTCATCACAAACGGTTTTTGAAAACTGTTAGTGATAAGGAGTCTAATATAAGTTCTTTTGTAGTAGTGTGTGTTGTTCATGGATGAGCCAATTCTGTCTGGTGCCTTACGGGAGGCTAGCATATGACAAAGAAATTTGGTTAGATGACATCAACGTTGTCGGCGTACTTCACGCCAGGGTACCCTCTCCGCCACGGTCAAGAGGGGCCACGAGTGCCGGTTGCCGCTAAGCGACTGGCGAGCAGTGGGCGATCGAGCCTCGAGCCAGTCAGTAACATCCCAATTTTTGAGTTTTTAATTATTTAATAATATTTTAATGCAATTTATGATTTTTGTGAATTTTTGGATTTAATTGGATTTTCTGAGATTTATTTAAATTATTTTGAATTATTATATATTGTTTTTGTTAAGAAATAATTATGAAAATAAATATTTAAAATAAAGTTTTACTAAAAATATTTTATTCAACTCAGAATGCCTCAAAGTATTTTTGATATTTTTCTTGGAATTTTTAGAGTATTTTTACTACCCTAAATAAACTAATTTATTTTCTTAAATTATTTTAAATGGAAAACCAGGAAAATTTCCGTGAGCGATGAACGGTCAGCGCCCACCATCGTCTTGGACCTACCGTTGAATCGGGAGGGGTAACGTGCACCGTCCGATTGCCATCCAACGACCGAGAGCAATCCACGTCATTTAATGAAAACCCTAGTGCCATGAGCCGTTAGATTTCGATCGAACGATCTTCATCAATCGGTACCGATTCGGAGACTTCGTTCTATCCAGGCCGTTGGATGAGGATCGCACGGCTGATCATCTTCGTGTCCAAGTCGAACTCGTCTCCGCCGCCGTCTCCGATTTGAACACCGCCGCCGCCTTCCTTTCCTTGTTTATCGCGCCACCTCGGGGTATTTAAAGGCCGGGCATGTTTCTCGAGATTCACCTTGAGCCGCCGCACATCTTTGCTGTTGTGCCACCGCCGGAGGTGTACCGAAGCCGCTGCGAGAGCTCGCCGGAGTGACGAAGGACGTTCCGCCGAGTTGCGCCGCCGCCGGGATTCTCTTCCGACGATTCAAGCCCGAATCCGAGTTCCTCGCATTGCACCGCATCGGATTCACTGCTTCTTGGTCGCCGGAGTCCGCCGAATCGCCGTCGGAGGTGTCGCGTCCTCAGCGCCGGTGAGACCGCGCCGCCGCTTCATCGTCGCCAGGATCGAGCTTCGTCGCCCGTCGGATCGTCAACGAACGCTCCAGGATCGCCCACGTCATTTCGGGAAAGGTAAGCGTTTCGGTAAAACGTTAGCCGTAGGATCTTAAATGGACGGTTGATTTGAGCCGCGTCATTTATGGAAACAGTAAACCACACGGGTAAGCTTAGCCGTTGGATTGAGATCGTAGGGTCACGGATGGGCCACGTCATTTAAGTGCACAGTGAAACCCTTGGGTTAATCTTGATCGTCGGATTTAGATCTAAAGGTGGATAATTAGCCACGTTGCGGATTAAATAGGAAGCGTTAGATTGGTATCCAAAGGCCCAGATATTGCCACGTGTCATCCGTACAGCTCGGGGTGGGAAATTCATATTTTCTTTATAAAAATAATTTTACTAATTCGGATTTTATGATTTTAGGCATTTTTCAGGAATTTAAAACTTCAAAGTGCTATAACTTTTGCATACGAACTCCGATTGAGGTGATTCAGATTCCTAAAAATTTGTAAAATTGAGATCTTTCCAATGGTGATTTTTATTTGAATTTTTGAGTTTATTTGTTCTTTGGTTTTGGTGTTTATTTGCTATTTCTTCTCGATTCGCGTAGATGTTGATTTGTGCGAGGCTTCGGAGGAAGAATTTGCAACTCAAGAATTATATTCAGACCAAGACCAGGAGCTTAAGCAAGGAAAGTTGTGCTTTGATCATGTTGCACCCATGTTTGCAAAATTGCTATTTTGATTTACCCTATTGCATGATATTTTATGAGTACAAATGATTTCAAATTAACTTTGGGATTAGTTAATGTACCCTTTTGAATTACACCCTACCTTGTTATTTGTATGCCATAATCCACTTGTCACCTTAGGTTGGTTCATTATAGTTGGTTAATACTGAAATCAACATGGATGGTTAGAACGGACTAGAATGCTTAGCCATGCCACGTCATCACATATACATGAAATGTTGAGTATTAATTTTGACTAATGGAATATGGAACAAGGATGATAACTTGTGTGTCATGTGTGGTCACACAAAGAGATTGGGTTGTCGTGGCGGGGAGGTCACACAACGATGTTGATTTGTGAGAAGCACGTGGTGCTTGGTAACCAACCAGGTGGTAATCACTTTATGATTGAAGCAAGTGGAAGGGCAAGTGTGCTGTGGTGGGCTCAGAGGAGCCGAGGGTATGTGTATGTCTTGCTTTAATCAATCCTAAGGACTTAACCTTGCGAGCCTTTGACTGAGTCTATCATGCAACCACATGTTCTGTTATGGGGCGACTTAGTGACTAATTTGCAAATGCTTAACTTAAGTGCTATCGTGGTGGCGTGAGACCCGGGTGGTGGTAACAAGTCCATGCTTGGGGTGGCTCACATGGCGCAAGAGGGGGGCCCTGTTGTGGTGGTGTAACCCTTCAGTGTTGAAACCTTAGCGGGTAGCACTGGGTTAAGAGGATGCATTGTAAAGGCTTTGTTATAATCGTTCACCTGTGTGGTGCATGGTTGTATCATGTGGGTAAAGTGCATAACCTCTGCAGAGTGTACAAACTATTCGGATAGCCGTGCTCACGGTATTGAGCAATGCTCGGGGATTACAGTCAAGGGGTAGTTAATTAAAATGAACAACTGGATGGGATGGCAGAATGCCATGTGGATAATGAAACTTGGTCTAGGATGGAAAACTTGGATTTATTTGAGAATCATCAAATCTATTTACTTGTTATTATTTGTTTTACTGTCTTTCAATCTATGTACTGTATGTGTTCTTAAATGCTGCTTTATTGCAAATGAACCCTTAGCCTTTCCTTTGGAATAAGCCTGCATATAGCTATGATAGCATTGCATTCTGTGCACAACTTGTTGAGTACGTGTTGGTGTACTCACCCTTGCTTAACAACCAACAACAGTGGAGGAATCATCTTCGTTATTGGAGGAGGACTTTCAGGTGGACGCGTGGCACTAGGTCAATCCTTGTCAGTCGCCTGTGGTGTGCTGATGGGACATCTACGTCTTCTACTGTCTTTCCGCTGCATTTGTCTCATTGGTCTTCCTTTTGCCTTGTGTGGCTGAATATTGTAAGTGATCATAAGATCGTACACTAGTTATATTCAATAAATAAAGTCTTATTATTCTTATCGTTGTGTATGATATGATGCTTACCGATGTTAAGCTATGTGCACTAGCGATTGATCCTAGGACTAGTGCGGCAAAACACAGTGGATTCGAATTGGTGAATTCGGGTCCTTACAGAGGTGGTATCAGAGCATACTGACTGTAGGACTTGGCCCTAGTTGGTAGAGTGTCCAAAACTATTTTCTAAAAGAAAAACCACAATTTGATTAATACAACACTCTCAACTCATCTTATTCTCTACTTCTTACCTTTGCTGAAGTCTACCCTAAATTTTTCGGAGTGGCCATTTGAAGATGGAAGACTTATCTATTTTTCTTTAAATAGATGAGGAGGACACAGTCATACGTAGAGTGTGAGGGAGGCTATGCGACAGAGCTCTGGAGGGTGCTTCAAGTTTTGGGAGGTTTCGCGAAGCCAACGTATCAAGGCCGATATTGGATCGTCAACGGAGCCACAAGAGGAATGGTGTGCAAGCTGTTAATTTACGCCAGAAATGGCGAGAGAGCAAGCCAACCTATCAGCATCACGGTGAGAAGTGCCACTTTGGAGATCGGTATCCAGGAGGTATCACGACTCGCTCTACGGAGGATCTGCTACGACTACTACCATGAGCTAGAAGACACGGTGTTCAGACTCCACCCCATGGTTCGAGATTCATGGCGTCCATACGTCACACGAAGGGAGGATGCTACTACAATGCACTTAGCACGATTTACAGCTGTTCAGGAAGCTCATGCCCACGACACTGACACGGAATTAAGGACAGCCTACGAAGCACTCAGAGTTGCGGAGAAGGAACTACACGAGACCCGAGTAGCTTACGAGGAGAGAATCATGGAGCTCGAGGAGGCATTACAAGAGAGAGGTCGCGCTACACCATCATCATCGGAGGAGATGAAGTCTGAGTTCGAGGAGCCGGAAGGATCACCAGTTGCAGGACACCGAGATTAGTTCACGCTAGCACCAGTTCATCTGCCAGTATACCCACCAGGAAGTTCTCGTGGAGGATGGCTCGAGGAGTGAGAGTCTTAGCTTAAGTTGGGACTCAAGTATTGAGTCGCGTCAAATAGAATAGTCTTGCCCAAATGTAATAGACGTTAAGGTTGAGTGTTTAGTTTGGATTTTAATGTTTGCTGAGTGTGCAGTATGCGTTGCAAAGCTTTTAGGCTTTTGTAAGCAACCATACCAAGTATAATTAATAAAGGATATAAAGTTTTGGGTTTAACCTATTCCCCCACATTAGGAATTCTTACATCTTATCTATGCTAATTCTATCTTTCCTAACCTAAAAACAAATAAAATAGATGGTGAACACTCGTGGTAACAATGGAGCATCAGAAAGTGGCATTCGCCGGAATGACAGTTTCAATGAGGAAGCTTCACTGCAGCCAGCACCACCGGTAGACATGCAGAACTTAGGAGCTTTTATAGCCGTGCAAACTCAACTTATGCAAACCATGATGCAACAAATGCAGAATATGACTAATCAAGCCGTAGGCAACACCAACATGCAACAAGGCAACAATGGGCCGCGTTCTTATTCTAAATTGTCAGATTTAATGAGAACCCGTCCTCCAACATTCTCAGGTAATGCTAATCCTTTGGAGGCCAATGATTGGTTAAGGACCATTGAGAGAAAGTTGCACATCACGCAATGTGAGGGCAATGAGAAGGTGTTGTATGCTTCGCACCAGCTAGAAGGGACTGCCGCGGAATGGTGGGAGAACTATTGCGCAGCACATGAAGCACCACAAGAGATTACTTGGGAAGAGTTTTCAGCTGCTTTCCATCAGCATCATGTCCCAGAAGGAATGATGGATCTTAAGAAGGAAGAGTTTAGGGCTTTGAAGCAAGGAGGCCAATCAGTGGCAGAGTACTTAAATAAGTTTATGCAGTTAGCACGTTATGCGCTAGAAGATGTGGCCACGGATAAGGCTAGACAATCTCGTTTCTTGAAGGGTTTAACTTTGGGATTATAGGTGGGATTGATCACCCACAATTTCCCTGATTTTCAGGAGTTAGTTAATAAAGCTTTAATCCTTGAGGATAAGCGTAAAGAATTGGGTGAAGATCGTAAGCGCAGGATGGCTAGTCAAGCAGGACGGCCTAATCAACTTAGGTTAAGAATGACACCACAACAGTTTGCCAGAATTCAACCCCAATGGACTAACAAGACATCAGCGCCGTCATCTCGCCCCACTAATCAGAATTTCCAAACACCAAAGACCAGAAACAATGCGCCGCAGAAGTCAACAGATCATTGTCAAGAAATGTTTTTCTTGTAACGAACCAGGACATTTTGCCAACAAGTGTCCGAAGAAAGGAAATGTTACTCCAGTTCACTTTAACTTAGGAACTACCCCAGCTAAAGCTCCAGTGATAGGAAATAATCGAATACCAGTACAGTTCGGAACATCGCCTCAAACGACAATGCGTGGAAGGATCAATCACATCACGACAGATGAAGTCCAGGACACCATGGAAGTTGTGCTGGAAATACCAGATGTCGACACCACCGCTGATCAGCAAGAGGACGACTCTCTCTTCGCTAACCGAAATCAGGAGAACAAAGATAGCTATCCAAGAGCCTGCAATCCTCCGTTCGATATCTGCGATGAAGGTGGTGAAGAGGAGGAATAGCCAGACGCCTAGGATCACGTGTTTTCTCGGTTTTGCTTAGTCTAAAGTTTTAGTTACCAGGTTAATGTCCCCGTCGCTATATGACCTACGAGTCCGACTTTTGTAATAAAAGGATATGTCGGCGAAAGGTTCGACGCTGAATTCTTAAGTTATTGCTTAGTTACGATTTAGACTGCTATGATCTGTGCTCACCAGCTATTGACCTAGCTTGAATCATGAACATGATGAATAAAGTATTCATGGAGTATCGGGAAAAATTTGTAGTTGTCTTTATAGACGATATCCTTGTATACTCTAAGTCAGAAGAAGAGCACGCAGAACATCTAAGATTGGTTTTGGAGAAGTTGCGAGAACAACAGTTGTATGCCAAATTTAGTAAATGTGACTTTTGGAAGAAGAAAGTGGAATTCCTTAGCCATGTGATAACCGTTAAAGGAGTTGCTGTGAACCCAAGTAAAGTGGAAGCTGTGATGAATTGGGAGCAGCCAAAGACAGTTACTCAGATCCGTAGTTTTCTGGGAATGGCGGGATATTACCGTCGGTTCATAGAAGGATTCTCGACGATTGCGAGACCCCTTACGCAATTGTTGAAGAAAGAAAAGAAGTTTGCATGGACACCAGAGTGTGAAGAGAGTTTTGAGGAGTTAAAGAAGCGATTAACATCTGTACCGGTGTTAGTATTGCCGGATGTGCAGTGTGACTTTGACATTTATTGTGATGCGTCAAAGCAGGGACTTGGTTGCGTTTTAATGAAGAATGGTAAAGTTGTAGCCTACGCATCAAGGCAATTGAGGCCGCATGAAGGGAATTACCCAACACATGATTTGGAGTTAGCTGCTGTAGTGCATGCTTTAAAGATATGGCGTCATTATCTCATCGGAAATAGATGTGAGATATACACGGATCATAAGAGCTAAAGTACATATTTACTCAGTCAGACCTTAATATGAGACAAAGGAGATGGTTAGAATTAATTAAGGATTATAATGTCGGAATCCATTATTATCCTGGAAAGGCTAATGTGGTAGCTGACGCGTTGAGTCGTAAAGGCCACAGTGTAAATTCGTTAATAGTCAGCGATCAATCGGAGTTATGTGAAGAATTTCAGAAGTTGAGATTAGAGGTTGTGCCACAAGGATTTGTAGCTGCTTTAGAAGTAAAGCCAACCCTTGAGGATCAAATTAAGGAAAGGCAAAGTAATGATGAGAAGATCAGTAGAATCAAGGCTAAGAAGGAAGAGGGTTTAGCCGAAGATTTCTCGATAAATGAGCAAGAACCCTATGGTTTAAAGGTCGGATTTGTGTGCCAAATGAAAAGGAACTTAAGCGATTGATTCTTGAGGAAGCACACAATTCTAAGTATTCTATTCATCCTGGAAGTGCCAAGATGTACCAATACCTTAAGAAGAAATTTTGGTGGCCAACTATGAAGCGTGAAGTAGTTGAGCATGTTGCATTATGCGATGTATGTCAGAGAGTAAAAGCGATGCATCAAAAGCCCGCAGGACTTTTGCAGCCATTAAAGGTTCCTAAATGGAAATGGGAGGAGATTGGTATGGATTTTATCACGGGATTGCCCAAGACTCAAGGGGGTTATGATTCCATATGGGTCATCATTGATCGGTTGACCAAAGTTGCTCACTTCATCCCAGTGAAGACAACTTATTCAGGAGATCAATTGGCAGAACTATACATGTCAAGAATTGTATGTCTGCATGGTGTGCCTAAGAAAATCGTATCGGATCGAGGTACCCAGTTTACCTCAAGATTCTGGGATAAATTGCATGAAGCAATGGGAACTCGTCTGAATTTCAGGATCGCTTATCATCCGCAAGCAGATGGTCGATGAAAGAGTTAATCGATTTTAGAGGATATGTTGAGAGCTTGTGCGATATCGCATAAAGACATCTTGGGATAAATGTTTGCCGATGCGAGTTCAGCTTTAATAATAGTTATCGCTAGTTTGCAAATGTCACCGCTTGAAGCCTTATATGGTCGTGGCTTGTCGCACTCGCTAAATTGGAATGAGACGGGAGCGCTCAGTATTTGGGCCTGAGTTGCTTAGAGAGGCCGAGAGCAAGTTGCTATGATCGAGAAAGACTAAGAACGATACCCATCAAGGCGTAAGAGTTATCTCGATAATCGCCGCCATGAATTGAGTTTCAAGCCTAATGATTTTGTGTATCTCAAAGTCACTCCCTTGAAAGGTGTGAAAAGGTTCAGCGTTAAAGGAAAACTCGCACCTAGATATGTTGGACCATTTAAGATTTTAAGCCGCAGAGGGGAGGTTGCATATCAGTTAGAGTTGCCACAGTCTTTAGCAGGAGTCCATGATGTGTTCCATGTGTCGTAACTTAAGAAATGTCTTAGAGTGCCAGCCGAGCAGACACCGTTAGAAGCTATCGAGTTACAAGAGGATCTGACTTACAGAGAGCAGCCGATTAAGATTCTGGATGTAATGGAGCGTAGAACCAGAAATAAGTCCACTCATTTTTGTAGAGTTCAATAGAGTAATCATTCAGAAAATGAAGCAGCCTGGGAGTGTGAAGAAGATCTGAGAGCAGAATTCCCCAACCTATTCTCTAGTCAGCCCTGAATCTCGGGGTCGAGATTCCGTTAAGGGGGGGAGGTTTGTAACATCCCAATTTTTTGAGTTTTTAATTATTTAATATTATTTTAATGCAATTTATGATTTTTGTGAATTTTCTGGATTTAATTGGATTTTTTGAGATTTATTTGAATTATTATATATTGCTTTTGTTAAGAAATAATTATAAAAAGAAATATTTAAAATAAAGTTTTACTAAAAATATTTTATTCAAGTCCAGAATGCCTCAAAGTATTTTTGAGATTTTTCTTGGAATTTTTAGAGTATTTTTACTACCCTAAATAAACTAATTTATTTTCTCGAATTATTTTAAATGGAAAAATGGGAAAATTTCCGTGAACGAAGAACGGTCGCGCCCACCATCGTCGGACCCATTGTTGAATCGAGAGGGGTAACGTGCACCGTCGGATTGCCATCCAACGACCGAGAGCAATCCACGTCATTTGATGAAAACCCTTGTGCCATGAGCCGTTAGATTTCGATCGAACGATCTTCATCAATCGGTACCGATTCGGAGACTTCGTTCTATCCAGGCCGTTGGATGAGGATCGCACGGCTGATCGTCTTCGTGTCCGAAGTCGAACTCGCTCATTCCGCCGCCTCCGATTTGAACACCACCGCCGCCTTCCTTTCCTTGTTTACCGCGCCACCCGGGGTATTTAAAGGCCGCATGTTTCGAGATTCACCTTGAGCCGCCGCGACATCTTTTTGTTGCACCGCCACGGAGGTGTACCGGCCGCGAGAGCTCGCTGGAGTGACGGCGACGCTCACGAAGTTGCGCCGCGCCGGATTCTTCCGACGATTCAAGCCCGAATCCGAGTTCCTCGCATTGCACCACATCGGATTCGCTGCTTCTTGGTCGCCGGAGTCCGCCGAATCGCCGTCGGAGGTGTCTCGTCCTCAGCGCCGGTGAGACCGCCGCCGCTTCATCGCCGCCAGATCGAGCCGCCGCTCGTCGGATCACAACGAACGCTCCAGATCGCCCACGCTATTTCGGGAAAGGTAAGCGTTTGCATTAAAACGTTAGCCGAGGATCTTAAATGGACGGTTGATTTGAGACGCGTCATTTATGGAAACGATAAACCACACGGGTAAGCTTAGCCGTTGGATTGAGATCGAGGGTCACGGATGGGCCACGTCATTTAAGTGCACAGTGAAACCCTTGGGTTAATCTTGATCGTCGGATTTAGATCTAAAGGTGGATAATTAGCCACGTTGCGGATTAAATAGGAAGCGTTAGATTGGTATCCAAAGGCCCAGATATTGCCACGTGTCATCCGTACAGCTCGGGCGGAAATTCATATTTTCTTTATAAAAATAATTTTACTAATTCGGATTTTATGATTTTAGGCATTTTTCAGGAATTTAAAACTTCAAAGTGCTATAACTTTTGCATACGAACTCCGATTGAGGTGATTCAGATTCCTAAAAAATTGTAAAATTGAGATCTTTCCAATGGTGATTTTTATTTGAATTTTTGAGTTTATTTGTTCTTTGGTTTTGGTGTTTATTTGCTATTTCTTCTCGATTCGCGTAGATGTTGATTTGTGCGAGGCTTGGAGGAAGAATTTGCAACTCAAGAATTATATTCAGACCAAGACCAGGAGCTTAAGCAAGGAAAGTTGTGCTTTGATCATGTTGCACCCATGTTTGCAAAATTGCTATTTTGATTTACCCTATTGCATGATATTTTATGAGTACAAATGATTTCAAATTAACTTTGGGATTAGTTAATGTACCCTTTTGAATTACACCCTACCTTGTTATTTGTATGCCATAATCCACTTGTCACCTTAGGTTGGTTCATTATAGTTGGTTAATACTGAAATCAACATGGATGGTTAGAACGGACTAGAATGCTTAGCCATGCCACGTCATCACATATACATGAAATGTTGAGTATTAATTTTGACTAATGGAATATGGAACAAGGATGATAACTTGTGTGTCATGTGTGGTCACACAAAGAGATTGGGTTGTCGTGGCGGGGAGGTCACACAACGATGTTGATTTGTGAGAAGCACGTGGTGCTTGGTAACCAACCGGGTGGTAATCACTTTATGATTGAAGCAAGTGGAAGGGCAAGTGTGCTGGGTGGGCTCAGAGGAGCCGAGGGTATGTGTATGTCTTGCTTTAATCAATCCTAAGGACTTAACCTTGCAGCCTTTGACTGAGTCTATCATGCAACCACATGTTCATATGGGGCAGCCTTAGTGACTAATTTGCAAATGCTTAACTTGAGTGCTATCGTGGTGGCGTGAGACCCGGGTGGTGGTAACAAGTCCATGCTTGGGGTGGCTCACATGGCGCAAGAGGGGGCCTGTTGTGGTGGTGTAACCCTTGATGTTGAAACCTTAGCGGGTAGCATCGGGTTAAGAGGATGCATTGTAAAGGCTTTGTTATAATCGTTCACCGTGTGGTGCATGGTTGTATCATGTGGGTAAAGTGCATAACCTCTGCAGAGTGTACAAACTATTAGGATAGCCGTGTTTCACAGATTGAGCAATGCTCGGGATTACAATCAAGGGGTAGTTAATTAAAATGAACAATCGGATGGGATGGCGTAATGCCATGTGGATAATGAAACTTGGTCTAGGATGAAAAACTTGGATTTATTTGAGAATCATCAAATCTATTTACTTGTTATTATTTGTTTTCTCGTCTTTCAATCTATGTATCAGTATGTGTTCTTAAATGTCGCTTTATTGCAAATGAACCCTTAGCCTTTCCTTTGGAATAAGCCCGTGATATAGCTATGATAGCATTGCATTCTGTGCACAACTTGTTGAGTACGTGTTGGTGTACTCACCCTTGCTTAACAACCAACAACAGTGGAGGAATCATCTTCGTTATTGGAGGAGGACTTTCAGGTGGTCGCGTGTCACTAGGCCAATCCTTGTCAGTCGCCTGTGGTGTGCCGATGGGACATCTACGCCTTTCTACCGTCTTTCATTGCATTTGTCTCATTGGTCTTCCTATTGCCTTGTGAGGTCAATATTGTAAGTGATCATAAGATCGTACACTAGTTATATTCAATAAATAAAGTCTTATTATTCTTATCATTGTGTATGATATGATGCTTATCGATGTTAAGTCGTGTGCACTACACTACAAGAAATAGGGAAAAATTCGTGAGCCAAAACCCACAATTTAAGTTAAATTGTAAGCAACCCGTCAATTTAGTTCATTTAATTTAACTCGATTTAAATTAATCAATTAAATTAGTAGGTACCCACTAATTTAAATTAAATAAATGGGTTACTAGAAAAACCCACTTAATTTAATCATAAATTGAAATTTGAAAAAACCCACAAATTTAACAGTTAATTTCGTAGGGTAGTAAAACCCACTAATTTAATTAATTTCGTAAGGTAAAAACCACTAATTTAATTAAATTAGGTGTAAAACCCACTTAATTTAATTAAATTCATGGTTAATAAAACCCATGAATTTAATTAAATTGTGGGTAAAATAAAACCCATGAATTTAATTAAATTAATTAAATTAGGTGAATTTGGTAAAACTCATTTAATTTAATTAAATTGTGGTTGAATAAAACCCACTAATTTAGCTGTTAAATTGTGGGTTTTATATGGCCCATGAATTTATTAGCCATTATACAAAAAATATATATATATCCCGGTGATCCACCACCCATCTAGCTTGTATTTCATTGATGTCACCGATCATTATTTTGGTAATTTGATACCCAAATTATAGCAAGAAGCATTAGCCCATTTTCCAAACTCGAAAATTGTAAATAACATATATCTGAACCGGATTTAACGTGGAAAAACCCCTCCAATGCGAAGGGTAAAAAACCACGGGCACCGGCCGGCAAACTTCACTATTTTCAAGAGTGTTTACAAATCGCCAGAGAGATCAACTCGCGACGGCTTACAAGATGAACATATATAAGGCAATGACCTAGATCAAAAATAACAACGATCTCCGCTCCGCTCCGACAGAAGTTAGCCTTCTTCTGAATTTGGATCATAATTCAACAAAAACTAAGTCACCAAAATATACAAAAATTCGGCATTTGTCTTGCATTCTTAAGAATAGTGAGTCCGATCCATATAGTAAGCTGAGTACGAAAAGATGTAGAAACAAGCAAAAACAGTAAAAATACAAAAAGGCAATAGTTTGGAAGAAATACATGATTGAAGATCCAAATTCCTCTTATCCGTTCCCTTGCATGAAGACGGGCTTGATGCCCTCTGAAACAACTTTGAACCCTTAAAATACCATGAAGAGTACGATTCCGAGTATCTTCAAGTTTGCCCATCTTCGCCCGCAAAATCAAAGAAGCAAGAATGAAGGTAATTGCCATCAAAATAACAAATAAATTTAATAGATAAACATTCCAGACAACACAACAATATGCTTAACAAAATTTGCAGAGAAACAGAATATATGGAGTTTTTAAACATGTAATGTTCATCCAGGAAACATCGAGGCCAACAACTTACTTGGAATACACTCATTACTATCGAAATGAATAGATGAAAGCAAGATGCTTAGTCGACCGACGATTCGGAAGAACAATTTTGTGTAGCCAACTTGATACATCTCGGGTAAAATGTTGAACCTGATGAAGAATTGCAATCTGAAACACTAAGGGGTCTTGAGATGCGACATCCTCAAGAAGAAGAAAGCCATACCGATACATTGAATCATTAACTTTTGCAAAAAGAAAGGAAAAATTTTGGCGTAAATTTAATGCAACTACTATTCGAAATTTGATTTACCGTCTAGCAAACTTCGATGAGTCATTCTTGTTGGATACCCGGATCTTGAAATTCGGACAACCTCAAGAACCCCACAACATTTGAGTTGTTGAAGCACAAGTCCTTGTTTGTAAATTGCAGGAGTTATAAATTGTTGGGTTTAATGCAACGATAAAGTGTGGTGTTGTACTTTCGAGTCTTTGCATAAGTTGGAACAATTGTCCCTACAAAATTGTTAACACATCGTCAACAAAGTTTGATCTGGCTAATTCAAGATCTAGTAAAATGGTTATTTGGCAAAGCACAAAAATTACTACCTTAAACTTCATCGCCACACTTAACTTCTGTGAATCGCCAGAACTAGATCTATATGGAATGGATACTGAATTCTCGGATTGAACAAGCATCTTAGATGCAAATATTTGAGGTAGAGAAGATTTGCATTTGGCAAGGAGCTGAATTGAGTCCATGTGCAACAAATCTCTATTCTTCTCTAGAACTATTGAGTCCATGCTAAAACGAGTCAATCCAAAGACTATTGACCAAGTTTTGTAGAAGCCCATTTATCTCTCTCAATGAAAATATTTGCATTATGAATTTCTGAGATTCCCCTAGACTTGTATAATTCTAGTGACAAGCAAAGGACAAGGATGAAATGGCTCATACTTTCTCAAAGAGATTTAAACAAATTCCGATTGTCCTCAAACTCAACTTTTGCCCGACCAATGCCATCTTCAACATATTCTTGTTCACGAGAATGCGTTCTTATTTAGAGAAGTTTTACAGAATATCCGAAATCGTGATGTGAATAAATAACAACTCTCGGGTCTTCCATTTAGCTCCATTTAGCTAACACAGAGGACGAGAAAATAGCGAGTTCAAGAAAGCACATGCAATACTTGAAGAACAACAGAGCTTGTGACACCGCCAAGTGTAAAACATTATAATAATGCAATATTTGTGGAGCTATGATCCAAGAAGCAAGCTTAACAGAGAAAAGTAGCAACAAAAATGTTTAATTATTGTAAACTCCATAACAAATAAGGTAAGTAGACAACCTCTACTCTAAAAAGTACACCCGGTATTAATCGAGTAATAAGTGCAAGCTTTCAACATGGATTCGGAAGTAAAACCATAGCAATAGCTCACCTCTTGCTCGAGCTTAAATAAATGGCGATTGAAATGTTGTTGTAGCCTCTCGTTGGCATAGTTAATGCGAACTGTTCAAAATCGTTCTTCGCAAATTTGTAGCATGTCATGAGAAACCATTTGCCAATTAAAATGTGATGATCAGAGGCTAAAAGTAAGTGCATTACATCAAATGATTCAAAGCCATAGATATCAAGAATCTTGATTGATCTCCCAATTCGACGCTACAATGTAAAGAGACTTGTTAATTTGTTCCACAAGCCACTCAAACAAACTGGCGAGAGTGATTTGGCGGTGCATCTCTTGTGTCAATTGCTCAAATATTTAAAGAGAGATGGGTGCATCGAGATGTAAGTTTAATAGTACTTTCATGACTAATGTTGTTAACTTGCCTTTAGTTTAGAAACTATACTAACCTGAATATCGGTCCATCACACGCAGCAATAGAAGGTTGTTGCAATATAGAAGATAGAACAATCACAAGAATCATAGCACGTCAAAAGTGGAAACAATCGCCATAAATTAAGCATTGAAATTTTCTTGGAGCAGTAATGCTAGGTAGTATATCTACTAAAACAAAAAACCATCATATAAGACAGCAATCAAATTTAATGAAAACGGTTAATTCTTATGGAGCACATCAAACAACCAAGACCAAGAATCACCATCAAGATGGTACATCTATTCAAAATGTAGATATGTATTGGACAATTTCTCTAGAATGTGCAAGTGAACTTTTAAGCACGATAGGCGAGAGGATAAGTGCATGACAAAAGAAACTAGGTGTATTGGGCTGATGAAGCAGTGCAAACCTCTTCTTTTATATCAAACTTGCGTGACGTCAACTCTTTAACCAAGGAGCAAATGCAACTGTTGTGTTATCGATGAAAATATCCGTAAAGAAATTTGCTCATTGCATATTCATCAACACCATCATCGCCAAAAAGTTTGCTTGTAGTCATTTCATAGGAAATTTATGATGCATGTAACATGTAAACAAGAAAAATGATCCAATTGTGATAGACTACGGATCTTATAGAATGTTGCTGAATCAAGAAGCGGTGGCGATGTGATAACCGCCCATCCCTTCCAAAGACGGCGGTTTCTCGAAAGAGCATATCCAGATGTCTCAAGAAGAGAGTGGAGAATGGAAAAGCATCTCTCACAGCCTGAAGTTCAATAAATTACCTGTATGTATTCTTCTAATCTTTCTGGCAGGCTATAATGAATCACCTTTAAGGGAGGAATGCTTGAATCAGTTCAAGGAGCAATTGCAACTCCCATGCAGATTAAACATAATAATGTAGATATATTCATACCCCTTCAACATCACCCTTATCAAGACCCATGCCAAACGCCACAGTTGCAACAACCTTTGCTTGGGGAGGGAGGAAACAAGGTTAGACATCTACACCTACCAAACGCATTTGATGAAATAGGTACGACCAAAGAACTAGATAAGCAAACATATACCACTCTTATTTTGTTAGAGCAAAAGAGCTCCTGTACACGGCTCCTGTTCTTCATCGAAAGTCCACTATGGTAACTCTACAAAACAATGGAAAATGCCATAAAAAATAGGCACAATAAACTCATGTCAAGCTAAAGATGAATGCCAACCTTGGCAGTAATGTTGTTGTCGCATAAGTATTTACAAACGAAGTCAGTTTCCGCCTGTTCAATACAAGAAAAAAAATGATACATCTTCACAATTGTGTTGTACCTAAATGACAGGTAGTGGACAGATGTGCAACCATCTTTAGAAAAGAGAAAGTCTAACCTGAAACTTGCAATAGACAATAATACTTCTCATGTAAACAAAAGGGGAAGACTTCAATAATAACATTAAATCCTTTAGTCTCGTGGTCACAAAAGATAATGTGTCAATGCCCTGAAAACCAGGTAGTATGCCTTCTTTGGCATGTAAACCATATTATAGTGACTCTGGTATTGTCCTCGCAAAAAAAATTACACTGGTGTTGAAATCAAGAGTAGGAGTGACCTACCTATTATCACTCACGCCGATAGAGAGTCAGAGATTTTCCATCATTTGAGACGTCTGAATGAGATTGTCGATGGTATTTCTAAGGCATTCACTATCTCCTCCAAGGTTTGGATTGTTGCGATTCGGTCATTGCAAGAATACATTGAACATTAAGTTTTCTCCAAGTAGTGATGCATGAAGCCTTAGATATGAAGGCCTAAAATTATGAGACCTGTCCATTTGGTCAAGATTAGTTCATGAACTTAGCTACACTAACACTATACAGTGAACAGCAAGTACATAATAGACTAGGAAAACAAAACAATGGTGAAATAAACTCACCATTCGTAAATCTGATGAGCTTCATCAATCACCACAAGAGATATTGGCAAGGCATCCTAAATATCGCAGAAATTACAAATCACTAAGAATAAATATTCGCAAAGCAAGCTTAACAACTAGGAGGTTGTCAAAATTATTAAAAAATTCTAGGCAGACCTCCCCTAAAACTAGGACATCCACTCAGCAGGCAGAAAACATTTACAGTATATGATATCATTCTAGCAGGTCCTTAGTTAACCAATCACACATCCTATAGAAATTTAATAAACTCCACCACATAATTATTACAGGACAGGGAATTTATTAAACATAACCGCAAACAACCTTTTACAAGAATTTTGCATGAGCTAGAACAGAACTATAATTGATATGATGGAATGATGGTGATGCAACGTGATTGTGTTACTACCCCCATCCATGCATGCCAGCTTCAAAACACTTACAAACATTAAATAACAAGCGTGAGTTTAAACTCAGCAAAGTACACGAGAATAATAAACCCAATATATCGTAAGTAACACTGATGTGGCACTTCTAAAATAAAATTTCACATGTGACTGCCCATTCTTGACTTGCATATATACACATCTATGGAGGAACAGTCAACCACATTACCAAATACCTCTTCTAGTAATGAAGCTCGAGCCCCCTCTCGTCCTTCCCAAAGAAGGCATATCGCCCAAAGATACAATTTTCCCCAAATCAATTCATATCATATATTCCAACATGCCAAACTGAGACCAGAATCTTCCAGGTTGTATTTAAATAATATATGTTGTGAAAAATTGGAGTATGTACCATTGCATGAGAATTAATGCATCAACAGAGAAGAGACATATAACTTATTTCAACATATAAGAGTAGCTGTAGTATCTAAAGTAAAAAAAAAAAACGAAACTGAATACAACAAAGCTTTATCTCTCAATGCCATACCTGGATTTCATTCTCATTAGAAATGGCAAAAAGAACTCCCTGATTTTGTATAAACTGCAACAAATAGCAATTTATTATTGCTTTGTTCAATGTAGCAATCAGAACATGTATTTAGAGGTTATACATTAGCAAGAACAAAGTAGCTAGTTACTCAGTTAGTCTAACATGCAGAAGTAGCTTATCGTGGAAATTGGCTACAATTGCTTCTAAGAGGCATATGCAATATTCACACAATTGTCACACAGCGAAGAAAAGTGCGAATGTCCTTGGACAAGTAGCTTACATGGAGTCCTGCAGTTTCAAGTCGTAAAAGATCACCATGTAGTCAACAAGAGGCGCACCCTAGGTAACTAGTGTTAACTTCAGTACTAAATTGCACTAAAGGTTTGAGGAATAACATCGGATGAAACATTGAATGACCATTTTCCATGCTTCAGAAAGAACCTTTTTGCCCTGTCTGTTGTATGATAATTAATTATTCTCACCGCCAGAGGAATATAGTTTCACCAAACTATCAATTTATAGCGAGAATATTTCATCCGAGTGGAATGCCATCCATCATTGACACGAAATTGAGTTTGTGCGAGTGGTTTATTTTACAAAGAAAAGTGTGTAGATACATGACAGACGATCGAGCTTGGAAAACTCACGGTGTTCCGACGGCGAGGAGCCGCCAGACGGGATCAAACGCGAGAACCGACGCGGTGTACAGACTCATAGTGAGGCGATGACTTCACTCTCGCTCCTCATTTACTCGCTGCCACGAAGGATCAAGGCGCTGATGTGGCAGCTAATAGACGATATATTCAATGCTCAGTACATGCCCTAAGAGCAAGTAATGCAAATAAAACAATATCAGGACAACAAGCATTCATACACATTTAAAGCAATAAGCGAGAGCAAGTAATGCAAATAAAACAATATCCGAACAACAAGCATTCATACACATTTAAAGCAATAGCGAGAGCAAGTAATGCAAATAAAACAATATCCGGACAATGAGCATTTATACCCATTTAAAGCAATAACTTGACCATACCAAAAATTATCGCAATCAAGCCATCATCATCATGAACATATAAACCATCAATTAAACATCACCAACCGGATTCAAATGTAAATATTACTAATTCCCCTTAGAATTTAATTCTCTTATTAGCAAAGCATCTATATATATATATATATATATATATATATATATATATATATATATATATATATATATATATATATATATATATATATATATATGGCATCCGCACAAAACACACAAAGAACTCTATAATTATATATGTATACTGACTATTAATCTCTTGGCCAAAAATTGCAAGCGACAAGCTAGTTAATTAAAAGGTCAAAGCTTCTTCCAACTCATCAAAATAAACACACAGAACAAGTTTTATTTCGTTTGAACAAAAATCAAGCAAGCTATGATTATTTATGGGTTCTACCCATTGAATTCAACCTCCACTTCCATTTTTTTTCCCTTATGTAGCTCTGAGACACAAATAGGAGCAAAATTTAGATAATGAGCCCATGACTTTCAGAGAGCTCTGCATACAACCATGGTATAATTAAAATTATTCTAAATTACCTTTCTTGAATGAGTTCAAATTGCCTCGATCTTAGGCATCCATTTCTTAATTTCTTTGGCACTTAAGTCAAAAAGACCTATCTTGTCGAGAAAAAATCTAAGACTTAACTTCATCCCGAAACCAAATAGAAATACACAGAATTAACAATGTTAACGAACCGATGGGGAAGACCTCTCGAGGCGCCGAGTAAGTCCCAGATATAGCATTTCTTATGCATGTTGCACATAAAACAAACTATCAATAATATAGAATAACAAATATCATACAGCTTATAGTAATTTCATTGTTATGTACATATCTGAAAATTGGTGGATTAACTAGAAAGATTGTGATGAAATAAATTTAAAATACGATGCCATCTCTAAACATTTTACTTCCCAAGGCACAAGTAGGAGAGGTATATGATAGAACTTAGATGCAATAGACTAAGCACTAAAATGTCGATATTCTCAAAGATTAGATGCTAACAAAAAATAAAACTAGCAAGGCTGGGTTGAAACTGGTTTAACGAAGTATCCACACAAGAAAATATATTAACCAATTTTAAAAGGTGGATTTGTTAAGAATTTAGCAAATAGAAGTGTAGAAATTGTCAAATCTCTTTTCTTTATGTCACCACAATGGACAATTCTTTGAGAGCTTGGTAGTTCCATTCTATATTCAGGAAAGAAGATGAATATATACTTATTTTTTTCTTGCAAACATATCCGTTTATAAGGTCAAGCATCGTAAACGCATAAAAGGTTGGGTGATCATTTGTTAACCATTCACCGTTATTTAGAACAATGGTTACAACACGATGAATTGATATTACTATGAAGCTATATGGAAGATCTAGGTCACAAAAACTTTACTTACGGTCAAGGTCTAACTGTGGCAATAGCTGGCGATATTGCACCAAACAACATGCCAATAAAAGGTAAACACCACGGAGATCTTCCAATCATCATCCTTCACGAAATTATTTGCAATTTCATCTCAGCAGAATAGAAATACCAGTGGTAATGCAAATGCTAAAGATGATCTTTATACCGGTTATACAGCCACGTGAGCAGTGAGAACATTGCAGAATGCAAAGCAAGGGAAGTAAGGCTACAGAAATCACCTTGAGGAACGTCGGCAGGGGATGCAATGAAGAAGGAGGAGGCGAGGACGCTGGAAGAGGGCGGCTGCCGAGGCGGCAAAGCGGGGGCGAGGGCGGGCGGCGGCAAGGAGGGCGGAGGGCGATGCATGCAAGCAAGCGAGGCGGGGCGGTAAGGAAGGCATGGCGGGCAAGGGTGAGAGAGGAGAGAAGAGGGAGAGAAGAGAGAGTGAGAGGAGAGATGAGGAGGGCGGCCGACAGGTAGGGTTATCTTTTTTAAATTTGTGGGTAACAGTGGCCCACAAATTTATATAAATTATCGCGTAAATTATATAAAACCAATGAATTTTTAAAAAATAAATTGTAGGTATTTTTATAAACCCATTTAATTTAAATATATAATTTCGTGGGTTTTTTGCCTTAATTTAATTAAATACGTGGGTTTTTATAAACCGACGAATTTAAATATATAAATTCGTGGGTTTTTTTTACCCACAAATTTAAAAAAACCCACGAATTTTCCCCTGTTTCTTGTAGTGCTAGCGATTGATCCTGGGACTAGTGCGGCAAAACACAGTGGATTCGAATTGGTGGTCGGGTCCTTACAGCGATCGCGTCGGTGGCGGCTGGCGAAGTGGTGGGCGATCGGGACTGGCGCCAGCGCGTCGCGTCGCGTGGCTACTGGTGAGTGTGTGGCGATCAGCCCGATGCCAAGTGGTCGTCGCTAAGTGGTCGGCCGACGGAGTCAGAAGGTGCTCGGGGGTCCGCTGCCGATCAGGCATGGAGACGTACCTCGAAGGAATGTGGGAGCTTCGCCTTGAAGTCTTCTCCCTCGACACACCGTGTTAGAACCATTGAATGTGCGTGGCTTTCCTGACGGCATGATAGCTTATCCCTCAGTCGTCCTGCACCTAACCCGTCCCATACAAGTCGCTTCTCGGGCAGACCGGGCGGAGTTGCACGATGGTGCAAAGAATGAGGCTAGAGGATGGGGCTGCAGCGACTGATGTAATAAATGAAGTGTAATCAGTGTGATGTCATCCTTCTCACGTGCCCGAGCCAGCCCGGCCTATATAAGGGGGGTTTGGTGTATGGGAGTGGGGGCTGGAAGCCGAAAGGAAAAAGAAAGACTTGAACGAAAGTGCGGGAATGGGAAGAGCACCGAGAGAGCTCAAGAAGAACCCAGAGAGTAGAAAAGAGATAGAGTGTGGATCGTGCGTTTGTAATCCCCTCAAAACACATTAACAAGAGCAGAAGTAGGACGTAGGGCTGTTACCCACATTGGGGGCCCGAACCTGAGTATATTGGTGTGTTTTTGAATCCTTGTCTGCGTGGATCCCTCGGGGGAGCTCATAGGTGTCCTTCCGTGAAGATCCCCTTTATCAAACCTAGACTCCGTCCAGGCATAATAGTTGCCGGCAAAAACCGCCGATAGCGGTGCGCTAGGTAGGGGGTAGCGGTTGGCTCACCCTTTCGTCTCTCCAGCGGATGCTGGTCATCCATCCGGAAAGATCCCACTTCTGGTGATGGCGGGTTCACGTTCTCAACAAGAAGAACTGATGGAGGCTAACGCATCCTGGCACTCCCATCGGGCGGGGGACCATCTCATGCCTTCCCCGGAGGGGGGCAGCGTCATCCCCCGGTGGTGGCAGAGCTGCCAGTTCGGCGGTGGCTAGCCATGGAAGAGGCCACTCTGGCCCAAAATCTACATGCCGTCCGTCTCCTCCAGGACCACCCCCGGTGGAACTTGCAGGAGACACCCCAGCCATGCCGTAGCTGCGGGACATCGCTTCCCTGATAGACGCGGCTCAGCTCCGTGTGGGGGTGCCTGATCGGTCGGGTACCTTCAGTACTCCGCAATCAGGGTTGCGTGCAGATAGCACCCAAGCTTCCAGCCACCTGAGAGGGAAACGCTCTGGCCAGGAGGGCCGGACCAAGGGAAAAGGCTTGCTGGACGTGGATCCCATTGGCGCGGGGGGCCATGCGACTGCCAACGTATCGCCTCGCGCGTCCCCAAGCACCGGGGAGGCCGTGAGGATCTGAGGGCGCAGTTGGAGAAGCGTCACCAGCAGCGCGGCGATGATTTGCGTGATATACTGCAGCGCCGTCGCGTGCAGGGGCAAGGCCACTATAGGTGGATGGCTCCTGATGGCGACAGCTCCTCCAACGATACCCACTCTCGGGATGAGGTGGATGCCCTTTCCTCCAAATCCTTGGGGAGTCGAGATCCGCACTCCCCGGCACGATCTCCGGGCCGGGGTTCAGGTGGACGACGTGACTCCCTCTACGGCGTTGGGTGCCAAGCCTTCTCGATTACTGCGCCGCGTTGCGTGGCCTGAGAGGTTTCGCCCGATGTCCATCGAGAAGTATGATGGCACCACCAACCCGGAGGAATTCTTGCAGATATACACGACGGTGGTGCGGGCTGTAGGCGGGTCTGAAAAGGCCATGGCTAACTACTTCCTGACGGCCTTGACTGGGTCTGCCCGTTCTTGGCTGTTGAACCTTCTGCGAGGGTTGGTGCACTCGTGGGAGGAATTGTGTGACCTTTTCGTCACCAACTTCCAAGACTCATAAACACAGCCAGGCATGGAGGATGATCTCCATGCCCTCGAGCAGGAGAAAGGGGAGTCATTGCGCGACTTCATCTGATGGTTTAGCTACTGTCGCAACACGATCCCCAGGATCTCCGAGCAGTCGGTCGTCATCGCCTTCCGAAGAGGTGTCTGGGACCACAAGATGTGGGAGAAGATGGCCACTCGCGACTTCACCACCACTTCCGAGCTATTCTCCCTGGCGCACAAGTGCGCATAGGTGGCGGAAGCTTAGAGGAAGGTGCCCGGTCCGGCCGGTGGTCACGACGGAGACGAAGCTGGGACCTCAAAGGGTCCCGGCCATGAAAGCGAAGAAGAAGCGCGAGCGGTGAGTTTAAGCAGTCCTAACGGCGTGAGCGTGAGGACACCAAGTTGTGGTGGCGCGATCGTCGTGACCGGCGAGATGATCACCGCGGTTGGCAGCACGACCTGGCCAGCTGCCAGGTTGTGAGCAAGATGGTGGAGCAGCGGCTCAAGGAGCGACGTCCCCACGATGACGACTAGGATGAAGACCCCGCCCCGTTGGCTTTCCAGCGGGTGGAGCACACGGTGGCATACATACACGGTGGCTCGGCCACCTATCCCTCCAACACAAGGTACAAGCGGCTGATGAGGGAGGTCTCTTGGTATCTTGAGCTCTGGGCGTGTAGTAGGTGAAGTGGTCAGAGGAGCCGATCACCTTCAGTCGGGCCGACCACCCTAAGAGCACTACCGGCCTAGGTCACCTTCCGATTGTGGTTTCACCCACGATTCGGAACGTGAAGCTTGGGTGGGTGCTAGTGGACGGAGGGAGCTCCATCAACCGCTTGTCCTCCAAAGTGTTTTGAGCGCTCCAGATATCACTGCAGGAGCTGCGTCCGGCCCTGCCTTTCTACGGGGTCACCCCGGGGGCTAGCTCAGTGCCCCTGGGCCAGGTGCGCCTCCCCGTCACCTTTGGGGACAAGGGCAACTACCGAACGGAGGTGGTGGACTTTAAGGTCAAGTTCATGGCGGCGACCCACTATGCGTATATGGTGGTGAAGATACCAGGGCCCGGTGGCCCCATAGTCATCCAGATGGACAGGTCGGCGGCCTTGCGCTGCCATAAGCAGCCATTGGACCTGGCCGGTGCCACCTGTGCTAGGCAAGCTGATGCTGCCTACTCGGGAGCCCCTCCGACGAAGACCCGTGCCTTGCTCTGTTCGTCCGGTGAGGTTAAGGTGGTCTCCCTGAGTGAGGGCGAGCCCGAGAAGACCATCAAGGTGGGTGCCCACCTTGGCGCCAAATAGGAAAGCACGCTCGTCACCTTCCTCCAGTCTAACTTCGACGTGTTTGCTTGGCAACCGTCCGACATGACTGGGGTCCCAGGGAGGTGATCGAGTACCAATTGGCGACGCTCCCAGGAGTGTGTTCGGTCCGATAAAAGGTCTGGAGACAGGCACCATAATGACAAGATGCCATTCGGGAGGAGGTAGAGAAGCTGCTATGCGCGGGCATCATCAGGGAAGTCTCTCACCCCGAGTGGCTTGCCAACCTTGTACTCGTCAAGAAGTCCAACGGGAGGTGGCGGATGTGCATTGACTTCACCGACCTCAACAAGGCATATCCGAAGGATCTGTACCCTTTGCCGCGCGTTGATCTTATTGTCGACTCTACAGCGGGGTGCGAGCTGCTGTGCTTTCTAGACGCGTACTCCAAGTACCACCAGATTAGAATGGCGGTGGAGAATGAAGAAAAAACCGCTTTTGTAACCCCGATGGGTGTTTATTGTTATATCAGAATGGCATTTGGGTTAAAAAATACTGGTTCTACTTATCAGCGCGCTATGCATATTTTCTTCCATCCGCAGATAGGACGAAACCTCGAGGAATACATCGACGACCTGGTGGTGGAAGTCAAGAAGGGAGAAGGACTGATCAGAGACCTGGAAGAAACCTTTGCCAACCTCCAGAAGAATTGTCTGAAGCTCAACCCTGAGAAGCGTCTAGAAGCCGGTCTACTATGTCAGCAAGGTGCTACATGAGGCGAAGATTGGATACTCGCAGGCATAGAAGATGTTGTACGCTGTCCTAGTGGCGTCCAGGAAACTGCGGCACTACTTCTAGGGACGGGAGATCACGGTGGTCACTGCCTATCCCCTACGAGAGATCCTCCACAATCGGGAAGCCGAGGGTCACGTCGCCAAGTGGTCGGTAGAGCTGGGGGAGTTCTGCCTCAAATTCACCCCTCGCTCTGCCATCAAGAGTCAAAGACTGGCGGAGTTCGTCGCCGAGTGGACTCCCACCGCTCCTAAAGCTGAAGAGATTTTCGTGCCTTCTCCCTGACTTTATTCTTCGACGGCTCCTTCAGGCTCGAAGGCGTGGGGGCTGGGGTCATCCTGGTCTCCCCGACTGGTGACATCCTTCAATACGTGGTCGTTCTGGACTTCAAGGCCAACAACAACAACACTGAGTACGAAGGTTTACTGGCAGGGCTGCGCACTGCCTCCGCGTTAGGTCTCCGGCGTCTTCAAGTCAAAGGTGACTCCCTGCTGGTCATCAATCAGCCACGAAAGGAATTTCAATGCTCTGACCCCGCTGTGGCAGCATACCTGGCGGAGGTCAGGAAGATGGTGCGCCGCTTCTAAGGACTGGGGTATATCCATATCCCCTGGTGCGACAACCACATGGCAAACAGGCTTTTGTAGCTTGCGTCGTCAAGAGCCACTGTTCCGGTCGGGGTCTTTGAAGAAAGGCTTACGCGACCATCCGTCGCTGCCCCCGTTCATGGTGGGGACGACGTTGCGGTATCTCGACCTCCGACTTCGAGTGGGGAAGGTGGTGCGCGGTGTCGACCTCGATTCGAGGAGGAAGGCAAGACACCAGCCTCAATCCCCAATTCCAGGAGGGAAGACGGTGTGCCGTCGGCGATACCGGGGAATAGCTGGCCTGCGGAATACTAGCGATCACTGCGTGATTGCTACACTTAACGAGGAAGGTCGGTGGATGGATCCGATCCTAGCCTTCTGCGGGACCAAGTGATCCACGGCGATGATCGTCCAAGAAAATTGCACATAAGGCCAAGTGCTATACTCTGGTAGTTGGGGACCTATATCGTTAGAGTAGAAACGAAATTTTTCTGAAGTGCATCACTCAGGAAGAGGGGAGCAACCTGCTCTCTGATATCCGAGGAGTCATGTGCGGGAGCCATATGTCCAGTCGGACACTGGACGGAAAAGCATTCCGCCAATGATTCTATTGGCCTACTGCCCTCCAGGATGCTTGCGAGTTGGTGAGGAGATGCGAGGCTTGCCAGTTCTACGCCAGGTAGATCCACCGACCAGCCCAAGCGCTGCAAACCATCCCGCTCTCTTGGCCGTTCGTGTTGTAGGGGCTGGACATCCTGGGCCCATTCCCACGGGCCACAGGGGGCTTCAACCATTTGTTCGTCACCATTGACAAATTCACCAAATGGGTTGAAGCCGAAGCGTCTTGGCGCCATCACGACCTCGGCGCCATCAAGTTCATCGTGGGATCTTCACCGCTTCGAGATGCCAACCGCATCATCACCGACAACGGCACCCAGTTCACTAGCGCGGCATTTTCTGGAGTTCTGCGAAGAGATGGGCACCAAGGTGTGTTTCGCCTCGGTGGCCCACCCAAGGAGCAATGGCTAGGCGGAACATGCCAACGCGCTGGTATTGAGGGGCCTCAAGACTAGAGTGTTTGATCGGCTCCACAAGCAGGGACCACGGTGGACAGTCGAACTCCCGATGGTGCTGTGGTCGCTTCGAACCATGCCCAGCAGGGCGACCGGAGAAACACCTTTCTTCCTGGTCTATGGGGCAGAAGCTGTCTTTCCGTCCGAGTTGTCTTTAGGCTCCCCATGCATTTTGGTGTTCAGTGAGGAGGGCCAGCAAGACCAGCGTCGCAAAGAAGTCAACCTTCTGGAGGAGGTGCGTGATCGAGTAGCTTTGCATGCTGCTCGGTACCAGCAGAGCCTCAGGCGGTACCACGCCACCCGGGTCCATAAGAGAGCACTGGTAGTGGGTGACCTCATCCTGCATAGAATTCAGATGCAAGCCAGTCTCAACAAATTTGTCTCCCCCAGGAGGGCCCCTTGAGGTGGTCTCGATCTCTCGGCGGGGTGGTCCGGTTAGCCCGAGGATGGCCAAAGTGGCGAACTCGAGAATATGAAAATGTTGTGGAAATTCTACCCCTGAGAACTGTAAGTGCTCGACAGTTCGCTTCGATCAGCCAGGGAATGGGCTTTTCCTCTATTAGCTAATCGGCGATGGCTAGTAATAAGTTAAGTTGTTTGCCTCGCGGGCCCTCTGTTTTTCTTTCTTGTCTTTCCCGCTTGTGCCCTAGTGGGTTGCGTTTTGCTTGGTTGTCACGGCACCGGCGCTTTCGTGCCCCATGTCGATAGCGGTAACACCAGCGCTTGCGTCGGCGAGGACGAGGCGACGAGTCGAGTTGACACGGTGTTCAACGCGCTAGTACACCGGGTTGTCACCGCGAGCAACGCTGGCCCAAAACCACTCTGGGGACTCTTTGCCTTGCCACCTTGTGCCGTGGTCGAGTTACGAAGATCGTAAGGGTTTAAGTTTTGAAACACAATGGGACAGTGACAATCACATGCGTTGGGAGTTATGATCTTTTGGTCTGTTCCTTGCGTATCTTGCGTAACTTCTGCTCGTATTTGTAGCGGTTGCGTGCAAGTATAGGGAGAATGCTGGAGCATCGACCTAATCTAAACCCCCAGACCTGCGTCATGGCAAGGTCGGGGGATTTGGTTACCCGATTGGCTTGGGCAAACAAGCGAACAAACATACACACAAACAGTCATTCAAGTAAACACAAAGGATGACAATTTCATTAAGTTTGTTAAAAGGTGTACGTATATGGCTACAGAAAAAAAGAAAGAAAGGAACAAAGAAAACAAGAAGGGCCGCCCGGGCCATCATTCGTCATCAGCGACTTGGATGTGCCCGGCGTCGTCCCCCGCCTCCTCCTCGCCATCACAGCGTCAAGGGCGGGGTCCTCCACCTTCATCAGCCCCGCTACATACTCCAAGGCTTCGTGCATGTTAGCTTGCACCTGGGCCTTGTCGCCTTTGATTCCAGCCACGGTGGACTTGGCATCGAAGGAGGCGTCGCGGCTGGCGCAGCAAGCCAACACGTACCCCGCTGTGGCGACTACGACTTCCCGCCCTTCTCGGGCGGAGTGGGCGGACAAGGCGGCGGGTAGGCCGGCGAGAGCTTCAGCAACGCGGGTGACACAAAGGGCATACTGCATTGCTGAAAGCTCCAGCGGATCGCTCAAGTCCAACCCTAGGGGCCGTAGGCTCCTAACCATGCGGTTGTACGCAGGGCGGAGCATGACGGTGGGGATGTGCAATGAGCAGCGCGGTTCGTCTTCAGCTCACTTCCACCCCGCTTCGGCCTCCTCCGCTTAGGTGAGCAGGGCCGCCGCACTCGCCTTCTCCTGGGCGAGAAGGGCCGCCCCTCTCTCCCTCTCCTGTCTCAGCTCCTCACGCAGTAGGCCCATTTTCTAGGTCATCTGTACCTCTTGCTGGGTGCCCGCCATGAGGAGGGCGGTGGAAGCTGTCTGCCTTCAAAGTTCGATGGCAGTCTTGCCGGCCGAAAGGCGGGGTGGCGAGGGCGCTCGGTGTGGAGTTGACGGAGGTACCGGCGCCGGCGACGTCTACATGAACCAATTTCGAGGCACTGGACGGCTCACGGATAGGGTCCCCCGCTGCCTTAGCGGGCACCTGGCTTTGCGAAGCCCTGTTGGGGGCCATCCTGGCAAGCGCCGGAAAGGTAAAGGAAGATGCAAGTAGATTAAGCCCTCCCTGCGGGATAGTGGAGAGGGCTCTCGGTGCCGGTGGAGTAGGTGCGGATGAAGTTGGCACCGGGGCAGGAGCGGAGGATGTCGCTGCGGCAGACGAAGACCCCGTTCCAGTCGCTCTCAGAGGCACTATGGAACTGGAGGGGGCGGCCGTCCGGTCGTCGGTGCGGGGCCTCTTTGGGTCTGCACCCAAGGTGTCTGAGGAGGATGGCTGCTTGCCCGTGCTCCGGACGTCCACCGGGGCAGGGTCCCTGATCGTCAGGGGACCACGGGGCAGCAATGTCACGGGCCCAATGGAGTCCATCATCGAAAGTGATTTGACGATTTGGAGACGCTCCGTGAACTCCAGATCGCATAGTGGCCGGGCTTCGGCTGGGAAATCGAACCGCCTAGCGTTGGCGGGAGCAGCCCGCCTAGCCACTTGGCAATAGAAGGGGCGTCCAAATTCCCTGCACCTAAAGAAAGAAAAAAAGGGGTTACCGATTGATGGCGACCACAAAAGATAAAAAGAAAAGAAGAGCAGAAACTTACGGCCCGGGTGAGTGCGGGTTATGTCGTCGTCACCCATGTACTGCCACGTCGGTCGAGCACGCCGATGCTGGGGGCTGATCCTCTGGGTCACGAAGTCCCGGACCACCAGTGCTCTGGTCAGCCCGGAGTCCCACAGTTGGTTGATGCGTGCCACCATTGTCTGGAGCTCCGCTGTCTCCTCGACAGGTGAGCCCCAGTTCTCGTTGGCCTCCGTCGGTGCAGAGGGCATCTTTAGGGCGTCAAGGCCACTGTCGTCACTGGCATACAGCCAGTCGCTTTGCCACGCCTTCCAGTTGGTCTTCGTCTGGAAAGGGACGTAACGGGAGGCTGGTCCGTCGCAGAGATGAAAGTGGTAGCTCGCCGCGACCCCACTTTCTGTGGAGCCGCGGAGAGTGTAGAAGAAGTGGAAGAGAGGGAGATTGGGCATTACCCCCACGAACATCTCGCAGAAGTAAGCAAAGGTGGAGAGAATGAGAACGGAGTTGGGGGTGAGATGAAGATGGTGGATTTCATAGAAGTGAAGGTCGATGAGAATAACTTCGAGAGAAAGGCGAGACCAGACCATACAGTGCCCGGAGAAGGCGGCGATCTCCACGGCCGCACCATGCACGGAGGTTCCATGGTGTAAGTGGAGGGAACCCTCGGCGACGGTCTGGGAGCCTCATTGCCCTCTCCCTATCGATGGTTGAAGCAGGAAAAGGCTGTGCCATTTGAACAAAGCAAAGTCTTAGGACAAGGAAGTTGAAGCGGCAAGGAAAGAAGACGAAGGAGTCGAAAAGAGCGTGAATTGCTAGTCGTGGGCACGTGTATTAATAGGTCTCTCGCGCTGGAGGTTCGTGAAAAGGCAAAAGTGCGCAATGCTTCGGGTCCCTAGAAAGCGATGGGCTGGAGAGGGCTGGAGTGGTTGCATCTTTGAGAGTGGTGGACCCGTCGGGAACACGTCGATATTAAAGAAGTGCAGAAAGAATTTGGCGGCTCGGGGCGGGCCCGAAAACTCTTGTCGGCGTACTTCACACCAGGGTACCCTTTCCGCCACGGTCAAGAGGGAGCCCACAGTGTTGAGCGTCGTGTGGTAACTTTGGTGGCGGTAGGAGATCAAGCCCTAGCGCCAGGCGACCGCGTCGCGTGGCGGCTTTGGCGGCAGTGGCGTCGAGCCTAACACCGGCGACCACGTCCGTGGCGACTGGCGGCGGTGGGCGATCAGGCCCTAGCGCTAGGCGACCGCGTCGCGTGGTAACAGCGGCGGTGGGTGATCGAGCCCTAAAGCACGGTGGTGAGACTCGTGGTCGACCGACGGAGTCAAAAGGTGCTCGGGGGTCCGCTGCCGGTCAGGCGTGGAGACGTAGCTCAAAGGAATGGGGGAGCTTCGCCTCGAAGTGTTCTCCCCTAACACACCGTGTTAGAACCATTGAATGCGCGTGGCTTTGCTGACGGTACGATAGCTTATCCCTCTGTCGTCCTGCACCTAACCCATCCCATACAAGTCGCTTCCCAGGCAGACCAAGCGGAATTGGATGATGGTGCAAAGAATGAGGCCAGAAGATTGGGCTACAGCGACTGATGTAATAAATGAAGTGTAATCAGTGTGATGTCATCCTTCTCACATGCCTGAGCCAGCCTGGCCTATATAAGGGGGGGGTTCGGTGCATGGGAGAGAGGGCCGGAAGCTGAGAGGAAAAAAGAAAGACTTGAACGAAAGCGCAGAAACGGGAAGAGCACTAAGAGAGCTCAAGAAGAACCCAGAGAGTAGAAAAGAGATAGAGTGTGGATCGTGCGTTTGTAATCCCTTCAAAACACATTAACAAGAGCAGAAGTAGAACGTAGGGCTGTTACCCACATTGAGGGTCCGAACCTGGGTATATCGGCATGTTCTTGAATCCTTGTCTGCGTGGATCCCTTGGGGGAGCTCATAGGTGTCCTTCCGTGAAGATCCCCTCTATCAAATCCCGGACTCCGTCCAGGCATAATAGTTGTCCGGCGAAAACCGCCGACAAACGTATATAGACCTCATTACAATTTCTTTTTTTTGTTTAAGAGGCTTTACAATTTTCTCTATGGGCCTCTAACTTGCATTCTTAAGGCATAACTAACTCAACAGGATCACAAAAATAACCTGATTATGTACAATTTTTTGTTTCTCTTGGTATGGGAGGTTTTAGATATCAATACTACCTAGCTATTCTGACCGCATAGGCAATATGCGGAGCATTTTACTCTTAGTTCTTGGACTAAATTTGCAACCACCATGGATGCGAGGATATGCAAACAGGCCATAGAATATAGAGAAAATTTGATGACTTAAAAGTGTGGCTTATCGACATAAGATGCACACCATCCACAACAGTCACTTCAATGTAGTAAATATGATAAGTTATGCTCGAAAGTAGGGAACATAAGCTAAGACAAGATATTAAAGTAAGGAACTAATCCATTATCACATTTAGAGCTTGCTTGTTTTGTGTCCATGTCTCCGAACACTTGCACATAATATCAACATCTTGTAATTTCTGATTGAAAGCACTTTGTTGTTCATATGTATGACATATCTACTTTACATCGCTCTTATTTATTGTTCTCTAGATATTATCCACATTATTCAGTATGTGTGCTATGTAAGATGAGTATGAGTTGCTACAATCTAATAATATTGTTGCAAGATGGGTATGAGCATTTATTTTACAGAAATTAAAGCATAACTAAGTCAGCTATTTTGTAATTAGTTACAGACTAAAGTGTGCCACTCATTATGGATAACAATGTCACAAAGAAAACTGGAACTCTCTTCTAAGCTAGGAAGCAAAATAAAAGCATACATGGATGGTGATGAACAAAATTCTTGTCTACCATGATGAATGCTAGCTAAGGTTATCTATGCAAGAGGGAAGGGACAACAAAACTGCACTTGGATCTGACGGTCAAAAAGAAATGGATATGCTCAATATCCAAAGGAAACAGAAGCAAGCACTTCAAAAGCAATTTCAGCTTAGTCTCAAGACATAATCACACCTTGGAATATTCTAAAGACCAACCCCACTATCAGATTGTTACACTGGGATACCCCTTGTTTTGCACAACAACCCCCAGATCGAATCAAAGTTTTAATATACGGCATGAACATGCATGGTCTCAAGAACAAAGAAGATTAATCTTGTAGAGAGAACCAATATAACAGCGTTGAAGCAATCATAATGAGAGAGAAAGATTTGGCAAAGCTAACCATAAATTCTTTAAGCACAATCTCAAAAGAGTAACAAAAAGAGTACAAGGGATTGTTACTCTCTCAAAACCTCCCAAACTTTTTAGAACCCTCAGATCCTTACCCTATATAGGAATCTAGTGCTTAAGAATAACCTAGTCTTTAATTCTTTTATGCACCTTTTACTTTTGATAAGTTTGTTTATGGCTTCTTGGTTGCTTTTTGTAACATCCCTAATTTCGGGTTTCTACTAAAACCTAATTTAAAGTAATTAATTTTAAATTTTGGTATTTCCTCGGTGTTCTAATTAACCTGGAATCCATATCTTTCCGAAATTAAAGTTCAATCCTTTATCGTCCGCAAAGTCAGAATTCCTAATTCCGGTCCTTATTCGAAATTTCACCTACATTCCAAAATACTGTAAAAATCCCAAAACCTATTGCATTAGGTTCCAAATATTCCAAAATATTTTTAGAAATTTTCTCAAGATTTTTGGAATCTCTTTGCTATTTTATCTCTCGGGGCCTTTCATCATAATCAGTATATTCGTTCCGGAATAATCTAAATTCTAAAATTCATCAAAATTCAGTGAAACTAATTTTATTAGGTTCCAAATAATCTCTAATATTTTTAGAAAATTTTCCATAATTTTTAGATCATTTTTACTATTTTATTCCTCGTGCTTTTGTCTCTTCATTTCTTCCAACCAACGAGAAAGCGACACGTGGCATGTCACTGTTCATCGTCTTCTTCCTCCCGTCAATGCCATGAGCAGAAATTTCAAGTTTTGACTCCATCTTCAAATGCTCACAACTCTCTCCACGATTGTCCGAATCCAGTGAAATTTGAAGCGTTATGACGGCGTCATAATGGAGATTGATTACCCTACTGTTGCTCATTCTGAAATCAAGTGAAACGGTCGCTGCAATCAATTCTTTGCTGTTTCTTGTTTTAGCTATAACTCTTCCGTTTCTTCGTGTCTCTGAGCGTGTGAGTACCTCAAACGAGCGTATTAACGTCCTCTACACTGTGCTCACCTTGCCCCTTTGGTTCTGTATCGTTTCCCATCCCAAAACTCAAAAAAACCGACGCCCGACGTCATCCAAAGACACCGGTGAGCCATCACTTGCTCCGGTGAGTTTCTAGATAAACTAACTATGTCACTTTGTGCCTTTTGCTTCCGTGATCACAACCAATAAAGCGGATTTGATTTTCGTTGCAGTTTGACCCCGGATTTCGAGTTTGTTCGTCGTCGGCCGTCACTCCGTTCGTCGTCGATTTCTTCCAATCCGGTAACTTCTAGCGCAATTCCTATTAGCCGTAGAATCACCTTGTCATTCTCTACACGATGCTCTCTTCCGTTTCACGAAATTTCGAGTTTTTGTGCGGATTTGGCCGTCGTGCCGCCGGTCCGTTTTTCGCCGTCATGACTCGTCGCTCCGGGCCTTCTCGCCACTGGCCACCGTGCTCATGAGCTCCGCGCCGCTTCACCGCAGCCCCGCCGCCCCTCGGATGGCCTCCTTCCGCCGCCATGCGTCGCGCCCACGCCTGATGGTCGCACCGCCACCCTGCGCCATGCGCCTTGCGCTGCCTAGCGCTCTCTGCGCTGCACTCCGGCGAGCACCCTCTCCTCCGGCGAGCTCCCCCACCGGTGAGTCCCTTTCTTCCTTGGCCGGCTCCTCCTTTGCTGCTTGCTCCCATGGCCATGGCATTTTCTTGCTACGTTCTCTGTACAGAGCATTTGGGAAGAAGAAGCATTAGTCTATGACGCGTGGGGTCCACATGGAAGAGAGACAAAAGAAAATCTGAAATCCAGGAAAAAGAAAGATTCCAAAGGAATATTCCTCGGTTTTTCCATTTTCAGGATTTTGAGAATTCAAACAATTGTTTCTCCTTCATTGTAACTCCGAATCGAGTGATTCCAATTGCCAAATTCATCTAAATTCATCCTCTATCTACCAGTATTTTTATTATAATTTTTAGTTTCTTTTTAATTTATTTTATTCTTTCATGCATCGTTTTGCGCGTAGTCGAAGAAGCTGCCGTAGTCGCCAACGAAGGAGAAGACTTTCAGAGTAACGCAATGCATCTCGTTGACGAAGGCAAGTCTCCTTGATGCACATTGATCCTATGGTTTGCAAATGTTTTACAAAAGTTTTATACCATGCATTGCTATTTATATAGAGATGATGTTAAATATAGGTTGGTAGTTAATCCGAATTGATAAATACCACCTTGATGTTGAAATCCATGTTCATTTGTAACCCTAGATTGCTGTGATATATCATGATCATATTAGGTTGTGATATATTTTGTTTAGTCGTTAGATGAGCTTAGTTGCGGAATTGATTAAAATACCTATGGATGGGTTGCTTTGAAAATGTTGTTGAAATGTGTTTTATTGAAGCTGTAGCAAAGAGATTGCTGCTGTGATTGCAAAATAAAAATAAAATAAAAATGGTTTAGATTGGGGCGGAATGGTTTGTCGGTAGTGCGAGATGGAGCCTTGGTTCGGTTTGTGAAAGCCGCCCTAATCAATTTAAGGACCGACACTTATGATTGCCCATTCTAAGCATTACCGTGCAACCACATGTCAAATGGGCTCGACTGTTGAATAATTTGTAGAAACCTAACTTAGACTCACCGGATGGTGGAATGTGGGTGCTAGATGGAGGCAAGTCGTATTTCCCCTGCAGCGCAAGAGGGGCTTCTATCTTTGGCGAGATGGAACCCTAATAGCGGTGAAACCTCAGCGGGTGAGTCGGGTTAGGCATATACATTGTAAAGGCCTTGTCGTGATCTCTCTGCCGACACACCAAAGGAAGTGTGTTCATAGCGCTTGGCATTAAAGAGATGATCATGTCTTGTGGGTAAAGTTGTACACCTCTGCAGAGTTAAATCTATTCGAATAGCCGTGCCTACGGTCAAAGGCAAAGCGAAGAATGCTTTCATACTGGTAGACTTGGTTTTGGTTTTAGAAATAACTGATGTTTTGTTTTGGGATTCGGGAGTAGATAGAACTCTCAGATATATATTTGGCGATTGAGCCAATCGTAGATGGAACTGTTTTGATCATGACGAGATAGAGTCATGAGTTGGTTTACCTTAATCTTTTAAACTGTGCGGATAGAGCCTTTATACTAGTGATGGTAGATAGAACCTTCACTAGAATATTAAATAATTCAATTGTTAAATAATTGTTTAAAATGTGTTTTGTGAAAATTATTATTAAGTAAGGATTGATGAAACTTGGCTTTATGCAAAAGAACCCTATTAAGCCTTTCCTTGGAAAGCCCTACATGTTGCATTTTCCCAGACTTGCGGAGTACGTTTGTACTCACATGCTACACTCAACATGAATCTCGAAGCTTTGAAGCTGCAGTGGGCGACTCGACTTCTACATGTGAAGATCGACAAAGGCCATCCGGAGTACTAGGACGCGTTCCCTGGACAATTACTGTGGTAAATTGATGGGTCCTCCGTGTTGGAGTTTATTGTTTTTATTTTGTTGCTTCCGCTGTAAGACTTTATGTCTTGTAATAATTAGCCATAAGGCCGATACTTTGTTATTTTTATTTATGTTATTATTCGCACTTGGTTATGATTCATCCTTTGTTTGTTGTGTGTACTAGCTATTGATCAGGACTAGTCTGAAATACACAGGAGGTTCAGGATGGTAATCTGGGGTCTCACACTTTTAGTTCTCTATGACTACCCTATGGGTTTATATAGCCCCCTTAGTTCTTGTCCTAACAAATTAGGAATCCTAATATGAAAGAAAGTAAAAATCCTAATCCTATTAGGATCCATCTAGCACACCTTCTCAAACCTTAAAGGATTATATATGAGTTTACTTAACAATCTTCGCTTTGACTCTTCTCTGTTGAAGTCACTGTGCTCCTCCAAGAACTTGGACCAAGTCAGCCCCGCATTTTTTGTTTCTTCTCCCACTTTGGGGCCCCCATACCACGGAGGCTCATGCACATCATCGCATTGTGAGTGCTGGTGTTTGGACTTAGCTTTCCGAACCATCCACCACTACAGTGGATCGGGCATCCACAAGCGGTTCGAAACCGCTTTCAGAAGCGGTTTTAGAACCGCTAGGTTAATCTGAGTGATACCCGTCGGGTATCTGGCAGTTCTCAAACCGCTTCGGTTGGACACTTTCTGGCGGTTGGTGTTACCAACGCTTGGAGAGGCTCTCTCCAAAAGCGGTTGGTATTACTGAACCGCTTGTGGAGAGGCTCTCTCCTGGCGGTTGTAGTTACCAAGCTTGTGAAGAGGTTGACGAGACGCGTTTTGATTATATTCAATATAGAATATGTTTTCGAGAGGGTTTTTGATATAGATTTTGACAATTAAAATAAATAGAACTACAGTGAGTTTTTTGACACAATAATTAAATATATATTATTCATGCGTACTCATTGAGATAATTACGAGGTTCATTTACTGAAAAATCTGAACTTAATAGACTAAAAATGAACAAGTAATGAACACATGAAATAATAAGCCACTTTTACAAGTTTCAAAGAATAAAAGGGTGAATCTTGAGCTCATTTCTTGCGTGGGTCGCTCTTTGTGCCCTTGGTCGATGTTGATGTCAGTTCACCTGTCCTTATTTCAGACAAGGTCTCCAACCATTTGCGTGGAACTCGCCTTTGGTGGATACAATCTAAATCGACAATAAAGCCGATGAGTTGTTCTTGGATTGTTTGTAACCGGTGCGGCGGGATCACGCCTTGCTCATCGATGTTGGGTGACAAAGTGGGAAGTAAATAAATCTCTGGACATGTAATTAAAGTGTAATTAAGTACTAAGAAATTGACATGTTCACACTACCTCGGCGTTGGTTGTCGGCACATCGCCGTGGGTAATACTTTGCATATAGTGGCACACATAATAGCCACATAAGTTGTTTCCTTCAAATCGTCATAGAACCTGCGATGAAATTTGAAAAAAAACAATTATTATTGGGATGAAAAACTATTACGGCATATTAATATTCTTTATCGTACTCGAGTGCTTATTTGTACATCAAATTCATTCTCGAAATCTCCTTGTTGCTTCTTTCGGAACCTGCGAATGCCTGTGTGATGCGTTATTACGAGTATTATCGAGTTGGAATTAGCAAGGTATTTCAATATATATAATAAGGAATTAAACCTATCGTATATATATGTGCTATATACCGTTTAGGGTGTCAATGATATATTGATAATTTTCCACCGAGTCCTTTTGAGTCTTGAACAACGATCCATTCGCTATCAAGCTTGATGACAAGAAGGATCGATGATACCTATTCATGTATTGCAACATATATGTAACTAGCTAGTAGTATTATCAATGCCTTGGAAAATATAAGAACGAGAGGTTGTATATATCGTGCGAAGTTGAAGGGCGAAGTATATACGGTTTGTAGTCTTTGTCCCAAGAATGCATCAAGAATGTAATCTTCAACATGCTTTCGGACATGGTTCAATCCAAAAGCGTGCTAGTTAACAATCTCGGGTCGATGAAGCCCACGTTGAAGATGTTCTCTTTTCTACATCGTTGTATCTCCATTCTACATAGAAAGGTATAAGTTTAAGAGTTGCAATTTTATTGTACGAGGAAACACACGGTAAAGGTATGAGGTTGACACTTACAGGCAACAGCAGCTCATGAGAGACACGTTGATGGAGTCAGCATGGTAAATATTGTAGAAGTCATCGAATTCGAGCCATATGATGTTGTCCCTGCGATAAAAAATCTTCTTCTTTGAAACGGAGGGGGAACATCGTTCTTCCTTGAGCGGACTCTGTCATGTACCATTCGTGAAATTGCCGCATCTTGGTTGGCAGATCCTTTATCTCATTAGGGTCAATCAGCTCCCGGCCCAACTGATATTGCCATTTAACCTTTGCCATTGGGAGATCATCTGTTAATCCAAGAGCTACAAGCATGGGCCGAGTCTGCACCCTTCATAAATTTCTCGAGGTTCTCCGATCTTGGTCTCTCTTGTTCTTTGCCGCCGCGATGACCACGTTTATTCTTCTGTAGCCTTCATTATTGTCCGTTCATAGTTGGGCCGGCACGAGCGAGGGCTTGACGGCATGTCGCGAAGTGTTTCGCCGCTTTTGGATCAATTGGTACCTTGTTTGGCTCTGGCTTCTTTTTTGCGAAGTGTGTAGCCAATTCTGCTTTCCTGACCGCGTCACTCTCCTCCTTAGTCATATCATATGGCCTCTTTGGAGGTTCCTTTGTCTTTGTTGATCAGCTGGAGGAGGCCTTCTTGGGAGCGGGTGGAGGAGCCTTTCTGCTATCGAGCTTCTTCCTTGGAGGAGATGGTGGAGGCGTGGTTTTCCTGGGGAGGTTCGTTTTTGTTTGAGATGGTGGTGGCGGAGTAGGGCTTCTGCGTGGAGCGGGTGGTGGAGGAGGCGTGCTCTGTTTTGCCGGTGAGGCATTGCGTGGAGGTGACATTGGAGGAGGCGTGGGTTGCCGTGGTGGAGATGACACCTCCACACCATCTGGAAATATGATGTCTTGCTTGCGCCAGAGGATGATCTTGTGGAGGGCTGTCCAAGCTTGGTCACGCCGTCGCCTCCAGCAATATCGAGGTTAAGTTCGTCAAATCCGCTCAGCACCTCCTCCACCGCGACCTTCGAGTAACCCGGGGGTATCTCGTTGCAGTGGAACGTCTGGCCCTGCTCCACTGGAAATGCCATGCCGTAAGCCACCTTGATGGAGAGGTTACGCACATCAACATGTAGCTCACACTGGCGGCGAACCCTTATGTCATCCACGGGGTAACGGGCCAGCAAGTTCTCCGCTTCAGGGGCCCCGGTGGACGTGCAGCTACTCCACCGCGTGGAGGGGCTGATCATGGCGTCCGGCTGATTGCTCGGACCTAGTCCCTAAAGGTTGCTGAGGGCAATTTGTACTTGTTGTGCAATTATGTCACCGATGCTAGCCTGGGTTGCTCTCAGCTCTTGTTCCAATTGGTACACTTTATATGATTCTCTTGTTTTGCTTCTCTGCCGGCTCCTATACGTATCCGCATCCTTGGCGAAACCGTACTTCCACGGTGTATGCTTGCCCATACCTCGTGTCCGTCCCGGATGCTCAGGGTTTTGAAGGGCATGTGTTAGCACATCATGCTCCCTGTCTGGCACGAACGTACCTGCCTGAGACTGCTCGACAGCTTGTACAATCCTTTGACCAGGCTCTTGCACTCCTGGTGCCATCACCAAGCTGCCGTCATCTGAAAGGCTCCCTCGTGACCCATAAACCAATTAAGAAAGCTCATCCCTAAAGTGGTAGCGGTGTGGCGTCATTCGCCATTAATTCTTCTTCCGCTTCTCCCATTTCGGTCTGACCTTGAGGTAACCACCGGTGCCAAGATGGTGGTGGTATTGCTTCTTCCGTGAATTGGCCTTGTTCTTGACTCATGGTCAGCCTTGGTGACGGCTTGTACTCCTTGAATGCTTCGGTGATCCATGACTTAGGAAATTGGTTGAAGTCGGGTCTTTCTCCTTCGGACATACTTGCGGTGAGAGCGTCTTCCACGCTTGAAACATTGTTGCCATCTTCTTGAGTGAATTTCTTGGCCTTGTCTTGGACCCTTGAGGAAATGTGAAATTTTCCTTAATATCATGCGAGCGGTCCTTGGTAACTTGAGGAACTTCGCCCATTTTACGATGCTAATTGCGGCGTGATCCCTCACATGATAACCGCAAGCGTTGTTGTATGGCCCAAGCTGCTGAAAGAGGGCCACCGCATCCTTCGTTGTTAACGTCCGTAAACCGTGCTTTGTGGATGGCTTCTTGTTAGGTCCCGATGCTTGGGTTGGTTGCTTTCGATGTACGGGCTTGAAATACACAAACATATGTATAAACATGTCGAGTGTATTATATTAATGAATTGCGATTAATTAACATGTCCACAGGATTATATTCTTACGGCTATACCTCATCCTCATGGAACCGGTGTTCTGGAACTAGTGGCTCCAAAGCATCAATGACCTCACCGGAACCAACATTAGCCTCGTGCCGCATCGGCGGTACCAATAGCGATGGAGTCCAAAGAAGAACTGTTCTCCCGCATAAAAATTAGGGTCACCACGTCCTGGTTGCTCCATCTATGCTAATTTCGAAAAAATGTTGACATAAACAACCATATTACAGATTACAACACAAGCATATTGTAATAAATTTGACATTTCACATATACTTACACATTTCACATGATATATATACAATTTGACATTTCACATATACTTACATATTTCACATATACTTATACAATTGACAATTCACATATTATTGCTTATTTGCTCAATAAAAAATAATGAATCAACGGTCTTACTTGCATGCCATCATTTCCAAAAAAAGAAAAAAGGTTATAAATTCACAACTAGAATGTTAGTAGTCTATTACACCAAAATGATGGCAAGCGATCATTCCATGTCAACTCATTAGGTGACATGGAATAAGCAATAATATTCTAAAAATATATGAGTTGGGCCCTGTCTCTTGGGGCTGCCCTGCTTGAGCGACAACTGCAGCTCAAACAACATTATGTCATTCATATAATGAATCATGACTAATACATGATTAAGAAACACATAACACCTAAAAGCGACATAGATCACACAAACCAAACTTGCGACATAACGCTTTGAGACAGAACATAAACACCAAAGCGCTTTTAAGCCCTTTGTACCTATAACCTTCAAGCGTTTAGAACTTTTTGGTGCTAGCTCAATAGACGACTTGGTATATACCTTCTAAGAATAGTAAATTAAAATTCTCTCATATTATATAACATCGGGTCTTAATTAACAAAATCAGGAAAGAACCAATGACAATAATGCATATATATAAATGAAACATCAATGAAGACTTAACAAGTGAAGTATCCAAGATCTGAATGGGACCCAAATTAGGTAAAGGTCTTGGTGAAGAAATTAACAAGTAGTGCGTGGCGCTGCACACGTCTCTCTTCCCCCTCCTACCACTTAATTTCTTCCCGAGGCAACAAGCTCAGGCAGGATTTCGCTCAGACCACAGCAACCGGCCCTTCTTCCTCCTCCTCCTTTCCTCACACCCTCCTTCTTCTTGCTCCAAACCTGGCGCCCATCCTAGCTGACCACTCCTCGAGCATTTCGCCAAACACCTTCTGCAGGCGGTGGGATTAGAGAGGAGGAGGAGGGCGTCTTGCTATACCTCGGTCCTCGGGGTGGAATGGTGGGCGGCGTCGAGCGGTGGCAGAGGAGACGATGGCGAGGTGGCGGAGGAGGCTACGGCGAGGTGGTGTCGGCGAGGTGGGAGGAGGCGGACGAGGTCCGAGAGCCTTGAGGACTTAGAAAATTTTTGGTGCGAGGCGGGGACTTGGAAAATTTGGTGCTGTTGGCGTGCTTATACGTCACCTCTACAAGCGGTTGGTAGTAAAACCGCTTGTGGAAGAACTTATAAGCGGTTGGTATTACCAACCGCTTGTAATACCTAGGGCTCCGCTCCGGGCGCTAAATATGAGCCATCGATGCGGTTGGTGTATTCAGCGATCGATGAGTCATCGATCGATTGAATACACCAACCGCATCGATGGCTCATATTTGGCGCCCGGAGCCCTAGATTTTTTTTTTATTTCTTGTGGGAGCCCTAGGCACTATCGGTCCGGTTGGGAGTATTCATCCGGGCGATGTCTCCTGATGCTTGATCGTTCGTCTTCCCAGTGCTTGATCGTTTCGTCTTCCCAGTGCATCATCAGCAGAACAGAGAGGTGTTTCATTTCCCAATACAAATTCGCGCCTATAAGGCTTCCCAACACAAAATCGCGCCTATAAGAACAGAGAGGCCCTTAATTTTTGACGCCATCATCAGCAGAAAAACACTCCGACGCCATGAGCTCCACCTCACCGACAGTTCCTCCTCCGATGGCTCCGAAAAATAGCTCCTCCGATAGCTCCACCCCACCTCCGCCGCCCAAACCCGCCGGCATGACCATGCGCCAATGGTTGCGGCGCTACGCCGGCGCCATCTCCACGGCTGCTCCGCTTCCTTCTTCCGGCGCCTCCGCCTCCACCCGCGCCCCTCTGATCGACTCCACCTCCTCCCGTGCCCCTCGGCGCCTCGCCTCCACCCTCGCTGGGAAGAAGCGCCCCGCCGTCCTCCTCCGGCAGCCAGCTACGACTCGTCGGAGAGATATCGCGATGGTGGGAGCCTGGAGGATGACCTGCACCGAGGCGGCTCGGCGAGGACCGGATGGCGCAGCGAGGACTCGAGCGACCCTCGGCCTCCTCCTCCGACAACGACGAGTAGCTAGTCTTTTGTAGTTAAAGTATTTTTGTAATTCTGCTTATAATGCAATCTATAAAGCATTATAATGCTTTCTATAATACTTTTGTAATTATCTCTTACATATATAATGCAAGCTACTACTTCTCATGCAATCGATAGTCTTTTTGTATGGCGCATTTCTTGATTTCAATTGATCATGAAAGAGTTACATTTTCAAACGCGCATCACTACGGTTGGAGACACCAGCAGGATCGATGATCACATCGATCCGGTTGAAAACACCAACCGTTTCTGATGTGAAGAGTTGCTACAAGTCAAAGAAATTTTGGTGCCCTTACTGGTTAATAATAAAATCTAAAAAATTCATAATAAAATATCAGAATTTTTAGAATCTAAAAAATATCAGAATAAAAAATTGAGGATTTGTAGAATTCATAACAAAAATCTAAAAAATTCATAATAAAATATCAGAATTTTTATAATCTGAAAAATATCAGAATAAAAATTGAGGATTTGTAGAATTCATAACAAAAATCTGAAAAATTCATAATAAAATATCAGAATATCTGAAAAATTCATAATAAAAGGTAGAATGCCTTCCACAAGCACTAGGCGTATGAAGGCAGAGAGAGTGAGTAGGAGACTAGGCGTATGAAGGCAGAGAGAGTGAGTAGGAGACTACACGTAGTACTGCACGATTTACTAGTACAAAAAGAAAGTGAACATCATTGCCACTTGCCATCATACAAAGGGAGCATTAGTTCCTTATGAATGTTTCATACAATAGTGGTACACATACATAGTTCATACTGATGAGTGGTACATCTCAAGTAGTCACATACTTTGTCTTTACAAGTGTTCCTTCATTATGATCGCGACGTATGAAAGGAGCATCACGTCTGTGTCATTGAGGAGGCTTTTGTCGACATCCACAATGAAAGGAGGGAGCTCGTCGAATCGACTATACTCTTCCTCGTCTGTGGCGTCCTCAACTCAACAATCCTTCGTTTGCCTTGGAGAACCACGTGTTGCTTTGGCTTACTACTACAATCTTCTCGCTTGTCATACGCTTCTTAGGTTTGCTTGACATGTCCATTACGAGAAGACACTGTCTCACATCATTAGCGAGACGAGCGGTTCGCGCTTTATGAGTCGACTTGCGTGAGGTCCACGATTGTCATACCGTATTTGTCAACCTTCACACGCTTGAAGTCGGTTTGACCCATTGGCACTTAAATAGAGGGACCTTCAAGGTCCATAGTCGAGCTCCCATATCTCTTCTATGAAACCATAATATGTATCCACCTTGCCTTTGTTGTCTTCGGCATCTATACGGACACCGCTATTTTGGTTGGTGCTCTTGTTATCCTGGGATCTGGTGTAGAATGTGTAACCATTTATCTCGTACCCCTTGAATGTCACGATTTCACTAGATGGTCCCCGAGCCAAGTGTTGCAACTGTTCATTGTCTGGCCCTTTCAAAGGGATGTACTTCTGTAACCAAGCACCGAAAGAATCTATGTGCTTCAGTGTTATCCAATCCTCATACCTCCCCGGGAAATCGCGGCGTAGAATACTCTTGTGCTCATGGACATACGGGGCCACTACAGTTGATTAATGTTTCAAGACCGTGAAATGTGCTTGCTTAAATGTAAGAAGTTCATTGCATGCAATTGCTTTCCTTCCTAGTGTCCCTTTTCCCCGTAGCCTCCCCTCATGGCGTGATATAGGGACGCCGATCGGGTTTAGATCATTAATGTAATCCACACAAAACTCAATCACCTCTTCTCGTCCCATAGCCCTCGGCAATGCATCCTTCAGGACGAGAACAGTTCACGGACATACTTCTTTAGCACACTCATGTACCTCTCGAAAGGGAACATGTTGTGCGGATACACGGTCCGAGAATACCTATCTCTTTGACAAGGTGAGCAGTGAGATGAACCATAATATCAAAGAATGCAGGAGGAAAGATCATCTCAAGACTAACCACACTTTGTACCACGTCATCCTGCAGATTACTTAGTTTATCTGGGTCGATGACCTTCTGTGAAACCGCGTTGAAAAAAAAACACAGCTTTGGGATTGTCCCCCGTACCCACTCGGGCAGTATGCCTCTCACGACCCATCGAGCAAGCGTGTCATAAACACAAAGACAGTCATGGGATTTCATGTATGCGATTTTATTCTCTTTCATGTTTATGAGTCTCTTTACATTGGAGGAGTATCAGGAAGGACCTTCACACTGCTCAGAACTCTATCATGCTTTTTCTCTTCTTTGCTTAGAGTGTAGCTCGCAGGATGTAGGTAATGTTGTCCTTTCCTCTTTTTTTGGGATGTAGGTCGTTCCTCGGCCCAAGAGTTTAAGGTCCTTCCGAGCTTGCAGTGTATCTTTCGATTTTCCGTACATATCTATGTAGCCTAGTAGGTTCAAGCAGACATTCTTCATGATGTGCATGAAGTCAAGTGAGTGTGAACCTCCATGACTTCCCAATAAGGCAAGTCCCAAAATATTGACTTCTTCTTCCACATGGGTGCTGACCATCCTCATTACGCACATGTTTGCTTCAGGACCCTTTCCAAATACTACTTTCAAATCCTTTACCATAGCAAACACACGTGTCCCACTACGATCTTTGAGGCCTTGCACGAAGGTCAGTTGCCGTTAAATTTCTCGCCTTTCTTCATAGCGGGTGACTCGTAGGAAGAAACCTCTGATGACCCATGTACACAACCTTCGAGAGTTTTTAGGTACATGCCGTCCGTTTCATCTAAGCCTCGCATGCGACTCTATATCCTTTGACAGTTAGGCGAGACGAGTTCCGAGAAGCGGGCGATCGTTGATTGTTACAAATAACAATGCACGTAGGGTGAAATACTCCCTTTGTACTCATCCCATACCCTTGCACCATCGTCCCTAGCGTCACAAGATCTTCAACCAATGGTTTTAGGTAGACATCGATGTCATTTCCGGGTTGCTTGGGGCCTTGGATCAACAACGGCATCATGATGTACTTTCGCTTCATGCATGACCATGGAGGAATGTTATAGATACATAGTGTAACGGGCGAGTGCTATGGTTGCTGCTCAATTCTCGAAAGGATTCATCCCATCGGTGCTCAACCCAAACCTTATGTTTCTCACCTCATCTGCGAAGTCCAGATGCGTCCGGTCGACTTTCCTCCTTGTGAGCCATCTGCGGGGTGTCTAAGCATCCGTCGTCCTTAAGCTCTTCTTTGTGCCAGCGCATCATCGGGCATGCGCTTTGTTAGCAAGCAGATGTTTCAATCGGGGATCGAAGGAAATACCACAACACTTTAGCTGGAGGTCTCTTCTTCTTCGCTCCCCATCTATTTCACTGGATCATCACGCTTCACCTTATACCGTGATTCTTTGCACTTGGACAAACATCCAAATCGGCATACTCATTACGATCTGAGGACACAATCATTAGGACATGCGTGTATCTTACAGACTTCCAATCCCAAAGGATGGAGCGACTTGCTTGGCTTCATATGTAGTTCGGGAAGAGTGTTATCTTCGGAAGCAACTTCTTTACGAGTGATAACAACTCATTGAATCCCTTATCGACACACCATTTGTAGCCTTCCATTGCATGAGTTCCATTGTGATGCGCGACTTTGTGTGGCCCTGCCCATAGTTTGGGTACAAAGGAGTTCTGTGGTCCTCTAACATGCGCTGGAACTTCTCGAATTGTCTTTCATCTGTGTAGTCTCCCTCTCCGTCACGCAGCATCTGGTCTAGCTCATCATCACCAAAGTCACAAAGTGTTTCTTCCACGGAACAGTATTGCGTGCCGTCCGGGATACTGTTGAATCCATGTTCCTCTTCCTCGCCTTCTTCATCGTCTTCCTGGCTAATCGCCTCAACTTCGCCATGGTTGGTCCAACAGGTATAGTTTGGCCATCGCTGGGAGTGCTCCTTCTCGTTCTTGCAATCTACACACGGACAACATATGAAGCTGCCTGGAGGCAAGAATGCAATGGTCGCATCGAGAAAAGACTGCACGCCATCAATGAACTCTCTCGAGCGACGGTCCGCATTGTACATCCTTTGCCGATTCATCTACACCATGTTATAATTTCATTAAAAATTATAACAAATTTAGATAAAAAATTATAACCTAACTTATAGGTACATTTAAAATCTATAGCTCACAAGCTCTTAAATCTACCTTTCTAATTATTTTTTCCTTCTTGAGTCTACAATTAATGACCATATTTTTTCTTCTCCAACAAAAAAGCTCCACCTACACCATCATACAATTAAAACATACCTTTCTAATTTTTTATCCCTTTCTACCTTTGTAAATATTTTTTATCCTTCTACATTTTTTCTATTTTATTTCATACACCAATAATTACTTCCTTGCAATGTACCTAGATCTCCCCAACTTATTGTGATATTTAAGATTCTAAAAGTACAAGCACCTAGATCTACACCCTACATCTTCATACAACAACAAAAACAAGCATACAAAATAAATTTTGGGGAAGAACTCCTACAATTTGATCATGCATGTTCTTGCCTAAAAGTTCAAGATTTCTCCACATCCATTGAAAAAATTGCAATATCTAGGTGAGAAGGATGTTGGCATGATGTCACTAACCTTGAAACACTTAATTTGGAGCTAATCACCCCAATTAAAAATTTGGACAGCACCTCCCAAAACGGTGCTTGGCGGCCCTTCTCTGTTCGATCGTACTTCTCTCTGCAGCTCGCAGCTCGTGGAGGAAGAAGGGTTTAAATGGGCTGGGCGGGAGGCTTCGAGCGGTTTGAGACACGAACCGCTTCGCATGTGGCTTTCTACAAGCGGTTCTTGTCTCAAACCGCTTGGAAATCGAAGCGGTTTGAGACAAGAACCGCTTAGAAACAACATCGTAAGCGGTTCGTGTCTCAAACCGCTCGAAGCCCTCTCCGACCGCTGTTTCACGAATCGCTTCAGTGCGAACATCACAACGGGTTCGCACTAAACCGCTTCTAATAGGCCGGTTGTGATGCCCAGTTCTGTAGCAGTGCACCTAAGACCTTTTTCTCTGTGTAGTTTGATTAATGACACCTTGTATTCCTACAGCCCTCTATACCATATTGTACCGTCTCTGAGCTCCACCTACTCACTTTTACCATGGGGCTGGTTCCACCATGTCTTCCTTCTTCCAATAGCTCACACCTTTGTGTTTGTGCCTGCTAGATTTTGCAAACATCTTTACAGTTACGCATATAACTGCAGTTAGGATCTGAGTACCTACTGTTGACGATGTAGGGAATATGCCCTTAGGTCAATCATTGGATGATTGTACAAACATCTTTGTTCATATACTTATGATAACTTTGCTTATCGGTTACAAGAATTAATGTCATGACTTTGTTCACTGAGTGCGACTTGGTTGCGAAACACATCGTTATAGTGACATTATTCTAAATGGGTCCCTGGTCCATATCACTACGAGGAGCGGTAGTGATTTGGGCAGCACATTGATTGGTTGATGGTAATGTTTCGCATACCATTGATATGGAGATATCGAACCAATAATGTGGACACATGTTGGAGAATATGGGTAGTCGGACAGACCTACTCCGAGACGTTCTGAGATTGTTATCTTATAAAGTGCCATCAGCATATAGTCTCGAGTGGTACGCCTATATGGTCCTTAGACCTGAGATCATCATGGATACCTAGCATGTGGATTCATATGCTTTGGTGTCATCAAACGCTACACCGTAACAGGTTAGTTATAAAGGTGACTACTGGGTATGCCACGAAACATAGCCAGGGGTGTGATTGATCAAGATGGGATTTGCCCCTCCTAGATAATGGGAGGGATACCTCTAGGCCCCTCGGTGTGGATGGATAGGAAAAGTGCACGGCCGTGCTAATGTGACTAAGGAGTTAGTCATGGTATTATATCCATTATATTAACGAGTGAAGTGGTCGAGCTACTAAGAAGGGTGGCACGTATCTCGCCTTGAGCTTGACTGGTATCATGTGGAAAAGGGATCGGTATATGCGATGTATCAAAGGTTCTGTCGAATAAAGTATTCTGTGCATTCGGGGGTCAATACGTACTGCTAGGTACCGCTGTTGATCTGTGGGTTGGAAAGGAGTTTCCGAATCCACGGTTGACTTGTACTAAACCTAACGGGTCACACACTTATCGGGTTGGAACTGTTTAATGGGATTTGCGCGTGGATATGATCCGCATAGGAGGTAAAGCCCTAGTGGGCTGAAGCCCACTAGCGCATCTATATAAGGCGAGGCCAGGGGTGGCATGCGGTGGTAGAAATATGTTGAGCCCTGACCACGCTTAGCCTTGAGCCCTGACCACGCCTAGCCACCGCACGCCCCTCCCGCTCCCTAGAAACCCTAGCTGTGCGACGAGGTGCTAGCACACCCCGCACGGCGTTCCTGCTCGGTACGTGTGGATACCGCTAGAGGCGCTACCGTACATGGAAGCGCTGCTCGCCAACTACGACGATCTGCTCAGTGACCTCGACAATCTACTCGGCGACCTGCTCGTCGACCACGATGATCTGCTCGGTGACCTAGACGACCTGCTCGCCGACCACGACGATCTGCTCGGCGACATCGATGACATGCTCGCCGACCACGACGATCTGCTCGGCGACCTCGATGACCTACTCGCCGACCACGACGATCTGCTCGGCGACCTCGATGACCTACTCGCCGACCACGCTGCGACCTGCTCGGAGTTGATCGGGGCGTGAACGTCTACTTCCTCTAAGCGCGCGACTCTGCTTCCGCTGCATCTGCGTGTCAAGGGTAATGATTCGTGATCCTCTACTTGCATGTGATCCTGGGTGTTCGTGGTAGAAAATTTTGAATTTGTGCTAGCATAGCCTCCGCGTCCCCTTTAGACAATATGGTTTCCTTCTCCCGATTAGGATTTTTTAGGCCTCCCATTGGGTTCACCCATCAATCGGTAACCTCCATTGCTCTAAATACTTTTCATGATTACCTACCCTTTGCAAGAAACTTGCATGACTTCATTTCGAAGTGATATCTCACAACCTTCGAGTTCAAGTGACCTCACATATATTAGATTCTTCTTTAAGCCAGGAACATACCGAACTCCCATTAATGTACGATGTGCCCCATTATACATCTCTAATGTAACAATTCCTACCTCCATAGTTGCATACTCCATACAATTAGCCAAGTGAACAGTTATATGCACCAGGCATAGGATCCTTTGTTAGATATCTCCCTCGTCGAACCTATGTGAAAGCAATAATCTGAATCTAATATCCATCTATAAGAAGTACCTGATTGACTAATGACAAGCATATCTAAATCATCTTTTGCTACAACCATTGAGCATGCACTTTATTTTCCTTAAAATCGGACAATTCTTTATCATATGATCTTCCTCATCACATAGATAGCACACACATGTGCCCTTGCTTTTGTCTTTCTTCTAACTATAACTCTTGCTTTTCTTACAACACCTATTGTAACCAATGCTTGATAATCTAAGAATGAAGATTTTGATGGCTTTTTGAGGTCTCTGTCTCCAATAGATATGCAACTATCATGTTGAAGTTGAGCGTGATTTTCTCGATGAGAATATTCATCATCAATTGCTCCCGTGATGATGATAGAGATGATAACAATGTGACGACTTTGTTGTTCTCCTAAATTTTCTCATCCACACTAGTCAGTTGTATGATAAGCTTGTTGAAGACATTGAGATAGTCAATGAATTGGGTACCTTCCTCCTTGTGCAACCTATACAATTGTGACTTCAGAACTCACCGGTTTGCTGGTGACTTTGCTATATACAATTCTTTTAAGACCTTCTATAATTTCTTTTGTGAATTCTTCTTGATCATTGAGTACTTTATCACATCGGAGAGACATATACAAACTATACTGATGGCCATTCGCTCCATCACCTTCCAATCTTCTCCAGACGTCTTTAATTCCGATTTGTCCACTTCAAGAGTAGCAATTAAATCTAGTTGGAGAAAGACATCCTTCATCACACATTACTACATGCTGAAATTTCCTCCACCGTCAAATTTCTCTCCTTGATTCCACATCGACAACATTGATCTTGATTTTGTGCAACTTGACACTTTGCTGACCTTCTCACAAATCTGATTAATTTGGTCTTGGTTCTTATACCACTTCTTGCACTCTCAAGCCCCTTCTTATGCCTAGTAGCCTTCAGATCGGATCAAAGTTTTGTAACATACGACACGGATGTGCATGGTCTCAAGAATGAAGAAGATTAATCTTATAGAGAAAACCAATATAACAGTGTTGAAGCAACCATAAAAAGAGAGAAAGATTTAACAAAGATAACCACAAATTTTTTAAGAACAATCTCAAAGGAGTACAATGGATTATTCCTCTCTCACAACCTCTCAATACTTTTAGGACTCTTGGATTCTTTTCCTATACAAGAATCTAATGCTTAAGAATAACCTAGCTGTTAATCATATCATGCACCTCTTGTTGTACACGAGTTGGTTTGTGGCTTCTTGTTTGCTTTTGTTTCTCCTTGACCACCCATGGGCTTATATAGCCCCCTTAATTCTTCTCCAAGGCAAGTAGGATTCTATTCTAAAAGAAAGTAGATATCCTAATCCTATTAGGATTCATCTTACAGACCTTTCCAAATATTAAAGACTATATATAAGTCAAAATACTTAACAAGCATGTTAATGTTAGTTCCATTACTTATGTTTGTTACTTTGTTCAACTACAAGCTTAAGATAGTTTGTTCTTGTCCTTGTCCTTGTGTTGCCTTGTTTTCTAGATGAAATGTTGATCCTGCCTGTACTATCTCCGACGAAACATATGTGCTTGCTAAAAACTATTTTAGAAGATAAGTAATGTCGTCATGATAAAGTGAGTTTAAGTGATCAACAGTTCATTCGAAAGAAAATTTGTAGTAGAGCACATATATAATTAGCACCACTTACTAGATGGTATAGATTCCCTTTTTGTTACTCTTTGATGCGAAAATTTCTAAAACTATTGCTGTTGGGGCCGGTTAGTTGTATGATAAGGGAAAGGTATAACTAGAGGTGGGTGTCATGCCAGGCTGGGCTAGCCTGGCACAGGCCCATCGTGCTTCAAACTGGAACCGTGCAGGGCCGTGACGGCCCGTTGTGCCTATCATGCCGTGTAGTGCCAGCCCGGCTCGCCTTCGGCGAGCCCAAGCATGTCCCATTTACGCTTTGTGCCTGCTTCATGCTATGCTAGCCCAGACCTAGCCCATTTGCACTATTCTGACAAAGAGAAAAGGTGTATCAATCGATGGGGTGATAGTGTGGCATAACTAGCAAGAAAGACAAAGCAAAAGCTACCACGATGAGAAAGAGCGATAAGCAAGAGCAGCGATAGGAGTGGAGATAGCTAGGCACAGTGCTGATCGAGGAGAGAGAGGGATGGACTAAGAGAGTGATTGTAACATCCCAACTTTTGGCTTTTTATCTAGTTAATAGTGTTTTATTGCTATTTGTGCTTTTTGTGAATTTTCTGGATTTATTTGGATTTTCTGAGATTTAATTGAATTATTTTAAAATAAGTATATTAACCTTTTTCCAAAAACTATTTATAAATAGATAAACTTAAAATAAAGTTTTGCTAAAAATATTTTATTTGGGTCCAGGATGTCTCAAAGTATTTTTGAGATTTTTCTTGGAATTTTTCTGGTGTTTTTGGTTGCTCAAATAAATCAAATTAATTTCTCTAATTATTTTAAATCAAAAACCCCGGGAATTAGTTGTGAAGCGATCGGGCGAAGCCCAAAGATTGCACGCTCGCCCGTGTGGATCGAAACCTATTCGGCCCGGTTTCCAGATGCGTGTGCCCCAGCCATCGGATCGTGATACGAAGGCCTTCATCTAGCCACGTCACAGCCGCAATCCTAGCGCCCGCTGACCGTTGGATCGGGATCATGCGAGCACCAACCGTCGGGGGAAATCAAAACCCTAACCCGTATCCGCCGTTGCTTTGATCGGGCGGTTGAGATCGTGTCGTGCGTGGACTCTCTCTTGACCGTCCGATCTCAATCGTAGGGCTGGCCGGTGTCATTCCCGACCCGGATAGGGAATCCGCCGCTGCCACCGCCGACACGGATTCCAGTGCCCGTACGTATCGTGCGCGGGGTATTTAAGGCCCGGGCACCCCATCCAAGGCTCGCCAGAAGACACCGCACCCTTTCGTTGTTGCGCTGCCATTCGGAGTCCGCCAGAGAGCTCGGGAGACCTCGCCGGAGATGTTGCTTGAAGCCACCCCTGTTTTCGTCACTTCATGCTGCCGTCAAGTCGCCAATAGTCGTTCCGAGCCAGATCCAAACTCCTCTCATCACGCCGCACACGTTCCACTACCCTACGTCGCCGGAGAATCACTGGAGCGCCATCGGAGAGGTCGTCGTCTTCAAGTCCGGTAAGGGTCCACTGCCGCACCCCCATCGCGTCACCCGAAGATCCTCAGCCATTGGATCTCCCACCAACGCACTAGATTCGTCCACATAATCGCCAGAATAGTGATCCTCATCATCAACCCCTTGTCGTTCGATTTGGATCGGGTGGCCGTCGCTTCGCCGCGTGGCCATTGATCGTGGGTCGTCGGAATTGATCAGGCGGCCCAGATCGTGTCGTCAGCGAAACCAATCGGATGGTGACATGCATCGGCTGGTGTCATCGCTGACACCAGCCGGTGCACGGCACAGTGCCGTGGGTTCACGGTGGATTGACTTCACGGTGAACCGAGCCCACAGCACAGTGCTGAGAGACACGTGTCAGTGTGCGGTTGGTTCGGGTCAAGGCTGACGTCAGCATGATGCAATAAATTGGATTTTTCTTTTATAAAATAATTCGGTTAATATTTGTTTTTCCAATTTTATGAATTTTTAGGTTTTTGAATCTTCCGAGAGCTCATTCTCCCTCATACGAATTTCGATTGAGGTGATTCAAATTTTTAAAAATTTGTAAAATTGAGATCTATCTATTGGTGAATTTTATTTGATTTTTGCAGTTTGTTTGCTTTCTTTTTTGGTATTTATTTGGCATTCTCTTTCGTTTCACGTAGACGATAAATTGTGCGACGCATCCGGGGGAGATTCATCAACTCAAGACTGAGGTCCAGAGCATGGATAAGGGTTTTCCTAAGGTAAGTTGTGTTTTGATCATGTTGAACCCATGTTTATAAAGTTGCTATTTTGTTTTACCATGTTGCATGATAATTCAAGGGTATAAATGATTTCAATCTAATTTGGGATTTATATAACATACCTGTTGATCTACACCCTACCTTGTCATTTATATGCCATGATCTATTGTCACCCTAGATTGGTTTACTATAGTTGATCGATAATAAAATCAACATGGGATGGTTAGATCGGATTAGATTGCTTAGCCATGCCATGTCATCACATGTATTTGAATCATTGATAAATAATCTTGACTAATGGAATATGGAACAATGTTATGAATTTGTATGTCTTGTGTGGTCACACGATGAGATTGAGTTGTTGTGGCAATGGATGTCACGCAACGATATTGAATTGTAGATGGCATGTGGTGCTTGGTAATCAACTGGGGTGGTTATGATTTAGATTGGAGCAAGTGGCAAGGGCAAGTGTGCCTGGGTGGGCCCGATGGGTAAAGGGTATGTGCAAGTCTTGCTTTGATCAACCCTAAGGACTTAACCTTGTGAGCCTTTGATCCGAGTCAATCATGCAACCACATGTCTGTTATAGGGCAGTCTAGCCGATTAATTTGCAATGTCTTAGCTTTAGTACTGCTTTGGTGGTGTGAGTCTGGGTTCACGGATCAACTCACATGGCGCAAGAGGGGGGCCCTGTTGTGGTGGTTCAGCCCATCAGTGTTGAAACCTCAGCGGCTAGTACTGGGTTAAGGCAGAGCATTGTAAAGGCTTTGTTATGATTTCTCTGCCGGTACAACAAAGGAAGTGTGCCAATATCTTGGCAACAAGAGATGATCATGTCGTGTGGGTAAATTGCATAACCTCTATAGAGTATACAATCTATTCGAATAGTCATGCTCACGGTATTTAGCATAGCTCGGGAATTACAGTCAAGGGTTATACTTTTGCAAAATAAAAACTTGGGATGGATGGCAGGTTGCCATGGGAGGTTGAATTTTGACTTAGGATGGAAAACTTGGTTTACTTGAGGAACGCTGAATCTATCTATTACTGTTATTTGTTTTTACTGTCTTTTCAATCTATGTACTGTACTTGTTCATAAATGTTGCTTTACTGCAAATAGCCATTGTTAGCTATTTCTTTGGAATAAGCCTTGCATATAGTTATGTCGAATCGCATTACATGCACAACTTGTTGAGTGCTTTATGTACTCACCCTTGCCTACAACATCACCGATCTTTGAAGAAGGTGTACCATGAAGGGTCGAATGTTTAGGGTGCGAGCCTTGTCAGTTACCTGTGGTATACTGAGGGGTTATCTACATCTTCATTTTGCTGCAATTTCAATTTGTTGTTCAGCCTTGTGAGGCAAGTCACGTAAGTTGACCCTAAGGTCATGCAACTGTTAGTATTTAATATATAATATATGTTATCTTATTTCCGCTGTGTATGATTGTGATATTCACTGATGTTGTGCCTATGTGCACTAGCGTGATCCTGGACTAGTGCAGTATACACAGAGGGTCCGGATTTGCATTTTCGGGTCCTGACAGAGGTGGTATCAGTGCCATACTGACTGTAGGTCTTGACCCTAGATAGTTGGTCGTCTCTATAGGTCCTTCAAAATTATTTTCTAAAGTAAAAGACCTAACCTAGAAGAATAATGTGTTCTTGACTTATCTCATTCTTCTATTTCTGTCCTTATCAAAAATTCTTTCTTTTCCCTTGCTGAAATTTCTTTCTCTTACCTCTGCTAAATTGAACTGAAATCTTACCTGAGTTATCTTGAGTAGAAAACAATATACCACACTTTAGGTGATGACATCGAGTGCCTGCTGCTACCATAATGATCATGAAGGAAAGAATCATCAAGCTCGTGGAAGAGCGGATCAATGAAGTGTATCAAGAGCTAGAAGACTCAGTGCTTCAAGTAGCCAGTTGAGACTCATGTGTGGGAGTCGCATTTCCTAAGATAGGAGTGTCGCCCATGTAGACGGTAGTTTTGTGTGTTTAGGTTGAATTGGTTCTTCTTGATTGATGGGTGTACAGTATGTGTTGCAAAGCTTTTAGGCTTATATAAGCAACCATACCAAGTTATTAATATAGTTGCCTAAGTTGATTGGGTTAAACCTATCTCCCCTGTGTTAGGATTCTTGCTCCTTACCTATGCTATTTCCCTCTTCCTTAACCCCTTTGAGGTAATCAAGCAGATGGTTCAGATTAGTGATAGCAATGGAGCCAGTGGAAGTGGAAATCAACTTAGTGGAAACTCCAAGGATAGATCAGTTTTTCAACCGTCTCTACAGATAGATATGCAAAGTTTTAGAGAGTTTTTGGCTACTCAGACTCAGTTAATGCAGGCAATGATGAAGCAAATATAGAATATGACCAATCAAGCTAATGTCGGTAAAGCATCTTGAACTGTTATCAATGATCCCTGTGTTGACTCAAGGTTATCAGAATTCATAGGGACTCGCCCGCCAACGTTTTTAGGAAATGTTTCACCTTCGGAAGTAGAAGATTGGCTCAAGACCATTGAAAGGAAGCTACTCATAGCTCAATGCAGAAGTGATGAGAAGGTCTTGTATGCTTCATATCAGTTACGAGGAGTTGCCGCTGAATGGTGGAAAGGCTATTGTGCTAACCATGAAGCCCTGCAGAATATCACTTGGAATGAATTTATTGCTGCTTTTCATGATCTCTTTGCTCTACCAAGGAATGGTATGGTCATAGTGAATTCAGAGAAGGACGCTACCCCTGCACCTTGTTCAAAATCTAGACATTGTTCTATGAAGTGCTGCCAACCAAACAATTTAGAAGATCGTGCATGCATTCGCTGTGGAGAAATAGGACACACCGCTGACGAGCATGCGATCAATTGCTCCAGTTGTGATGGAAGCCATTTTCCTGGAGAGTGTCCTATGAGCAACATCACATGTTACCTTTGTGAAGGACGAGACCATTGCCCACCTCAGTGTCCCCTAGATCCGGCGATTCATCGCTGTGATCCAAAGATCAATAGAAGAATCTACTGCATCAGTAGTTGCTCGAGAATTATCAATAAGAGGGGGAAAGTTAGCTGCACAGGAGACGTCGCTTGGAGAATTAAAAACGCACCCTCCTGAACCTGTCGACCTTAATCAGGAAACCAGTAAGTGGCCATCACCCACAGTAGGTCTCTCATATGGGGAAGAAGATTGTTTTGCCAGGGGATGTGATGCGAAGCAACAAGTAAGGAATCACAAGAAGAGCAGCATGGAGTGCTATAACTGTCGCAGAAAAGGCCATTACGCTAACCAATGTCAAATATTTTCTACAATCGTGGACATATACCGAAAGTTACCTCAGTCCGGTATATAATGCCAAGAGTGAACGGTGAAGTTGCAAGAGAAATTTGCCGAGAGAACCAATTGAAGAAAAGGCGTCTAGGTAAAAACACTATTCCAATCAACGAATGCTCAAGAAAGAAAGTTCACCCTAGACTCTGTTATATTTGCAACAAACCTGAGCATTTTGCCAATAAATGCCCTCAAAGGAAAGCAATCACGTTGGCTCAAGTCAATTTCAACTCCGTCCCTGTCGAAGCCCAGCGCTAATGCCAAATCAAGGAAGTTAGGAGCCATGAGTTTACTTAGTGCAATATCGTAACCCTATTTGTAAAGTAAAGAGATTAGTGATGAATTCCATGTAAAGGTTTCCTTGTCGAAAGAAATAAAGTAGAAATGGTTGATACATTGGTATACGGAGTATTGGAATGAAAAGCAATAATGTAAAATGATGATTAGATGTTTCTTTAAGAGTATTCTTGCGTTTATGGTTCACCTGACAATGGTACATGTGCAAGGGTGGCTAGTTTAGTGGTACTCAGTGTGAGCTTGTTAACTAGAGGATTTGTCATTGTCAGTAAGTGCTTAGTTGTGCTAGATTTAACCAAGATGTTGAGAGTTCAGTGCTTTTTGAGTGAGTAGAGTTCCAAGCAAATCATATTGTGACTGGATACTTAGACCTTTGATGTTATTCTTCAAATTAGTTGGATGCTCAAACATAAGGCTATTTTGGTGAAATGTAGATCGATTTAAAACCCTAAATGTGAAAAAAGGGGGTTTCAAGTGATGACAGTTTGTATTAGCCAGCTGATGGATAATAGTGTGGAACTTGCCCATTTGAAGATGCGCTAGTTGTCAGAGAATACCTTGATATATTTTCCAAGAATTTGCCTGGTATGCCGTCATATCGAAAGATCAAGTTCATGAGCGAATTAGTGCCTAGTACTGCACCAATAGCGAAAAGACCATGTCAAATGTCTACTAATGAATTAGTGGGAAAGGGAAAGGCATATCGAAGAGTTACTAGGAAGAGTTTTGAGAAGACTTAGTGCGTTACCATAGGAGCTCTTATTTATCAAAAAGGAAAATGGAAGATCGGGAGAGTGCACTGAATCGTGCTCTAAATGAAGAAAAGATCGAAAACAAGTATCCAACATTAGGATCGACAACGTATTTGGACAATTGAGAAGAGAGTTGGAATTTCTCTAGGATAAAACTTCGCTCCGGCTATTATCAATTGAGGAGTCATGTGAAGGGTGTTTCTAGGATTGCGTTATCTACGTGATATGGACAGTATGAGTTTTGACTATATCCCTGGATTGACTAATGCCCCCGCATACTTCATGAATATGATGACTAAGGTGTTTATGGATTATTTAGATAAATTCCTGATTGCCATGTAGATGACATTCAAGGATACTCTAAGACAAGAGAAGAACATGCAGAACATGTTAAATTGGTTTTGGAAAGATTGCGAGAGCAGCAGTCGTACGCTAAGTTCAACAAGTGTGATTTTTGGAAGAAAAAGGTTGAATCTCGTTAGCCACGCAAAGACTTCTAAAGGAGTTGTTGTTGAGCCAAGCAATCTAGAAGTTGTGTTACATTGGAAGCAACCAAAGTTCGCTACTTAGATTCGAAGTTATGGGAATGGCAAGATATTATTGCTGGTTCATAGGAGGGTTTTCGACAACAGCTAGACCTCTTATGCAATTGTTGAAGAGAAAAAGTTGCATAGATGCCAGAGTGTGAAAAGAGTTTTCGGAAGTTGAAGAAGCGGTTAACATTAACACATGTGTTAGTATTACTAGTTGTGCGGAGCAGTTTCGACATGTATGGTGATGCTTCTAGACATGATCTAAGATGTGAATCAGTGTAAAATGGCAAGGTTGTTGCCTATACGATGAGGCAATTGAGACAGCATGAAGGGAATTACCCTACGCATGACTTGGAGTTAGCTATCGTAGTGCGCAATTAAAAAAAATGGGTCACTATCTCATCGAAAATAGATGTGAATCATACGAGTCTAAATTATATATTTACTCAGTCAGACCTTAATATGGAACGAAGAAAATGGCTAGAAATAATCAAAGATTCTAGTGTCAGAATCTATGTGCATCCTGGTAAGGCCAATGTGGTAGTCGACGTTTGAGTTATGAGGCTGCAGTGCAAATATGTTGATAATGAGCGGTCAACCAGGGTTATGCAAAGAATTCGAGAGGCTGAAATTGGAGATCGTTCGACAAAGTTTCATAGCTACCTTGGAAATAAAACCAACATTAGAAAATCAGATAATAGGAAGTTCGAAGGGAGAGGAAGTACAAAATCAAGTCAAGGAAAGAAGAAGGCTTAGCCAAGAAGCAGAATTTTGAGCGATTAGGATACCATGAGGATTTAAGGCTGAAACAGTGTGCTAGATAGGAAGATCCTAAGCAGATGATACTTGAGAAAACCCATGATTCTAAGTATTCGATTCATCCAGAAAGTGCGAAGATGTAATAAGGTCTAAAGAAAAAGTATTGGTGGCCTAACATGAAGCGTGAAGTAGCAGAGCATGTTGCATTATGTGATGTGTGCCAGAGGGTAAAGGCAATGCACCAAAAGCCCGCAAGACTATCGCAGCCATTAAAGATTCCAAAATAGAAATGGGAGGAAATTGGAATGGATGTCATCACTGGATTGCCCAAGACTCAGAGAGGCTACGATTCATTATGGGTAATCATTGATCGATTGATCAAAATTGCTCACTTCATCCCAGTAAAGATGATCTATTCAGGAGATCGATTGGCAGAATTATATATGTCAAGGATTGTGTGTTTGCATGGTGTGCTCAAGAAAATTGTGTCAGATCGAGGTACCTAGTTCACTTTAAGGTTTTGGAACAAGCTGCACGAAGCAATGAGAACTCGCTTGAATTTCAGTACAGTTATCATTTGCATGCAGATAGTCGAAACAAAATGGGTTAATCAGATTTTTGGGGGATATGTTAAGAGCATGCACCCAGGGTCGTAGACCATTCAAAATCCTAAGCCGTCGAGGAGAGGTTGCTTATCAGTTGGAGTTGCCCCAGTCATTAGCAGGAGTCCATGACGTATTTCATGTGTCACAGCTCAAGAAGTGCCTCAGAGTGCCAGCAGAGCAAACGCCGTTAGAAGCAATCGAGTTGCAAGAAGACTTGACTTACAAGGAGCAGCCGATCAAGACTTTGGATGTAATAGAGTGCAAGACCAGAAACAAGCCTGTTCGCTTTTGCAGAGTCCAATGGAGCAATCACTCAGAGAGCAAAGCAACCTGGGAGCGCGAAGAGGACCTGAAGGCAGAATTCCCAAAACCTATTCTCTAGAGAGCCCTGAATCTCGGGGTCGAGATTCCGTTAAGGGGGGAGGTTTGTAACATCCCAAATTTTGGCTTTTTATCTAGTTAATAGTATTTTATTGCTATTTGTGCTTGTTAGCGTACTCTGCACTGGGGTACCCTCTACGCCGCACAAAAGCAGTCAACAAAGCGGTCAACGTGGCGGCCCCACGTGGCGTCCGGCGAAAGGCGGCGGCGAAACACGCCGCCGCCCGGCCCGCCCACGTGGCGCCGGCGAAAGCAGTGGGCGAAGCACGCCCTTTCGCCGGGCGTCGATCCCGTGGCGCCCGGCGGCGAGTGGGCGAAGCACGTCTGCCGCCGGCGTCGCCCACGTGGCGCCCGACGAGCAAGGTCGGCGAAGCACGCCTTTCGCCCGGCGATACCCACGTGGCGCCGGCGGCAGCGGCGAAAGCACGCCTGCCGCCGTGTCGCCCACGTGGCGCCAATGCGGCGTGTGGCGAAGCACGCTCGCCGCCGGCGGTCGGCCCACGTGGCGCCGGCGGCGTGTGGCGGCATGCTCGCCGCTCTGGCGCCCACTCCACATGGCGCCCCGGTGGCGCACGTCGGGCGCGCCCGCCACGTGGCGCCTCGCTTCGGCGAACACGCCCTATCCACGTGGCGCCCGTGGCGCCAAAGCGGTGGCGAACACGCCCTACCGCCGGCGGTCGGCCCACGTGGCGCCCGGCGGCGAGTGGCGAAGCATGCCCTACTACTTTGTCGTCGATCCACGTGGCGCCCGTGATCGATCCCATGGCGCCGGTGGCGGTGGCGAAAGCACGCCGCCGCCCGCGGTCGACCCACGTGGCGCCCGTGAGCGGTGGCGGGGACACGCCGCTGCGCCGCCGAAGACAAAAAGTGGTGCGGCGAAGCCCTCGAAGTCTCCTTCCCCTACCGCATGCTTCGGGCGGCAGGCCTGCGGTGTCAGATCTATCAACTGCGAGGATTTCTGCTACTAGCCCATTCCTCTGACGCCTCTCACCAACCCGTCAAAAAGGGGTCGCATCCCGGGCGGACCGGGCGAAGCCATGCGTCGGCATTTAATGTGGCTGGAGGAACGGGACAGCACAGGAAGGAGTAATAAATGCATAAGGATCAGCATGATGACCTCCCTTTTACCTACTCCCATTAGCCCGGCCTATATAAGGGCCTTCTGGTGCATGGGAAAGGGGGACGACGGGTCGAGCAAGCAAGAGTTCCGCAGTAGAGCCTAGGGAAGAACTTGTAACCCAAAGACTATGTACTGCACTAGTTCAAAAACACTCTATAAACAATCTAGCAGGAAGTAAGGCTATTACCCAAGGCAAAGGGGGCCTGAACCTGGGTAAAAATCTTTGTGTCATCCCTAGTTCATAGACGCCGGAATCCTTCGCGTGGGGTCTCTAGGGTTTCCACCCTCTAGGGTTAGCCAGCCGCGAAGACGCCCTCCTTCCAAACCAAACCCGGTCTGTAGACTCCGGGCCTGTCAGACGGAATACGCCGACAGGGGCGCGCCAGGTAGGGGACTAGTGGTTGGTTTTTCCGGCTAACTCCCCGGCGGACTTCGGCGTTCGTGATTTGGAAGTAAGCCCGTGCATCTGGAGATGGCGGATTCTCAGCACCAGGATGTGGCGGGGGCGAACGACGCCCACGGCGCTTCCCGGCAGTCGCGCCGGTCGAGGGACCATCTCACCCCACCCCTGCGGGGCGGCGCCATTGCTCCTTTTTAGGCGGTGGAGCAGCCCGTGCGTCGCAGGCTGGCCATGGAGGCGGCCACTCCCGCCCAGAACTTGCATGCAGCTCGTGCCCTTCTGGACCACCCTCCGGTGGAGTTCGCGGGAGACTCCCCGGCCACTCCGTGGCTGCGGAGCATCGCCGGTCTCGTGGATGCGGCCCAACTTCGGGTAGGGCTCCCCGGCCGATCAGGTACTATTGGTACCTTGTCGCCTAAGGCGCATGCAGAGTGCACTCAGGCATCCAGCCGCCCTAACGAGAAAGGCTCTGGCCGGTCGGGCCGGGGTCGAAGGAAGGCCGCAGAAGATCGTCCCGGTTCGCAAGGGACCGTGGGGACCTCCGCTCTCATTTGGATGAGAGCGCCGGGCGGCGCGCGATGACCTCATGATGCTTGCCCGCGCCACCGGACCAGAGGCGGCGCCATGGTAGGTGTAACATCCGCAGTGATAGTCCCCGTGGCTCTCACTCTTGGACCAAGGAGGAGGTTCACTCCTCGACTCTATCGAGGCCGACCTCGCCTCCTGTGAATGGTCTCGGACCGGGCCTCGATGAGCGGCCGGCTCCCTCTGGCGTCGGGTGCAGGAGCCTTCTCGGCAGGCTGCACTGCGTGACGTGGCGGACAGTTCCGCCGCTGCCATAGAAAAATATGACGCACCACTCAACCCGAGGAGTTCCTCCAAATCTATACGACGATGGTGCGGGCAGCTGGCGGATCTGAAAAGGTCATGGCCAACTACCTCCCAACTGCCTTAACGGGCTCTACCCGCTCCTGGCTGTTAAATCTCCCCCGAGGATCGGTGCACTCGTGGGGGAAGTTGTGCGACCTCTTTGTCGCCAACTTTCGTGGCCTTTTGCGAGCCGGCGTGGAGGATGACCTCCACGCTCTGGAGCAAGAGAAGGGGGAGTCGCTTCGCGACTTCATTCGGCGGTTTTGCCACTGCCGCAATACAATCCCCCACATCTCCAAGCAATCGGTCGTCATCGCCTTGGAAGAGGCGTCTGCGATCAAGATGATGAAGGAGAAGATGGCCACTCGTACCATCGGCTCCACCTCCGAGCTTTTCTCCCTCGCACATAAGTGTGCGGCAGGCATGAGGCGAGAGGGCGGCGCCGCCCAAGGGTGGCTAAGGCAAGGACGGCCGGACCTCGAAGGTTCCGACCGTGCGAGCAAGAAGGCGCGAAAGCCTTGGCGGAGAGACCAGCAGGTCTTGGCCATCGAAGCCGACGACGAAGAGGACCTCAGCGCTTCGCAGAACGCAACCGCGCGGCCGCGCGATGATCGCCGTGAGCGGGCGTGGCGACGTCGTGACCGCGTATCGACGCCGCGATCGACGCGATGACCGTGTGGTCGTGGGAACGACCGCCGCAAAAGGAGGGCGAGCCCTCTTGCCCAATACATCGAACCAATACCCATGACCTAGGCAATTTGTCGGTCGTGGACAAATGGTGGAGAAGCGGCTCAGGGCGCTGCCTCGACGACGATCAAGATGAAGATCCCGCCTCACGGCCTTCCAAAGAAGCCGATCACGCGGTGGCCTACATCCATGGTGGTTCGTCCACCTTCCCCTCCAACGCCGCCTATAAACGGCTGAAGAGGGAAGTGTGCGCCACCGCATCAAGCACGGGGGCGGGTCGGATGCTGAAGTGGTCTGAGCAGACGCTCACCTTCAGTCAGGCCGACCACCCTGAGGGCGCCACCGGCCTGGGGCATCTCTCGGTCGTGGTGTCACCCACCATTCGGAACGTGCGGCTAGGGCGCGTGCTGGTGGACGGAGGGAGTTCTATCAACCTCCTGTTCGCTTCGGCATTCCTGGTGCTTCAGATCCCACGGCAGGATCTGCGCCCTGCTCTGCCCATCTTTGGGGTGGCACCGGAGTGCGGCTTAATGCCCATAGGTCAGGTGTGCCTCCCCGTCACCTTCGGGGATGAAGACAACTACCGCACAGAGATGGTGGACTTCGAGGTAGCTGATTTCGATCTCCCCTACAATACCTTGCTTGGCCGACCGGCGTTGGCCAAGTTCATGGCGGCAACCCACTATGCTTACATGGTGGTGAAGATGCCGGGGCCGCGTGGCCCCCTTGCGATCCGGGTGGATAAGGCCGAGGCCTTGCGCTGCCACAAGTATGCGCTGGACATGTCCGACGCCACCTGCGTCGGGCGCCCCGACGCCACTTCCTCGGGAACCCCTCAGGCCCAGACCCGCGCCTCACCTGGCTCCACCGGTGAGGTCAAGGTGGTCGCTCTGAGCGAGGGCGAGCCCCGAAAGACCGTCAACATTGGCGCCAACCTCAGCGCCAAATAGGAAGACGCGCTCGTCACCTTCCTCCAGTCCAACTCCGACGTGTTCGCCTGGCAACCGTCCGACATGGCTGGGGTCCCCAGAGAGGTGATCGAGCACCGACAGCAACGCCCCGAGGCGCGTCGATCCAAGACGAAGGTCTCGAGGCAGCGCCGAGCGCCAAGATGCCATTCGGGAGGAGGTAGAGAAGCTGCTGAGCGCAGGGATTGTTAGGGAGGTCTCTCATCCTGAGTGGCTCACCAACCCTGTGCTCGTCAAGTAGTCCAACGGAAATGGCGATGTGTGTCGACTTCACCGACCTCAACAAGGCCGCCTGACGATTACCCCCCATGAAGTCGATCTCATTGTTGACTCCACGGTACCGGTGTGAGTTGTGCTTCTTGGATGCGATTCGGGTACCACAGATTAGCATGGCACTTGAAGATGAAGAGAAGACCTTTTGTAATTTCTACGGTGTTTATCGCTATGTAAGAATGGCTTTTGGTTTAAAGAATGCTGGTTCCACTTACCAACGTGCCATGCACATTACCTTCCGCCCCCAGATAGGGCGAAATCTTGAGGTTTACGTCGATGATTTAGTCGTGAAGATCAAAAAGAGTGAAGAACTGATCCGAGACCTGGAGGAAACCTTTGCTAACCTCCGGAAGAACTGTCTGAAGCTCAACCCAGAAAAATGCATGTTCGGTGTGCCCTTCGCAAGTCAAGGCTTCTGGTGTCCAACCATGCATTGAAGCCAATCCTGACAAGATATCGACCATCGAACACATGAAGCCGCCAGCGCGACTCAAGCAAGTCCAATGCCCGGCGGTCACCAGGCCTCCTGAGGCGAGTTCATTGCGGTTGCTAGAGAAAAAGCACCTCTGCTCAATTTGTTGAAGAAGACGAACCACTTCGAGTGGATGAAAAAGCCAGTATATGTTTGAAGATTTGAAGCAGTACCTCTCCTCTCCCCGGTCTTGGTCTCTCCGCCACGGTGAGCCTGCTCGTGCTACATAGATTTGCCAGGCCCGAGGTGGTGTACTACATCAAGAAGGTGTCAGACGAGGCGAGAGACCAGTACCCAAGCTCGAGAAGATGTCAGATGCGGTCTGGTGGCGTCCAGGAAGCTGCGGCATTATTTCCAAGGGCGGGAAATCACCGTGGTCACGGCCTACCCGCTACGAGAAATTCTTCACAACCGTGAAGCAGAAGGCCGGATTGCCAAATGGTCAGTGGAGCTGGGGGAGTTCAACATCAAGTTCGTGCCCCGCACTGCCATTAAAAGTCAGAAGCTGGCGGAGTTCGTCGCTGAGTGGACTCCCGCCGCTCCAGAAGCAGAAGAAGCACCCGCGCCGTCTCCCTGGACCTTGTTCTTCGATGGTTCATTCAGGCTGGAGGGCGCGGGGGCTGGAGTTGTCCTGGTCTCTCCGACCGGCGACATCCTCCAATATGTGGTCGCCCTCGATTTCAAGGCCACGAACAACATAGCTGAGTACGAGGGCCTACTGGCAGGATTGCGCAATGCTTCGGTGTTGGGCATTCGGTGTCTCCAAGTCAAGGGAGACTCCCTGTTGGTCATCAATCAAGCGCGGAAGGAGTTCCAGTGCTCCGACCCCACCATGGCGGTGTACTTGGCGGAAATCCGAAAGATGGAGCGTCACTTTGAAGGTTTGGGGTATATCCATGTCCCTCGGCGCGACAATCACCTTGCGGACGGGCTTTCGCAGCTTGCGTCCTCAAGGGCTTCTGTTCCAGTCGGAGTCTACGAAGAAAGGCTATCGCGACCGTCCATTGCGGCCCCCGATTCATGTGGGGACGATGGTGTATTGCCGCAGTTCTCCCGCCTAGGCGGGGACGACGGCAAAGGCCGTTCTTGACCTCCGACTTCGGCGAGAAGGCGGCGGTTCGCCTCGGCCCAGTGTCCGAGGGAAGACGGCGGTGCTGCCAAGGCAGCACCAGGGGAAAAGCTTGGCTGCGGAGTACCCAGCGAAAGCACCGAGTGGTCGCCACGCTTGGCCGGAAGATCGGTGGATGGATCCTATCCTAGCCTTCTGCGTGACCAAGTGATCCCGACGATGATGCCTCACCGAGAAGATTGCACGCAAGGCCAAGTGCTATACTCGGTAGGTGGGGACCTATATCGCCAGAGCGTAAACGGAGTTCTCTTGAAGTGCATCACTGGGAAGAGGGAGCAACTTCGCTCTCGATATCCACGCGAGGCGTGTGCGGGAGCCATATGTCCCGTTAACGCTAGTCAGAAAGCGCTTTTGCCAAGGATTTTATTGGCCTATCGCCTCTAGGATGCTTGCGTTTGGTGAGGACATGCGGCTTGTCGGTTCTTCGCCAGGCAAATCCATCGACCAGCCCAGGCTCTGCAAACCATCCCGCTCTCCGCCGCTTGCGATGCGGGCCGATATCCTCGCCCGCTCCTCGCGGGCCACGGGGCTTCACCCACCTTCGCCGCCATCGACAAGTTCACAAAGTGGGTTGAAGCCGAGGCGGTGCGCGCCATCACGGCCGCTGCCGCCATCAAGTTTATGCGCGGGATCTTCACCCGCTTTGGAGTCACCAACCGCATCATCACCGACAACGGACTCGGTTCACTGGCGGCTTTCCTAGAATTCTGCGATTTAAATGGGCACCAAGGGATGTTTTGCCGATGGCCCATCCCATGAGTAATGGGCAAGCGAGCGTGCTAACGCTATTTGGTGCCAAGGGCCTCAAGGCAAGGGCGTTTGATCGGCTTCACAAGCGGGCGCGCGGTGGATCGAGGAGCTCCGCGGTCTTGTGGTCGCCCGCACCACACCCTAGCAGACCCACAGGCGAGACACCCTTCTTCCTGGTATACGGGGCGGAGGCTGTTCTATCCTCTGAGCTGTCGCTTGGTTCTCCGCGCGTCTCGGCGTTCAACAAAGAAGACCAAGAAGACCTCTGGCGGGAAGACGTCAACCTTTTGGAAGAGGTACGGGATCGCGCTGCTCTCCGCGCCGCCTGCTACCAACAAAGTCACAGGCGATACCATGCTACTCGGGTCTCTGAGAGAACACTGGCAGTGGGTGACCTGGTCTTGCGCAGAATTCAGACGCATGCCGGGTTGCATAAACTCTCCGGTGGGAGGGCCCTTTAAGGTGGCCAGATATCTCGGCCGGCGGTCCGGCCAGCCGAGAACGGCGAAGAATCGATAAATTCCTATAACATTGAGTTATTGCGAAGTTCTATCCTTGAAGGAATTGTAAGTACCAAAGGCTTCATACTGGTCACCATGAGGTAAGTCACCACTTGGCGGGGTGGGGCTTCGCGGTTAGTAAAGTTGTTGCTCAAAGGCTTTTACTTTACCATTGTTGTCCCTTTCGTGCCCTTAGCGGCAAGTTTTTGCATGAATGTCATTTGGTTCCAGATGTTTGCTAATTCCTTGGTGATCTATAGAGTCACCGGTGCTGTGTTCGACAAGGACGGGTAACTGGGCGGCTAGATGCGATGCTCAAACGCTGCTCGTGACGCCGGGTTGGCTTCTCAAGCACCGCTGGTTGTCACCGCGAGCATCGTTAGTCTAGTACCCTCCCGAAGCCCGCTGCCTTGACACACAAGATCGCGTGGTTCGATCTCAAAAAAAAATCGCAAGGACTTAGGAATCAAAAAGGCGGACCGGGGCTTACTCCGTGCGGGGACCTATATCGTTTGGTTTTATCTTGCATATGCACTGCGCAAAGCCTACTCATTTTGTTGGTAGCTATGTATGCGCGCAGGCCAAGACATAGAGGTGCCGACTCATTGCATGAAGTCCCCAAGCCTTCCCGTGGTCACCCAAGTGCTCGGGGGCTGGTCGCCCCAAGCCTCTTCGTGGTCGCCCAGACGCTCGGGGGCTGGTCGCCCCAAGCCTCTTCGTGGTCGCCCAAGTGCTTGGGGGCTGCTCGCCCCAAGTCCCTCTGTGGTCGCCCAGATGCTTGGGGCTGGTCGCCCAATGATATATAAAGAAAGATAAGTGCTCCTTGCCGCATTTTTGACCATTTCCTTATGTGCATGCACTAAGATGGGTCAAGTTACGCGTGATTGTCACGAGTGTTAAAAATCAACGGCCCCTCATGATAAAAGGAAGTGTGCTAAAGCGTTAACGTTCGGCGCGGCCAAGCAACCGAGGTGCAAGTTAGGCGCGGTACTCAAACACGGCTCGTACACCTCGGGTTGGCTCCCTGAAGCACCTCTGGTTGTCACCGTCGAGTACCGCTGGTCTAAAAACACTTCCGGAAACTTGCTGCCTCGCCACGCCTGTTGTAGCACACGCCAGCAATCATCAGGGTCCGAGCTCCAGGAGAGTTTGAACCAATTGACAATCCCGCGCAAAAACCAGACGCTAAGACCAAGCTACGTCTTACGTCTCCTGTCGGACTCAAGGTCATTTTTTGCCTAAGTCTCGTGTGACTTGTGTGATCCATGCTTGTGTTTGCAGCAACCGCGCGTAATCACTGGCGGAACTCAGGAATGCTGCCCTAACCAGCGTTCCTCAGCGTTCTCCAAGTTTAAAATTTGGCCGCCTAACGGTTTAATCTAGCGAACTCGATCATACAAAACGAACGAGCATACAGATAGCGTTAACTCGGAAATATCTGTTCTACTAAATGCTGCCGAAGTGTTCATGCATGCAGGTAGATCGACAAAAGGAAGCAAAACAAAAAAGAACAAAAAGGCTGCCCGGCCCTTCACTCTTCGTCGCCGACGTCGATGTCGCCGCCCTCGTCGCCTTCCATAGCCGCGGGTGGAGACATCCATGATCGGCCGCTTCCACTTCCAAAGATCCCAACCACGTGTTCGGCGGCCGCGCCAGACCCTCCGCAAGGCCAGGTTCTCGATGCCGGCCACCGCCGCCATGGGATCGGAAGGTGGCGTCGCCGGCCAAAGAAAGCGTGTAGGTTGCGGTCATGATCGCGACCTCTCGCCCTTTCTCGCAGAGCGGGCAGCGAGGCTTCAGCAGATCCGGAGTGCTTCCGCGCCTGGTTGGTCGCAGGCAACCGCAGGCGAGTCCTCCGATGGCGCGTTGATGCAACCCCCAAGGGCTCCAGCACCTCTTAGTCTTGTTGGAAGGCCTTCTTGAGCATGACCAGACGATTGCGCCAGCAGGAAGGACTCGAGCTCCGAGGTCTTCAGCGCCGTCTCATCCCTCTTCGCCCATTCTTCGCCCTCTCGCGCCTCGCATGGCGGCCGCGTCGGTTCTCTCTGCGTCACGCCGCCTCGCCCTCACCCGCCTCCAAGAAGCTTCGCCTCACCAACGCCAACTACTGGGCTGTCTCGGCCCCGTGTCTGGTGGCTGCAGTGAGGGCGGTGCCCAGCGAGGCGTGCATATCTTCGAGCCCGGTGAAGAGCTCGACGTGGCGTTCGGTGGGGGCAATGGCGGCGCGAGGGGCGAGGCGTCCGGGAGCGCTGGCGCCAGGATCATCCGCTTTGACCCTCTCTGCGGCAACAGGCGGAGGCACCTGGGCGGAGGTGCCCGCCGTCTCTGGCGCCTGGGACGTTATGCCCTAAGCGTCTTGAGGAGCCACCTTTGGCGGTACCCTCAAGCTGAGACCGGCCATCGGGAGTGTGAGGCCACCTTGTTGGGCGGTGGCTCAGGCTCCGTGGGTCGAAGGCATTGGCGCCATGGGTTATTGGGGGCGGCGCGGAGGAGGAAGTGTCGGCGAAGGTGTCGAGCCGGCGCCCAGGGTGGCGGCGCCGAGGAGAAGACGTCGGGCAAAGCGCCGAAGAGGCAAGGTTTCGGCGACGAAAGTCGAGGTTTGGCGGCTGTGTTGCCGCCAGTGAAGGTGCTGCCACGGCGGGCTCGTGGCGTAGAGGTTTGCCCGCGACGAACCCTCTTGGGATCTGCACCGTGGCGTCCGGGCGATTGGTCACTGCCGTGGTCCGTCATTGGCGGGTCAGGTCTCGATCACCACGGATCATGGCGCAAGCACCACGGCAGGCCCCGTGGAGTCCATCGGTGGGAGCAGCCTCACAACCCGGCGCCGCGTGCTCCAATCGGGCGGCTAAGCAGGCCTCCGGGAAAGGTGTGCCGATCGAACCGGCCAGATCAAGACGGCGAGCCATCCGCCTCAGACCGCTCCTCCAAGTTTCCGCTACCGCAATGGACAAAAATAGCCGCCGTTGGTAGGAAGCCACAAAAGAAGCATGTGCGCGAAAAAGCAAGGAAGAATGAAGACTCACGTCCGGCCACGGCGCGTTAGGTCGTTGCCGCCGTGTATCGCCATGCAGACGGACTCGCCGGCGAAGAGGGCTGATCCTCCGCCACGGTCCTGCTACCACCCCGGTCAATCCGGCTTCCCGCAGTCGGTGGATGCGGTCGCCATCGCTATGAGCTCCACGTCTCCTCGACCGGCGAAGTTCCACCCTCTGAGGCCTCCGCTCCCAAGCAGTACATCCAAGCGCCGATTCATTGTTATCTTTGATGTCTGACCATTCATTCGCCATGACTTCCAGCTGGACATGGAATTTGAAGGCGATGTAGCAGAGGCCATCCCGGCCCCGGCGAAATAGCAGCTCCTGACTGCCTCATTGTCGTGGGAGGCGCGATGTGAAGAAGAAGTGGCGAAGAGTGGAAGATTCGGCATCACCCCCATGAACATTTCACAGAGGTGTGCGAAGATGGAGAGAAAGACAAGGAGTTGGGGGTGAGGTGCGGTGGTGGATCCCGAGAAATGGAGGACGATGAGGAAGAATTCGGAAAATGGCGGACCAGCCCGCCATCATGTCCCAAGTGTGGATGAGGATCTCGCTTGAAAGGCATCATGATGTGGCGGTCCCCGCCCGGAAGCGGAAGGTGCCCTTCGGCGCTATGATGGCCATCCTATTCACCGTGGTGGCATCCGCGGTGGAGGTAGGGATGGGAGGCGCCATGGAGATGAAGAAGGCAAGGGCTTTTTGAGAGAAGAAGGTGAAGAAGCGAAAGTTGGGGTGCACAAGAAAGGAGAAGGCGTAAACCGCTTGATACAGATGAACCTATATATGCACCCCTGCACCGACAGTTCGCGAAGAGACAAGATCGTGCGTCGCCTCGGGTCCCGAGAAAAATCTGCAGATACGCGGGAGAACCGAGGCGGTCGTATTCTCATGAGTGGTGGCCCCGCCCAAGAGCACACTAAACATTTAATGAAGGTTCTAAAAAGCTTTGGCACGCGCTCCAGGGCGGGCCCGGGGGCTACTGTCAGCGTACTCTGCGCTGGGGTACCCTCTACGCCGCACAAAAGCAGTCAACAAAGCAGTCAACGTGGCGGCCCCACGTGGCGCCCGGCGAGCAGTGGGCGAAGACGCCGCCGCCGCCAGACAGCCCACGTGGCGCCGGCGAGCAGTGGGCGAGCACGCCGCCGCCGCTGCGTCGACCCACGTGGCGCCCGGCGAGTAGGTGGGCGAAGCACGCCGCCGCCGGCGTCGCCCACGTGGCGCCGGCGAAAGCAGTGGGCGAAGCACGACGCCGACCGGCGGTCACCCACGTGGCGCCCGGCGAAAGGTGGGCGAAAGCACGCCGCCGCTTCGCGGCGTCGCCCACGTGGCGCCGGCGGCGAGTGGCGAAGCACGCCGCCGCCGCGGCGTCGCCCACGTGGCGCCGGTGGCAGTGGGCGAAGCACGCTCGCCGCCGGCGGCGACCCACGTGGTGCCCGGCGAGCAGTGGGGCGAGCACGCTCGCCGCGGCGTCGAGCCCACGTGGCGCCGGCGGCGGTGGGCGAAGCATGCCCCGCCACCCGGCATCAATCCACGTGGCGCCGGTGAGGTGGCGGGACACCTGCCGCCGCCGCCGAAGACAAAAGGTGGTGCGAGTAAGCCACCAAGTCTCCTTCCCTATCGCATCAGTTCGGTCGGCAGCTCGCGATGTCGATCTATCAACCGCGAGGATTTCGCTATAAGCCCATTCCTCGACGCCTCACCAACCCGCTCAAAGGGGTCGATCCGGCGGACGGGCGGTTACATCGTCGGCATTTAATGATTTGGAGGAACGGACAAAGACAGAAGGAGTAATAAATGCATAAGGATCAAGATGATGACCTCCTTTTACCTACTCCTGCTAGCTGAGCCTATATAAGGGCCTTCGGTGCATCGGAAAAGGGGACGACGGGTCGAGCAAGCAAGAGTTCATGAGAGAGCCTAGGTAAGAACTTGTAACCCAAAGACTCAGATCGCACTAGTTCAAAAACACTCTATAAACAATCTAGCAGAAGTAAGGCTATTACCCAAGGCAAAGGGGCCTGAACACAGGTAAAAATCTTTGTGTCATCCCTAGTTCATAGACGCCTAATCCTTCGTGGGGGTCTCTAGGTTTCCACCTCTAGGTTAGCCAGTAGCAAGACGCCTCCTTCCAAACCAAACCCGGCTCAGAGACTCAAGCCTGTCAGCGGAATACACAAGCGATGCTTTTCGTGAATTTTCTAGATTTATTTGGATTTTCTGAGATTTAATTGAATTATTTTAAAATAAGTATATTAACCTTTTTCCAAAAATTATTTATAAATAGAAAAACTTAAAATAAAGTTTTGCTAAAAATATTTTATTTGGGTCCAGGATGTCTCAAAGTATTTTTGAGATTTTTCTTGGAATTTTTCTGCTGCTTTTGGTTACTCAAATAAATCAAATTAATTTCTCTAATTATTTGAAATAAAAACCCGGGAATTAGTTGTGAATAGTACTGGGCTGAAGCCCAGCACTGTGCACATTCAGCCCATGTGGATCGAAACCCACTCGGCCCGGTTTCCAGATGCGTGCGTCCCAGCCGTCGGATCGTGATCTGAAGGCCTCCATCTAGCCACGTCACAGCCGCAACCCTAGTGCCCGCTAACCGTTGGATCGGGATCATGCGATCGCCAACCGTCGAGGGAAATCAAAACCCTAACCCGTATCCGCCGTTGCTTTGATCGAGCGGTTGAGATCGTCCTGTGCGTGGACTCTCTCTTGACCGTCCGATCTCAATCGTAGGGTTGGCCGGTGTCGTCCCCGACCCGGACTCGAAATCCGCCGCCGCCGCCGCCAACACGGATTCCAGCGCTTGTGCGCGTCGTGCATGGGGTATTTAAGGCCCGGGCACCCATCCAAGGTTCGCCAGAAGACGCCGCACCCTTTCGTTGTTGCGCCGCCGTTCGGAGTCCGCCAGAGAGCTCGGGAGACCTCACCGGAGTTGTTTCTTGAAGCCGCCGCTGTTTTTGTCACTTTGTGCCACCGTCAAGTCGCCAACCGCTGTGCCCGAGCCAGATCCAAACTCCTCTCGTCGCGCCGTGCACGTTCCACTGCCCTACGTCGCCGGAGAATCACCGGAGCACCATCAGAGAGGTCGTCGTCTTCAAGTCCAGCAAGGGTCCCCCGCCGCACCACCATCGCGTCACCCGAAGATCCTCAGCCATTGGATCTCCCACCAACGCACCAGATTCGTCCACATAATTGCCAGAATAGTGATCCTCATCTTCAAACCATTCGATTTGGATCGGGTGGCCGTCGCTTCGCCGCGTGGCCGTTGATCATGGGCCGTCGGAATTGATCGGGCGGCCCAGATTGCATCGTGAGCAGAGCCAATCGGATGGTGACAGCGTCGGTCAAGGCTATCGCCGACACCACCGGCAGCATGGCATAAATGTCGGGTTCACGGTGGACCGACTCCACGGTGGACCGAGCCCACAGCACAGTGCCGAGAGACACATGTCAGCGTGCGGTTGGTTCGGGTCAAGGATGACGTCAGCATGACGCAATAAATTAGATTTTTCTTTTATAAAATAATTTGGTTAATATTTGTTTTTCTAATTTTTTGAATTTTTAGGATTTTGAATCTTCCGAGAGCTCGTTCACCCTCATACGAACTTCGATTGAGGTGATTCAAATTTATAAAAATTTGTAAACTTGAGATCTATCTATTGGTGAATTTTATTTGATTTTTGAAGTTTGTTTGCTCTCTATTTTGGTATTTATTTTGCATTCTCTTTCGTTTCGTGTAGACGATAAATTGTGCAACGCATCCGGGGGAGATTCATCAACTCAAGACTGAGGTCCAGAGCATGGATAAGGATTTTCCTAAGGCAAGTTGTGCTTTGATCATGTTGAACCCATGTTTAGAAAGTTGCTATTTTGTTTTACCATGTTGCATGATAATTCAAGGGTATAAATGATTTCAATCTGATTTGGGATTTAGATAACATACCTGTTGATCTACACCCTACCTTGTCATTTGTATGCCATGATCTATTGTCACCCTAGATTGGTTTACTATAGTTGATCAATAATAAAATCAACATGTGATGGTTAGATCGGATTAGATTGCTTAGGCATGCGACGTCATTACATGTATTTGAATCATTGATAAATAATCTTGACTAATGGAATATGGAACAATGTTATGAATTTGTGTGTCATGTGTGGTCACACGATGAGATTGAGTTGTTGTGGCAATGGATGTCACGCAACGATATTGAATTATTGATGGCACGTAGTGCTTAGTAATCAACTGGGGTGGTTATGATTTAGATTGGAGCAAGTGGCAAGGGCAAGTGTACCTGGGTGGACCCGATGGGCAAAGGGTATGTGCAAGTCTTGCTTTGATCAACCCTGAGGACTTAACCTTGCGAGCCTTTGACCTGAATCAATCATGCAACCACATGCCTGTTATGGGGTAGTCTAGCCGATTAATTTGCAATGTCTTAGCTTTAGTACTGCTTTGGTGGTGTGAGTCCGGATTCACGGATCAACTCACATGGCGCAAGAGGGGGGCCTCATAGGTGTTTCACCCATCGCTGTTGAAACCTCGGTGGGTAGTCTTGGGTTAAGGCAGAGCATTGTAAAGGCTTTGTCATGATTTCTCTGCCGGTACACCAAAGGAAGTGTGCCAATAGCTTGGCAACAAGAGATGATCATGTCGTGTGGGTAAAGTGCATAACCTCTGCAGAGTGTACAATGTATTCGAATAGCCATGCTCACGGTATTGAGCATAGCTCGGGAATTACAGTCAAGGGTTAGACTTTTGCAAAATAAAAACTTGGGATGGATGGCAGGTTGCCATGGGAGGTTGAATCTTGACTTAGGATGGAAAACTTGGTTTACTTGAGGAACGCTGAATCTATCTATTACTGTTATTTGTTTTTGTTGTCTTTTCAATCTATGTACTGTACTTGTTCATAAATGCTGCTTTACTGCAAATAGCCATTGTTAGCTATTTCTTTGGAATAAGCCTTGCATATAGTTATGTTAGAACTGCATTTTGTGCACAACTTGTTGAGTGCTTTATGTACTCATCCTTGCCTACAACATCACCAGTGCTGAAGAAGGTGTACCATGAAGGGACGAATGTTTAGGATGCGAGCCTTGTCTGTTGCTTGTGGTATACTGAGGGGTTAGCTACATCTTCATTGTGCTGCATTTCAATTTGTTGTTCAGCCTTGTGAGGCAAGTCACATAAGTTGACCCTAAGGTCATGCAACTGTTAATATTTAATATATAATATATGTTATCTTATTTCTGTTGTGTATGATTGTGATATTCGCTGATGTTGAGCCTGTGTGCACTAGCGTGATCCTGGACTAGTGCAGCATACACATAGGGTCCAGATTTGCATATTCGGGTCCCGACAGTGACATGGATAGTCGGAGGGAGAGAGAGGGGGGGACTGAGAGATTGACACAGAGAGTCAGAGGGAGAGAGTGACATAGAGATTCAGAGGAAGAGAGAGGGACTAAGAGAGTGAGCCAGAGAGAGTGACAAAGAGAGTCAGAGGGAGAGTGACATAGAGAGTTAGTGTGAGAGAGGGAATGAGAGAGTGAGAGGAACCAGAGAGTGAGCTAGAGAGTGTGAAATAGATAGTTGGAGGGAGGGAGAGTGATATAGAGTGTGGTTGTCGAATTACTTGAATTTTTTGTTTTTATTTTGTTTTCTCTTTTTTCCATTGCCTCCCTTTTTTCCATTTCCCCTTTTTTTCTATTTCCCCAAGAAAGTGGTTGTCAAACAGTTGAATAACAAATTACAAAATTGGTACCTACATTTCTCAGTGTAACAGATTTAATCCAATTCACTATAAAACTCTATTAATGGGTTCAATTTGCCTATAAAAAAGAAAAAATTATTTACTCCAATTTAAAATTTTTTAATCTTTTCTTTTTTTTCTTCTTTTTCCTTTTGCCCCTCTTCTTTTTCTCTTTTTTCTTTTCTCCCCCTCCCTTCTTTTTCTTCCTCTCCTTCTTTTCTTTTCTTCCCCTGGCCATCCTTATCTAGCCTCCTCAAGCCTCACGACTCTCTCTCTCCATTGCCCATTTGCTCTGACCGACACCTCCTTCTGGCACCGCCCACATCGCCTACCACGACTCCGCCTCCTCTCCCCCAGGCTGCACGGGAGGCCAAGCGAGCCACTGAGGCGGTGCGGGAGGCTAGTTTGCATGGTACGATGAGGGAGGTGGCCTAGTGCAGGAGGCGAGGCAGCGTGTCGAGAAGCGGTTCAAGAGGTGGCACAGGAGGTGGGGATGACGTGGCAGGGTCATGGGGGGTCAGGTTGTGTGGGAGGTGGGGGATGATGTAGCAAGCCGAGGAGCAGCTTAGGAGGCAGTGCGGGAGGCAGGGGATGAGGCGGTGGTGTCACAGGGGGTGTGGCTCGGGAGACAGCGGGGTAGTTGGAGGCCAGGTGGCACGGGAGGTGGGGGATGACGCAACGCTCTTAGGAGCGGCTCGGGAGACGGTGGGGAGGTGGGGGATGAGGCGGCGGGGTCGCGGGGGGCACGGCTCTAGACACAAGCAAGAACACAAGTTTACAATCCCTCAAACACATTGAAGAAATATTAACCCAAGAACACAAAACTAGTTTCTTGAAAGAAAGATGCAAGGATTGCCTAGATGATTGGGATATGATCTAAAAAAAATTCATCCATCAATCATACATCCTTGGCACAAGAACCAAAAGCATGTAGGAAGGGAGGCAAATCCAAATTATGTAAATATAAATTACAAGAATGTAACTGCAGAATTTAAATGCTGAATTTAAGACATAAAGTAAATGTGTAAAGTAAATTCATGTATAAGGAAATGTGTTTTGGATTTCTAGAAGGGAGGTTTACAAAGCCTCACAACAAAGTAGGCAAAGCTCAAAGGAGTACTAAAAACCTCAAAACCTTCAAGAGGGGGAAGGCTACCCCTAGCCCTCTATTTATACTACTCTTGAGAAACCCTCCACCCTTGGATGAGCTACTTCTACCCTAAGGATCACCATCAAGGGTTAGAAATGACTCACTCATTCATATATGGGCTAACCCGAAACCCACACACATAATGGTTTTTCGCACACTTTTCAAAGCATACTAACTAGACCCGCTACTCTATCATCTAGACCGTAATCCAATGGCCCTCGTTGATCCGAGAAGCTCCTAGCTAGCATCTCATCCATTCATTGCCTTCTAGGTTTGCATCGACTCCATCTCCGATCATCTACCAACGATCCTCAACCGTTTGGACCTCTGACGCTCCTCGCCTAGTCCTGGTCATCCTCCACCTCACCATGATTAAAACCCGTCATCCCGTAACCATCAAAGACAAGAAAAATTTATAACATAGCAATGTCCAAAAAGATATACAATAATCATCACAAAATCTTCAAATATATCCAATTCTGCTCATAAAGGCTAGCGCTTCCACCCCAGGCTGGTAGCACCGCCCTACAGGCCAAAGTAGAGAGAAGATGCTCTCTAGACATTTCACACCGACCAGAGCCCGATGCTACCGCTCCTAGGCCAGTAGGACCACCCAACTGCCAAACCAGAAAACACCTTTATTTGAATTTTCACACCAGCCATAGGCCCGGTGATACCGCCCCCAGCCCGGTAGCACCGTCGGCTGGTGCTACCACCTATGTGTGTGTGTGTGTTGTGGGGGGTGGGGGGGACATTGACTATCATATTTCTTGTTTTCCTACTCTAATTATTCACACTTTACCTTGCTTAAAATTGAATGCGACCCGAATTGTGGGGCTTACCTTTACCTATGGTATGCTAACTGGCATTATTGCATAGCTCTTCATGTCAACCACAGCCTGAGCTTTTTATTTCAAAAAAGATATTTTAATTTTTTCCTTCTAAATTTTTTTCATCTCACTAGGGCATCAAAGTCTACTAGGAGGTACAATCATCTCCACTAAGCCAGCAAGGAAATAGATGAAAATTTTGATGGGAGAAGGGAAAGTGGTTGAGAAACAATAGATTGTTGCCAACCATGAGCACTTGTGGTGACTGGTGACAATATATTGCTTTGGTCACTACGGGAAGTCATCCCTTAGTCTCTGGACAACCCAAGAGTGTAGCAATATATGCAGTTTTTTTTTCTTTCATGCCTTTACTTCACGCATGAATCGTGAGGCACCAGATAACGGCTTTCTTCTGTTGGACAAATGTGTACGTGGGAATATCTAAAGCTTAAGTGTACGTCTGTTATGGACTTGTGTCGTAATGCGATTACATAGTCATACAGTGGCTTGTTAGATAAGTTTTAAGAGCTTTTATTTTAGTTTTTCATATAAACTAGACTTATTATGCATTTTTAAGAGGAGCGCACCACGGGCAGATGTCTGCTGCCCAGGGAATGAAGTGGATTGGATGCTTAAGAGGGGGTGAATTAGGATTCTTTTTGGCAACAAGCTAGGGGCTAATTAAAAATTTGAACTTTACTAAAGCATTCTAAGTGCCTAGGGATTCTATGTGGATTTTGCAACCTAATTCTAACCTTACATAATTCTAGAAATATAGCAATAAAAATATGACAAAGTAATTAAATAATATGGAAACGTAAAAGATACAAGAGGCACAACTGATCTTCTACCGAGGTCATAGAGATTTGGCGATCTCTCCTGCTCCTCATTGGAGTACTCTCGCAGGAGTCTAGCTTCAACTTAAAACCGTGCAAGGAATCAAACTATCCACTTATGGTAGTTCTTTTCCACTATAGGTAGGTAGACTCTAAACCTTCACAAAACTCGCAGAGCCTTCCACAAGCGCTTCCATAGAAGGTCACCAAGCTAAATGCATCCAAACCATCTAGGAGTCACCAATCTCTAAGAGTATTAAGCCCAAAATACTCACTTAAATCTCATGATGTCAAACAACTAGGAGTGATGCACAAACTAGGCCCATCTATACTTAAGCACTCAAAGGATTTTTAATCCAAGCTTCAAAGTGCTTATCAAGGTCCTCACTAGGATCAACACTGAGATGGAGTTATCCATCACTGCACAAGAACCCCTATAGGGTCTATATATATCTCCACTCCTCATAAACTAGCCAGTTGACATATATTTTCAAAATCTGCTTTTAAGTCGGATCATCCAACCTAGTCAGATTATTTGGCTTAAATGCTTTCTAATAGTAAATAATATAGCCACTATGCATAGTCAAATTGTCTAGCCCGGTCGGATCATTCGACTTTATGCAAATTCTTGAGAGAACCATCTCTACCACATTGATCCAACTGATGACCTGACCCACTTGGGTCATCCAAGTCATGTTAATATCCCTAGAATATGTCCTCTGTGAAATTAATTCAGTCGATTCTCTGAGCCACTCTGATAATTCGTGTTCATTGAAATTTATAGAATACATTCTCTATTGAATTGATCCAATTGATGGTCAAACACACCTGGATCATTTTACTCCTATTGAAATTTCTAACCATGTTTTGAATTTCCATGCTGAGTCCAATTTTCACATCCTTACTTGGTTTCTTGGCTTTCTTTAACTAGCTAGATGTGAGCTAGAGAGACTTAGTGTGCATCACAACTAACTGTCTAACCTCACCAAGCTCAATCTTCCAGCCTTGAACCCCTCTTAATAGTATGGCCAAAACAAAAACAAAACCTATCACTAAATTGATAGATATTTGACTCCTTGGATTATTTCTAATCTCAAGGTCCTTAATATTCATACTTTGCCATCAGTTATATCTTTTGGGGATCTATGAATACGAAGAACTCCAAATATGCCAATATCAAGCACTAACTCATCTTGAAACTTTGAAATATGCTTAGTTTTGACAAATAAACATCATTAATCACCAAAGCACATAACAAAAGAAATTTGGGGCCCAGATACTTACACCCACTACCCATCACAGCACGTGGGTTTCCTCCCTGGGCGGACGTTTGCCAGGTAGCAAAAGCATTTTCACAAAACTAAGCCCCTTAAAATAACACCTAGACGTTGTTTACTATTAATTTCAACACTAAAATTTTGTCGACACCATCCTTCCAAGCATGGAATGTTGAGAATGTCTTATGTGCACACTGTACTAGTTTCATGATCAGTGGCTAGTACACATATTTACAATATTGTTATCACAAAGTCACAAATACATTAAGGTAATATTTTTCATACAACATGGTCATAATGGCCTTAAAATACAGCAGAAGATATAAAAGTCCAGCAGTATACCTTTTTCCGAAATACCACAGGCAACTGATAAGGAGTAGACCCTAGTAAAACCTGCATCATATTCCCCATAACTTGTGGTGAAGTACATATCCCCGAGGATGTTGTTCTCTGCATCCACAAAATCAATCATTTAAGTAAGGTTAAGTACTTTTGTACTCAGCAAGACTTCTAGTGTATCATGAATATACAATAAATGCAATCTATATCAAAGAGGAGAGGCTACTAAGTTTATTTGCATAAAGCAAAAATGAAACACGAATATGAAGTAATAGATTGTAAACAGGATTTGTAAGAGCAATTTTGTCAGGACATGAATATGCAAATCTGGACCCTCTGTACATATCGCACTAGTTCAAGATCATGCTAATGCACACAGGCTCAACATAGATGAATATTACATTCATACATAGTGGAAACATAATTAAAGACTTCATATATTAATTATAACCTATTGACTGATCTTATGGTCAACCTTACATGAATATGCTATACAAGGCTAAGCTAAGATTAACAAATTAAACTGCAGCACAATGAAAACATAGATAAATGCCTCAGTACACCACAAGAAACTGACAAGGATTGCACCCTAAATATTCGTCTCTTTTTGGTACTCCTCCAAAGTTGGTGTAGACTCATCCTCAACTAGTGATGTTATTGGCAAGAGTGAGTACTTAAAGCACTCAACATGTGCAATTTCAACATAACCACATGCAAGACTTTTCCAATAGAATGGCTAACATGGCTATTTTGCAGTAAATTAACATTTATAAAAGAATACAATAACTAGATTAAAATGATATTAAAACAAATAACAATAATAGTAACTTTCAGCATTTCCTAAGTAAACATGGCAGCTAGCTATCGGAACTCTCATATGCAAATTGGGACTCTCTGTGTATACCACACTAGTCGAGGATTATGATAGTGCACATAGACTCAACATAGATGAATATCACAATCATACACAATGAAGCATAATAAAGTACTTCATATATTAATTATAAACTGTTGACTGACCTTATGGTCGACCTTATATGAATATGCCACATATAGCTAAACTAAGATTGTCAAACTAAACTAAATTAAACTGTAGCAGAATGAAAAATGTAGATGGCCCCTCAATATACCATAGGCAACTAACAAGACTCACACCCTAAATATTCATATCCTCCTGGTACTCCTCTAAAGCTGGTGCAGTTTCCTCCTCAACTGGTGATGTTGTTATTAGAAAGGGTGAATACTTAAAGAACTCTAACAAATTGTGCACAAATTGTAATTCTAACGTAACTATATGTGAGGCTTATTCCAATGGAATGGCTAATATAGTTATTTTGCAAAACTGCAGCACTTATAAATGAATATAATATATAGATTGAAAAGATAATAAAACAAATAATAGTAATAGGTAATTTGCAGGCATTTCTAAAGTAAACATGGCATCCTACCCTAAATTATGTTCCAAACTTTCTAATGGCATCCTACCTTCCCATCCAAATTTATAGCTTATAAAATCTAACCCTTAACTGTAATTTCCGAGCATTGCTCAATACCACGAGTATGGCTATCCGAATATATTTTACACTCTACAGAGGTTATGCGCTTTACCCACATGATATGATCGTCTCTTTGTGCAACATCATTAGCACACTTCCTTTGGTGTGCACAAAGGGATCATGACAAAGCCTTTACAAAGCTCTATCTTAATCCAGTACTACCCACTAAGGTTTTAGCATTTAAAGGTTACACCACCACAACAAGACCCCCCTCTTGTGCCAGGTGAGTTGATCTGCATACCCGGGACTCGCACCACCACTAGTAGTACCAAAGCTAAGACATTACAAATTAATTAGCTGTAGTGACCCCTATTTTTACATAAATGCAAAAATAGAAATCTCATGTGCATACAGTGCTAGTCCCATGATTAGTAGCTAGCACGCACATTTACAACAATTGATATCACCTCCATACTCTTTATTACAAATAATAAAGGTAGTATACACAACAAGGTCTTACAATTCAGAGTAATGCAGCGGAAATAATCAAAGTCTTGTAGTGTGCCCATTCAATCCCTCAGGCAACTGACAAGGCATAATCCCTAGGAAAACTCGTTAACATTCACAAATCCTACGTCAATTATGTTTTATCGAGCCAATCTGATTCTTCACCTAAAAACAATGAATAAGCAAGGGTGAGTACTTGCGTACTCAGCAAGACTTTTGCAAAACCTACAATATATGCAGGCCATTTCAAAAGAAAGGTTTCTATGGTTAATTTGCATAAAGCCAATTTAATTTGTAAAACAAGTAGTAATTGCAAAACGAAATTTATAAAAGCAAGGTGACTGATACAAAAGTAATAAACAAGTAAAGTATAAGTAACAACTCACAGTCCTCCACGACATGAGCATCAAGTCGTCCATCGCCAACACATGGCTCAAATCTGAGACAAATACTTTCCAACAAATGTATCCAATCCATTTTGAAAATATCAAAAATGCTAACTATGTGATGACTTTACCAAGTGCCCATGACCGTGGGCGTGACTAATCGATTAGTTTTACACTCTGCAGAGGTGTACAGCTTTACCCACAAGTCTTGACCTTTTCTTTTTGCCGCATGTTTCACGCACTTTCGGCATGTGGCCAGAATGTTTATAACGAAAATCTTTACATTACCTAGGATAGCTTTGCACCAGCATGGTGATGATATGCTATGGTGGTGAAAGATATTTGTACAGTCACTATACGTGAAATAGTAAAGTGTTTGTACATTCGCTGTACGTGAAATAGTGATCCCATAGCATGGCGTACACCTACGAGCAACCAGTCACTGAAGAAGCTCGTAATACTCCAGCCTACCAATATGCAAAGTTAAACTAGATAACTTAATTGGTTTAAGGCTGTCCCATACCAGCACTTGTGATTGTACGGTTATCTTGGTCTGAAAACAACCCATAGTTCGGTCCTTAATCCGACACGGGCAATAATCTCCCCTTACACTACGTACAAGTCCATGCACCTCCAGCTATTGCCAATAATTGCCCGCATCAAAACATAGTTTTATTTTCATTTTTAGTCAAAATACCAATAACCATCATAATGTCTCAATATTTCCAAGTTTCATCTGATCAATATTTCCAATTGGTTCATCCCAAGTCTAAAGCATGGCTAAGCATGGTTATTAACTATCGCATATACCCAAATTGACATCAGATATTGTCTAACCTTAATTCTAGGGTTGTCAAGGTTCACATGTCAATACTAAGGAAACTTTATAAGACAGCAGGTATATCTACCAGTACCCACAAAGTAGCAGAGTTTAATGAATATATGCATGCAATAAAAATATTTAATGAAAACATTTATAAAACTGGGATCAACATGGTCAAAGGGGGTGCTTGCCTTGTTGATTGTCGTCGATGTCGTATGTACGATCGTCGGCGACTAACTCTGACTCGTCGGGTTCTACACGTCATCCGATAATAATAACATAGCAATATAGCAAATAATAAATCTTAATAGGGCAAAAAGAAAATAGATAGAAAAATCCAAATTAGAATAATTTCACATAACAGGCATGAACCTTGACTTGGATTATTTGGAGTTTCTTGTGTTCATTAATATATGTACATACATGTTTATACATATATAAGGTAGCATGTTATATTTATTGATTTAGTTTGATATAATGATATGGAATTCTTTAAAATATTTGTTTTGGACTATGATTTCAAAAAGCAGAATCATGCAATTAATATTCATGATTTTAATATTGAATCATATGTTTTTATTAGTGACTTATTGCTGTTCATAATGTAACTTAAACATTTTCCATAGTGAACCCTATATATTATTACATATTCATGTTCCTATGGTTATAAGGATTCTAACAAAATTTATTTTAGCTAACTTGGAGTCCATTTGCACAAATTCTATGTATAGCATATTTGAATTCTTTCTTTAAATTGATATTCAAATTCTAAATAAAGTTAAACTTTTAAATATTTTTGCATATCCTAAATATACAGGAATTTAGATGAATTTAGGAATTTATTTCACTTAATTTGGACTGTTAGTTCAAAAGTTATAAATATTTGAATATTCTCAAGTTTGAAAATACTGATAAATCAGGAATATTCCAAAAATGGAAAGTATGCCTTCGGTTTGCTTTTACGCTTTTTTTTTTTTTTGGGTTGCGCTGAACCGTTACACTGATGATTCGGTCCCATCGGTCAGGCGCACTGTGCGTGAGACTGAGGGGCTATCGCGTGGGACCCGCTTAGTAGCGACACAACTCCGTGCGAGCGACTGACAGAAGTGGCCCGCATGGCAGTGAGACAGAACAGAGTGCTACGCTCACCGGTGGTAAACGGCGGCGAATCGGTACCACCATGAGCATCAGCACAACTGTGCGCACCCAGGGGAACCATCGGTTCACTCGGAATGACCGGAGTCGGCGTACCACCGTGAAGGAGCGGCGGACGCCATGGCCGATGGACACAAATACTTAAAGCTTATTTCTTTTGTGAAATTCTTAGTAGCATGAGCATCAGTGGGTACTAAGCATCGCATTTTAGCATTTTGTTCAAAGGGATTACATGCAGGAAGGTGTTCTCACCATGCGCGGCTCTAGCGGAAGGAAGAGTACGGTTGCGCGGCTCGTCGGAGAAGAAGAGCTGAAATTGGTGCCTGGGATGGGTTCTGTGGATCACTAGGATGTTCTAGCTCTACTGGTTCGATTTGAAGTGTGGTGGTGCGCGCAAGAGTTTTCCCTTTCTGCGGCCTTACCGGACTTGAAGAAGAAGACCAGAGTTTGCATGCACGGGAGAGGTTCAAAGGTGAGTTGGTTTGGCTATGTTGTTGCTCTGGAGAGTGTTTGCAGTGGCTTTTATAGCAGTAGTAAGTCGGTTCGTCTCTAGCTTGGCGCGGAAGAGAAGCGGGAAGGAGGTACTGCCAAGTTGTGCCGTGACAGTGAACTCGGCAGTGCGGCGGGTTACAACCGAAGCCATCACGCGAGGATTTCAGTGCTCCTCTGAGTCGCAGTGGCCAAGGCAGAGCACGATAGAGTCAGCAGTATGTACGGGAGCCTCGGGGTTAGAATTGCGGCGCAACCGAGTCAAAAGAAGGGAGGCGGCGCTGGCTTATCTCTGCGTGGGCGAGGAAGAGCGAAAAGAGAGAGCAGTGCGAGGAAAGAAAAGAAGAAGGGAGAAGAAACCTCTGGCGCAGGCAGCTGGTTTGAGAAAGGATCGGACGGCTGAGGAATGTCTAGCGCATAGGGCCGGGCCCACTTGTAAGCGTCTAACCCAAATACAGTGCAACAAAAATCTTAAAAGGGCTAATTTATCTAGTAAGTTTTGACTAGTAAAACGCCTTATAAATTCACAAAACTTTTTATGAGTGTTCTTGAGTCAAAGATAAGGGTTCAGTAAAAATTCTAGATAAATACTCTCAGCATATATTTTATTAAAATTCTCACAATGTACAATGCACAGAATTTCTAATTCTGTTTTTGATTTATTAAAGTGTCCCAATAAATCTTTTTATTTTTAAAACTTTTTTTCAGATTTTTTTGATCTAATAATACTTCTGTAAAATTTTCGGAATTTTATATTTGACATTTAAATTTTAAATATTCTGACATTGCTAATTTCAGCTTTATTAGTTTTCGGTTTTTGAATTGTTTGGAGGCCTATCCAACCTGGTAAATTCTTGATATTTTTAACAGAGGTAAAATCTGTATCAAGGGTGCTTTGGTAATTTTCTCAGCTCGATATAAACTCTTAATATTTTTCATTAATTCGGATGATACACTATTTCTAGTCAAAGTTTGTCTTTTCCATTATTACTAATATTTTTACCATGCAGTGAAATGAAAGTTACTAGGTAAAAATTTTACCTGAGGGTTAAAATTTTTAATATAAATTTTTCAAGATTTTACCTTTACCTTTTTATCTTTTTACCATTATCCATTCCAATGCATTTAGCTTTTCTTTTAAAAGTAGAAGCTCAAGAAAATGCAAGAGGATTCAGAAAAATAGAAATTTAAACCAAGTTCATATTTCAAACTCATTTTGATATTTCATTTGTTTTGATAATAATGATTTTGAGTTTTGAAATCTTTCTTTTCATTAAGATTGAAATGGAAGAAATGAAGAAAGGATATTGTTTAAAATCAAAATCTTGGTTTCAATTAAACTTTTAATTCATTTCTATTTTTAAATATAAACCTTTTATTTTTATTTATTTTTGAATTTACAAGGCTGTTACATTAGCTAGGTCTGTTCCATTCCAAACATGCAGTTGCAGATTTGACACAGTTCAAATGCTTACAAGGTTAAGTTCTTAAGATGACCAAGGCAAGACTTCCACAAACCCTTTGCCATTCTGGCCCACCTTGCAACACTACCCATTGCCACTTGCCCCAATCTAAATGATTACCATCTTAGTTGGTTACTATGCACCAAGTACCATCAATAAATCAACACCGTTGCATGACAACCCCGTCACTAACAACATAACATCATTGTGTAACAACACCTGATATACCAATTTCATAAATATGTTCCATATTCCATTAATCAAGATTAAGTTGATATTCCAAAGTTATGAGTTATACGTGACATGGCTAAGCATTCTAAGCACGGTCTAATTAACCCATGTTGATTTCTAATATTAACCAACTAGTAATATACCATCCTAGGGTGATAATTCATGGCAAAACAAATGACAAGGTAGGGTATAATTCAGTTGGGTAGATTAACTAGATCCCAAACTACTTGAAAGTAATTATACATATAAAATAACATGCAATAATTGATATTAATACAACAATTTTATAAAATTGGGTTCAACATGATCAAAGCACAACTTACCTTGGAAAATTTCTTGTTTCTATTCTAAACCTTGGTCTAGATTCAATGATTCTTTCTTAGACGTTCTGAGCACCTTGATGTCTATGCATAACGAAAGAAAACACCAAACAAATACCAAAATATAAAGCAAACAAATTCTAAAAATCAAATAAAATTTATCATTAAATAGATCTCAATTTTACAAACTTTTAGAAATTTGTATTGCCTCAATCGGAGCTCGTGTGAGAGAGAACGGGTTCTCAAAATATTTGATAAATAAGAAAATAAAGAAAATAGAAAATACCAAATTAATTAAATTATTTTTGTAATTAAAAACTCTAATTATTGTGTCATCTCCGATCTGGACCAATCGAGATGTGACACATCACCATCGGTGCATGGATGCAATCCATGCCCAATGCAGGTCTACCGTGGACTCGGTCCACGATGCCTCGAATGACGTGTTTGATGCCAGCACTGGCATAACGTTGTTGGTGCCATCTGCAACATGTGACCAAGACGCGGGCATGACACATGGCATGATCTATACCGCATGCATAAGAAAGTATGGCCAAGATTGAACATAAGATGATGACAGCGACGCGGACATGCGGCAACCTAGGGTAGTTTCTATGCAGTGCAATCTCGATCGAAGGCTACAGATCTGATGGCTAATGAAGCACACGAGGGACAATGGTGATGGTGTGGCTGTGCGACTCACCGGACACGAAGATGAAGATGTGACCGACGATGTTGCAGTAGCTTTCCAGTGACTTTAACTCCTAGATCTGGTAGATCTTGACACGACCAACTTAACGATGTCAACAGCAACGGTGGAGACCAACTAACGTCGACGAAAACCAAAGAAACTGCCACGGCACACCGATAACAACAGCAAGCTCTTGCGTACAAGAAACGGTGGCTCTAGTGACCTTAGCTAGGGCTATGGGTGAGACAAGCGATGGTGAACCTTGGGGGATGCTTGGCGCGTTAAATAGGGCTTCATAGGGCATGCTTGAACTGGACACAAACGTCAAGGCCGATGGCGACACGGCTCCAAGTTCGCATCAGAGACGACGACCATGGGCCATCCATGTGTCTTAATGAACAGATGAGATGCTCCACAATGTGGTGTGATCCGAGACAAATGGAATCTGACGACTGAGATCGATTAGGGTTTCAAGATCAATATCCACTGTTAGATCAAGATCTAATGGTCGATACCTAGGGGTTTCTAGAATCTAGGCCAAGCACGCATAGTACTAGGCTGACCTAGGCTAGATCAACAGGCTTTCGGCCCAAACATTATTTAATGCATAAAAATAGTTTAATCCAAAATAAATAGTAAAAATATTAGAAAAAATATAGAAACATTTTGAAAAATATTTTGAGATATTTGGAACATAAATAAAATATTTTTGATAAAATTTTATGTAAACTTTCTTATTATTTAAATAATTTTCATAATAGGCCATATTCAATAATAATTAATAAATACAAATAAGTCTAACGATACTAAACAGAGTCTAACCAACCCATGTTGGTATCTATTAGCATCCAACTAATAATAAACCATCCTAGGGTGACAACAATCATGGAATACAAATGACAAGGTAGGGTATAATTCAATAGGATAGATTATCTAGATCCTAAACTAATTGAAAGCAATTGTACACATAAAATAACATACAATAAATTAAATCAATATACCAATTTTATAAAACTAGGTTCAACTTGATCAAAGCACAACTTATCTTGAAAAAGTTCTTGTTCTTGCTTTGAACCTTGCTTTTGGTTCAATGATTTCTCCTCGGATTCTCCGACCACTTCAACGTCTACGCGTAACAAGAGAAAATACCAAAATAGAGAGCAAATAAACTCTAAAAATCAAATAAAATCCAGAATTAAATAGATCTCAATTTTATAAATTTTTAAAAATTGAATCTCCTCAATCGGAGCTCAAATGAAGAAGAACATGTTCTCAAAAGATTTTATTAATAAGAAAATTAGAAAATAGAAAAAATATATTTTCCCAATTAAATCTATACTGGAAAATAAATTATTGTGTCCACATGATGTCAGCATTGAACTCTGCCAACCCAAGCCTGACATGTGTCTCTGGTTCATGCACCTGGTTCACGAACCCCCACTAGTCCACCGTGAACCCGGTGCATGAGCAAAGTACACCAGCCAGTGGTTAACGCTGGCATTAGCCATGACGTCATCCAAGTGATGTTAGCGAGCACATGCGGCAAAAAACGGTTGAAAGGATCAAAATGTAATTACAAATTTTTTCTGTATTTATTTGGGGTCCTATCACAAAGGATCCGCGATCTCGCTAAACCGAAAGGTCCTTTTCATAACAGTTGAAAGGACCTACACATAATTATGGTTTTTTTTGGGGCATTTAGGGAGGGAGGACACGTGGCTTAGTCCTTGGCTAGAAAACTTGCAAGCTTTAATAAAGTAAGTATTTGCAAATTTTGGCATCAGTAGGAACACAAAACTACCCTTGATCACTAAAACAGAGTTTATAATCAAATAAGCTACCAAGTGAAGTGGCCAATATTGTTCTCCAATAGAAGGGCAAGCATGAATTAGGAGGAAATAAATAATTGTGACTAATGTTATTTGTGGTTTAGCTACCATGTGTGACCCTATAGTACCAAAAGATTCAGTAGCTAAACATATGTTTTCTAAATGGTAAGGCAGAAGCTGATTGTAAACCAGCCAGTTTTTGGTGATAACAAGATCAAACACCGACCACAAAACTATGACAACTTTGTTTTCATTTGTTTTCAGAATATTAAGAAATGTATATTTACAAAAGAACCACAAGATGGTTTGACTTGGTTTGAAATGTTTGTATCTTAAAAAAAACATCTAGCATTCACTCTGCCCTTAGTGGTATCTTTGCCCCCATGAGCCCAATCCCAGCAGTTGATGAAAATCCAGATAACATCAGTGTCTGCACTATTTTGAACACTTTTCTTGCCTACTGACTACCTCAAACATTCTAAGAAATATCAGGGTTAATATGTTCACCCAATGCATTATTCTATCATTAAAAGCCACCATGTTAAATGAGTGACAACATTTCCTGATGTTTAGGTACAACAGCAACAAAATACCGATAGTGAACTCAACACAAGAAGAGTAAATGAAACATGGATAATTAGATATAGACAAGGTAAATATTCACATATAAGTATTTTAATAAATGAATAGTGGTGTACAATAGATCACTACCCATTTCATTCTGTCGCCACATAAACAGTTAAATGCAACATCCAAAGACTTAATATAAAAAATGTTAAACCATTAAGCATTTTCAAACTAGAGGATAACATCATATATGAGCTGCTACTTCACAATAACGTTGTTATACAGTGTGGCTACATAGCGTTCTAGCGTCTGATTGCAGGTATATTTTTATTTCTTGAATTTCATATTCTGAAGGACAAAGCATACTGCTACTTCACAATAACTTGGTTTAAAATGTTTGTATCTTAAAGAAACATCTAGCATTTTATTTTCATTCTTAAAGAACCGTGACATAAACCAAATGAAAACAGAGAGTGCCTACGCCGGGCAGAGGTCACAGAATGAGGTGGGTGCAGCTGGAGGCAGGCGACGCTGGCACGGGATGAGGAGGGCACGGCCAGAGGTGAGTGACGCTAGCATGGAACTAGGCAGGAGCAGCCAGAGGCAGGTGCAGGCAAGCGACGCTAGCACAGGATGAGGTGACCATGCACGATGAAGCCGACTGAGTGTGGGTGGAGGTCGTGGGATGAGGCAGGCGTAGCTAGAGGTGGGCGAAGAGGCGAAGGCGGGCAATGCTGCCATCAGGGGGAGGAGACCGGCTAGGGTTAAGTTAGGGATGGGGAATTGCTCTGGGAAGTGATGGCAAGGGAATTGCGTGATGTGGTCCTTATACAGGCTATGGTCATCACAAACAGTTTTAGCCTTGAACCATCTATGTTGAGGTACATCATAGACAGTTCAAGGCTAGAACCGTCTGTGATGACTTCTTACTTGCCAGCAAGAATTAGCAAAACTACTCCACCAGATACAAGCTTTGGAGAATGCAAACAGGTAATAAGGCCATCTTGTTGGCTTATTATGTATGGTAATTTAATTACTCGTGTCCAATATACTGTATAGCCGAATGAAATCCACGGCTCGTGTTAAATTACGGAGATTGCTTGTCTAGTATGCTTGCATATGTTAACTTCAAGTTTGATTCGCCAATAGCACTTTAATATTATGAATTTGACACTACAACATACGGACCTTCTCTTGACAGTTTTTTCACTATATTTTAATTTTTCCCTTCCTTGTGTTTCATTTTATCAGCATGAGCTAATGTTCGTGGAGATCAAATACATGAAGAAAAGGGCACATCCCAGACGGTTTTTGAATTTGTCCATTGCACATAACTAAATTATTTTAAATCCTGAGTTCATTGTGCATGTTTAAAGTAACCCAAATTAAAGAATGTGAGCTTAAGTTAGTGTCCAACACAAATTTTCCTTTTGTCAACTTTATCTCAACTTTTGAGCATTTCATTAAAAACAACTTTATTATGTTGGAGAGTACACTTAAAATCATAACTCCACTTGCTTATTCTTTTGTATAAAAATTAGCTCTTGAAGGATCAAGATGGCGAACAGAGGGGGGGGGTGAATGGCCGCAAATAAATTTTCCCCCAAATTACTCCAACTAAAACCTTGAAAGGATCGCGCAAAGAAAATCGTGAAAAACCCGAACAACTAGACAAATATGTGTACCCCTAGCTTGCATGGGTGAGTACCATAGAATATGTGGGGATTTTTGAGTCACAATTCTGATTGTCTAGTGTCCAAAATAAGAAGGAATCAATTCAACTCTTGCTTTTAGAAAGGAGATCAATTCAAATCACAAAAGCCACATTCAGAAAAGCAAAAGCAGAATTTCCAGAAGCTATCCTCAATTAGAACAGGTGGTTGGTGGGTTTCTGAAGCTCAAAAAATTTTGAGAATTTTTATCCCTATGATAAGATGAGTTTTGAATAACTCCACCAAATTTCACCTCAAAAATACTTACATAAAAATCATAAAAAATCAAAGAACACAGATAGTCAGAAACTATGAGAAGAAAGTTTGGAGCTCGGTTTTCACCTCATGGCGCCCAAACGGTGCAACAAGTGGACTCTAAAATTTTTTTAACGATGAATATGGGAGTCCCACACCTTCTCTAAGAAGAATAACTCAAAAATATGTTTTCTAAATTTTACTAAAAATCAAATACTAACTACTGCACGAAGAACATGTTCTGGACAGAGTTGCAACTTGAAAGAAAAGATGATCTCTACTCAATCCAAGAGTGCAAAAGAGATGTAAGACCATATGAACACACTCAAGACATCCAAGATCAGCATTTAGAAGGAGGGGAGGCAAATCCAAATTGCAAGAAAGTAAATTGCAGGAATTTAAATGCTGAATTTAAGAGTTAGTACGTAATTTAAATTCAAGCATGAATGAAAAAAAATTGCAATTCTAGAAGGAGAAGGTTTACAAAGCCACACAGCAAGGTGGGCAAAGCTCAAAGAAGCACAAAAACATCTACAACCTTCAAGGGGAGGAGGCTACCCCTCCACCCCTATTTATACTACTCTTGAGCCACCTACCACCCTTGAATGAGTTCCTCAACCCTAGAGTACTCATCCAAGGGCTAGGATTAACCCACTCACACAACCATGCAAGGGCTAACCCAAAACCCACACACATAATTGGTTTTCTTGCACGGTTTTCAAAGCATACTACCTAGACCCGCTAACCTATCAACTAGACCGCAATCCGACAGCCTTCCTTGATCCACGCGGCGTCTAGCTAGCATCTCCTCCTTTCCTTGTCTTCTTGGCTTGCCTGGACTCTGTCTCCGATCATCTTCCAGCGATCTCCCGACTGTTTGGACCTCCGACACTCCTCGCCTAGTCCCGGTCATCCTCCGCTTTACCATGACCTAGCACCGTCGCCCTGCAACCATCAAAGACAAGTAAAAACCTTCACATAGCAATGCCCACATATATATTCAATGATTATGCCAAAATCATTAATCAATCATAATTTCTCTCAAAGTTCCGGTGCTATCGCCCCCAGGCCGGTAGCATTGGGAAAAGCAACTAACACTCAAATTGCTTCAATTTGAAAATTCAATTCAAATCAAACTCAATTTCAAATCAAACCAAGCTCAAAACTCGTCAATTACTCATCACACACAAGGATAGACCTCCACATGGTCTTTCAGCTCTTCACGATGATCGACGTGTGTGTTGCTAGCTTTCTCAGGTTGTTCTTCCTGAACCATTATGCTGTTTCCGATAGGAAGCAACTCATCAAACTAATTGTATTCTTCCTCATCTACTACATCCTCAACTTCGACAATTCTTCTTTTTCCTTGAAGAACTATGTGGCGCTTCTTATTTGATGGGTCGATTATATAGAGGACTTGAACAACTTGGTTAGTGAGTACGAATGGTTTATCTTCGTATTCGACACATTTGAGGTCCACAATAGTTACACTATACTTGTCGACCATCACTTGCTGGAGGTTTACCCAACAGCACCAAAATATGGGATTCTTGATTAGTACATAGTCGGACTCCCAAATCTCCTCTTGAACCCATAGTACGAGCTCCTCATCAACCTAGCTATATTGAATGCATCTATATGGATACCGTTGTTCTAATTTGTGCTTTTCATATCTTGATTTGTTGTGTAAAATGTGTATCTATTTAAGTCATATCCTTTCCATGTTACAACTATAAATATTGGCCATTTTGCCAACCATATCAGCGTATGACCTAATGAGTTTCCAGTGATGGGTCGTTCCTTCAATCATCTATTGAACCGAAGGTTAGTTTATCTCATTATCCTACACTCTTGCCACGTTGAATTCTCTTACCATAGCCAATTCTATGCTTGTTGATATATAGGGGCACTACAACCATGTGTTGCAAAAACATAAAATGGGCTTAAGCACACTCAACCGGATCAAGCGTGATTTCTTTCCTTCTAATGATCTCGATACCCTAGAGCCTCCCCTCATGGCGAGATCGACGTACACGTATCGGTTTGACCTAAGTCATGTAATCGACGTAGAATTTGATTACCTCCTTGGTTACATAGTCTTTGACAATGCTACCCTCCAATCGAAATTGATTCCATACATAGGACTTGAGAATTCCCAGGTACCTCTCGAACAGGTACATGCTATGTAGGAAGACTGGCTCGCACATTTTTATCTATCTCACAAGGTGAACAATGGATGGACCATGATATTGAAAAACAATAGAGGGAAATACATCTTCAGATTACATAGAGTCATCACCACCTCAGCCTGCAAGGCATCTAGATCTTCAGGATCAATGACCTTCAGAGCAATTGTGTTAAAGAAATAACACAGCCTTGTTATTGTCTCCTAGACCTTGATTGGTAAAGTACTTCTAATTGTGATAGGAAACATCTGTGGCAATCGTGAGACTTCATACCAGTTAAGTTCAAATCTTGTATCGAAACAAGTCTATTCATGTTGGAGGAGTAACCAGATAGAACTTTCACTCTATGCGAGCATTGGCACAGTTTAGTTCTCTTGGCCTTGGACAAAGTGTAGCAACCAGGTTCGCAGTACGTTCAGTCTTTATCAGTCTCTTTTGGTGCTAACTCAAGTCTGATGCCAATATCAACCAAGTCAAGTCATACGTTGATACTATCCTTTGTTTTACCCTTAATATTCAGTAAGAGCCCAATCAAGCTATCACAGATATTCTTCTCTATGTGCATGATGTTGATGCAGTGCCAAACTTTTAGGTCCTCCGAATAAGGTAGGTCCTAAAATATTGATCTCTTCTTTCACATGCTCTTCTTATGGGTCCTCGATTTACATCTCTTTCCAAGCGCAACACTAAGTTCTTAACCATATCATGAACATCTATCCCTCTTAAAGGCCTTGGAGCTAAATCGTCTTCATTCATTCTATCAAATTGTTTTTCATCTTACAGTATAGGTGATTCCTCTGAAGGAACCTACGGTGATACTTGTGCATGGTTTTACGCAAGTGATTCAGCTACACACTCTCAGTATTATCTAAGTAGTGAGTACAAGCTTTTCCTCCTTTTGTACTCTGGCCCGACAGGTTAGCAAGGGTAGGATAATTATTTATGGTACAGAACAACAGGCAGTGCAAAGTGAAGTTCTCTTGTTTTGTGATCATCCCATGCCTGTACCCCAAGGACCCACAATGTTTTCAGATCTTCACTAATGGTGCTAGGTACACATCAATATCATTCCCATGTTGCTTCGGGCCTTGGATAAATATAGATAATAAAATGTACTTCCACTTCATAAACAACCAAGGAGAAAAGTTGTAGATATAGAGATTCACAGGCCAAGTACTATAACGGCTGCTCATGTTATTGAAAGGATTCATTCCATCTGTATCTTATCCAAACCTTATATTTCTTGGATCTGCAGCAAATTCTTGAAACCCCCTATCGATGTTTCTCTACTAGGTGGAATCAGTAGGGTGCTTTAGCATTCCATCATTCTTACGCTCATCCAAGTGCCAACGCAGTAGTTTTGCCTCCTTTGGGTTCACAAATAAATGATTCAAATAGGGAATTACTAGTAGATACCACACCACCTTAGTAGGAGGTCCTTTCTTTACCTAATGTCCTCATCGTCATCATCTGATTGATTTTTACACTTGTATCGGGATGTGTTGCACACCAGACATACATGTAAATTTGCATACTCTTTGCAGTAGAGGATACAGTCTTTCGGATCTTTGTACTTCTTTTCCTAATGGACAAAAAACCTTCATGGCTTTGTAGGTAGTTATCAGCAACTCGTTTCCCTTTAGAAGTATATCCGCTAATAGACCTATCAGCGCCGTCAAACTCTTGTTGAACTAACCGTTACTTGCGTTCAATTTTAGCAGCTCAAGTACGGATGAAAACCTTATATATTTGGACTTGCAACCTCAGAACAAAGGTTTCTCTGAGTCATTCATCAAGCCCTAGAATTTTTCATACTCTCGCTCATCACTGTTCCCTTCTGCATCATGTAGTATCTGATCCAGATTGTTATCGTGAAACCTATCCTTATCGAAAGCACAATCGATATCATTCAGCGTATCATTGACTTCAACGATGTTAATACTACTTACTTCTTGTATATTCTACTATTCACCGTTACTGGTCTAATATGTATACCCCTTTTGAAACCTATTAGAATTAAGTGTGCTTCAATTTGTACTAAGTTTTGAAACGTTCTCAGATTCTCACAGTCAATGCATGGATAGGACATAAATTGCACCCTCTCGTTAAACATATCTTTCTCTGTAGATCTTCTAAAAGCAAAGACGCCATTAATGTACTTTGTACTCGCACGGTTCTGAATGTACATTCACCTTCAGTCTATCGACGCTACGTATATAACAATAAGTACTAAATAATGAATTAAGTACACTAGGAGTATCTATGCACACATTCTTAAATCGGAGCACAAATTAACTATATAAAATCTTACCCTAAATCATAAACCATGCTAGATCTAAAGAACAAAAGGATCTACAATCAATATATAAGCTACATTTAAACTTAGCAACATAGCTTCTTAGATCACAAAGAACAAAAAGATATATATATATATATATATATATATATATATATATATATATATATATATATAAGCTACATTTAATCTTAGAATCATCAATTCTCTCTTTACCTACCTAGCTACATCTTGAGTGTAATTCAATTAGAACCAATTACTACTTTAGATCACAAAGAACAAATGGATTTACACCAAGTTAGATCTAAACTATCTTTAATTCCCTCTTTACCAAGTTAGATCTTGAATATAATGCACTCAAAAATAGCTAGGGAAACCCAAAAAACACAAAGTAGGTCGGAGCTCTTTGTACTTATTTTTAGTAAAATCTTATCACATACAGTTTTAACCAAAAACTGTTAGTGATATGTGGTAGCGTCACTGACAATTTTTAGTTAAAACTGTCAGTGATGTGAATCTCATTACCAACAGTTTTTTTTAAAAAAAAACATCAATGATAGTCTGGCTGTTTTTCTTTTTGTAGAAGTGTCTTCTGATCATCTTGTTAGCTAGTAATCCCGTGCAAATGCATGTGCGTGTGTGGCGTTTTTTTCTTTCTTTGGTTGTAAGCCATTCGAACTGCGTTGTGTTCATGGTGAGATGGCGTGCCTGTTCAGGTTAGAGAGGAACAGTTCTTTAGTGCTCAGTTCGCGCATGCAGGGCAGCAGCGAGTGGCTGAAATCGCATCTAGTTTTGTAGCTAGAACAGTTGATAAGGTGTGAGTCTATTAATATGAAAAACACAAAAGCAAGATGAGTCAGTTACCACAATCGCTCTCGCTCTCTCGTTTTCTTGTTCTTCAGTTCATCTGAATTTTGTCAGGTTACTGTAGCTCATCCGAAACCGCATTCAGCTCACAGAATCAGTCACTAATTCTCGTAGCAATCCAACCTAGCGCTAACATGTGGTATCATAGCCTCGTTTAAAAAATCCCGGGCGGCTGCAATGGAGGATGACAAACTCGAAAACGGCAGCAATGGAGGATGACGAACTCGGAAACGGCGGCAACGGAGGCAATGGTGGCCTCCCTGGTGACAACAACTCGACTCCACCGATTCCACCACGCATGATCCTTGGCACAGGCAGTGCCGCGCACGAGGTCATGGTGGAACGCGTTGTGAAGGAGGTGAGCGCATCGATCGTCTACCCTGAGTTGACGAGAACCAACTACCACGAGTGGGAGCTGGTGATGTAGGTGAATTTGGAGGCACAAGGGCTGTGGGAGGCGATCAAGAGTAGTAACGCCGAGCGTCGTGAGGATCGGCTAGCCTTGGCCGCTCTCCTTCGCGCGGTGCCGACGAAGATGCGATCGACTCTCGTAGTCAAGAAGACGGTGAAAGAGGCGTGGGAGGCGATCCGGGTAATGCGCATGGGCGTTGCTCGTGTCCAAGAAGCAAATGCACAGCGGCTGATGCAAGAGTTCAAGAACATCTGCTTCAAGGACGGTAAGTCAGTTGATGATTTCGCCATGCGCATCTCTGGGCTGGCGAGCAATCTTCGTTCTTTAAGCAAGATCGTGGAGGAGGTACATGTCGTGAAGAAGATCCTACGCGTTGTGCCGCAGCGATACTCGCAGATAGCACATTCGATCGAGCCATTGCTCGATCTTAAGACGATGTCTGTGAAGGAACTCGTTGGGCAGCTGTGCATGGCTGAAGATCAGATCAACGTCAAGTCTGTCACTAACAAGGCGGGGAAGCTCTTGCTTGCTGAAGAAGATTGGCTAGCCAAGTATAAGCACAGACTCCAGCTAGAGTCGTCGTCGTCGAGCGGCGAAAAGGTGAGTGCAAGTAGTCAAGGCAAGGCGAAGGGCGGAGCGCGGTCTGATGGCCGTGACACTGCCGTGAAGTTGATGTCTGAGGGCACGCCATGCAACCGTGGCAAGTGTCGCAATTGCGGTATCTACAGCCACTGGGTGAAGGAGTGCAAGAAGCCAAAGTGGGAACGCAGGGAGGAGGCGCACGTGGAGAAGGCCGAGGTGCAGCAGTCGGTGGTGTTCCTCGCCACGACTAGTGTGGTCACACGCACAACGTCGCAAGTGGTGCACCTGAATGAGGAGGCGGTGGTGTTAGAAATGAGGCCCAAGTGGCCCATTTATCTCTAATGCCAAAGCTACAAATAATAGTACCATATTGCTAGTTAAAAGAGGAGAGTGCCAATTTAAAAGGGGTAGCTTCCACCATGCCTTGTAATGAGGCATATGGAGGGTGAGGAGCATGGCTAAAGTCACACGCACGCGCGCGCGCGTATTTCCGTGTGTTTTTCCCGCGTGACTTGTGACTTGCGACGTCGCAAGTCGCCGTGCTGTGGATTAAATTCTTGGCATGTTTAAACCCTTTTTTAATTTTCGGTTTCTCTCTATTATTAATAGGGTCATTTACTGAGAATTGAAATAGCCATGATAATGGCGTCAGTTTCTAATAGAAACAGTCATTTCAATGACCTGCAGTTACTAGCATATAATGGTGCTGTAACGGTCAATTTATTGACCGTTTCTGGTGCAAGGCTATAAAATCTGGAGACGTCTAGACAGAAGGGGCTTTTTGTCTCTTGCACTCGCGTTCATCCACTGTGATTTGTGTTGCGTCTTCGTGCTGCACTTGTTCTTCACCGACCTTCCTCTCGGCGTGCACCGCGAGGCAAGGAGAGCGGCAACTCGAACCGCTGCGCTGCGAGAACTCGCACGGGCGGCAATAAGGTTTCGGCAGCGACAGCGACGCTCAAGTTCTTCCTCCTCGACGTCGACTACTTCCACTACAAGCGACCGCTCGAGTTCTTCCTCCTCGACGTCGACTACTTCCACTACAGGCGATCGCAACTGCGCTGCTTCTTTTCCTTCGACAAGCCCTACGTAAGAATTGTTTTTCCTCTGTTCATCGCGTACGCGATGATGCTCGATCTACTTTTCAAAAATATATGGTGTCTTTTGTCGTGCCTGTTGTATTTAATCATTTTGGAAATTAGCTTAATATTCAAATCTAAAACAAAAATAATACCTAGATATCCAACATTCCAGAAACCTTATTGGTATTATTTGTGTGATTGTGATTCAGCAATGGCTGGTGCAAGTGATGCCATGAAACCTGAGAGGTTCAATGGTCGAACTTCAGAGGTGGCGACTAGTGCCAAGTTTTGGCTCATGTCTCTGGGTATGTGGTGGGTGATTTTCCTCAATACCCGCTTACGGATGAGGAGAATGCGCAGACGAGAATGCTAATAACACCGCATTGGGCTGCATTCGACCATCTTGGCAGATCGCTTATATGATGTGTATATGAGTTACACATCCGCCATCGAGTTGTGGTTGGCTCTTGAGCAAAAATATGCGAAGAGGAGGTGTCGCTGGTTAGATACGCAGCGAGCAACTATTCGATTTTACCATGGATGAGTCTAAATCGATTGTTGCTCAAGCGCATGACTTTCAGCTACTAGTGGGCGAGATTGCACATTTGGGATGTGCTTTACCTGCAAAATTTGTGGTTGCGGGCATTGTGGCTAAACTTCCCCCATCTTGGACCATCTTGGAGGAATTTTGCCACTGGCCTGAAACACAAGAGGGAAGAGATTTCTATTGAAGATCTCATTGCTGCCCTCGACGTGGAAGAAAAAGCCAGAGCCAAAGATGCACCAAAAACTTCTTCTCAGGAACCAAACAACGCAAATGTGATTGAGAAGAAGGGTGGAAACAACAACAAAGGCTTGAAACCAAACAAAAATACTAGCTTCAAGAAGAAGAAGTTTGAGAAGAAAGATATGAAGAACATTACCTGTTTTGTGTGCGGAAAAAATGGTCACATGGCTAAAGACCGCTATTTCCGCAAGAACAAAGCCAAATGAGCAAGGCAAGAAAATTGCCAACGTGACTATAAGTGAGGGAACTACTTCAGAGGGTATGGTAATTCTCCGTTGTTTTTTCAGCATGTCAATCCACCGATTGGTGGGTTGATACGGTGCAAATGTTCACGTATGTTCGACATATCTCTATTTTCTTCTTACCAGCAACAGGGCTTCCTCCGTCCTAATGGGGAACGGGTCGCATGCTTTTGTGCGTGGTGTTGGCACGGTAGAACTGAATCTCACTTCAGGGAAGACTGTCCGTTTGAGAAACGTGCATCATGTGCCAACAATAAATAAGAACCTTGTCAGTGGTTCCCTATTATGTCGAGATGGTTATAAGCTAGTATTTGAGTCTAATAAAGTTGTAATATCGAAGTTTGGAAACTTTATTGGAAAAGGTTATGAGAACGGAGGCCTGTTTCGCTTAAGTGTACTAGAGTCTTGTTTAAATTTAAATGTTGCTACTCAAATTAATAATTGTGAATCCAATGTTTGGCATTCTTGTTTATGTCATATTGGTTATGATACCATTGCTCGAATGTCCAGATTTGAAATAATTCCAAAATGTGATATTGTCAAAGGATCAAAGTGCCAATCTTGTGTGCAAGCAAAACAACCTCGGAAACCCTTTAAGGGGCTAGAGGAAGAAAGGAATTTGGCACCATTAGATCTCATCCATTCTGACCTGTGTGAGATGAATGGATTGTTGACCAAAGGAGGCAAAAGATATTTTCTAACTTTCATAGATGATGCAACACGTTATTGTTATGTGTATTTGCTGAAAACAAAGGATGAAGCTTTAAACTACTTCAAAATTTATAAGGTCGAGGTAGAGAACCAACTAGAAAAGAAAATTAAAAGGTTAAGGTCTGATCGTGGAGGAGAGTATATCTCTCAGGAATTCTCCCAATATTGTGCTGAGCATGGTATAATCCATGAAGTGACACCACCATACTCACCTCAATCTAATGGGGTGGCTGAGAGGAAAAACCGAACACTAACAAACTTGGTGGATACCATGTTGGAGAGTGCCGGTATGCCAAAGTCATGGTGGGGGGAAGCTATCTTAACAGCAACCTTTGTCCTCAACAGAGTAATTACTAAAAGAAGTGAGATTACTCCGTATGAGGGATGGAAGGGGAGAAGACCAAATATCAATTTTCTGCGAACATGGGGTGTTTGGCAAAAGTCAATATACCATTGCGTAAAAAGAGAAAGCTTGGACCTAAAACAGCTTGATTGCATTTTTCGGGTTATGCACATAACAAGATGTCGGCGATTATACACCGGTACCCTCTTCGCGCGCACAAAAGCGTCGTGGCCCACGTGGCGATCTAGCAAGCGGTGGGTGCTTACACCTCGCTCGTTGGATGCTAGTCCACGTGGCGCGGCGGAAGCAGTGGGCGATCACGCCTCCCCGGCGCCCACCAACGTGGCGGCTTGGCGGCACGCCGCCCTCCGGTGCCGGTCCACGTGGCGTCGGCGAGCAGGGCGATCACGCCGCCGCCGGCGCCACTAACGTGGCGGCTCGACGGCGGCGGGCACGGCACGCCCTCCGGTGCCGGTCCACGGGCGTCGCGAGAAGGCGGGGCGATCACGCCGCTGCTGCGGCGCCCGCCTAACGTGGCGGCTCGACGGCAAAGGCGCACGCACGCCCCGCCCGTGTCCGGTCCACGTGGCGCGGCGGGCGGCGGTGGGCGATCACGCCGCCGCCGCGGCGCCACCTAACGTGGCATGCGGACGAGCACGCCTCGCTTATTCCGCCGCCATGCAAAAGGGTGGAATGCGGTGGCCGTCACGAAGTTTTTTCGCCGCCGTCTTGTGTCGAAGCAGCTGTTGTACCGTGCATGTCGGTCCCAAGGAATTCGCACTGAGGCCGTTCTCGACACCTCTCACCTACATGCCACCGAGAGGTCACATTCCGGAAGAACCGAGCGAAGGCATGCGCTCGCATTAATTAGCGCCGAGGGAACGGGCGTGCAAGAGTGTAATAAATACGTGTAAGATAGGCATGATGACCTCTCTCCTGAATCTGGCTCATGTAAGCCCGTGCATATAAGGGCACTTGAGGAAAAAAGAGGGGGGAGAAGAGCTGGTCACCCACAAACTTGGTAAGGACCCTTTCGAGAGGCAATCCAACTTCAAGCAGGAAGTAAGGCTGTTACCCTTCTCCATGGGGGCCTGAACCTGGGTAAAAAATCGTTGTGTTCATCTGAATTTAGACATCAGAGCTCGTTAGTGTGAGAGGTGCTGGGGTTTCCCTCTGCTAGGGTTAGCCAACTACCGAAGCCACCCCCCTATCGAACAAAACCCGGTCCGTAGGCTCGGGCCTGTCAGGTGGAATACACCGACACAGTACGGCCTATAGATTTTTAGTAGTAAAATCAGATTCCACTGAGATTATTGCTAATACAATAATGGAATCTAGAGATGCTTCTTTCTTCGAGAATATTTATCCCATGAGAACAGTAGGATTTAATGAAAATTCTAAAACTTCTGATCTTCCATCTACTTCTGAATTACCAAATATTGTTGAACCAGCTTGTGATATCCCTAAGGAGGATAACAATATTGTCACAAATGAGGCTCCTCACAGGAGCAAAAGACAAAGGGTTGAGAAAACCTTTGGTGATGACTTTATTGTATACCTTGTGGATGATGTGCCAAAAAACTCTTTCAGAGGCTTATGCATCACCTGATGCAGAGTATTAGAAAGAGGCTGTTCGTAGTAAGATGGATTCCATCATGGCTAATGGAACATGGGAGATCGCTGAACTTCCTACTGGGTGCAAACCAGTTGGATGTAAGTGGATCTTTAAAAAGAAAATGAGGCCTAATGGTACTGTTGATAAGTATAAGGCAAGACTTGTAGCCAAGGGTTACACCCGTAAAGAAGGAGAGGATTATTTTGATACTTATTCTGCATTGCGGATTAACCACCATTAGAGTGCTCATTGCATTAGCAGCCTTCCTATGGTCTACACATCCATCAAATGGATGTAAAAGATGTTTTCTTAATGGAGAGTTGGAGGAAGAAATCTATATGGAGCAACCAGATGGTTATGCGATTCATCGACAGAAAATAAAGTGTGCAAATTATTAAAATCCTTGTATGGCTTAAAGCAAGCACCTAAACAATGGCACGAAAAGTTTGATAAAACTTTGACATCTGCTGGTTTTGTTGTGAATGAGGCGGATAAATGTGTTTATTATCGCTATGGTGGGGCTCAAGGAGTAATCTTGTTTTTGTATGTTAATGACATACTTATATTTGGGACCAACACTGCTATCATTAACGAGGTCAAGTCTTTCTTATCTAGTTGTTTTGATATGAAAGACATGGGTGAGGCAGATGTAATTCTAAATATTAAATTGATCAGAACCGAGAATGGGATTACCTTGAGTCACCCCATTATGCGTAAAAATTATTGAGCCATTTTCGCTTTGAGAAGCGCAAAATAGCCCCAACTCCCTATGATGCAAGTGTAAAACTTCGCAAAAATAATGAATTAGGAAAGATCAATTAAGATATTCACAAATAATTGGGTCCCTTATGTATTTAGTTGGTAACGAGAGACGACATCTCATTTGTTTGTGAGCAAATTAAGCCGGTTTACATCGAATCCGGAGATGATCATTGGGAGGCTCTTGAGAGAGTGTTGCGCTATCTCGAGAGGTACTACCTCTTATGGAATTCACTATATTGGATACCCTCAGGTATTAGAAGGGTATAGTGATTCAAATTGGATCTCGATGCAGATGAGATCAAAGCTACTAGTGGCTATGTGTTTACATTAGCGGTGTCATAGCAGATTTCATGGAGGTCTTGTAAACAGACTATATTGACGCGGTCAACCATGGAAGCTGAGCTTGTAGCACTAGACGCAGCCACTGTTGAGGCTGAATGGCTAAGAGAGCTTCTGTTGGACTTGCCATTGGTTGAGAAACCAATCCCGGCGATCCTAATGTACTGCGATAACCAAACAGTGTTGATCAAGGTTATGAGTGCTAAGGATAATATGAAGTCCTCCGGACATGTGAAACGAGGCTTAAATCATTAGAAAATTGAGATGCTTGAGTGATAGTACATCAATTATATACATGACCGAGAAAAATCCGGAGACCCTTTTACAAAGGGCTAACAAGAAATGCGATTTCTATTAAGGCCAAAGGACATGAGAATGAGGCCCATTTGAGTTACTTCACAATTGTAACCCATCCTTTTGATCGGAGATCCCGTGAATTAGGTAATGGGAAAAACAAGTTGTGGTTGTAACAAGAGAGTACACTAAATCTACCTATGTTCTAAGTACTCTCAAGCTGTATGGAAGGTTGGTTTAAAACCTTAATGTATTCTAGTGTCCTAATGAGAGGAAAAGGTATCGACCTACAGGATACCTAAAATGAATACACCTACTTGAGCCTAAGCTGTGAGGTCGCAGTTCACGAGAAAGGGAATTCTCTAGAAAGCTCATGAGAAGATTAGGAGCATGACCATTTAACGCTCCGTTGAGGTGAAGTTCTTTGGCGCCCAAGTATCGCTTAAGATTTCGGTGAAATCTAACCACACAAAGCTGTGAATTCAAGGCTTAGTCCATTCATTAGCTGTGGGAGGATGGATCTCGTTATTCTAGGTGAAAGTTCAACCCATTTAGGACTTACACCGAAACACTGATATATTAAACGAAAATTCAGCACAGTGATCAAACTTTTGAGTCTTTGTCTGCTTCGGCATTGGTGGGGGATTGTTAGAAATGAGGCCCAAGTGGCCCATTTATCTCTAATGCCAAAACTACAAATAATAGTACTATATTGCTAGTTAAAAGAGGAGAGTACTAATTTAAAAGGGGGAGCTTCCACCATGCCTCGTAATGAGGCATATGGAGGGTGAGGAGCACGGCTAAAGTCACACGCACGCGCGCGTGCGTATTTCGCGAATTACCACGTATTTTCGCGTGTTTTTCCCGCGTGACTTGTGACTTGCGACGTCGCGAGTCGCCGTGTCGTGGATTAAATTCCTAGCACATTTAAACCCTTTTTTAATTTTCGGTTTCTCTCTATTATTAATAGGGTCATTTACTGAGAATTAAAACAGCCATGATAATGGCGTCAGTTTCTAATAGAAACTGTCATTTCAATGACCTGCAGTTACTAGCATATAATGGTGCTGTAACGGTCAATTTATTGACCGTTACTGGTGCAAGGCTATAAAATCTGGAGACGTCCAGACAGAAGGGGTTTTTTGTCTCTTGCACTCGCATTCATCCACTGTGATTTGTGTTGCGTCTTCGTGCTGCACTTGTTCTTCACCGACCTTCCTCTCGGCGTGCACCGCGGGGCAAGGAGAGCGGGATCTCCGAACCGTTGCCGCTACAAGAACCTGCACGAGGGCGGCAATAAGGTTTCTGGGCAGCGCATTGCGCGACCGCTCGAGTTCTTCCTCCTCGAGGTCGACTACTTCCACTACAGGCAACCGCTCGAGTTCTTCCTCCTCGACGTCGACTACTTCCACTACAAGCGATCACAACTGCGCTGCTTCTTTTCCTTCGACAAGCCATACGTAAGAATTGTTTTTCCTCTGTTCGTCGCGTGCGCGACGATGCTCGATCTACTTTTCAGAAATATGTGGTGTCTTTTGTCGTGCCTGTTGTATTTAATCATTTTGGAAATTAGCTTAATATTCAAATCTAAAACAAAAATAATACCTAGATATCCAACAGGTGGTGCCGAAGCGTCGACGATGACAACACGTGGGTGCTCGATACAGGTGCGAGCAATCACATGACAGGCTGCAGGGCTACGCTGGCGACTCTCGACGATAGTGTGCGTGGCATTGTGTGGTTCGACGATGGATCCGTCGTCGACATCCATGGCATCGGCTCGATGGTGCTGCAGTCGAAGAACCATGGCCACAAGGTGCTCTCAAAGGTATACTTTATACCAAAATTGAAGAGTAACATTGTGAGTTTGGGTCAACTTGAAGAAGGGGGGTGTGAGGTGGTGCTCAAGGACGAGATCTGCAATGTGTTCGATGGCGAGCACACACTGCTAGCTCGTGCACCATGCACCAGCAACCGACTGTACCTGCTCAAGACCTAGCTCGCCGCGTCGGTGTGCTTGGTGGCCAAGGTTAATGACCGTGCATGGTTGTGGCATGCCCGTTACGGCCATCTAAACTTTTGGGCTCTTCGGGAGCTTGGGTTGAAGAACATGGTGGAGGGCCTGCCGGCGATCAATCGCGCCAAGGAGTTCTGCGACTGGTGTGCGCTGGGCAAACAGCACCGAGTGCCGTTCCCACAAGTGGCGGGACGACAGAGCGTACGCGGTCTAGATCTGTTCCACGCAGACCTCTGTGGGTAGATTCAGCCAAGCACTCTTGGAGGGAAGAACTATTTCCTTCTGATCATCGATGACTACAGCCGATTCATGTGGCTGGAGCTTCTCACAACAAAGGCCGAGGCATTCCAATGCTTCAAGAAGGTCAAGGCTATGGCGGAGAATGAGATCAGGGGCCGGCTCAAAGCGTTCTGGTCCGATCGCGATGATGAGTTCAACTCACTAGAGTTCGAGCATGGAATCAAGCACTTCACCACCACGCCGTACTCACCGCAGCAGAACAGTGTTGTCGAGCGACGCAACCGCACAGTGGTGGAGATGGCGCGTTGTCTTCTGAAGATCAAGGACATGCCGACTTAGTTTTGGGGTGAAGCGGTGAAAACTGCCGTGTACATCCTGAATCGGGCTCCAACAAGAAGCCTGGAAGGGAAGACGCCATATGAAGCTTGGTACAAGTGGAAGCCCTTGGTCCATCACATGCGCACGTTTGGATGTGTCGCCCACATCAAGCGTGTTAGTCCCGGCGTCGACAAGCTCATGGACATGTCTATTCCCATGGTTTTTCTGGGCTATGAAATAGGAACAAAGGGCTATAGGGTCTACGATCCTGTGGCCAAGAAGCTGCATATTTCACGCGACGTGGTGTTCGAAGAGCACCACGCATGGAATTGGAGGGAGGAGAACGGCGACAGCTCGCCGCCGGCCACGTTCAACGTCGAGTTTTATATTGTGGTCGGGGGTGAACGCACGTGCAGTAACTCGTTTGATCCTCGGACTCCGTCATCAGCATCGGGCACGCCGGCATCGACACCTTCAGCTACAAGCTCATGGCCTTCAATGCAGGGGGCATCATCACCAACATTAGCCTCGCGTACACCAACGGTCGAGTTCGTGACACCATTGACCAACGGCGCCACGACGAGGGGTGCCGCATGTGTCTCACTCTATGGTACCGTCACTTCTCCAGATGTCGCAGAATCAGACCGCCGACACCACCGAGGAGGTCATCGGGTACGACTACAGCGGGTTGTGTTTCCTCATGGCTGAGGAGCCGGCAAGTGTTGAGGGGGTGTTAGAAGAAGCTTGGCAAGAAGCAATGCAGGCTGAGATGGAGTCGATCAATGCTAACAAGGCGTGGGAGCTCACCTCGCTCCCTCCAGGGCACAAGGCTATTGGACTTAAATGGGTGTTTAAAGTGAAGAAGGACCCTGCTGGAAACATTGTCAAGTACAAGGCTCGATTGGTCGCCAAAGGCTATGCTTAGCGGGAAGGAGTTGATTTCGATGAGGTGTTCACACCGTGGCTGCGATCGTGTGGAGAGTCTAGGTATGTTGAAGTTACCGACAAAGATCGAAGGTGGCCAAGAAAAGCGTTGCATTACTTTCCAATTACTCAAGCGTTTGCAGCGGTTGTTTATGTCGGAAGAGGCAATGAAGCATATGATGGAGAACGATGGTGAAGCTTGTACTGATGAAATGAATCTGATTTTGCAAGAGATCCAAGAAATGTGCGTATTGGTCTCCTTCCGGATCGGGTGCTCCAGCTCGACCATCACCTTTGCGGTTTCGTACCCGTTCAGTTGCCATATCCACCACGTTCTAATTCATTTTCTTTAATTGGTAGGCTTGTTCCAGCCCAACGGTGGTGGTAGGTACATCACATGGATGTTAAGTCTCAGATTCTTAAATGGTGATCTCACAGAGAAGTGTATGTACAATATATCATTATTCAAGTTGCATTTTAATTCAGTTGTAGTCCCAAGACTACTTATTGTTGATTTAATGGCTGAAAATTGTTATTTTTAATAATTTGTTTTTGTAGGGAATACTTTTGTTGGAGCTCTGAGGCTGGGAAGACTGCTTGCTAAGGTAAACTTATTAGGACTCATTTATTGTTTCATGTCTATGAAGTTTTAACTTTCTTTGAGGAAAGAAATTCATTCACATAAACAATTGGTTAGTAAGAGTTAGCTAGTTTATGGGTGTTTATGGAGAGAAATTCATTCACATAACTTTCTCTTTCAGGAGTTTTCCCCTGGATCCAATGGTAAAATGACTACTATGGGTGTTTATGTGCGTGATCTCCTCCTTGGTCAGGTATATCTCTCAAACATCGCACCCATTTCTGCCATTAAAGAGAACAGTTTTGTAAAGTTGCCATTACAGTGTCCTATAGTTACCCAACCACATCCGAGGACATACATCATTAACATCCTTTTTAATTTTATTTTCTTGATTGTTGCGGCATAAGATAGGGAGAGGAAGCGCGACAAGGTGCAGATTCATGACCATAAGCTGGTGCGAGTGAGATTGTTTAATTTTCTTTAAATTTTGGACTTGCGAGCCTCGAGGCTGGAATTGGTGGTAATTTGCTAGTTTAATTAATTATATTTGGCTTTTGTTTTTAGATGAATTATCGGTCTTCTTAAGTGATGAGCGTTGATGTGTTTATACGTTTCAATTTAGTTGATAACTTACTAAAAATTGCACAATAGAATGTATTAATTGCAATGAAGTTCTTTGCAAAAGGCGTATTACGATCGCTTGTTTTGGTCTAAGGTTGAATTCGATGGTCGTGTCATAATGTGATGCTATATTACGTGGCGCTTCGATGTCATTTATTTCTGAGATGATCTTTCTTTTTGTATTAGAACATCGATTGCGATGGTTGTTTTACTGATTATCACTTGTCAAATTTTCTTGCCGCCTTATAGGTCGTCATTTTTGTAATTACTTGCATACAAATTTACTTGGTAGAAACAGAGCGTGAGATAGACTGAATTATGAAGAAGTAAAACTAGAGAGCGGTCTAGGGTCATCTGCTTGGAGGTAGGGCCCTAGACAAATCAACCATGGTTTAGGTCGTGAATCAAATAACTTAACAACGTAAGTCTGCAAATGCATAACACATCTTGACCATGAATATGAAAATAAATGGTGCTTCAATTATCTAACAACCATTTACAAATCGTTCTTGGATGTCAACATATAAGCTTTTCTATTTCTTTTGTTTGCTTGCTTTATTAAGGACTAAGGAGTTCATTTGTCACAATTTTTGTATCCTTTTTAAGCGATGCGTAACTGTTTTTCGTCTGATCTTGATGAGAAGGTAAGCCTTGAGCCTTTGAAAGCTAGTGATTGGCACTTGGAAGGAGCTTTTGATTTTTTTCTATAGCCAACCACAGATTTACGTGACCAATTCTCGACATCTTGAAGATCTGACAAATACCGCCAAGATTTGTTGATGAGGACAATCGAAGCAAGGTGTTGAAGCTAAGCAAGGCGTCGTATGGGCTTAGGCAAGCGCCCCAAGCCTGGAACGCCAAGCTAGATAAGGAGCTGCTTGGGTTGGGATTTGTCAGAAACCCTCTAGAGCACGCAGTGTACCGATGTGGTATAGAACAAGGTTACCTGCTGGTGGGCGTGTATGTTGATGATTTGATTATCACTGGGCCAAATAGGGATGACATTGAAGCATTTAAGACACAAATGAAAGATAGGTTCAGTATTAGTGACCTTGGATTGTTGAGTTACTACCTGGGATTTGAGGTGTGCCAAAGAAAAGGTGAGATCACCATTTGCTAGAGTGCGTATGCTGCTAAGATCCTAGAGATTGTAGGGATGACTGGATGTAACCTGTGTCACACTCCAATGGAAAACCGACTCAAACTGAGCAAGAAAGGTGAAGGTGAGCCTGTGATTGTTACAAGGTACCGCCACATGATTGGCAATCTACGCTACCTTGTTAATTCACGGCCTGACGTAGCTTATGCAGTCGGCATTGTGAGTAGGTACATGGAGGCCCCTACGTCAAGGCACTGAGCAGCCGTGAAGCAAATACTTCGGTATGTTGCAGACACAATCAACTACAGTTGTTGATGGAGAATGCAGGCTGATAGGATTTAGTGATAGTGATCAAGCCGGAGATATAGATGACAGGAGGACTACCGGTGGGTATGTGTTCTTCCTTGGTTCGAGTTTAATCAGCTGGACCTCTTAAAAGCAAAAGGTTGTAGCTCTGCCATCTTGTGAAGCTGAATATATAGCAAGTGCAGCAGCAGCTTGTTAGGGGGTATGGCTCAGCAGAGTCCTTGGTGAACTGACGGGGAAAGAGGCGTCAAAGGTGAAGCTATTAGTTGACAACAAATTGGCCATTGCCCTCAGTAAGAATCCAGTACATCATGAGAGAAGTAAACATATTGACACTCACTTTCACTTTATCCAGGATTGTGTAGATGAGGGAAAGGTGGAAGTAGATCATGTGGGAACAGATGGACAGTTAGCGGATATACTGACTAAGGCATTGGGTCGAGTCAGGTTTACTGAGTTGAGGCAACAGCTTGGGGTAATGAATTTGTAGCGGGATTAGGGGGTGATATGTTAGCCAGTAATCCCGTGCAAATGCATGTGCATGTGTGGCGTTTTTTTCTTTTTTTGGTTGTAAGCCATCCGAACTGCACTGCGTTCATGGTGAGATGGCGCGCGTGTTCAGGTTAGAGAGGACCGGTTCTTCGGCACTCAGTTTGCGCATGCAGGTCAGCGGCGAGCGGCTGAAATCGTGTCCAGTTTTGTAGCTAGAACGATTGATAAGGTGTGTGTCTATTAATATGAAAAAACACAAAAGCAACATGAGTCAGGCTGCGCCCACAATCGCTCTCGCTCTCTCGTTTTCTTGTTCTTCAGTTCATCTGAATTTTGTCAGGTTACCGTAGCTCGTCCGAAACCGCATTCAGCTCGCAGAATCAGTCGCTGATTCTCGTAGCAATCCAGCCTAGCGCTAACACATCTCTTGCAATAGACGCTCGCTGTACACAAATTTTAGTACGTATGGCGCTCACTGCCATGTCATTCTTATCAATTTACTAGCAAAAGAATTCTAATAAATGATATTTGAACCGTCCTGAGAAAATTTCGACTAAGAGAAAATGGCAAAAAGGAAAACGCTAGCATATCGAGGTCACAAATCAATATTCACCAATTATCTCCTTCCCTAACCAAGTTTATTAAGAAACGACAAAATCTCCACATGAGAACATTTGCTTCTATGATGGTGGATCAATCACAATCGACGCACCACATGCATAAGTAAACCTACGCACATTTGCTTCATATAAGTTCTGAACTTTCTTTGGAGTCGGGAGAGGTCAGCGGGAATAAGGTCAGAAGCTTCGGCTCGCTGGCGCCGCCGTCCCTCCAAGACGGCGACGCCGGGTGCAGGCAGAGCCACCTCTCTTTGACAGCCTTCTCCTCTGCCTCGTCCATCACCACCTCCTCTGCCAGCGTTGTCGACGCCGAAACGGGTGATGGCAGGTCCGCCGCCTTGTTGAGGATGCACGGACCGACCATGTGCGACGACGACCGCGAGAGTGCCTTTGGCGATACGAAGCCGGACAAGCGACGCTCCCGCCTGACAATGGTCGACAGCTTCGCCCGATGCTGGTGCGCCGGCTTGAACGCCGGCTTCCGCACGGCAGTGAGCGGCCGCGGCACGGCGGCGCCACGGCGGGCAGTGGCGTCATTTGTGGCCACGGCTGCCGTCTGGCCGGTGAGACGCTGCACCAGCTCCTTGAACGTCGACCGGTCGGCCTGCACGAACGTCGCGGACGGCTTGACCACCGTGAACAAGAGGGGAGTCGGTGATTTCGGTGGCAACGGGCTGCGGTCCATGGCAGCGCCTAGCTCCTGTTTCACAAGAAAGGCTGCATGAACGCAGAAGACGACATAGCTAGGGTTTAGTGAGGCAGCGCAAGGAAGTTATCAGGTGATGATAGCGACATGAGAATTACATGCAATTCTACACGACAATGACTGGTTGAATCGATTGATTGTGAAATGCTTGGCTTCATGCATGTATTTAAAGCAATATATAGCTAGTACATATGTTTGTTTGCATGAGCAAGCAAGCGTGTCAGATTAATTCAACGAAGTTCAGAAAGACGTGTGTACTATATGTGGTGGATTATAGTATGTATTACGTGTGCTAATGCATGTTATTGGACGGGTCATGTTCTAGTCTTCTAGTCACAGAAAAATTATTTCTTTCACACACAATACATCATTCTATCTAACATGTACCTCCTTTGATTGTACCGATTTTTTTCGAGTGAGTTGTACCCTGCAGAATAATCTTGCGATTGTCTAGATTAACTTCAGATTTTCTCGTAATATATATAATTAATCATCATTATTAGAGCTCTTTTATAGTATACTACCATTTCTTTAGATCCAAAGGTTGAGATTAGATTATATTTGACTATACTATCATGTGTAGTATGGGTAGTATAACCCGTGGAGAGGTATAATGGTAAATAATTTTCTGGACCAGCACCCAACCCTGTGTCTCGTGGAGGGGTATAATGGTAATTGAGCAAAATGGCATTCAGCACCGCCCCGACCCTAAGCCAAAAGACCAGAATGCCCTCAAAAAATCAACGATCAGATTTAATTTCTACTACCGCTATATACTACCATGGTAGTGTACAGTAAAAATTCTCCATTATGAATCGTTACCTGGCTAGTTGGTCCTATCCTCTGCGGTTCAGCACATTGAAAACTCCTTCCTAGCAGGCCTGTTCGATCAAAATATATTCAACAACAAACTATAGAAATATGAAATCAAGAAATATGTATTCATTTTGTAACACAATATATATGCATGTTCCACGGTTCATATATTAAGTCGCAAGCACTAGAAAATATATGTTAACTAGCTGCTAGCTTACATTGTCAAGGGGAAAAATTAAATTAAGAAAGAAAAGAGCAATATTCAGATAGTTACTTTTATATAGGCTACTTGCTAGGAAAGCATAAACAGATGTTCTTTTGCATTTGCTTAGAAGTAAGTATTTCATGTAGAGTGAAAACTAGATTATATTTTTGTTGTACAAGTACAATTGGCAGAAATTGACAAGGCATCTCGAATTTAATGTGTAGTGGCAATATTAGGGCAAAAGAAAGAGAGAGGTTAATTTGGAGCATTTTTCTTCAAGAAACAGCATCCTATCAAATCAGCATCTATATATATGTACATGTTGAAATCTTGTACTGATCATATGTAGCGAGTCTGATGCTTCTTGTTAACGAAGCAACCTGGATATACTGTCGCTAAAGCAAAGGATCAAAACACAATTCACGTTAATTCTTTAGCGAAAACTAGGACTATGCCTTCTCAAAAGAAAATGGCACAATCAAACGGCCATCAGTATAAATCCATTTTTTTAATATCCCCAAAATACTATCTCTTAGTTTCACAGTATTAGCATCACCTTCTTGTGTGCATATACTAATTATAAGGAGCTATAAAATCGAAGGAAGAAATTAAATAATAGTGTTGATCTTTTGTGCCCACACAAATTGAAATGCTCTCACCACCCAGTTCTAGATCTCCCCCCAACTTAAAAGCAGTCGTATGGGTTAGGTGAGAAAAAAAACACAATAATTGTACAGGACAGATATTGTAAAACCACTATTAGTATAATAAAATGGACATTGTGCTATTGTATATGGATGATGCTACAGAAAAAGAATGAACATTTGGAAGTCACCCCCCAGAAAATCTGAGTGAAAAAAAATTATTATGCCTCTACCCATACACAAATATTAAAGTATAAATAAAGGTTAGAGAGTAATCACTTACTTCTTCGCTTGCTTCAAGATTTGTGCAACATGTGTATTGGGAGAAAAAGTACTAAAGCATTTTTCAGCACATAATTAGGTTCAACTAAGATCCTATATGGAATGAGGGAATTATTCAAAATTTCTGCAGGAATGAAACTATTTCCTGCAAAGTTCCTCAATTCCAAACAGAGCCTAAAATCTGAGATACCTAGTTATGAACAAACAAAGGGAGATTTCTTTGAAACTGAACACAACATAAACAAAACAAGAAGTACTTCATGGAGAATCATACAAAGCTACGCAATTGGCTCATATATTTTTCGACCTATAGCACACGATATCATACAACCAATTGAAAGAACCTCTGTAAGCACTCGAAGAAAGAAAAATGAACATCTAGCTGGGTTCAAAGAACAGAAGTTCCAATAAAAAGAGAAGAGATCATGCATATTCAGCATGACAAACAAATAGAACTTATTAACAAGCAAGAACGAAGGATGTTACCTTCACTCCCTAGCCTTCTCGATCGCCTTGTTGGCTTCGACTCAAAGGTTAGCTGAATCTCTGCAAAATTTCTATCTGCAGCTGGTTCACCTTTGGCATGCAAAGAGAAGAAGCATGTGAAGGAAATTGAAGAAGACATAAACTTCGACAACATCACAAATATATATAGGAGGGGATGGCTTGGTGCATATCTATATCTATCTATCCAGCAAGGCAGACAGAAGATTAATGGAGGAGGAATTGAAGGCAGCTTGCGGTGCCTTCCTTCTTGAGTCTTCTGAGGAAGACAACATATATAGTACATGACCTTCCGTGTGCGCCTAGCAAGATATATTCGCCCACCTGTTTCATTTCTTCGGACTTGTAACTGAAAAAGGTGTTTTTGTGTGACCTTGGCTACACATGCAAAAGAAATGCATTGACTCATATGTCTTGGCTACTAGGGGATGTTAGGTAGACATGGTCTACCAAGTGCCAAACAGTTCGCTAGCGAGTCATGACACATGTCATGCATGGCTATAAAGTCTATGGTGTACACGTTTGGTCAATATCCTCGTCGAAGCATCGTGTATATTATAATTACGTTTCTCAGAAAATATAAAAATTTATTATTTTCATAATAGACAATATAGAGGAAATATACCTATTAAAACTTAACTTGTCTAATGCTCTAAATCTCTAATGTCTACACCAGTGAAGACAAAGTTATTTAATTGTCTTCAAGTCTTTCTTGGCACAAGTGAAGTTCAAAGGGCAACCAGAAAACAACACACATCAGATACAGTGAAGGGCAATATATGGACTCTAGTGGGGGAGAGAGATGCCAAACTCTAGGAAGTACCAGTATAGCAAAGGAAAACACATTTGGCTAGATTTCTTGTTCGTCAAGGACATCCCAAAGACAGGAAGAATAATGAAAGGAAGAAAAAGTGTAGAAGAAAAGCAAGGGTAGAAGAAGTCAAGTCGAGGAGGGTAATGATTTGACATTACCCTATACCTCAATTGACCACCCATTCCAAAATAAAAGGAATCCACTAATATCTGGATGTTCTATATGCTCTAATTGGTAATATAAATAGTTCATATACACAATAAACATTTAAGGCACCCATCCGTACCAACCCCCCAAATGATGTACAATACTCCCTTCATTCCAGATTACAGGGAGTATAAACTTTTGCACAAATACCAAGGCTTCCAACAGCCAGTCATTTGTTTCCTATGCTGCCCTTATTGGAAGGGCGTATAAACTCTATTGGAAGGTTGAACGCTAGTTAATGCATGAGATTGTGCATGCATGCGCACGCAGGGCAAATACGGAAGAATCACAACAAATATACGAGGCGCCCTCCAATATGGAATTGCATAGAAAAAATAATGCGCCCCGTAATCTGGAATAGAGGGAGTACTTCTTTTGAAGGAATATACATTGAACTTTCACCAATCAACTACAACAAACAATGAATGTTTACCCAACACAAAACTACATACGCTTGACATGTGGTATTTCTTTCCTTCTTGTGTTACTTGGTGTGTGTGCCATAATATTGCTATTTATTGCAATGTACCAAATCTAACACACCACACTTTTTTTATAGCCCCAAAGAAATAAAAAAATTACTAATCATGTACTCCCTTTCTTGAATAGTTGTTATTTTATCTTTTTGTACTTACACCAAGTTACATCCATAAAAGATTATATTACTCCTCTTCATTGTATCTTTAGATGGTATGTATTACTCTAGTCTATGGTGGTAGATGATATTGAAAATAGTTAGAGGGGAAGAGTATATAGATGGCAAAAAATGGTAAAGGGCCACCTCGAAATAGTAGAATGGCATGTGTTGATAAACAAAATTTGAAAGCTAGAATGACATGTATTTACAAAATAATGCCCAATACAAAACTACGTACATAGAGTGACAAGTGGCATTTTTTTCCTACTCCCTCCGTTCCTGAATAGACGATGTTTTAGAATTTTGCATTTCAACCAAGGCACGTGTAGAAATGACCAAATTTCCCTCCTTCATTAACTGACTTATTGTTATTGGATGATGTGTGTTATTCTATTTCATATTAATAAATAATATTAGGAATAATAAATAGTAAAGGACAAAACAGTTAAAAGTTGTCACAAAATTGTAGAATAATATGTATTTAGGAACAAAAATTTGAAAGCTAGAATAATATATATTCAGAAACAGAGGGAGTAGTACAAAAGCCTCACATGAGGAACATAAACCCTAACTGTGTGCGTGACAGTTTTGTCATTTATTGCACGTGTGGAAAATCTAAAACACATGCCACTTTTTTAGCTGTCCTATTCTAATACAAGAATTACTAATGTTGTAATAATAACCTAGAATTGGATTAGTTGATTACTCTGTTCAGAAACATATACTACTACAGAATAGTACATCGATCACTATCGCTTTATCTGGATCGGTTTTTAAATTTTTTGGAAAAAACAATTGTGATAGGTAACTTACGAGGGGTAGTAAAAATAATCATTATCGGTTCTGAGGTTAGAAGCGATTGTAACATATTACAATCGCTTCTAACCTCAGAACTGATAGTGATTATTTTTCACAATCGGTTCTTATGTGAGAAGCGATAGTGATGATCATAAGAACCGATTCAGATGAGCCCTCATCAAAATCAGTTCTTATGTGGAACTAATTCTGATGATATGAACCGATTTGGATGAGTCCTTATTAAAATCGGTTCTTATGTGGAACCGATTCTAATGACCCTATGCTCTATCACAATTAGGACAAAACCGACTGTGATAACTCCTCCTCATCACTATCTAAAGACTTTGTATCGCCACTAGAACCGATTGTAATGACAAGAAAAAACCGATTCTGACGTACAATCTTGTAGTAGTGATAAGGTGTATTTTCACTTTGCATAAGAATTAAGGTTATGGTGAAATTGAGAAATGTATGAAAGCAAATGACTTAGATACCTTACCTAATTGTCTTAGAAAATGAAAGATAATATTTTGTGTGTATGGTAATGAATAAATGCATATGGTTGAGAGAGTATAAATAAGGATACAGTAAGAAAATTCTTATTAAATCTACGTGCAAATCTTATATTTCTAAATAAGTTCATTAAAACTATAAAACTAATATTTCTGGACGGAGCGTGTACCATTGTTATCAGATGATAAACCTAAGAAGTGATGAACTTTATTTCAGGTTTTTGGTCTGTAGTTCAGTAACTGTCGTGGTTGATCTCTATTACACACGTAGTGTATGTAGTTTAGAAACATGACTTGTCCTGTACAGAAAGGTAACATCGATCTTGCAAATCGTTGTGCATATGCATTGTATTAGATTTATACATGGTCGCTGAATTAAAGAAGTTGAAGGAAACATATATAGCAATTAATCGCTGTGCCTACCATGCATATTACACGATCACAATGTGGCCACTAATTTGAACAAGGGCCAAACCTATCTCCCTAAAACAAAAGATCAAATGGGAGTACGTAGAGAAAAAGGAAATATCAAATCTAAACATCTGACCAAAGCATAAGATCATTAATTCCTAACCTCTTGAGATCGATTGATATATCAATCTTGCCTTGCTCAAACACTCCTTGTCTTCTCAACGACGAAATGTGACATGAGGCCAGCCATCGAACTTTATAGACGCGATTTTGCGGAAGGATAAGGCAAAAACTTATTGCGAGTGGAAGAAGAAATTAATGGAAATTACTGCCTGCCAAGAAGAAGAATCAAAGTATAATGGAAGTATGCACAAGAAAGAGAGCAAGGGGGACTGCATTGAAGACGAAAATGGAGGTTTCGTTCCCCCTGGACGTTTCTTGCTAGCTTTGACTCTGGTTGGGGGAGCCATATTTTTAGTTAATTTAATGCTGTACTAATGACGATCGAGTCAACGAAAGTCAGGAAATTGAAGGTTGGAGCTAGCTTTGCCTGCCTGCCATGCTGTTGACTCTGGTCAACGGCTGCAATGGAGCAGTGCATGTTTGGAGGATGTTGAAGCTGGTTAATTTGACAGGTCGATGCCATGTTATGGGTTGAGTATTTTTATGGTGTGTAGGTGGGTCCGAGATGAACCCGGTTTCAAACGTGGTTGAATATTTGTTTGGGAGATATTTTACTATTTTTAGGAGGTGCAAAAATTTATATTAAGTCACCACCTTACGATTATGAAAAGTCTCTTTAGTTTGGTGTTGCGGCTTGACGACATTGACGTGTTACGTTGTAAGTCTTCAAGCAAGAGTCCAAGTTCAGGTTTAGGTGAGATATATTAATTTTGTTGCAATATGATGGATCTCGTAAGCATGCCTTTGAACCGAATTCAACTAAACGGAAGACTATTCCGCGTTTATTTGAATAGAAGTAGTCAAGATTGATCATTTATGAACTGGTTGACTAATAGAAAATAATATCTAGCATCGGTTACAAAATTTGTTTGGTATCAATTAATGATACAGATTCATTCCAAGGGAGAGGTGCCAACAGCTAACTGTTCTCGAAAATGTAATTGTTCACACATAGTTCGGACTTGGAGGGTGCAGATGGTTTGGCGCATCGGGTGCACATTTTATTTACTTACTCTCTCTAATTTTAAATATAAACTATTTGAAATGTTGACAGTCTCTAAGGTGACATTTTAACCATCAATTATATAAAATATATTGTTTTAAATAAAAGTAATTATACATTATGAAAGTATATGTCATGATGATGTAATAATACAAATTTCATATTTGTCAAGGAAATTTTTATATATTGATGGTCAGGATCCTTTCCTGGCGTAGGTTTTTTAAGGGGTACTAGGTAGGGATGAAAATAGGTCGGATATCTCCCGTCCGATTCGGGATCAGATTTTACTATTCGGTCAGATCCGGGACCGGATCCGGATACTTGAATCCGGATTCGGGATCGGATCCAGAACATCCAATATCCGATAAATCCGGGACGGGATCCGGATATTCGGAATTTTTCTATTCGGATATCTGGATTTTTCCTATTTGAATATCGGATCGGATATTCGATATCAGTAAGGCCCAGCCCATTTTCACTAAATTTTTTCCATGTCAGCCCATTTATATTAACAATTAGTTGGTTCTATTGATTCTTAAGTAGCATATTCTTTCTACGACGTTTGTTGAGTTTGATTGATATATAATTTGTTACTATAGTCATGTACTCATATGGTTTAATTCAATATATATTACTCTATATATGTGTGCATTATCTGTATATCTTTATTCATTTTCGACCCGAATCCGTCCTATATCTGTATCCCGAATAACCCAATTCGTATCCGTATCCGGTTAGCCTATATGCGGTTCCAAATCCAGGAAAAAATATAGATTAGAATATGGGAAAAGCAATATCCGCCAGTATCTGACTCATTTTTGTAAAAGTAATATAAAACAGAGAATAGAAATGGAATGGAAGAACTACTTTATTGCATTGATCAACATATGTATTTATACATGTGAAAGGGTGCTATGAATGGTTGCCTAATCCAAAGAAGCAACTGCCTAAACTATGTCTTGGATGAGATCACTGAAGAGGTGTCTTTTGGGAAGACACTGGTTCACAACACTCCCCCTTGATCGAATATTCCTTGAGATCAATGCGTCGTTGATTCTTCTAAAATTCAATAGGAATAATCTGAGGATTATATTGATATGCCATCAAAAACTCCTTTAAACCCGGTGGGAAAAATAAGGAGAAAAATATGACATATATAAGTGTGATTATTAAATCACTATGTCTTTAGTAGCTCCTCTAAAAACCCCTGTGGGGAAAAATTGGAGATACGACATAATATATTAAACTCCTCTAAAAACCTTGTAGGAAAAATATGAGGAGAAGATATGTTGATATACTGTTGAAAACTCCTATAAAACACAATGGGAAAATTTAGGAGAAAACTGATACAGTATATTTAAGTAATTGTCTCTTGTGAACTCGTATGAGAAAACCTATTATAGGAAAAAAAACCCATAAACGAGTTTTGAGGACAATGCATGTCTTTGATGTTTCCTTAAAAACCCCAATGAGGAAAACAGAAAACATGACATATACTTGTGTTAATATTACCTCATTAAAAACTTTTCATGAGAAACCTTGTGAGGAAAAACTCATAAAAGAAAAGAGTGTAATATTTGTTAAGACAGATTAATAGTTAGGAGACATCTCCCCCTGATTCTTGCAAATTTCGAAGTCGTCTCATACCAATCCCATGAACACATTTCCAGAATGTAGAAGATGGTAATGACTTAGTGAAAAGATCAGCGAGATTATCGCATGATTTGGTTTGCAAGATGTTTATCTCCCCACTTTGCTGTAACTCATGAGGATAAAACAATTTTGGAGCAATATGCTTAGTGATGTTACTCTTTATGTAACCTGTCTGCATTTGTGTAACACAAGCAGAATTATCTTCATAGATAATTGTAGGTGATTCAATAGAACCAATACCACATGATTGTTGTATGTGGTTAATCATTTTGCGAAGCCATACACATTCACGTGAAGCTTCATATAGTGCAATAATTTCAGAATGATTAGTGGAAGTAGCTACCAGAGTCTGTTTAGAAGACTTCCATGAAATAGTTGTTCCACCATGTAAGAATACAAAGCCTGTTTGGGATCTGGCATTATGGGGATCTGATAAGTAGCCAGCATCCGTGTATCCAATCATAGTGGGATCTTGATTTCTTTCGAAATATAATCCAAGATCCTTTGTGCCATTGAGATATCTAAGGATATGCTTTACACCTGTCTAATGACGTTTGGTTGGTGCAGCGCTATGTCTAGCTAGTAAGTTCACTGCAAATGCGATATCAGGCCTGGTGCAATTTGCAAGATACATAAGCGCCCCAATAGCACTGAGATAAGGAACCTCGGGTCCCAGTACCTCTTCTCCATCATCACATGGTCTGAATGGATCTTTCTCCATATCTAAAGATCGAACAACCATAGGTGTTTTAGATGGATATGATTTGTCCATATTGAATTTCTCCAATATTTTCTAGATATAGGCTGATTGATGCACTAAGATTCCTAAAGGAAGGTGCTCAAGTTGTAAACCTAAGCAAAATTTGGTCTTACCCAAATCCTTCATCTCAAATTCCGTCTTTAGGTGATTGCATGCTTCATTTATATCATTAGAGTTGCCAATGATATTTAAATCATCAACATATACGGATATAATACAGAACCCCGTTGGAGATTTCTTTATGAAAACACATGGGCAATCATCATTGTTTGTGTATCCCTTTTTTAAAAGGAATTCACTTAGTCGGTTGTGCCACATTCTTCCCGACTGTTTCAAGCCATATAGTGACTTGTTGAGCTTTACACAGTACATGTTGCGATTTGCGTTTGGATTCGGAATTGGGATTCCATCGGGAACCTTCATGTATATGTCCGAATCAAGTGATCCATAAAGATATGCTGTCACTACATCTATCAACTACATAGATAGATGATATTGAACTGCCAATGATATTAAATATCGGAATGTTATTCCACTCATAACTGAAGAATATGTTTTATTGAAATCAATGCCGGGTCTCTGCGTGAACCCTTGTGCTACAAGTCTCGCTTTATATCTCACCACCTCATTGTTTTCGTTCCGTTTCCGGATGAAAACCCATTTGAATCCCACAGGGAAGACTTTTGGAGGTGTAGGTATTGCAGATGTGAATACCTTCCTTTTATTAAGCGAGGCTATCTCAGCTTGAATTGCTTCCTTCCATTGAGTCCAGTCCGAGCGCTTTTTGCACTCTGCCATGGTCTTGGGATCTGGATCATTTAGGAGGTTATTTGCAATTGTTGCGGAGAAGTAAGTGTCGACAATTGTAGTCTTTCGGTCATATGATTCTCCAGAATCGATATAATTAGTGGAAATTTCTTGCACCCTTGATGATGGCTCATTATTTCCCAAAACTATAGAGCCAGAGCGTTCCGATGTCCTAGGATCAGTAATAGAGTGCACTTTTGATCTAGGTTGTGGATCAACTTGAGGTTGACTTGCATTTACTGATTTGGAGGATTTTGTCCTCGGTTTCTTTTGTTGCTTGCTAGAAGCTACATCTTTAGCCGTGGCCTTACTTCTCCCCCTCTTACTTTGAAGTGGGAGTTGAATGGTTTTATTTGGTACCTCCACTCTTTCAGGCACATTTCGGGCAGGATAATAGGATTTAGTAACACCTTTAGTATCAGTAAATGCATCTGGCAGGTTATTTGCAATGTGTTGCAAATTTATAACTTTCTGAACTTGAAGTTCAGTTTCTTGAGTACGTGGATCTAAGGTGGAGATGTCTACAGCATCCCAATTGATTTCCGGGCATTCTTTTTGGTACTTGAAATCTCCCCCTAATGCCGGGAAATGATCCTCATTAAATATACAATCAGCGTGCCGGGCTGTGAATAGGTCCCCAGTTAGGGGCTCAAGGTATTTAACAATCGACGGAGATTGATACCCCACATAGATCCCTAATTTCCTGTGTGGGCCCATAGAGGTACGCTTGGGCGGTGAGATCGGTACGTATATAGCGCAACCGAATTTTCGCAGATGGGAAATATTTGGTATATTTCCACGTACTAATTGCAGCGGGGAAGCTGTATGATATGCAGTTGGTCGCAATTGAATTAAGTCAGCAGCGTGTAAGACCGCATGACCCCAACATGAAGTTGGTAAGTTGCAATTTTGTAATAAGGGTCTTGCAATCCACTTGATTCTCTTTATAAGAGATTCTGCCAAACCATTTTGAGTATGGACATATGGGACAGAATGCTGTACTTGAATTCCTAAAGCCATGCAATAATCATTGAATGCATGTGAGGAAAATTCAGCAGCATTGTCCAATCGTATGGATTGAATCTGGTGTTCAGGATAATGTGCTTTAAGTTTAATAATTTGAGCAATTATTTTTGCAAAGGCATGGTTACGTGTGGATAAAAGACACACATGAGACCATCGAGTAGATGCATCTATAAGAACCATGAAATACCTGAACGGTCCAGACAATGGTTGAATGGGGCCACATATGTCGCCTTGAATACGTTCAAGGAATTTGAGTGGCTCATGTTGGATTTTAAGATGAGAAGGTCTCAAAATCAATTTCCCAGTTGCATATGCAGTGCATATAAAATCTGATGATTTTGGGAATTTGGCAACATGCAGATCATGACCATTAGAATTGTTGATAATTTTTCTCATCATCCCTATACCAGGGTGACCAAGGCGATCATGCCAAGTTTGGAATGTATCAACATTCTGAAAAATTACCTTGTACGCAACATGTGGTACGGGTTTAATGTATGTGTAGTACAATCCAGACGGTAAAGAGGAAATCTTTTCAAGCGTTTGTCTGCCATATCCGTAATCTTTAGTGATGAGGAGAAATTCCTCATTATTGTCAACATGGGTTTCAACATGGAAACCATTTTTGCGGATATCTCTATAACTTAATAAGGTACGTGTTGAATCAGGATACAATAGTGCATCCTCGATTGTGATTTGAGTACCCATAGGAAGTATGATAGTGGCACGACCAGAACCAACTATCATTGCATCGCGTCCAGCGATTGTCAAAACATTTCCTTGCCTCTTAGTAAGAGTTTGGAAATATTTTGTTTCCCTTAGTATAGAGTTAGTAGTACAACTATCTACTAGGCACAATTTCTCCTCTATCAGATCGACTCCCGTAGAAATCGTGGATGAACTGGAATTGAGAAACGTTTGTGTCTATGTTGGTGTTCTTCCGGTGCTCAGTTAGTTTTTAGCGTGCATGATAACGTGTAAAAGTAATATAAAACAGAGAACAGAAATGGAATGGAAGAACTACTTTATTGCATTGATCAACATATGTATTTATATATGTGAAAGGGTGCTATGAATGGTTGCCTAATCCAAAGAAGCAACTGCCTAAACTATGTCTTGGATGAGATCACTGAAGAGGTGTCTTTTGGGAAGACACTGGTTCACAACAATTTTCACCCTAGTACTAGGCACACATCACACACCACATTCACGCCACCACAAACACATACATGCACATCTTCAACATACGCTTAAGCATAATTAATTAGAGGCTGCACCATTTAGCATGCACCCGTATACATACCCATTTTATTTGGTGAGCTCCCACGTTGAACCTTAGGTTTGAACCCAAGTGGCTAGCTGCTCGACGGCAGCTTTGCCAACTGAGCAGGTTTTAGGATGAGTTATATTTGGAATGGTAGGTGGCAGGCTTTTAGAAACTGTTTTTGAAAGAACAGTGCAAAATTCGAAATTTAAAAATCGTAAAAACCACTCGAAAACCGTTAGAAACTGAAGGGTTAAGAATTCAAAAAATTTAGAAAAAAATTAAAAAAAATCGAAAACCGTTCAGTTTTTTATGAGAGACCACTCGGTTTTCACTGAAAACCAACTGACCAATTGAATGATCCTTAAAAACGGTTTTCGAACGGTTTTCAACGCATAATTTTTTTTCAAATTTTTTGAAATTTTTTTATTAATTAGACTGGTTTACCGAACGATTTTAGATGTCAAACCATAGCAGTAAGATCAAAACCGTGATTTTTGAGCGATTTTTGCCGGGTTTTAAACCCTACTAGGTGGTATAATAAACAATCACTTTATTATAGTTTATATAGCGTCGGCGTGAGGTCTGTTGGGCCGAATTTAGACAATCCGATGTTGACACATAGGCCTTGGGGGTTCCCACGCCCACAAGAAATTGTTGGCTTTGGCAAGTAGGGATGGTAACGGGTCGGGTCGGGTGCGGGTTTTATAAAACCCGACCCGAAAAAAAACCCGAACTGCAAAACCCGACCCGAACCCGAACGACGTCTCGGGTAAAATTTCATACCCGAACCCGAACCCGACGGGTACCCGAAATCCGACGGGTACCCGACGGGTTTATACAGTAGTAGACACAAAAATCTGGTTACTTCTATGAATATAAGCAGTTAAGCACAGAATCACAAGAAATGGCGGTTACTTCTATGGATATAGCGAGTTAATACGTAATCACGTAATCACAAGAAAAGCGGTTACTTCTATGGATATAAGCGGTAAAAACTAAAAGCGGTTACCAAGTACCAACAAGTCCGAGACTTTCACAGAATCACAGTTTCACAACACAACTTTCACTCATCACATGAAAGACACAGCAGGACTGCAAGATCGATACAGCATACAGCAATACATGCAATACATGCAAGACACAGCAGGAGTAGTAGTTCACATTCAGGGTACTAATTTTGCAATACATGCATTCATGCAAGACACAAGACTACTGATCTCTGCAGGAGCTTAGATTCATTTCCTCTGTTCTTTCTCTGGCTATACAAAGTTTGAGGCAGCTTCTCCTGGTATTGTGACTATTGTCTCACTGGCTCACTGCAATACTGCACAGGAAGCAAAGAGTTAAAGAGCAAGCATTGTTAAAGAGCGGAACATTGGTAAGAACCATTAGGAAGAAAAGAGTTAAAGAGTGGAACCAGCAGTCCAGCACCATGCACAGGAAGCCATTACCAACATAATCACTACAATTGCTCCATATCAGCATCAACCTAGCAAAAAGAGAAAAGAGAAAAGACAGTTAGTGCATTAAGTACAGGGGACTCGGGCCCTAAATCTAGTAATCCACACATAATCACTACAATCACTACCATTTCTTCCTCTTCATCCTCAAGACAAGTCATCAATGCATTAAGTACAGGGGACTCGGGCCCTGAAAGAGTGAAAGCATAAAACATGTAAAAGTTAGTGCTATCATATATGAAAGAAAGGAAACAATTCAATTGAATATTTGAATTTAAACTATTTACCTAACATTTCGGCTCGAGACCAAGCTTGCATACACATTAATGCTTCCACCATTTTTGGAGCAAGTCTACTTCGATGTGGGCTAATGACCCTCCCATCGGTGTCAAGATCGACTCGAAGCTACAGCTTGTCACAGAATTGCCATGATGTCTCGAGCAATCATTAAGTAAAGTAGGATATTTAATCCTGCATCTTGCCACCATCGAATGATATCCAACTCTTGTGTTCTAGGCAATGTTGGCTCGTCCAAGTACAAATCCAACTCTATGCGTAGGTAACTAGAAGACTCAACTGGTTGGGAAGACATGTATCGATTAAATATATCAAAAACAATATCATCTCCTTCATTCTGGATAGCAATGTTAGTAGCAGCACCATCTGTTGTTGCAACACCCTCTATAGAACCTTGGTATTCTAACACCAAATCACACATCAAATCTCTAACTTTCTTAACTTCAATTGTTGTACCTTCTTTTCCATAAATGTTGCTAAAAAGAGTGTTCAAGAATTGTAGTTTAAACCTTGGATCTAGAACCGTACCAACTGCCATGAGACCATGAACATCTGTCCAATATTTGTTGAACTTCTCTTTCATCAAATCTGACATTTTCTCTATCAAGGGATCATCACTAGTTTGCCATTTCCTAATAGCCAAATAAAAACCGCAGATTTTGGGAAAAAAATATTTGTTGTAACATAACTAGTGCCCGACAATAGCTCAGTTATATCATAGAACATCTTCAATCTAACACAAAGCTCCTTAGCAAACTTCCAATCATCCTCCGTAGGACGAAAAGGAGCACATAACTTTTCGCGTTGTGCAAGACGGTCAAAGACTAGTTGGTACTCTAATGCAATGCTAAGCATAATATAAGTGGAATTCCATCTAGTTTTACAATCAAGAGCTATTCTTTTCTGGTATTTAATGTTCATCTGAGATACCATTTTCTCGAACTTTTCATGTCTTTTTGGTGTGGCCGACCAAAATCCAACACTTTCACGTACTCTCTCAATGCCCTTTTCCATGACAGACATACCATCTTTCACAATCAGATTCAAAATATGTGCAGCACAACGCATATGCAACAATCTACCACCTAACATAAGAGAGTCAAGGGGCAACTTATCTTGCAATTTTGCCATAACATTATCGTTGGTGCTGCAATTGTCGAGAGTCACACTTGACACCTTCCTCTCGATATGCCAATCCATGAGTATATCATAAAGGACATCACTTATAACTTCACCTGTATGTGGGGCTGGCACGTAAATGAACCTACAAAATTAGAAAGAACAAAAGCATAGCATGAATATTGGTTACCTGCATGACTACATAGTAATGTAGAATGATTACATAATCTTCATTATTACCTTAGAAGGAAACTTTTTAGCTTCCAATCATTATCAATATAATGTACTGTCACTGACATGTACCCTTTCTTTTGATGATTTGCTGTCCACATATCTGTTGTGACGGCGATACGAGATTGGCTTTGTTGGAAGTACTTCACCATAGCTACCTTCTGCACTTCATACATATCCAATATATCCTTCCTAATGGTGTTTCTAGACACTACCTTAAACAATGGTTGCATTGCAGCACAAAACTTTCGAAAGCCAACATGGTCAACCATAGATAGTGGGTACTCATGGACACATATCATTAGTGCAAGTTCTTTCCTTGCAACATCTTGATCAAAGACATATTTCTCTACAACAACTGAACCATCCTGACTTTTTGACAACTTTAAATTGGATTGTTTTAAGCCTTTTCTAACCTGTCTAGATTCACAAATTGCAAGATGGCTATGCAATGATTTGGTTCCATTTTTTGTCTCTGCTCCAAGCATTTTATGACACCAATTGCATTCAGCTTTCCATTTGTTACCTACTTTCAGTCTTTTGAATTCTTCCCATACAACAGATTTAAATTTTCTCTTGTTCCCAGCACCTACATCATCATCATCTACCGTCTCCACATTAGTACCTTGTGTATCTTGTTCTTGTGATGGTAATGGTATAGGTGCAGCTACAGCATCAGAGGAACGCGTCGTAGCTGCAGCAGATGCACTGGTTCCTGGAGTCGACATTTTCAACCAAATATGTGCTGAAACAAAGCAAAATTTGATGTTAACAAGATAGTAACAAATCTATGGTTACTAAACAACAGAACACACTCAAACAAGTAAATCAAACAATCAAATCACATCACCTGATCACCGTGACCGTGGGGGTGTGGGGCGACTGGCGAGGGCGACTGGCCGGAGACTGAGCAAGCAGAGCAGGTGGGCGCCTGGGCGGAGACCATGCAGCGGCGGCCGGAGAGATGGGGAGTAGGGCAGCGCCGGCGGCCGGAGAGCAAGCAGCTTGGGCGACGGGAGGGGATCGACGGCCACAGCTGGAGATCGGCGCCTACGGGAGGAGATCGGCGCCACAGCTGGAGATCGGCCACAGCAAGCAGCTTGGGCGACGGGAGGAGATCGGCCGTCGGCGGGCACAGCTGGATTGCTGGAGACCGGAGGTCCGGAGACGGGGTGAGGCCGTGAGGGAGGGGGACGGCCGACGGGAGGGGTGCGGCGGCGGGCACAGGCGCACAGCTGGAGACGGGACTCACGGGAGGTGGAGGGATTGGGGTCTGCCGGTGTGGCGGCCGTCTGGCGTCGGCCGTCGGGGGGGGGGAGTGCTGGGGGGACCGGGGGATTAGGGTTAGGGATTTTTTTGTTTGCCTTTGCCCTTTGCCCTTTGCCTCATTTCATTTCCTGCCGCCGGACTGGGACTTGGCCAATTTGGGAACCTGGGATTTGGCCCAAATACTAGAGGGTTTCGGATACCCGCGGGTACCCGTGGGTGATTTACTAAATCCGAATCCGACCCGAATCTTCACGGGTACCCGACCCGAAAAACCCGCGGGTACAAAATAAAACCCGAACCCGAACCCGACGGGTGCAGAACCCGCGGGTACCCGAACCCGCGGGTATGATTGCCACCCCTATTGGCAAGTGTTTAGGCTGTTTAGTGCTGGTGATACGTTGGCATTCAGAGCTCCCAAAGTCCAATCCGCTGGATAGTCGAGGACTTGGCAGGTGCTAGAATAACCTAAGTAATGTTTTCATATCCGGCCAGCCCATTCTGCTGTTAATGCAAACAAAATTATCCCAAGAATCGTCGTTGGTGGTTCTGATCGAACCCATTGACGACTGCACCTACTCGTCACGCAGGGTCCCTCTCCACAATCAGATTTCAATAAAAAAGATCTCGTGCTTTTTCACCCATAATTTATCGTTATCTTTTGTGCTAGCACCCATGCACGATTTAATTCCCCTGAAGCTTTGTCAATGATAGTATTATCAAATATTGTTCATCAAATTAAGAAACAGACATTAATTGCTTTAAATCCTTTACCTGTTAATTTACAAGTTTTCGCTTTCTTCTTTTGAAGTCGGGCTCATGCGGAGGTGCAGAATGTTGGAAAATAACAGAAATTCAACGAAAAATCCAACCCATCAGCACAGCGCACAAACCAACTGAGCTACAAGCTCTGTGTTTTCTGTTACTTCTATTTCCATCTTCTGTTCTTGTTGCATGTTACAGAACTACCAGCACTGCTTTTAAAGCAAGTTCTCCACAACCAACTCGGTAACACACCTTCGTATTCTACTCGGAGTCTACTCATTGTGTACTACTCGAACTCCAAAACAACACTTTCCAAACCAAATTTTCCAAAACAAGATTAAAACTTTCACAGAAGGCATTACTGAACCTGCCCAAGAGTGCACTGAGAACCATACCTGTCTACTGGAAGTGTGTATTCCTTAATTTGTTACTTACTCCTAAATGTTAGCTGGATATGTCTACCACAATATCTGATCTAGAGTTTCCCCTTGTTTTGATAATTTTATCGCAAAGGGGATGTCGGCTAGCCAGGACGCCTCGCGCGTCTCTGTTGACATGAATTTACGGCTTAAATCTTGGAACTTCATTCCCATCCATCTGATAAAACCGACAACGAATCCATGACGCATGGCAGCAGTAGTTTGAACAATATTAAGAGAAAACACATACACACATAGATACATACATTGAATTGAAAGGGAATTCAACCGTACGTACGTGCCTCCCTCTGCTAGGCTATATAGCATTCGATCGGGAGATCATTATTCAGCAAACCGTTAAAACCTGGGGAAACACACAATTACGCCACAGAAACAACAAACGCTAGCTCCTGCGCGCGTGGCAGCCAGCTTGGAGGTTATGGCTGGAATTTATTTGGAACAACACTAGCACACTACACGCTCACACCATGCTAGCTTCGATGCGTACGTACCTAGCAGCCGGACCTCGCTGCTGTCTCTCAGTAAGATCTACTGTAGCAACCCTGCCTGCGGTAACAGCTAGTAACGCATCCCTCATCAAACCCACAGAATTTATCGCACTCACTCACGCAATCTGCGCAGGCCTTCGAGCAGGAGACGCCGACGTTCATTTCGAGAAGGCCCAAGTTGTCGGCGGAGACCGCGTCGCCGCTGCCACCGGCGGCTACCTGCAGACGCGACGATGCATGGACGACCAGTACCGGGCGCCCAATGGACAGGACCAGCATGCAAATGGCTGCAATCTTAGCAAGTGCGGCGGCGGAAGCCATTGCGCTAGTGCAAGGATCTAAAAGAAAACGGATGTGTATGTACGTATGCGCCGACTAGCTAGACGTGAGATGCGATGTGGAGTGCTGGCGAAGTGCCCGCTATTTATTGAGAGAAAATGATGACTCCAATAATTCATAGCTAGTACTATAATAAATTAATGTCAGGACGGATGCCTTAATTGTTTGAGCTACCAAACAATTAAGGCATATTGAAGATGTGGTCACACTGAAGAAGTTGCCCTCACATTGAAGCATATTGCTTGATCGGATGAAATTCCCAACCAACTCCTGCACCCAGTGATTGCAATGGCCTGTTTATTGTACTGGTCAGTTAGATTAGATTTCAATAAGTGCCAATGGCACCAATTGCTGTTGCTCTCCAATGTTACTCGTTATCTTTCCCTTTAACCATGTACAATAGCATGTCTTTGAGATTGTCTCTGTTGTGGCTGGCTGCCGGCGAGCACACACGAGCCTGAGGACACGCACTTGCGCTGCGCAACACCAGGGAACGACGGCGAACAAGAGACTAGTTTGTGCTGCGTGGAAAAATGTTGCAGCTGTTTCTATTGTCGTCATTCACTTATTTATAGGCACACAAGACCGAAAGTTTCAGATCAAAACGAACTAATTGAAGATCAGATCAACACTAACCGAATAACAAACTAACTAAAGATCAGATTCCTAAGCTTCAGTGAGCACAATCAGTTGAACTAACAAACAGAACAAGATTGATTCAGTTGGCCTTGAAGGATTCACCAAGCTTAAGTCTAACAAATCACCCCCTAAACCTGTTGCACAAAATTTACCTCCACAAAGCCGACCTTCTGCCTCATCTCAATGAAATTGACCCGCCCGAGCGCCTTGGTGAGAATGTCGGCCAATTGCCCATCGTTGCCGACATGTTTGACGTCCACTTTGCCATCATCGATGCACCCGCAAATAAAATGAAAACGAGTATCAATATGCTTACTCCTTTCGTGATGCACCAGGTTCATGCTTAATGCAATTGCCGACTTGTTATCTACAAGAAGCTTTACCTTCTTTGGCTCGTGTCCCAACAGCTTGCTCAGCAGTCGGCTCAGCCAGACACCTTGGCATGCCGTTGTTGCCGCTGCAATGTACTCTGCCTCACAGGACAAGAGTGCAACGACCTTTTACTTTTGGGAAGCCCATGTGATCATGCTTGTTTCGAGAAAAAGGCAATCCCCGTGCTGCTTTTGCGATAGTCGATATCGCCGGTGAGGTCGATGCCACTGAAACCCATTAGTGTGAACTCTAGTATGTCAACCTAGAATAGTATCTGCTTAACTGCCACCCAATGTTGCACCGTTGTGCCTCACAAACCTGCTTACGATGCCCACCGCGTAAGCGATGTCAGGCCTCATGTTGACAAGATAGCATAGGCTCCCAACGATGCTCCGGTACTGCGTCACGTCCACAGCAGCACCAACATCCTTCTTGCTTAGCTTCAGGCGATTCTCCATAGGCATGTGGCATGGATTGCATCTGACCATGCCTACAATCTCAAGGATCTTGCCCGCGTAGGTGCTCTGTGATAGCGAAATCTTGCTAGCACGTTGCTTCACCTTGATCACCATGTAGTAGCTTAGGAGTCCGAGGTTGCTCATGCTGAATAGCTATTGCTTCTTGGTCTTGAATGTGGCAATGTCATCAATGCAAGATCTAGTGATGATCAAGTCATTGACAAACATGCCAACCAGCAGAAACAATCTACTGCTAGCTCTCTGGTACACCACGTGCTCCAAAGGCCAAAATAAAAGTTGATTGAGGCTAGCACCTTGTCAAGCTTTGCGTTCCATGCTCGTAGTGCTTACCGTAGCCCATATAGTGCCTTGCGCAGCTTGAGCACTTTGTGCCCATTGTCAACATTGATGAAACTGGGTGGTTGGTGCACATAGACCTCCTCTGTAAGGTCACAATTCAGGAACGCCGATTTGACATCCATGTGGTGCACCTCCTTGCTGCCAGGCGCAGTGAGCGCAATCAGTAGCCACACGGTCTCCATCCATGCCATTGGAGCAAAGACCTTGTCGAAGTCTACCCCCTATCGCTGTAGATATCCTTTAGCTTCTAAATGAGTTTTGTGCTTACTACATTACCTGCAGGGTCCTTCTTGACTTTGAACACCCATTTGAGCCCAATGGCTCTGTGTCCAACCAGGAGCATGGCATGCTCCCAGGTGCTATTGTCATGAATGGACCTTATCTCTTCTTCCATGGCGCACCTCCAACATGCCTCACTAAGCGTTTGCTCAACACTTGCGAGCTTCTCAGCAGCTAGGAGGCATAACCCACTGTACTCGATGTCCTGCCCTCTATGGTGTCGTAGATGTTCATCACCTTATAGTAACAGTGTGGGCTACCATCGAAGTCAAGCATGTCATCGTGGGTAGGTGGTGTTGGCCACTCAATACCTGTTGGTGTAGTTGTAGGTGTATGTGTGAGACCATGTGGAGGTCAACCGATGGATGTGAGATGAGTATTTGACATTTGTTAGGCTAGTGTTGATTTGTGTGAGTTTTTTTTAGGTTAGAAAACTGAATTTGCAATTTTGAGTTGTGGTCAGCCTTCCCAGTGAGCTTGAGTGATGCATTTAATTGAGAATTCATATTAGTATTAATTGCATGCATATTGCATATTATGTTGAGCAATGCTATGTGATGTATTTGCTTGTCTGTGATGGTTACAGGACTACAGAGCTGGGTCATGGTGAGGTGCAGGAGACCGAAACTAGGTTAGGAGAGATGAGGTCCAGATGGTCAAGGTGACACTGAAAGATGATTAAGGCCGGAGAGTTGCTACAAGCCAGGATGACAAGTGGATGGATGAGTTGCTAACTTAAGTCATACTCAAGCAAAGGAGAATTGTTGGATCAGGGGTTCGCGGGTTTAGTAGTGGTTAAGTTAGTGTTAAAAGGTTAAAACCCGCTGTGTTGTTGGGTTGCGGGTAAACCTATACATGAGTAAGGGAGTGAATCTCAACGCTTGATGAGGTTTCTTGAGTGTCAAGAATGTTACTAACGGTGGAGATTGCTCCAACCATGCATGAGTGAAGGAGTAAATCTTAGCTATTGATTAGGTTTCTTGAGGGCCAAGAAGGTCATCCAAGGGTTGAGGTTGCTCTTAGTGTGCTATAAATAGAGGGGTGGAAGGATACCTCTATGCAAAGTTTTAGAGAATGATTTTTGGTTTTCTTATACTCCTTTAAGCTTTGCCACCAATAAGTATGGCTTTGTAACCATTCCTCTAAGCAATGCAAGATTCAAGCTCATCTATATTCTGAAATTTATTTTATTTCTTGTATTGTTGCTTGATTCTTTTTTGTAACTTTAGCTCTGCTTCCTCTTCTTCTTCTTACTATAGTTCCATTGGATCTAGGACATGTAAGAGGTTGAGGAACTCATCTAGATTATGTTCCAACCTAGCAAGATCCGTTAGAACTCATTCTTGCTCAAGTTGTGCTTGCAACGTGTTCTGGATTTGAAATCATTGGTTTTTTTTGCAGCTTGAACAATTTGCATGAAAAGTTGAGACTTTAGGCTTATTCTTGCAATTCCTTCTAGAATCATAGTCCTAAGGTCAATTTCTATTCATGGTTCAAATTTCATCAAGTTTGGCTGGATAGATAAAAAATTATTGAGGTTTCTTTGTAGTCGAAGTTTATGAAATCTCTACTTTTGTGCAGCGTGAAGTTAAAGCAGGATAGGTCATACATGTTGGCTTTATTTTGATATTCCTTTTAGAATCATGAATCTAAATTTATTCACATTTCTTGATAGCTAACCTTGATATTTCTGCTCAATCGAGTTGCTGAAATTTCTGCTCCTTTATTTTTCTTTTGGTGTTCTTGAACTAGTGCTTGCTTAATAGAACTAGTGTTCTCGAAGAGATTTTTTAGGGGGAAATTTTTATTTGGCTCCTATTCACACCCCTCTTGTTGCCTGTTTCGGTCCTTCAGTATGTGGCTCCACTGATTGTGCATGACTAGTCTCACCTTGGATGTCAAAGTTAGGTCAGTGGAGTAAACCACAATGAACATGGCTAGTGAGCTGGAGATGCTATCATGGTGTTTCATCTCCTAGTCCCACTTCTTGGGCTCCTCAAACACAATGTCCCACGTCACATGGAGCTTTTTCGCCACCAGATCATAGACTCGGTAAGCCTTCACTCCCTCCTTATACCCGAGGAAGGCCATCGGCATTGAGCAATCTGCCAGTTTGTTCACTCTAAGGCCAAGCTTCTTGATGTGCACGACACAACCAAAGGTCTGGAGATGGTACACCTTCGGCTTCCTCTTGTGCCATGCCTTATGCAGCGTCTTGCTTGCGAGGCTCTGCATTGGTGCCTGGTTGAGGATGTATACGACAGTCTTTACCGCCTCACCCTAGAACACGGCCGACACACCCATGCTTTTCAGTAGGCAGCGTGCTATCTCCACCACCTTTTGATTACAACACTCGATAATGCCATTTTGTTGTGGCATGTAAGACGCAGTGGTGTAGTCCTTGATGCCTAGCTCATCACAGTACTCCTATTTGTTGTAGTTGAACTGATCACCATGATCTGAGCGAAATGCTTTGAGCTTGGCGCTATGTTGAGTTTCCTCCAAAGCCTTGATCTTCTTGAAGCATTTAAATGCCTCATCTTTGGACTTGAGCATCTTGAGCCACATGAACCTGCTATGATCATCTACAATCAACAGAAAATATCTATTACCTCCTAGCATTGTTGGTGTGATCAGGGACACATATCATTGTGCATTGCTCCAATGCGTGTTCAACACGGTACGTCATGGCCTGCAGGAATGGCATGCAATGCTGCTTGCCTAGTGCATAGCCATTGTAGAATTGCTCGACATGGTCGATCAAAGGAATGCCTTCTACCATCTCCTTCAATGCCAAGTTTTGTAGTGCAAGGAAATTGAGGTGGTCGTATCGTGCATGACACAGCCACGCCACATTGTCCACCTTTTAAAGGAGGTACACAGGTGTGTAACATCCCAAATTTTGCTTTTCTGGATTTATTGTGCTTTTCTTCATTTTATTTGATTTTCTGAGATTTTTTTATTTATTTTTGTATTTATTTATTAGGCCATTTGCTGTCTTTTAATTGTTTTGTGCAATCTATTGTTGATCTTTTGTTGGAAGTATTTTATTTGGATTCTACAGGTCTATTTATTTTGGCTTTATTTAATTTCCTGATTTGTTTTTAATCGAAAATAAATTAAAAATCCCCTCAATAGTGTTTGGGCCGAAACCCAAGTCGGTCCGACCCAATTCCCCGCGCTATCGATGTCGACGTTTGTTGTCGGCAATAATGATTATGGGGCTAGGCGCTGGATCCAAACTCGATGGTAACACAAGACAAGGATTTATACAGGTTCAGGCCCTCACGGAAGAGGTAATACCCTAGTCCTATGCTCTGAAATTATGATTGTCTATCTTAATGTTGATGATCTGATGTTGATGTTTCCTCGCCCCCCTATATAGTGGAGGGGTGCGGTTACAAGGAAGAGTCATAGTCGGTTACAAGGTGGAAATTCTATCTATATCCTTTCCTGCTGAACATGTTAACAACCAAGATTACAATCGTATCTTTCCTACTAAAGATCGGTTACTATCTTCAGGACTTCCCAGATGCGCACGACGGTGGTAGTCCGGGTGGTGCTTGTCTCCATGCAGTCGGCTTGGTCCATCCCCTCTTGGGTGGTCCTCGCAGCCCGCCATGCAGACCCAGGGTCCATGTACTCCATAGTCGGCCCATTTCCGTGAGTAGCCCAGCCCGCTGTCAAAACCCTAGGCGCACAACCGTTCGATCTTGATCGGATGATCGCCGTTGCGCCGTGCCTTTGCCCGCTGCTGTCCATCCGATCGAGCCCTCGTGAACGTCCCCGATGCCACCACATCACCCAATCCTTATCCCCACTGGACTCCGCCACCGCCTCGTGCTCACCCTCATTTTTCGCAACAGCACGGACGCCCAGGCCCCCTATTTAATGCGCTGCCACCACCCTCATATTCCTCGCAAGCCACCGCACCTTCTGGTCAACGCACACACGCTGAGACGCCCTCGCCTGCCCACACGAGCTCGCCGTAGTCCCAAAGCCTTTCGCCGCTCGTTCCGTCACCGCCTGTCTGCTTTCGCCATGCCTGAGGTACCGGAGCATCGCCCGCACCGAGCCATGTCGAACGTGCCACTCCTTTTCACCGGAGTCGCCCCATAGCGCCACCGCGTGCATCGTCTTCTTCGTCTCCGGTGAGTTCCACTGCCACTCCGCCATTCACCCTCGCAAGCTTTCTCAGCCGTTCGATCCTCTACGAACCGTGCAGATCATGCCATGTCCGTCGTCCGCATCACCGCTGAGCCGAGCTTCATCGACCATTTGATCTTCATCCAACGCCTCAAATCCCGCCACGTCACCTCATCTACAGTAAACATCTCCATCACCCCTCACCGTTAGATTTCAATTAAACGGTGTAGATTGCTTCGCGTTGGATCGTGTAGGCATAGATGTTAGCCGTCGAATCTAGAATCAATGGCTGAGGTGTTGCCATGTTTGTGTGTCGCCGCTCCACTCGCTATCACTGTCGGATGCGCGCCGATCGGTTCAATGTGCCACGTAGCGCTCCGCCGCTTCGCCTACCGTCACCGTCCGATCCAGATCCAGTGGTCGCTATGCGTTCACACGTCGTCCCCGCGGTAGACCAGAGCTGAATTGCATCAATCAATCTCGGCCATTCATTTTGATTCGAACGGGTGTGATTGCGTTGAGTTTTCGGTCAGTCGCGTTGCACCACGTGTCGCGTCCTCATTGGTCCAGCCATACCGATGACGCCAGCGCTTGCGTCAGTTGGTGCACGGGCATAGTGCGGTTAGTCCACCGTGGACCAGAGTCACCGTGGACCAAGTCCATGCACTGAGACGCGTGGCAGCCTCTGGTTGCGACGCATGTCAGCGTGTGATTGGGCCACGTGTCATGTTGACGTCAGCGATGATGTCAAAATTAATTTCCAGTAGAAAAATAATTTGGGTAAAATTTATTTTGGCGCTGACGTCACCATTAGGTCATGCTGACGTCGTAAATATGCATTTCCCGTATAGAAATAATTCAGATAATTCGGATTTTCTGATTTTTAGTATTTTTCCTTTTAATTTAAACTTTGAAAGGCCATATCTTTCACATTCGAACTCCGATTAAGGTGATTCTAGTCTCTAAAATTTGTAAAATTGTGCTATATTTAATAGTGAATTTTATTTAATTTTTGGAGTTAATTTTGCTCTCTATTTTGGTTATTTATTGCTTTCTCCTTCATTGCGCGTAGACGTTGAGTTGCCGGGTGAGTTTGTTGTCGAGGAGCCAGCACTCGACCAGGTTTTAGAGCAGGATCCAGACCCCTTTGTAGGCAAGTCATGATTTGATCATGTTGAACCTATGTTTTAAATATTATGTTGTTTCAATATATTGCATGTTATTTCAATTATCAAATGTTTGCCTTATGTTGGGAGTAGTTAATTGTCCACTTGAGTTACATTCACCCTTGCCATGTTGTATGCCATATCTCATTTGTCACCTTAGAATGGTTCAATATTATTTGGTAGCTATAATTGCCAATGCGGGTATTAGAACGTAAGTAGAATGCTTAGCCATGCAACGAGTCATCATTTCATGTACAAATGATTAATCTTGCTTAATGATTATGGAACATATTTATTAATTGTGTGTTGGTGTTGTCACACAATGTTGGTATTGTTGATGGCACGTGGTGCATGGTAAATCAACTAGGGTGGTAAAATGATTTAGATTGAGGCAAGTGGCAAATATTTGTGGTGGGCTAATGTTGGCACGTGGGCGGTCGCATTTGCTTTTTATGATAATTGTGGTTTTGGACATGGTGATTTTTGGTTAGTCTTGCCTTGGTCAATTAAGGACTTAACCTTGCAAGAATTTCAACTTAGTCATTCTTACAACTAGGGGTGGAATCGAGCCGAGCCGAGCCCGGCTCGGCTCGGCTCGACCGAGCTCGTTACTGTTCGAGCCGAGCCAGGCTCGGCTCATTGCCTTGGTCGAGCTGAAATCTGAGCTCGGCTCGGCTCGCGAGCCGTCTGACATGTGGCCCCTCGTTGCTTCAAGTCTTCAACCTGATTTGTTCTGTTAAGGTATCTTGTGATGCTACTTCCATATTTTCTGTTAGAAGCCGACAAGAAGTCATCCAAGATTCAAGCATTATCTATATATATTAACTTCCAAAATTGTCTACTTGTAATTTGTAATTTCTGCTCAAATTCAGGTCCCAAATGATCATTAACTCGTGCTTCTAATATAACGCTCTTATAATCGACTTAGTCTTTCACGCAAATCATGCATGCGTAATTAATGTTATCAATGTTATTTCAAAGTTATCAATGTTATTTGTTTCATAACAATGCCATCAATGTTATTTATTTCATAACTTATCCACAGAATTAACGAGCCTATCGAGCCAACGAGCCGAGCCCGAGCCAGCTCGGGCTCGGCTCGCTAGCGAAGCGAGCAAAGCAGTGAGCTCGGGCTCGATCGAGATCGAGCCGAGCCAAGCCGAGCCGAGCCTGGCCGAGCTCGAGCCGAGCTGCGAGCCTCGAGCTTAATTTCCAGCCCTACTTACAACCACAAGTCTGGAATAGGACAGACCGAGCTGATTAATTTGTTGAGTCTAAACTTTAGTACTATTGTGGTGGTGCGGGGCCCAGGTAGTGGTAACTAGTCCTCGCACGGGTTGGCTCACATGGCGCAAGAGGGGGGCCCTAGATGTGGTAACTAGTCCCACCAGTGTTGAAATCTTAGTGAATAGTACTGGGTTTAGATAGGCATTGGAAAGGCTTTATTATGATCACTCGCCTTTGTGGTGTTTGATTATATCTTGTGGGTAAAGTGTATAACCTTTGCAGAATGTAAAACCTATTCGAATAACCGTGCTCGTGGTATTGAACATTGCTCGGTGATTACAGTCATGGGTTAGATTTTTTGTCAAAACAAATATGGGATGGAATGCTGAGATGAGGAAATAGGTGGTGAATTGGTCATGAAAACAAATGCCAAAGTTATTATTGTTATTATTTGTTTTACTGTCTTTTCAATCTATTTATGCTATTCTTTTACAAATGTTGTTTATGCAAAGTAACCTTATAGCCTATCCTTTGTACTAAGCCATGCATGTAGTGTATAGACTTGCATTCTGTGCACGGCTTGTTGAGTGCTTTATGTACTCACCCCTTGCAACCAAACATCATCAGTTGAAGAAGAAGCAACGCTTGCATTTAAGAAGGAGTTCCACGAGGAGGCGAACAACTAGGGTGCGAATTTTGTCAGTTGCCTGTGGCAGTTGAAGGGTTTCTAGGCTTTTATTTGTTTCTGCTGCAGTTTATTTGTTTACTTTCAGTCTTAGCCCTGCGTGGAGTACTCATGTAAGGTGGACCATTGTAACGTCCTGAAATTTGGCCCAATTTTAATTTTTGGAGTTATTTGATTTTCTGTGAATTAATTAAAATTTATTTGCATTTAATTGAATTTATCTGAATTTTTGGGATTTATTTGGATTTAATTGAAATTATTTTAGACTATCCTTTCTTGAATAACTAAATATCAAAAAGGGTAATTATCAAAAATAATAAAAATATTTTATTAGGCTCAAAATGCTCTAAAATATTTTCTAGAATTTTTCTGAAATTTTTCGAGTATTTTTAGTGCCTTAAATAATTACTTTGATTTATTGGATTTATTTTTATTGATAAAACCGGAAAATACCGTAGCTACTGATCTTCGGTAGGCCCAACACCTTGTCGCGCCAATGAAACCCTAGCGCCATTGTTTCAAGACCGCGGCGATACCGATCGGACGGTCGCAGTTGGGCCGCGTTGCTCGTAGCACGCGAGGCGTTGGATCACGTTAAGCGACCGTTAGGATGTCGACGCGTGGCACAGCTTCGCCGAACCATTATTTAATCTGCGCCGTTGGATCGTGATCGAACGATGCGACGTGACCGTGCAGTCTCGGGAGAGAGCACTGCCGCACCGCCGTCGCCGGTAGGGTGCCGAGGATCATGTCAGAGATTTTGCGTGCATTTCAAGACTCACCCGAGCAGGTGATATACCCCAGTGCACGCGTGGGTTCCTTCCGCTCATTTTGCCCTTCTCGCGACTCGCCATCCATCGTAGACCTTACCGAGCTCACCGAAGTAGCTTCCTTCCTCCGCTTCGGTTTTTCTTGCCTCTCACCGGCGTCAGTTACTCTCCACCGCCGCTGAGACCCTCACCGAGTTCACCGAGCCAAGGCGCTTCGGGTGGGTTACTTCTTCCGACCGGAGACGCCCTGAAACGTCGTCACCGACTTCATCTTCCCCAAGTCCGGTGACCGCCACTGCTTTTCTTCGACGCCATGAAAGCAACCACGTACCGCCGATTTCCATCGCACGTCCGAGGTATTGCCACGTCTCCTCTGACCGTAGAACTGAACTCGTTTAAGTTTGATAAGATCTAGACCGTAGGATTTTGATCTGACCGTCTCCGTCGTGCCGCATCGCCGTATTGAGGTGCTTCGAAAATGGCTGTTAGATGGCTATCGTGCGGTTCTGAGTCATCCACGTATCTGCTACGTAGAAGTTGTGTTAATGGCCGTTAGATCCGTGATGTCCGGCTGGGATTGCGCCGCGTAGGCTTGTGAATAGGAAACTACTCGGATAACCATCGCCGTTAGATCTGCATCCGACCGCGCTGGTGCGTCCACGTCATCGCTAGGTCAGGCCGTTTAGCCGTGCCACATCCGAGCCGTTGGATTTGAAATGGACGGCGTGGATGTTGCCACGTGTGTAGGGTTGGCCGTGCGACGACCGACCATTGGATTTGAATCCAACGGCCGGGAGATTATGTGTCTGCGTGGTTTGATGCTTGCTCGCCGTGTGTCAGCTTCTGGTTGGTCGAAGTACTGTTCATCGGGCCCACTGTCAGTGGGGTGCCCACCGTGGGTGCTAACGTCAGCATGACGTCATCTGGGGCCCACGTGTCAGTGGCCAGGCCGACGTGGCAGTCTCTAGTGTCGACACGTGTCACCCGTGTGGATTTAATCGAATTTTCAGTAGAAAAATAAATAATTTAATTCGGTTTTTCTTTATTTGAATTTCAGAAACTTGCAAATGCTATAACTTTTGCATTTTAACTCGGATTTGGGTTATTCCAGTGCCCAAAAATTTGTAAAAATGTAAACTATTTAATGGTGATTTTTATTTTATTTTTAGTGATGATCTTGCTATCTGTATCGTGTATTTATTGTGTGTTTGCTTTATACGAGTAGACTCGAGTTCTTTAAGTCGCCGAGAGAGAATTCAAGACCCGTCGCAGATCTCGCATCAGACCAATGCTTTTCAAGGCAAGTCATGCTTTGACCATTTTGCCCTAGACTTTTAAAATATATTTTAATTTAAATTATGCATGCTATGTTAATTAAAAATGATACTGTTCATGTGGGAAAGGTAGCTAAAATAACCATCTTGTTTATGCCACCTTGTAATACTATCTGTATGCCCTGAATACCTTGTCACCTTAAGATGTTAACTTACGTTGGATGCTATGTTAACGCCAACACGGGAGGCTAGACCGTGATTAGCTGCTTAGCATGCTTGCGTACGATTGAATGATTTTCAAAGTTGCAAAAGAATATTGACTAAACAATTATGAAACGCATTTTGGATTAATGCGATGATGTCATGAGATGGAATTGGGGGTAGCGACCTGTGTGGTGCTACTCGTGCAATGAAGTGGGCATTGGCATGTGTTGCATAAATGCAAACTGGGGTGGGAAATGTTTTGGACCGGGGCAAGTGGCAAGAAGGCTTCGTGCCAGGTGGGCCTGTGTGGCAATGGGTTGTATTGTGATGGTTAAGGCTGTGTGCCGTGAATTATAAAATGGATGTCTTGCCCGGGACAGTTAAGGACTTCACATTGCGAGACTTTGAACTGAGTTTCTCGTACAACCACTTGTCCGGAATGGGACGGACCTAGTTCAGTAGGTTTCTAATATCTTTCCTTTGACACCTCGGGCACAGCTTGCACAAAAATGTAATCGTATGGGGAGCGTGCACTGTACTACGGCTTGGTACCCATCCAATCAGATTCACTGTTCTAAACTTTGGCTGTGTGAGGGAAGTGTTAGAAAGGCACATCTTGTGAGGTTCATCGTTAATTGTTAGTCTCTGAAAGACTTTGTTGCAATCAATCACCTGTGTGGTGAGCGACTGTATCCTGTGGGTAAAGTGTACAGCCTCTGCAGAGTGTGTGTGTTAAATCTATTCGAATAGCCGTGTCCGCGGTATCGGACATTGCTCGGGGATTACAGTCAAGGGTTAAATTTTAAAAATAAAAGATGTGGAATGGGTGGCTGTGTGCCAAAGACTGATGAATGAAACTAGGGCTGTGTGCCAAACCATTGGAAAGAATTGAGAAATTAATTATTATTATATTGGTTTTACTGCTTTTGATCTAATTAAGAGCATCTAATAAAAAGAAATGCTGCTTTATGCAAAGTAACCATATAAGCCTTTCCTTTGGAATAAGCCATGCATGTAGTAATAGAACTGCATTTGTGCATGACTTGTTGAGTATGTTGTATACTCACCCTTGCATCGACAAAAACCTCAGAAGAAAAAGCCGTGCCAGCTTGGGAGGAGGAGTTCCATGAAGGTCAGGAGGATTAGGGTTGAGCCGCACTCAGTTGCCTGTGGCAATATGATGGGCTCATTGCTTTACTTTTGCTTCCGCTACTGAACTAATGCTACTCTTGTTAGTTATCGCCCTACGTGGCGAATTATTGTAAGGTGACCATAAGGTCTTGTAACTCATTTATATTCATGTTTGGAGTACTTTATTATCAATTCCGCTGTGTATGATTGTGGTACTTCAACCTGTTTATCCTGTGTGTACTAGCGTGATCCTGGACTAGTACAAAATACACAGAGGGTCCGGACTTGCAGATTCGGGTCCCGACAACCATAAGGTCGTTTAACAGTTATATTAAACTTGATAAAGTCTTTACTATATTATCGCTGATTGTGATTGTGATATTCATCTATGTTGAGACTGTGTGCACTAGCGTGATCCTGGACTAGTGCAGAATACACAAAGGGTCCGAATTTGCATATTCGGGTCCTGAAAAGGTGTAGATAGGTTCAGGGGCACAGTGTATAACTTGTTCCTAGACCATGAGGCTCGTGGCAGTGGTGCCCATACATGGTCGAAGATGCACAGCTCGCCATCCTTGATGACGATCTTGCAGCCGCCCTTGTCCATCTAGCCCAAGCTGACAATGCTACTGCTCAAACAAGCTATATAATACACCTGATGAGCATCTTGTGCTCCTCAATGTTGCATTGGAACATTATGACACCATGGTCGTAAATCTCCACAACAAACTTGATCAAGCCCTTCATAGTTTAGTTGAGGGACATGAGCACCGCTTTGGATCCCGTCATGTGATTGCTCGCACCTATGTCAAGGTACCACACATTGAATTGTTTCTGGTCTCATGCTCCACCATATCTAAAATCTTAATCGGTTGCTCCTTGTAAGTCAAATATTCCTGCAGCTCAATTACTTCTAATGATATCTACTCTATTAGCACTCTGAGACACTTCTTAAGCTGACACATGAAACACGTCATGCACACCTATCAACGATTGTGACAGCTCTAGCTAATAAGCAACCTCTTCTCAATGGCTCAAGATTTTGAACGAACCAACATATCCTATGCAAGCTTCCCTTTAGCGTGAAACCTTTTAAGAGGGGGATAACTTTGAGATACACAAAATTATCTGGCTCAAAGCTCAACTCTCGTCGACGGTTATCAACATAACTTCTATTTTGACTGAGTTACTTTCAACCTTTCTCTAATCATAGCAATATGCTCTTCAGCTTCCTCAAAAATATCAGACCCAAACACCAAACACTCTCTTGTCTCATTTCAATTCAATGAAGTACGATAGGTACAACCATACAAAGCTTCAAATGGTACTATCGACGTTTGTTGTCGGCAATAATGAAAATAGGGCTAGCCGTCGGATCCAAACTCGATGGTAGCACAAGACGCAAGAATTATACAGGTTTGGGCTCTCGCGGAGGAGATAATACCCTAGTCCTGTGCTCTGGGATTATGTGTGTCTAGCTTATTTGTTGATGAGATGATCCATCGATGTTCCCCCACCCCTCCCTTTATATAGCAGAGGAGGGCGGTTACAAAGGGGAGTCCGGGTCAGACACGAGATAGGGATTATATCTCCTGTACATATACGTTTGGTAACAGCCTAGATTATGATAGTATCCTACCTAATTAGGATATGTTGCTATCTTCAGGGCTTCCTTGTTTCGCACATCTGGCGCAACCCTGGCAACTTCGGTTTTCATGCGATCAATTGGGCCCGGCCTTATCCAATTGGGCCTCGCAGGCCTACCTTGTAGATACCTGTGATCCATATACTCCACAGTAGCTCCCGAGTGCTTTGCAATCGAATTGCCTTCTTATTGAAAATATTTCCCGACTGGTTTTCTCTCCAGCTGAGTGCTCCGTTGTAGGCAAGGAGGTCATGAAGAACTCGATAGAACTCCACGTGTAAGCATTCCGAGTGGTTCCCGACCCAAGTTATTGAGCCAGCACGCGACTCATCATGGAGTATTTCTCCATTTTTGTTGGCTTTTAGCCGAGTGGTACCTGTGTGCCATGGCGCATAGCTTTTGGCCTGTCATGAGGCATACCATGAATTATCCAAGTGGTACCCGTACCTGCCTTTTGCAGTGTACGGCTAATGGCCCATTATGAGGCATACCTCTTGTTTTGAATCGCCTTACGATATCTGATTTCATTTTGAACGGTGACCAGCATGCGACCTGACATGAGGCATATCATAAGAAGATATTTTAGTTTGGAAGGTACCCAAATTCCATCTGATGTGGTCATTGGCCTTTAGCCCATCATGGGGCGTACCATATTCCAAATTAGATTCGGCCCAATTGTGCCTGTGTACAGTGATCACTGCACATGGCCACCAGCCCATCTTAAGGAGTGCCCTAAGGCAATCTCAGGACGTGCGGAAGGCGAAGAGTTTTCTCGCTCAAGGAGAAAGTTAGCATCGCTCCCTATAAATATGAGACTCGGTGCGAACGAGGTTGTTTTCTGCGCACTGTTCTTATTTGCCCCTTCATCTTCTCACTTTCGATGCTTTTCCTATGATCTCCGCCGCTAGGGTTAGCATCTCTCGCAATCCCAATCCGACGTAGTTGCTAGTTCCTTCGCCCAAAAATGTCTTCTCCTTCCTCCAAAGACGCTCCTTCGTCAACCTCGGCCAAGGATTGGGCCACTTCGGTGATGACGGAAAAGCGATTGGAGGAGTTGGTCGTCGACGGCGTCTTCCCACCACTGGTGATGCTCTCCGCTTGCCCTGCTGTGGGTGAGTCTTGCCCTACGCCCCGCGCTAAGGAGGTGGTTGTTTTTGAGTCCTTCTTTCAGCGTGGGTTCGGCCTTCCCGTCTGCGCTTTTCTTCGTGGTCTCCTTCATTTTTATGAAATCGAATTGACTCATCTCAATTCTAACTCCATTGTTCAAATTGTTGTCTTCGTTCACCTCTGCGAGGCCTTCCTTGGCATTCGCCCACATTTTGACCTTTTTCGCCATCTTTTCCTTCTCAAACCTTACCCGAACAAGAATTCTCCCAAGGCAGTTGGGGGCGCCGGATTCCAGCTAAGGGATGGTCTGAAGAAGTCCTATTTTGCTATTCCTTTCAAGACCTCGAACAAGGGTTGGCATCAGAGTGGTTTTATCGTACAACCCCAAGCCTTCTTCCTTCCATCTCCTGTCCCGCCCAAATTCTTCGATGGATTGGACTTCGCTCCCGTCGGACGGTGGAATGGACCAGGTGGAGGAGCTCATGGGGATGATCGCCAAATTGAAGAAAGATGGACTAACCGGAGTTGCGATCATCCTTAATTTTGGCTTTCGCCGAGTACAGCCCCTCAAGGAGCGAGTCCATCTTGGATATGATTATGAAGGAGAGCGCGATACCACCCGGGAAGCCCCTGAGTCGATTCCCAGGAATACTCTCCATGGTCGTCTGGGTGATTTTTTTTCATGCAAGGCACCCAAATCGTCAACACCGGGTGCCCGAAGCCTTCCAACAAAATGAGTCCTCCGCCCCGGTAAGATGCTTTCTTATCTCCCAAAGTTGGATTTTTTTTATTCTTGAGCAGCTGCGATTAAGCGTGTGTTTGTTGTCTGTGCCTGCAGGGTTGTGACACCTTCTTCTCTGATGCGCCACTGCCCAAATTCCCTCAGCACAAGAGCGCCAAAAGGAAACGCTCACAAGCACCTCGCCCTCGACGCCGAAAAGCGAAGAAAGATGGCGTGAAGTCAAGATCCCATGGGAAAAGGGAAACGTCCGGCAGTCTATGTGCCTAAGGAGAAAAGGAGGCAGTCGGCGGCCAATGTGCGCCCCACTAGAGGCCCAAAGGTTCGAGGCCCAGTAGCCGCGCGCGCCTCTCCCACGACTTCCACATCATCGAGCTAGTTCGAGGGTCCGAAGGTTCCCGAGCCCCCAGCACGACACTCGGCTAATGTGGAACCGCCTCCCCCGAGCTCCGTCGGAGACACATCGTCCCCCGCGCCCGGGTTCTTCTGCGGGCAGGCCCTCTGCTCGGAAGGGCTCGGGGATAAAGATAACAAGATCCAATAGGTTGGTCTCCTTGTTAGCTCTTCCTTTTGTTTTTTCGGGTCATGACCTGACTGCTTCTTTTTCCAGGAAGCCTGTTGACGAAGTTCCCGTGGCCGTGCCACGCAGGGAGCCCCAGGAGGCTGCTGTTGAAGATTCCTCAAGACGACCAGGAACTGAGGTGCCGGCTGATGCCGCGCCCGCCGCCCCTGAAGTGGCCCCGGAGCCGGCGGCAACAACTCCCCCGACTGCCTCTGTGGCCCAAGTCACCGGGGTTGACTCAAATCCGGATAGCCCCCGGCCACGTACTCCTCCCAGGCCGGCTAGCCAAATGGTACCCCTGAGGCCGGCCACCCGCTCTTCGCCTCCGCCGGAAGAACTCCCTCGGCCCCCTCGCCCGAAATCTCCGCTGCGGGTTGCGTTCTTTGGCGAGGATGGCGAGTGGACAGCCTTTGACGACAAAGGTGAAGAGAAGGAATGGGAGGCGTTCTGCGACCACACCTTCGGCTGCTCCCAGTTGGCTCACGTGAGTTCCTTGTGCCGAGTTGGTTAGAAATTCTCTTCTTTTTGTCTTCGGTTCGTAGTGTAACTTTGTCATTCATTTTGTTGCCTTTAGCATCTAGGGGAGCGTGCCAAGAAAAGGGATGCCCTTCTCCGGGAGATACTCCTGAAGACCAAAATGAGGCGGGACTATGAGGCCGAGGTCCAGCGGGTCCATGTCGAGTTACAGGAGGAACTCGGCAGGGTTCGGAATGAGAACCGAGCGGAGCTGGAAAGACTCCGGACCCAGGTTCAGGCTTCCAAAGTGGACAAGCTGAACTTAACGAGCTCCCTTAGCGGTAACCGCCTTGTCTGACTGCCTTAGACCACTTTTTTAGTCTTCCGCCCCTTAACTCATTCTTCCTGTCTTGGTTTCGGTCTTCGTCGTTGCAGATCTTTAGGAAAAGCTCGAAACCACCCAGAAGCGGGTCAAGGAACTGGAGAAATCTGAGAAGGATGCCCGAACCAAGTCGGACAAGATAGAACTAGAGCTGGAAGGTTTGCTCCCGACTCGTCCTTTGTTCCTGTCGTGCTTTTTAACGTCTTTGGGTTAATCCATCTGGTCTTGCAGAATACCGGGTTAAGTCGCAAGCTCGGTATCACGTCCTTGATGAAAATATCAAGGCTACTGAAGTGCGAGTCGACAAACTCCGGGAAGGCTCCGAGGCACTGTTGCAAATCTTCAGTCCTAGTGAAGCTGGGCCCAGCGATGCAAACGCCACAATCCAGCGACTGACGGAAGGGCCCAAGAAGCTGGTAGCACACCTGAAGGAGACAGCGATCATGAGCGCCAGTCAAGCTCTGGCCATCGTGAAGTCCTTGTATCCTCGGGTGGAGCTCGAGGCTATCAGGGAGGGCTTTGCCTGCACCGTCGATGACGATCAAGCTACTGCCTTGCTTGACGAGGTTAGGGACACTTCCGCCGCCCTAGCCGAGAACCAGGACTTGGGTCCTGTGTAGACGTCCATTTGTTGAGACTTGGCTTGTAATCAATCTTTTGTGCCTTGGTGTAAACGCCTAGTAACTGAGCTGAGTTTTAGCTTTTAATTGCTTCATTGTGCCTTGGGATTCTTTCTGACTTAACGCTTGCATGCGCCATGTCTGATTTGGTGTCTCGTGGCCATACGTCTTCTCGGTCACTTCGAGTTTTGGCACCAGAACGTCTTCAGGGCCGCTTCGGCTTCCCGCGCTAGCATTTACTCAAAACCGTTGGGCTTCCACGCTTTGAGTATATAAGGGTGTCCCCGCTACTTGAGCGATCACCCGTCTCTAAGCCCTTCTCAGCAACTTTCGACACTCTTCCTTAAACCTTCAATGGCTTCTTCATCCCAATCTTCTTTGTCTGTCGATGAGGCTCCACCATCTCCCCCCCGGCAGAGGGGCCAATCTTTGACTTTGAAGATGGGGCTCCGCCGGTGCCTGATGAGGAGGAAGCCTTCCTCGGCGAACTTTGGGCTGATTATGAGCTCGCGCTAGCCGAGCTCGCGGAAGAAGAGGCTGTAGCTCGTGACGTCGTCGCCGTCGACGCACTGATCGAAGCCATCCCAAAGCTTGTCGGGGCGAGGGACGCTCTTATCGAGGCTGTAGGACGCGCGCGCCGCACTTAGGTTTTAGGTTACCTGCAAAATTCTCGTGTAATGCCTTGATGTATCTAAATCTGAATATTTTTAATGGAATCTTAATGTTGCTCAGTTTTTCTTCCCTATTGATTTAGAGTTTGCCCGAGTGGTTTCTTTCCTTTTTCGTTTAAGCACTCTGCCCGACTATTCTAGCCTCCGGTCGCGTCAGGAGTCGGCTCATGGCCATTTTTCCCAGGCACGCACTTTTGAGAGACTAGAGTTTGTCGTTCGTGGGGTCAGAGTTTCACGATTTGGATTTTAATGCACTCAAGCTCATTCAATCATTCAGAGAAGAAGTAAAAGATGACTCATAAGAAGGGTTGCGCATGCGCAACACTACTAGGTGTAGCCCCCGACTTACTGCTTAATTGAGTATCAATTGAGTAGCAAGTCAAGAAGAAATCTTATTTATGAATAACATTACTAATGTACAAGATTCAAGAGTAAAAACGACGTAGCTGCTCTATGTTCCATGAGTTGCCGATGACCACGCCATCTTCCCGCTTGAGTCTGTAAGCCCCCGGGCGTGTCACCTCATCGACGATGTAGGAGCCTTCCCAGCTTGGGGAGAGTTTGTGCTCGCTTTTTTTATTCTTCATTAGGACCAGATCTCCTTTGGAGAAAGCACGGCCCCGAACGTTCCGATCATGGTAGCGGCGCAGGCCCTGGAGATATTTAGCCGACTGGATCGCTGCAATTTCCCTGGCTTCTTCCAATTGGTCGAGGTCTTCTATCCGGTTCTCCTCCAACTCGGCCTCCTTGTAGCTTCGAACCTGCGGGGATCTGAACATCAACTCGGTAGGTAAGACCGCCTCTGAGCCGTATACCAGGAAAAAAGGTGATTGCCCTGTAGCCCTGCTAGGAGTGGTTCTCAGCCCCCAGAGCACCGAAGGCAATTCTTTCACCCATCGTGTGGCATAAGGTTTGAGACGATCAAAGATCCTTGCATTTAGCCCTTGCAACACCATGCTGTTGGCTCGCTCCACTTGGTCGTTGCTCCTTGGATGAGCCACGGAAGCGAAGCAAATCTTGATGCCGAGTTCATCGCACCAGTCTTGAAATTCTTCACTGTGGAATTGAGTTCCATTATCTATGATGATCCTGTTTGGTACGCCGAACCTCACCACGATTTCTTGGAAGAACTCCTTGGCCTTGGCCGCCGTGATCGTGGCGATGGGTTTGGCCTCAATCCACTTTGTAAATTTATCAATGGCGATGAAGAGATGAGTGAAACCACCTTGAGCCTTCTTCAAGGGTCTGACCATGTCGAGCCCCCAGACTGCAAATGGCCAAGTGATCGAAATAGTTTGTAACTCCTGCGCCGGCCCGTGTACTTGACGAGCGAAGAACTGACAACCTTCGCAGGTGCGAACAATATCCTCCGCATCCGATATAGCTATCGGCCAGAAGAAGCCTTGACGATAAGCTTTGCCCACCAGGGTACTTGACGCTACGTGATGCCCGCAAATTCCCGAGTGGATTTCTCTGAGAAGATTCTTCCCTTCTTGCTCTGATATGCAACGTCTCAAGACTCCAGAGGCACTCTTTCGAAAGAGTTCTTCCCCGACTACCATGTAGCTTTTGCATTGGCGTGTGACGCATTCTGCCTACACACGGTCTTCAGGAAGCTCGTCCTTTAACAAGTAGTTTAGGAATGGAGTTATCCAGTCGGGGTTGATGATTAGAACTTCCTCTTTGGCCGGTCTTTCCTCAGATTTGCCTAACTCCTACTGTCGACTTATTGAAGGTTTGTGGAGCTCTTCGACAAATACTCCAGCCGGTACTGTTGCCCGACTGGAGCTTAACCTTGCGAGCTCATCTGCTGCTTCGTTGTCTCGGCGGAGTACGTGGATGAGTTCCAACCCGTCGAACTTGTCTTCGAGCTTCCGCACTTCCTGACAATATGCAGCCATACTGTCCCCGACGCACGACCAGTCTTTCTGCACTTGGTTGATTACTAACACGGAGTCTCCGCAGATTGTCAGTCGTCGGAAGCCGAGGGATATGGCGATACGGAGTCCGTGAATGAGTGCCTTGTACTCGGCGGCGTTGTTTGATGCCGAGAAATGAAGCTGAAGGATGTACTTCAGGTGATCCCCGTCAGAGAGATGAGCACCACGCCAGCCCCCGCACCGCTGAGCATGAGGGAACCATCAAAATACATTGTCCAATACTCAAGTTCTTCAGAAGTCGTGGGAGTCTGCAATTCCACACACTCGGTGGTGAAGTCGGCGAGTACTTGAGACTTTACTGCTGTTCGTGGCTTGAAGGAGATTTCAAAGGCTCTGAGTTCAACCGCCCACTTGACAATTCTCCCAGTGGCCTCCCGGTTGTGGAGTATATCCCCAATCGGAAAAGCGGTGACCAATGAAATTGAATGCTCTTGAAAGTAATGTTTGAGTTTGCGAGATGTAAGTAATACAGCATACAGCAGTTTCTGTACCTACGGATATCGTGCCTTGGATTCTCCTAACACCTCGCTGATGAAGTAAACTGGACACTGGACCTTCTGGAGGTGCCCTGCTTCCTCCCGCTCTACGATGATTGCAGCGCTGACTACATAAGTCGTTGCAGCAATGTAAAACAGAAGGGGTTCTTCGTGCATCGATGAGACCAGTACCGGCGGCGAGGACAAGAATACCTTGAGGTCCTTAAAAGCTTGCTACGCCCCGGAAGTCCATTGAAATTGCCCTTCTTCTTCAGAAGTTTGAAAAAGGGCATCCCCCGCGAGCCCAGGCGGGAAATGAACCTGCCGAGTGCCACCATACATCCCGTGAGCTTCTGGACATCTTTCTGGCAAGTCGGTGGCTTCATTTTCAGGATCGCATTGATTTTCTCTGGGTTTGCTTCGATGTCCCGCTGCGACACTATGAATCCGAGTAGTTTTCCTGAGGGGACTCTAAAAACGCACTTCTCGGGGTTGAGCTTCATTTTATAGGCCCTTAGGCTTTCGAATGTCTCGGCTACGTCGGATATGAGGTCCTTCTTTGCGCGAGATTTGATGACGACATCATCTACATATGCTTTCACGTTGCATCCGATTTGGGTGTGAAAACACAGCTGTATTGCACGCTGGTAGGTTGCACCAGCGTTTTTCAAGCCGAACGGCATTGTGACGTAGCAAAATGCTCCAAACGGAGTGATGAACGAGGTCTTCATACAGTCTTCCTCTTTCAGCCTGATCTGGTGATATCTCGAGTAGGCATCCAAAAAACTTAAGAGCTCACAACCTGCAGTTGAATCTACCACCTGGTCGATGTGAGGCAACCCAAATGGATCTTTCGGGCATGCTTTGTTGAGATCGGTATAATCAACACACAAGCGCCAGCTTTTATTCTTGTTGCGAACGAGAACTGAGTTTGCTAACCAGTCGGGATGATACACTTCTTTTATAAAGCTTGCGGCTAAAAGCTTAGTGATTTCTTCCTTGATGGCCTCTCGACGATCTTGGGCGAATCGGCGGAGCCGCTGCTTGATAGGTTTTGCCTTCTCGTCAACATTGAGAGAGTGCTCTATCACCTCCCTCGGGACACCGGGCATGTCGGAAGGTTTTCATGCAAAAATGTCCTGGTTTGCCTGAAGAAATGTGACGAGCGCGTTTTCCTATCAGAGCCGTCTGAGCCGAGTTGGACGGATCAAGGATTACCTTTTTAGTCCCTTCGTTGGGCTTTATGCTTATCTTGACTTGCTTCTTGGCTGGGACTTCTCCCTCATCTTGTTGATGTGCGGCCGCCTGTCGGATCTTCTCCTTGTCGGCTGCCACTTCTTGCATCTCAGCCATCTTGCAGCTCTCCCTATCACACGCGAAGGACTGCCTGACGTCGCTACGGACTGAAATAATTCCCCTTGGACTTGGCATCTTTAGTACGAGGTAAGTATAATGGGGCACAGCCATGAACCTGGCTAGGCCTGGCCTTCCCAAGATGGCATGGTATGCCGTCTCACAATCAGCCACCTCAAAGTTAAGATATTCCGTTCGGTAATTTTCTCTGGTCCAGAACGTGACTGGCAAGGTGATTTGCTCAAGTGGAACCGAGGAGGTCCCGGGGATTACCCCATGAAACGGCGATGAGCCCTGCTTTAGTTTCGAGCGAGGAATCTTCATGTCATCAAAAGTTTTGGAGAAGAGGACGTTGACTCCGCTCCCTCCGTCAACCAGTACCCTCTTGAGTTTAACATTGCGAACCACTGGATCCAAAACAAGAGGATATCTACCTGGATATGGAATGTGATCTAGATAATCCAAGCGATCAAAGGCAATTGGGACTTCGGACTATCTGAGGTATTGGGGAGCTGCCAGCATAACCGCATTGATGTCTCGAGCGGTAAGCTTTTGCTTTCGCTTGGACTCATAAGCAGTCGAGCCCCCGAATATGTAGTTGAGCTCATGCTCCGTCTTTTGGTAGTCGCCTTCGTCATCTTCAAGAGGATCTTGCTTTTTCTTTGCCTCACCCTTGTCCGAACTCGGCCGCTTGTTGCTTTCCTTTGCGAATCTTTTTAGGGTGTAGCAATCTTTTGCTACATGCTTTCCCTTAGGATGAAAAGGGCAAGTTGAGTCCATTACCGTATCATAGTCATCCGTCGCATGAGCACGGGTCACCACGCCGGCTACATAACCAGCTTCTTCGGCTTCGCTTCCTATCCCTCTGCCTAGAAGACTCGGCGTGATCCTTCTTGTCCTTTTGCCGTGGGCGATCATCTTGACGCTCGGCCAAGGCATCTGAGGCTGTTGTATAACGATCTGCTAATTCAAACATCTCCCTTACCGTAGTCGACGGTTTTCGGGACATCTTCTTAATCAAGTCGAGGTCATTGACACCCTTCTGGAACGCCGCAATGACTGCAGCTTCCGAGATATCTCGGATCATGTTCTTCTTCTGCATGAAACACCGGATGAATTCCCGGAGAGTCTCACTCTTCCTCTGATGAAGCTGGTACAAGTCCTACTGAGTCTCGGGCGTTTCATAGGTTCCCTGGAAGTTGGTGATGAACTGTTCGCAAAGATCTCCCCAGGAATCTATAGAATTCGCTGGAAGTCTTGTGAGCCAAGCTTGAGCCGAAGGGGTAAGCGTGACTGGCAGATAATTTGCCATTACATTGTGATCGCCCCCGGCTGCATTGACGGCGAGAGAGTAAATTTGCAGCCAAGATTCTGGATCTCTTTCTCCATCGAACTTGGTGATGCTCTTGGGGTTGAAACCTTCAGGCCAAACCACTCGGCGAAGCCGGGGAGTGAAAGCACGGATCCCGTCAATAGGCTCGTCATTGCGCCGGCGTGGGGAGCGCCGAGGAGGTGACCTGGCTCGGCGGTTCTCGCTATCGCCTTCGTCACGGCAGTGTAGATCTCTGCGTCGTCTCGGTCGTCATGGTGGATACCGAAACGTTCATAGTCATCTTTGCACCGGCGGCGCTCTTCATGTTCTCGATCTCATCGTCTGGTGTTCAGGTCCAAGCGAAGGTCACGGCTGATGGTCTGTCTGGCGTCCCCACCCCGATGAAAATCACGTCGGGCGCGTGTGGACCACCTATGGGCGGTATCGCTACTCGCAATCTGAGTGTTTGCGTGGGCACGAGAGCATTCTTTCTCCGCTGGTTCTTCCTGGTGATGTTGAATTGCTACCGCCGTCACCATGGCTTTAACCTAAGCCACAATCGGGGCAGCTAAGCTATCGGGCTCGAGCATTGGTCCCAACGTGTAGAGAAGTGTCTTCGATGCAACGATATTCTGCTGAGGAGTATGAAAAACCGATTGGTTCCACATCTTCGTCTGCAGGATGTCTTTGTTGACATTGCGGCCTCTTGTCCGGAGGGCCCTCGCTCGTGTTTCTTGTGCCTCACGATGAAGGCGCTCTGCCTCTGCGGCTTCCGCGCATCTTTTCGCCGCCGACTCACCAGGATCTTTGATTACGAAGACGTCGCGAAAGCTTTGAAAGACCCCTGCCCTATTCTCAGAAGAACAATAAGATAGATTGGGCTGACCTTTAGATCTGAGTGGTTTGCCGAAGCTTTTCTCCACTCGGGACTCGTCCTTGATCGGACCCCGTCCAGATTGGGGAACAAACTCCTGGCTTACCGTCCAAGGACAGATGGCCACCGCTGACCTCGATCCGAGTGGCTGCCCGGGCAGGAGAGTAATGGAATCCTTCCCAGATTGGATCTGGTCTGAATTCGAAAGGATAAGCTTGCCAAGGTTGTCAGCGATGAAGTCCAGGCTTCTGAAACGGAACGCCTGGGCGGGAGCAAAGGTGATGATGGTTTCGTTGATGGGAGCCATTGAGCTTGCTGAGATTGATCTTAACGTAGTTTCTACCTGGCGTGCCAACTGTCGACGTTTGTTGTCGACAATAATGAAAGCGGGGCTAGGTGTCGGATCCAAACTTGATGGTAGCACAAGACGCAAGAATTATACATATAATTCGGGCTCTCGCGGAGGAGATAATACCCTAGTACTGTGCTCTGGGATTATGTGTGTCTAGCTTATTTGTTGATGAGATGATCCATCGATGTTCCCCCGCCCCTCCCTTTATATAGCAGAGGAGGGCGGTTACAAAGGGGAGTCCGGGTCGGACACGAGATAGGGATTATTCTCCTGTACATATACGTTTGGTAACGGCCTAGATTATGATAGTATCCTACCTAATCAGGATCTGTTGCTATCTTCAGGGCTTCCTTGTTTCGCATGTCTAGCGCAACCCTGGCAGCTTCGGTTTTCATGCGATCAACTGGGCCCGGCCTTATCCAGTTGGGCCTCGCAGGCCTGCCTTGTAGATACTTATGATCCATATACTCCACAGGTACCACATTGGCAAACTTGCTTGATAATTGTTGTTATAACTGAACTCAGCATAAAAGCACAAGCTCTCAGCATATCTTCTAAAATCTAATTAACTCTCTCAATCTGACTATCTGTCTGCAGATGATACGCTGTACTAAATTCAAACGAGTTCCCATTGCTTCATGCAACTTACTCCAAAATCTCGAGGTAAATTGAGTACCTCTATCTGACACTCAGTACCTCTATCTGACACTATCTTCTTGGGCAGTCCATGCAAATACACAATTCTTGACATATATAGGCCTATCAAATGATTTCTTAAATAAGTAGTCTTAATTGGTATAAAATGGGTGACTTTGGTCAAATGATCAATGATGACCCACATGAAATCATAACCACTCTAGATTCTAGGCAAACTAGTAATAAAATTCTTATCGATTTCCTCCCATTTACATTCAGGAACCTTTGCCAGCTGTAACAAACCAGTAGGTCTCTAATGCATTGCCTTTACTCTAACACATATCACATAGAGCAACAAGCTTAGCAACTTCATGCTTCATATTTGGCCACTAAAACCTCTCTTTGAGAACTTGATACATCTTGACACTTCCTAGATGAATCAAATATTTTGAATCATGAACTTCCTTAATATCAACTGCTTAAGCTCCTTCGTGTTAGGTACACAAATTCACCCTTTAAACCACATAGTACCTTGACCATCCAAAGTAAAATCCTTGGCTAAACCTTCATCCTTCTTAGACTTGATTCGGTTGATCTTTTTATCATCTTGCTGACCTTCTTTGCTCTAATCTTCTAATGTTGGCTTTACTTCTAAAGTAGCTAAAAATCCTTATGGAACAACTTCTAGTTTCAACTTCTAAAGTAACTTACATAGCTCAAACTGATCCTCTTGAGCTAGCATATTGGCATTATGGCATTTACGACTCAAAGCATCAGCTACCACATTAGCCTTACCTGGATGATAGTGAATTCCAACATTATAATACTTAATCAACTCCAACCATCTCCTATGTCTCATATTGAGGTCCGATTGGGTGAAAATATACTTTAAAATCTTGTAGTCCATGTGGTCTCAATTGCCTTGATGCATACTCAACAACCTTATCATTCTACATTAACACACATCCAAGACTTGTCTAGAAGCATCACAATATATATCAAAGCTACTCTAAACATCGGGCAACACTAACACTGGTGTTGTCGTCAAACGCTTCTTTGATTCCTAAAAACTCTTTTCGTAGTCTAGCGTCCATGCAAACTTCTTTTCCTTTTTCAACAACTGCATAAGCAGTCTAGCAATCATCGAAAATCCTTCGATAAATCAACGGTAATATCCTGCCATTCCCAGAAAACTACAAGGCCAAGTCGGACAACAAGGCCACCTCAGATAAAAGTGCCCTACGACACTGCAATGATCCCCATTTTTGCATAAAATATGAACATAAGAATCTCATATGCATACAGTACTAGTCCCATGATTAGTTGTTAGTACACAAATTTACAACAATTGGAATCATATCCATACATCAATTATTAAAGTGAAATTTATTCATACAATGTATTTATACAATTTAGAGTATATAGCAGCAGAAGAATCAAAGTCTTGTAGTGTGTCCCATCCATCCCTTAGGCAACTGACAAGGCATAAATCCCTAAAAAGATCGCTTCATTGAAATTCCCGCAACCTGCAATGGAAAAATATTCTTTGCAGCTTCGTTGTCTTATCCACCTAAAATAACATAATAAGCAAGGTTGAGTACTTTTGTACTCAGTAAGACTTAAGGTGGTATTTGCAAAAATGCATAAATGCAGGCCATGTCAAAGGAAGTTTCTACGGTTAATTTGCATAAAGCAACATTGAATTTGTAAACCAATTTGTAATTCACAAATTGAATTGGTAAAAGAATGTTTGACTGATACAAAAGTAAGTAAAGCATAAATAATAACTCACAGTCCTTCACGGCGTGAACATCGAATCATCCATTGCCAATACATGGCTCAAATCTGAAACAATCACCTTCCAACAAGTGTATCCAATACAAACCATTTAGAAAATACCAAAACTTCTAACTATTTGAAGGATCAAGTTGAACTAACTTAAGTACTTAGTTACCAGCTATAAGATGAAAGAAGGTAAAACACAGATAACCAAGAGCAGCCAAAAATAACACAAAAAAATAATAATTGGAACACGAGACACAAGAATTTATCCCGTGGTTCAGATCCACTCTCGTACTCCATGTTAGAGCACTTCTCTCGAAGTATAGCTCCTCCAAAGCTAGTCGCAGTAGCTTCGGTCTCCACTAGGGTGACTCTTCCACCATTCTGGTGAGGTGAGTCCTAACCTCTCACAGCTAGGTGGCCTTCCACAAACACCCTTGGATAGGTCACACCTAAACTTCCTCCAAGCTGTCTAGGATCACTAAGATCTAAGAGCAATAAACTATCCACAAGTCCTGTCTTTTGGTTCACTCAGCACAGTACTATCTAAACTAAGCTTGGAGCCTAAACACTTAGAAAGTGTTAAGTTTTATGGTTTGAAGATGAAGCACAGTCTCCTTGGTGGAATGTAAGCTCTAGAGTGCTAATATGTCAAGGAGATTAAAGATATGCAAAAGTTCTATGGTAGAAGGCTCAGGAAATGCTTATATAGCCATTTGGACTGTATATAGCCGTTACACCTACTACAGAAGCCGTTGGAACGTGTCAGACTGTCAAAAACGAGCTAACACATTTGCAATGGACTTAGCAAAAATAGGCTCAGTGATTAGTTCTTTGTGCTCCGAACTAAGTTTTTGCTTGGTCCGGCGTACAAAGGATTTTCAGAAAATTTGGTTCGGCAAAAAATGTGAACTTGTACATGTGCGTCGGACCGAAATATTTGGTCCGCAGCAGAAGGATTCAAGGAAGGTTGAACCAACGGACTTTTTGAAAGAATAGCTCTGAGTCCAACCGAGAGGAATGCATCTGCGCTGGACTAGATTTTGTGCCAGCAAATTTTGATCCGTCGTAGATGGCCTACGCTCGGTTTGATTTAAATAATGGATACTTTCACCACAGACTTAAAGAAAGAAAGGCATAAATGGCTTGCACCGGACTAAAATTTATGAGAAGTTTAATATGGTCCATCGTGAATGGAATGCACTTGGTTAGAATTTTGACTGAGTAGATTTTGGAGCCGGACTAAAAAGGAATGGTCTGGCAAAAATGGAATTCTAGCTGAGATTGCGCCGGACTTAAGGAACGAACAATAAAGTTGAGTCCAAGGCAAATACATATTGTAGGTACAAGGAAAGGATTGATTTTGGAGAAAATATTTTTGAATGACATTGACTCCAAGCTGTCTATTTAGTCTTAGCCTAAGACTGCAAATTTTAACTTGTGCACAATCCCCCTTAATAGTACGGCCAAGCAAAAATTAATCCCAGCTACTTGGTTTGAATCATCTCCCAAGCCAAAACTAGTAGCAAAGATCCTTAATCTTGACCTTTTAGATGACTTCTTTGATATTTCAACCAGTATCTTTCATTATTTGAGAATTATTGACTTAGTCATCACCACCAAAACCTTATAGTTAAATATAAGATAAATATTAGGGGGCATAGATGCTATCACTATTACAGATGCACCAAGAGTCCCTTAACTGCGAGAACAGCTAATCGATTAGATTTACACTCTGTAGAGGTATACAGCTTTACCCACAAGTCATGACCTTTTCTTTTTTGTTGCATGTTTCACGCACCTTTGGCATGTGGCCAGAATGTTTATAATGAAAACCTTTACATTATTTAGGTTAACTTTACACCAGCATGGTGACTATAAACCCATACTATAGTAGAAGAACTCAGAGCATAAATATGATGGATCTCTCCATAACATGGCGTACACTGTTGTATTAGTAAACATTTATTTCATAATCACCTCGGTGTGGATGTCCCTTCGAGCAATCTATAAGGGAATAGCCCGTACTACTCCAGCCTTCCAATATTCAAAGTTAAACTAGATAACTTAATTGGTTTAAGACTATCCCATACCAGCACTTGTACTTGTACGAAAATTCTTGGATATAACGTACATTTAGTTCGGTCCTTAATTTGACACAGGCGATAACCTTCTCCCTACACTACATGCAAGTCCCTTGCACTTTCGGCTATTGCCATAATCGCCTGTATCTAAACCATAGTTTTATTTTGAGTTTTTAACAAAAATACCAGCAACTATTATCATGTCTCAATATCTCCAATGATCAGTTTATCCAATTTGTTCATCCCAAATTTAAAGCATGACTAAGCATGATTATTAAATTGTATAAATCCATATTGATATTATGTATTGTCTAACCTTATTCTAGAGTTATCAAGGTTCATATGTCAATACTTATCAATGAAGTTTCATGAGACAACAGGTATATCTACCGATACCACAATATAGCAAATTTTCAGAAAATACGTGCATGCATAAATTGATTTAGTAAAACAGAGTAAAAATTAAATACTGGGATCAATATGATCAAAAGGGTGCTTGACTTGATTAATTCTTGTTTACATTGAAGTCATAGTTGCTACGGACGTTGTCGATGATGGAAGTAGTGACATCGAGTTCTACATGTCGTTCAATAGAAATATAGCAAATAACAAACTTCAATAAGGGCAAAAAGAAGACAGGCAGAAAACCAAATAAAGACTCGTTATAGAAAGCAAGTGTGGTTTAGGGTTTGGGCAAAATGACTTTACGTTGTTGCGTTTTAGTCAATTATGTGAGTATAAATTTATATCGTTAACAGTTTGAGCGATGCACGGTTTCTTTTATAAATTATTTATCCATATCTTATGAATTCAAGAAGCTAAAATTATGTATTCTTATATTTATAATATTGAACTTAAGATGTAAAAATTATTTGGATTAATAGAAGTAAGACATTAGTTAAAGTGTTATGTGTGAATAGTACTTTGCCTTAAGCGTTTTTGTATAAAAAGTGATTTATATAAGTTAGGTCTACAGGATTAGACTATTGGTTGCAATTACATGGTTACACAAGAATTATAGCGACACAAGCTTTTTAATTAAAGGTTTCATAAACTCAATTATTCGTATAATGTGTTTTTGGCGACCTTAATACTTAAGGTTATTACACTAGCAGGATTCAGATGAAAAGTAAGTTGAAATAAGAATATTTTCTAGAATATAGTAGTCCATATCCTAAAGAGCATTTCTAGGCTGATCTTCATAAAATTTCCATTTAGACGAGATATTTTGTGAGCTACTGAAAAGGCATAAATGGTCATAAAGTTGACGGTATGAGGAATCGGATTTTGTTTTAAGTTTGTGACTACATTATACATGATTATTCACTCATTTTTCTCGCATTAGTAGGGTATGATCCTAGGAGTGTTTTAAAACCAGTTTTGCATTGTTTTGATTTTAGCCATGATAGTTTATAAGCATACGAAGAATAAAGTCTTTTATAGTCTATTACAAATTAGATCTTTTGCAGGCTAGCATGATCTTAACTTCAAAATATACTGAGATCAGTCTTTCATGATTCCATCCTTCAGTTTATAAGATTTTATTTATATATTCAAAGTTCTTAAGTTCACTTATAACTAATGAAAGTGTATTTTAACTAAAGGGCTAATTATTAACTATGATCTTATTATAATTATGTTTGCTGAATCAAATGGTTTGATTACATAAGATATTTATAATCTAGTTTCTCATGAATCATGACTTTACTCTTCATTATATATACATGTATACTTTAAGATAGGGTTTGTTTGAGCTCGGACAACTACTTAGTTCTAGGTTTTGTTTCTAAAGATTAAGTGATTTGAGCTCATCTTCTGATTAATGGTGCTATTCACTTTAGGGATGTTAATTAATACTAAGCAAGTTCATGGAATTTATAAACCCACCCTTCTTGTTTTTGGCTTTGGACCAACCATCTCGAATTGAATTGGTCCTACCTGTAATGCATGTCTTTTAAAACGCAAAATCCATATCAGGGTCTTTATGGGACACACAGGTATAAAGATTGTTTGGTCTACTTAAGTTTTGCTTATTTCAAAGTCATATCATTTGAATTGGAAACTATTTAAATTAATCAGTTCCTGATGTATGTACTGGGTGATTAATCAAACTGGTCGGCTTCTTAGTTTTGAAGGTTTCATTAAAATTTATTCTTTCTTTTAACCCCTTTTAGCTGGACATTCTATTAATCACATAACGATATGTTTTGTTCTTACCTTCAGAACAAGATGCAAAAATTCATATGGGGGTTTTACATGGTATACATGTATATCCAGAATAGAGATTATTTGAGTTTAAACAATTTCTGTTTAACTTAGGCCTTGCCATTTTATTTCTCAGATCAATTGAGTTGGTTATTTTTGGTTAAAGATTCTACTTAAACAGGTTTAACATCTTACTTGGATCAACCAACTTATTAGTTTGGCCCTAGCTGCCATAGAGTGAATCAAGAAGCTAAATAAAATTCTTTGTTGCTGTTACTTCTAAATGGGAACCACATGCTATGGAGGAAAAAGGGGCTACCTGAAATTACCTAGCTTCTGTACTGTTGCACTTTGGGCCCATTGGTCAGCTGGAAGAACAGAGCCAATGGAAGACCGAACAGAACATAGGCATGCACAGTGCAGCGCCGTGGCTGCTTCAGGTGTGCTCGACCAACTGTGGAGCAAGTGCAAGGGGGCAAAAGCAACCGCAAAAATGGAATCCAGGGTCTTCACCGAGGCCGTAGGTGATCTCGGATTGGGCTGGAACGACCTGTGACGGCGGCGCCATGGCGAGGAACGATTGGACAAAGTGGTGCTCGGTGGTGACTCTCCACGGTAATGGGAAGGCTAATTTTGGTTTAGGGGTTTCGATCAGTGATGGGTGAGGATGCTCCTTGCCAATTTAATTGGAATTTCAGGCTGTGCATGGAGAGTTGGCCGGTGATGGAAGTGATAGCCGGTTCCGGGCAAGAAAGCATAATTCACTTTAATTGATGTTTGCTCGTGATGGAGGAAGCTCTAGGGAGTGTGTGAGTGCTCTAGAATGGCTCGGATGATTAAATGGCCGAGCAAAATCGTAGAGAAACCACCTCCCCGCATGAGCTCGCCCAGACCTTGCGTCGCTTGCACAGGAAACAGAATGGGCAAAGAAGTGCGAAGTGCGGATGAGGTGGCCGCGTGGCTGCGAGGTGGCGCGAACTGGGAGCTTGGGCTGCACAGCTTTGCAGAGGGTGACGCAGCTAGTGGCGCAATTTGGCTCGGGGGCCGGGGGCGCCAGCGTCTGAAGGAAGAAGAAAGCCTGATGTTTCTCTGTCGCATGGGCCAGCACAGTAGACGGACCCCACGTGCAAGTGATGCAAAAGGGAAATCACGGTTCGGCTAAGAAACAGATCAGAGTTCAGTTCATTGAATCGGTTACCAGTGAAGTCAGGTTATTTTTGATAATTTTTATGCATGATTTTTGGATAATATTATTTATCATGTAAAATTTTCAGGCGAAAATATTGAGTGTATAATTTATAAAAATTCTGACAATGTACTGTCCTCTAAATTTCGTTTTCTGTTTTTAAATTTTATAGAAGCTTATATCTTATCTAAATTTTTTGAAACTTTTTATAGGAGTTCCTCTTAGCTCCATAATTCTTAATTAATTGTTTCAATTTGATATATTTTGTTTTTTATTTATAAAAATCTGACATTCTGATTCTTAGATTTCCACCTTTTCTATTTTTGAATTTTTAAATATATCAAAATTGATTATTTATTTTCAATATTTTTAATGAAGATTTATTTATCTATCTAGAAGATAATATTAAATTTTTAGCTCGATATAAGTCCATATCATCTCTACTAATATAAATTTGTAGTTGGTGGCAGCGGTCCGTTCTTTCTAGCCCCCCACCATATCTCCAATAATGGCAAGTCATTATAGCTAATTGTTTTTTTTATTTACAGCTAGCCATATCTTTCTAAATATGACTGATTATTATAATAAAATCCCTGATTATTGCTGGTAATTAATAGCCGGCCAATCATTCCTTTTGTTCTCTATATATGTTGTATAGTTTTCACAAAATCAATCAAGGGAATTCATTCAAGATCTCCCATGTCGTGCCGCCGCGGCGAATGAACTCGACGAACTGATCTATAAGTGACGGATCGACGTACATGGCTGCGAGGTGCAGGAGGCCGAGCGCCACGGTCAGTAGTAACTGCGGCTAGAAAGACAGCCAGAGCGCGACGCCCACCGGGTGCCGTAACCCTAGCGCCAGCCAGTTGGACGTGAACAAAGCGTACGATGCTTCGGCGCAGTTGCCAGGCGACACCGATGGGACGTCGTTGGCATACCTCTTGGAGATAAACAGGTTGATCCAGCTGAACGTCGCGGGAGAGAGGAACGACGCGGCGGTGCACGGCGTGGCGGGCACCTCGGTGTTGGTGTTTTCTGGTTCACCTTCATGGGCTCCGGCGTTATGGCCGGTGAAGCTAGTGATGGCTAGGTACGCTAAAGGCATGGAGACGAGTAGGCTGGCAAAGGCGAGAGGGTCATTTGGGAAGAATAACGAACCATTGGCGCAGCGGACCACCGCCGAAGCGGAGAAGAGCGCGGCACCGAGGGCAGTAGCAATCCAAAAGACACGGAGGTGCAAAGGCTGTGTGGCGGCGGTGGCTCCTTTCTTCGAGACTACTGACCACGCGGCCATGGCGTGCGCAACCAAGTGGGTGGTGAGGAAGGCGGACTCCACAGCGCGCCATGGCATGCTCGGCAAGAGGAAGAACGCAAGTGCGAGGAAGACGACGGATGTCGTGGCGAAGACGGCGAACACCCCGAGCACGACCGCGTAGCGGCCAGTGGTCTGGAATGGCAATGGCTTCGGCAGCAATGCCTCGTGCTCGGGAGAAGCCCCCGTGTCGCCCCTGCGAAGGCGGTGAATGACGAGGACGAGCGAGGCGATGAGAAAGATGATGTCAACGGTGCTGAGGAGCACGCACTGCGGGCATAGCGAGAGGAAGAGAAACGCGAGCTGGTAATATAAATTGCAAAAAGGGATAAAAATGATTGATTGATTTTTAAGATTGGTAATATATATTGTTACGTACAATATATTTAGTTTTAATTCATACCGGAGAAGAAACTATAAAAACTTTTGTAATCGGGAGAAATAGATGTTTGATCTTGTAGCATAATTTTCTTTTCTTGCTTGACCTTTATGTTTCGTTACCAATTTTATTTTTCGTAGCAACGCATGGGCATTGATCTAGTTTTTATTTAAATCTAACAAGTTTACTGTTATTAGTCAAGAATCATTAACTAGCCTTTCATTTCATATTTAATTACATTGATATGACTTTTAAATTAAAAATTGTGATTCTGGAGATCTCTAAAGATTATGCAGAGATTTTTTTCTCATTTTATTAATTTGCACTCATTTTCTTGTCATTTATCCAATACTTAAATGATTATTGAAAGGATTTTTCCTTTAGAGAAAAACTCAATAAAATTCAAGAAAAGTCAAGAAAATCCAGAAAAAGCATAAATAAATATAATTAAATGTTATAATCTAATTTCTTATTGTTTGTTGAGTTTTGCATTGAAGAGAAAATGAATCAAATGGAAATAAATGATTTTCCTAAGAACCAAAATTTAGAAAATTTCATATTTATGGAATTTCAAAGTAAATTTTTATTTCCAACTCATTTTCATAGCTTATTTAATTTGGAGTTTTATACTATAGCTTATCCTTTTATTATGGTTGGTTTTAAAGAAGTTGAGTTAAAAGATAATATTTTTAATCATACTCTTGATTTTAATTAAAAATTTTATTTAATTTCATTTTGAAATTTTAAAATTTCACTTTTTTCTTATTTCTAGAATTTTTGTGATATTACAGACGCTATCCTTCGGTAGGATCGAAGATGGTTTAGAAGCATCCACACCCCATTGGCAAGATGGCTAACCACCTCGATGACCTCCCGAAGGGGCTCCTCTGGCACCGAAAAGGGCCATCTCAGGAATGCCGAAGGGGGATATCAAAACTCTTGTGAAGGCCAAGAAAGGTAACATGGTGAACGCAACTAGGGTTGGAAAAAAAGCTCGGTGGTGGGGCTCATTGGCTCGGTTTAAAATTGTTTCAATTACGCTTGTTCATTGGTTAAATATTGAAATGAGTCAATTTCGAATGAAATTAGATTTTGCTCTAGCTCAGCTCGGCTCGACTCGTTGACTCGATTCTAAAAATATATTCAAATTATAGATAAATTGATATTAAATCAAAATATGTCAATTTCGAAAAAAGCTCGAAAAAACGACGATTGGCTCGCTTTCCACCCATAAACGCAACCCACAGAGGTTCACCTTGCACCGAAGCTACCACAAAAGGGGTAGAAGACCATTAAGCATCTGTAGTTGTAGGGACTTTATAAGGACACTATTGCAACTTCACATACAATAGGTTGTTAACTCAACAAATGGACCCCATCTAGGATGGAGCAGTAGGAGAGACCAAGGAAAATACGAAAACTAAATATTTCTCCTCACTTTTCTATCGCTCTCCATATACGGGAACCTCTTGGCCTCTACCCTTCCCCCCAGGCTCGTTCCTGGGGCAGGAGCAGTAGGCGGCCGTCTCGGGCCTCCAAACTATCGGGGTCCCGTCATCTATTAGTATAATTAATTTGTAAAAGTCATAACTTTAGATCCATAGATCCGATTGAGTTGATTTTTATTGGGTTAGTTTTGAAATTGTATCTAGTTTCTACAGTCCAAATTTCATGTCAATCCAATGGTGGGATCTTTGGGAATTAATATTTTAGTAAACGTATTTCAATCTGTTTTTTTGTCGAAACCGAAGCAATCTTTAATAGTTTGATGAAAATGATTGCAGTAGTGAAGCAATTCTATAAGATGAGAAAATTTTTAAAGTTAATTACTTTTTTATTATGGTTGATATGGTCAGTTCATTGAAAAACAAATTTGAAGAACTCTAAGTATTCAAAGGTATATTTGGACCTTTTCTAAGCTCAACAATTTTGAAGTCATTGGATTATATTGAACTTAAAGATTATTGTACTAAGTTGGCAAAAACTTTCTCTGTTGATGATTCATCTGATTTTGAGTTAAATAATCTGATTTCTAAGTTAAGAATACTACAAATGACTTTACCAAATAGACCAATGTCTGCTATGGAGATTTTTGAGTTTGTTAGAAAAGTGGATTGTTATGGTAATATTTTTGTTGCTTATCAGATTTTATTTATCGCATCTGAATCGTGGCATCGCTTGAAAGAAGCTTTTCAAAGTTGAAATTATTAAAGAACTATTTGAGATCTACAATGTCTCAAGAAAGGTTAAATGGTCTAGCAACTTTATATATTGAGAATAAGTTATTGAATGACATTAATGTTGAGGCCATAATTGATGACTTTGCATCTAGCAATGTTAGAAGATATTTTCTAAAATGATCTCTACAAATGTTTGAGGTAAATAATCTCACTTTTGTACTTCCATTCATTTATCGGTAACAATTTCTATAATACACTGAATATTATCTTTTTAATTGATACATGACAGTATAAAAATATTTTGATGCTTATGTTAAGAAAGCCTCCTTCGTCTATAATTTCGCCCTAGGTCCCAAAAACTCAGGACCGGCCTGATTCCCCCTCAAGAGAGGGTAACAGCCATCACCTCTACCTTTTTCTACTGTTTGGCCTCTAACCACAGCAAAGTCTTCACAGAAACAGCAAAGCAAAGGCTGCGGCCATAATCAAATACGATCTTCAAGAAATATCACTTGATCTGCAGGTTTCATCTGAACGCATACATTCAAAAGTGAGAAACATAGTCGTCTGTCAGTGGCTAAACACGATTGCCACAAACTCACAATTGTCTTTCAGGCAATCTGCTTCCATCATCTGATCGATGTGTACAACGTAACAAAACAAAATAAAAACGGGCTACAGATCATTTCAAATCATAAAAATGCGTTAAGAATCAACTCTCATTGGTCATCTCTGTGGAGAGGCAAAACCGTCTTCCATGCATGCTACTATCTACCATGCACGGTGATGGCTAATACCGTAGGTAGGATTAGCCATCACTACGGTAAGGCAAAACCATCTTCCATGCATTCTGTTCTCGTCTCCCGCATCAGCTGCTGCAGGAGGGAAGGGTTGCTCGTCACAATGGCATCAACCTGCTCATTCAGCATTCTCTTCATGGAGTCGCTATCGTCAACAGTCCATGCAAAAACTTTTCTATCATTTCTGTTATCAAATACCAGCAGTTTAAGTTTAATTAGCAATCAATTCATTCCTTTATCTAGTTGCACAACAAAGAGATCTATCTAGGTTATTTGCATGCTCCGACCTGTGCATGATCTTCATCAGCTTCTCATGTATCAAAGGATGATACACACCAGCAACTTTGGCCCCTTTCATCCTCACTAGCTCAGTTCTTTTACCAGTGGAATGATCCACCATAACAATGTAGCCAACCTATAACACGAATCACCTCTTGGCTTATACACCAGCAGTGCTTGTAGATTGTAGGCAAGGAGGACAGACTGATTTACATGAATGAACTACAAAGCACAGCAATTTACCACAACATTTTTAGACAGCTTCATTACATCTCTTCCTATGTTGTCACTTTTTGCCCAGATAAGACAATTTTTGCAGTTTGTTCTCTTGATCTGCAAAGAAAATAAATGATGTTGAATTAAGAAAAGTGTTAACAAATTTTCTAAAAAACTACAACATGACAGACTACTGTATGATGACAAATGACATAATCTACTGAGAAAATACAAAAGTTGACAAGTATAGATAAGTATCAATGGTATTTTATACAAATTTGCCATGGATGTAATGCTACTATCAGAAGCAACATGTGCTCTGGTGAGCAATGTTAGTTACTACAAATAGCACTTGGGCCACTATAAGAATCAGAACATAAACTCATAACCACACAGTCAGAATTAACTATTTGTAGTCATCATTTTCAAGTGTAGCCACCGATTTCTTAGGCTCTAAACAATGATGATACAGATATTACAGATATATGTGAAGAACCAAGAATCACATACGAAGGAAATAGCTTATGCTATTTGAAGGAACTTACAATAGGCAAAATGAGACAAAAGGTACATGGAACTTACAACGGATATTACTTCTTGAGCTAAATCTTTCTCAAATGATGGAGGCCCAACTTTGACATCCACAATCACTTGTCTTACTGATTGTGCTATCAACTGTGGGAGGGAAAACGGTCAATACAGATGTATCAATTCATACTCATATATCTAGTAAAATGCTACCACTTCTGGCAAGCTTTTACATGTGTCATTTGAAGCTTAGGTTATTACAATGATTACCAATAAAACCTGTCATCCATGAACTAAAATTCGTTGGGTTAAAACTTACCGCTAAAGCATCTTCTGCTTTAGGAACCTCCTGGTTTTGGATTGTTTTTGATAGCTGAAACCATGTACTTAGTGCTTTTATCTACAAAACAATAAAATACCACTCTGTTAGTGCCCCATCACCATATGGGCACAGCACGAATCACTGAATAATCAGGATGTGATTCAGGAAACTAGGAATGAAACAAAATAATTGCAGCTAGTTCAAGCCATACATATCAAATGTCCATCGAACAGTTTGTTTTGAGCAGTGGGCACAGCTTAAATAATGAAGCACAACGCATGAACCAAGACCAACAAATTCGTCAAGTGAGAACTAGATTAAAAATACATAACTCACCTCATCCGTTCTCCAGTGCCCAACTTTTGCCGTAGAATTACCAGACATTCTTTGCAGATCCCTGCCTGTGTCAATTTTGAATTATGTCCAAGACATATTGCATGGAAAACTAAACATTAGCATGCTGCCTGCCACTCTTGGGAATATTCACCTAATTTATATTAAATTTTCCCAGTTTCTGTTATGATAATTTACTAACTAGTGCTTGATGACGTCTCCCACTCTCCCCAAATCATGTTGGCCCCCAGAAATTTGAAAAGGATATTTAAGAAAGTACTTTTAGAAGTTAGTGTGCTTTGTACAATTAAATGCACACAACTCAACTCTACATGGTGAGCTCAAACCATTTGATAGTTATGGGCTCCATGGGCATTGGGAGTAACCACAATGACAGAAATGCTAATGCCCTGCTTGCAGGTTAATAAAAGACTGTGCAACATTTACAAAATAAAGCAACCTCATGTCATTCAGTAAGAAGCAGATAATTATTTTGAATAAGTACTATTAAGCTTAGTAGTTCATCCATTTAATCTTTGAAATGTCATCATAGCGACACATATGGCACCTAACTAGAGGCAGGTGGATCATGTTAAGGGCAATTAGAATGATGAGGAAATTAGGTATGGGAAACGTCATTTTCGAGACAGATTGTTTGATTTCAAAGCACGCCTTGGTTGGTTCAGAGTATGATTTTGTGTCGTTTGGTATGATTTTGTGTTGTTTGGTGTACTTGTTAGAGAAGCAAAGAGTACTTCGATACCAGATTTTCTGTCTTCCCGGGTGGAGTACTATCCACATTCTTGTAATTGTGCAGCTCATGTTTTAGCTGCTAAGGGCCTCTCAGGTCTTGATCTAGTCCTTGTTTTTGGCTGGATTGTTTCCCTGATTGTAATGCCTAATTTTCCCTACAACATGCAGGACAGGGCTAAAGTAGTACTCCCTCTGTCCTAGTTTATAAGGCTTATTTTCTTTAATGGTCTTATCCATAAATATGGGACGTATTTTATATTCCAATGCAAAATTAGTGTGATGTTCCTATATACCCCTAATAAATATGCATCTTTACTTCATATTCTCTACATGCAGGCGTATAATATAGTGTTCATTGATAATAATTAGGGGTAATCTAGTTATTTTCAATATTTTCTTGGTCTGCGTGGTATGAAGAAATACACCTTATAAACTTGGATGGAAGGAGAATTTATTTTTCACATAGAACATGTGCACCTACCCATCAACTAGTGAGCCACGGTTCAATCCAGTCGCAAAAATGGTATACCATGATCAACCATACACATAGGTCCGTAATAACAAATCAAGCAAACCATGTTCCTGTATCAACCGGTACATAACGGAAATCTATCCACTTCCAGTACTAGAATTACTATTACACTAGTATTATAACTCCTGTCTCCAGCTCGAATTAACCTGAGCTACACTAACGGATGCAATAACCAACATCCTAGTCCTAGTTTCAGCTATTGTACCTAATAAACCAATCAACAATCATATTTCGAGTAAATGTTGCACAGAAACGTGGGGTTCCTGATTGATTCCACCACCACCCCAGCCAAGCAGCAGTTCAATTACCTGTCATGCAGCGCGAAGAGCGCGCCATCAGCGGACCTCGACACATCCACCTCCACACAGTCTACACGGGCATCCAGAGCCATGCGGAAGGCGTCCATCTGATCCCGCACGAAACCAAGAACAAGTCAACACATTTTTCCAGCCAAAAGGTAAAATCCACCGGTTAAAAATTCACTGAGAATCTGAGATCGCAGCGATCTCCACACACCGAGTTGGGGAATGCGTTGGTGGAGTCGCCACCGTGCGCGCACACCATCGGCGGGCTCGCGATCCACCCGCACCTCCTCTCGCGCATCTGGAACCCCAAGAAAAGGCCAACAAAAAAGGGGTCACCAAGAAATGCATTGAATCAGTAAAAATCCCCAAGAACGGGGTTGTCGGATTGAACGAGCGCGGAGGACGCACGCGGTGGAAACGGCGGAGGCGGAGGTGGAAGTAGGCCGGGGAGATGAGGGAGAGGGCGGCGAGGAGGAGAAGCAGGCGGAAGAGGCGGCTCGCAGGGAGGAAGCGGCGGAGGAGTCTCGCCGGCGGCGACGCGGCCCTCTTGGCTGCGGGGAAGAGCGGGAGCGGCGGGGGCTGCCTGCCAAGCCCGAGGAGCCGCCTCATTCTCCCTGTCCCCTCTAGCGGTTCTCGCATTCCTGGAACTGGAAGTTGTTTGTTCCTCTCCTGACTTCGCCAAATACAAAGGGAGTCCGCTCGACTCGTCCGGGCTGTCTACCCTGTGGACACAAACAACAGCCCTAGGGTGGGACAGCCAGACCCACGCGAACAGATGCGGTGCGAGACTGCCTTATTTTATTATTACTAGGCCGTGCAATTCATCGTGAATATAATTTTTAATCAAATAATCAAATTATAATATATGTTTGCAAAATAAAATAAAATTGTACTCTTGAATTACCACGGAGAGGGGGAATCGAGAAATAGCCCAACTAAGAAGAGTGAGTGTTAGTGGAAAGAGAAATATGAGGTTGGTTTTCTTTTTATCACACGGCTTATATGTTGGCATAATGCTTTTCTTATAGAGAAAGAATGGACGATCGTCACCGACTATATTTATATATTAATAAAGATAAAAAATTATATACTCATATAAAAGGGAACTTTCTCCATTCACATCTCTTCTTACTTCATCTTTCCATCTTCCACGCGCCACAACTCTCTACACCGACATGTGGGGCCAGGTAACCAGCCGTTGCTCACAACGTCACCCCTTCCACATTCTTTCAGGTTTTGGCAACTACAACCAAGAATTAGCACCCACACATTCAAAGCTTCCTCTCTCCATTTTCCCACCTTTGCTGTGGTCTGCTGGGTACAAGGAGATATGCATCATAATCCCACTCAGATTGGCACCGTGGTTGGCCATCTTCATCACCTACAGCACCATCTCCCCGCACACTCCTTCCTTCTATGGTGGGTGTAACATGGGCTCGACAGCGCTCTCGGACGACACGATGGTGGGAGGTGGCAGTGAGTGATGCAGCCAAACTTGGTCGTGTGGAGCTCAACGAGCATGTTTTCCAGATCCGATGATATGCCCACCTCATCCTTCTCTTCCTCTTCGGCTAGATCGGGACATGGCCATCATGGTTTGACACATAGTGGCATCCTGATGCGGCCTTGCCAGACTTTACCAATTGGTTGTTAGGCTACAACAGTGACTTCAGGCTGCCAACTCGAGGGTGATGAGGGCATTCCTTTGACTACATCGACATCATTTTCTTCCATTATTCGTGATAAGGCTCCAAACATATTTCAAGGACCAATCGTAAATCATGTGCCAAGAAACTAGCTTAAAATGTTGTGTGGCTTTTAATTAATCATAACTTAACTTCCAATAAAAATTGGATGTTTCTTTTGCAACTACTTTTTGTGTTCTCAAATATGAAGGAATTGGAACATGGTATGTCTAGCAAGAGAAGAGGGAGGATGGATATTAAAAGGTTGCTAACACTAGAAAACACATAGGAGCACTAGGAGGCGTGGACTAAGCCAACTCCATGCGACCCATGAAGCCCATACATGGCCCATGCATCGTCCTTTCTATTTCCTTCTATATATGCACTTCAACAGCAAAGGTAAGAAGCAAGAGAGAAGTCAAGAAAGATTTTGATTATCCTCATGCAAAGGAAAAAAGCATGAGAGAAGGATGGTAAGGTTTTAGCAATTTTCAAGTAAGGAATGAGACCACCATGACTTTGTAAGAAGAGATTTTAGCAATCTTCATGAAAAGAAAGTGATCACCACAACTTTGTAAGAGGAGATTGTTCTCATATTATATAATTTCCAAACTAATAAGATTGTTTCTAATTAGATGAGATAGTGCATATGGGAGGTGTGGTACTGTTTATGAGAACTATTCACAAGCCCCCACCCCTATATATATGTGCTCCATTCATTGTAAACGCAACCACAAAATTTCAAATTAAGATGTACTCTTGTTTCTGTGGCTTGTACTCCTATACCCCTATTAGAATAGGGAGTTCCACTTCTTAAATTATCACCATTGTTTTGGCAATTTCTTTGGGGTGATTGTAAGGAAGTGTACGTCTACTTTTATATGGTTAAGTAGGTGAGGATCAAAGCGTGCTCTTGAGTTAATTCACATGTCGCATGTTTCCATATCAAGATGGTGGTTGGTGCCAATATTCATGAGGGTTCACGGGTCCAAGTTATCTTCATCATCATAAGATCAAGCCACCCACTATCAGAGGGCTTCGTCCTTTCCAAATCTCAATCGGTAGGCGACAGCAGGTATGTGAATCCCATCACCCTCCATAACACCCTACTAATTTGTGAAGAAATTGAGTTTGCTGGGTAGTTTATTCGTCATGTAGGATGTATCACACAAAGATTGCCTTTGGGATGATGGTTGTAGTAGTTCTTTGTGCATGTGGACACTCAGTCTCTCGAAACGTAGTCTATCAACTGCAACTACTTTGTTCGTTGTTCCTACAAGATGTGGACGCAAGGTGCCCCTACTATCCCCAAGAAACCAAATTGTAGGCTTTTCTGGGATAGAATTTGCAACACCCACACTTTGTCTAATCAAGCTAGATCTAGTGAAAAGCATCACAGAATAGAGTTACGCTAGGATCAGCTAAGGAAAACAATTACATACACACGTAGAAACTTCCACCATTCGGTACATGGTGATTTATTCTTAGAGTATTTATAGTATTATCTTAGGTCCGATTATGGTGATTTCTACACCGTCTGCCTATTTATTACAAAAATACTCTACTACCTCCCCCCTAAGAGTCTTTTATTCCACCAGGTCTTGGTCGTCTGCTCCCTTATATTCATAGCCCTCCATAGCAACATCAACATCACAATTATAATTCATAGCATCATGAATTTTACCATCTACTTCATCTGGGTTAGTGGACATAGCAGGTTCTGTAAACCAATAATGATAGCAAGCCTGAGTACTACAATACTCAGCAAGTAGCGAAAAGTTGATGTATGAATTTATATACATATTTATATACCCCTGGCCACAAAGCCATATCTCCAGAGTAGCTCTTTATCCAAAAGTACTCATTCCTTTACCCATTTGTTGGAGAATATCAAGTTTTAATTTATAAATCTACTGATGGCAGAGCAACATGGGATCTTACAACCTGTGTTAGAAGAAAACCCACACAACGCACTTCCAAACTCGAAAGCTAGGAGTCATATCATATTTTATTTTGATTAGAGGTCACTACTTTGCCTATAGCATCACTTGACTTATAATATTCGACCAATACGCTACCTTTAGCTCGTGACTAAGCCAAGAAAATAGAACCTTTGGCCAACCCAAACTACCTTTACCCATACCACCTTGTCTCACCAAAGGCACGCGGGTTGAGACTCTTACTTGGTAGTCTCGCACCAGGGTGACTACCCCTACCTTGCAACAGCCACCTTCTTACCTGTGGCAGAGATAGCTACTTGGCTAGTTACTTAGTTCAGCCCATCCCATTCTAGGTTTATGGTTAGCATGGTTTTCATTGCTTTTGAAGTAAGCGCCAGTTGGGTTTATACCCTTAAGTGATATCCTATTTAGAGTTCATATTCTATGTAGAAGAACTCTAACTTTCACAACAACCTTACCTAGGTCATTCTTACCCTAAACTCCTACCAAATTGTTTCAAAACCCTACCTAGGTTATGGTTTTACTTCTAGACCTCTCTGGTTCAGGCTAATTGATATCACCCGCTGGATCTGCCTGATCCACTTGACTTGATTTAATTTCTTTTAGAAATTAACCTTTTTATTTATATGCAAGAATTTCATAACAATCTGCAACCCATAAAAATAAATTCATAAGACATGGTTGAAGGATGACTTACCTGAGTAATTTCCTTCCAACTTGCTAGTGTTGAAAAATGTTCCTATGCATTTTAGACAGTTCTCGAGATCAACTGTTAATAGTAATTTAAACTTAAGTTGCAAGTCACTTCATATTTAGGTTCTAGGCATGATGAATATCAAGTTTAGTTATGCATGTTCCTAAATATGATGCAAAACATTGGTCATGCATGTTGTGTGATTTTTCCTATTTGATAGGGTTTTTAAATGTAATTATTTTGTATGGTTTTAATTATTCATGTCACATAAGTAGTAGGTGTAAATATAGCAAAGATTTAAAATAGAATTTAATTAAGAGAAAAGAAAAAGAAAGAGAAAAATATAAAATTTAAATATCAACTAGCCCTAATTTCCCTTGGTTGCACTCGGAGAAATTTTCTAGTGAAAGTGTTAAAACTTTTAATAGTCAAAATCTTCCCCAATTGTGTCCTAATTATAACGTGACTTTTCCACCGGTGTTTTGTGTATTAATTCATTAAGGTTGTGTTTGCATTTTATTTGGTGATTTTCTCATTACTCACTTTTATTTACTTAGTATGGGTGAATGTAGCAAGAATTAAATTATAATTTAGTTTAGAGAAAAGAAAAGAGAAAAAATGTGGTCCATTACTATTTTCAGCATAGTGGTTTGCCCCTTTCCTTTTTCTCTTGGTTCGGCCTATTCGTTGACCCATATGGCTGATCCCAAACTAGTCTATCGCATCAGCCCGGCTAGTCAGCCTCTTAAATCTAATCCTAATCTAACCATGTACTCCCTCCCATCTGCTTCTCGCTCTCACTCCCGAGCATCGCCTCCCCCTCTCCACGTGGTGGCCTCTCCAGCTCCCCCTCCACTTCTCCACCACCGCACACCGCCACTCACCTCCCTACTCTTCTCTCTCTCACACATGCCTCTTCTTCCCCGTAGTTAACTACACTGCTGCCCCAATCCATAGCCTTTGATAGCCTCCACTGCTCCCCTCTTCTCCCTCTGCTCACTCCCCCACTCATTTGCGTCGCAACCTAATCCTTTCCACCGCTAGGATTCGCTAGTTCTGGCAATGGCCATCACTACTAATGAGCTTGACTCTGACCTCCTTGATCTTTCACCTGCTCTACCGCCACTAGCCATTTCCCCAAGCCTCCCCAACTCTGGCACCACTGGGCTCCAACCGTCTCAACATCAACGACGACCATTGCCACCCTACATTAATTTCAATGCCACCTTGACCACGTGGTCCTTCTTCAACCTCGACAACTACTGTCATGCGATAGTCAACATGGCCAAGCGGTGACTGTGGCCTCCAGTTACACCGGCCCCATCTTCAACATGGCCTCACATGTGTCAAGAAAACATTGGCTACCTGCAGGTCGACGACAACTACCACTGCTATGGCTATGGTGAGCTCCAACCAGCCCATTGCTTCAACCCCAAAAGCTGTGCAAATCTACCTCCTCCATTCTACTGCTAGAGCTACTCATGCTCTTATCTCTTCTAGTGCTTTACCCCTAGATGCACAATTCATATATTCATCTATTTATGCAATGTCTATTATGAGTGTGATAACAAGAATGTGTTTATGTGAGTTTGCTTTATCCTTATCGGCCTTGGCCAATTACTTGTGCGAGCTTATGTTATGAATCCAAGTGATGTACAAGACTCAGTACTTGAGTTCCTGCATTTTGTGTTTAACAAAAACATGCCCATTTCCCTCCCTATTATTGCTAATGATTCCACTTCATGGCAACTATATTTTTTTTGTTCATGGTGATGCTAGTAGATTTTTATGTGTATTGGATCCCTATTGGTTAAATTTGCTAGTATTGGACCTTCCTATGTTGTGATCACTAGGGTACATATATGTGTTTAGTTTATAGTGTCTCATATGTACTAGCACAACCAATTTCACAGTGCAATTTGGGCTCATTTGATTAATGGAATTGGCTTAACTATCATATACATGTATGTATGGATTTGGCAATGAAGCGTCTCCTATTTATATGTTTATCAATAAAGGATTCTACGAGTCGTGATTAATAAAAGCATGTCTCGATTGTATGATGAACCATCCTAGCTAAAACGTGTAGATATGTGTTGAATTCATAGGAACCATGAGTACTAGTTGTATGAATTTTTAGAGTAATGTGTATGCAATGACTTTCAATTTGCATGATGTTTTCTGGAAACTTCAATTTTGTATATTGTTATAGAGGGAGACTTGCTTGGGATATGTCCTCTTAGTTTCGTGCTTCCTTCCAGATTTGTTAATATGTTGCTTAGTCTATGCTTAACAGATGATTACCCATATTTGTGAGTAGAGACATCTACATATGCTTGATCTTGTATAGGTGTGTTGGGATGCAGTCAAAATCATAGTGCAAGATCAAGTACTACCTAGCAATTCTTTGTTAATCAATGTGTATTAATAGCAAGGGCCTTAATTTGTTTAGGCCCCATTAGATTTTCATCAAAATGGAGTAATGTGGCATTTATGATTTTGTTTTAGTATAGATTTATTTTGATTGCTCAATCGGTATGTATGTGTTCCCATGTATGAACTTGTTGATGACAATTGGGACTTACGTTTGCAAATCGGAAACTAAAATGAAAATATAAGTAGGGATGATCTTTATTTCTTGGCTTTTCTACAGTGGAATGAAGTTTACAAAGGGAGATTAAAGTCTAAACAATGTGCCTTTATATCTTTCCTTATGAGTAGTCATGACCTAAGGGAGTCACAACCAAGGAGTGGCCATGGCCTGAGGAGGTCACTACCAAGGAGTGGTCATGGACCAAAAGTGGTCGTGGTCTAAGGAGGTCACAACTAAGGAGCAGTCGTCATGGCCATGAGTGGTCGCGGACCAAGGGTGGTAGTGACACTTGTGAGATGCTTTGACCTATCAACGATATTCTGACAAGTCAACGAACCTTGTCACTTGGGAGTGACAGTAGTAGAAATTTAGGAGCATTGTTCTTGACTGTGTGTGCACAGACTTAATGAATGGTGTGTTCAGATTGTTTAGGACCCAATGCAAAACTTTTAGTTTGAGTAAAGTGTTTAGTTAGCCCTATTTCTTGATTGATGTCTAGATTAGTGAGTTGAGATAATTTTTTGACTGAAAATCAATAGGGAAGAGCCCTTCTGATATATATATAATATTAGATAATAGAAGAGTCAAGTTTTAAGACACAATGAAAGAAAGAAAAGGACAAGAACAACTAAAGTCATAGAGTTTGAATCCATAGAATGACATAAGACCTATCCTGACTTAAGAATCTATGGGATTAAAGGACAACCTCTTCCATGAAATCTTGCTTCCAGGTTTGTACCGAGTTGCGTAGCTAAAAGATCAGTTTGTTTTGAGTCTTCCAAATTTGCCACATTGCAATCAAGAATATTTTGATGAAAAACTTTCCCAAATGTATGTTTGGCTTGAGCTATCATGTCCAATATATTATATGCAATATTCCAGTGGATGCCAATATGTTGCCAACATGTTCGACTGGACAAACAAGCGAAGAAGAGGTGGTGTGTTGTTTCTATTTGTGTTGTGTTACACAATATGCAAGAATTGTCGATGTGAACTCTGACATTTTTTGGATTAGTATTATCTTTGTGTTGAGTTGGTGTTGAAGCATAAGCCATCCAAATACCTTAAGCTTAGGACTAAATTTGTTTTTCCAGAACCATGACAATTGGGTTGTGTCTTGTAATGCCTAGAACTAGTGTTTGTAGTATCCTCTTGAGGAAAAGATAGATTGCCCCCATATGTAAGACCACCGATCTTTAGTAGATGTGTTGTAGGAGAAATTAGATAACCGATTTGTGAGTTGGAGCAATTCTGTGTGGGCTTTCCGTGGACAATGGCAAATTAAAGTATTGAAGCTAGCTGGGTTGCTGCAAAAACTTTTACACTGATATATCTTCATCCTTAGTGAATAAAAAAGGTCTAGTGAAGGATCGAGATGGCAATTAGAGGGGGTGAATTATCCCAAATAAAATTTTCCCACACTCGAAATAATTCAAACAAGCACTTAACCAAAACACTCAAAAGAAGCAAATGAAAAGGAGGAATTTCCCTGCAAAGCCAGTATGACTAGGGTTATGCCAGTAGCACCAGAGTCCAGTATGATCGAGGGTGAGCCCGGTAGCACCAGGCTATGGTATGACCACACGAAGGGCGGTATGACCGGGCTCACGAACAGCTGAAGAACTAGCATGAATTTCAAAAGCAACTTTTGAGGAATCTTTTGATCAGTTGGACAAAAACTCATGAAACTTGGTAGATGCCTTCCTAAGGATGTTAGGAACTTATTCCAACCTTCAATCGCAAGGATTGACATCAAAGTTCCATCCTTTTTCACTTTGATGGAAGAACACCCCAAGTTTGAGCAAAACTCAAGAACTCGATCTAAGACTTGCTCGTGGGGTTTTGATGATCAAGATGATCTTGGATAACGTCCCACACATCACAGCAAGCAAAAACACAAGCCCAAAACCCCTCACACGCGATCTTCAAAAATCATTCACTCATGAACTTAAGACCGATTTCTTGAAAGAAAGATGCATGGATTACCTAGATAAATGGGATATGATCTAAAAAAGATTCATCCATCAATTACCATCCCTGGCACAAGAAGCAAAAGTATGTAGAAGGAGAGGAGGCAAATCCAAATTACATAAATGTAAATTGTAAGAAAGTAAGTGTGGAATTTAAATGCGGAATTTAAGACATAATGTAAATGCGTAAAGTAACTTCAAGCATAAGGAAAAGTGTTTTGGATTTCTAGAAGTAAGGTTCACAAAGCCTCACAACAAGGTAGGCAAAGCTTAAAGGAGCACAAAAACCTCTAAACCTTTAAGAGATGGAAGCTTACCCCTACCCCTCTATTTATACTACTCTTGAGTCACCCTCCATCCTTAGATGGGTTTCTTCTACCCTAAGGATTACCATCAAGGGTTAGGATTGACTCACTCACTCATATATGGGCTAACCTGAAACCCACACACATAATGAGTTTTTACACGCTTTTCAAAGTATACTAACTAGACCCTCTATTATATCACCTAGACCACAATCCAATGGCCCTCCTTGATCCGAGTAGCTCCAAACTAGCATCTCTTCCTTTCCTTGTCTTTTAGATTCGCAACTACTCCATCTCCAATCATCTTCCAGTGATCCTCAACCGTTTGGACCTCTGACACTCCTCGTCTAGTTTCGGTCATCTTCCGCCTCACCATGTTCTAGCACCATCATCCTGCAATCATCAAAGACAAGAAAAACCCATCACATAGTAATGTCCAAAAAGATTTATAATAATCATCACAAAATCATCAAATATATCCAATCTCGCTCATAAGGGCTAGTGCTACTACCCCCAGGCTGGTAGCACCGCCCTACAGCCAAAACAGAGAAGAGACGCTCCCTAGAATTTTCACACTGGTAAGAGCCGGGTGCTACCACCCATAATAGTTCAGTTCTACCGCCCCAAAGCCGGTAGCACCGCCTACTGCCAAACCAGAGAATAACTCCTCTGGAGTCTCTGGTCATATGACGAGAACAACCAGATTCGACAATCCAAATCTCTCCCTTCCTTAACCTATGAACCTAGTCAACACACAAGAGAGATAGATGACTTGGTACTGGGATAAAGAGGAGAAACATGAGAAATATCAAAAGGACGGTGGAAAAACTAACCAAAAGTAGACCTAGGATGAAAACTCAAATAAACAACATAAAATCTAAGTCTTGAACGCTACTCAAAAATAGGCGACACACTATCCTGTCTAGCAATAGTGTGTGTCTTAAGAGTTCTCAGAGTTTGGGAATGACCTTGAGTACCCCTAAGGACATGAATACACTCACATCTTGTGATCTTGGCACACCTGAGATAGAAGTCTACTAGATGTCCATCCTTCTGACAGAAGGTGTATGTATACTTCACTTTGCTAAGGGCAGAAGCAATAGGAGAAGTAGCCTTTTGGTTAGAGATCTCATGGATAATTCTAGCAGACCTAAACACAATGGTACTCATCCTGGGAGCTACCACGATCTCTCTACTCTAGGAACCATACATAATAGTAGGAGAATGAGCCCTAGCGTGCTCCAAGTAGATAAATTCTAGACTTTGATTAAATCAACTAATCTTAGACTAGTCTATCACTACTAGAATTTCGGGCTTTTGCAATGGTGAGAAATCGTTGCAATAGGGCCCATTTCGTTGCAATATGTGCGAATAGCCACAATGTCACAATCGTTGGCAGGCGTGGCTATTAGTTGCGTGGTCCAAAGTTTGGACCACGATTTACGTTTTGTTGCAATTGTAATGCTAATTGCAACGGAAATATGTGTTGCATTAGTCCGTAGTTGCAATGACGATTTGACGTGGCAATAGTCTCAATTGTCGTGGCAATAGTAGTCTCTATTGCCATGCTTTCATGCGTTGCATTAGATAGTAGTCGCAATGACCTTAATACCCGTGGCAATAGAGGTCTCTATTGCCACTCGTTTAGGCTTTGCATTAGACTGTAGTTGCAACAAAAACCAATCCATGGCAATAAGTTAGGTTGCAACGAAATTATTTTTTGTGGCAATATGATGTATTGCAATGAAATAACTTCATTGCAATAAATTATAACAGCAATCTATATCTGTAGCAATTCATTTTTTTGCAACGAGGAATCAATGCATATTGCAATAATATTTGCTTATATACCGTTGTTGCAAAAGAAATGTACTCAAATTTGAAATTGTACGAACAAAAATATCAATTATAGCCATCAAATCATATATAAGAGCATTTGTAACAATCTTTTCAGTATATACAAACATCAAGCAAAAGAGACCAATAACAGAATAATTTCATAGTAATCTCTGAACAAAAACTATAAATTTCTCAACTAAAATTACAATAACAAAACTAATCTATTGACTAGTGACTTGAGAATAGGTTGTTCCACGTGCTTGCTTGACCATGCCATGAGACTAGATGCTCCGCTCAAATTGTATCCTCTTGTTGAATAAAAGCACGGTTTATCCTTATGGAAGAAGATTAAGCCTCCAAAGTTGACTGAAAGCATGGTTTATCCTTATGGAAGAAGATTTAGCCTCCAAAGTTGACTGACAAGTGTAGGAAAAGGAAATCATGTCACGAGAGTTATTCATGTTATGATGCAAATATTATGGAAAAAATAGCTCAATTTGCCCTTTTACTGAGCAACTCAATAAATATGTTCCATGCCACCACAGTTGCATAACAATTGCCTTTTCTTCTCTATGATTTGGAAGGGCGGAAAGGGATCCTAAATAATCAACGAACTGCAATAAGTTTTTACAGTGATATATGTCGACATATATCAGAATCTAGAGAACTTAAGTTCATAAATGTAATGCTGTTTACTCGGGTGTGTAAGAAAGCAACGAAATATCCTATGACACATGTATGGATGTTTCTTTGGAGGGACTAATGTGTACATGTCAAAACGACTGGACAAAGTTGCATACTACCAAAGGTAATAGCCTAGGCAAGGATGGACAAATTCAAACTGACTAAATGAAGATGTCATAAAACAATCCTAGGAAGACTCATCCATGATATAAGATGCTTTATATGGCTTAGCAACAACACCTTTTGTCTGTCCACCTAAGATTGTTCTTGCCCAAAATGGTAGCTAATTTTCTTGCTTACATTTCCATCTTCTCATTCTGCCAATGTGCCGATTTTCTCATAGCTATGTGATTTTTGTGAAATCTTAACAGGAAAACGAGGAGATCAGCTATGTGATTTTCTCACAGCTATGTGATTTTTGTTAATCCTATGCTTTTTTTTAAATAGCTGATGTTTATTAATTCATATCATAAAACATGCATATGATGACCATTCTATTTAATCTATAATGGGGATATTTCGTTGATTATCCAATCCAATATATGACATAAAGACGGGAATAAGATATAAATTACTATGTAAAATAGCTTATGCATGAACAAATAAATGGCATTGATGGGTTATTATTCTCATGGACTGAATTTCTAGATTCTGATCTGATTTATATAGTATGAAAGGGAAATCTAATATCTCCACATTCATGGGTTCTGCATTAATAATTCTACAAAAATAAATGAAAGAAGGTGTTAAAGCACTGAACAACAATAGTGGATACTCATTCATGAAGATCGGTTTGCTATTATATAGTTCCTTGCCTTGTTGCTGGATTCGTAATCCGAGAGCTCAGGAGATCCTCCATGGCCCAGCCCGACGGCGGCAAGAACGGCGACGACGGCACCTCCTACGCGGGGGCCGGGACCAGCTTGGGGACCCCACCAGCAACGATGACGCTCGGCGGCTTGGAGCCGCCCTTGGGCGGTACGTGGTCGGCGTGCGTCCCGACGTTGGCGCTGCAGACAGACGGAGTCGAAGTCATCGCGGATGCTGGTGGCGAGGTAGCGCTGGTGATTGCTCGAGAGCATCCCGGGGACGTGGATGGGCTCGTTGTAGTCCCGGCGTGGAGGGGCGGCGGCGTGGAGCCTGGAGCCTGGAGGGGCGGCGGCGTGGAGACTAGAGGCCGGGCGATTTGCTGGTTTAGGTCAGGAAGAAGTAAATGGCATCGGGCGTCGGTGTCTCGGCGATTTAGGTCACGAATGACATGGGCCGGATGGACTATGTGGGGTGGGAGCTGGGGGCCTAGGAGTGACATATCAGCCGGGTACCTAGGAAAAATTATCCGTTTAGTACCCGTATTCAACCCGTTTTCGTCGGGTATATTCTATCCTGTATCTGACTCGTATCCGAACAAAAATTATCCGGGTAGTACCCAAACCAAAAGTATCTGAATCCATACCCGCAATTTCAGATAATTTTATTCCGGATACGGGTTGGGTATTACCCGACCCGTTTTCACCCCTATGCGGTGCTGAATTCCCTCCAGTTTCCCTAAACCCTAAACGCTCTGGCGACATTGCTCGTGGCCCGCTCTGTGCGGGTCGTTCGGTTCGTGAAATTCGATATCGACCTAGCATATATTTCATACTCCCTGCACCAACCCGGTACCAGATCCGCCGAAAATCCTTAGGTATTTTCTGAGTAGTGCTCACTCCGAATCCGACCCAAATCCGACGCTCAGCTATTCGGGTACTATCCGTATCCGACCCGAGAAAAAATACCTGTATTCGTATCCAAAAAAATGGGTAAAAACACTACCCATATCCGATACCCGACGGGTAATACTCGACCCATTTTCACCCCTAAAGCGGGGTGTGACGCAGAGACTAGAGGAGTCCAGATCTAGAGTTTGGACCGTTTGGTTTGTATTGGGGGCAGTGGGCTGTTTTTATACTCCTGGGTTCCCGAACCCCGGGTACCCGTATCCGTCCGAGATCTTCGGGTATTTACCGGGTAGTGCTCGCTCCTAATCCGTCTCGAATCCGACGCTCAGCTATCCGGGTACTATTCGTATCCGACCTGACAAAAAAATATCCGTATTCGTATCCGAAAAAATGGGTAAAAACACTACCCATATCCGATACCCGATGGGTAGTACCCGACCCATTTTCACCCCTATGCAGAAGCATGTAGGAGTTTTTAGAATCTGAACAACAAGAAATTATAGTTTGTACACTTCAGTTTGAGCAAGAGATAAATAATCACAACAAAAATTTCACTTTACAGCAAAATCCTACAGTTCATACTCAGGTAGCAGGCCTAAGGCGCATATCCAACGGAAGTAAGCTTAATACAAAAAATCAGGGGAAAATTTGGGAGATTTTACGTGAGAAAGTGAATGACTTACGGAACTACGGAAGCAGGTGTGTTGAGGCTCTTCGGGGGACTACAGCGACCGGAACCACCGATGGGTCTTTGGCAGAAGCGGCGGCAGCGTGCAGGCGCTCGTCCACCGCCGCGCAGATAGTCAGAGATTGATTCACCACTTGCCACTCGAGAGGCGCCGAGAACAACAGGTCATCACGCTGCTCCCCTGTGGCTTGGAACACACTGCCAGGAGCGCCGACAGCTAGTAGGGTGCGCTAGCGCTGGCCCCTGGCCGGAGGCGGAGGCGGAGGTGGCAGAAAAAACATGATGGGAGCTCAGGCGAGCAAGCGGCCCACGCATCGCAGGCCTAGAATAGGGACAGGAACTCAGGAGAAGAAGAACATGGGCTGCATGGGCTGGGCTGAATCTACAGGATTCGTCCGATACATGTTGTGACCCATATGTAGACTTATTGCCACGAAAAAGAAATCGTGGCTATAAAATTAAAAATAGCCACGAAATAAAATATTATAGCAACAAAATTTACCCGTGGCAATAAAATCTTATTTAATGCAACGATTTTATTTTTTGTTGCAATACGACCAACCTTTTACCACGATAGTTAACAATATCGCAACACACAGTAATTCATGGTAATATATTGGATGTATCGCCACAATTTTCCAAATCGAGGCAATAACACCACTCTAATGCAACAGAATTTATGGTGTTGTAAAAAGTTTCGTGGCAAAAGCCCGGATTTCTAGTAGTGTATGATGAGATTGAGCTTTTTCTTGTCTCCTACAAACTTCTCAAGAGTGTTCATGAGGTACTCACACTCTTGGAAGAGATAGGCATAGGAAAAACATGGGGAAGAAGATGAAGAAGAACCAAATAGGGAAGAAGATGAAGAAGGTCCAAACAAGGAAGAACTATCAGCATGTTGTAGGGTCGAGGATGCGCCTAGAGGGGGGGGTGAATAGGCGTTTTACAAAAATTCGATCGCTTACTAAACAATTCGCTCTAATCAACCCCTATGTCAAAACCTAATCAAAGATATATGCGGAAGCGATAAACTAGGTTTTGACGATTAAAGCCTAAATCAACTAGGCTCACTAGTGCACTAACTAAATTATGTCTCTAAACTAGAATTGCTAAATTGAACAATCAATTAATACTAAGCAATTCTAATATGGTCTAGCAATCAATAATATGGCAATAATGAAAATGCTAGAAAGTAAAAGAGACAAGGGACAAACGATGTTTTTCCGTGGTGTTCGGAGACTTGCCGGTCTCCCCTAGTCCATGTTGAGGCAAGCCCACACTTGGACCGGCTCCCGCTCGAGCACCCGCCTCTTTCCACTAGTCGTGGTTTTTCACGCTTGCGCGTAGGCTCAACCCGAACCTTCACAAACTTGCCGGGGCTTCTCACACCTCGAGAGCTCCCGCGCACGACGCCTACGCCGTCTAGGAGTCGGCAACCTCCAAGAGTAGCAAGCCGCTCCTTCGCTTGAACTTCACTGAGCACAACGAATGCGCTTCCGGTGATCACTAAGTGCAACACATGCACAAGGACTCCCTCAAGTGCAACACATGCACAAGAGGCTCTCAAATCACTTTCTAATTGCAACACATGCAATTAGTCTCACTCTTTAGCTCAAGAGGCAAATGGAGAAGAGCAACACATGCACACAACTCCCACACACAGCCAACCTCCTGCCCAAGCCCCCCAAGGGCTCTATTTATAGCCCCCACAAGAAAACTAGCCGCTTAGGGGCAAAATGGGCGAACTCAAGAAACACCGGTCCAACCGGACCTACCCGTCCGACCAAGCCCTCACAGGCAACAGCCGGATTTCGATCAGATTACTACGGTCGATCATAACCCTACGGTCGGTCGACGGCGGCGGTCCGACCGCCCACACAAACGAGCCAAACACGCTTCTCTGGAAAAATCACACCGGAGCCAACCCGGTTGCACCGCGCGCCACCCGGTCCGGCCGGACTAGGGCCGGTCCAACCGACCAGGGGCCGGTCACACCGCCCCTGACAGACACAACACCGGATTTTCGCGCAAACTCTTTTCCGAAAAACCAAATGCTATTCCTTGAGCCTTAAGATGATCAACACATGATCATATACACATGCAAAACACATTTGCACCAATTTAGCTCATGCTCAAAGAATTCAACCAAATTACGAAAACGCATTTCGCAACCAAACCACGAACTTATGCAATCAACCCTCTAGCCATGTAAGGATCAACACATGACCCCAACACTTTGCAAAACACATTTGCAAATGCCAACACATGCTCTAGGATCGAAACACATAACTTCAAAGCTCATTTGCAAAACACAATTGTAAATCAAAACTCCAACTAGCGAAAACACATTTCGCGAACAACTCAAGATCTATTTGCAAAACGTATTAAACAAATCAAACCCGAGTTTATGAGATTAATTCCCCTAGCCATGTGAAGGTCAATACGAGACCCAGTCAACTTGCCAACACCCGTTGCAAGCCCTACTCACATGCTCTCGGGATTCCGGACTCATAAACCTCGGTTTATTCGCACAACGAACTTGCAAATAACGCAATAAACACATTTCATGCTTGAGCACTACTCTTTGCAACACATGCAAAAGTCTAGCTCCAAGCAACATCAAATCAAGGTGCATGAACTCTCTAATTGCAACACATGCAATTCTCTAGTTCCATGCAACACCAAAACCAAACTTCAACTAAAACCAAATCACATGTATGAGCTCTTTACTACAACACATGCAAGCCTCTAGCTCCATACAAAACACACAAACATCAAATCGCTTGAGCTCTCTCCTTTTGCAACACATGCAAAACTTAGCTCCAAGCAACCACACGCTTTTAGAAAGATTGTTTTATGAAACCAAAGCATGAAGCTTCAACACTTGCAACATATGCAAAAATGAACTTCACGCAAAAGCCAACGCATATTGCTTATCCTATTTGCAACACATGCAAATCAAAGCATTATGCGAAAACCAAATGCATACGCTCTTCCTCTTTGCAACACATGCAAATTGGAGCATAAACCAATAACAACCAAGTATAAGCTTAACCCATTCGCAACACATGCCAAATGGTTAACTTTATGCAAAAACCAAATCCAACTAAGATTTGAGCTTTGAGTGAACGCGGATTGAGATCATCAACACATGATGAAGCTCAAGCTAGGAAACGACCCCTCTTAATAGTACGGCGATAAAACCTTGGACTCAAAGACTACAAAAGTCCTTAGTCTATCTAGTTATACCTTCGCCGCCGCGCGCAAGTAATCCCCTTTGGGGTCTTTATGATCTTCACTTAAACTCCCCGGATCATTACTCGATTCTTCTTTTTGTCTTCGGGATCTTCTCTTGACGCCCATCACCTCATGATGCCGTTTTTATCCCGTTCTCAATCATTTCATCCATCTTTAGACCTAACTCAATCACAACTCATAAAATGGTTAGTCCAAGATGCATAGTTGTCTCAATTATCTCTTGCACTCTATTAACACATAATGGATGCCTTTAGATCAATTGAGCACAACCTAAATCAAATTGAATGATTTAATTGTGTCTTAAGTTCAATAATGCAACTCATGCTTTATTATACTTAAGAACTATTCATTTGTCCTTACTTAATCACGGAACACCATCAACACATGATGAAATGTTCTTTACTGATTAATAGAACAAATAAACTCAATTTAAATTTTCATTTAAATTGACTCTTCAAGTTAGAGTGTGAACTCCCCCTAAATATGTGCATCCATATAATATATGGATTGGGAAACATGATGCACATTTTGTGGTTAATATAATGGGGACATTCATACTTTAACTTGACTCCAAAGTATGCAACTAATACTAAGATGAATACGCATACATACCTTGGGTTTTCCATTTTTCAATGCGATGAAACTAATCAAAGATATTCCAAATAAACAAGTTAGTCTCGATATAAGATTTGTCATTAATAATAAAATCACATTAATGGATAATCTCAATATTAGATTTGTCATTAACACCAAAACCATAACTAATGAAAGTTGAACTTACAATCTCCCCCTTTTTGGTGATTAATGACAAATCCAAGCTTAATAAACATATTTGGATTAAAATTAACATATCGAGAGAATTTAAGCTATTTAAATGCATATGCATATTTTAAACAATATAATCATTGACCATTTTTGAATGCATATGAGAATCAATTCTCCCCCTTAATCATGTTTAGCTCCCTTTTTAAACCAAATGATATTAAGCTTCCTAATTCTCCCCCTTTTGGCATTAACCACTAAAAATGGAATTCTAAGATGATTTCTCTATTTAAATATTCTCCCCTTTGGCAAACATTTTTCCTTTTAAATATTCTCCCCTTTTTAATTATCTCTTTTTGAGCTCCTAATTCTCCCCTATGAAATTATCTCTTTTTAATGAAGGTCATACAAGAATTGAAATAAACACTTATGACCTTGGCAATGAATTAAGATTTCAAACCAAATAGAAACTTGAAGGGTCATTCAAGAACTAAAACAAGTTTTTATTTGAGGTACGGTCTAAAAATAAGGAAAACTCGAAAAGAGACTATATTTGGGCTTGTGGATACCACTTGTAAAAAATACCACTTGTAAAGATAGGCATGAAAAACGAAGTAAGGGTATCACACGGTTTATTTGAAACACATTCAAATAACTCACTCCTCATTTTATTAGACTTTGCAACTTTTCAACATGATTCTTTTGAAGAATCCAACAAATTTGCCTAATAGGGTTAAACGAGGAACCCAAAAAGAATACCACTTGAGAAATTAGATACTACTTGTAAAATTAATCTCAAGGGCTTGCATGAAGATCCAAAAGAAATGAGCATTTTGAAATTTTTGATTTAAGAACAATGCTCAACTAGATATTTTCCTCTTTTATGAATTACAACTCATAAAGACTCTCACACAGAGAAATCTTAGGCAGTTGAACTTACAATTTTAGCTTGCGAAGAAAGATCTTAATCAAGAATTTGGGTATCGGAGTAATACTACAAATAGGCAATGAAATACCACTTGTAGGAAATAATCAAATTCAATGATACCACTTAAAAAGAAATCCAAATAATCAAGGATATCACTAGAAGAAAAGAATAATAAGATCCATGATATCATTTGGAGAAAAGAGAAACTTAATGATACACTTGTAAGCATATGGAGTGAATAAATGCTCAATTGATACCACTTAGGATCAACTCACAAAGAATTGATACCACTTGAAGGAATTATCGATAAAATCGATGGGTATCAGAGCAATATAATCAAAGCAATATATACTTACGGGTATCGAAAGAGAGCAAAGCTCAAGAAGAATCAATAAAATCACAAAGATTTAGTATCAGAGCAAAATAAAGATATGATATCACTTGGAAGCCAATAAGTGCCCAAAACTTGGTATAAATAAACTCCCCCAGATATTCAATGAATGAATCATGGAGTTATTTGCATTTGAATTGCGCAAGTTTTGTCTTTTCAAAAGATCAAGTGAAAATCACTCTTTAGTTCATTTAAAGTGCTCATAACTGATACCACTTGAAAATGCCTTCAAATAAATTGAGAAACTTTTAAAATTTTGCACAAATGAATTTTGGGATAATAAGAATCTTTTACAAAAAGAGTTTTTGAAAAAGGAAGTACCAATCAAAAGATATCCCAAAGACAGACTCGGAAAATTCTGAAAATTCAGAGCTGACCTACCATGGCCGGTCCGACCGCACGGGGGCCGGTCCGACCGGCCGGGCGGTCCAACCGCAAGGTGAGCGGTCCAACCGCACCTGACAGCCCGAAAACTGCAGACTTTTGCAAATTTTGTCAAAAATGATTCAAATGAAGTCCAAAAAATTTGAAATTTTCCACAAATGAACTTTGGACTATTTATAAGGTTTTGCAAAAATAATTTTCTCAAAAACAATTTTATTTTGAAAGATATGGCAATTTGCGCTTTAAGGCATGAAAGGAAATTGATTTTTACGAAAAGCCTCAAAATTCAATTCAATTTGGATTTCATGCAATTTCAATTTTCATGGCTTAGATTTTTTTTAGATGAAGGAAGATTTTATTAATTTCAAGAACATTACATCAAGATAATATAAGTCCTTAAAATTTTTCCTACCGCTAACAAGAAGCACTGACCCTTAAACAAAACAAAAAAAAAAAAAGAGAAGCCTTGATTGCTACCAACTAGATCGCAGAGCTCTCCCTTTTCATTGAATTGCTTAGCGAAAACATCATCAGAAATCTTCTCCGCGTAAGCAATCCGGCAGCCCCCTGGATTTCCAACATTCTGGGCGCCACAATCCGGTAGCCCTCTGGATTTCCAACATTCTGGGCGCCACCACCAAGAACATCGCGGCTATTTGAATCATTACGCCCCCCAAAATCTTGAACGCGATCACGGACTCCATACCGTCCATGACCACCAACTTGAAATCTTGGGGGACGAAGACCACCACGAGCGTGATGAAGTGGACCACCATGGCTGCCAACAATTTATATTGAAATCCATACGGTTCATGGCTTAGATTGGTGTATCAAGAATGTTTCTAGCCAAGATTTATATTGAAATCCAACTTGAATGCTAACAATTTAGCATAGTGCTAGAATAGGCTATTTTGGATTAAATCAAATCGTTTTTGAGCCAAATTAGATTTCAACATAGAGTTTTTTTTTTTATTTTGAAGCCCACTGTATCGACAGGTATCTAGAGGAAATGGCCAGAAACAAAAATGTTCAGTATCACAAGCTGCATTGTGCAATATTCTTACCTCAACGATGGTGAGACCAAATGGTTCGACAAGAGCAGGATTGATGAACACTCCCTGCGGATCACCAAGCGAAAGTGTCAAGTACTCAAGTCTGCTCTGAAACTCTGAAAGGAAAAAAAAAAATGATGGCATTTTGTACCTTGGTCTTGGCGGCAAGGCGGTAAATGTTTGGCACGTCCGTCTGCTTGTGGTGCTTCGGGTAGGCCACCTGGCCGTACAGGTCGTACCGGTCGACGAGCATCAGCACGGCCGTCAGCACCGTGGCGGCGCCGCCGGACATCTCCTCGATGTCATCCCTGTTCCCCAGTATCAGTGTCTGCCATTCATTGCAGAGGCCAATGGACCATGCTAGCTCTGTAATTTTGATGTCCGAAATCTGTTCTGTTTGAAGCTTCGAGTTTGGGTAGTGCAATGTCGCATATTTACGAGATTTGCGAGCTCGCGGAGGTGGCGGTTCTCACCGTAGGCCTTGAGCAGCGTGGTAACGTTCTTCTTGGGGTCCGGCCGCGACAGCGCCAGGATCATCGGTTTGTGCGGGTTGGTGAAGAACCTCAGCACCTACAACACTAGCAATATCAGCACCGAGGAGACCACAGAATTCACAAAGATTGAGCTGTTGTTACCTCTGACCAGATGGGAGGCATGGCCTTCTTGGCCTTGCTGGCCTTGTCAGGGCTCATGAGCATCTGCAGGTCGCCGTCCCCTCCGGCGAGATCCTGGGTGTCGACGTAGCTGAAGTCCATGCCCGGCGGGATGACCACCATGCGCGGCATGTAGCGGCCGAGGCAGCTGACGCCGCGGCGGCGGCGGACGCGGAGCTTGCGCTCCACCTTGAGGTCGAAGCCGTCGTAGAGGCCCCACTGCTCCTCGACCTCCTGCTTGGTGCTGGTGACCACCATCTCCGCCGCGTCGAGGCCCGTCTCCTCGGCCTCGCTCGATCCGGCGCGCGATCTTGTACGTGCCCTGGATCTCGGCGCGCGGCATGCGGCCCAGCTTGAGCAGCTGCTCCAGCTTGTTCCGCCCCAGTGAGTGGCCCGTCATCACCATCGGAACGTTCAGCGCGCTCACCAGGTGCGCCGCTACCTCCGCCGCGTCCGCGTAGTGCCCGTGGATCACGTACGGCCACACCGGTGCGGCCGCCGCATTGCCAGCCGCCGGAAGCGCGAACTGCTCGCCGAGGGCGCGCGCGACGTTGGTGACGTGCGCGAGCGCGCGGTCGACGAACTCGGGGATGTGCGGCCAGAGGGACTCCTTGGGGAGGTACTTGTCCGGGGGCCCGCACGGCAGCCGCACGATGTAGGCGCCCGCCGTCGCCGCTGCCATCGCCCTCGTCGGCGTCGGAGGACAGGCGCGTGAGCATCTCGACCGGCTCGCCGTAGGTCCAGTCGACGTCCGGGCAGGAGATCTGCCGCGTGAGGAGGTCCACGCGGTGCACCCCCGCCGTCGCCGCCAGCGCGCGGGCCAGCTCCACCACGTACTTCACCTGGCAATGGAAACAAAAAAGTTCAGTCAATTGAAATCCAGCAGATGTGTCAACGTTTGGACCGGACTTGACCGTCCCTGGATAAGATAGCTCAGTGCAATATATGTTTGAGCTTTCTTTTTGTTGTACCGGTAATGGTCACAAGCCAAGTCAGCGGCATAGTATTTTTGGTGCTTTTCATGAAAATGGATTTCTGTAAATGATCATTCTTTGTCATCGAGGGATGTAAGCGGTTGTTACAAAATTTTGAGAGTTATTTTTTCTTTTCTTTTTGCCTTAGTCATTTGTTTTGTTGTAAATATAGCTCCATACGAACGAATTTATAAAACTAGTCTTGTCTCTAACTGTAGGACGAGTGGCAAGTGACATATGTCACCTACCGCGCAAAAGGAGCTCAGTTGCGGAACCTACTGAGCATGCACACCTCAGTAGGTAGGGTCCTTGATTAAATAAGTGAATTAATTCAAGTGATTAATTAATTGGTATATTCCTGCCGAGGAAGGGAGTTCGGCACGAACGTCCAGTTCCTTGCTATGGTATAGGAGCGCCGAGCGCAGTAAGTGACACACCTTTTATAGTTGAGGAGGAGGCTTCTTTTTAAATTTTATTTGGAAATGAAGGCTTCAAATTTTCCAGCAGAAATGTATTCGCACTGACCTGGCCTCCGGTGTCAGAGTCTCTTCCAAGCTCCATGTTCTCCCCACGCACGAGCCCATGTATGCTAAATTCGAGCATAAATTACAAGATAGCATCACATCTCTTGATCAGTCATAAGTAGACCTGTAAATTGGGCCGGGCCGGGCCGGTACGGCCCAAGCCCATCGTGCTTTGGACCGCTTCAGAACGGGCCAACACGGCCCGGCCGCATCATCGGGCCAGGTCGGGTTGGCCCGAAATGCTATTTTTACGCCGACGACGTACTAAACCCGTCGGACCGATGATCGGGCGCGCCGCCCAATAATGGCCCAAGCTGCGCCGTTGTAGAAGTAATCAAGTCTCGAAGAAGCCGATCGATCCAATCCAAGCATTACTCGACTTGCCCTCTCTCTCCGCCTCATCGCCGAGCTGTCGGATCTGGATCGAAGCCTTGCGGTCATGCGGTGCTTATTGCCGGCGATGAGCTCACTTGGCGGCCGGCGAGCGAGCGGCGAAGTATCGTCTACGGACTACGGCCACCACGCCTGGGAAGAAGCCCTCCGACGGCGGCGGCTCGACGTCTCCACGGGCAAGCCCAAGCGCCCCAACGTCGACCTCTTCAATCAATACTTCCGCGCCAACCTCATGGCGGGGGCCTTGCCACACGTGAGTTTGACATCACGCCTAACACCAAATCTTCAAGTAATTTCATACGAGTATAAGGCAATCATAATTTACCCAGAGTTGACAGTAATGCTAGATGTGGTTAAAATGACATGGTGTTAAATACAACAGTTGTAAGAATGTTGAATTCTTTAAGCATTATTTTCTTGGTGGACTATATTTCTGCAGTTAACAAGAAGAAGAGTGATGTACTGAAAATTATCCCCACGGTTATGGCTAGTTTGCTGATACTGACATGCAGACACGCATATGCCTCGTCTGGATATGCAAGTCAAGAGGTAGGACAAGACTTACTCCACTTTTCAGGATGCAATGTTCATGAAGCATTCGTAAGAAACAATATTGATATGATGGTTCCTGTCAGGAAACGCCAAAGCAAGGAAATTCTGAAGAAACATATACTACGACACTCGAATGATTCCAACGAACTCGAGAATGAAAATCTAGAACTTCCATCTATTTGCTTCGAAGACATTGTGACTGCAACAAACAATTTCTCTGATTGCAACATGCTTGGGAAAGGTGGTTTTGGGAAAGTTTACAAGGTAACAAAAAGTTTTATCTGGATAATTTCAGAAGAAGAAATATTTTTTGCTGTTGTTTGATTGAAGAATGATGTGCTCGCACAGGGATTATTCGAGGACGGCAAGGAAGTTGCTATCAAAAGGCTTAGCAAGGGTTCTGGGCAAGGTGTCGAGGAGTTCAGAAATGAAGTGGTTCTGAACTTCTGATTGCCAAACTGCAGCATAGAAACTTAGTTCAGCTTCTTCGTTATTGCATCTATGAAGATGAGAAATTACTCATCTACGAATACTTGCCTAACAAAAGCTTGGATGCCTTCCCTTTTGGTATGTTCTGAAATGATAAAATATTCTTAGATTAACTGAAGGGTTATTCATGATGACTGACAATACACTTCATTTCACCACTGACCTTAGAAGATGCTGCAAGAAAATATGTTCTTGATGCTTAAATCAGGCTACATGATATCTTCAACTGTTTTTGTTGATTATGTTCGAGCATGTGTAAGATCTGGGAGATTGCATTCGTTGGCATCAGTCATAGAGAAATGCAAGGTACTTATTCATCAAAATGGTTATTCTAGTGTGCATATATTATTTAGGATTTCAATGTTTTAGTTGGTCTCGAACTATAACTTTCATATGTATGTGGTTTCCAACTTTAAAATAATATGACTGCTTTGTTTATGGAAATGCTGAGAATATTGATGTAGAGCTCTTCTTGCCATTTACTTCCTAGCGACAGTAAACTTGCTATTCTGAGAATTACAATTTTATAAATTCACCTTTCTTTTTCTACAAGACAGTAAACTTGCTATTCTGCTTTTAGCATGCTTCCTGTATGAATGCTATTGCTGCCTACTTTTGCCTTGTGTTTGAGTACTTGTGTATAACAACATAAATTAGAGGGAAATAAATTTTCATTGATTTGGCTCTGCCTCGTTAAAAACCTTACACCCCGTTGTGGAGTTTCCCTCTGTAAGGAAAAGAGTACAGAGCCATCTTAGAGTCTTAATAACAGTAACATATTACAATTAATCATTGTCCAAATCTTCAAATGCTTGCACAATCTCTGGATCCTCCACTTGATGCTGCTTTTGTTCATCTGCTCTCAACCAATCTTTTAGGCAAGTGATTGCCTCCACTGTCTCCGGTGTAAGAGATGACCTCCTTTCCTCGATTATTCTCCCAACCGTGCTAAATGTTGACTCAGAAGAAACTGTAGAGACCGGAACGACTAGAATATCCCTTGCAAAATGTGATAGCACAGGAAAACTATATTGATGTTCCCTCCACCATTCTAGTAGCTTCACCTTCTCGCCCCTCAATGTGCGATCTGTGGCTGCAAAATTAGTAGAAAGATAGTGATTAAGTTCAGCGTTAGGATTCCACCTTTGAGTTGAGGTTGAACCAATAGCTTCTTTGGCCTTTGCTCGCTTCCACAAGTGTGAGGTCAAGCTCATATCAGATGGTTGTTCCTGCTCAGCAACATATGACTCCGTCTCACTTTCACCATACTTCTTGTAGTAAAAGTTGTATACTCGAAATAAGTCCTCTTTCACATGATTAAAAGCTTCAGAAAAATCTAGGTCAAGTGCATCTCCTATTCCTTCCATAGCAGTTTTCAGCCCCTCTAGCTTCTTGCGTGGATCAAAAATGGTAGCAAAACAGTACACATGTGATATAGAACCAAAATATTTCAAGAATTTTACCTCCATCGCTACAACAATAGAGCTCAGTGTTGGATCACCCTTATACTTAGCAAATGCTTCCGCAATTAGCCAAATGTATTCAATTACTAAGCATAAGGTAGGATAATAAATACCAGATAAAACATTAGTTCTTTGCATAAAGGGAAGTAAGAACTCTCTAAAATGACTAGCAATACTCCAATCAAAATCTGTTAGTACCAATTCATTATCTTGAGCATTAGCATTCACAAAGACAGTAATAATTTTTTCATACCCTTTTAACTTGTCCAGCATGATATATGTGGAATTCCACCTTACCTTCATATCAAGGCTAAACTTCCTCGGACGCTTATTATTAGCCCTGCAATACTCAGCAAACTTATGAGACACTTGGGGGCTACTTGAAATGTAGCGAACAGCAGCATGTATATTGTTTAAATAGTTGCTAATCATAGTTAAACCATCTTGAACAACCAGATTGATAATGTGGCAAACACACCTTTGGTGAATAACATAACCATTAATGTAGGACTGGATATGGGGGCCGAGCAAATCCATGGCAGCAGTGTTCGAAGAAGCATTATCAAGAGTTACAGAAAGTATCTTATCTTCTATCTTAAAATCTTGAACTACTTCAAGTATATGTTTGGCAATGGCATCTCTGGTATGTGAATCATCCATTAGCTTAAATCCAATAACTCTCTTGTTTAGATTGTATCCTTCATCTAAGTAATGTGCAACAACACTAATATAGCAAGTTCTTTGATGTGATGAAGTCCAAATATCAGAAGTTAAAGCAAATGAAAACTGAACTTTAAGAAAACTTTCTTTTAGCAGTTTTAACTCTTTCTTATATAATGATATTATATCAGTCTTAGTAGTTTGTCTAGTGACACTCTGAAATTGTGGGCAAAATGCACGCTGTACCATTCTCTGAAAATTGCTACTTGCACCCATTATAATAGGAAGATCTTCGGAGACAATATATCGTGCTATTTCTTCGCGCGCTATTTGTGGGTTGTAAACCCAAGTACTTACAGTTCCATCGGCTGAAAAGTTTAGTTGCGTTTGCACTCCTTGTGTCTGTCCTAACTTTTTTAAGCATGCTTTGTAGTGCCGATTTAAATGTCACGTGCCTCCACTCGAACCTCGCACTTAAATCTTCTGACAAGATTTACATGTTCCAATTACTGTTTTACACGTCGTAAATCGTTAAGCTTTGTAAAATGCTTCCAACATTCTGCCCTTGCAGTGCTTCCACCGGAGGTCGGTGGTGCTGCTGACATCTGTGTCGCAACACCACCATCGCCGGTTGATGGTTCTGTAGCCGTTGCGGATGGAGTAGACCCCTCATGTCCGTCCTCATAGCCCTCTGCGCCATCCAAGTGCGTATCATCCATGCCATAATCTCCCATACTTGGGGAGAGTTGGCGTGGATTAATGTGGCTGTCATCTTCACCTGGAGGCAAAAGCAAAAACTGACAGGTGAGAATCATGAGATCTGGACATTAGGAATAAATGAATGAAGCATACAGACTTCACATGCACATACATGTTTTGCTGGGCAGAGTTTGGACTGAATCACTAAAATATGGAATCTGGATTGAAGAGTGAAGAGTGAAGATGAGAATCATGAGATGGTGAGCTAACTCACGTGGTGCAGATTGTGGTCTGGGGCCCCGTAGCCCTCTTGTGGCAAGCCTTTTCTTCTTTATATTCAATGAATCAGTTATGAGCTCGATTTTTGAACGTCGCAGGTGCGTGGTGCTAGTGCCGTGCACGACGCTTTGGTCGGCAGTGCGTGGTCTTGGTGCCGTGCACGGGCGCTGGTGGATCGGACAGGATGGTGGAGAACCGAACTCTTGAAGAAATGATGAATCAAGAACTCAAAAGTCGAACATATACATCCTCGCCGCCCTACTGAGTCACAGGAGCGAAGAGTTTATTTAATGTAATTGCCTCCTCGCTTCTAGTATTTGTAATGCTATTCACGTTCTAATTAATGGTGTTTACTCGGACATCCTAGTATCCACGCCCTCGGTCTCTGAGATAACGAGAAGCGAAGAGTTTATTTAATGTCACGAGGAACAAAGGGATTATCTATCGGGCTCAAATTGGGCTCTTGCCAAAACGGCCCTAACGATCCCGAGCGAAGCGAAAGTTTATTTAATGTCACAGGAACAAAGGATTATCTATCGGGCTCAAATTGGGCGTGCTTGCCCAAACACGGCCCAACGAATTGCGGCTTGCGCCCATCGTGCTTAAATTTAGGCCGGCCCGGCCGAATTCGAGCGTGCTTGCCCGCCCATTAGAATTCGGGTCGTGCTTCGTGCCACCTATTTCGGGCCGTGCTCGTGCTGGCCCACTTGGGCCCGGCCCAATTTACAGGTCTAGTCGTAAGGATGTTGGAAGTGCTCAATTAATTAGTAGCGTTGAACAATGTGTGACATGTCAAATTTCTAGTCAGTTAGGTTGGTTTACTTAGCTGATGAGAACGACGATGTAGAGGTTCCTGTTCTTGCCTTCCTCGTCCTCCTCGTCGGAGACGATCCGGACGTCCGAGTTGACCCTCGCGAACCGGCTCTGCTGCTGCTGGTGGTCGCCGCCATCGGCCGCCGCGGAGGGATGAGCGTTGTCGGGCTTGGCGTCCTTCTCGCCCTCGGAGAGCTCATCGGCGGCCTCCCGGCTGCCCAGCTCCTGCTCCAGCCTCCGCCGAGCCAGCTGCCGCGAGTACTCCCACTCCACCTACCATTTCAAAGGAAAAAAAAAGTAGTTCATAAAAACATGCGAAAAAGATAAAAATTAAAATTCTGAAATTTTACTCGGGGAAATTACAGACTTAAAAACGTAGTACTGTCCAAAAGAGATGGCGTTTGTAAAACAAAAAAAAAAAAATCAGAGAAAGTCATCTTCAAGTGGAAGCCTTAGGAGAGAGTGCGTCCCACAAACTAAAGCTATCATCTAAAACTTTCCACTCCAACGCATGGTACCTTCGCATCGAAGCGAAGATGCATCTCTCGAGCACTATTCCAATTTCCAATGCATGGTACCTTCACAATAAACCCGTAAGATCTGAAGCGACGATACATCTCTCCAAACTATTCTAATACATAGTACCTTCACATTGGATCTGTAAGATCCGAAGCGACCATGCATCCATCCAACACTATAGAGAACGGACGTACGTGATTCTATGCTTCTGATCTCTATAGTGATTTCTGTGAATTCTAAAGCAAGCATGGAGAGTAGATGATGTCTACTTACTCCTTGGTGATGCTTTGAGATCTGTGCAGCTCGATGGGAGAGAAGAGCACAACATACTAGCTACCACATGTTAATGGAGATCTGGCGTGGCACCAGAAGGAAAAAAGAATAGAGATTGGGTGCGTCTAGAGCTGAGATGCCCTTATGTAAGTCACTCCTACGGGTAATAGCTGCATGTGCAAATTGCTCAAGCTTCCTGATGACAAAAGGCAAGAACCAATTGACAACTGGGAGCATGTAAGTGCAACTAGCTAATGGAGTATAAGACCAATAGCAGCTTCTCCAATTAAGAGGCTAGAAACAGCCTTGTGCATGCACCGCGCCATGGCCGAAACGCAACTCACACACTAAAACGCAAGACTTACAGACGGAGCAGAACACGAGCAGATTTCAATCGGACGTGCCCGGTGCCTTATGGCCAGGCTAACTTGGCAGCCAGCTTTGAACAGGCCTTCTAACAATCTTTCCACGAGAAACAACAAATACGAAAGGAAATAGAAAGAAGAAAGAAACTCTCAAGCCTTTGAGCTTGAAAGCATCCAAGTCGTACCTGCTTCTTCTTCCTGGCGACGTGCCAGATCCTCCAGCACAGGTTCTCCAGCCGGTTGTTCCGCTCCTGGCTGTTCCGCATCGCCACCACCTGATGGCAGAAACAAGCGTTAATCCATCCATGAACGCGTCGCATCGATCGATAAGCAAGCGAACAAGATTACAAGAACAACACGATCAATGGCAACTTAATTGGAACCTAAACTGAGTTGGCGAATGGTTACCTTTGTCCATGTCTTGTGGAGGTCGCGGTCGTCGAAGCGGCTGACGACCTCCTCCACGAAGTACCTCGTCGAGCTGTACGCCGCCGCGCCGGCCCGGGCGTCGTCCGCCAGCGACGACGCAGACGGCTGCAGCCTCGGCAGCGCCACCCCCTGCCCCCGCAGCTTCACCCCGGCGTCCAGGATCGCCTCCAGGTACCCGTTGATCCACTCGTTCCCCGCCGCCATCTCGGCTTCCCTCTCCGTTACTCGCCGCCGCCGCGCAGCTAGCCTACTAGCAGTGGAGGAGAAATCTCAACTTAACTAACCTCTCTTTATATACGTGTGCAGCGGTGTGCGTGTTCTTTCTTGGTGTGGTGCAGGGGAAGAAAGGAGCTGGCTGTTATATCGTGTAGCAGAGCAACATAATTTTTTGTATACTCTTTTTTGTTAGGCATTTTTTTCGTCAGAGAGAATATTTCGCTCTTATCTATTTGTTTTTGAAGAAATTATTTTATTTATTTATTAGTTTTTGGCGGCTGTGGGATTGTACGGCAGTTATCTGTTGGTCCATGGATCGATCGATCTATCAATCTTCTCCTTGGAGGGAAGATGGGAGGAGGGGAATAAAGCGAAAACAGAAGAAAAGAAAGGATGTGTGTATAGTGGTAGCTACAGATAGGGGTAACTACCACGTTATTATTGGTGCAAGCAAGTTTGGTGCATGGCATTGGCACACGTCTCGAAGATATCATTATATACTTGGCACATGCCTTTGCTGCTCTAATGCAGATATTATGGCTATGAGATGAGATATTCTAACCGTATTTTGGTTAGACCCTATCTCTTATGTGTAGACAAATTCAAACTCTTTTTTTTTTGTAGTTTTCTCTGTATATTGGGCACTTCTTTGTACAAGAGATCAATCTAATAAAAAAGTAAGAGAACTTTGCCCCCTACTTTGTGTGTGCTCCTGTTCTTGATTCGCGTGTTCCTATTTGTGTGCTATCGATTTGTGCGGGTGAACAACTACGTTTTACAATACGTTACCAGCATGAAGCTCTACTGTGGCCGATTGTGATCGTCTACCTGCATCGATCTACACTGCATCGAGTTCATCCTACGACGCGTGATTAAAATCATCCACAAGCCCTACGTAAGTGGATTGTATCTACGGTATTTCTGATCTTGTAGATCAAGATAGTTGCGCATGTGTTACTGTTCATCATTACAAAACAAAAGTTGTGCACCAGCAATTGTGCCCCCGTGCGCCGTCGATCTGCACCGTTCTCACCGACGGCAAGCCTCATGGCGGCCCACGCCCGAAGCGTGTGGCAGTGAACGGTGTAGGCTCGCCCTCCTCGCCGTGATGCACAGAGCAACTTTGACATTTATTGCGATGCCTCAAGGCAGGATCTTGGTTGTGTGTTAATGCATAATGGCAAGATAGTGGCCTATGCGTCAAGGCAGTTGAGGCGGCACGAAGGGAATTATCCGACGCATGATCTAGAGTTAGCTGCCGTAGTGCATGCCTTGAAGATATGGCGTCATTATCTCATTGGGAATAGATGTGAGATATATACGGACCATAAGAGTCTGAAATATATATTCACCCAGTCAGATCTTAATATGAGACAAAGAAGATGGCTAGAGTTGATCAAGGATTATAATGTTAGGATTCATTACCATCCGGGAAAAACTAATGTCGTAGCCGACGCCCTGCGTTGTAAAAGCCACAGTGTAAATATGATGGTAGCAAGCGATCAACCGAAATTGTGTGAAGAATTTTAGAGATTGAGATTAGAAGTTGTGCCGCAAGGATTTGTAGCTACTTTGGAAGTAAAGCCAACCCTTGAGGATCAAATCAGGGATGGTGTGGAGTGTATGAACCCTGGGTATCTACCAGGCAGGCCGGACGAATCATCCATGAGAAGATGGGCCGGGCTGACGGCATGAAGAAGGCTACCGCCTGGGCTGCTTCCAACGTGCACGACACTAGGACTCTAAAGATAGCAACCAACCTTGTTTCGGTTGGACACGATTATAATCCTGACCGTAATCATGTTATGCGGATAAGAAAAGAGATATAATCTCCATCTTATAACCGATCAGGACTCTCTTTTGTAACTGCACCTCTCTACTATATAAAGGGGGGTAACGTAGCGTCATAAAGATCAGATCATCTGCAATAGGCTAGATACACATAATCCCAGAGCACAGGACTAGGGTATTATCTCCTTTGCGAGAGTCTGAACCTGTATAATTCTTATGTCTTGTGCTACCATCGAGTTTAGATCCAGCGCTTAGTCCTATTTTCATTATTGCCGATAACAAATGTCGACAGTTGGCGCGCCAGGTAGGGGAAGCGTCAAGATCAATCTCGTCGAACTCGATGGCAATCTTCAGCGAAGTTATTGGCACCTTCGCGCCCGCCCAGGCCTTCCGCTTTGAGAGCCTAGACTTCGTCGTCGATAAATTTAGCAAGCTCACCCTTTCGAATTCAGACCAAATCTAGTCTGGAAAGGGAGCCGCTACTCCTTCGTTCGGACAACCACTCGGATCGAGGAACGCCACAGCCATCTGCTCTCGAGTAGTAAGCCGGGGACCTACTCCTCGACTCGAACTCGAAAAGGGTCCGATCAAGCTTGAGTCCCGAGTGGTAGGCAACATCAAACCACTCAGATCCAGAGGCCAGTTCGATCCGTCTCCTTGTTCCTCCGTCCCGGAGAGTAGTGCAGGAAGTTGCTAAGGTTTCCATGGCATCTTCATGATTGAAGACCTTCGAACTGAATCCCAGTAACAGAAGGATGCTACAGAGGCAGAACGCCTTTGTCGGGAGGCCCACGAAGCGCGAGCAAAGTCTCTCCAAACCAGGGGCCGCAATGTCAATGAGGACATCCTGTAGACAAAGATGGGGAACCAATCGGTTTTCCATACCCCTCAACAGAACATTGTCGCCTCAAAGACGTTGCTTGACACCCTGGGACCGATGCTCGGTCCAGACAGCCTAGCTGCCCCGATCGTGGCCCAAGTAAAGGCCATGGTGACGGCGACAGTGATTCAACACAACCAGGAGGAACCAGCGGAGAAGGCACGCTCTCATACCCGCATGGCCACTCAGATAGCAAGCAGCAATACTGCCCACAGCCGGTCCATGCGTGGCCAGCATGAGCCACGTCCTCGTCAAGGAGAAGATGCCCGTTGGAGTATCAGCCGTGATCTCCGTTTAGACCTTAATGCCAGGTGACGCGAACGGGAAGCTGATGAACGCCACCAGGGCGAAGACGACTATGAACGTTTCGGCATCGATCGTGATGGCCGGGATGATCGCAGGGACTTACACCGATGCAGCCGAAATGATGACAAGGGCTACCGAGTCAGAACACCGCCTCGACGATCTCCACACCGGTGTAATGATGGGCCTATAGATGGTGTTCACGCTTTCACCTCCCGACTTTGCTGAGTGGTCTGGCCCGAAGGTTTCAACCCGAAAGGAATCACCAAATTCGACGGGGAGAGGGACCCAAAAGCTTGGCTACATGTCTACTCTCTTGCAATTAAGGCTGCAGGGGGTGACCACAACATAATGGCAAACTATCTGCCGGTCACGTTTACCCCTTCGGCTCAAGCTTAGCTCACAGGACTTCTAGAGAACTCTATAGATTCCTGGGGAGATCTTTGTGAGCAGTTCATTACCAACTTTCAGGGCACCTACGAGAGGCCCGAAACTCAATGGGACCTATACCAACTTCATCAGAAGAAGGATGAGACCCTCCGGGGGTTCATTCGGCGCTTCATGCAGAAGAAAAACACGATCCGAGACATCTCAAAAGCCGCCGTCATTGTAGCCTTCCAAAAGGGAGTCAATGCCTGATTTAATCAAAAAGATGTCCAGGAATCCGCCCTCTACGGTAAGAGAGATATTCGAGCTAGCAGACCGCTACGCGACCGCCTCGAATGCCTTGGCCGAGCGCCAGGAAGATCGCCTATGGCAAAGGGACAAGAAAGACCACGTCGAGTCCTCCAAGTAGAAGGACAAGAAGCGAAAGGCAGAGGAGATAGTTGCTGTAGCCAAACGTGGGCGCCCTCGAGCACCACGGACGGACGATTACGACAAGGTAATGGATGCAGTTTATCCTTTTCACCCTAAAGGGAAGCATGCTGCCAAGGACTGCTTCACTCTCAAAAGGTTTGTGAAGGAAAGCAACAACTGAGAGGGCCAGGACAAAGGTGAGGCGAGCAAGAAGCAGGACCCACCAGAAGATGATGGAGGTGAATATCAGACGACTGAACATGAGCTCAACTACATATTTGGGGGCGCGGCAGCATATGAATTCAAGCAAAAGCAAAAACTCACTGCTCGGGAAGTCAACGCAGTCACACCGGCAACCCCCCAGTACCTGAGATGGTTCGAGGTCCCAATCATGTTTGACCGTTCGGATCATCCCGACCATATTCCTTACCTAGGTAGATATCCTCTGGTGCTCGATCCTGTTATTCGTAGCGTCAGGCTCAAGAGGGTGCTGATCAACGGAGGAAGTGAGCTCAACGTTCTTTTCTCCAAGACCTTCGATGATATGAAAATCCCCTGCTTCGAACTGAAGCGTGGCTCATCACCGTTCCATGTGGTAATCCCTGGGACCTCGACAGTACCACTCAGGCAGATCTCTCTGCCAGTCACATTCGGGACCAAGGACAACTACCGAACAGAATATCTCAACTTTCAGGTGGCCGATTTCAAGATGGCATACCATGCCATCTTGGAAAGACTAGGTCTCGCCAGATTCATGGCCTTGCCTCACTATACTTACCTTGCGCTCAAGATACAGGACCAAAGGGTATCATCACAATTCGTGGGGATGTCAAGCAGTCATTCGTGTGCGATAGGGAAAGTTGTGAGATGGCGGAGAGGCATGAAGTAGTGGCTGACCGAGAAAAGATCCGTCTGGCGGCTACACTCCACCAGGGCGAAGAAGATGTCCCAGCCAAGAAGCAGGCCAAATCAAGCATGAAGCCTGATGAAGAAATCAAAAAGGTGGAACTTGACCCGTCCAACTCGGCCCAAACGGCCCTGCTTGGGACAGGGCTTGATCACAAATAAGGGTGAAACCGGGTCGGATACGGGCAGATATTGCTCGTCCTGTATCCTAACCCATATTTTTTGGGATTGGTCGGATCACGGATGTCCTAGATCACGGATCTGGTCGGATTATTCGGGATTCGAATCGAGGCGGATACCTACTTGAATTGGTCGGGATCGGATATCATAATTGGATAGTAGTATAGTACATAATTGTGTACGTAAAAGAACAAATGAAGCATTAACCTTACAATATTAGCTTCAAGTCATAATTATTTCAACGTAGGATAATAGTATAGTTAGAGGTGCAATTTAGTGATTCAACTAATTCCAGTAATTTGAATAGAAAAGAAGTTTATCAAATAAGTTGAACAAATCAATTTTGGTAAAAGAATTATGTCATCACTCTATTTGTTTGTTGATAGATTTGTTGAAGTTCACGCTTAATAACAAAGTAGTGTTTTTTAGTGCCAGTATCAAACAACTATTCTATCTATCCAATAATGAACCAAATTAATGGAAGAATAACTGATTTTATCTGGATATCGGGTCGGATATTGCTCTTCTCATATCCTAATCCATATTACATGAGATTTTTCGGATACGGATCAGTTATTGCTCTTCCCATATCCTAACCCATATTACATCGGATTTTTCGGATACGGATACGGATAACATCGGTACGGATTTTAAACGGATTCGAGATCGGATCGGGCGGATATTTCCTGTCCTGTTTTCACCTCTAATCACAAATAGGAAGACGCGCTCATCACTTTTCTCCGGGCAAACCGGGACATTTTTGCTTGGAAGCCATCAGATATGCCTGGTGTCCCGAGGGAGGTGATCAAGCACTCTCGTAACATCGACGAGAAGGCGAAGCCCATCAAGCAACGACTTCGGCGGTTCGCGTAAGATTGCCGTGATGCTATCAGGGAAGAGATCACTAAGCTTTTAGCCATAGGGTTTATAAAACATGTGTATCATCTCGACTAGTTACCAAACCCAGTTCTCATTTGCAAAAAGAATAAAAGCTGGTGCATGTGTGTTGATTATACCGATCTCAATAAGGCATGCCCAAAAGATCCATTCGGATTGGCCCGCATCAATCAGGTGGTAGACTCGACCTCCGGATGTGAGCTTCTAAGTTTCCTAGATGCCTACTCGGGATATCACCAAATCAGGCTGAAAGAAGAGGACTGCATCAAGACATCGTTCATAACCCCGTTCTGCGTTTTCTGCTACGTCACGATGCCATTCGAGTTAAAAAAGCTGGCGCAACCTATCAACGTGCAATACAGTGGTGTTTTCACACTCAACTCGGACACAACATGGAAGCATACGTAGATGATGTCGTCGTCAAAACCCGCGCAAAGGAGGACCTCATATCTGATTTAGCCGAGACATTTGAAAGCCTTAGGGCTTACAAGATGAAACTCAACCCGGAGAAGTGCGTCTTCGGGGTCCCTTTCGGAAAACTACTCGGGTTTATTGTGTCACATCGCGGTATCGAGGCTAACCTAGAGAAGATCAATGCCATCCGGAAGATGAAACCCCCGACCTGCCAAAAGGACGTCCAGAAACTCACAGGATGCATGGTGGCACTCGGCAAGTTTATTTCCCGCCTGGGCTCCCGTTGGATGCCATTTTTCAAGCTCCTGAAGAAGTAGGGCAACTTCTAATGGACTGCAGAGGCGCAGCAAACTTTCGAGGATCTCAAGGCATTCCTGACCACGCCGCCGGTATTAGTCTCACCAACACTCAGAGAACCCCTTTTGCTCTACATAGCGGCAACGACTCATGTAGTCAGCGCTGCAATTGTTGTGGAGTGAGAAGAAGCAGGACACCTGCAGAAGGTCCAGCGCCCAGTATATTTCGTCAGCGAGGTGCTGGGCGAGTCTAAGGTACGATACCCACAAGTACAGAAGCTATTATATGCCGTATTGCTCACCTCCCGCAAGCTTAAACATTATTTTCAAGAACATTCGATTTTGATGGTTACTTCCTTTCTTATCGAAGACATACTCTACAACCTGGAAGCCACCGGGAGAATCGCAAAGTGGGCAGTCGAGCTCGGAGTCTTCGAGATTTATTTCAAACCACGAACCTCCATCAAATCCCAAGTACTCGCCGACTTCGCCGTCGAGTGGGTAGAACTGCAAAACTCCACAGCCATCGAGGAGCTCAAGTACTGGACAATGTACTTCGATGGTTCCCTCATGCTCAGCGATGTGGGGGCTGATGTAGTGCTCATCTCCCCGACATGGGATCGGCTGAAGTACGTCCTCCAAATCCAATTTTCGGCATCAAACAAAGCCGCCGAGTACGAGGCACTCATCCACGGACTCTGTATCACCATATCGCTCGTTATCCGATGATTGACGGTTCGCGGAGACTCCCAACTGATAATTAATCAAGTGCAGAAGGACTGGTCGTGCGTTGAAGACAATATGGAGGCATATTGCCAGGAAGTGCGCAAGCTGGAAGGCAACTTCGATGGGCTGGAGCTCATCCATGTGCTTCACCGAGACAATGAGGAAGCAGACGAGCTCGCAAGATTAGGCTCCAGTCGGGCGACAGTTCTAACTAGCGTATTCGTTGAAGAACTTCACAAACCCACAATAAGCCGACGGCAAGAATCAAGCAAACCAGAAGAAAAACCAGGCGAAGCAGAAGTTTTGGCCATCAACCCCGACTGGACAACTCTGTTTTTGAATTATCTGTTGAAAGACGAGCTCCCTGAAGATCGCGTGCAAGCAGAGCGCATCATGCGCCGAAGCAAAAGCTACATGGTGGTCGGTGAGGAACTCTTTCGGAAAAGTGCCTCTGGAGTCTTGAGGTGCTGCATATCAGAGCAAGAGGGGAAAAATCTTCTCAGAGAAATCCACTCAGGAAACTGCGGACATCATGCAGCGGCAAGCACCTTGGTAGGCAAGGCTTATCGTCAAGGCTTGTTCTAGCCTACTACCGTAACAGACGTGGAAGACATCGTCCGTACCTGCGAAAGTTGCCAGTTCTTTGCTCGGCAAATACACGTGCCAACGCAAGAGCTACAGACCATCTCGATCACTTGGCCATTCGCAGTCTGGGGGTTCGACATGGTTGGACCCCTAAAAAAGGCTCAGAGTGGTTTCACTCACCTCTTCGTTGCCATCGACAAATTCACAAAATGGATCAAGGCCAAACCAGTCGCCACAATCACAGCGGCGAAGGCCAAGGAATTCTTCTAGGAGATTGTGGTAAGATTTGGCGTGCAAACATGATTATCACCGATAATGGCACTCAATTCAAGGGAGAAGAATTTCAAGATTGGTGCGATGGGCTCAGCATTAAAATCTGCTTTGCTTTGGTGGCTCGTCCCAGGAGTAACGGGTAGGTTGAGCGAGCCAATGGCATGGTATTGCAAGGGCTAAAAGTAAGGATCTTTGACCTACTCAAGCCATATGCTACGCAATGGGTAAAAGAACTGCCCTCGGTTCTCTGGGGGCTGAGAACTACCCCTAGTAGGGCAACAGGGCAGCCACCCTTTTTCCTGGTATATGGCTCAGAAGCAGTCCTGCCGACCGAATTGACATTCGGATCCCCACGGGTTCGGAGCTACAAGGAAGCCGACTCAGAGAAAAACCAGACAGAGGATCTTGACTAACTGGAGGAGGCCAGGGACATCGCAGCGATCCAGTCGGCGAGATATCTCCAAGGTCTGTGTCGTTACCACGATTAGAATGTTCGAGGCCGCGCTTTCTCCAAAGGAGACCTGGTCCTAAGAAGGAATCAGAAAAGCAAGCATAAGCTCTCCCTGGGCTGGGAAGGCCCTTACATCGTCGACGAAGTGACACGCCCGGGGGCTTACAGACTTAAGCGCAAAGATGGCACGATTATCAGCAATACATGGAACATAGAGCAGCTACGTCGCTTCTACTCCTGAATTTTGTACATTGATTATGATTGTTATGAATAAAGTTTTTCATGACTTGCTACTCAACTGTTGCTCAATTAAGTAGTAAGTCGGGGGCTACACCTAATAGTGTTGTGCATACGCAACTCTTCTCACGAGTCCTTTCTACTCTCTTCCCTAACGATTGCGACTAAGCCCGAGTGCGTTAACTCCAAATAGTGAAACTCTGACCACATGAATAGCGAACTCTAGTCACTCAAAAACGCGTGCCTGGGAGAAAAAGGGCCATGAGCTGACTCCTGACGGCTGGGGGCTAGACTAGTCAGGCAGAGTGCTTAAACGAAAAAAGGATAAGGCCACTCGGGCAGACTCAAAGATTAGTAGAGAAGAAAGTGTAAAGGACATTAAAATTTGATAAAACCAAAATAGTCTCGAGCATATCATTGCATTGTATAAATATTACAGGAAGATAAACCTAAGCGCGGTGCGCGCGACCTACTGCTTCGATAAGGGCGTCCCTCACTTAGGCAAGCCGCGGGATGGCCTCGATCAACGCATCGACATCGATGGCATCGCGGGCAGTAGCTTCTTCTTCCGCAAGCTCAGCCAACGTGAGATCATAGTCAGCCCAAAGCTCGGCAAGAAAACCCTCCTCATCGTTAGGCGCCGGCGGTCCTTCGTCTTCAAAATCAAAAACCAACTCCTCCAATGACAGAGGAGACGGCGGGACCTCGTCGGCCAGCAAAGAGGAATGAGACAAGGAGGCCATTGAGGGGTCGCGGAAGTGGTTGAAGGCTGCCGGGCAGATGAAGATTGGGAAGAGGATGATCGCTCTCACAGCGGTGACATCCTTATATACCCAAAATATAGAAGGCAAATAGCTTCGAATAAATGCTAGCGCGGGAAGCCGAGGTGTTTCTATGTTCGCATGAGAAGCTGAACCGAACACGAATGGGCACGCAAGCATTAACTCGAAGATCTCTTGGGAAACAACAAAGCCGCTACAGTTAGGAGTTAATCCCAGAAGACAAAAGTTAATAAGGCAGAGCAACTACAATAGAAATTCCACACGCACATCACGCAAGACTCAAATCTAAATTCTCTACTAAAGAGGTAGATGTGTCCTGGACCTCCTCGAAAAGGGCAGCGACTTGATCATCGTCGATGGTGCCAGCAAAGCTCTCCTTAACAGCCTCGAGATCTACCCGAGGATACAAGGACTTCACAATGGCCAGGGCCTGGCTGGCACTTGTGGTCGCCGTCTCTCGAAGATGGGTCTAGAGCTTGTCGGGTCCCTCTGTCAGCCGGAGGATGGTGTCATCTGCGCTACACGGACCGGCCTCTTCCGGGTTCAAAAACTTCACCATTGCCTTGGAAGTTTCTTGGTATCTGGCACATAATACCTCTGCCGACTCGACCCTCTCGTCGAGGGTGCATAATCGGGCATGTGCCTCTTTCTGATATTCTACAGGCAGATAGGGTTGTCACCAAAGATACTACAAAAGTGAAGAAAGATGAAGACGAGTCGGGGCATACCTTCTAGCTCCCTTGCCAGCTTCTCCGAGTCGGTCCAAGCCGAGAGCTCAGATTCCTCCAGCGCCTTGAGCCGCCCCTGAGACGCCTTAAGCTCTTCCTAGAGACCTGTGAGGGTTAAGTCCCGGGCTGGAGCAAGGCAGGAAGGGTCAGGAAACAAGCAGTTGAACACGACAGTAAGATAACTGAAGGGATACTTACCTCGAAGGGAGCTCTCCATACTCGACTTCTCCTCTTCTAAAACCTGAACTCAGGCCAGGAGCTCTCGTCGTTCAGACCCACCCTCGCTCCTGGCTCAATCGAGATCAGCCTTGCCTTAGGCATGGATCCGCTCGAGCTCGGCCTCATACACCTTCCGTAGCTCGATCCTCGGGAGCACCTCCCGAAGAAGGGCGTCCCGTTTTTCAGAGCAATCTCTCAGGACCTGTAGATTACAAGAAGAAGATCAACGGGGACACGCAGCTTGCTGAAAATGAAAAAGGAGGGACCAATGACTCACCTGGACTAGTTAAGCACATTTGACGGCGTGCTCGTAAAGCTCCTTCCGCACTTGCTTCTCGTCTTTGTCGCCAAAAGCCTTCCATTTTCTATCGTCGCTATGAAAAACAAGGCGTAGCGGAATTTGAGGGTGGGAAGAAGCGGGACATGGCTCTCGGGTAATTTCTTCTACCAAAAGGGAATTATCAGCAATAGGCTCCAGGGCTGTTGGCCCCGAAGTCGCTTCGGGCAAAACGCTAGGTGAGGACAAGGGGGGTTCGGACCCTGGAGCCTTTGCGGTGGCACTAGGGCCAGTAGCAATCGGCGAGGACGTCTCGACCCAGTCTGTCTCCGCCCCGGCGTCCCCTGGCATGGTGAAAACTTGCGGGGCTGTTTCTCTTGGGTCCATGACACCACTGGAATCATCCCCCAGAACCGTCTCAGACGTAACATCTACAGGAACATCGGTTGATGGCATCCTATGAAACAAGATGTCAGAGCATGATTCAGTAGAACAAGAGAAAAGAAACGATAGGGAAGCAAACCTGTCGGACTTCCTTATTTTGACCTTCGATACTCCCAGAGTGGCAGGACCACTCGGGGGAGCGTCCAGATTCACGCCAGACCCGGGACGAGGAGGAGTCGATCGTGCCGAAGGCTGGGCTACGGAGTTCTTAGCCGTTGAGCCCTCGGGCGCGCGGGGGAGTTCCTGAACTTCCTCGGTTGCCGGCTGTTTTCCTCTCCTGGCGTCCAACTCCGCGCTGGGCCTGGGAAGCGTCGCATGGGATGCTGGTTCCGCCGTACGCGGAGCCGGGGGCTCCCTAATGGTAATTCCCCCGGTCGGGCATGGAAGCGTTGGAACCGCCTCTGACCTTGGCTTTTTTCCCCTCTTGGCGCCTGATCCTTCGGTCGAGGGGCCAGCGGGCTGCTTGCGTTTAGCACCTTTGTGCCGGGGAGTGGGAGGAATAGGAGCATCGGAAAAGAAGGCAATCCGATCCTAAAGAAGGCGTCAAAGCGCAGAACCAGTCAACATTCCATCAAAGATCAGCAATCAGAAACCAGCAAAAGAAAAAAATACTCACCGCGGGAGAAGGACGCTTTGCAAGGAAAGGCAGCAGACGACCTTGAAGCGGGACAGCGGTGCCTTGTGCGAAGAAGTCATTCATCCGATCAACCAGCACCTCTCGGGGAACGACTTCAGGCGCCTCGCGGGTGGGATCATCCAACCCAGTGTACTCAAACCCCAGGTGGACTCTTTCCTTGAGAGGCTGAACACGGCGCCGGGCAAAGTTAACGGCAATGTCAACCCCGGTCAAACCCGTCTCCTTCAAGTCGTGGATCAGCTTCAGTAGGTCCTCCACCTAGTCCATATCATAGCTTGGAGGAGTCGTGACCCAGGAAGCCGAGAATTTAGGTGCGAGCCCGGTGCAAGGAGGAAGGGAGCGGGATTCGAACAGTAAAACCACTCTCGATGCCAATCCTTGTTGAAGGTCTTGAAGGGAATGGAGAAGTAAGCTTTTTTCACCCCGTCACGCAGATGGAAGCCGGCGCCCCCAACCACCTTCGGAGCATTCTTGCTGGGGAAAGGCTTGAGAAGAAATAGGTGGCAGAAAAGGCTAAAATGCGGGCAAATTCCAAGAAACGCCTCATACATATGCACAAAGATGGAAATTTGCATAATGGAATTGGGATTCAGGTTGATCACTTCAATCTTGTAGAAATGAAGAAAGCCACGGAAGTGCTGCTGGGGAGGCCAAACCCACGCTGAAAAAAAGGTTCGAAAACCACAATCTCATCAGATTGAGGAGTGGGGCGCGCACAGATCAACGCCAAAGGAGGAAGAACTCCGGAAGTGACTAACTCCTCCAAGTGCTCCTCTGTTGTAATCGAAACAACCCAATCTTCAGGTGAGGGCTTCGCGGGAGCACTCTGGGAGGAGGAAGAAGAAGACATCTCCGGAAAAATTCGACGGCGATGCGAGATTGGGGAATGCGGCGGTGGTTAACCCTAGCGGCGGAAATTAATGTGGAAATATCTGAACTTAGAAGATGAAGGGGCAGGTGAGGGCAGTGCGCAGAAAGCCTCTTTGTCCGCACCAAGTCTCATATTTATAGGGAGCGATGCTGAATTCTGTCCTGAGCGGGAAAAAGTCGTTTTGCCTTCCATACTTTGTTTGGACTTGACCTAGGGCATGCCCACGGTGGGCCGCTAGTTGTGCGTCGCAATCGTCATGTACAAATGCTCTCAGGCCAAATTTAATTTGGGATGGGTGTGCGCTGTGATGGGCCGATTGCCAATAACCGTGCTAAACGGAATCTGGGCACCTTCCAAATTGAATCATAATGTCTTCTTGTCATATGCCTCATGCTAGGTTGGTTGCTGGTTACCGTGTAAAACAAAATCAGATATCACAAGTTGATTCAAAACCAAGATTCTTAGGGTACGCCTCATAATGGGCCGCCAGCTGCACGCCGTGAAAATCGGGTGCAGGTAGCACTTGGACAACCCGTGGTGTGCCTCATGACAGGCCAATAGCTGTGCGCCATGACAATGGAGCACAGACACTACTCGGCTAAAAGCCAACTCAAGCAAGCGTATACCCCAAACTGGGCCGATTGATAATGTCCCCAATAAATTGGGTTAGGGTGCCCCTTGGAAAAGGTGAACCCAGAATGCTAATTGAGTCCTCTGCAATTTCTTTGCCTGTAGCATGGCACTCGGTGCGGAGAAGGAACCAGTCGAGAAACCAAGGCGAGAACCAGAAGCACTCGGCACAGATCACGGCCTGACCAAAGGACAACCAGGTGGTCGACAACTCGATCACAAAGCACTCGGGGGCTAATGTGGAGTGTATGAACCCTAGGTATCTACCAGGCAAGCCTGACGAATCATTCATGAGAAGATGGACCGGGCTGACGGCATGAAGAAGGCTACCGCCTGGGCTGCTTCCAACGTGCGCGACACTAGGACTCTAAAGATAGCAACCAACCTTGTTTCGGTTGGACACGATTATAATCCTGACCGTAATCATGTTATGCAGATAAGGAAAGAGATATAATCTTCATCTTACAACCGATCAGGACTCTCTTTTGTAACCGCACCCCTCTACTATATAAAGGGGGGTAAGGTAGCGTCATAAAGATTAGATCATCTACAATAGGCTAGACACACATAATCCCAGAGCACAGGACTAGGGTATTATCTCCTGCACGAGAGCCCGAACCTATATAATTCTTGTGTCTTGTGCTACCATCGAGTTTAGATCCAGCGCCTAGCCCCGTTTTCATTATTGCCGACAACAAACATCGACAGATGGGCAGATTAAAGATGAGAAAATCAACAAGATCAAGTCCAAGAAAGAAGAAGGGTTAGCAGAGGATTTCACGGTGGATGAGCAAGGCACCCTATGGTTCAAAGGTCGAATTTGTGTACCAAATCAGAAGGAGCGTAAGCAGCTGATTCTTGAGGAAGCTCCTGATTCTAAATACTCAATTCATCCAGGAAGTGTCAAGATGTATCAAGATCTTAAAGGAAGATTCTGGTGGCCGAACATGAAGCGTGAGGTTGCAGAGCATGTTGCATTGTGTGATGTGTGCCAAAGGGTAAAGGCGATGCACCAAAAGCCCGCAGGACTGTTGCAGCCACTAAAGATTCCAAAATGAAAATGGGAGGAAATTGGAATGGATTTCATCACTGGGTTGCCTAAGACTTAGAGAGGCTATGATTCGATATGGGTTATCATTGATCGATTAACCAAAGTTGCTCACTTCATCCCAGTAAAGACAACCTATTTAGGAGACCGATTAGCAGACCTGTACATGTCGAGGATTGTGTGTTTGCATGGTGTGCCCAAGAAAATTGTGTCAGATCGATGTACCCAATTTACTTCAAGATTTTGGGACAAACTGCATGAAGCAATGGGGACTCGCTTAAACTTTAGCACCACATATCATCCACAAACAGATGGCTAGACAAAAAGAGTTAATTAGAATCTAGAGGATATGTTGAGAGCTTGTGCAATATCTTACACTACATCTTAGGCTAAATGCTTGTCATATGCAGAGTTCAGTTATAATAATAGTTATCAAACTAGTTTGCAAATGTCACTATTTGAGGCCTTATATGGTCATGCCTGTCGTACCCCATTGAATTGGAATGAAACGGGAGAGCGTTCGGTGTTTGGGCCCGAGATTCTCAGAGAGGGCGAGGAGAAAGTTGCCATGATCAAAGAAAGGCTGAAGACAACACAGTCAAGGCAGAAGAGCTACGCTGACAATCGCCGCCGCGATTTGAGTTTTGAACCCAATGTCTTCGTGTATCTCAGAGTTACTCCCCTTAAAGGTGTAAAAAGATTTCATGCCAAAGGAAAGCTTGCACCCAGATTCGTTGGACCGTTCAAAATCCTGAGCGTCGAGGAGAGGTTGCGTATCAGTTGGAATTACCACAGTCATTAGCAGGAGTGCATAATGTGTTCCATGTGTCATAGCTCAAGAAATGTCTCAGAGTGCCAGCAGAGTAGACGCAGTTAGAAGTAATCGAGTTGCAAGGGGACTTAACTTACAAAGAGCAGCCGATCAAGATTCTGGGTGTAATGGAGCGCAGGACCAGGAACAAGTCTGTTCGCTTTTGTAGAGCCCAATGGAGAAACCACTCAGAGAGCAAGGCAACCAGGGAGCGCGAAGAGGACCTGAAGGCAGAATTCCCAAACCTATTCTCTAGATAGCCCTAAATCTCGGGGTCGAGATTTTGTTAAGGGAGGAGGTTTGTAATATCTCAAATTTTGGTCATTTAATTTAGTTAATAGTGTTTATTACCATTTGAGTGATTTTAGAATTTTCTGGATTTATTGGATTTTTTTGAGGTTTATTTGAATTATTTTAAAATAAGTATATTACCTTTTTGCCAAAAACTAATTATATGTAGACAAATTTAAAGTAAAGTTTTGCCAAAAATATTTTATTTTAGTCCAGAATATCTCAAAGTATTTTTGAGATTTTTCTTGGAATTTTCCTGGTGCTTTTAGTTGCTCAAATAAACCAAATTAATTTCTCTAATTATTTTAAATAAAAAATCCTGAAAATTCATCGTGAACAATACTGGGTCAAAGCCAGCAACTGTGCACGCTTAGCCCATGCACTTGCGGCCTGTCAGCCCAGTCTCTAGAAGCCTTCTTCGTGGCCGTAGATCTCTCATCGTGTGGACGGGATTGATCGCATTGAATAGTAAAACCCTAACCCCTGAGCGCCGTCGGATCGACATCGTACGACCAGGATTGGAGCATATCGTTTCGGCCGGATTCAATCCAAACCGTAGATCTGTGTGAGTGGTTGAGATCGTGCCACACCAGGACTCCCTCGTGACCGTCCAATCAAAATCCAAGGGCCATCCGTCGTCGTCTTGGATCGGGATTGTGCGTCCGCCACGGATTCATCGCTGCCGTACTCGTCGAGTCTCCCAAGCCCGTACGTGTCGTCCGAGGGGCTATTTAAGGGCCTGACCCTCTCCCGAGGTTCCCCGTGAGTTGCCGCCTTCTTCGGCCCAAGCGCTTCCGCCAGTAGAGCCCCGCAGTGCCAGCAGTAGCTCACGGAGTCCGCAAGTCTTGCGCCGTGTTTTCATCACCACCGGGAGCTCCTTCCGCCGTCCTGAGGTCGGTTCCGAGTTCATCTCGCTGCGCCACACCCGTTCCGCCACTCCACATCATCGAGAGCTCGCCGCAACGCCACCAGCCGCGTTGTCGTCTCCAACCCCGGTGGACCTGCACCACCGCGTCGCCATCGTCTCGATCAAGCACCACCGGCCGTCGGATCTTCCACGAACGCCTTGGATCAAGCCACGACGCCTCGGTAAACAGTAAACGCCTCTGTCATCTGTTGCTGTTGGATCGAAGGTAGATGATCGGATTTGTGCCATGTCGCATCACGGATCTGTGAAAACCTCGATTATTCTTCGCCATCCGATCGGGATGAGCACTCAAGATTGTGTCGCGTAGACACAATCCGTAGCCATTGGATTAGGTTTGAACGGTGTAGATCAGGTTGCCTTGTGAGCCGTCAGATCTACATCGAGCGAACCAGACCGCATCGTGAGCCGAGCCAATTAGAGACTGACGCGTGTCGGGTGACGTCATCGCTGACATCATCTAGTGCACGACACAATACTCGTGGTCCACGGTGAACTAGCCGTATGGTGCACCGAGTCCACGGTACAATGCCAAGCCACGTGTTAGCATCCGATTGGGTTGATTCGGTGATGACGTTAGCATGACGCAATAAATCGAATTTCCTTTATAAAAATAATTTAGATATTATTTGATTTTTAAATTTTCTGATTTTTAGGATTTTGAATCTTCTGAGATCTCGTTCTCCCTCATACGAACTCCGATTGAGGTGATTCAAATTTCTAAAAATTTGTAAAATTGAGATCTATCTATTGGTTGATTTTGTTTGATTTTTGAAGTTCATTTGCTCTCTGTTTTAGGTATTTATTTGCTTTTCCTTTTCGATTTGCGTAGATGTTGAAGTGTGTGAAGCTTCGGAGGAGGAATTAGCAGCACAAGATCAATTTTTAGAACAGGACCAGGAGCTTAACCAAGACAAGTTGTGCTTTGATCGTGTTGAACCTATATTTGCAAAAATTGCTATTTTGTTTTACCTTATTGCATATTATTTCATGTATATAAATGATTTCAATCTAAATTGGGATTTAGATATCATACCCTTTGAATTACACCCTACCTTGTCGTTGTATGCCATGATCTACTTGTCACCTTAGATTGGTTTACTATAGTTGGTTAATAATAAAATCAACATGGGATGGTTAGATTGGATTAGATTGCTTAGCCATGCCACGTCATCATATGTACATGAATCATTGATTATTAATCTTGACTAATGGATTATGGAACAACGATGTGAACTTGTGTGTCATGTGTGGTCACACAAAGAGATTGAGTTATTGTGACGAGGGGGTCATGCAACGATGTTGATTTGTGGATAGCATGTGGTGCTTGGTAATCAACTGGGTTGGTAATCATTTAGATTGAAGCAAGTGGTAAGGGCAAGTGTGCCAGGGTGGGCCTGATGGGCAGAGGGTATGTGCAAGTCTTGTTTTGATCAACCCTAAAGACTTAACTTTGCGAGGCTTTGACCTGAGTCAATCATACAACCACATGTCTGTTATGGGGCATCCTAGCTGACTAATTTGCAATATCTTAGCTTCAATACTGCTTTGGTGGTGTGAGTCCAGATGTACGGATGAACTCACATGGCGCAAGAGGAGGGCCCTGTTGTGGTGGTTTAGCCCATTAGTGTTGAAACCTCAGTGGGTAGTACTGGGTTAAGGCAAGGCATTGTAAAGGCTTTGTTATGATCATTCACCTGTGTGGTGCATGGTTGTTGTCGGCGTATTCCACCTGACAGGCCCGGAGTCTACAGACCGAGTTTGGTTCGATAGGAGGGCGTCTTCGCGGCTGGCTAACCCTAGAGGGTGAAAACCCTAGAAACTCCCACACGGTGAATTCCGACGGCTATGAACTAGGGATGACACATAGATTTTACCCAGGTTCAGGCCCCCTTTGCCTTGGGTAATAGCCTTACTTCCTGCTAGATTGTTTAAAGAGTGTTTGAAACTAGTACAGTACAGAGCTTGGGAGTTACAAGTTCTTCCTTAGGCTCTACTGCAGAACTCTTGCTTGTTCGACTCGTCCCCCTTTCCGATGCACCAGAAGGCCCTTATATAGGCCAGGCTAATAGGAGTAGGTACAAGGGGGGTCATCATGCTGATCTTCATACATTTATTGCCCCTTCCTGTGCCGTCCCGTTCCTCCAGCTTCATTAAATGCCGACGCATGGCCTCGCCCGGTCCACGGTATGTGACCCCTTTTTGACGGGTAGGTGAGAGGCGTCAGAGGAATGGGCTCGTTGCAGAAATCCTTGCAGTTGATAGATCTGACATAGCGAACTGCCGCTGCCGCAGTCTGACGAGGCAGGAGGCTTGAGGCGGCTTCTCGCACCACCTTTTTGCCTTGCGGCGGGGCGAGCAGGGCGTGCCTGCCCACCTACTCGCCGAACACCATGTGGACTGGGCGCCGGGCGAGCAGGGCGTGCTCGCCCACCTGCTCGCCGGGCGCCACGTGGGCGGCACTTAGGCGGCGGGTGTGCTTTCGCCCGCCGTTCGCCAGTCGCCCGTGGGTGGGCGCCGGCGTGCCGCCCGCATCGCTTCGCCGGCGCACATGGGCGGCTTTGGCGGCGGCGTGCTTCGCCGCCCGTCCGCTAAACGCCCGTGGGCCGGGCACGCAGGCGAAAGCGTGCTCGCCCACTTTCGTCGGCGCCCGTGGGCGGCTTTGGCGGCGGCGTGCTTCGCCGCCCGTCCGCCATGCCGCCACGTGGGTGGGCTGGCGCGGCGGCGGCGTCTTCGCCCACCTGCTCGCCGGCGCCCGTCGGCGGCACTGGCCGTGAGCGTCTTCGCCGCCCGTCGCCGAACCGCCCACGTGGCTGGCGCTGGCGAAGCGGCGGCGTGCTTCGCCCACCCGCTTCGTTGGCGCCCGTGGGCGGCACTTGGCGGTGGGCGTCTTTCGCCGCCCGTCCGCCGAGCCGCCCGTGGGTAGGCGGCGGCGCAGCGAGCGTCTTCGCCGCCCGTCGCCGAGCCGCCACGTGGAAGAGCTTTGTCGTCGGAGAGGGTACCCAGTAGCAATCTGGCCAGGTTGTATCATGTGGGTAAAGTGCATAACCTCTGCAGAGTGTACAATCTATTCAGATAGCCGTGCTCGCGGTATGGAGTATAGCTCTGGAATTACAGTCAAGGGTTAGTTAATCAATTTGACAACTGAATGAGATGGCAGGTTGCCATGTGTATGATGAAACTTGACTTAGGATGGAAACTTGGTTTTCTTGAGAATCATTGAATCTATTTATTATTATTATTTGTTTTACTTTCTTTTCAATCTATGTAATGTATATGTTCATAAATGATGCTTTACTGTAAATAAACCACATAGCCATTCTTTGGAATAAGCTTTGCATATAGCTATGATAGAAATGCATTCTGTGCACAACTTGTTGAGTGCTTTTGTACTCACCCTTGTCATCAACAGCAAAACAACGGTGGAGGAATCATCGCCCTTATTGGAGGACTTCTAGGTGGATACGGGTCACTAGGCCAAATCTTGTCAGTCGCCTGTAGTGTGCTGATGGGACATCTATATCTTTTGCTATTTTCCGTTACATTTGTCTTAGTTTATTCTTAGTCTAGCCCTGCGTAGCTGAATAATGTAAGTGATCATAAGATCATACACTAGTTATATTAATAAATGAAGTCTTATTATTCTTATCGTTGTGTATGATGTGATGCTTACCGATGTTAAGCTGTGTGCACTAACGTTGATCTTAGGACTAGTGTGGCAAAACACAATGGATTAGAATTGGTGAATTCGGATCCTACAACATACATAGCACCTCGCTTGTATTTTTGTTCTTACTTTGTGTGAAATAGTTAATGAGGTGCTATGTTTAGGCACAACATGCATTCTATACTAATACAACTCACTTTAAACAATCAAATATAGCACTAATATCCCACCACCGCTTTGTTTGAACCATACAAGCCTTCATATTAAAGCACGGAGTATTACGCAACTACAACGACCAAATTGTAACGCACTTAGGGCAGTCTCAATAGGTAATGTCTATACCAATGTCTAGAGGATTAGAGAGAAGAGAAAGAGCATTTATTATATGATGTTCATAGCAAATCTCCAATAGGTGGTGTGTATGTTTTAGTAATCCAAAGACATTAATTAATTTGTATGTATGTTTTATGCATGCAAAAACGTGTTGTGGGAAAATCGCTCAGGCTCCCAATGGCAAATTTTTTATGTCGATTCTTCTTGGTTAAATACAAAAAGTGATTTTTTGCATGAGACATTACTTTCTTCTCTTTCTTTTTTTAATGATGGTTCAAATCATCTTTTTACTTATATTGAAACGATGTTGAAACGACGTGCAGGGTGTTCTTCTTTGTGTGCCAACTGCCAAGTGCTACTTAGCTAATCCCGTAATCCACAAAGAAAATACCTAGCTACGTGAGACAAGTTGGCAGTCTTGTACATGTGATAGTGCGTGTCTACATGGTAATTAACTACACTGTCTATCTCGTTTAAAGTAAACGGCAATTGTTTCTTTGACAATGACGTGATGTGTATTGTCATGGCGACGGACACGTGCGCCAAAAGGAGACTGTTATGCGATGTTTGACACATGATCTACGTTGCCTGACAGCCGTACAAAAACACTTCTAACTAATTTCGTCAGATTGATTATTTTTTAATACCTTTTCTCTGCTACTTAATTACTATACTTTCAGAGATTTCGTTAAATATATCTGTAAAAAATAAAGAGTAAATTTCATAAAGCTAAAGGTTTTTTACAAATTATAAAAATACAAATTTTAGTTTCTATTTCACAAAACTACAGATTTTAGGAAAGAACTTGTATCACAAAACTATAAGTTTAATAATTGACTATTTCTTGTAATGGGTCCGACAGTTTGAACCTACATAGCAGCCCCACGCGTGAGTAATACAGAAAATGAGGACGCGTGTGGCTGTCATATGAATCCATACTGTCAAACATATCACAAAAAACGTCGATTCTAAAACCTATAGTTTTATGACAAAAATTCTCCTAAAAACTATAGTTTTGTCAAATAAGAGTTAAAACCTTAGTTTTTACAAAAATATTGTTTGATATAAAATATAAAGGTTCATAATATCAAAAAAAATAAGGAACAAAAATTTCTTACAAGAGATAATAAAAAAATAAAAGGAACAAAATTTTCTTACTAGAGATAATACCAAAAATAATTTAGAGATTCGTGAATTGGGGATTTCAAATCCACATACTGATCTTCATTTTTGAATGCTCTTGTAACATCCCAAAATTTGGTCCATTTTTAACTTAATGGTTATTTTGAATTTTTGAGATTTTTTGGAATTTATTTGAAATTAATTGGAATTTCTAGAATTTAACCCTTCTTTACAAATAAATTAAATGATGAATAAGTTTTTGCAAATTATAAATGAAATTATTTAATTTGAGTTCAAAATGTTCCAAAATATTTTTTGGAATTTTTCTGGAATTTATCTAATATTTTAAATGCCTCAAATGATTTAAATGAATTTTTGGAATTATTTTTATTCGAAAATCCGAGAAAAACCGATGAATAGTATTGGGCCGAGCCCGTTACTGTGCGCCACCAGCCCAGCCAAATGGAAAACCTAAATGGCGCTGCGTAATAACCGTCCGATTTGGATCGGACAGCTCAGGGAAAACCACGTCGCGCGCACTGGGTCGTTCGATTCATTGCCGCGTGGATGGATACGATCGAGCCACATCACTCGTCTTCAGTTTCCGGAAGCGCCGCCGCCGCGCGTTACCATCGTGGACTCCGCGCGCCATTAACGCTGGTGTGTTTAATCCCCGCCTTCATTAGCCGGCGCATCATGCAGAGCACTCCCTTCCGCTTCATTTGCATCCTCTCACACCTCCCGAGACACACCGTAGCGCCCACACGAGCTCGCCGTAGTCCCGAGATAGTTCCATCGTCTTTGCACCAACTCCAGTTACTCTCCGCCGTCTTCGACGTCGCCGTCGAGTTGCCTGCGTCGAGCCACGTCCAAGGAGCCATCTCGTGTCACCAGAGGAAGCCCCAAACGCCGTCGTCGCCATCATCTTCTTCCTCTCTGGCAATTCATCCTGCCGCGCCATCGTCGAGACTTGGAGCTTCATCGACCGTTCGATCATCGACCGACGCTCTAGATTCATCCACGTCGTCGTTGCAATAGTGAGTTTCATCTTCAACCCTTCATCGTTAGATCTTGATCGCATGGTTTAGATTACGCCACGTAGCCTAGTTAATCATAGCCGTAAGATTCATGCTGATTGCGTTAGATTGTGTCGAGTGCCATCGCGTGCAGCCGTTGGATTTCAATCAATGGTTTAGATTGCATCGCGTAGATTTGTATTAGAGTAATCTTAGCCATTAGATCTTTGATTTGCGACTCAGATTGAGCCACGTCGATTAGGTTAACAGTGAAGTGCTCGGTAAACTGCCGCCATTGGATCGGGATGTGGTGCGGATTGCGCGTGCGGACCGATTCATGCTACCGGCGTGTGTCGCGTGGAAATCGAGGAGTCAGCGCCGCCGGTCGTTGATTGACGTCACCGAAATAATTGTGGCCGTTGGATCGGGATCCAACGGTAGATATTATGCCACGTGTTGACTCCGAGGTAAACTAGAGCCGAATCGTCGCATCGATCTCGGCCATTCGTTTTGAATCGGACGATCGAGATTGAATCAAGTTTCGGTTGATAGTTTAGCGCTTCATGTCGCATCCAGATCGTGCCACGTGTCATGCTGACGTCATCAGTGGGACCCACATGTCAGTCGTCGTACTGTGGATGCTAACGTCATCTGTGACGTCATCAGTGGGGCCCATAATGTCGATGGAAGTCTTGTTAAGAGGCCGAGTTCACGGTGGACCAAACGAGCAGTGAGACTGGGTCTATGGATGGTGACTCATGCTTGCGCAATAATTCGATTTTCTTTTAGAAAAATAATTCGGGGGAAATTTAATTTGGTGATGATGTCGTGGTGACGTCATATTTCCGAATTTCCCGTATAAAAATAAATAAAGAAATTTGGTTTATTTTTTTTAATTGATTTTTAAACTTCAAATGACTATAACTTTTGCGTTTTAACTCCGATTTGAGTGATTCCAATTTCTAAAAATTTGTAAAATCAAGATCTATTTATTGGTGAATTTTATGGAATTTTTAGAGTTGATTTTGCTCTCTATAAATTGTGTTTATTATGTGTATATTTATTTCGAGTAGATGTTGATTTGTTGGAGAGCTTCGAGGGGAATTTCCAGCACAAGACCAAGCTCCAGATCAGGATCAGCCACTGTTTGAAGGCAAGTTATGCGTTGATCATTTTGCTCCTATGTTTTGAAAATGTGTTTTGATTCAAACTATGCATGCTATTTTAATTAAAAATAGATTTAATTAATTTGGGTGAATTAGTTAATCAACCTATTTGTTATTGCCACCTTGTCACTAATATTTGTATGCCATGATTCATTTATTGCCCTAAGTTGATAATATTAGTTGGATGTAACGATATGCCAACACGGGAGGCTAAACCGTGAATAGTTGCTTAGCCTTGCATATATCGTGAATAATCTTTTTGAATACAAAAGTAACATTGAATAATGGAATAGTGAATGTATTTTGGTAAATGATGCTATATTGTAGGTAATGACTTTAAAATGTGGAGACCTGTGTGGTTCTACATGAAGGTTGAATACTGGCATGTGTTGCACTGTAAAACAACCTGGGGTGGGCAAGGATTTAGACTGGGGCAAGTGGATCGAGGCTTTGTGCCAAAAGGGGGGCCTGTGTGGCAAAGGAGATGGCTATATGCCAAACTTTTGAAAGAAGGAAGTTTTGCCTTGGTCAGTTAAGGACTTTACCTTGCAAGCCTTTGAACTGAGTCTATCGTACAACCACATGTCTGGAATGGGACAGGCCTAGTTTTGTAAGGTTCTAACATCTTTCCTTTGATACCTCGGGGCGGCAGTTACACTAGGGTGTACCTGTATGGGGGAGCATGCCTGTGCTACGGCTTGGTACCCATCCAACAGTATTCGCTTATTCTAAACTTCGGCTCTGTGTGAGGGAAGGGTTAGGAAGGCCATACTGGGGAGGTTCATAGGTTTGGGTGTTAGTTTCTGAAAGGCTTTGTTATGATCGCTCATTCGCATACTCTTGTATGGCGATTCACGGCTGACGTGGTGAGTTGATTATATCTTGTGGCTAAAGTGTACAACCTCTGCAGAGTGTGTCAAAACTATTCGAATAGCCGAGTCCACGGAATTGGACAAAGCTCGGGGATTACAGTCAAGGGGTAGATCTTTGAAAATAAAATGGGATGAAAGGCTGTGTGCCAGGGATAATGGTGAAATTTGATTAAGGACTGTATGTCCAAAATTATGTGAAAAATAATTGGAGAAACTTATTATATTATTATGGTTTTGCTGCTTTATATCTAAATAAATAGTAAGTTAAAATATTGATGCAATGCAAAATAACCAATTGAGCCATTCCTTTGTAACAAGCCATGCAAGTAGTAATAGAACTGCATTCTGTGCATGACTTGTTGAGTACGGTATGTACTCACCCTTGTGGACAACAATTTACCAGAGGAGGAGTCTACGCCTGCTTGGGAAGGGGAGTTTGCTGAGGAGCCAGAGAATTAGGGAGCAAGCCTCATCAAGGTGCCTGTGGCAAAGAGATGGATCACCACGATGTTTTAATTTCCGCTGTTGATTTCTCATTACTCTGATTAATGTAAGCCATGCGTGGCAAACTACTGTAAGGGGACCATAAGGTCGTACAACTCGTTTATATACATGTTTGAAGTACTTTACATTTATGCCGTTGTGTATGATTGTGGTACTTTAACCCTGTTTAGCCTGTGTGCACTAGCGTGATTCTGTACTAGTGCAGAATACACAGAGGGTCCGGATTTGCAGATTTGGGTCCCGATAACTCTACTTGCTATATTTCAAAAAATATGATTCACCATTATAAATCAATATAACGTTGATAAGTTTGCAAATTGGAGATTTCATACTAGGGAACCAAGAATGAAATTTGTATGGTTGCGATGCCAAATACTCAGCTGTTGCTTGTTATTTTAACATTGCTTCTTGCCACTGCTAGTCGTTAATGGCGTCACACTTCCATCCCTAGCACATGCTCGCCGTGCCCACATGGCTGCCCTGCAACACATGCTGCTCCATGCCCCTATCGGACACTACTGTCCTGACTTGTCGACCATCGCTAGTGTCACACTCTCGATTCCCGAGTCGGTGCTCGTTGCAGCCACAGGGGCCAGAGCTACCCTGTCGTATGTCGCTTCTTGTGCCGCTGCCTACCCTACAACCTATGTCCGTTTGCCAGTGCCAGTGGCTGCTCGGCGCTCGTCCGCTATCTTTCTCCTCAATGGCTTGTACCTATCCGTGGTCATCGTCCGTCGTTGCCATCACAAAGAGAGTGAGAGTGCGTGGGGTGTGCGGAATGGAGACGGAGTTGCGTGTTAGGCTTAAGGAATGAAGTAAGACTGGACTTTGGACAATTAGGCCATGCAGAAAAAATTGGGAGAGGGAGTGAGTGGAATAGGTTGAAATGGACTTTGCGGTTGAAATACGTATTTTTGAGCTCACTTACTAGTATATACATATTATATACTTATTATATAATAGTTTTTTTTTAAAAAAATTGGATGTATATTTGTTATTTGTACACCTGTGTCCGCATGTTGGATCCGCACATGTAGAGTATTACGCAACTACAGCGACCAAATTGTAACGCACATATACACCGCGATGATGAACGACATACAGGGTGTTCTTTGCGTGCCAACTGCCAACTGCTACCTAGCTAATCCCGTAACCCGCAAAGAAAATACCTAGCTACGTGAGACAAGTTGGCAGTCTTGTGTGATAGTACGTGTCTACATGGTAATCGTTAGAAATGAAAGAGAGTGAGAGGGAATGAATTCAGAAATAAATACTTTATTGTATATGGTCATATATTTATACATGTCAAATGGACACAATTAAAAAGTGTTTATTAGGAGAATATGGCTCTTCGTGAGAAGGCACCTCTTTGCTAAATGTGATCACAACTATTTCTTAAAACTCCCCCTTGATCAATTCAGTCATCTGTATAAATATTGATTACTCCTCCAAAAACCCTGTGGGAAAATATGAGGAGATATATGATGTTTACATGCCATTGAAAACTCCTTTAAAAACCCAGTGGGGAAAAATATAAGGAGAAACTAATTGCATATATAAATACTTGTATTGATATTGCCTCGTTAAAAATCTTAGATGAGAAATCTTGATAGAAAAAGTCATTAACGAAAAGATTGCAATATGCTAATATGGTGATCATAAACAGGTTATAATCAGGAGTTTACTCTCTCTGAATTTTGCAAGTCTTAAAGTTGTCTCATACTAATTCCATAAACATATTTCTAGAATAAAGTTGTTGGTAGAGATTTTGTAAATAAATCGGCAAAATTCTCACAAGATTTTGTTTGCGAAATATTTATGTCCTCATTTTTCTATAATTCATGAGGATAAAATAACTTAGGAGCAATGTGTTTAGTGATACTGCTCTTTATATAACCTGTTTGCATCTATACAATACAAGCTGCATTATCTTCATAGATAATAGTGGGTGACTCAAATGAATCTACACCACATGACTTCAGAATGTATTGAATCATTTTGCGAAGCCACACGCATTCGCGAGACGCTTACAAAGCGATAATCTCATAATGATTGGTGGAGGTTGCCGCTAGGGTATGTTTTGTTGACTTCCATGAGAAAGCTGTACCACCGTTTAAGAAAACAAACCAGTCTGAGATCTGGCATTATGGGATCAGATAAATAGCTAGCATCCGTATATCCGATCATGGTCATATCTTGGTTTTTCTAATAGAATAAACTAAGATCTTTTGTACCTTGGAGATACCTGAAAATGTGTTTTACACCAGTCCAATGTCTTTTTGTTGGACATGCACTGTATCTTGCCAGTAAACTTTCTGCAAATGCAATATCAGACCTGGTGCAATTTGCAAGATACATTAGTGCTCCAATAGCACTGAGATATGGAATCTTTAGTTCCAATATCTCCTCATCTTCGCTCTTAGGTTTGAATAGGTCTTTATCCCTATCAAGGGATCTAACGACCATGGGTGTTTTTAATGGATATGATTTATCTGTATTAAACTTCTCCAGAAATTTCTGGGTATATGCAGACTGGTGCACAAGAATTCCTGAGGGAATGTGTTCAAGTTGTAGGCCTAGGCAAAATTTGGTTTTGCGAAGGTCTTTCATCTCAAATTCCATTTTAAGATGATTGTCTGCTTCTTTTATATCTTGTGTGGTTCCGATGATATTGAGATCATCGACATATACTGAGATCATGCAAAATCCAGTTGAGGATTTCTTTATGAACACACACGGACAATCATCATTGTTTGAGTAACCCTTCTACAGAAGGAACTCACTTAGTCGGTTATATCACATTCTTCCCGACTGTTTCAAGCCATATAATAACTTTTGCGGTTTTACACAATACATGTTGCGATTTTCTTTTGGATTCAAAATTTGAAGCCCCTCAGGGACTTTCATGTATATGTCCGAATCAAGTGACCTATATAAATATGCTGTCACTACGTCCATTAACTGCATGAATAAGCTCATTTGCACTACCAATCATATGAGGTATTGAAACGCAATTCCACTCATAATAGGAGAGTATGTTTCATCATAATCGATGCCGAGTCTCTGCGTGAACCCTTGTGCAACAAGCCTTGCTTTATATCTCACCACCTCATTGTTTTCGTTACATTTCCAAACGAAAATCCATTTTGCCCCCTGCCGACGTTTGTTGTCGGCAATAATGAAAATGTGGCAAGGCGCTGGATCCAAACTCGATGGTAGCACAAGACACAAGAATTATATAGGTTCGGGCTCTCGCGGGGGAGATAATACCCTAGTCCCATGCTCTGGATTTATGTGTAGCTAGCTTATTGCTGATGATCTCTTCTTCTTGATGTTCCCCCGCCCCCCTTTATATAGCAGAGAAGGGCGGTTACAAAGGAGAGTCCTGACTAGTTACGGAGTGGAGATCGTATCTCTATACATGTCCGTTTGATAATATCCTGGATTACAGATTGTATCCTACCTAATCAAGGTTGGTTGCTATCTTCAGGGTTCCCTTGTTGCGTACGACTGGAGCAACCTAGGTAATGTCCATCTTCATGCAATCAACTTGGCCTATCCTTATCCAGTTGGGCCTCGCAGGCCTGCCTTGCAGATCCCTGGGGTCTTTGTACTCCACAGTAGCTCCCGAGTACTTTGCGGTCGAGTTGCTTCCTACTCAGTTTCAGCACGGCAGTGCCATGCTTTATGCCGACTGCTTCTAGCCCCTAACAAGGTTTCTCGATTGACCTTTTCTCTAGCCGAGTGCCCTGATGTAGGCAAGGAGATCATGAAGGACTCAATAGAGCTCCACGCTTGAATATTTCGAGTGGTACCCAGCCCAATTTATTGAACCGTCTCTTGACTCATCATGGAACTTACCCTCGCTTAGGTTGGCCTTTAGCCGAGTGGTACCTGTACCCCGTTGTTACGACATAAAGCTTTTGTCTTATCATGAGGCATACCATAGATTATTCGAGTGGTACCCGCACATGATTTCTGCAGTAAATGGCTATTGGCCCATCATGGGGCGTACACTTGGCATCCTTGTTCAGAATCGACTTATGATATCTGATTTCATTTTGAACGGCAACCAGCGTTCGACCTATCATGAGGCATATCATAAGAGGGTATCTTGATATGCCTTGGAAGGTACCCAAATTCCGTTCGATGCGGTATTTGGCTTTGGGCCCATCGTGGGTAGTACCATATCCCAAACTGGATTCGGCCCAATCATGCTTGTGCACGGCGGTTGCTATGCATGGCCACCGGCCCATCTTGAGGTGTGCCCTAGGGCAACCCCAGGACATGTGGAAGGCGAGGTGTTTTTTCCCGCTCAATGCGAAAATTGGCATCACTTCCTATAAATATGAGACTTGGCGCAGATAAAGAGGCTTTTTGCACACTGTGCTTACTTGCCCCTTCGTCTTCCAAGTCAAGATATTTCCCTGGTGATCTCCGCTGCTAGGATTAGCCGCCGCCACATTTTTCGATCTCTTGCCATCGCTTAATCTCAAAAAATGTCTTCTTCCTCCTCCTCCCCGAGCGTTCCCATGCAGTCCTCCTCCAAAGACTGGACTGTGTCGATTACGTCGCTGGAGCGGTTGGAGGAGTTGGTTAACTCTGGAATTTTGGGCCCTTTGGCAGTGATCGGCGCGCGTCCGGCTGCGGGCGAGTCCATTCCCACACTACGATCTGACGAAATTGTGGTTTTTGAATCTTTTTTCTAGTGCGGGCTCGGCCTCCCAGGCAGCGCTTTCTTTCGCGGTCTTCTTCATTTCTATAAGATTGAGCTGATTAACTTGAGTCCCAATTCCATTCTTCAAATCTTCGTCTTTGTACATCTATGCGAGGCGTATCTCGGAATTCACCCACATTTTAGCCTTTTCCGCCACTTGTTTCTTCTCAAACCCTTCCCCACCAAAAGCACGCCCAATGTGGTTGGGGGTGCCGGTTTCCAGCTACGCGATGGGCTAAAGAAGGCCTATTTCTCAATCCCTTTCAAAGCCCCGAACAAGGGATGGCACAAGGAGTGGTTCTATTGCACCAATCCCGGTCCCTTTCTGCCTCCCTGCACCAGGCTTGCTCCTGCATTCCAGGTTTCCTGGGTCTCGCTTCCTCCGAGCTGCGACATGGACCAGGTGGAAGACCTCCTGAAGTTGATCAATGGCCTGAAGGAGACGGATCTGACTGGGGTTGATATTGTTGTCAACTTCGCTCGACGCCAGGTTCAGCCTCTCAAGGAGAGGGTCCATCATGGGTTCGAACACACTGGGCTGGACAACGCCGCTCGCGAGGTGCCCGGGGTTGTCCCCAGAGAGGTGCTGGTTGACCGGATGACGAACTCTTCATCGTTGGCACTGGGATCCTCCTTACGGGTCGCCCGAAGCCCTTCTGTGTGAGTCGTCCTCCACCTACGGTGAGCATTGATATGTTTGCTTAATTTTTGACTTCTAACCCTCGACCATGTATTGATCGTTGCGCCGATTCCTTCAGGACTGAATTTCGTTCTTCTCCGACGCTCCCTTGCTGACTCCCGGCATAAGGGTGCTAAAGCGACTGCCGATCCCCTCTTTGGGGACCGAAAGCAATGGGAGAGAAGAGGCCGAGGACTGGGGAAGCCCTCATGCCTTCGCACCCAACTGGAGGGCCCACGATCAGGGAGCCCTTGGTGCCACATACGGGAGAGCCAACATCTTGTTCCATTCCACCGAGGCCTGGTGCAGAGCCAGATTCCAGGAAAGGCAACGCGTCGGCAGTCGGGGGAGCCGCAGCACCACTCAGCACGACTAGGAGCCCAACGGCCAAGGGCCCTGAAGCTCAGTCGTCGGTGCGGCCGACCCCCCCCCACTCCAAGTCTGGTGGAAAGACGGATCTTCCCCGAGTGGTCCTTCCACTTGGAAGTCGTCCCGTTTTAAAATAAGGAAGTCCGACAGTTAACTTCCCTGTCTGCTCTTTTTCTTGATCTGTTGAACTGCGTCTTGACTCCTCTTTCTTTCGGCAGGGTACCTTCAGTTGAAGTCTCTGCAGGCGAGCCGAGCGAACCAGCCCAGGAGGCTAGGGTATGAGCCCCACGGACCTGGCGAGGGGGACAGACGCGGCCACCGTTCCCTCCGGGGGGTCAAGACTAACCCGGCCCTAGCCCCTAGGGCTGACCCTGAGGGCGGCAGGGTGGCCCACGAATCTGAGATGCCTCCGCCGGCGCCGAGCACTATGCCCGACCCAATCACAAGGCTTCCTCCTCCAGGGCCCGCTTCCTGCTCCTTTCCGGTGGAAGAAGTTATCCGAGAGCCACGGCCTACCTCTCCCCGCCCCCGATCTCCGCTACGCCTCGTCTTTCAGGGTGATGATGGCGAGTGGACGTCTTTTGGAGATAGGGACGAGATGTAGGTGCGGCAGGAGCTTTACGAGCATACCATTAAGTGTGCTCGGTTGATCCGGGTAGGCCATGGCTTCTTCCTTTTTTGTTACCTGGTCCGCCATGTTCCACTATTAATGATTTTTTGCGATCTTCAGGTCCTGGGAGACTGCTCTAAGAAGCGAGATGCCCTTCTTCGGGAGTTGCTCCCCAGGATCAAGCTTCGAAAGGTGTACAAGGCTGAGCTTGAGCAAGCCCATGCTGAGGGCAAGGCCAACATCGAGCGGGCTAGGAGCGAGGGTGAGGCTGAGCGGCAAAGGCTTTCAGCTCGAGTGCAAACCCTGGAGGAGGAGAAGTTGAAGCTGGAAGGCTCCCTTCGAGGTAAGTGCTCATTCAATTGCCTTGCTGCCGTCTCTAGCTGTTTTCTCCTTGACTCTTCTTTTCCCTGCCCCATCCCGGGACTCCACCATTGCTAGCCTTCGGGGGGAGCTCGAGGCGTCTGAGGGGAGGCTCAAGGACCTAGCAAGCTCCAAACTTCAAGCCCGAACCAACTCGGAGAAGTTGGGTCGGGAACTGGAAGGTGCGTCCCCAACTCGGCTCTACTCTTTCTTATGCTCGCAGTGTCTTTTGTGATGGTCTGACTTGCTTGCAGAATACCGGGAGAGGGCGCAGACTCAATTCTGCGTCCTCGGTGAGAGGGTTAAAGCTGCAGAGGCGTCAGGCACTAGGTTCCAGGAGTCCTCCGAGGTGATGATGAAGTTCCTGATCCCTGAAGAGGCAGTGCTAGGCGATGAAGGTGAGGTCATCCTTCGGCTAATGGAGGGGCCCAAGAAGCTTCAGGCCCACATTCAGGATATTGTAACTACGAGCGCTAGCCAGGCCTTGGCGATCGTGGAGTCTTTGTACCCCCAAGTAGACCTTGGAGCCATCCAGGAGGGTTTTGCCAGCACCGTTGATGACGATCAAGTCGCTGCCCTTCTCGAGGAGGTTAAGGATACATCCGCCTCTCTGGTGGAAAATTTGGACTTGAACCTTGTGTAATGCTTCCACCTTTGTTGTATTGATTTGTTGTTTCCTGAAGCGTTAGTTTTTGGTTGTAACTGCTTTGTTGCTTTCGAGGGGTCCTCGAATTGATGCTCGCGTGTTCATTCTATGTCCGGTTCAGCTTCTCGTGCTGAGACGGTACCGCTTCGGCTTCCCGCGCTAGCATTTATTTGAGACTGTTCGGCTCCCATGCATGGGGTATATAGGGGGCGTCACCGCTATAGAAGTGATCGCCCGTCTCTAAGTCCTTTTCTGCGCCTCGGCCTTCAACTTTTTTCTTCAAATCTGCGATGGCTTCCCCCTCTCGATCTTCTTCACCTGGTGACGAGGTTTTTTCGTCTCCTCCTTCGGCGGAGGAGGCGGTCTTCGACTTTGAAGACGACACCCCACCGACGCCCACGGATGAGGAGGCCTTCCTTACCGAGCTTTGGGCTAATTATGAGCTCACCCTGGCCGAGCTTGCAGAAGAGGAGGCTGCTGCCCGCGACGCTGCCAACATCGACGCGTTGATCGAGGCCGTCCCGAAGCTTGCTGAGGCGAGGGACACCCTTATCGAGGCGGTAGGACATGCACACCGCGCTTAGGTTTAGAAGCCTGCAAAAAATCTTATGTAATGCATTGTTATATCTGATCCTAAGTGTTTAATCTTATGGGATTTTAATATTTGTTTATTCTTTTTCTTCCCTATCAATCTTTGAGTTTGCTCGAGCGGTTTCTCCCTTTTTTGTTTAAGCATTCTTCCCGACTAGCCCAGCCCCCGAGCGCCAGGAGTTGGCTCATGGCCCCTTTTCCCCGGCACGGGCTTCTGAGTAGCTAGGGTTTACCGTTCATGGGGTTAGAGTTTCACGATTTGGGGGTTAGCGCACTCGGGCTTGGTTGCAATTGTTAGGGAGAAGTAATAAATGACTCATAAGAAGGGTTGCGCATGCACAACACTATTAGGTGTAGCCCCCGACTTACTGCTTAATTGAGTTTCAATTGAGTAGCAAGTCAAGAAAAAAATTTATTCATGATTATTGTAACTAATGTACAGGGTTCAAGAGTAAAAGCGACGTAGCTGCTCTATGTTCTATGTGTTGCCGATAACCACGCCATCTTCACGCTTCAGTCTGTAAGCCCCCCGGCGTGTCACCTCATCGACAATGTAAGGGCATTCCCATCCTAGGGAGAGCTTATTCTCGCCTTTCTGATTCCTTCTTAGGACTAGATCTCCCTTGGAGAAGGCTCGGCCCCGAACATTCCGATCGTGGTAGCGGCGCAAGCCCTGAAGGTATTTGGCCGACTGGATTGCTGCGATCTCCCTGGCCTCCTCCAGTCGGTCAAGATCTTCTATCCGGTTCTCCTCCGATTCGACCTCCTTGTAGCTCCGAACCTGCGGGGATCCGAACATCAACTTGGTTGGCAAAACCGCTTCTGAGCCATATACTAGGAAAAAAGGTGACTGCCCAGTAGCCCTGCTAGGAGTGGTCCTTAGCCCTAGAGCACCGAGGGCAATTCTTTTACTCATCGTGCAGCATACAGCTTGAGACGATAAAAAATCCTTGCTTTTAGCCCTTGCAGCACCATGCCATTGGCTCGTTCTACCTGCCCATTGCTCCGTGGATGATCCACAGAGGCAAAGCAAATCTTAATGCCGAGCTCGTCGCACCAGTTTTGAAATTCTTCGCCCCGAAACTGAGTACCATTGTCGATGATAATTCTGTTTGGGACGCCGAATCTGACCACGATCTCTTGGAAGAATTCCTTGGCCTTGGCCGCCGTGATCGTGGCGACAGGTTTAGCCTCAATCGATTTCGTAAATTTGTCGATGGCGACGAAAAGATGAGTAAAACCCCCCTGAGCCTTCTTCAAGGGTCCGACCATGTCGAGCCCCCAGACGGCAAATGGCCAGCTGATCGGAATAGTTTGCAGCTCCTGCGCTGGAACGTGTATCTGCTGAGCGAAGAACTGGCAACCTTCGCAGGTACGGACAATATCTTCCACGTCTGATACAGCAGTGGCCAGAAGAATTCTTAACGATAAGCTTTCCCCACCAAGATGCTTGACGCTGCATGATGCCCGCAAATTCCTGAGTGGATTTCTTTGAGGAGATTCCTTCCTTCTTGCTCTAATATACAACGCCTCAAGACTCCAGAGACACTCTTTCTGAAGAGTTCTTCCCCGACTACCACATAGATTTTGCATCGGCATGTGACGTGCTCTGCCTGCACACGGTCATCAGGAAGCTCGTCTTTTAACAGATAATTTAAGTGTTAGTGATATGCCCTAGAGGCGATCATGTGAGATGATTGTATCATACGTCTATGTTCATGTACTTATCAGTTCCATGAATAAATGTCACTCCTTTGTTCATTGAGTATGACTTAATTGTGAAACATATTGGTTATATGATATTATTCTAAACGATCCCTGGTCACATATCATTATGTGGGACGATAGTGATCTGACCAGCACATGTATTGATTGATGGTAATGTTTCACATACCATAGATATGGAGATATCAAATCAATAATGTGGGCACATGTTAGAGAACATGCGGTTGGATAGACCCACTCCGAGACACTGATGAGATTGTTATTTTAGAAGTGCCATCAGAGTGTAGTCTCGAGTGGTATATACCTATACGATCCTTTGACCGAGATTCTTATTGATTCTCAAAGATGTGTAATTGTATACTTTGGGGCTATCAAACGCTTCTCAGAATAGGAGTTATAAAGGTAGCTTACTTAGTATGCCTTGAAACATGACGTGAGATATAAGAGATCAAGATGGAATTTGCCCTCCTTGATAACGGAGAGATATCTCTCGCCCCTCGGTGTGGATGGATATGAAAAGTGCATGGCCATGCCAAAGTGATTAAAGTGTTAATCACGAATTATATCCATTACATTGACGAGTGAATGGGTCGAGCTATCACAAGGATGGCACGCATCTTGCCTTGAGCTTAGCGGTATCACGTGGCAAAAGGATTGGAATACGAGTATATCAAGGTTCACCGATCGATCATTCTCGTGTATTCGGGGACAACATGTCCTGCTAGGAACCATTTGTTGTCCGATGGTGCGGAAAAGAGGTTTCAGGACCATGGCCGTTTATGCATGAACCTAACGGGTCACACACTTAACGGTTGATCATGTCTAATGGATTGGATCCATTAGTGGGTTTACACGATTTGGATTCTCTGGCGCCTTAATGGATTTCTCTTGTAGAAGATCCATTAGTGTGAGTCCTAGTGGGCTTCTATTGTAGAAGGCCCGTTAGTGCACTCTATATAAAGGGCGTGGGGGTGTGCGACCACGAGGTTCTCCCCACCACAAACCCTAGCGTCGTCATTGCATCCTACCGCCCTAAACCCTACTCAAGACGCGTGGGTGCTAGCACACCGGTAGCGGTGATCCTACTCGACGGTGGATACCGTGAGAGGCGCCATTGCATCTACCTCGGCGCTGATTACGAGAACGTCTACTTCCTCTCTGACGTTATGTGCACGATCGCGAGGAGGAGACGATCAACTCCGGCATCTACTACTGTACTTTGGAGTACGCGGGGATGCTTCACCCACTCTTCTTCCGCTGCTAACGTGCTCCAAGGGTAATGATCCATGATCCACTACTCGCATGTATCCTGGTTGAATGCGTAGAAAATTTTGTTTTCGGCTAGCATAGCCTACGCGTTCTCCTACATTAAGAACGGAGTTGTCTAGTCAGGGTTGATGACCAAAACTTCCGCCTCGGCTAATTTTTCCTCCGGTTTGCCCGACTCCTGCTGTTGGCTTATCGTGACTTATGGAGCTCTTCAACAAACACACCAGCTGGTACTGCTGCCCGACTGGAGCCCAATCTTGTGAGCTCGTCTGCTATTTCATTGTCTCGATGAAGTACGTGGGTGAGCTCCAGCCCATCGAACTTATCTTCAAGCTTCCGTACTTCCTGGCAATATGCGGCCATGCTGTCGCCGACGCACGACCAGTCCTTCTGCACTTGGTTGATCACCAACATGGAGTCGCCGCAGATTTTCAGTCATCGAACACCGAGAGATATGGCGATACGGAGCCCGTGGATGAGTGCCTCGTACTCGACAGCGTTGTTTGATGCCGGGAAATGGAGTTGCAGGACGTACTTCAGCTGATCCCCTGTTGGAGAGATGAGCACTACACCAGCCCCCACGCTGCTGAGCATGAGGGAACCATCAAAATACATTGTCCAGTACTCAAGCTCCTCAATAGGTGTAGGATTCTGTAGTTCTACCCACTCGGCAGTGAAGTCAGCGAGGACTTGAGATTTTATGGCAGTCCGTGGTTTGAGGAGATTTCAAAAGCTCCGAGCTCGACTACCCACTTTGCAATTCTCCCGGTGGCTTCCCGATTGTGAAGTATATCCCCAATCGGAAAAGATGTGATCACCGAAATCGAATGCTCTTGAAAGTAGTGTTTAAGCTTGCAAGATGTGAGTAGCACCGCGTATAACAGCTTCTGTACCTGGGGATACCGTACCTTGGATTCTCCTAGTACTTCACCGACAAAGTAAACTGGGCGCTGAACCTTCTGAAGGTGTCCTACCTCTTCCCGCTCTACAACAATTGCTGTGCTGACTACGTGAGTTGTTGCGGCTATATAAAGCAGGAGAGGTTCTTCGGGCATTGGTGAGACCAGAACTAGCGGTGTAGATAAGAATGCTTTGAGATCTTCGAAAGCTTGATGCGCCTAAGGGGTCCACTGAAAATTACTCTGCTTCTTCAGAAGCTTGAAAAAAGGCATTTCCTGCGATCCCAAGTGGGAAATCAACCTGCCGAGTGCCACCATGCAGCCTATGAGCTTCTGGACATCTTTTTGGCAAGTCAGTGGCTTCATCTTCAGTATAGCATTGATTTTCTCCGGGTTTGCCTCGATGCCGCACTGCAACACAATGAATCCGAGTAACTTTCCCGATGGGACCCTGAAGACACACTTCTCAGGGTTGAGCTTCATCTTGTAGGCCATCAGGCTTTCAAATGTCTCGACCAAGTCGGATATGAGGTCCTCTTTTACGTGAGTCTTGACGACGACTTCATCCACGTATGCTTCCACGTTGCGTTCGAGTTGAGTGTGAAAACACCGCTGTATTGCGCGCTGATAGGTTGCGCCAGCGTTTTTCAACCCGAATGGCATTGTGACATAACAGAAGACTCCGAACGGAGTGATGAATGATGTTTTGATGCAGTCTTCTTCTTTCAACCTGATTTGATGGTACCCTGAGTAGGCATCTAAAAAGCTCAAGAGCTCACACCCAGCGGTCGAATCTACCACCTGGTCGATGCGAGGAAGACCGAACGGATCTTTCGGGCATGCCTTGTTGAGATCAGTATAGTCAACATACATGTGCCAGCTTTTATTCTTTTTGCGAACAAGAACTAGGTTCGCTAACCAGTTGGGATGATACACTTCTTTTATAAAGCTTGGGCTAAAAGCTTAGTGATTTCCTCCCTGATGGCCTCTCAGCGGTCTTGCGCAAATCGCCGGAGCAGCTGCTTGATGGGCTTCACTTTCTCGTCGACGTTGAGGGAGTGCCCGATCACCTCCCTAGGGACACCAGGCATGTCAGATGGTTTCCATGCAAAAACGTCCCAGTTTGCCCGAAGAAAGGTGATGAGTGCGCCTTCCTATTTGGGGTCGAGCCTGCTCCAATCAAGGCCGCTCGAATTGAGCCGATGGTCGAGGATTACCTTCTTGGTTCCTTCATCGTCTCATGCTTGGCTTGGCTTGCTTTTTGGCTCGTGACTTCTCCTCATCTTGTTGGCACGCACCGCCACGGATCTTTTTTCCGCTTCTACCGGCTTCCTTTATCTCACCAATTCAACTCTCCTCGAACACGCGAAGGACTTCTTGGCGCCACCACTAATCATGATGACCCCTTCGCCATAGCATCTTCGAGTGATTACCTTCTTTGGTTCCTTCATCAAAGTTTAGTCTCATGCTTGGCTTCAAGAGGCTTGATTTTTGGCTCGTTTTGGAGAAGAGGATGTTGAACCCGCCTCCCCATCGATTAGCACTCTCTTGAGTTTCATCTTGTTGATGATCCAGCGATAAAAACACCCGGGATCTCGACCACCGAGGTATTGGGGTTGCTAGACGTTGACGCCCCGAGCCCTGAATATGTAATTGAGCTTTTTCGGTTGTCTAGTACTCGCCTTGTCATCTTCACGAGGATCTTGCTTCCTTTCATCTGCTTTCCGAACCTTTTGAGGTGTAGCAATCTTTTTGCATGTTTTCCAGATCATAGTCGCTCATCCGTGAGCGGGTCAAGGACTTCTTCAAGATGGTCCTTTTGTCTTTTGCCACGGCGATCATCCTAACATTTGGCTAAGGCATCCACCACCGTAGTTGGCGGTTTTGGGACATCTTCTTAATCAAATCATGATGACCCCCTGATCGCTACATAGCATCTTCGATGAAGTTGGTATAGGTCCCACCGAGGTAAGGTGTAATGGGGCACAGACCATGAATCTATAGAATTATTTGGAAGTCCTGTGGAGCCAAGCTTGAGCGAAGGTAAGCGTGACCGCAGATAATTTGCCATTACGTTGTGATCAGCTCGCCTTTTCCCAAGATGGCATGATATGCCGATCCCATCAATAGGACCGCTGCTGCGCCGATGTGGGGATCATCGAGAAGGTGATCTCGCTCGGCGGTCCTCTGTAGATTTATGCGATCGTCCCGCCGCCATGTTGAATACCAAACGCTTGTAGTCATCTTTGCGCCGGTGGACCTTCATCTTCACGATCTTGGAGCAAAGGTCACGGCCGATGCTCTCAGCATCCTCGCCTCGACAAAGTTCACATCGAGTGGATCGATCGGGCGTTGCTTCACGGAGCACCGAGCATTCTTTCTCCGCCGGTTCTTCTTGGTGATGTTGAACTCATCTTTGCCACCGATTTAGCCGCGGATCGGCATTGGTCCCATTTCTTCATGCGCGATATTCTCGCCGAGGAGTAGAAAAAAGAAACTCGAGCCTTTTGCTCAGCTTTTGGGCCTTCATCGTCTCTCGCTGATCTTCGATGGCCTTTGAAACGATCTTCCTTGATCCGAAGACTCATCTTTGATCGAACCATTTCCACGCTCGATCGAGAAGAAACTCGACATCGTCTGTGGAATGGCCACGATCTTCCTTTCCGGAGAATTGGATCACTTCCAGGATCCGAATCTGAAAGGATAAGCCTGCCAAGATTATCGGCGAAGAAGTCTAGGCTCCCAAAATGGAAGGCCTGGCCGGGAGCGAAGGTGACGACAGTTCCCTTGATGGAGGCCATCGAGCTTGCTGAGATTGATCTTAACGCGGCCCCTACCTGGCGCACCAACTATCGACGTTTGTTGTCGGCAATAATGAAAATAGGGCAAGGTGCTAGATCCAAACTCAATGGTAGCACAAGATGCAAGAATTATACAGGTTCGGGATCTCACGGGGGAGATAATACCCTATTCTCGTGCTCTGGATTTTATGTGTAGCTAGCTTATTGCTGATGATCTCTTCTTCTTGATGTTCCCCCCAGCCCCTTTATATAGCAGAGAAGGATGGTTACAAAGGAGAGTCCTGACCGGTTACGGAGTGGAGATCGTATCTCTATACATGTCCATTTGATAATGTCCAAGATTACAGATTGTATCCTACCTAATCAATGTTGGTTGCTATCTTTAGGGTACCCTTGTTGCGTACGACTGGAGCAACCCAGGTAATGTTCATCTTCATACAATCAACTTGGCCTATCCTTATCCAGTTGGGCCTCGCAAGCCTACCTTGTAGATCCCTGGGGTCTTTGTACTCCACAAGAGCCCCGAAAGTGCTTTAGGTCGAAGTTGTCGCCTTACTCGGCTTCAAAGACGGCGGTGCCATGCTTTATGCCGACTGCTTCTAGCCCCTAACAAGGTTTCCCGACTGACTTTTTCTCTAGCCGAGTGCCCTGATGTAGGCAAGGAGATCGTGAAGGACTCAATAGAGCTCCACGCTTGAATATTTCGAGTGGTACCCAGCCCAATTTATTGAACCGGCTCTTGACTCATCATGGAGCTTACCCTCGCTTAGGTTGGCCTTTAGCCGAGTGGTACCTGTACCCCGTTGTTACGGCATATAGCTTTTGGCTTATCATGAGGCATACCATAGATTATCTGAGTGGTACCCACACCTGATTTCTGCAGTATACGGCTGTTGGCCCATCATGGGGCGTACCCCTGGCATCCTTGTTCAGAATCGACTTATGATATCTGATTCCGTTTTGAACGGCAACCAGCGTTCGACCTATCATGAGGCATATCATAAGAGGGTATCTTGATTTGGACTGGAAGGTACCTAAATTTTGTTCGATGCGGTATTTGGCTTTTGGCCCATCGTGGGTTGTACCATATCCCAAACTGGATTCGGTCCAGTCATGCCTGTGCACAGCGGTTGATATGCATGGCCACCGGCCCATCTTGAGGCATGCCCTAGGGCAACCCCAGGACATGTGGAAGGCGAGGCGTTTTTTCCCGCTCAATGCGAAAATTGGCCTCACTTCCTATAAATATGAGACTTGGCGCAGATAAAGAGGCTTTCTGCACACTGTGCTTAGCTGCCCCTTCGTCTTCCAAGTCTAGATATTTCCTTGGTGATCTCCGCTGCTAGGATTAGCCGCCGCCACATTTTTCGATCTCTTGCCGTCGCCTAAGCTCAAAAAATGTCTTCTTCCTCCTCCCCGAGCGTTCTCGTGCAGCCCTTCTCCAAAGACTGGACTGTGTCGATTACGTCGCTGGAGCGCTTGGAGGAGTTGGTTACCTCCAGAATTTTGCCCCCTTTGGCAGTGATCGGCGCGTGTCCGGCTGTAGGCGAGTCCATTCCCACACCGCGATCTGACGAAACTGTGGTTTTTGAATCTTTTTTCCAGCGCGGGCTCGGCCTCCTGGGCAGTGCTTTCTTTCGCGGTCTTCTTCATTTCTATAAGATTGAGCTGATCAACTTGAATCCCAATTCCATTATTCAAATCTTCGTCTTTGTACATCTATGCGAGGCGTATCTCAGAATTCACCCACATTTTAGCCTTTTCCGCCACTTGTTTCTTCTCAAACCCTTCCCCACCAAAAGCACGCCCAATGTTGTTGGGGGTGCCGGTTTCCAGGTGCGCGATGGGCTAAAGAAGGCCTATTTCTCCATCCCTTTCAAAACCTCTAACAAGGGATGGCACAGGGAGTGGTTCTATTGCACCAATCCCGCTCCCTTTCTGCCTCCCTGCACCGGGCTTGCTCCTGCATTCCAGGTTTCCTGGGTCTCACTTCCTCCGAGCTGCGACATAGACCAGGTGGAAGATAATAAGGAAGGAATTTTCTCAAGCACTTGAGTATGTATGTATAGTACAATCCAGATGATAAGGAAAGAATTTTCTCAAGCACTTGAGTTCCACATCCATCATGCTTTGTGATGTGCAAATATTCATTATTTGCTTCAGTATGGGTTTCCACATGGAAACCATTTTTACGGATATCTTTAAAGCTGAGTAGGGTATGAGTTGAATCAGGATACAAAAGTGCATCCTCGATCACTATATTTGTACCCATAGAGAGAATAATTGTGGCTCGATCCGAACCCACAATTATTGCATCGCGTCTAGTGATTGTCATAACATTTCCATTACTCTTTTTGAGAGTGAATATATTTGATCTCCCTTAAAATGGTGTTAGTGGTACAACTATCCACTAAACAGATTTCCTCCTCCATCAGATTGCCTCCCATAAATTCTATATAGAGTAAAATAAAATTCAGTATGAATTTTAAACTCAAATATATAATACATACAAAAAAATATATATTACATATTATTTTTGAGGTACATAATATTACAGTTGGTACTGTTCAAACAATATACAACATTCTTAAATATAATAATAGGCTTTTAAATGACAATTAGGAGATAATTTGGAGACTAATTGAGATCTCCAAACATGTCCGAGGAGGTCTTCCTCTTTCTACTGGATCAAAGTTAGGTTCTCCTTGGGAAGAGTACCTTAGCGTTGTCCACTACCAGATTGACTTCTGGTTTTTCACCGAAGTGAGCCTCAATGTTATCTCCTTGAACACACTTTCCCTTTCTAATGAAAGGGAGGTATGCTTCAACCAAATGTTTGGGAGTACGATATTTGTTTGTTCGATGATTCAAACATCTGCACCTTTGATAAACTTGAGAGTCATCCATATGGTCATTTTTCTTAAAATGACCTTTTCCCTTGTTAATTCCACCATATTTCTGCTTGTCTTTAAACTTCCACTTTCCCTTAGATTTCATGTCATTCCTCTTGCGACCATGGGATTTATTCATATTGTAAGTATTAGCCTGTACTTCAGGCAGTGGCATCAACCTTGTTGGGCGAGCTTGATGATTCTTCATGAGAAGTTCATCATATTTTTCTGCCTAGAGTAGAGTGTATATTAACTCAGAATATTTTACATATTTTTTATTACGGTATTACTGTTGCAGAATCCGCATCGAAGGATGGAAAATGCATAAAGTTTTTTCGATCATATCAGCATCCGAAACTGCTTGGTTGCAAAATCGGAGTTTTGAGTTGATATTATGGACAATAGAGTTATATGCTGCTTCAGATTTAAAATCCTAGAATCGAAGAAGCAACCATTCACATTGTGCTTCTGGCAGCATCACTGCTCTTTGTTGATTATATCTCTCCTTTAAGGAGTTCCAGAGAGCAAGTGGATTTTCCTCCATTAAATATTCAATCTTCAGATTTGAATGGAGGTGATGCCTAATAAAAGGCAAAGTTACATATTTGGTATTCTCCGGAATAGGTGAAGCATTTTCAACCGATTCAACAATTGTTGACCCAAGGTTTCGGGATGACAAATTGATTTTGACATCCATTGCCCATTTCAAGTAATTCTCCTATCCAAAGCGAGTTCAACGAATTCCTTTTTGAAAATGTCAGCCATGTCCTATATGAGAGGACCATGCATTAAAAAATTTACTTGAGAGTAAATTTAAATAACATAAGAATGTTGCAATTGTGCAAGATTAAGGTCATTAAAAAAAGACCATAAGTGTAGACCTTCGATACAAAATAGGAGATAAATTCACTGCTATTGTCTTGAATGCCATTCCGATGGAATGAGTGACACAACAGTCACAGTCAAAGACATAGTCTCTGTTCCATTAATTTTGGATAAAATACGGTGAAGGTAATCGTCGTATCATCAAATGATAGAATGTAGACCTCGCAGTAGTGGGTGAATAATTCGCTGCTATGGTATGGATACCATCCCATTGGAATAGGCGACGCTACAGTTGCAACCTATGCCATAGACTCCAATGCCTTGTATTGTACCCAAAATAAATGAAGGTAATCACTGAAATAAAATGGTGTAGACTTTATAGTAATCACCAATTTATTTGTATAATTTTCTGCTAATTATTTAAGCAAAATGAGGCTTAAATAAATTTAATTGATGTAGAAAAATTGCATTGCAGTCTATATAAAAAAATGGGCGTGTGTGGGCTGACGAGAGAAGTGGGTGCCCCGCTGGTCTTGCAGAACTTGGTGATCACCTAGGAGCGCAGCACGATTACCTTCTTCTTGTCCAGTGAACACACTTTGCCTTTACCTTTCTCGTTTCTTTCTTTACTTAATCTAAGAAATCTGGACGACAGATCGCTAGTGGCCAAGTAATTGATTGCTTCATCTCGTCGTACTTGACTCTACCCAACAAGACTAGCTTTCCTTCTCGTCTTTGCCCTTGAGCAGTGCTGATAACGTGTTAGAAATGAAAGAAAGCAGGAGAAAACGAATTCAGGAACAAATACTTTATTGCATATGATTATATATTTATGCATATCGAATGGACACCATTAAAAGGTATTTATTAGGAAAAGGTGGCTTTTCGTGAGAAGTCACCTCTTTGCTGAATGTGATTGGCACTGTTTCTCAATAGTAATTGACTACACTGTCTATCTCGTTTAAAGTAAACGGCAATTGTTTCTTTTGACAATGACGTAATGTGTATTTTCATGGCGAGTTATGCGATGTTTGACACATGATCTACGTTGCCTGTCAGCCGTACGTTTAACCCTTTTGTCATAACAAACTTCTCTGCTGAAAGAAAGCCCCCTGACAACACACCGAGACCAATTCTGCATCGTCAGACTTAAGAGGAAAACAAAAACACTTATCATAATTTCGTCAGATTTATTATTTTTGAATACCTTTTCTCTGCTATTTAATTACTATATTTTCAGAGACTTCGTTAAATATATCTCTAAAAAACAAAGAGTAAATTTCATAAAACTAAAGGTTTTTACAAATTATAAAAAAAATACAAATTTTAGCTTCTATTTTATAAAATTATAGATTTTACGAGAACTTATATCACAAAACTACAAGCTTAAGAATTGACTGATTCTTGTAACGGGTCTGATAGTCTGAACCTATATAGCAGTCTCACGCGCAAATAAAACGGAAAATGAGGATGTGTGAGGCTGTCATATGAGCCCATACTGTCAAACATGTTACAAAAAAACGGTCGATTCTAAAACCTACAGTTTTGTGACAACAATTTTCCTAAAAACTATAGTTTTGTGAAATAAGAATTAAAACTTGTAATTTTCTGATAATTTGTATAAAAATCTACAGTTTTGTAAAATTTACTTAAAAGCGAATCTTGCAACCATGTGAAGTTTTGCGCCAAACTACAAGTGATTTCTTAATTGAAGTAGCCTCTTCCTTTTTTTATCGTGAGAGCTAGCAACCTCTTTCAGCTCTGCCGTGCGTTCATTGTCCACCGTGAAAAAACTATGTAAATTATGCTTTGCGTAAGCGAAAGTGTATCCCCTTCATCCTTAAATACAACTCATTTTGGGTGCATACTTCTTTTCTTGGTTTGCATGTAAACTATCTATATTAGCCAGAAGGAAGTACTGTAAATAATCTGCCGTAAAAACTCTTTGCCTGGTTCATATAAGAACCAAATGTCATTCTCACGGAAAAAAATAACAGTTAATCTCGCCAAAGAAGAAAAGAACTAAAGGTCAAGATTGTGTATTTGAGAAAGGACAGAGAACATTTTTATTGCTAAAATATCTGTTTTCTAGTATAAATGCTTGAAATCTATCAGGAAACTACGAAGCCTTTACTTTAGTGAGCATATAGGAGCATATACCTTAGCATTGTTTTGCTCAACAGTGCCTTTGAGCGAAAGTTCGTTAGTTGCTGAAGAATAATCATGTCGTACCAATAATCAGATCCACGCATCTCCATCCTTTCGGCTCCACTCTACACTAGTCAAACAATTAGTATTTGCTAATCTGAAAAAAAAGGTTTGTTCCCAATTTCAAAGAGCAAAACAGATGGATGTGGTAAGGATCTTGATACTCTACAATGGTACCATGCAACCTTGCAGTCTCATGAGCCTAGGTCAACTCAAATTTCATTGATAAATTGCTCTTCTATTTGCAGTAATTTCAACAAATCCACATGTCTCTGCAAAGGTAGTATGCTAAATTTTTTTACTGTAAGCCTTGTTTGAAACTCATGAATTTCACATGCAATAGAGTTAAGATGGAAGAAAAGATATAACATAATAATCTACCTAGTAGAAACCTCTCCTGCTGTTTCTCTCTCAAAAAAAGATATAATATAATAATCTTTTGTTGAACCCTATATTTAAGAAACCAATAGAAGAAGTCACAACGAACGGGTATAGTTGAATTAATTGCACCAGTTCAACTGTTCCTAAAATTTTTTCGCGAGAATTTTTCCTAGGTGTAGTATTGTATTTTTGTGTTTGATTTTTTTAAAAAAAATGGTAGAGCTTGATGACACCACATAATTGTTAAGAGATTCATATGTACTGCCATATGGATATACTTTTAGAGGATGGTAGAGAACAACCAGAGGAGGAATCAAATCTATGGCCTTACGAGTACAAGCACTGGGCATCGATACCCTTGGGAGAGGTAGAGGTGATGCTCCATAGTCCATCCTCGGATAACTGTCGGAATATTCTTAGTCTTAATCACTGGATTTTCTCTTTATTCCTCCTCTTTTTCTCCCAAGAAGTTTCAAAGAACCAGAAAGTGCATCTACACTAAGGGCCTGTTTGGTAGAGCTCCCTCTGATTCTGATTCTCTGTTAGAAGTGATTCTCCGAGAGAAGTGATTCTGTCGCTGAAAGTGATTCTCTAACGAATCCATAGGATAAACTCTATGGAGAAACTGACTCTTTGTTGGGAGTGAATCAGGAGAAGCAGCTTTTTTCAGCTCCCAGCCCCTAGTTTATTTCGGAGAATCACTTCACGGGAATCACCCTGGAAGTGATTCTCAGAAAACTGCTGTTTAGCAGAGCTCTACAGATTCACTCCGCAAAGCTGGGAGCAGAGCTCTGCCAAACAGGGCCTAAATGTCAAAAGGCCACCAATCTTTGCTTCAAACATCTCAGTTAATTGGTTCACATCTCAAAAAGAAAATATCAACTGAACTCAGACTTCTGTTGATTGAGGCATTCACTTCTTGGCTTTCTAGCTAAAACTTGCTCGTGAGAATTATTTTCAAACGGGGTGTAACTGAACATGAAAACTCATCTTGTTCGTTGATTATGGAAAGTTGATGGTGCTTGCATCGATCTCTAGGAAAGCTAACAGCAATAGCATCCTAAAATTAGCATCAAAGAAGGGTCTATTCTCACGTTGATAAGAAAGCTCATGGTGTTCGCATACAGAAGAATGTTAGCGCCTAATATGTTCCTATTTACCCTTAAATCCCACACCCTTGCAATTAAAAATTGAGGACTAAATATAAGCAAAGTTTGCTCCATGCTTTGCCGTGCTCTCCCATGAATGGGTTTCATATATATATATATAAGAAGCCTTTTCTGTACTCCTAGGAGTACATACTCCCACCTCTAATATACCACTTAAATAAACACTTTATACTCCTTTATCACTTTCGGTATACTTCAATAATAATTCTAAGATACTCCAATACAACATAGTTGAAAAAAATTCATGAGAACCTTTTATTTTTTTACTACATACCCTTTTCCATATGTAAAAGGAATATATAAACAAATATTGCTATAAAGGGTGGACTTTAATGAAAATTTTCATGGAACTCACTTTAGAGTATCTTATAATTAGTATTAGAGTATACTCAAAAGGATAAAGAGGTATAACAACATCATTTAAATGGTATACTGAAGGTGGGAGTATGTACACCCAGGAGTATGGAATCATTATATATATATATGTGTGTGTGTGTGTGTGTCTACTAATATAAATTTGCAGTTGGTGGCAGCGGTCCGTCCTTCATAGCCCCTCTCTTTCTAGCCCCTAGTCGGCCCGCCATATCTCCATGAAGGATCGAGATGGCGAACAGAGGGGGGGGTGAATGGTCGCAAACAAATTTTCCCCAAAATACTCCAAATCAAACCTTGACAAGATCGCTCAAAGGAAATCGTGAAAAACCCGAAAACCTAGACAACTATGTGTACCCCTAACTTGCATGGATAAGTACCATCAAATATGTGGGGATTTTTAGTCACAATTCTGGTTGTCTAGTGTCCAAAAATGAGAAGGAATCAATTTAACTCTTGCTTTTAGAAAGGAGATCAATTCAAATTACAAAAGCCATTTTCAGAAAAGCAAAAGCAGAATTTCCAGAAGCTATCCTCAATTTGAACAGGTGGTTGGTGGGTTTCTGCAGCTCAAGAAATTTTGAAAATTTTTCTCCCTATGAGCAGAAGCACTACAAAAGGACACCCCTTTTTGCAACGCATATATGCGTTGCTAAAAGTCCGTATATGCGTTGCTAGGGTCTATACCAACGCATAATTATGCGTTGCCTATGCTGCCGTTGCTAGGGGCTATTGCAACGCTTATATATGCGTTGGAAAACCCTACTAATAACCATTGCTAAATTGCAACGGATATTTATGGGCTACAGCAACGCTTACATGTGTTTGTGCCGCCCATGGGCAGCTTACCTCTAATGCTTGTTGCAACATTTAGATTCGAATTTTGGCAACGCTTATATGCGTTGCAAGAAATTAACCATTGAAAAAAATAATTAATATTTATTTGGAGCCAAATAAATATGTACAGGATGCGTAATGCGCATTTGAAACTTTTCCAGATCATCCAAGGCACACACATAGGAAATAAGCACAAATCAGTCTATATTAAAAACAAATATTCACATTATAGAGTAGCATCCACAAATTAATTCATCACATAATCTGTGTTCAAACATTTTTGCTATGATAGCAAGATATATACAAAGGAATCCTCTTAAATCAAAGTCATGACAGATCTTGATCCAAAGTAAATGAGAAGCAAAGCACTAAATTCAATGGAAGCCCTCACATCCTCAAGTAGTCATGCTGCTGGTCCCAAATTGAAAACAAAATGGAAAGAAAATATTCAGGGCAAGTCAATCGGAACCAACATTAATTATTTTCGAGGTACTATATTCAAACTGAGAGGAAGTGTAAAAGTTTAATGTCACAATCAGCTTGATGCAGAGCTTCTTGAGCATGATCTTCCTTCTTCCTTGCCTTGAGCCACTAAATAATCCCCATTAAAACTGTTAAATTTTTATGCAAATTCAAATTTTCCCTAAGGTGAGCACATCAAGATCAGGCAATAAAAATAAATAGTACAAGAATGATTGGTACGTTTATGATGAGGACTGAGAAGATTGACTTATTGAGAAAAGGTTGGCGATACAAGGGAATCTATGGAGGTTGTCAAAATTCTAATTGGTTGCTTAGTTGAGCATCTTAGGGTTTTGCTTTGGTCACTAACAGCACGTAGGGGGTGATAAATTATATGATTAGTGGATGGAAAAGAACAAGTTGAAGGTATAAAGCTTAGTGCTTATTCAGGGAGTTCAATGATGAAACACTAAAATGTCAAGAAAAATCAAAATTCTATTGTGCAAAGAAAATAAATAGTGAGCATACAAGTGAAAGCACCAATCTGAATATTATGGAAGGTTATTTAACCTAGTTGGAGGAGCTCACCTACCTTTTAACAGTATAACACATTAGATTTAAATAAATCGAATTGAAATCTTAATTTCAATTGTAGATATATTGCATTTAGGTATCAGAAATTCAATAGTAGTCTAAAACTAAACTTTATGTCATGGACTAAAAAGTATTAGCAAAAATAAAGAATAAGGACTTTCAAGAGAAGTGGATCCATGGCAGCAACACCTAGGAGCTATAGCACTAAAGAGATTTGATGTTACTAATGCTTTTGTTGAAGTTACGGCTTCTTGTTTTAAAATGAAATCAGATCTTGTTTTAAATCATCAAGTACTTCATAGGATATGTAAGGCTATGTAATCCTTTGTTATTGTATTGGGTTCTGGAAAGAATAATGCAACCATGCTTCTCCATCCATTTATCGCTATATGTACCATTGACGGCAGATCGAGGGCATCCATCCTCCCAGGCCAAGGCCACCCAGCTTGTCCACCCTTCGCCGGCCGCCGCTCCCCAACCGCTAAGTCCAACAAGAATCGAGGCTGCGACTTGGTCAATTTCGGTGAGTCGATTTCTTCATTGGTGGTCTTCAAGAAATGAATAAAACATGGATGGATATGCCTAGGCAAACTGATGAGTATATAAAAGGAGTTGTCAGTTTTCTAGAGTTTGCTTTTAGTAATTCAGCTAAAGGAAACAAGATATTGTGTCCTTGCAAGGTTTGTAAGAATTGTTGTTGGAGAGTTGGCGATGTAGTACGCGAGCACTTGATATGTTAAATTTCTTTTAGAAAATATACTAAGTTTACCTCTTAAGGATTGGTGTCTGAAATGTCATTTTATAGAGTAAACCTGCAATGTTGGTCGGCAAGTGAGCCTTACCTTTGAAGCGTTGATTCCTAGGTGTTCTCTTTTTGTTCAACTGCTCTAAGCGAGTAACTGTTTCTTCGCTCTCAAATATCACCGTCATGCTGAAAAAATGCAGCCTCTGGACTTGTCATGACAATCATTATGGATGGCTAATAAAAATTAGTAAACTATGTGATAGCTCGAATAGTGACTGAACTTTACATAAACAAATTGTTTGCAAGTTGCCTAAACTACTTTACTTTTACAGGTAATTATGGTCCTATTGGTGTTAGTCATCACAGTCAAGAGAAATAAACTAGTGGGAACTGAATTTGGAGTTTTTAATCACTACAGAAAACAGAAACTTTATGTCTTACAAATTCAACAAAGAAGACCTGTCTACATTAGAAACATGTAAAGTTTTGTTTCCCAGCTTATATTATTCGCATCGAATTGTTTTATCCTTTGGTGCAAGGTATTCGGATTTCTTTCCTTGTTTAGGTACCAATAGATTCTTGTGGAAACCAAGATACATGAACAATTGCCTGCTTTTGGGCTTTCAAAAGTTGGGAGACTAGGGGGTGGCCTATCCTTTCTTGTTACACTGTTTTCTTTTCTTTTCTTTTGATTCCTCTTCTCCTATAATCGAACCCATAATCGTATTCAGCTCTACAAACTTTGTGATTAAATAACTTTTGTGAAATGCTTTTCAATGGAATATATCTCAGCATATCTTAATTGTAATTATTTTTGTATCTGTGTCAAGCACTTTGCTTGTTTGCTTGCAGAGGCCACCCATCTCTCCATGGATGGCAATGTGTGCACTCAAGGTCTGATCCCAACACCACCTTCAAAGTTCTAAGAATTGTTCCTTATCACAAATAATTTATTGTCGATCATTCATCTTTTAGTATGTCACATAGTTGTTGGTCCGAACCTCAAGGCCTCCAGAAAATAGAAACAAAATCAGAGTCGGCCTCGCTTAGGTCCATTTCTAATTGTAGTTCGATGTTTAATTAAGGCATGAAAGCAAAGGAAGACTATTCTTCTAAATAAATAAAATAAGACGAAAAGTTTTGATGGAGATATCATGAAACACACGCCGATTGCTTGGCCTTCCTTTTGTGTATGTTAATTGTTTTTTTGCTTCAATTGTGATGTAGTGCATATATCAAATTTTGTAATTGCAATCATAAATGTTAACGCTTTCTTTTGTGCAGGTTGAAAAAATCAATGGTTGAAATTCATACATTTGGTTGCTTACTACATGAAGGGATCTAGAAGCAAAGAATTTTATGAAGATTAGGCAGCATTAGATATATTTTAGATTCTTTTTATTTACACCGATGTATTTCAGATTCTTAGACTAAAGACTTGTTTTCTTTATAAATCAAATCATTATGTATTCTATCGAATGGTGTGAAGTACTTGTTTGATGCAATGCAATATATTATGATTGTTGCACTTATGGTCATTTGTGTTTTATATTGTACAATGTGTTATGCTTATCAAGGATATTCTATAAAACAATTTTAATTTGTACATCAATAAAAAATAAGAAAATAATAAAGATATTTAAATTTGTTGTAGGAGCTCAACATTGTGTTGTTGTAGTTAAAAAAGGGTGTTACTAAGTTCAATTATGGTGTTACTAGGGTCTATGGAAACACATGCTTCTATGTTGCATTAGAAAAAAAAGGTGTTACTAGGGTCTATGGCAACACGCGCTACTATGTTGCTCTTGCTAAAAAAGGTGTTACTAGAGTCTATAGCGACGCATTTGATACATGTTGCCGTAGCATAGTTGCAACATCTTTTTTTATATACATGAACACTCATTACATGTTACAATAGACCCTTCTATAGCAACATAGGCTATAGAAACACTAATAGAATATGTTACTATAGGACTCAGTAACACTTTTTTTGAGCTATAGTAGCACATATGCGTGTTACTATAGGCCCATCCTGACGTAATGACACCACACAGAAAGCCTACACACAATAAAAAAAACAAAGGTTCACGCCGGCGGAAACAAAAGGGTCTAATACGGATCCGGCCAAAAAAACAAAGCGATCTACAGATGATTCTTGCAACAGTTGACAAATGTTGCCACTGGTTATTTAACCCTATGGATGATGCTTGCAACGCTTTGCAAGCGTTGCCACCCTGTTGCTTGCAACGCATAACATCATGTGTTGCTATGTATCCGTTGTTTAACCCTACGGATGATGCTTGCAACGCTTTGCAAGCGTTGCCACCCTGTTGCAAGCAACGCATAACATCATGTGTTGCTATGTATCCGTTGTTTAACCCTACGTATGATGCTTGCAACGCTTTGCAAGCGTTGCCACCCTGTTGCTTGCAACGCATAACATCATGTGTTGCTATGTATCCGTTGTTAAAGGGGTGTTCCTGTTGTAGTGAAGAGTCTTGAAGAAATCCACCAAATTTGAACTCAAAAAACCTTTCATAAAAAACATGAAAAATCTAAAAACACAGACAGTCAAGAACTTCGAGCAGAAAGTTTGGGGCTCGGTTTTCACCTCATGGCTCCCAAACGGTGCAACCAGTAGACTCCAAAATTTTTCTACAGATGGATATGAGAGTCCTGCACCTTCTCCAATAAGAATCACTCAAAATGATTTTTTTATATTTTTCTAAAAATCAAACACTAACTGCTGCGCGAAAAACATGTTCTGGACAGAGTTGCAACTTGCAAGAAAAGATGATCTCTACTCAATCCAAGAGTGCAAAAGAGATGTAAAACCAAATGAACACACTCAAAACATCCAAGATCAGCATTTAGAAGGAGGGGAGGCAAATCCAAATTGCAAGAAAGTAAATTACGCGAAAGTAAATACGTAAAGTAAATGCTGAATTTAAATTGCGTAAAGTAAAGACATAATGTAAATGCGGAATTTAAATTCACAATAATGTAAAGAAATTTTTTATATTTCTGGTGGGAAGGTTTACAAAGCCTCACTTCATGTGAGCAAAGCTTAAAGGAGCAACTCAAACCTTCAAGAGGAGGAGACTACTCCTCCACCCCTATTTATACTACTCTTGGGCCACCTACCACCATGCAAGGGCTAACCCAAAACCCACACACATACTGGGTTTTCTTGCATGGTTTTCAAAGCATACTACCTAGACCCGCTAACCTATCAATTAGACCACAATCCGACGGCCCTCATCGATCCACGCGGCATCTAGCTAGCATCATCTCCTTTCCTTGTCTTCTTGACTTGCCCGGACTCCGTCTCCGATCATCTTCCGGCGATCTCCCGACCGTCTGGACCTCCGACGCTCCTCGCCTAGTCCCGGTCATCCTCCGCCTCACCATGACCTAGCACCGTCGCCCTGCAACCATCAAGGACAAGGAAAAACCTTTCACATAGCAATGCCTACAAAGATATTCAATGATTATCCCAAAATCATTAATCGATCATAATTGCACTCAATGGTCCGGTGCTAGTGCCCCCAGGCCGGTAGCACTAAGAAAATCAACCAACAATCAAATTGCTTCAAATCAAAATCCAATTCAAATCAAATTCAATTTCAAATCAAACCAAGCTCAATTCTTGTCAATTACTCATCACACACAAGGATAGACCTCCACATGGTCTTTCAATCTCCCCCTTGATGAGTATATTGACAAACAAATGAAAAGGCATAAGTTTTGAGTTTGAATAAAGAGAAGAAAGCAATTTGAATGCAAAGCCAAACTTGATCAAAGAAATAGAAATCAATAACATGACCAAGTTGGCAACTTATGATCTATGAAATCTAGCAAGGATTAACAAAGATCATAAGAAATAAGAAGAATCAAGTGCAAAATGATGTCTTTTCTACGATTTCTCCCCCTTTTGGCAATATAGGCATCAAGATGTCATTTTCTTTTCTCCCCTTTTTTTGTTGTTTTTATGCAAGTAATGCAGCCTAAGGGAGCTTTGAAGATTATCCATGTGACCAACAAGACAAGTTATGACACCAGGCTAAGTTATGGCAAAAATAGACTAAGCTAAGACATGTCCAAGTGCAAATAAACATTTTGCTAGCAAGATTTAATTAAAACCATGTCATTTTTAGCAAGATTGAACATGAGCAACACTTGTCATTAGTTTCAAAACTAGAAGCAAAGCCATTCAAAGGATCAAATGGAAAGCCTAGAGTTCAACCTATTCAACACTTTGGAGAATCTAGATGTTCATACAAGGTCCTTCGAGCTTGTTTCTTGTATGCAAATTTTTCTTTGAAAGACATAGCGGGATGCAAATGTTTGACATTATTTGCATTCTTTACCCATGTATGTTTTTTTTCATTGTTTAAAGCAATTGACTCAAGCCATAATCGATCATCTCAAGAGGGACTCTTAAGAGAATGATCTTGGTTATACACAACACATTCCAAGTTCATCTCAAGTACAATGAGAAGTCGTCTTGTGAATGTGATATGTTGAGTCTAATACGCACAAAAAGATTCAATTTTGCTTCACTTTCATTTTAGCATTTTCTTTGTTAAGCTAGTGAAGGACTCAAGTATGGATCAAACAAGATTCACCCAAGTTGCTATAGGGGCTCTAGAGAATTATAGAATTTCACAAATCATAGCAAAAACACCTAGAGAAGAAACTTAGCAAGTAAACGCAACATGTTTTATCAAGTTTTTCTTTTAACGCCCATTTTTCAATTTTTGTAAGCTTAGCAAGATAAATGGACTTGGACATATCTAAGCAAATAATTTTCTTCATAATATAGCATGGTGTATAAAATGAAACATGGATCATTTGCATAATAGACAAAGCTCATAAAATGAAAAATCAAGTCTATATACAATGCAGAAGACAGATTCTTAAACTCCCCCTCAACATGTGATTCAATTTTAAGCACAAATCTGGTTTAAGTTGAGTTATGAGCAAGATTAAGTTCAAGAAAGATCGAAAAGAACTCAATTAAAGCCAGAAACACAGAATGGAGGGAAGAAGTCAAGAAACTGTTAACTGGGTGGCTATAGAGCATAAAAAAGATAGTAGAGAACACTACGGCTCAGACTCGCTCTCATCTTCCCCAATGACTAACATAGGGAAGCTGCCTCTAGATCCCAAACTAAGGAGTGCACACAGACCCTGTCTACCCAGAGGGCCCAACACCTGCTATACTTAAAAGACTGTGAGGGAACTCAACCTAGAAAGAAGAGAGAACAGCTAATTAAGCATGATAGCAACCTAAAGCACAAGATGAGAGGTCCATGCAAAGCATGCCAGAAGTCTAAGTGAAGTGAACTCATAATTCTAAGGAATAAAACCTATAAACACCCAGAACAATACAAAAGAAAGGAAAAACTGAAATAAAATATAATACATAATACACATATCTGCTCCCCCTCACAAAAGGTCGTAAGGGCACACAACTCTAAGCTCACTCCTCAAGGCAACAAACCTAGAGCTATCCAAAGGCTTGATAAAGATATCGGCCAACTGGTGGTCACTCTCCACAAACTGAAGCACTATGTCTCCTTTCTCCACATAGTCTCTAAGGAAGTGATATCTAACATCAATGTGCTTGGTCCGGAAATGCTGCACTAGGTTCTTTGCAATGCAGATAGCAGAAGTGTTATCACATAAAAGTGGAACACTCTCTATCTCTAACCCAAAGTCCCGCAAGGTCGATCTCATCCAGAGCACTGCTACAAAGAATCGGTCTGAAGAACATACTCGGCCTCGGCCGTGGACTGTGCTTGACCTCTGACTGCTTCTTAGATGACCAAGAAACAAGAGAAGTGCCAATGAATTGGCAAGTGCCAGAAGTGCTCTTCCTATCTATCCTCTGACCAAAGAAAGTCAAGATCGAAAAGGCTCTAAGGGATAGACAAGAGGAAGAAGAGTACCAGATACCATAGTCAATGGTTGCTCGAAGGTACCTGAAGATGCGCTTCACCGCCTGGCGATGAGAGACGCGAGGAGAAGCCTGAAAGCGAGCGCACATACACACAGCAAAGTGTATGTCCGGCCGCGAGGCAGTAAGATACAAGAGAGAGCCAATCATACTCCGAAACTCTTTCTGAACACACTCTACTCCCCCGAGGCACACTCCAAACTCTCACCTCACAAGAGATAGCTAGAAAGCTAGAGGAAAGGAGATAGGATCTAAAACCACATGATCTCTAAGGAGCAAGATGACTCAAGGTAAGAAACCACCTGACTATGCTAGAAGCCCAATCAAAAGACTCTAGACAGACAGGACACAAGCTCTACCTATAAAAGAATCACAACCTCCTAAGAGACCCCAGAAGAAGCCTAGGGAAGACAAGGGAACACTCAGTTGCTATCTAAACCTGAAAACTGCTAAGACCCTAAAAGCAGGAAATTCACTTAGCAGACAAAAGAGCAGCAATCACATATATAATCACAATATACCATCCCAACAACATCATACACCATATTCTAACCACAATCAGCAATATAAACATGACAACTAGTCCCACATCATCAAGAACCCATCACCATCATCAACACTTGAAGAGGTACTTACCTGCTGCTGTGTAGTGCAAGTAGTGGTAGCTGACTTGGAGTGGATCCAAAAAGCAGAGGGAGAATACTTAGAGATAATCCTAGGATGATGGTCTTCTCCTCGCCAAAAAGCCTACACACATGCATCCAACAAATCTATGCTTTCGAAACTGGGGTTAGGCAAATTCAGTTCCTAAGCACGGATGGACAAGATACAAAGATGGGGTGGCAAATGATCATCTAGAGTATGAACATGATGCAAATGGCAATGTAAGATCATGAATCACAACCGAGCTAACAATAGCATCAAGATCCATATATTCATAGAAAGTAGTGAGAGCATACTTGTCGGGACCCGAATTTGCAAATCCGGACCCTCTGTGTTTCAACACTAGTCCAGGATCACGCTAGTGCACACAGTCTCAACATCGGTACATATCACAGACATATCCAACGAAATAGTAGAGTACTTTTCTTAAATGTATAAAAGAATGGTTGATCGACCTTATGGTCGAAGTTACAATGTGATCGCAGCAGGCTAAAACTTATTAAAATATTCAAAAGCAATGAATAAAATAAACTCGTGGCGCCAACCAATTTACCACAGTGCAACCGACCGGGCTCGCTCCTAGTTTGTCGGCTCCTCCTAATACTCCTCCTCCCGAAAGGTGGTTTGCTTCTTCTTCAACTGAAGTTGTGTTGTTGTGGGGTGAGTACTTTGAGCACTCAAGAAGTCATGCATGTAATGCAATTCTAATATTCTACATGCATGGCTTAGTACAAAGGATAGGCTATGGTTCATGAGCAAGACAAACTTTTAAGAATAATAAAGAATAATTTGCAAAGCAAAGAAAACAAGAATAAGAATAGTAGCTTTCACAAACATTTTAATCACAATCATATTTCCATCCTATGTCAAGTTCCTCATTACCAACCCCAAGCATTTTCCATAAACAATTCATTTTCATGAAAATCTAACCCTTACTCAGAATCACCGAAGCGATGCTCATTACCGTGAGCACAGCTATTCAATAGGTTGTACACTCGCAGAGGTTATACACTTTACCCACAAGATACAATCAAATACCACCAAGGCAAATAACCGTAACGAAGCCTTTCCAAAGTTCCATCTAAACTCAAGATCGCCCGCTAAGGTTTCAACACCGAGGGACTGGTTACCACACCTGTGGCCCCCTCTTGCGCCATGTGAGTTCTCATTCCGCTTCTCCTGCCTCACACCACCACGACAAGACCAAAGAATAGATTTCCCAGTTTACTCAGCTAAGCCCGTGCCATTACGGAGCTTGTGGTTGTATGAAAGACTCAGTTCAAATGCTCGCAAGGTTAAGTCCTTAGTCGACCGAGGCAAGACTAACCAAGTGTGAACTCAATATCCATAACCAATAAAAACCAAATACGACCGCCCAGTTGCCACTCTTGGCCCACCAGAAACAATCTTGCCACATGCCTCAGTCTAAATCATTTTCCCACCCCGGTTCTTTACCATTGCACCACGTGCCATCATCAACTTAATAACACATGTCTCATTCACAAAATACATTCCATATCTCATTAAGTCAATATTAACTTTGGCATTCCAAAATCACAAAATGTCCACGTGGCAGGGCTAAGCATACTACTTCGGTCTACTCAACCCATGTTGGCAAATTATTAATGTCCAACTATTAGTCCATAACCTAGGGTGACAAATGATTCATGGCATACAATTATATACGACAAGGTGGCATACAGCAACTAGGCATTTAACTAATCCCAAAACTTATTCAAAATCATTTCTATCAATTAGCATGCAATAGTTTAAATCAAGGTAATTTGCTCTAATAGGTTCAACATGATCAAACACAACTTGCCTTCAAAAAGTGCTGGTTCTAGTTCCTGGACTTGCTCCTGGGTCAGAACTTCTCCCTCGAAACCTTCGGGCACTTCAACGTCTACGCGTATTGCAATTAAACAACAATAAATAAATAAACAGTAGACAAACAGTACTCAAAAATTCAATTAAAATTCATAAACAGAAAGATCACAATTTTACAAATTTATAGAAATTAGAATCACTCAAATCGGAGTTAAAACGCAAAAGTTATAAGCATTTGAAGTTTCAAAATATATTTAAAATCAATATACCGAATTAAATAAATATTTTCTTTTTCGAAAATTAATTATTGCATCATCTGTGACACGGTCGCCACCAGAGAGTGACACGTGACTTTTGCCGACGCCACCGACCGGCTCCGTGATGACGCCAAGATGACGATGGCAGACGCCACACGACAAAGGCGCGCGGCCGACGAGTGGGCCCACGCTGTCGGCGTCTCATGCGCGCAGTGCTTTCGTGGCGATCGACATGTGGGTCCGCTTTGTCACGACTCATGCGCACAAATGAACGGCGGTGAGATCGACATGTGGGTCCGCCTGCCGCCGCCACGCGCACAAATGAACGGTGACGTGGCACGACGGTGGCCCTCGGATTCGCATCTAACGGTGGAGTTTAGAAGATGGGGTTCACTGTTCCTAGGGCGACGTGGACTCACCCGAAGCGTTGGATGGAGATCGTGCGGCTGATGAAGCTCGTGAAACCCGGCGACGATGCGGCGGCGCAGTTCGACCGGAGACGGAGACGAAGACGTAGCCGACGGCGTTTCCGAGGTCCTCCGGCGTGAAGAAGTGACCCTCCCGACGCGGCTTGACGAGGTGAGTCCGAGGGTGGCACGGGCGACGGTGGAGGGTGACCGGCGGCGGTGGAACGGCGCAAAGAACTCGGCGGAAGGCTTCGGGGACTTCGGGGACTTCGGCGAGCTCGTGCGGCGAGGCGGCGGCGTCTCAGGCGGCGTGGAGTGTACGGGCGGGTGCGGCGCGAGGAGAAGATCACATCACGGGTGGCGGCGCAATAAATAGGGTCCTCGACGTCCGTGAAAAGGGCGGAGACCGAGGCCCACACGGGCTGCGGCGGCGGAATCCGGCGACGAATCGGATTGGCGACGTGGCGCGACGTGGACCGTCGGATGAACATCGGACGGCCATGGCGCTAGGGTTTTCCGAAACGGGCCGCACAGTACTCGGCCCAACACTATTCATCCGGATTTTTAATCCTTTTCCGAATAAAATTAATTCCCGAAAATAAAATAATTTATTTGAGGCATTAAAAATATCAGAAAAATTCTGGAAAAATTCTCAAAAATATTTTAGGACATTTGTGACTCAAATAAAATATTTCCAGCAAAATTTTATTTTAACTTTTCTATTATTCAATTAAGTTGATAAATGGTTTAATTCAAAATAAATCCAAATAATTCCAAATAAATCCAAATAAATTCCAGAAATTCCCAGAAATTCAAAATACCATTAAAATGCAAGAAAAGCAAAAATTGGGATGTTACAATACTCACATGATAAACAACAGCAATGTGCATCATAGCAACATCATGCTGGCAAAAGAAGCTAAGCAAGGTGCATCACAGCAACAAAATGCTAGCAGGGGTCATATAAAAGCCTAGAAATACATGGATCAAGGTACTATCCTAACCATGGTAATGAGCATGTAAATGAAGAAATGCCACAATGAAGCACAACAACATGCTACTAGATATAACATGAGAAAGATAAATAATGACAACCAAAGGGATCATGCATAAAACAAGCCAATTAGCAACATCAAGATCCATATATCCATGGTCTCAATAACAACATTCATATGCTGCGAAAAGGCTCGACATTTCAAGGGCATACGCGGCTGAGCCAAACACAACCAGACCAACAAAAGGTCCTAGGGACACAGGCAGCATGGAAGTAAATGGTGACCATAGATACATAGACTAGAAGCTGCACATGGCAACACTCTATGCATAATGATGAATACATGCCATGAATAAAGAACACAAGCTCATGCAAAATAGGTATGAAGCATATGAGCATGAAGGGCAATAAAAGGTGATCATGAGCAATACAAGTCACAAAGCGGTAGCTAATTCATATAACTCTAATCTCATGAAAAGCACTCATATGTAGCACAAAGTCTGGCAAACAAGGTCTAAACAACAAAGCCAATCATGTGGCACAAACTCTGGCATCACAAGCCAAGACACAAAGCTAATCATGGATGTAATAGAAAATCAGGGTCATACAACCTAGATACTACTCATGACTATATAAAACAAATGATATATAGCACATGCCCACAATTAAAACAAATGCTCATACCAAATGAATAATAGCATGGACAGGATAAAACAAGAAAATCACATGCTGGGGAAGGGCACATGAATACAAGATATAATACATGAAGCACAAAACATGGCCAGGAAAAAACATGCTATGGCACAAAACAAGAAAGACAAAAACTAACAAGTCCTAGCAATGTACATATAATACACATGGGAGCAAGAGCAATCACAACATGTCATGGAAGTGATGATCACAAGTATAAAGGACATGAGGGTATGAGATAGCTCACCATGGAAGTGGAAGTGCCCAATGATGTTATCATGAAGCTCAACACCTGTGGACTTAAACACGAGACAAACGAAGATGAAAGTACAAGAAGGTTAGCATGATGCACATGATGGTTATGCAGGAAGATCAAACCCTCTAGAGACAAGCCGCAAAGGCCAACTCGGAATTCACATCAAGTGCCAACACTAAAAAGCGACAAAACCGATCCTAGAGGAAACTAGGAAAGACCAACATGAGCAACACAATTTTCTGCAACTATTGCCATGAGTGGGCACCTCGAGGAAAAACGAGGTCTACTACTTGCGCACGATGGAGATGATGCCTCGAACAACTCATGGACTAAGAATTGAACTAAGAAAGCACAAGTCCACAAGATAATCCAAATCCACTCCACTAGGTAGTAATCAAATCCTCACGCTAGCCTTAAGCGACTCATGCCATGAGAAAGGGAAAGAGCACCTAATAGCATCATCGCATAGACATAACACAAGGAATCGGCACAAGAGGGCAAACAACTACAAATGTTCATCATTCCCGCCAACAAGGGCAAGCACAATCAAAATAGGGAAATTACCTGGAGAAGCAAACAAAACACCTAAACTACCCACAAGAATACCAAGAAGAAATTCAACTCTAAATATAAGGGTGAATGCAAGGCAGAAGATGTAGAAAATAAGGCAATGCACATGTGAATGATGCTAACATGATAATCAATGTATACATAACATCAATAGACAAGAATAAGCAAGTATAGCCTTAAAACTACTACCACCATGAGCAGTTATTAACAATTAAGCACAAAACTAGGTCACAAGTATGAAAATAACAAGATATGGCTCTAGCTAAACTTAACTGCACAAAAGGGAGATCAAATCCTAGATGAAAGCAATTATTACCAATATAGCACATACTAGAGCATTTGACATGATATCAACAGAGAATTAGCTCTAGCCAAAGTTAATTCCACAATGGAGAAGAAGAATGCAAGCAATGCCTACACATGATACAAATAAAATTCTAGCCATTGACCTAAGCAATTTCTGATTACCAAAATAATACAATCAAGCATATGTAGACAGGCAATACAAGTCATACGGTAAGAATGGCATGATAGCAAAATTAATTTTCAACCTAGGCATGCATCAATATCTAAACATCATCAATGGCAAGCAAGGCATCGAGAATAACCAGTGGTAAAAGAACAACCTAGTATATCTATCAAACACAAAGGGAGAAAGGTCGCTAGGTTCTCACCTCACGTACCATGACGATGCAGATGGTCTATAGGAGTCGATTACGATCAACCAAGAAAACCACTCCACCATAGGCCATCAGTCAAGATCAATCGCAAGAAAACCATTGCCACGCTTGAAGCAGTCCACATTAATCGCCGGCTCTCGAATCGGTGAAGATCCCAAAAGAGAGCACCACCATAGCTCTGATACCAATTGAAGGATCGAGATGGCGAACAGAGGGGGGGTGAAAGGTCGCAAACAAATTTTCCCCAAAATACTCCAAATCAAACCTCAACAAGATCGCTCAAAGGAAATCGTGAAAAACCCGAAAACCTAGACAACTATGTGTACCCCTAACTTGCATGGATAAGTACCATCAAATATGTGGGGATTTTTGAGTCACAATTCTGGTTGTCTAGTGTCCAAAAATGAGAAGGAATCAATTCAACTCTTGCTTTTAGAAAGGACATCAATTCAAATCACAAAAGCCACTTTCAGAAAAGCAAAAGCAGAATTTCCAGAAGTTGTCCTCAATTTGAACAGGTGGTTGGTGGGTTTCTGCAGCTCAAGAAATTTTGACAATTTTTCTCCCTATGAGAAGAAGAGTCATGAAGAATTCCACCAAATTTCAACTCATAAACCCTTCCATAAAAAACATGAAAAATCTAAGAACACAGACAGTCAGGACTCGGTTTTCACCTCATGGCTCCCAAACGGTGCAACCAGTAGACTCCAAAATTTTTCTATAGATGGATATGAGAGTCCTGCACCTTCTGCAATAATAATCACTCAAAAAAGATTTTTCTATATTTTTTTAAAAATCAAACACTAACTGCTGCGCGAAAAACAAGTTCTGGACAGAGTTGCAACTTGTAAGAAAAGATGATCTCTACTCAATCCAAGAGTGCAAAAGAGATGTAAAACCAAATGAACACACTCAAAACATCCAAGATCAGCATTTATAAAGAGGGGAGGCAAATCCAAATTGCAAGAAAGTAAATTACGCGAAAGAAAATGCGTAAAGTAAATGCTGAATTTAAATTGCGTAAAGTAAAGACATAATGTAAATGCGGAATTTAAATTCGCAATAATGTAAAGAAATTTTTTATATTTCTGGTGGGAAGTTTTACAAAGCCTCACTTCATGTGGGCAAAGCTTAAAGGAGCAACTCAAACCTTCAAGAGGAGGCTACCCCTCCAACCCTATTTATACTACACTTGGGCCACCTACCACCCTTGGATGAGTCCCTCAACCCTAGAGCACTCATCTAAAGGCTAGGATTAACCCACACTCACAGCCATGCAAGGGCTAACCCAAAACCCACACACATACCGGATTTTCTTGCACGGTTTTCAAAGCATACTACCTAGACCCGCTAACCTATCAACTAGACCGCAATCCGACGGCCCTCATTGATCCACGCGGCATCTAGCTAGCATCATCTCCTTTTCTTGTCTTCTTGACTTGCCCGGACTCCATCTCCGATCATCTTCCGGCGATCTCCCGACCGTCTGGACCTTCGACGCTCCTCGCCTAGTCCCGGTCATCCTCCGCCTCACTATGACCTAGCACCGTCGCCCTGCAACCATCAAAGACAAGGAAAAACCATTCACATAGCAATGCCCACAAAGATATTCAATGATTATCCCAAAATCATTAATCGATCATAATTGCACTCAATGGTCCAGTGCTACTGCCCCCAGGCTGGTAGCACTAAGAAAAGCAACCAACACTCAAATTGCTTCAAATCGAAATCCAATTCAAATCAAACTCAATTTCAAATCAAACCAAGCTCAATTCTTGTCAATTACTCATCACGCACAAGGATAGACCTCCACATGGTCTTTCACTCCAATAATGGCCGATCATTGTAGCTAATTATTCTTTTCTGATTTACAACCAGCCATATCTCTCTAAATATGGCTGATTATTATAGCAAAATTCCTGATTATTGCTGGTAATTAATAGCCGGCCAATCATTCCTTTTGTACTCTATATATGCTGTACAGTTTTCACAAAATCAATCAAGAGAATTCATTCAAGATCTCCCATGTCGTGCTGCCGCGGCGAATGAACTTGACGAACTGATCAATAAGTGACGGACCGACGTACATGACTGCGAGACGCAGGAGGCCGAGCGCTGCGGTCAACAGTAACTGCGGCCAGAAGGACAACCAGAGCGCAACGCCCATCGGGCGTCGTGACCCCAGCGCCGGCCAGTTGAACGTGAACAAAGCGTACGACGCTTCGGTGCAGTTGCCCAGCGACACCGGTGGGACATCGTTGGCTGTGGGAGTCATTGGCACATCCCTTGGAGATAAGGATTGATCCAGCTGAACGTCGCAAGAGAGAGGAACGACGCGGCAGCGCACGGCATGGCGGGCGCCTCGGCGCTGGTGTTTTCTGGTTCACCTTCATAGGCTTCGGCGTCATGGCCGGTTAAGCCAGTGATGACTAGGTACACCAGAGGCATGGAGACAAGTAGGCCAGCAAAGGCGAGAGGGTCATCTGGGAAGAACAGCGAACCGTCGGCGCAGCGGACCACCGCCGAAACGGTCGAAGAAAAGTGCGGCACCGAGGGCGGTGGCGATTCAGAAGACACAGAGGTGCAAAGGCTGGGTGGCGGCGGTAGCCCCTTTCTCCGAGGCAACTGACCACGCGGCCATGGCGTGCGCGACGAAGTGGGCGGCGAGGAAGGCGGACTCCACAGCGCGCCAAGACATGCTCGGTAGGAGGAAGAACGCGAGTGCGAGGAGGACGGCAGATGCCGCAACGAAGACGGCAGACGCCCCGAGCGTGACCACATAGCAACTAGTATCCGGAATAGCGGTGGCTTCGGCAGCAGCACATCATGCTCGGGGGAAGCCCCTGTGTCGCCCCTGCGAAGCCGATGGATGACGAGGACGAGCGAGGCGACGAGGAAGACGAGGTCGACGGCACCGAGGAGCGCGCGTTGTGAGCATGACGAGAGGAAGAGGAACGCGAGCTGGTAATATAAATTGCAAAAAGGGATAAAAATGATTGATTGATTTTTGAAATTGGTAATATATATTGCTACGTACAATATATTTGGTTTTAATTTATATCGAAGAAGAAACCATAAAAACTTTTGTAATCGGAAGAAATAGATGTTTGATCTTGTAGCATAATTTTCTTTTATTGCTTGATCTTTATATTTCGTTACCAATTTTATTTTTCGTAGCAACGCACAGGTATTGATCTAGTGTGTGTGTATATATTGTTGGCTTGTTTGGGTTTTTGGAGAGGATGATGCATAGATCTTTAACCAAATCTCTTTGGCAAAATTGGCTATAAAACATTGATATTTTGTGATATGTGATCTAGGACATCGATTTTTTTGCTTTTGCTCAAACACACTGTTAAATCACGCCTATTTGTTGAAACATACTCCAAGCATTAAAATATTATTTTTACTAAAAGAGGAGAGAGAAGGTTGACGAAAAGCCCGTCTAGCCTTTCATGTGCTGTCATGAGTGGTGGATTGGGGATGGGAACATGGCGGCGGGGGTGGGTTGGGGAATTTTGAGATGAGAGCTAGGGTCTTCAGGGTATAAGGCTATCCGTTCAAATCTAGGTCAAGCCACTCGATTAAACCAAACTGGAAGGGGTTAGTGAATGTCATTTTGAAAATTTTCTCTATCTAACTAGATCAAATGATATTTTAATAGTCAAAATGTGTTTTAGCAAATGACCATGATTTAGTTGTGTGATTTTGTAAAAACAGAAAAAAAACAATGTCCCAAAGTAAATGCTACACAATACTAGTGGTACAGCCAATTTTGCAAAGGTCTTTCGTACGGAACAATCTTTGGTAATGTATACTATATATTATAGAGCTAAGGATTGGAGAGCAATGGGCACCTCACCCACCCACCCACCCCCCCCCGGCGGAAAGGCCCTCTAGAAAATTGGAAATTGCGTTTAGGTCCTTTTGGCGGTTTTTAATAAAATAGACCCAAAAAATATCAAAATTACATTTAGGTCCCTCCGCGGTTTACAGTTAGGTCCTCCCATGGTTTTTAGCGGAACGGACCCCAGAAAAAAATAATTTAGGTCCCTCTGCAGTTAAAAAAACACATATTCGTCGAAAGTTTATAGCAACCCATGGATTCACCAACGAGTCGTAACCGCGATTTTCTAAAAAAAACACAGATTCATCGAAGGTTTATAGCAGCCCATAGATTCGCCAACGGGTCCTAACGACACCTATTTTTTCAAACAAATACGAAAACCGAAAATACGACCAGATTTCCGACGGGTCCTAACGACACCTATAGTTTTGTAATTTTTTTAGATCAAGGTATATTTTTGCAATTTGAATAAGAAAATATACTATTTAATAAACATTCTAATTTTTCACCATGTAAAATAAAATCCAATGTGTCGAGAGTGCGAAAAGCAAGAACCCCGCCAGTCCCAGCCACCGGAAATAATATTGCGCGCCACTTCAAAATGATTGAAAAAAATTCTCGACCAAACAAAACAACATTGCCTTATTGTTTTGCTATTTATACAATTTTAACGCAAGACTAAATTACGGTGACTAAACTAAAACATGGCAAAAAAACTGATTTCTAAACCCCCTGGATAATTTCCAGAGCAAAAATGAATGTAGAAATTATCAAGCACTGGAAATGACATAAAAAATTTCAGCAGGCTCTGGTGGCTGGAAATTAAACAAAAGATTTCTAACTGGGCAAAAAAATATATACTACCCTATCGCTGAATTTGCGTATTACGGGGCTATTTCAACAGATTTCAATGGGACGACAACAATTTTGGAAAAAACTGAGTTCAGAGGGCTACTAAGTAAATTCTCTAATTTTTTTGCAATTTTCCATTAAAAAAATAAAAATTCACTAGGCGATACAAAACATAAACAAATTTTTAGCGTCTCGCAAAAACAACAATTTTTGTGACAAACATACAGCCTGGGCAAATTTTCCACTGCTAACAAACACTACTACAGAACCGGCTACCACAAGCGGCTCAGAACCCCTTTAATTAGCTTTAAGAACCGTGTGATACCCGTCGAGTATCACAAGCGGTTGCTCAACCGCTTAGCCTTGTGGCACCGAAGCGGTTGGGAAGGTGTTCAGAGGGCCATGGAGCCGCCACGTGGGGATTTCCTGGCGGTTCGTGTTACAAACCGCCAGGAGAAGGATATCCGAGCGGTTAGTCTTACCAACCGCTAGGAGAGCAAGACTCGAAGGGTTGGAGTCACCAACCGCCAGGAGAGAGTTTTCGATTATATGTATTATAGAATATGTTCTTACAGTGTTTTTGTATATCGTTTTTTACCATAAAATTAAATATGAGTGGATGAGTTTTTTGGGCAATTAAATATATATTACAAATGCATACTCATACACATGTTCACAAGCTAGCTCAGTACACAAAAAAACGAACTTAATAGTGTAAAAAATGGACAAGTACATACACGCAACCGACATTTACAAGTTTGAATGATGAAAAAAATGATTATCGAACTCATTTCTTGCATGCGTCACTCTTTATGTCCTTGGTCGACGTGGATGTTGTCATTAGTTCAGCGGTGTCCAACGCAGGAAACCTTACGTGGAACTCGCCATTTGGAGATACAACCTCGTTGACAAGGAAGCCGATTAGTTGTTCTTGGAGTGCGCGCACCCGGCGAGGCGAGAGCACGTTAACGTGCTCATCGATGTTGGGCTGACAATTAATTAAGCGGGAAGTATATAAATATCCGATCACATGCAATTAATTAAAATGTAAGTTGTAGCTAACAAATTGACATGCATATACGAACCTCGGCATAATGTTCCAACTCATCGCCATGGATAAAACTTTGAATATAGTGGAACACGTAGTAGCCACATAAGTTGTTTCCAATTGTCAGCGCTTAACCTTCACGGGAGAAATTTTAATATCGATGAAGAACCGATATGGCGATATATATTAATAATAGTTTTTGTAGTACGTGCACTGAGTGCTTACTATGACTTCAATTCTTTCTCGAATTGTCCTTTTGCTTCTTCTTGAACTTTGCAAATGTCCCGTTAAGGACGCCAATGAACCATTGGTATTTTTGGACCGGATTCTTCTTGAGTCATGAACTATAATCTTCTTCGTTGTCAAGTCGATGACTAGAAGGATCCAAAGGAAACCTATTCAGATATTGCAACATATGCGTAAGTAGCTACTCGCACTATCAATGGCTTAAGAAATACAAGATCAAGAGGTTTGTGAGAACACGACTTGAAGTTGAAGGGCGTAGTATGTACGGTTTGTAGTGTTGTTTCAACATTGCATGCAAAAGGTATGCCTCAACTAGCGGTTTTTGCTTGTCGATGACCAAACTTTCTCGTTGACAATCTCGGGTCGATGAAGCCAACGCTCGCTTTGTCCGATCTTGTACATCGTTGTATCTCCATTCTACATAAGAAGGGATAACTAAGTTAATTAGATTTTCAATTTTGTGGTGCGGAGGAAGCAAACGGTAAACTTAGTAGATCGACACTTACATGCACACCAGCAGGACATGAAAGACACGTTGACCTCGTCTCCTTGGTACACATGGTACAAGTCATCGAATTCCGACCATAGTTCGTGTTGTTCCCATGGAAGAAATACTCATCTTGGAAATGGAGGAGGAACATTTGCTCTCCTTTAGATGCCCTTTCCATGTACCATTCATGCATTTGACGATCTTGGTTGGGAGATCTTTTATATCCTTTGGATCAATTAGCGGTTTGCCCAACTCATACTTCCATTTGGTTGGTGCCATCGAAGATCCCGGTCTATTGATTTGAGTCTCGCCTCCTTCAGAATGCCATTTTCTCAACTCCTCAAAGACTCTGCCGATCTTCCACTTTCTTCTTTTTTTCCCACCAAGGAGCCCGTGTATTTTGCAATGTAGCCTTTCTTATTGTCTTTTGTAGTCGCCATCATAGCGCGGCGCCATTCCGCATGATTGAAAGTGCTTCACGCTTTTTTATCTATTTTAAGCTTGGGCTCTAGCTTTTTGGCATAAGTTGCACCGCCACATCCGTCTTTATGGATGCAATAGCTCCTCCGCACCAGATCATATGGCCTCTTTGGCGGTTGCTTTGACATTCTCTCGTCGCCGGATGCCGACTTCGTGGGAGGAGGTGCTAGTCTTGCGATCCTCCTTCGACATCGAGCTTCTTCCTGGGAGATGCCGGAGGCGTGGGACCGGAGATGTTGGGTGCTTACTTTCGGCGGTGGCGGTGGCGGAGTCGGGCTTTGTGGAGCGGAGGTGGAGGAGGCGTGGCTCGACCACCGGGAAGCATTGCGGCAAAGCGACGCCGAGGAGTCGTGGGTTGTCGGCGTGGAGGAGGCGTGCTTGCTCCTCGTAGGTGGCTCAAATCGCGGGCCTCTTGCTGGAGATATAACCTCCACACCATCTGAAAATATGATGTACTTTTTTGCGCCATAGGATGAATGTGCCATGGAGGGCTCTGCCCAAGGTTGGTCACGTCGTCGCCCCTGTGAATATCGAGAATGGGATCTTCAAGCCCCCACCACCTCTTCCACCATGACCTTCGAGTATCCGGAGGGTATCCGCTTGCGTGGAACATCCGCCCGCCTCCACCGGATAAGCTATGCCGTAAGCCACCTTGAAGGCGAGGTTACGATATCAATGTGTAGCTCGTGACCGGCAAATAACCTTGATGTCGTCCATGGGATGACGAGCTCGGGTCGCTCACATAGGCCTACTACGGACGCCAAGAATCGCTGCTTTTTGCGTGGTCGGATCGATCACGGATTCAGCGCCGCTCAACATTGGTCGAACGTAGTGCTCCTCGGTCGGCTCATTGCTTCACCACTTTTTGCGTGACTGTGACATCGATGGAAGCCTTCGTAGCTCTAAGCTCTTACTCCAATCGCTCACTCTACCTCGATCTCTCCTCTTGCTTCGTCCCCGACTCGTAAGTGCTTGAGTCTTTGGCAAAGCCGCGCCTCCATGGCACCTTCCCCAAACCTCGTGTTCGCCCGGGTGCTCGTGGTTTTGAAGAGCATATAATAGCTCGTCATTCTCCTGTCCGTCACCAAGGATCTCGACCGAAGTCCGCCGATGGCTTCTACAATCCTTTTCACCAACTTCTTGGACCTATCGGTGGCATCACCAAGCTACCATCATCACAAGTTTGCCCCCGTGAGCCAATAACCAATTGTGCATGCGGGCTCCCAATTTCGCCAGTATAATATCGTCCGCCAAAGTTCATCTTCCCGCTTGTCCCATTTCTTTGCAATTTTGATGTAACCAACGGTCCCGAGATGGTGGTGGTATTTCTTCTTCGTGCATTCACCTTGTTTTTTCTCTCGTGGGCTCGCCCCGCATCCGAGCGCCTTGTACTCCTCAAAAGCATCCCAATGATCGGCCAGCTTAGGAAATTTATTGAAGTCCGCCTTTCTCCTTTGTCGATGTACTTGCGGGTGAGGGACGACTTCCACTCATCAAAGGAAGTTGCCATCTTCTTCAAAGCCCATCCCTTGGCCTTCGTTTCGCATTCTTCTTCGAAAAGTGAAATTTTCCTTTATATCATTCCGCAGCGGTTCCTTGGTAGTCTGCAGGACTTCACCCATTTCTCGATGTCGATTGGGACGTGATCCTCACGTGGTAGCCGCAAGCGTTGTTGAAAGGGCCAATTGCTAATTCCGGCTAGCAGACTCCGCCGCGTTTAACTTTGTTATCACGCACTTTGTCGAAGGCTTCTTGTTAGGTCCTCGGTTCATTCCGGACTGGGTGGCCAATGAGGTACCGGGCTGGATACACAAACACATATAATATGAATGATTTTAGAATAATTAACATGTGGCTGGGGCGTTTGATAACCCGAAAGGCATTACCAGATATTCATAGTGTCCCAGGTGGGTCCGAAATGTTGTTTTGAGGATGTCTTCCTCCCTCATTCTTATCTGGTGGTAGCCTGATCTTAAATCAAGTTTTGTGAATAACTCTGCCCCATGGAGTTCATCCAGTAGATCTTCAATGACCAGAATAGGAAACTTGTTTTTAATAGTCATCGAATTCAACTATCGATAATCCACGCACATTCTCCAAGACCCGTCCTTCTTCCTCACCATAACTGCAGGGGCTGAATAAGGGCTAATACTCTCCCTAATCTCATCATTTTCAAGTAACTGTTTGATAATGCTCTCCATAGCATCTTTCTGGTAATGTGGTATTTTATATGGCCTGAGATTCGGTGGTTCCGCCCCTAGTTTCAGATGTATAGCATGATCACACTCCCTCTTAGGTGGTAGCCCTTTTGGTTCCTGTGTAACATCCGGAAATTACTGCAATATTTTCTGGAAATCTGCCGGTATGACCAGGTCATGTTTTGTCTCAATGTCTGATGTTTGCTGAGCCTGAATCACACATCCGAACCCCTTTTTTTGTAATACTTTCTCTAACTTTGCTGCCTTGATTTGGCAATGTCTCGACGGGTTAGTGTAATCCTGGAACAGGATGACTTCTCCTCCTTTGCATATCGATAAGCTTCTTTTTTTCAGATCCAAGCTAACTGGGTTGTGCTCGAATATCCAGTCAGCTCCCAAGACTACATCATAGTTCTTGAGTGGTAACAAATTAAACGAGTTGCAGAATTTTATCCCCTGTATGGTGTAATTCAATTCCTCAGCTACAGCATTACACTTCAGCTCACCTCCGCCAGCAACTACCAATTTCTTTGACACTCCCTGTTTCAGTATACAATTAGCCCTTAGAGCTAGATCATAGTCCATGAAAGTGTTAGTGCTACCACTATCAACCAACTCTACTGCTTTAATCCCCCTCATATTAATAATCAGCGCAAAAGTCGAAGTTCCTGCAGTTCCTTGTGCCGCCTGTAAGGAAACTTGCATCATCTGTTCAGTGTTCAGATCTTGCACCACATTTTCAGGGCTTCCGGGAGTAGTCACAAATCCAGCGTCTATGATTGGTTCCTTTTCCTCAGGTTCACTATCAACTTCACTCTCTCCTCTCAAAAGTATAGCATGAAGTGCCTTCTTAATTATGCATTTGTGACTGGGATTCCAAGGCTCTTTACAGTACCAATAGAGATTTCTATTTTTCTCTTCCATTTTTCCCAGGCCTGTGTTGTCGAAGGTCTTTTGAGGAGTGGTTATGTTTCCCATGGGATGGTACTTACTGTTATTGCCGCTCAATTTGTTTTTGCTGTAGCTGGCTATCATTTGACTCTTCTTGGCTGCTGAGGATTTCTCATAGACCCTGGCATACCAATATCCTTCCATCAACCCTTGAGGCCTCTGACCACACACATCATGCTTAATGTCCCCCTTCAAGCCTCCGATAAAACAGCTCAAGAGGAAGTGTTATTGTAGATACGAGTGATCTCTCTTAACCAAGGCAACACACTCTTCAAACTTATCGATATAATCTGATACTGTTGTCTGTTGTCGTATGTTCTGCAGCGCCTCAACTGTATCATGAGCCGACATGTCAAAAAAACGATCACTGATCATTGCTCCAAACTGAGGCCAAGATAGTAAACTACTGTGGATGCCCACTCCTTTGAACCAAGTTGCTGAATGCCCTGTCAAATGTGCAGCCGCCAAATTCACCCACTGATCCAAGGGTGTACCCGAAATCTCGAAGAACTTTTCACATTGTTTTAGCCAGTTTAATACTCTATCACCTTCAAACAGGGGTATCTCCAACCTTGGGCCTTTGATTACTGCTTCCATGTAATGATTGGTGTTACTGGATTCTCCCATGATCTAATTGGTTTGCCCATCAATCCACTGAACTCCCGGATTATGACACCTCATTCCATAGTTGTTCCAAACATTTACTGAGGGTCTTCTAGCTCCCTGTGTTTCTGGGTTGTTCAGTTGCAAACAGGTTCCAACTCCTCCCCAAGTTAGCTTACCACTATTCATATTCATTTGTGGTCTATTTCCATGATTGAATTCAAAACTGTTCTCTGGAGCAAGAGTGTTTTGACTTCCAATAAAACTGTTCCCTCTAACAAGCTTCTTTTCATTTTGTGCTAAAAATGAACTATTAGTGTTCTGATGCATTACCTGAGCGCCCGTTGATGAGACGTTAGTCGCTATAACACCAGCATCAGGATCATCCGCAGCCATTGCGCTCACTCTGATTTGATTCTCGTCTCCCGTTGGTTGAGGGCTTGATGGACCAGAACAACACATCTTCTTCAAGATCTCTTTCATTTCCTTGAACTCCATCTTCAGGGACTTCAGATCTACCAAATCTTCTTTGATCGTCATCATCTCTGCCTTAACATCCAGGAGTTCTTCTTTGCATGCCATGTTTTCTTGCGATCTAGTCATCACCACCATAGAATATCCACTTGCTCACTCCAATGGATGTTCCGCACAGAAGCTTCACAATACCTCCTCAGAATTGGGATTTTACGGTCACGATTAAGAAATCGCAACCAACCAACTAAGATCAAACCTCAATTCCAAAGATCGGTACTGCTCTGATACCTTTGTCAGGACCGAAAGAACTTGAATCCGAGACGAGCAAGGGAAAGTGGTTTAGAGGCTACGGAAAGCAGGAAGAATGTAAGGACCCGAATTCACCCATTCGGACCCACTGTGTTTACCGCACTAGTCCCAGGATCAATCGCTAGTGCACACAGCTTAACATCGATAAGTATCACATCATACACAACGATAAGAATAATAAGACTTCATTTATTTATTATGACTAGTGTATGATCTTATGATCACTTACATTTATTTGGCCACGCAGGGCAAGGCTAAGATAAAATAAGACTTAATGCAGAGAAAGTAGTAGAAAACGAGGACTCATCAAGACACCACAAAGCATCGACAAGGCTTGGCCTAGTGACTCAGATCCACCGAAATCCTCCAACACGGCGATGACTCCTCCATCGTTGTTGGTTGTTACAAGGGTGAGTACACCAACACGCACTCAACAAGTTGTGCACAAAATGCAATTCTATCATAGCTATATGCGTGCTTATTCCAAAGGAATGGCTAAGGGGTTCATTTGCAAGAAAGCAAAGATTTAAGAACACATACCTAATGTAGATTGAAAAGACAAGAAACAAATAATATTGTCACAGACTCAGGCCGGGTACCTCTCCACAAGACAAAAGCAACAACCAAGTGGTCAAGATACCTAGCCCACGGGCGCCTGGCGAAAGGTGTGGGCGAAACGCTCGCCGCCCACGTGGCGGCCCACGGGCGCCCAGGCGAAAGTGTGGGCGAAGACGCTCGCCGCCGGCGGGCGGTCGCGTGGCGCCCGGCGGCGAGTGGCGGCACGCCGCCGCCGGCTGGGCGGTCCACGTGGCGCCCGGCGAAAGGTGGGCGAAGCACGCCGCCGCCGGCGGGCGGTCGCGTGGCGCCCGTGGCGTGGGGGCAGGGCACGCACGCCGCCGCCGCCGCAAGGCAAAAGGTGGAGCGAGGTGGCTTCACCTCAAGGCTCCTTCCCGCTGCACTGCTTCGAGCCATAGGACAGCGAAAGGGACATTCGCTGCTGCAAGGATTTGCATAACCCCATTCTCTAACGCCTCACCAACTCACAAGAAAGGGTCACATCGCGGGCGGACCTGACGGCCATGCGTCGGTATTTAATGAGGCCGAGGAACGGACAAGACAGAAGGCGATTAAATGTGTAAGGATCAAGATGATGACCCCTTTACCTACTCCTGCTGCTTTGGCCTATATAAGGGCCCTCGTGCATAGGGAAGGAGGGTCACCAGAGGTTGAAGAAAACAAGCAAGAGCATAGCAAGAGAGCCCAAGGAAGAACTTGTAACTCCCAAGCTTTGTAATCGCACCAAGAAAAACACTCTCGATAAGCAATCCAGTAGAAAGTAAGGCTATTACCCACGCCAAGGGGGCCCAACTCAGGTAAAAATCCTTGTGTCACCAGAGTTCAGAACGCCGAAGCTTGCCACGGGAGTCCCTAGGTTTCTCGCTAGGTTTAGCCGGTGCGAAGACGCCTTCCAACCAAACCCGGTTCAGATCACGGGCCTGCTGGGCGGAATACGCCGACAGGGCGCCTGTAGGGGCTAGTAGTGGTTTTTCCGGCTAACTCCCGGCGGACTTCGTGTTCGAGGTTCGTAATGTGCTCGTGCATTAGAAGATGGCGGATCTCAAGACCAGATATCGCGGGCGAGCGACGACCATGGCGCCTCGGCCGCCGTCGCGCTGAGGGATCGTGCTCACCCCGCCGCAGGCGGCGCACTGCCTCCCGCAGTGGCGGGAGCAGCCCAGGTGTCGCAGTGGCCCCGAGGCGCCACCCCGCCTAGAACTTGCACGCCGCGCTCTCTAGACCACCCTCCGGTGGAGTTCGCAGAGATTCCCCGCCACTGCGGGTCGCGAGCATCGCTGGCCTCGTGGATGCAGCCCAACTCCGAGTGGGGCTCCCCGGCCAGTCAGGTACCAGCCGTGCCTTGACGCCTAAGGCGCCGACAGGGCGCTCAGCCTCCAGCCGCCCCGACGACAAAGGCCCGCCAGGGGCCAGTGGTCCGAGAAGGGCGACGCAATCGGGTCCCGGCTCATCGAGGAACCGTGGGGACCTCCACTCACCTTGATGAGAGCCACGGCGGCGTGGTGATGACCTCCGTGGTCGCCGCCGCCACCCGGACCAAGAGCTGCCGCCATGGCAAGCGGTGGCGGCCGGTAATGAGAGTCCCCTCATGGTTTCACCCTCGACCCGGAGGAGGTCCACCTCCGGCTCCTCAAGGCCCCATGCACGGTCTCCTGACCGGCCTCCGATGAGCGGCTCGGCTCCTCTGGCGTCGGGTGCAGCCTTCTCCGGCGGTTGCGCCGGGCTCGCCGGACAGTTTCGCCTTGGCGCCATAGAAAAATATGACGGCACCACCAACCCTGAGGAGTTCCTCCAAATCTATACGACGATGGTGCGGGCGGCGCATGGATCTCGAAGGGTCATGGCCAACTACCTCCCAACGGCCTTGACGGTTCTCGCCGCGCCTCGTCAGTAAATCTCCGAGGGTCGGTGCACTCGTGGGGAATGTTGTGCGACATCTTTGTCGCCAATTTTCAGGCTTTTCACAAGAGCCCGGTGGAGAATGACCTCCACGCTCGGAGCAAGAGAAGGGGAGTCGCCACGACTTCATTCGGCGGTTCTACCACTACCGCAATACAATCCCCCACATCTTCAACAACCGGTCGCCATCGCTTTCAGAGAGGCGACGCGATCAAGAAGATGAAGGAGAAGATGGCTACCCGCACCATCGGCTCAACCTCCGAAGCTTTTCTCCCTCGCACATAAGTGTGCGCGGCCGCGGAGGCGAAGGCCGCCGCCCCCAAGGGTGGCTAAGGCAGGACGGCGGGACCTCGAAGGTTCCGGCCAGGCGGGCAAAAGGCGCGAAGTGCGAGGCGGGAGGCCAGCAGTCCCGCCGCCGAGCGCAACGATGAAGAAGACCCGCGCCATGAAGCGCGAACCGCCGCGCGGGCGTGATGATCGCCAGCGACGGGCGCGACGACCGTCGTGACCGGCGTAGCGATCGCCGTGATCGGCGCGATGACCGCCGCGGCCGTGGAAACGACCGCCGCGATCAAAAGGAGGGCGAGCCGATTGTTCTATCCATCAAGATTAACACCCACGACCGGACAACCGCTGGTCGTGGACAAGATGGTGGAAAACGGCTCAAGGAACGCGCCCGGCGATGATCAAGATGAAGATCCGCCTCGCCGCCTTCCAAAGAAAGCCGATCACGCGAGGGTTTACATCCATGGTGGATCCTCCACCTTCCTCCAACGCCGCTTAGTGGCGAAGAGGGAGGTTTGCGCCGCCGTCGAGCTCGGTCGGGTCGGATGTCAAGTGGTCCGAGCAAGCGCCACCTTCGCCAGCCGACCATCCCGAGGGCGCCAGCTGCCCGATACCTCCCGGCCGTGGTGTCGCCCATCGTTGGAATGTGCGGCTAAGCCGCTGTTGGTGGACGGGAGTTCTATCAACCTCTGTCCTCCTCAAGATTCTGGCGCCCAGATCCCATGGATCGGATTCCCAGCTCCGCCCTTCTTCGGGTAGCCCTAAGCCGGTATGTTTCTTGGCTGTGTGCGCCTCCCGTCACCTTTGGGGGAGGGACAACTACACACCGAGTGGTGGATTTCGAGGTTGCCGACTTGACCTCCCCTACAATGCCCTCCTCGCCGACCGGCGCTGGCCCAGCCATGGCGGCCACCCACTACGATATATGGTGGTGAAGATGTCGGCCCGCTGGCCCCATTACGGTCAGGTGGACAAGGCCGAGGCTTTATGCTGCTTCAAAGGCGCAAGAAGACTGCCGGCGCCACTGCGGGCGGGCGCCAGACGCCACTTCTCGGGAGCCCTCAGTCGGGACCGTGCCTCACCTGCTCACGGTGAGGTAAAGGTGGTCGCCTGAGTGAGGAGAACCCCGAAGGTCGTCAACATTGGCGCCAACCTCGGCGCCAAATAGGAAGACGCTCGCCACCTTCCTCCGGCTAATTCCGACGTGTTCGCCTGCAACCGTCCGATATGGCTGGGTCCCTAGGAGGTGATTGAGCACCGATTGGCACGCCCCGAGGCGCGCCCCGGCCCGCGAAGGTCCGGAGACAGCGCCCGAGCGCAGGATGCCATTCGAGAGGAGGTAGAGAAGGCCGAGCGCAGGATTGTTAGGGAGGTCTCTCATCCCGAGTGGCTTGCCAACCCCTGCTTGTCAAGAAGTCCAACGGAAATGGCGCATGTGTGTCGACTTCACCGACCTCAACAAGGCCCCGCCCAAGGATCCTTACCGCCGTGAGTCGATCTCATCGTTGACTCCACTACGGTGCGAATTGTCAGGCTTCCCGGATGCGTATCGGATACCACCAGATCAAGATGGCACTTGAAGACTAAGAGAAGATCATGGTAAACCTTTACGGTGTATATTGTTATGTAAGAATGGCTTTTGGTTTAAAGAATGCCGGTTCAACTTACCAAATAGCGCACATGCATATCACCTTCCGCCTACTAGGGCGTAACTGGAAGTTTATGTTGATGACTTGGTTGTGAAGATTAAGAAGAGCGATGAATTGATCCAAGACCGGAGGAAACCTTTGGTAACCTCCTAAGAATTGTTTGAAGCTCAATCCGAAAAATGCGTTGTTGTGCCCTCCCAAAGTTGGGCTTTCGGCATCAAGCCGGGCATCAAGCCAACCCCGATAAGATATCGCCATCGAAAGCACATGAAGCGCCCGGTATGCTCAAGCAAGTCCAATGCTTGGCGGTCGCCTGGCCTCCCTGCGCGTTCATTGCCCGATTGGGAGAGAAAAGCTTGCCCTTGTTTAAGCTGCTAAAGAAGACGAACCACTTCGAGTGGATCAAGAAGCCTGTATATGCTTGAAGAATTGAAGCGGTACCTAACCACTCCCCGGTCTTTGGTTTCTGCCACGGAGAGCCATACATTTTGTACATAGCCGCCACCCCTGAGGTGGTGAGCGCGGTGCTAATTGCGGAGAGAGAAGGCATCCAAAGGCCGGTATACTACATCAGCAAGGTGTTACATGAAGCAGAGACTCTGCATCAAGAAGCTCGGAAGATGTCAGACGCAATTCCGTGGCATCCAGAAGCTACGTCATTACTTCTAAGGGCGGGAAATTACCGTGGTCACGGCCTACCCTCTGCGAGAGATCCTCCACAACAGAGAGGCTGAGGGCCGAATTGCGAAATGGGCGGTGGAGCTGGGGGAATTCAACATCAAGTTTGTACCCCGCACCGCCATCAAAAGTCAGAAGCTGGCGGAGTTCATCGCCGAATGGACTCCCGCCGCTCCGGAAGATGAAGAAGTTCCCGCGACCTTCCTCGACCATGTTCTTCGATGGCTCTTTCAGCCGGAAGGCGCGGGTCGGGTTGTCCGTCTCCCGACAGGGACACCTCCAAGATGTGGTCGCCTCGAGTTCAAGGCCACAAACAACATGGTCAATACGAGGGCCTGGCCGTGGTTTGCGATCGCTTCGCATTGGGCATCCGACGCCTAAGTCAAGGGAGACTCTCTGCTGGTCATCAATCAAGCGAAGGAATTCCAATGCTCGACCCCACCATGACGGGCAGACCAAGTGAGGTCCCAAGAATGGAGCGTCACTTTGAAGGTTTGGGGTATATTCATATCCCCGGCAGGATAATCACCTTTTGACGGGCCGTCCCCAACAAGATCCTCAAGGGCTCCTGCTCCGCCGGGTCTTTGAAGAAAGACTACCGCGACCGCCCACCGCAGCCCACGATCTGTGGAAATGATGGTGTCATTGCCGCTGCCCCCGCCCAGTGGGGGACGACGGCAAGGTTGTCATGGCCTCCGACTCAGTGGGGGAAGGCGGTGCCATCGCCACGGCCTCCAATTCAGGAGGAAAAGCAGGTTCGGCCAAACCCCTGTGTCCGGAGGGAAGATTTTGGCCGCCGAGGCAGCACAGGAAAAGCGCCAAGAGAGTACCCAGCGCGAGCACCGAGTGGTCGCCACCCTTGGGGTGAAGATCGATGGATGGACCCTATCCCGCCCTCTCTGCGTGACTGTGTGATCCCGACGATGATGCCTCACCGAGAAGATTGCACGAAGGCCAAGTGCTATACTCGTAGGTGGGGACCTATATCGCCAGAGAAGTTTTGAGTTCTCATCAAGTGCATCACTGGGAAGAAGGGAGCATCCCGCTCTCGATATCCATGGAGGCGCAAAGGGAGCCATATGTCCGCCGAACTCTAGTCGGCAAGGCGTTCGCCAAGGATTTTATTGGCCTACCGCCTCTAGATGCTTATGAGTGGTGAGGACATGCGGCTTGTCGGTTCTTCGCCAGTAAACCCACCGACCAGCCCAAGCTCGCGAAACCATCCCACTCTCTTGGCCGTCTCGCGTCCGGGGCCGGATATCCCGGTCCATTCCTGCTGGCCACGGGGCTTCACCCACATCTTTGTCGCCATCGACAAGTTCACCAAGTGGGTCGGCCGAGGCGATGGCCATCACGGCCGCCGCCAAGATTAAGTTCATGCGCCGGATTTGCACCGCTTTGGAGTCGCTTAATCGCATCATCACCGATAACGGCACCCGACTCACCAAATACGCTTTCTGGAGTTCTCACAAGAAATGGGCACCAAGGTCTGCTTTTGCCTCGGTGGCCCATCCCATGAGCAACGGCAAGCAGAACGCGCCAACGCTACCGGTGTTGAAGGGCCTCAAGACAAGGGCGTTTGATCGGCTTCATAAAAGGGGCGCGCGGTGGACGGAAGAGCTCCGGCGGTGCTATGGTCGCCTGCATCGCACCTAGCCGCAACGAGCGAGACGCCTTTCTTCCTAGTATACGGGCAGTAGGCTCGCCTCCTCCAGCCGCCGCCGGCTCCCCGCTGCCTCGGTGTTCAACGAAGAAAACCAAGAGGATCTTGGCGAGAAGATGTCAACCTTTTGGAGGAGGTGCGGATCGTCTTTGCTCTCGCGCCGCCCGCTTCAAAGAAAGTCTCAGCGGTACCACGACACCCGGGTCTCTCGAGAGGACACCGGCAAGAGGTGACTGATCTTGCGCAGAGTCCAGACGCATCTTGGGTTGAACAAACTGTCTCCCGGTGGGAGGGCCCTTCAAGGTGGTTCAGATCTCTCGGCAGGCGGCTGGTCGAGGACGGCGAGGAACCCATTTAACTCCTATAACATAGAGTTGTTATGAAATTCTATCCTTGAAGGAATTGTAGGTGTTCTGCCGTTGCTTCCGATCACCATGAGGTAAGAATCTCCCATGGTCAAGTTGGCGGCTCTTGGCGTTAGTAAAGTTGTCGCCTAAAAGGCTTTCAGAGTTTACTATTCTTTGTCCCTTTTCGTGCCCTTAGCGCAAGTCTTTTCTCGCATGGATGTCATTTGGTTCCATATATCCGCTAATTCCTTGGTGATCTATGGAGTCACCGTGTCTCAAGGCCCAGAAGGACTCGGCGACGAGAGGTGGGCTAGATACGATGCTCAAGCTGCTCGCACACCTCGGGTTGGTTCTCAAGCAAGCACCGGTTGTCACCGCGAGCATCGTTAGTTTAGTACCCTCCGGGAGCCCGAGACTTTGACGACAAAGACCATGGATCGATCTCCGAAAATCGCAAGGACTTAGAAACCGAAAAATGGGTCGAGATCACCCGCGGCGAGAACCTATATCATTAGGTTTTTTCTTGCGATGCCTACTCATTCGTTAGTAGTCGTGCTCAAGCTTCTTCGTGGTCGCCGACAAGCTCGGGGGCTGGTCGCCCCCAAGCCTCTTCGTGGTCGCCGACAAGCTCGGGGCTGGTCGCCCCCAAGCCTCTTCGTGGTCGCCGACAAGCTCGGGGGCTGGTCGCCCCCAAGCCTCTTCGTGGTCGCCCCAAGCTTCTTCGTGGTCGCCCCAAGCTTCTTCGTGGTCGCCGACAAGCTCAGGGGCTGGTCGCCCCCAAGCCTCTTCGTGGTCACCCCAAGCTTCTTCGTGGTCGCCCCAAGCTTCTTCGCACGCCTAAGCTTTTTAGGCCGCCGGACGCTTAGGGGCGGTCGCGTAATGCGAAAAACAAGATAAGTGCTTCATACCGACTTTCAACCATTTTCTTATGTGCGTGCGCTAAGATGGGTCAAGCTACGCATGATTGTCACGAGCGCCAAAAATTAACGGCCCCTCGTGATTGAAGGAAAATACGCTAAAGCATAGCGTTTGGCACGGCCGAGTGACCGGAGTGCGAGTTAGGCGTGGTACTCAACACGGCTCGTACGCCTCGGGTTGGCTCTCTGAAGCACCGCTGGTTGTCACCGTCGAGTGCCGCCGGTCTAAACACACTTCCGGAAACTTGTTGCCTTGCCACGCCCGTATCTGGCGGCTTTTCAGCGATCATCGGGGTACGAGTTCCAGAAGGGTTTGAACCAAGTGGCAATCCCGCGTAAAAGCCAAACGCTATGACCAAGTTACGTCTAGTGTTTCCTGTCGGATTCAAGGTCGTTTTTTGCCCAAGTCCCCTATGACTTGAGTGGTCTTTGCTTATGTTCGCAGCAAACATGCATAATCCCTGGCTAAACTCGGGAACGCCACCCTAACCTAAGCATTCCTCGAGCATTTCCGCTAAGCTAGAAGACTGGCCGCCTGGCGATTTAGCCCAGTGGAAACCGATCATGCGTAAGCGAAGCATGCAGTAATTTTGACTAAGAAATATTCAAAGTTATTTGGTGCATGCGTAATGATGAAGATCAAATAAAGATAAAACAAAAAGAGCGGCAAGGCGGTCCGGCTCATCACCGTCATCGCCAAAGTCAAGCTCGTTGCCGCCTCGCCTTCCGCCGCCAAAGGTGGAGACGCCCATGATCGGCCGGGTTCACTTGCAGAGTCTTCGCCATGTGCTTGGTGGCTGCGCGACCAAGGCCCGCCGAAAGCGTCTCCCTCAACGTCGGCTATCACCACCGCCATGGGATCGAAGGCAGCGTCGCGGCCGGCGCAGAGGGCCAGGATGTGGGTCGCGGTCATGATCGCAACCTCCCGTCCTTCTCTGGCGGAACGAGCGGCCAGGGCTTCGGGCAGCCCCGGAGCTCCTCTGCGGCTGGTTGGTCGCGTTGGGCGAACTGCAACGCGGAGTCCTCCAGAGGGCGTGTTCAGCGCCACCCCCAAGGGTTCCAGCACCTCTTGGTGCGTTGGAACGCCTTCTTGAGCATGATGGAGAGGTTGCGCCGCAGGCGGAAGGACTCCAGCTCCGAGGTCTTCCGCCGCTTCCGCCCTCTCGCCTGCTTCTTCGCTTCTTCGCTCAAGGCCGCATGGCGGCTGCTGGCCCTCTCTCAAGGCCAATGCCGCCTCCGCCGTGTCCGCCCTCGTCTGGCCAAGAAAGCAGCTCACCGACGCCAAGGTTCTGGCGGTCTCGGCCTGCGTTTAGCGGCTTTGACGAGGGTGTTGCCAAATGCGTCTCAAGATCGCCGAGCGGTGAAGATTTCGACATGGCGGGTGGCGGGGAGAAGGCGTGGGAGGCTTGGAGCCCGAGGCGCTGGCCTCGGGTCGACCTCCGCACTCTCCCCGACGGCGGCCGAGGCGCTTAGGGCGGGCTTCTTCCGTTCGGCGGCTGGGCGCTTGGCGTGTCTCGAGGGGCCGTCTTTGGTGGCACCCTCAAGCGGAGCCCGACCATCGGAAGCGTCAGACCACCATGGAGAGTGGTGGCCTGGGGTCCCATGGCCGGAGGTGTCGGCGCCGAGGTCAACGAGGCGGGCGCCGGGAGGCGGCATCTCGAGACGAAGTCGAGGCGGGCGGCTCGCGTTGCCGCCCCTTTAGAAGACGCCGCCCGCAGATCGTGGCGGGTGAAGTTTGAGCCAGGGCCCCGACCTCTTAGGGTCCGAGCACAGGCATCCGGCAATCGGCCGCTGTTCGCGGGTCTTGCCATTGGTAGGAGCCGTGTCCTCGATCACCAAGGCGCCATGGGTGGCGCCACGACGACCCCGTGGAGTCCATTAGCGGAACCACCGACATGTTCCAGCGGTCCACAGACTGCAGATCGGGCGAAGCGGCCGAGCCTGGGAAAGATGAATCGCCTACGGATAGCGGCATCGATCAAGACGAGAGCCATCTCGCCGATGACTATGTCCTCTGTGTTTCGCTACCGCGAAGGCAAAAGAAATTGGCCGTCGGTTGGTAGGGAGCCACAGAAAGAACATGTACGCAGTAAAAGAAAACTAAGGAAGAATGAAGACTTACGCCAAGCCACGTCGTGGCCGCCATCGCCGCCGAGTAACGCCATGTCGGGTGGCGGCGGCGCAAGGGGCCGATTCTCCGGATGCGAAGTCCTGTGCCACCATCGCTCCAGTTAATCCGGCGCCCGCAAATTGCTGATGCGGTCGCCATGGCAAGGAGTTCCGCCGCCTCGACCGACCAATTCCAGTTCTCGAGGCCTCCGCCGCCGCCCGGCACTCCCAAGGCGTCGACTTCATTGTCATCGTTGTGACGACACGGTCCGCGCCACGCCTTCCAGCTTGATTTGGCCGAAGGCGATGTAGTGGAGGCCATCCGTCTCAAGATTTAAAGTAGTAACTCCCCACTACCTCATTGTTTGTGAGGCGTGATGAGAGGAAGAAGTAGCGGAAGAGAGGAAGATTCGGCATCACCCCCACGAACATCTCGCAAAGGTATGCGAAGATAGAGAGAAAGACGATGGAGTTGGGGGTAAGGTGAAGATGGTGGATCCCGTAGAAATGGAGTACGGTGAGAAAAAAATCAGAAAAGGGCGGGACCAGGCCCGCCATCAGTGCCCAGGAGTGTATGATGATCTCGTTCGAGAGGCACTGGCGTGGTATGTCCCCGCCGGAAGCGGAAGGTGCCCTCCGCGCTATGACGGTTATCTCTTTACCGCGAGGGTAGCCGCGGTCGAAGGAGGGATGGGCTGCGCCATGGAGGCAAAGAAGGCAAGGCTTTGGACGAAGAAGACGAAGGAGCGAAAATGGAAGGGCAAGGAAGCGTATATGGAACCGCTTGATACAAATGTACCTATATATGCGGGCACTGCACCGACGGTTCGCGAAGGACAAGATCGCGGCGCGTTTGGTCCCAAGGCGAATCAGATACGCTGGAGGGAACCGAGGCGGTCAGATCCTCATGAGTGGAGGACCCACCTAGGAACGCACCCAAAGATTTAATGAGGGTTCTAAAGAGGCTTTGGCGCGTGTTCGTATGGCCTCGGCCATGTCAACAGATTGCTACTGGGTACCCTCTCCCGACAAAAGCAAATAACCAAGTGGTCAAGATACCTAGCCCACGTGGCGCCCGGCGGCAGTGGGCGGCACGCTCTCGCCGCCCGGGCGGATCCACGTGGCGCCCGGAAAGCAGTGGGCGGAAGACGCCGCGGCCGGCGTCCACGCGGCGCCGGCAGCGGTGGCGCCCTTTGGCGAAAGTGGGCGAAGGCGGAGCGCCTGCTTTCGCCCGCCCGAGCGATCGCGTGGCGCCTGGGCGAGCAGTGGTGGCGGGCACGCCGCCGCCGCGCCAGAAGGCAAAAAAGGTGGAGCGAGGTGGTTTCACCTCAAGGCTCCTTCCCCGTCGAACTGCTTCGAGCCATAGGGATGCCAGGTCGACACTGCTGCGCAAGGATTTGCCATAACCCCATTCCTCGACGCCTCACCAACTCACAAGAAAGGGTCACATCGCGGGCGGACGGGCGGCCATACGTCGGCATTTAATGAGGCCGAGGAACGGACAAGACAGAAGGCGATTAAATGTGTAAGGATCAGCATGATGACCCCCTTTTACCTACTCCCGTTAGCCTGGCCTATATAAGGGCCCTCGGGTGCATAGGGAAGGAGGGTCAGCCAGAGGTTGAAGAAAACAAGCAAGAGCATAGCAGTAGAGCCCAAGGAAGAACTTGTAACTCCCAAGCTTTGTACTACACCAGTAAAAAAACACTCTCGATAAGCAATCCAGCAGGAAGTAAGGCTATTACCCACTGAAGGGGCCTCGAACTCGGGTAAAAATCCTTGTGTCACCAGAGTTCAGAACGCCGAAGCTTGCTGCGCGGAGTCCCAAGGTTTCTCGCTAGGTTTAACCAATGAAGACGCCCTCCTTCAACCAAACCGGATCAGAGATCACGGGTCTGTCATGAATACGCCGACAAATATCAAGTAAGTAGATTCAATGATTCTTAAATAAACCAAGTTTCCATCCTAAATCAAGTTCCATTATCCACATGGCATCCTGCCATCCCTTCCAGTTATCCATTTTAATTAACTACCCCTTGACTGTAATTCCTGAGCATTGCTCAATACCGTGAGCACGGCTATCCGAATAGTTTGTACACTCTGCAGAGGTTATGCACTTTACCCACATGATACAACCATGCACCACACAGGTGAACGATTATAACAAAGCCTTTACAATGCATCCTCTTAACTCCAAAGATCGCCCGCTAATGTTTCAACATCAAGGGTTACACCACCACAACAGGCCCCCTCTTGCGCCATGTGAGCCACCCCAAGCATGGATGGTTACCACCACCTGTGTCTCACGCCACCACGATAGCACTCAAGTTAAGCATTTGCAAATTAGTCACTAGGCCGCCACTACAAGAAACAAAGTGAAAATTGTGGGTTTTTAAATTTGTGGGCAAAAAAACCCATTTAATTTATATATTTAAATTGCCGGTTTATAAAAACCCACGATTTAATTAAATTTATGGGCCTAAAACCCACGAATTTATATATTTAAATTCATCGGTTTATACAATACCCACGATTTACTTAAATTGTGGGCCAAAAACTCACGAATTTATTATATAGGATTTTAATAAGCCAGCTCTCTCTCTCTTCTCTCACTCACGCGCCGCCGCGCCCCCCGCTCACTCACGCGCTGCCACACATCAAGAGCCTCGAGGCTCCTGCCGACTCCCCTCCCTTTTTCTTTTTTTGCTCGCCTGCTCCCAGGGCTCCCTGCCGACTCCCCCATGCTCCTCCCTGCGCGCCCCTCCTCCCGCCGAAGGCCACTTGGGCTCCCACTTGGCCGGCGCCCTTCCCTCCTTTCTCCCCTGCCGAGAGGAAGAAGCCGCCAGCAGCAGCAGGAGCCGACGCCGGCATCTCCCTGGCCGGCTGTTCCTCTAGCTCCGGCCGGTGGTGGCGCCCTTCCCCTGGCCGGCGACGCCTCCATCTTCTCCTGCAGCCGGCCGGCGACGCCTACATCTTCTCCTGCAGCCGGCCCCCCTGGCTGCCCTCCACCCGAGCGGCGTCGACCACCCTGGTCGTCCCCCCCCCTTCGGCGGCCCTTGGCTGCTCCGGTGCCCCGGCGTGACGAGAGCTGCCCTCGCCAAGAATGAGCCCTAAGTCAAGATCGCCTCGGGTCCTCCGGTAGGCGCTTTCTCTTCCCCGAGCCGAGGTGCTCCCTTCCTCCTCCTCCTTGGGTTTGTGAAGGTTTAGCTTGCTCACCATGTGTTCGATGAAATGGCTGTGAGGAGTTCGCGTGTGTAGTGACTCTTGTTTGGGCCGATTCGAGATGGTGGTCTGATTGATATTAATCCAATAATGAGATGTAACTTTAGGAGCGTTCATTACTGATTCTACCTTATGTCGATTGATCAATATTTATTTTAAAGCGATGCTAGCTTGATAGTCTGATTGCTATGATTTTTACACTTGCCGCACATATGTAAAGAATCCCTTTTGAATCTGGAGAAGTATATGGATTCGGAATGATACATGATTAAACTTGCTTGCTTCAGTGTGTTGTCTAGCCAAGTCGATCTTCATTACTTTAAAATATTTAACTAAAGTGGAATGCCTAATGTAATTCCTGAAACAATTTAATGATCACATTAGTAAGCTAGCTGTGTGTAGAACATGATATAGGCTCGTATCTTATCATTAATGTGCCCAGGTTCGTAAATAAAAGCATATTTATCGACATGGTGTTACGCCTTAACGCTTGGACTACTTTTATTGATGCTGATAACTAAATCACGATAATTAGTTTTCTTTGGTGTGTATCGACTATTGAGGGGTGTTTGCATATTTATTTTGAATTCTTTTGTTGTGTGGAAGTGGGAGGGATGATGGTTAGTGGAATCGGATTCGTGGGACTAATCTCTATTGCTCTATCTCGCTTATAAAGGCAAGAGATCATTTTAAAAAGCAAGTTTGGTCGTTCGGTTTGCTATTAACTTATTTGCATGAAAACTTGACTTTGTAGTCGCCCAAATGCACATGTTGGATTGGTCTCCAAATGCATTGTAAATGAATCCGCTCAATGAAAACAGCTTTTGCGGTGTGCATCATATGATTAACTCGATTGTGTTTAGCAACATGTATATGGACATCTGTGAGGTTTACTTGGATGCCCAGCTGTTCTTTTAATGATCACCGGTCTCGCTTGAGCTAGTCTGTTGTTTTGCAAAATTGTTTCATTATTTGTATTACTTGCTCTTATGGTCAAGCTCTTCTTTTACTTACGATAAATTGGAATTGTTATTCTCGTGTACTTTGCTGAGTTTGAACTCACGCTTGTTATCTAATGTTTGTAGGTGCATTGAAGCCGGCATGCATGGATGGGGGTAGTAGCACAATCACATTGCATCAAACCATTTAATCGATTTGTAAAGCCTGATTGTATTGATTATGGTTGTAATATGTCGTTCGTCGTGGTGTAGTTATTAAATTCTGTTGGATGTGTGATGGATTAACTAAGGACCTGCTAGAATGATATTATAACTGCAAATGTTTTTCGTTCACGAGTGGATGTCCTTCATCTAGAGAGGTCATGCCAAATTTTCTAAATTCGGTGACTTAGTTTATAGCTGGTTTAGAGAGTTTCAAGTCTGTTTCAACCTTTTATTAGAGGTAAAAGGTTTAGTGACTTGTTCATTGAGTTCTTAGGTCAATTGAGCTTCTTGTCGAGTTTTTATTTCGTGAGTCTTGTTGGGAACACTCTAGACCAAGATGATTCAAGTGTTGTAAGAGTCATTTAGGTCTTTTAGTAGCATTAGCGGGCGCTTTGGTGCCGGGTGTTAACCCGCTTTTGCTTTTGCTTTTGGCAGTAATCCAGAATAGATCGCCTCAGGAGAGCTTTGGTCGCAACCATGGCGACCTTCATGAAGTTCGAGAACGCTCAAGAGAGCCGAGGGTGAGTCGTGGGATCTGTTAACTTTGGTGAGTTAGTTTTATGTAGAGTGATTTCGATTGTTGTTGCGCTAGTGTTGCCGACTTGTCGTGATATGCATTTCACGAGTAGGGTTTGTTTAGGAACTTAGGTTAGTGATAAGTTGCTATTTGATTCGTTTGTCACCTTGTTTTGCTTTAAGCATTAATTCACCACTTTGTCTCCCCATGAGCAAAAATGCAATATATTTGTTCTTGAAAAGCCGTTGATTATTTAAAGTGTGTTACATTTCAAGCGCTAGTGATTTGGAGCATAGGTTACATTGAGTTCGTTTCGTCACATAGTTGAAACGCAAATAGTATAAGGAAAGATATTTGCCATTTGGGTTTTGTGGCTTATTTCATAGAAATGGGTTTTGTGGCTTATTCCATACGGTGATTTGGACTATTGGACTTTTAGCTTCATGCCCTACATAGGCGAGCATGAGCTTACCAAATAATCCTAAACCAAGTTGCTGCTTTAAGAATTTTTGTGGATGCTAAAGCGACTACTCATTGTTATGTTTGTTTGTCTTCCATGTCTGAACCTGTTATTACCTTTTCCTCTCTAGGACCACTTAACTTCATGAAAACCCAAGAGATGTTGACTTCAATTTCATTTAAGCTAAGTTGGTTAAGAAATTTTCAGGGGAATTACCTTTTCTTTTATACCTTCTAGCAATAAAATATACTGATATATTCATCAGTAGTTTTGCATGACTTGTTTTCCAATGCACAAATTATTTGATGTATCCAATTATCCATAATTGGGCAAAATATGTTTATATCGATTATCATACGCTTTACTTGAATTGACACATGTTGGGCAAAAGCAAAGCGCCAAGAAAGCGTTGCATGATCTCATTACCTCAAAAAGATACAAGTCATGGCAAAAGCCTCTTGAAAGGATCATGATGAAGTATGTAGAGCTCTGTGTAGACTTGAGGAAAGGCAGATTTGCATGTCTCTGTTTATTTATAATTTGATGGTAATAATATGCTGCAATTTTATTCGGCATGTTTGGTAAGAAACATAAATTTTGGTTATTTTTTCTTGTGCTAATTGTTGCAGTTTGCACTGTAATCCTAATACTAAATTCTCTTTTGGTTTCTATGCTGCCAAACCTTACTAAATTTTTGTCGTGAAGAATGTGGGTTTTTTAAAAATGTCCGATATTCAACCGAGATGCTAAAATCGTGATGAGAAGTGCTCAAAGTTTACCTTTTCGAAAGTCCGATTCATTTCTTAACCGAAAAGAAGATAGAGCTAGTTATAATGCAATCGTGGATGATGAAGCTGGATATGTGCAATGCGTAAGTCTCTTTATGTTTATCCCTTAAACAAGAGAATGAAGAACGCTGTTCGCATTACAGTTGTTAACACAACTCAGATATAGTTTTCCTTGTTCAAACACCTAAATGGCTTCCACCAAGATTCTGTTTCATTTTTTTGTATGAATGATGACTAAATTGTGAGCCATTTAAAACCCACAATTTAGCGATTAAATTCGTTGGGTTTTCAAATTACAATTAATTTAGTTAAATAAATTGCGGGTTTTTCAAATTTAAATTAAATTAGTCGCTAAATTCGTGGGTTTTTCAAACCACAAATTTAATAGCTAAATTGTGGGTTTTTTCAAATACCACAATTTAATGACTAAATTGTGGGTTTTTTCAGAACCCACAATTTAATTTAAATTGTGGGTACCCACTTAATTTAATTGATTAATTTCGTCGAGTTAAATTCGTGAAATAAATTGACGGTTTGCCCAATTTAATTTAACTTAAATTGTGGTTTTGGCCTCAAATTGTGGGTTTTGGCCCACGAATTTTTTCCTGTTTCTTGTAGTGTGCCCCATAACAGACATGTGGTTGCATGATAGACTCAGGTCAAAGGCTCGCAAGGTTAAGTCCTTAGGATTGATTAAAGCAAGACTTGCACATACCCTCAACTCCATTGAGCCCACCCCGGCACACTTGCCCCTTTCCACTTGCTTCAATCAAAAATGATTACCACCCGGTTGATTACCAAGCATCACATGCTTTACACAATTCAACATCGTTGCGTGACCTCCTCGCCACAACAACTCAATCTTCTCGTGTGACCACACATAACACACATATCCATGATGATGTTCCATATTCCATTAGTCAAGATTAATAATCAATATTTCATGTACATGTGATGACGTGGCATGGCTAAGCACTCTAGTTCATTCTAACCATCCATGTTGATTTCATTATTAACCAACTATAGTAAACCAACCTAGGGTGACAAGTGGATCATGGCATACAACTAGCAAGGTAGGGTGTAATTCGAAAGGTACGATAGCTAATCCCAAACTTATGTTGAAATCACTTATACACATAAAATACCAAGTGATAAGGTAAATCAAAATAGCATGCAATCTAATTTATGGGTGCAACATGATCAAAGCACAACTTGCCTTGGTTAAGCTCCTGGTCGTGGTCTAGAAACTGTTCTTGGGTTGGTAGCTCCTCCTCCGAAGCGTCGCACAATTCAACGTCTATGCGAATCGAGAGAGAAAGCAAATAAAAACCAAAACTAAAGAACAAACAAACTCAAAAATTCAAACAAAATCCACCATTAGAAAGATCTCAATTTTACAAATTTTTAGGAATTTGAATCACCTAAATCGGAGTTCGTATGCAAAAGTTATAGCGTTTAGAAGTTTTGAAAATAAACTAAACTCTGAAATTAGAAATTCCAAATTTTTCTGAATTATTTTTATAAGGAAAATATGGATTTCCGACGTCAGCTGACACATGTGCTCACGTGTACAGCCACGCAGTGCCAACGCGACGCCACCTCAGCAATGCGGTCTACGTGGCGCCACGTGTCGACGAAGTATCAACCCACCTCAGCCAGCGATGTGGACGATTCCTGGCGCTTCGATGAGGATCCGACGGCTCCTGAGGCTCGAGCTTGGCGACGATGTGGCGGCGGCGCGGTTCACCGGAGACGAAGACGATGACCCCCCTCACGATGCTCCGGTGCTCTCCGGTGACAAAGGGACGGCGGTTCGGGTGCGGCGTGACACGAGGAACCTGTTGGTGGTACCGGTGCGGCGGATGGAGGCTTGACGACGACGGAACATGGCGGAGAGCTTCTCGGAGACTCCGGCAAGCTCTCGTGACTCCCCCGGCGTTCCTCCGATGACGGCGCAAGGGCGAATAGATGCGGTGGCTCTGGATGATCCTCGGGAGGTACTCGGGGGTCTTTAAATACCCGGCACGGCGAGGTAAACACGGAAGGAAAGGCGGAGGCGGCGTTCGAGTCGGAGACGGCGGCGGTGCCCGAGTCCTGCACGGACACGACGACCAATGGTCGTCAGATCAAGATCCGACGGCCCGGACTGCTTTAGGGTTTCCTAACCTACGCATGATGATAAAGGTCGTTGGATCTAGATCCAACGGTCCGCAATAATCCCCTTAAATCACGGCCGCCTGCCCACGATAATTTGGGCCGCCCAAGATCGTTTCACTCGAATTTCCGGTTTTCCAATTAAAATTAATCCGAGAAAATAAATTGATTTATTTAAGGCAGTAAAAATACTCTAAAAATTCCAAGAAAAATCTCAAAAATACTTTGAGACATTCTGGACTTAAATAAAATATTTTTGGCAAAACTTTATTTTGCAAATTTCTTTTTATAATTATTTCTTGACGAAAGGTAATTTATTTTAATTCAAAATAATTCAAATAAATCTCAAAAAATCCAATTAAATCCAGAAAATTCACACAAATCATAAATTGCAATAAAATAATATTTAATAATTGAAAGGTCAAAAATTGGGATGTTACAAAGAACAAGGGAAACTCTACCAGAACTACTTTACTTGAGACATAAGTTGATGTTATGATCGATATTCCATTTCCTTCTGTGAAGATAGGCTTATAAGCCAAGTTCAGATTTACAGTTTGTAACTTGGTAATTACATTACGGTAAACAGTAAAATGACAAATGCATTACTCCTTTAGGTAATTACTACTTGCTTGTTTCACCCTTCGATTGCTTGTTTCACCCTTCGATATGACTCGGCCTTGACGATGACTGATCGCAGCCCTTCCTTTGCTTAAGTGAAACCATCCTTTCCCACACTTCCAATGCTGACTTCCATTGCTTCGTTTTCTTGTCTATCGAAATACTGAACTCTTCTTTACGCCATAGGATGACGCCTGACAACTCACCAAGTCGAAGAAACGGAATTTCAAAAGAAGGTGATATATATCTCTATATACAAGCATCACATTAGTAGCTAATAATATTTTTCCACAGTATACTTCAGTACATGTACAACTATAGCCAAACGGTAAACCACAATCGTCTGCATCTTTGGAACTTTATTGGTGTGATGTGATTGTTGGAAAAGATGCGAGTATAAGAGCAAGATTCTATTGATTATTCCAATTAACAGTATAAAGAAAATTGCATAATTCAACGAAAACATAATTGACATAGTCAAATAGAAGAAGTAATTCATAAGACTAATGTCAATTGATCTATGAATCATGTCTACAAATCAGTATGGTTGATAAATTTGTGCTCTCAGATTTAGGGTTGAATGAAGATTAGAATCTTCACCTCAATCACGCATCGGTTAACAAATTAATTCAAATGAATTAGGCCTTGAATTCTTACCACCTTAATATGCACAAAGTATTGATAGTTTTATCACACTTTTACTAGATTATCTTCAAATTAGAGTATATTCAGATCAAGCAAGATAAGCAGATGCCAACCGAATCAACTAGATGGTTCGCATAAAGATATATATCAATCGGTTCAAGGAGGCAATAAACAAACCGAAGCATGTAAACAAATGATACTAACAAAACAATGTGAATCTAGCTATGTATCCGATTATCACAACTCATCGAGACAAGTAATCTAGCATGAACTGGAGCAATATGTCGACACTAAGTACAAACCAGAGGCTAGCAAGAATAAGAATACCGACAGAAAAATAATAACAACGAAGCTTGCAAACGGCCAGATATAATCTAGATGGTGAATGAATCAATAATTCTCAAAGATATAAGTCTACCATTCAAGGCCTAGATCACAGGATTAATTGTTCTTTCATCACAATACCCAAATCATCACAGAGCAACAACAGGCAAAGAGAACAGAGAGCAATCTTGCAAAGATACTCACCGAGGAATAGCACTCAAAGCTATTCGAAGATAAGGGCAAGGCGCAATGTAGATTCTGTCCCGTAAAACCTAGAGCATTTGCAGACGTGCCACGGAAGAAGGCCGGTTCGGAGATACAATGCCCAAATCGCAGATGTGGCACTACAACCGCAAGGTGAACCTCACCGAGAATCGCCGCACAGATCAACACCTCCACACCAAAAGTCTCTCACAAAGGATCGGTCCCAGAGACCAAGCCTTCCAGTCAATCAAGCACAGAACCAAAGGTTGGGCGCACAGGACTAGAAATCAGGTTCTAGTCAATTGGATCAATGATCTGGATGATCCCCACAACAACCCAAACCGTGCTCAAAGAATATCAGTGGAGAAAACTAGGGATTGAGAGATGATTCTTACTTGCTGTGTACTGGACGGAGTGCTAGGAAAATGTATATAGGGAAGAGAAGACCTCTAGCCGCAACTGCAAGGACTTGGTCCTCTCATCTACGGGCGAGACGAGCCTCGTCCTCCTCCTCGGATACTCGGCGATCCACATGGATCTAGCCACCTCTCTCGAAGACCGTGCAAGCATGCGCCAGGATAGAGCCGCCATAACCAAGCACTGAGGAGGAGACTAAGTCTGCCTTATTCCTCTCTTCCTGGCTGCCCTAGTGGGCTGCCCTCACGGCCCAAGATGAGCACAACCAGCCCAAAGGAAAAACAGCAAATTTTCCCAACAATCCCCACCAAAATTGATGTTTGAAGAACTGATCTTGTTTTAGATACAAGGGTTTGACAATGTGTACCTTTCGGGTTTGAACACAGAGTCTAGATACATGTGTTCTGTTCCTACACAAACGATGGAGGACTAAGGCCTTGATCCAACGCCTTGGTGTGAGAAACTTCACACAAGTAACATCCTGTACGAGGCAGCTTTTAGTTTTAGCTCTCGGGATAGGACTTTCCGGTCATGTCCCAATATCTTTTATTCATGAGTATCTTCTGGAAGTATACCCAAGCTTCCATTAATCGCGACCTCACGATCATACTCATATAGGTGAGTTCTCCAAAGAGTCCTGTAGGGCAACTCCTATTGCCAAACGGCATTGAACTCATTAAGAGCTTATAGCTCAACCTGCCTTACAGTAGATCACTGCAGCTAATGGGACCCTTAGATGTGCTCTTTAGATCACACAGTTTGTTTTCCTAGAGCCTAGTTCACGGGATCTCCGCTCTTCTAGGATAGGTTACTACCGATGTGATCCTCTCAAATGGGTATGAGCCCCATTCCCTTAGATGCTGCAAGAATGACTTTCCGCGCCATTCCTTTAATGAAAGGATCGGCCAAATTCCTTTCAGACTGGATGTATTCTACAGCAATAACACCCGTCTCTCTGTCATGCCTTAGCGATTTCAATCGTCTCTTTATGTGTCTTGACGACTTCATATTATCCTTACTACTCTTCACCTTCACCAAAACGGTTTGGTTATCGCAGTAGGTAAGGATAGCTGGAATTGGTTTTTCCAGCACTGGTAGGTCAGAAAGGAGTTCTCTAATCCATTCTGCCTCTACAGCTGCTGAGTCAAGTGCTACTAACTCAGCCTCCATGGTGGACCGTGTAAGAATGGTCTGTTTAGAAGACCTCCACGATACGGCCCCACCTGCTAGAGTGAAAACATATCCACTCGTAGCCTTCATGTCATCTGAGTCACTGATCCAGTTAGAATCACTGAATCCTTCCAGGACTGCAGGATGACCAGTGTAATGTATTCCCAGATTCATTGTTCCCTTTAAATATTTAATGACTCTATCTTGTGCTATCCAATGATCATCTCCTGGGTTGGACGTATAACGACTCAACTCAAGATACAAAGATATGAGATGTCTGGCCTAGTTGCACTAGCTAAGTACATCAGGGAACCAATAATCTGTGAATATCTTAGTTGGTCTTTACCTTGACCCAAATTCTTTTTCAACTTAGTGTTTGGATCATAGGGTGTGGCAACCGGCTTGCAATCTACAAATCCAAAGCGATTAAGCACTTTGTCCACATAATGGGATTGAGACAGTGTAATCCCATTCTCACCCTTTATAAGCTTAATGTTTAGGATCACATCAGCTTCACCCAGATCTTTCATATCAAAGTTTTGGGAGAGGAATGATTTTGTTTGATTAATTACATCCATATTGGTTCCAAACAATAGTATATCATCTACGTATAAATATAGAATGACACCTTCACTCCCTTTGAATCGATAGTACACACACTTGTCGGCTTCGTTTACGCAAAAGCCAACAGAAGTCAATGTATTATCGAATTTTTAATGCCATTGCTTGGGAGCTTGTTTTAGGCCATATAAGGATTTAATCAATGGACATACTCTGTTTTCCTGTCCTTTTACCACAAATCCATCTGCCTGTTGCATATAAATCTCCTCATCCAGCTCTCCATTTAAGAAAGCGGTCTTTACATCCATTTGATGTACATGGAGTTTATATGAAGCTGCCAATGCCAAAAGCACTCGGATTGTGGGTAATCTGGCCACAGGAGAGTAAGTGTCAAAATAGTCTTCGCCCTCCTTTTGCGTAAAGCCCTTAGCCACCAATCGGGCCTTGTACTTTTCAATAGTACCATCGGGTCTACGCTTCCTCTTAAAGATCCATTTGCAGCCCACTAGCTTGCAACCGGCTGGAAGATCTGCTATCTCCCAGGTTCCATTGGAGATGATAGAATCCATCTCACTTTGGACTGCCTCCTTCCAGTACTCTGCATCTGGTGATGCATATGCCTCTGGAAGACTTCGTGGTTCATCATCCACGACATAGGTGACATAGTCATCGCCGAAGGACTTTTCAGTCCTTTGCCTCTTACCCCTTCTCAACTCCAATTCTGGAGCCGTGTCATCCATGCTAGAAGGAATAGAGTGTTCATGAGAACCATTAGGCGTGCTATCTTCTTTTGCTCTCATAGTAAAGATATTCTCAAAGAATGTCGCGTCGCGGGACTCCATTACAGTATTTACTGCAATGTCTGAAACCTCGGACTTGACCACTAGAAATCTATAAGCTGTGCTCTGATTAGCATACCCAATAAAGACACAATCCACAGTCTTTGGACCGAGCTTTCTTTTCTTGGTAGAGGTACATGTACCTTGGCCAAAAGACCCAGTGTCGAAGAAATGACAAGTTAGGTTTTCTCCTTTCCATCCTTCATAAGGTGTAACCTCACGATTGCGAGGTGCAACCCTATTTAGGACATAATTAAGCGTGAGAGCAGCCTCACCCCACCATGAGTTAGCCATACACGAACTTTGTAACAAAGCATTCACTAAGTCACAAATAGTTCGGTTCTTTCTTTCAGCCACTCCATTGGATTGAGGTGAGTATGGTGGTGTAAACTCATGTATTATACCACTTTCTTCACAGTATTGAGAGAATTCCTTAGGAATATATTCTCCTCCCCGGTCTGATCTTAACCTCTTTATTGTCTTTTCTAGTTGATTTTCAACTTCAGCCTTATAGATTTTAAAGTATTCTAGTGCTTCATCTTTAGTTTTGAGTAAATAGATGTAACAAAATCTGGTTGCATCATCTATGAGAGTAAAGAAATATCTTTTGCCACCTTTAGTTATTATACCATTCATTTCACAAATATCAGAATGGATTAATTCAAGTGGTGAGGTGGTTCTGCCCTCAACCGTATGAAACGGTTTCCGAGGCTGTTTAGCTTGAACACACACTCCACACTTGTGATTTTTCTCATACTTATATTTAGGAATAATCTTCATCTTGCTCAAACGCTCAATAGCTTCATGATTAACATGACAAAGACGAGAATGCCATAAGTCATTATTATTATCACAATATGAAGACTGAAATACACTTATATTATTATCAAGAGTGGAGATGCGGAACATGCCTCCGCAATCATAGCCTTTTCCTAAGAACAAACCAAATTTGGTCAACACGACCTTATTGGACTCAAAGACTAATTTTATTCCTTGACGCACAAAGATTGACCGCTCAACAAATTGCGAGTCATCGCGGTATATCTGATCGTCCTTAAGAACAAGCGTCTTGCCCGAGGTTAACTCGGACTTACTTGTCCTATCCCACGATCTGCGACCACCGCACCGATTCCCCATTAGAACGGTTCCACTTGCGCACCACGAAAAGAGGAGAAACAAGTCCGATCGGTGCATATGTGTCTTGTAGCACTCAGTCGATCCACCAATCGATAGATGAATCGCCATAAAGGCCAAAGGTGCGTACCCATCGGTGGAAGTGCTCGCAGGATCTCCGGTTGCCGCAATGACCACATGCACCGAGCCTTAGCCGCCTTTTGTTATTGAGCGTTGGCCCTTTCCTCTTCGGTTATGCACCGATTGGCTTTATGGCTGAAGTCGCATAAGCAAGCGCATAATCTGTCTTCTTCTTTTTCATGTCTTTAGTCTTGATATTGTTCATAGGAGATGGCTTCTTGATTTTCTTCATATTCTTGCTTTGGGTCTTGTGCTCAACAAGATTAGCCTGAGCGGGAGCCTTCATCTCTCCACAGCTATTTTTTGACTTCTCCTCGACATTAATGGCGGCAGCCAGTTCACCAACTGTTAGCCGCTTCTTCAGATGTCGACGGGCAGTGACAAAGTCACGCCAGGAAGAAGGCAACTTAGCTAGGATCACATTCACCTGAAATCCCTCTGGTAGAACACACTCGTACTGACCTAGATCACGTACGAGGAGCTGCAGTTCATGGATTTGCTCCATGATAGATCTGCCTTCAACCATTTGGTAATTCAAATATTTAGCTGTGATAAAAGACTCGTTCCCATTATCGCTCTCGGCATATTTCTCATTAAGTTCTACCCAAATCTTGCGTGCCTCCGTGAAGTTCACATACACGTCAAAAAGCCTATTTGATAGGATGGCCAAGATGCGCGCTAACGCTGAAGTGTTAGCCTTTTCCCAACTGGCCCTTTTCATAGTCATGCGATCAATTTCGGCCTTGTCGGTCACATCTTCCCCTGGAAGGGGAGGCATCTCTTCGCTGATGGCCCAGAAAAGTCCGAGCTCGATCAGCCAGAGCTTCGCCCTAGCCTGCCAGCGTTTAAAGCCAGCCCCATCAAAAATTTCAGGCTTAATTGCGTCTGAGGACACAGAAGCCATTGATATTCTAGGTTTTCTGGATTGTTGGAAAAGATGCGAGTATAAGAGCAAGATTCTATTGATTATTCCAATTAACAGTATAAAGAAAATTGCATAATTCAACGAAAACATAATTGACATAGTCAAATAGAAGAAGTAATTCATAAGACTAATGTCAATTGATCTATGAATCATGTCTACAAATCAGTATGGTTGATAAATTTGTGCTCTCAGATTTAGGGTTGAATGAAGATTAGAATCTTCACCTCAATCACGCATCGGTTAACAAATTAATTCAGTGAATTAGGCCTTGAATTCTTACCACCTTAATATGCACAAAGTATTGACAGTTTTATCACACTTTTACTAGATTATCTTCAAATTAGAGTATATTCAGATCAGCAGTATTAAACAGATGCCAACCGAATCAACTAGATGGTTCCAGACAGCATATATATCAATCAGTTCAAGGAGGCAGTAAACAAACCAGAAGCATGTAAACAAATGATACTAACAAAACAATGTGAATCTAGCTATGTATCTGATTATCACAACTACTGAGACAAGTAACTGCGCATGAACTGGAGCAATATGCTGACACTAAGTACAAACCGAGGCTAGCAAGAATAAGAATACCGACGGGAAAAATAATAATGACGAGAAGCTTGCAAACGGCCGGATATAATCTAGATGGTGAATGAATCAATAATTCTCGGCATATAAGTCTACCATTCAAGGCCTAGATCACAGGATTAATTGTTCTTTCATCACAATACCCAAATCATCACAGAGCAACAACAGTATAAAGAGGAGCAGAGAGCAATCTTGCAAAGATACTCACCGAGAATAGCACTCAAAGCTATTCGAGAAGATAAGGGCAAGGCGCAATGTAGATTGCTGTCCCGAGAAAACCTAGAGCCGCCAGACGTACACGCAGGAAGAAGGCCGGTTTCGGAGATACAATGCCCAAATCGCAGATGTGGCACTACAATTGAAGGTGAACCTCACGAGAATCGCCGCAGGATCAACACCTCCACACCAAAAGTCTCTCACAAAGGATCGGTCCCAGAGACCAAGCCTTCCAGTCAATCAAGCACAGAACCAAAGGTTGGGCGCACAGGACTAGAAATCAGATTCTAGTCAATTGGATCAATGATCTGGATGATCCCCACAACAACCCAAACCGTGCTCAAAGAATATCAGTGGAGAAAACTAGGGATTGAGAGATGATTCTTACTTGCTGTGTTCTGGACGGAGTGCTAGGAAAATGTATATAGGGAAGAGAAGACCTCTAGCCGCAACTGCAAGGACTTGGTCCTCTCATCGGCCGGCGAGACGAGCTCGTCCTCATCCTGGATACTCGGCGATCCACATGGATCTAGCCAGCCTCTCCTGAAGACCAGGCAAGCATGCGCCAGGGATAGAGCCGCCATAACCAAGCACTGAGGAGGAGACTAAGTCTGCCTTATTCCTCTCTTCCTGGCTGCCCTAGTGGGCTGCCCTCACGGCCCAAGATGAGCACAACCAGCCCAAAGGAAAAACAGCAAATTTTCCCAACAGTGATAAGCTGGTTTGTGGACATGCATTTGTAGGCTACAGACCAGCAATGAATGGACTATGGAGTACATATGCACGCACAGTGACCATCATTTGTTGCCTCTACTGTCAAGGCACAACAAACAGTAGTAGCTTTCTCCTGCACTTCAGTAATTTACAGTTGCTTTGATGATCTCCAAGATCTGCGACAGATTTGTATCAGAGCTGCATACCAAAGCATTGAAAGATCATTGATCAGACTATTCATTACATTGTTTATTGTGGGCAAGTAAAATGGTTCATAAACTGATCTCTCTATTGTGTGGAGAAAAAATTGAGTGAGATCTCACGTAGGCTCACTTTGTGGTAGTATCATTGATGGGAAAGTACATACGGTTCAAAGCAGACTAATTTTGTTAAACATGACATAATACAAATTTGAATTGATGTTTGAATTAAAGAAAGCAAAGAAAAGGCAATTTTGCTTAAATAAACACCAAACAAGGCCATAAAATTTTGGACAAATTCACATAAATTTCCTATGGCATTAACAACTTAGAAAAACAGGCACCTCTAATGGCTCTAAGTGTAAATTTTGTTCCAGAAAGGAAACGTTTTCAGGTGTCTCCTTTGCACTCCAAATTGTGTCTGGTTGCAATAGATATCTGTATTGAGGTGGCAATACAAAGCAGGTCAGCTGCAGTACACAACTAACAGTAAGCTAAATCCAACTATGAAATTCGGAAAAGCCATCAGCCAGTATCATTACTAAAGGCTAGAGCTTGTTCAATAAAAGAATAGTAACAAAATATTTCTTTATAAACGGCTCAGATTAAACACCTAAAGCAAATTCAAGATTATATAGACATAGTTTAGCAAGTGATACAGCCAGTAACTTTTCAGAACTTATCAAATGATTATCTAAACACTACAACACTTCAACCTAAAAAGGACAACAAGTCCGAAAGCTGTAACCAATTACAAACAATGCATAACTATCTACTGTGCATGGATAAATCACAATAAAAGAGACGAAAGAATGCAGCAACGATGGCACAACGATAGACTTCAAGCATGAAACACCAAAATATCATTGCTGAGCAATTTAGATAAGAATATCAGATCTATAAATTTTCTTTTATTTTCCTTGCAGGTTGAGTATGATTTTGAGTACTACAAGCTGGAAATGGCGACTGATGTGCAGCTACTTATTCTCTCTGAGGGAAAATCAAACATCCTGCCTTCTGACTTGATGGCGCCTTTCCGTCCATCATTCGTGCCTGAAATACTTGCTTGTTCTGAGGAACCTGAGAGTTGGAGATGGTACTTGGCCACAGTTAGGTCTCTTCCTCAGTCAACTAAATCTGAGACTTAGCAGGTAATTAACCCTTACTCCACTTTTTATCTAGTACTACAGTGATCAGTTGCTCAAGAATAGACCTTAAGTTTTCATTATTTTGGACATGATGCGGAATTATCAGAAATGGGGAATGCAACAAAGGCAATTTTAAAACATTCAGATAGTCAGGTTATCCGTTTGCATGACACAGTTTTCACTGGTAATGAGTTGAATAATGTGTGCATCTTAATTGCAGATGATTCAAGATGAAATGGCCAGTGCCATGCGTGATGATAGGAACTTAGGTTGTTCCAAACATAGCAAGTATTTGTTCATGCCCTCAGGCTAGGGCATCTAACATTCTATAGTTACTTCTGCACGGAAGCTTATGAACATTTATCTAACTTTGCTTATGCTAATCTACTGATGGTGATGAGGCTATGCTGGTATTGAATGGGTTATCCTTCCTGTGTGGTACATTAATTTATATGAGCATCTTGTGAAAACAAATCTCACACAAAAAGTAGTTGAATTTTGAATTCTTGAGTATATGAAAGATGGATTTGTCTTCAAACATTAAAGGTAGAGAAATATTGACATTAATAGCTCAGTCAAGGAGTTACTTAAAGTTTGGCATGTTCAATAACTTCACAGGTACAGAGCCAGAGAAACGATTGTGTTCTGCCTTCCTGTTTAATTAAAACATTTACAACAAAAGAAGCAAGCCATGTAAATAATAAGGCAGAAATTCCCTTTATTGAAACAACAGATTACTTGCTCTTTTCAAGGAAAATAGGGTAGAAAATCTACAGTCGAGTGGGCAGAAAATCTACAGTCGAGCCTATACCTCTACAATCCCGGCCGTCATGCATCCCGTCTGGTCAGTGTGCTGATATGCGTTGTATGAAAGAAACAAGAGATGTAAAATGAGGATACAAAAATCAGATGGTTTGCTGCAGGGCATAAATTACCTTCTCAGGGTTATGCCATGTCAGATGCCATCCACCACTTCCTTCCGATACAGCATAAATCACAAAACAAAAAAAATGAATAGGCGTACGTACAGTATTCATTTGAATGGCCCAAAGAGAAACATAAATAACATTCTCCATGAAGAAGAACAACTTCTTTTAAGCACATTGAGCAGCATCCCTACTGGGTAACCATACCGCCTCATCGTGGCAGCAAGCAAAGCAGCATAATCAGTGATGAGAAGAAAGTGATTTGCTATCTGTATCCAAGAGAAGTTGTCCTCCATCACAGTGACTATCTTTCCTACTGCGGTATCCCATAGTGCATCTACATCTGCTAGTGACGTGAGCCCATCCCGTGTTCGAAACACATGGTCCTCAACAATAAAGAACCCAACAATCTGCGAGAAGAACACCTGGTGAGACTCAAGGAACGGAACCGCTGCAATCACATAAAAGCCCGACGTCAGCTGCAGCTTCCTGTTCTCCAGGTAGTACTTCTTGAGCCGCTCCCCAAGCGCCAGCGTTTGGTGTATATGCATCTTATGGTAGAGTGGCGTGTAGTCGAATGACGCTGCAGCCGCACCATCTGCGACGTCTGCTATTGCAGCGGCTACTGTGAAGTCATCAAGGTCGCCACGGTGACAGAGGCGGCAGGAGCAGGAGGCAGAGGAGGATGAGGTGGAGGGGAACGCCATGAAATGTCACGGTGGTGCACCCCAACGGAGTGGCGACCTCGATGTTGCAGGTGTCGGTGGAGATCTAGCCAAGGTCTCGCGCAATGGTGGGGAGGTAGCCAACACCGGGGAGATGACAAGGCATGCGCCGGAGCGAAGTTGCCGATGTTGTGGAGCCGAAGAAGATGATGCGGACGGCGGGCCCGATGCCAGCAACGCTGGGGAAGAGGTCACCGATGCGCTCGCCACGCACAATCACCGACGACTAGGAGAAGAAGTCGACAACCACGCCGTGGACGAGGCTGCCGAGCCTGGAGGAGGCGGCCGTCGCCACCTAAGGGCTTCCTCACTCGCAGGCCGCCATCGCCATGCACGGTTAGGGTTCAAGAGGAGTGGGTGTGGGGGAGGCGACTCGAATGGGTGCGAGGGCGTGGTCGTGCCGCCGTGGGCGATCGGACAGATCTCGGAATGATGTTATGTCCTTATTTGGTGGTGGGGATCTCCGGAAGGAATTTTGGGGGCGTGGAGGGAAAGTGAGCGTCTAGAGAAAGAACAGACCGTTGCTACCAAGTGAAAATTAGAAGTAGTAGAGAGAGATAATCTAGCTCTCCACGTTCGCTGAAAATTACTGTGTAGAGGTCATTTCCTGGATTTTGTCTGCATAACAGCTTATTGCGAAAAACAAAACAAAAACAGGACTAGAAAAGTAAAATCTTCCTTTCCGCGCATACGCTGGGAAGGTTCTTTCCGCGCAGAGCATGCGCGCTGCCACTGCGTTCCACGCTTCCCTGATGCGGTACATGAGTCCCGGGGCTATTTTTGTAAATACAGGACGAGCTAACTTTTTTAAAAAAAACCGAAGAATAAATACGTGAACCGTTCCCACCACACAGCAACAAACAGTTCCGACCACACACGCGACACGCCGCTGACCGCCGCCCCCCCCCCCAAAACGCACACACAAACAGGGGATCACTTGCCGACGCTGCCGGCGACGAGTTCTTTGATACGCAGCATGAGGTCCTTGGACTCGGCGAACTCCGGGAACACGTAGAAGGCGTGGATGGCGTCGGGGTACTCCAGCACTCGCACCTCCTTCCCCTTCGACTTGAGCGTCTCGCAGTACCGCCGCTGCCAGTCCTGCAGCGGGTCGTACCCGCCGATCACCACCACCGCCGGCGGGAAAGCCGGGAGTCAATCGGGGACATGCGCGGTCGCCGGCCGGGACGCGCGGCGTGCGTGAGACGGCGCCCTCATCGGCGGGGCGTCGCCGCCCGGTCGCCCCCGGCGGAAGCGAACGCGACCACATCGAATCGTCGTAGGCGGCCGGGCGTGAGACGGACACGATGGGTGCGTAGGCGTCGAGCCGAGCGGGGAGCGGGCCGGCGGCGGCGGCGGGGCTCATTGGGTGGAAGAGGCGCGCCCGGAGCGGGAGCGGGTAGCGGGAGGTGCGCGGGGCCAGGGAGGCCGCGACGCCGGGGTCGAGGAAGGAGAGCACGCGGTTTGATGGTGCCGTCGGCTATGTTCCGGTGTCGTCGAGGTATTTAGAGCAAGAGCAACAGTAAAACCTATTTACGGATTCGGTTTATTCGGTTTTAAAATTTCGGTTTTCGGAATAGAAAACCGAACCGAACACAAATATTTCAAAACCGAAGCAATTAACCAAATAATTCGGTTCGTTAATTCGGTTTTAATTAAGCCGAATTTCAGCAAGTAACACATACCCGAGATTGATAGATACCAATTCCTAGCAATTTGTATTCATTCACATTCAACAAATTGTCATAATTAAGCACTCAATTAAACAATAAACATCCTCATTCACGAACACCAAATCTACTCGATTACATCCATAACACACATGGGTCATCGGTTATCGAATGTAACCAAGAATCCAAAAAACAAACTCGAGCAACCAAACAAAAACAGACAATCACAAGTTCACAACCAAGAATCCAAGATCTAGAGATGGGGAAGAGAAGCAATACGCCTATACCTAGCTGTTGCTGCGGCGGGAGGACGATGGCTCGACGGCGCCTAGGTCTCCGCCACCGAGAGATGGTCGGATGGGAGCCGGCAGAGGGTGGCGGTGGTGGACGCTTAGGGATGGGCCGGAGGTGGCGAAACTGGGTCGATTAGTGAAGTCGCGGTGGCGACGTAGCGCCATGCATCGCGGCGTTTGAGCGCCGGCCGGCCGCAGCTTCGCCCATTGGTTCGTTGGCGCGGCAAGCTTTCGCCGCTAGTTCTCCGGGTAGGGTTTGGGATTTGGGAATCAAGAATGAGGATCGCGGACGAGAGATCTCGCGACGGAGTTGGCAAATGGATTATGGGCCGAATGGCGAGGACTTGTCGTCGCGGCTCGCCTCGTGGGGTCGGACGACTCGACCGGCCGATGGTAGCGTGACTTACTCGGTGGATCGGTTTTCGGTTTCAGACTCAAAAACCGAACCGCAAACCGTAAACCGAATAACATCAAACAAAATCGATCAGAACCAAAACCAAAAACCAAATTTTTAATCTGCCGTTTGTTCGATTTGGCGGTTTAAAGTGCCTCATCGGGTCCGCTCTTCGCCGCCGAAGAAGGGCTGGATGGCGATGAGCCCAGAGATGCGGAGGCTGATGAAGGTGGGGGAGGAGAGCGCGTAGCGGCGGGCGACGTGGTGGGCGATGTTGGCGCCGGCGCTGTCCCTAGCGAGGAAGCAGCGGGAGACGTCGAGGGGCGGCACGTCGGCGGGGTGGTTCTTGGGGTCGTCGAGGAAGCGGAGCGCGGAGAAGCCGTCGTCGTAGGCGGCCGGGAACCGGTGCTCCGGGGAGCGGCGGTAGTCGACGGACAGCACTGCCGCGCCGGCGTACCTGGCGATGCGGCGGCACGCAGCGTCGTAGGCGGGTGAAGCCGCGGAGAGGTACGCGAACCCGCCGCCGTGGAAGAACACGATGACGGGGAGCGGGCCGGCGGCGGCGGCGGGGCTCATTGGGTGGAAGAGGCGCGCCCGGAGCGGGAGCGCGGGGTCGACTTCCATGTCGCGGGAGGCTACGCCGTTGCGCGGGGCCGGGGAGGCCGCGACGCCGGGGTCGAGGAAGGAGAGCACGCGGCGGTTGATGGTGCCGTCGGCTCGGCGGGTGGCGTCAGTGACGTACCCCGCGACGAGGATGGACAGCCGCATCCTCCACGACATCGGCGGTGCCAGCTTCCCCCCCTTCGCCGCCGGATCCGCCATGGCTTCTTCTCCTGGGACAAGTATTCGAGTGCTGGGAGAGACGATAAGGCTTCCTCTTCTTCCACTTAGCGGAGGCAGATGCGTACTCCGAGTCTTCGAGATGCGGGCGCTTGGCGTATTTTTGTGGGTGGGTTTGGGAGCGAGTTACTGACTGACCCGTGGGACCCTGAGTGGATGGGACTTGCTGTCAGTCGGAAGGCATGTCTCCAGCTAGGGCCTGAGGATTTCCGTCGGGGTATTTACGAGGGCCATGCTGGCATGTTCCGGTGTTGTCGAGGTATTTAGAGCAAGAGCAACAGTAAAACCTATTACCGATTAATATTAATCTCTACTATTATAAAGCACGAGTTGGTGGTAGCGGTCCGTTCTTCCGCGGACCCCACTTTTCAGCCTCTAACCCCCGTCTCACTCCACGCGTACACAGCGCTCTCCGCCCTCAAATCTCCTCGCGCCGCCCCTAGCCTCCTCGTCTCCTCGCCCCCCAATTAACGCGTCGCCCCTAGCCTCCTCGCCCCAATTAACGCGCCGCCCCCAGCCTCCTCGGCTCCTTGCGCCTCCCCTAGCCTCCTCGTCTCCTCGCCCTAATGTCCTCGTGCCGCCACCGGATCCCGATTCCGCGAGGGGAGCCGGCGCCGCCGCGCGTGCGCTCCGAGATATGGAGGCCGTGGTGGCGCGCCGTCCCCGATGACCCCATCCGCTCCAATGGCGCCGAGGTCATCTCGCGAGTAAACCCTTACCCCCACCACCGTCCGTTTCTGCTATCGTACTCACTTCTCGTCTCCCGTGTTGTTGTTTTGGTGCTCAGGATGCTAAGGAAACTAAAATTGCTCACTGGGATTTTCAATGCCCGTGCCTTGTGTTGTTGTTTTGGTTGAATTGGGAGGGATTGGTTTTTTTCCCCTTCTCTTCTCCAATTCACTGGCCCTATTGCCTTGTGTGATGATTGATACACTGGTATGGTATGGCTTGCTCGGACTTGCACAGTTGTTCTGCTCTCTTAGATGAACCCTTCTCCTTGTCAATTTCGCAGCCTGTTGTCTTCCTCCACGGGGGGCCTAGGGCTGGCACGTCGCCCGGCAATCGAAGGTTCTTTGACCCGGAGTTTTACAGGATCGTGTTGTTTGACCAGGTTATTTTCATTCCCCCCTTGTCTTTGTTTAATGTAATGTTGGCAAGATTTTGTTTAATGTAATGCAGGCAGAAGTACACCTCATGCTTGTTTAGAAGAGAACACCACTTGGGACTTGGTTGCTGACATTGAGAAGCTTAGGGAACATCTTGACATTCCAGAGTGGCAGGCAATTGCATTTTTCTTTTTCGAGATTTTATCGCGTGTATGTCTTTTGGTAATGAAACTGACAATTCTCAGAAAAGTGTAGGTGTTTGGCGGTTCGTGGGGAAGCACCTTGGCCCTTGCGTACTGCCAGACTCATCCTGATAAGGTGAGTAATTTACTGTCTGTTGCAATTTTGTGTGAACCTAAAACTGATTGCAAAAAATTGTGCAAGCTATATTGTACACCCTACTAATAGTATACTCTCATGGATGCTTGCTTGGTCACTGGCATTGTTTTAAGAGGCATTTTCTTGCTTAGGAAAAAAGAGCTTGATTGGTTCTACGAGGGCGGTGCAGCAGCCATTTTCCCAGATGGTTTGTTCTTGAGCTATTCCACTTGAAGAGCTGAAGTTAACCAATATACTACAGAAATATGATTAGTAGTCAATCTGTTCTGTTTTCTTCTAAAGTCACTTCACTTTCTTATTTCAGGAAACATAAACCTTACATTTTTCAGTATAGTGTTTTTTTTATGTGAGTAGATTGCTTAATTTACTTTCAAATCTACAGCATGGGAACCATTCAGAGATTTTATTCCTGAGGATGAAAGAAATTGTTTCATAACTGCATATAGCAAAAGGCTAACTTCATCTGATGCTGGTGCCCAGGTAGATCCATCTATGTTGCCTGGTATATTGGATTGATTCCTTTTTGTAGTTTCCTTAGTACCTGTGCTTCATTGCTTCGTTCATCCACTTTTATGTTTCCAAGCTAAATGATTTGATTTTCGACTATGCCAATGAATACATCAATGTGGATAACTCTTATATTACATGGATGAATGACAGAGCATCAAATTTGGCCAAAAAAAAATTAAAGCAGTCCCTCCTCCCTTCCACCCCACCGCGACATAGAACAAGGCGGTCAGCTCGCGGTTCGGCCGGATCCAACAACGGCGGGATCCACACCACCTTCTCCGATGGATCCACCTCGCCTTCTCCGATGGATCCACCTCACTGTTGCATCTACTCCGGTTGCCGCACCATATTGTGACTGTGGCTGTTTCTGTAGGCTCCAATACATGATGCTAGCGGTAAGTGTTAAGATCATCTTCTGATTCACCTATTGAAACATCAAGAACATAAGAATATGAACCAATAAATATGGCTAATGCATCAGTAATGGTGATGGAACAGTTGTTTCATCAGTAATGGTTTGTAGGTTTTGAATTTTGAGTGGTTCATATCCTGGAGATTACTTTGTTGTGCCTGTTGGAGTTTAGAAGTGCCACTGGCAATTGCTCATTCTGATGGCTAATAGTATTTGCTGAACAGTCTATCAAGAATTGTAGCATAGCTATTGGACTTTAGAATTGTAGCAAATTAATTGAGACATGGGCACAATTGTGGATTTCTCTTAACATGATATGTTTAAAGTAGGTCGTGCTTTTGACAGACACCATAGTAACTTTGGGATCATGGCATGGGTGCAGTAAATTTGCTTTATCAGTTAGTGTGTTGTCAGGAGGGGAGTTTTCCCTCCTCTCCCTCCTGTAGATTCAAAATGACCGAAACAATAAAGTGGAGTCAATGTTAGTGCTTACTCTTGAAGCACGTACGATAAACCATATAACCAATTCAAGTGTTGAACTATGCCTACAAATTTGGTGTTTGTTTCTTTTGTTGGCAATTTAGTGAGTTCTCTACAACACCTGACTAACATAATTTGGTTGTTATTAATCATTTCCAGCTCTGCTTTTCAATATGCAAACAGATAGGACTGATTACAATTTTTGCACTATATGAGTATATATATATGCACATTGGCTATTCATTTTATTTGATTATTAATGTATGAAAACAGGAGCTTATCATGGCTTCAAAGCGTATCCTCAAGGAACTGAAGGACCTGCAGAAAGACCCTCCCACATCATGCAGTGCAGGTTCGAGTTCGAGTTATTAGTGAAACTATGGATGAGTAGACATGAATATGATGTCTCTAGGCATGCATATAATGCATTGGACAATGGACACTGTCCATTACAGTTGTCTATGCCATACCACACTATCTTTGCTCGCTCCCTTTTTCCATGTTTTACCCTAGCATGGCATCTCATGGACTTCCATTTGTACATTGTTTAGGTCCTGCTGGTGAGGACATGTTTCATTGGCAAGCAACAATTATGGGACCGCCTGACAGTCCCTATGCTGGTGGCATTTTCTTAGTGAACATTCATTTCCCCCCCAGATTACCCATTCAAACCTCCAAAGGTTAGGGGACTAATCTAACAAAATTGGCAGAGGAGGTACTGTATTACACTCATCGTTAGACTGTAACACAATTGGGAATGTGCAAGATTATACTGGTGATTCAAATATGTGCAAGATTATTGTCCATTGATTCAAGCTGAAGGAATTTTTTGGTTGGCTGCTTTGCTTCTTTTTCTTAATAAGATTGGCTGCTTTGCTGTTGTACCAGTTTTTCAAATATCTCTGGTTCATTACATAAGCACAATAGCTTAGACCTAAAATTTTCATCTCTTTGTTTTCTTTGTTGCTCAGAATTGAAGGTGGAATATTTAGTCTATGAAATGTCACAATTTTTACAAGATTAAAGATGCAGAAGAGGTGGCATGGAAGAATAGGGCAAAGAAAAGGGGAATAAGAAAAACATGGTGATTTTTGCTCATCTGTTAGTGTCACCCATTGTAAGCCTTTCTTCTCTTGTCTAATTTAGCTTTTTATAGAACTCCAAAATAGATTGCTTTAGAAATTCTTGGTATCAATGCCTTAAATTATGTACTTCTTTTCGTTTAAGTGAATATTTTCTTCACAGAGTAGTGTTCCATTACTATTGGATATATGGCCTGACGTTGTATTCTACTCACAAAATTACAACCCGACACCAATGATGGATTTAGTTTGTTTTGGTGGGCTTTAGAACATGTAGTATAATAATTTTTTGATCCGTAGCAATGCACTAGCATTCAACTTGGTGGGTTATAATAATTCGTCATATTTCAACTTGTGGGTTCTAATTCCAATTCTCAGTCTTCAAAAGCTGAGTATGTGGTTTACTACATGCTATCTTTTTTCTGAATATTGCTTAATTCATGATATGTACTTTAGAAGTACCAACTGATTAAACTGCATAAGTGGAAGAGGTTTTAGTAAAAGTTTATTGATCATTTTCATCTTTTTATTATCCCAAAAGGGAACAAATGCAGGCACCATGTTTATATTTTTTGTTCATATGTGCTTTATAATTAGCACTTGTTGTATGCTTTATAGTTTATATAATTATATTTATGTTTCCAATGGTTTTGCTTGATGCATTCTGATATTTTATATGGACTGATATGATTTGTTCATGTGTTTGATTATCCCACAAAATTGGTTGTTTGGTGAGTCGCAAGATTAGAGGGGGAAAGGAGGACATGGTTTTTTGCTCTATGCATCAGTGATGGCACATCAAGCTAGGTTGAGGTAAATGGATGTGTTTGGCTTTTCTAGAATTTGTTACTTCTAGAAACTCATCCAAATGAAGTTGTTACCCCTTGTGATCGGGTGTTCTATAGAAGGAAAGGATCCAAGATCAAGCGCGGCCGAGAGAGGCGGTAGCGACCAGAAGGAAGGTCTTGGAAGGATCGGGCCAAGCAACAGATAAGCTTCCTAGTTAGTTAAAATAATTTTCCTTTCTTTGGTAGTTTTGATAAGATAAGATGTATTCATTAGTTTGTTAGAGATTGGTTTCGGCCTTGCCTATCTGGCGCAGGTCTGGTTATTTAAGAGAGAAATAAAGATGAGAAAAGGCATGCTTGTTTTGTGCCACAAACCCAATTCAAAGCGATGGCTCGAATGACCAATCTATCCGCCGTGGTCTTGTGAGCATCGGCCAGCAGCAGCCAAGCGGCGCTCGTTAAGACTTGCGACCGGGCACTAGGGCTTCGAGTTGGTTCACTCTGAATCATCGCGTAACAATTTGGTATCGAGCCTTGCGCTCTCGGTGCCATGGCTACACCGGTGACAGCGCATCACGACCTTGAAGCAGTGATGGCAATGAAAGGAATGATGGAGGAGATGATGAAGTTATTAAAGGGAAGAACGGCGATGGAAGCGATGGAAGGCGGGAGAACTCCAACGCGAACCCGGTTGGGAATGCAGGGAGGAACGGGCAGCGAGGCGAATTGCCGCCCTGGAGAGGGGGGCGGAGTTGCCTGGGGCATGAAGAACAGAGGACAGGAGATCAGCGGATCAACCTTCCGCCCTGGAGGAACAGGCGGAATGGCTTGGGACGCGATGAGATACCTGCGGGAAGAAGGAGAGGCGCTGGGCGAGGAGATGAGGAGGAGGATCGCCGGTGGACACCTCGACCTCCGAGGTTCGATCTGCCGGATTACAATGGGCAGGAAGACCCGTTGGGGTGGCTAAGCCGCTGCGAGCGGTTCTTCAGGGTTCATCGGATTCCAGAAGATGAGTTTGTGGAGATCGCCGGCCTGCACTTGGCGGGAGAAGCACTGGAAGTGTTGGATAACTGGCAGAGGGAAGAGCCATGGATTGCATGGGGCGATTTTCTTTGAAGCATTCGCTGAGAGGTTCACAAGGCATTGAGTATCGGTAGTTGGGAGACTTGGTGAATCTCAAGCAAGGTAGTAACGGTGTGGATGAGTATGCGAGGGAGTTCCAACGACTTCTTGCTCGCACCACAACGATGAGAAGGGTGGATCAAGTGGAAACTTTCATGGCCGGGCTTTCGGTGGCTTTGGGTGGGGAGGTGCGACGGGAGCGGCCCCGGGACCTCGCTGAAGCAATCGGCATTGCACGTGAGGCGGAAGCACGGCAGGAAGCCTTGATTGCGGCAACAATTGAGGGGATAACAAGTTCGGGACGAGGGCGAGGCCCTTTCCGTAACCCGACTTATCATTCATCCCCGCCGGCAGCACCTCTAGGAGGCCTCACGAGCGGGAACCAGTCAGGAGGTACGGCACAATTGGGGCGTTCTTTCGGTGCACAAGGGCCCAAACCAAAGGCGTCTTCTCGGGGAGCGGAGGCAATCCACCGCCGCCGCGCAAGACAAATGACCAAAGCACTCGAGGCGGTCAAACATCGGCACCACACAGGCTGCGTCTATCGGCGGATCAGTTAGCTGAACGGCGTGCCAAGGGATTATGCTATAACTGCGACGAAGTTTATAGTCGTGGGCATAGGTGTAAGAGATTATTTCATTTAGAGGTGCTGGAGGAAACAGACGAGGAGGCGGTAGACAAGGAAGAACTGGAAGAAGAATGCGAACCATCCCTGTCAATGATGGCCGTCTCGGGACCCAAATACGGCAACACCATGCAGGTAATGTTGGAGATGGAAGGCAGGCAACTCCATGGATTAATTGACACAGGTAGCACACACAACTTTGTGAGTGGACATGCGGCAACACAGATGGGGTGGCCTTCTTCTGAATCCTGCATACAGCGCGTCAGGGTGGCTGGAGGAAGTCAATTACCTTGCCTGGGCGCAAAGCAAAATGTCCAATTTCGTCTGGGACAACAGCAGTTCACAGCACCCTTTATCATTATTCCTTTAAACATTTTTGATGTTGTCTTGGGTATTCAGTGGCTGCGAACACTTGGTCCAGTTGAGTGGGACTTCCAGAAATTAAGTATGGTCTTCCAACATCAGGGATCGGTTGTAGAGCTCAGAGGGTTGCATAGTCCAGAAAAGTTTCATCTATTGCAGCAACAGTTGGAAGATGATTCGGCAGTACATCGGTTGTTGAGTGACTATGAGGAATTGTTTGCAGAACCCAGGGGACTGCCTCCAGCCCGTCCTTGCGATCATCGCATATGTCAGGAGGAAGGAACAAATCCGGTTGTGGTGGCTCCATACCGATACCCTTACAAGCAGAAGGATGAAATTGAGCAGCGGTGCGGTAGCGATGTTGGACCAGGGTATTATCCGTCGCAGTCGTTCTCCATTCTCTTCACCCGTGTTGTTGGTCAAGAAAGCTGATGGATCATGGCGATTCTGTGTGGACTACCGGAAACTTAATAGCCATACCATTAAGGATAAATTTCCCATTCCCGTGGTCGAGGAACTTCTTGACGAACTTCGGGGAGCTTATTTCTTTACCAAATTGGATTTACGCTCAGGCTACCACCAAGTTCGAATGGTTCCGGAGGACATTGAGAAGACGGCATTCCGAACGCATCATGGTCATTTTGAGTTCCTTGTGATGCCATTTGGATTATCGAATGCCCCTTCCACGTTTCAAGCTCTCATGAATGATGTCCTACAGGATTATCTTCGTCGGTTCGTTTTGGTCTTCTTTGATGACATATTGATATACAGTAAAACTTTAGAGGACCACTGCTCCCATCTTCGTATGGTGTTTGAGAAGCTTCGCCACCAGCAGTTATTTCTCAAACGGTCCAAGTGTGCTTTTGCACAAGGCAGGATCGGCTATTTGGGGCATATCATATCCCATGCAGGAGTAGAAGCTGATCCCACTAAATTAAAGGCAATTGCAGATTGGCCACCGCCGGATTCAGTCACCACTCTGCGCAGTTTCCTGGGATTAACTGGCTATTATCGCAGATTCATTCGGGATTATGCTACAATCGCAGAACCTTTAACAGCCCTTCTGCGCCACCAAAATTTTGCATGGACTTCCTCGGTTGCCGGTAGCTTTCAAGAATTCTGACAAGCTCTTATTTTGGCACCAGTATTGCAGTTGCCAGATTTTGATACCCCTTTTGAAGTTGAATGTGATGCATCAGGGGTGGGAATTGGAGCTGTTCTCCAGCAGCAAGGACACCCAATAGCATACTACAGTCGCAAATTGGCGGCTCGACACACCAAGTTGGCAGCATATGAAAGAGAATTGATTGGTCTCTCCAAAGCGGTTCGACATTGGCGTCCATATTTGTGGGGCCATCAGTTCCGCGTACGCACAGATCACGGCAGTCTCAAATTCCTGCTAGAACAGGCATTGGTGACTCCACCCCAGCAGCATTGGTTGAGCAAATTAATGGGATTTGATTTCAAAGTGGAGTATAAACCGGGACGCACCAATAGAGCTGCTGATGCTCTTTCCCGCATGCCCGAGGAGACTGGAGTTCCAACTGCGTGTCTCATGGTCTCGGTTCCGCAGAGCATGGCTCGAGCAGATTGGTTGGCCGCCCTTCGTGCTGATCCGGAGATCCAGAAGCGTTGTGAGGCACTACGGTCCGCCACCATGTCCTGCTCAACGCCCGGGAACTCGTCCAGGCCGCAAGTAACAGACTGGATCACAAAGGATGGTCTCTTATATCAGGCCGGTCGGTTGTTTCTTCCCCCTGCTTCCGCCCTGATTGACACCATCATTGCCTCCATCCACGACCTCACGCATGAAGGAGTCCAGAAGACGTGGCATCGTGTTCGGCAGTGGTACGCCTGGCCGAAGCAGCGCCACACCATAGAGCAATACATCGCTCGTTGTCAAGTATGCCAGCAAAGCAAGACCAGTACACTTTCTCCTGCTGGACTATTGCAACCTCTTGCGATCCCACAGCAGATTTGGGCGGACATCTCGATGGATTTTATCACAGGGCTACCGAAATCACAAGGCAAGTCTTCCATGTTGGTGGTTGTGGATCGATTATCAAAATACGCCCACTTCATGGCCTTCAAACAACCAGCAGCAGCACCCACGGTGGCCAAAATTTTCTTCGATCAGGTGGTTCGTTTACATGGCATTCCAGAATCCATCATTTGGATCGAGACCCGTCTTTCTTAGTGCCTTTTGGCAGACCTCTTCAAGCGTTGCTATAAGACGGCCTTGTTGCCGCCCACCGCTACCATCCTGACAGATGGGCGGGCGGAGGTCGTCAACCGTACTATTGAAATGTACTTAAGGTGTTTGGCGCGGATCATCTGCGTCGTGGGTTGATGGCTTCCATAGGCGAATGCATTATAACTCCTCCTTCGATCCGCCGTCGTATAGCGCCATTTGAGTTGGTTTATGGGCGTATGCCTCCCCCTCTGCTGCCATATCATCAGGGAGCTACGGTCATTGACTCGGTTGACCGACAGTTGATTGATCGCGATGCTCTTCTTCAGCAAGCACGCGCCAATCTTCTCCGTGCTCAAAACCGCATGAAGCAGCAATATGATTCCGGGCATCGCGAAGTGGAATTTTCAGTGGGCTCCTGGGTATGGCTGCGTCTCCAAAAGCATCGGCAGTTGACCTTGCGGACCGAGGGCGGGCACAAACTGTCCCCTCGTTTTTTTGGTCCTTACCAGGTCCTTGCTCGGATCGGTCCAGTTGCATACAGGCTTGAATTGCCGGCATGTGCTCGCCTCCACAATGTCTTCCATGTCTCTCTTCTTAAAGAATACAAAGGCACACCACCGACCCAGGTACCGGCCCTTCCTGAAGACCTGGCGTCTGTTCCAGAACCCGACCGACCGGTTCCACATAGGCTTCTTGCTCAGCGCTTTGTTCGGGGCCAGCGTCAAGTTTTGGTTCACTGGACCGGTGAGCCGGAAGCTGAGGCGACATGGATGGATGCCATCACCCTGCGTCGTTCGTATCCTGATTGCTCGCTTGAGGACAAGCAGCATTTCCAGGGGGCAGTAATGTTACCCCTTGTGATCGGGTGTTCTATAGAAGGAAAGGATCCAGCAGTCAAGCGCGGGCAGGAGAGGAAGGCGCGACCAGGAAGGAAGGTGCGGAAGGATCAGGCCAAGCAACAGATAAGCTTCCTAGTTAGTTAAAATAATTTTCCTTTCTTTGGTAGTTTTGATAAGATAAGATGTATTCCTTAGTTTGTTAGAGATTGGTTTCTGGCCTTGCCTATCTGGCGCAGGGCTGGTTATTTAAGAGAGAAATAAAGATGAGAAAAGGCATGCTTGTTTTGTGCCACAAACCCAATTCAAAGCGGTGGCTCGATAATGACCAATCTATCCTTCGCCGTGGCTGCGTAGGCATCGACGGGGCAGCCAAGCGGCACTCGTTCGGGCTTGCGACCAGGCACTAGGGCTTACGAGTTGGTTCACTCTGAATCATCGTGTAACAGAAGTATTTCTAGAATTATTATTTGGTTTAATGACATAAATATAGCTGGCTTACAAGTTTTATTGGAAGTATATAATTATAGCTGAGATTACAGTACTTATAATATCTACCTTGAGTATAGATATGGGAGCTTCATAACTGATAGGTCGTTTCATTATAACCCGAAGCTCATTTTACCTTGGGCATAGCTGTGACGATCAGACAAGGTCAATGCCATGCGTAAGAGCGATGTTGGAGGAAAAGGCGGTGACAGTGGCTGCCATGTTGGAGGCTGCTAGACTGCGGCACTGCCCTTGCGTCTAGTGAGTGGTTGCAGCAGTATGTGCGAGGGAGAAGATAAAGGAAGTGGGCTTGGGTGAGCCTCATATTGCCAGTTTGTCACCGCCTCCTCCACTTGTTCTTAAGGATGCCTGTGGCGAGCTAATGTACCAGTGAATCTTAATCACTGTGCCATGAATGATGTTTTCTTATAGCGTTTTTTGGTTTTATTTTTTGTTCATGTGTCCTGAAACAAAATTCATTTCAATGTGGTTCTACAAATGTCCACCTTTTCTGATTCACGTGCTGTTGTGATCCATGATTTGAGGTACGCTTTGTTCCTTCCTTTTCAGATGTAAACAGTGAAATTTTGATATGTTACCTATGTTGTTCCATTCCCAGGCTGCAACCATATTTAGATGTTTATGACGATATAATTGTCTCCTGGACAATATATTGATGTATCTAGGTTTTAGAGATATGAAAGAAATACACAGGCTTACTATATAAACTTAAGTTTTCATGCTTAGTGTTATAATGAACCCCATATTTTGTCAAGGAGAAACCATAGAAACTTTTGTAATCAGGATAAATATATGTTTGATCTTGTAGCAAAATTTTATTTTATTGCTTAGTTTTTATGTTTCGTTATCAATTTTATTTTTCGTAGCAACGCACGGACATTGAACTAGTTTGTATAATAATTGTCTCTCAAGATTTGTTCTATGGGCCTGTTTGATAGAATTTCAGATTTTAGCTTTACCTGAAATCTGAAACTTGTAGGCTAAAATAAAGTGAATTAAGTTTATATTTTTGATCTAAAATGTAAATAAGATGATCTATCTAAACATTCTTAATGTACTTACAGTTTCAGCTTCACGAATCTGATGAAACTAGAATTTTCAGCTTCACCAGATTCATGAATCTAGAGAAGCTGAATTCCTGCCAAACACACGCTATATGTTGTGCAATAACTATCTCTTCTCTTTTGTACATAAATAATCTACTTATGCTTCCGTACAAAACTAGCTACTAAATAAAAGCCAACTCTCTTCTCTCTCTTTTTTTATCAATCTTCCACATAGACTAAAAATAATGTGTATATAATAAGAGTCAGCTGAGGTAGACTTATTGTATATGGCCTTATAAGCAGTGAAACAAGGGCACGTATCCTGTGCACACAAATATTTGGTGAAAACCTGGTGCACACCAACTAAGAAAAGTTTCAAAAAATTCTGAAAAAAATCATGGATGTACATATCAGTTACCCAATCTACATATAAAATTTCATGATCAAATTCATCCTATACTAGAAGTTACATGAAAAAAACAAACTTGATCATGAGCAGGAACTATTCAGAATTCATGAAACTTTTCTTAGTTGGTGTGCTTGTTTTCACCAAATATTTGTGTGCACAGGATACGTTGCCGTGAAACAAGATATACATACGAAGAGGCGTGACCAGCTTCGTGTTCATCTTCACCACCAACAATAGTTGGATGGTTTCTAGCTAGGAGCATAATTCAAAATCTTGGCTAAATTTAAAAAAATTTGTCTGAGAATTTGGATTTCAGTTTGAAAAGAGATTTAAAATCTTAGCTAGATTAAATAAGTTTTAAAAAAATTCAAATTACTATAGTAATTTCTGTAAATTTCATCGAAATCTCAGGATTTTTTTACTTTTAAAGACCGGATTTGATCATATTTGGGTTAATAACTCTTAAAAATGTCATCTTATATGAAAATTTATTATAAAACCAAATTTTTGAGATATTTTATAAAAATAACTGAAACAATGTCAATTTTTTTATAAAATCGTATAAACATGATCATACTCTGAAAAATTTGTGGTACCATCTTTAGCCATTTAAGATCATACAAAAAAATTCTAAAAGAATTGAATTTTATTTGTTATATTTAAAAATTTAAAAACAAAACGAACATAGTTGAGACAATAATTATGTTAGAATTTTATAAATTCGTTAGAGTGTGATTATTATCTAAAATTTTTAGGAGAGCTTAAGCATTGCCTCAGAATCCTTCTTTAAAAGTTTCAAAATTTTTAAACTTATTTTAGTTGCTCAATCAAATCTATAGAAACAATATATGTAGCACTATATGGTTTTTATTAGGATAGTAGTACTGTCATAATTTTTAAAAAAAATTCATGCATGATCATGATCAAAACATTTTATGAGAATATTAGTGATGCGTCAGGACCATCCACAAAAATTTTCAAAACTTTCTAACATTGTTTGAACAATTTTTTTATTCAATTAAAATTTGTAGGTCAGCTTTCAGTAGCACTTTCTGAATTTCAGAAGATTTATCAGGCTTAATTATCTACTAAAAATTTTATGAGAATATTATAGATATGTCAGGACCATCAAAAACAATTTTGAAATTTTATAATGTGGTTTGCAATATTTTCCATTCAGTTGAAATTTGTCGGTCAGCCTTTTATCAGGACAGTAACACTGTCATAATTTTTAAAAATTTCTCAGGCTAGATCATCATTAGAAATTTTTATAAGAACATTACTGATGTGTCAATATTTTTTTAATATTATTTTGACCATTTTTCACTCAGTTAAATTTTACTGAGATTTCGGCAATTTCGGCAGAAATTTTGATCCAAAAGTTTCGGATATCAAATTTACTTTTTGAATTTTGATCGGATTTTGTTCGAAATTCTTAGATTTCATCGAAATGTCTTACCGAAATTTTGGATTCCTTCACTTCGGAAACGTAAACTGAAAATAAATTTCAAAACCTGGCCGGAGAAGGCAACTAGCGGTAGCCAAGCCAAGACGACGGCCGCGTGGGTGGGAGGTGTTCTTGCTGTGAGAATCGAGATGATTAAGAAAAGGAAAGGGCATTGTCTTCCTCATATGACATGTCAAAGTCTGCAATGCAAGAATTTTGTTTTAATAATACTTTTTTTTCAAAATTTCAAAAATATACCACGAAAAAAATTACAGAAATATACCCCTGTTGCCCGCGTCTAACCAACGGGCGACAGAGGGCCACGTTGCACGATCAATAGGCGACACCGCGTCATGTCATGCCCCGAGCCTCTGTCGCCCTTTGGTCGGGCTACAGGGCATAAATCGACCATTGAACGGGCGACAGGGGGGCGCGGTCCCTGTTGCCCAACCAACGAGTGACAGAGACAGTTTTAAAAACCAATCGCTCGGCACTGTGCTCATTTAAGTGATCTAGAGCGAAACCGAACAGGAAAAAAAAGAGAGGAAGAGGGAGGAGAGGAAAAGAGGGAGAGGGAGAGGAGAGGAAGGGACTGCACGACTATTTTGAGGTAAGTTTTCATTATTTATTTTTTTAGCAGTAAATTGTGGTAGAGTAGAGATAATTTTAGATCTAGATAAATTGATAGGTTACAGATAGATCTAGCGAATGTAGATGTTTTTTATGGATAGAAGTATCTCGATATATATTCATGGAAATGTAGTTAGATCAAGATATATATATTCTTAGAAATGTAGATGTTTTTTAGGATAGAAGTACGACGATATATATTCATGGGAATGTAGTTAGATCTAGTTAGATATATATTCTTAGGAATGTAGATGTTTTTTACGGATAGAAGTACGTTGATATATATTCATGGGAATGTAGTTAGATTTAGGTAGATATATATTCTTAGGAATGTAGATATTTTTCTATAGATAGATCTATACTTCTATAGCATATAGACATAATTATGTTAGGTATCACAGTATTTTTTACCGAAAGTAATTAATTCGTGGGTGAATGAATGGATTCGCACATATGGCAGAATGAGTCCTATTTAGGATATATTATGGAGAAGGGGTTGTAATGTATGGTTTGGAGAGTGCGGATCTAAGTAACTTTCAGTATGTGGACAGAAGTTTGAGTAGAGTCGAGGAGCGCACATTTCTTTCTGTGTTGAAGTGTTTGTATTATACTTTTCGGATGGAAAAAGAGAAGTGCCAGCTGAAGGTATTTTGTCTATGTAATATGCAAAACGACCCTATTTACTGGGAGCTAGTTGAGCTGAATGGAACCGCATCGTGGCTCGGTGTCGCCCGTTGATCGTGCGACGTGACCCTCTGTCGCCCGTTGGATGGGCGATATTTGTGTTTCGTCCAACCAACGAGCTACAAGGGTATATATCTATAATATTATCGTGATATATTTTTGGAATTTCGAAAAAAAATATATATTATTAAAAAAAATTCGCAATGCAATTGCTCCTGCCTCTCAAATGCGACATTCTGTAACGTCATGTGTTGGGCACGCCTTGCGTGGAAAACGAAGATAGGTACAGTACCTGGGCTTAGGTTATCGAACTGTTCACGTATGTATGTAGCTTGGTAGCTTTTCTTTTTTTAAAAAATAAATCTGTCCTTCCTATAAAAAGAATTGAAAATCTATCTTCCTGAGTGGGCACGGAAGAGCTAGTCCCCTGTCGCGATAGAGCAGCGTAGAAGCAAGCTGCTGCTACCATGATAGGAGGTTGGACCACGGGAGAATGCAACGACAGTTGGGGAAGCGACCCTGCCGGGCCACGGCAGAGCGGCAGGCCCCTGTTGCGCTAGGGCAGAGCAGTAGGGCGCTGCCAGCTCCTGTCGTAGTAATGCATAGAAGCAGCAGCTACCGTGCTACTCTACCGCAGTAGCAAGTAGAGTCCTTAGTACAATTTTTAAAATATAATTTTGAAATTTATTCACATGGGTAAAGAGGAAAATAATAATGTTACCTAAATAAGACAACATGCAATATGAAATATGAACACGTGACAATCACTTACGCGGATTACATGGTGTATAGAGTTCGATTTATACAAATGACGATACGAATGAGCCATAAACAAAAACAACTAAGATATATGTGCACCTTCTAGAACTGAAAACACTGCTTGGAAAGAAGTCATGGTAGGTGTAAATAGAATCGGCGTTCTTAGGGTTGGTTGGTGGGATAAGGTTGAATGTGATGGAATGGTTCTGTACAATTTCATTCTATTGTTTTGGATGAATGGAAATGTTCAGTATCTACAGGGAATATTTCTTAAATTTGTATCCTACCATCCAAAATGGAATGGTTATATTCAAGCAACCAAACACGTGGATGACTTTTTGCTTGAACTATCTCATACGTGTACCACTTGGTACGAGCAAACAAACACAACCTTAGCAGACCCTGAAGTGTCAAATATGTAACCGTACTCACATAGAGTGTTGGTCGTCAGGACAGCACGGACGTGGTTGGTTGTCATTGCAGTGGCAAGCGCAACTATAACTCGGATTGGTGCACAGTAGTAAGTGTGGTACTCGCTGCAAAGTTGGACAACCTCCTCATTGTTCCTCTCCCTAACTCTTTGCCTCTGGAGGTTATCATTCTGCCTCTAGAGCTTGTTGTTCTATCTCAGAGCTCTTCGTTATTGTTCTTCTTGGTGTGGAGCTCCTCTTGCATTTCGTCAGGGTGTATTACCACTGTGTGAATGAAAACTTAGGCAAATATACGATACGGTGGGTCCACCCATTCGGTGAATTTGTAATCCACGGTCTACAATGAAGAGGAGGTGTTAGCTAGCGATATATAGATACATGCGTAGAATCATTTGTAAGAAATAAAGTAGTTACCATGAATAGAGGGCATCAGAAAAAACAATGTCATGAGTTCAAATTATCGTTGCAAACCTGGACTACCACATTGATGTTGTGCTTGCATTTTCGCTAATGCTCGGGGAGGTGTGCGTAGTCATGTAGCGAATTTCTACAAGTGTAATAATTTTGTGTTTTGAGTGGATGATCGGGACTAGGGGATCAAGGTTAAAAGGACCGTAGATGCTTGTGTCCTCAAGGTAAGGATCACACCCTCAAAACCCTGATCATCCTCGTCTTCCCCTCCCATACCTTTGAGCTACCTACTCTATCCGTCATGCTACACATAAAATAGTTCGTGGTGCATAGGGTATTTATAGGATGAGAAGGGTGGACTTGGCACACATAAATTGTGAAATCGGGAAGGTGTGGTCCTGTCCATGTGAAACATAGGTGGCAGTATGGTTTATATGTAGCGAAAAGCTGGTGGAATTGTGTTGTCACCTCAATCAGAAAACAACAAGTGGCAGTGTGTTATCACTTCGGATGAATAGTAAGAGGCAACGTGCTTTTCACATCACTATGAAAAAGAAGGTCACAGTTGTCGCAATGTGTCGACGATCGGGATCGCCTGACCGCAAATGTGAAAATGGGGTTAGCGTGAATGGGGACCGAAGAGTCTGCGCTCAACGATGGATCGAGCGTGGAGTCGGGCAGGCGTCAACGAGCTAGAGGCAATGGATTATCTTGGTTCGAGCCCCCACGAGGGTAATAGCCCTACTCGATCTTCTCTGGCGGAGGAATTCACTAGTCGTGAGTCTGAGAGTGGAATCTGACTCGGGCTTGGCGTTACGGTTGTGTCTCTTGGTCTATTGCTAGTCTTGTTGATGTCATCTTGTCCTTTGCCGTTCGCTTGAGGATTTTATACCCCTCTCGGTAGTTAAAAAATGACCAGAGAGATTCGAGGGTAGTGCATGGCGTGCAATGAAGGCGTCTTTGCAACCGTCCGGATCGACACCCACGTCGCCTTAACTCCGGATCTTGGTCTTGGTAATCGCCGAGAACGCACACCCCGAGCCAAGGTCGAGGTCGTCTTGAGGGACAGGACCCCCCCGCTTAAGCTCGAGGTCGTGCGGGAATCAGCGTCGCTTAGGTCGTGGTCGAGGCCCCTTGCTGCATCGTCCCGAGCTGGGGACCCTGCTGACCATGCGTTGACTTTGTCAGAGGTTTCTCAGTCCCCGACAGCTAGCCCTTGAGGCTCAAGGTCGTGGCAAGAACCTGGGTTGACCTCGAGCCTCCCCATACAGACAGAGGGGACTGTTTTCTAGAACTCTCGAGCCCTAAGTCGAGGTCGGGCGAAGACCTACCGCCAGGCCTTGGTGACGTTACACCTGGCGGCCCTTGATCTTCAGAACTTTGGTACGGACATGATCGAGCAGTGGAACCGTTCGCAACGCCTCGATTCCGCCGCGTAGCCCTTAACTGCACCTGTCGAATCACTTGACCGGCGTGCCTTTTGAGGTGACCTACCCTCCGGTCTGCAGCGCACCGGGCTTATAAAACTCGAGATTATTGCAACTTTGAAGAACTCTCGACTTCTTCGCAGCCTTCTCCTCCCAACTCCTTGCTCGAGCCCTTCTTCTTCCTCCGAGCAGACTTTCCCTCAACCGCCATGGCCAAACTCGGGAAGAGTTCTCTACGGTGGCGAGGATGAGAGAACTTGAGGGCTTGGGGTCATTGGACCCAGCTGACGTGGCGGTTCTTGAGACGGAGATCGAGGCGCGGCCTACGGGACGACAAGCTCGTCAGCACAGAGCACTACATGCTCTTCGGCCTGCGAACGCCGGAGAGCGACTTCCTTGCAGTCGTTCTCGCACAATGCGAGATCGAGCTTATCAATTTGGCACCCAACTCCATCCTCCTTCTTTCTGTCTTTTCTCACCTGTGTGAGGGTTCCTTGGAATCCTTCCTACCCCCTCGCTTTTCTTAGTTTCTTCTCCTCTTCCAAGACCGGAAGGACCCGTGGTCGGATGCCTCTACTTCCGGCTACGGACGGGGATCCCTTGGTCTTTCCCCCAAATGTGCCCTCACGACTCCCTCGGTCCATGGACCGAGCGGTGGTTCTACCTGAAGCGGGGTGAAGATGGCGCGTTGGCGTTCGATAGAGCCCCATCAGCGGAAGAAGCGGACCGGGAGGCGACACTGGAGGGCGATCAAGAGGCCATCGCCGCCATTCACATCTGCGCCTCACAGGGGTCTCACCGGCGAGCCATCGCCAATGACTTCACGAGGCAGTGTTCCCTCTGCGAAAGAGGTTGCACCCGTTCTTCGAGATCAAAGGACACGACGACCTCACCCGTGAGGGGACATTTGGTAAGCTGTCCCGGCCTGAAGCTTGCGCCAGCTTAGATCTTTGGGTTCCTTTGATGAGTTGATTTTTCCAGCAGCGCCGAAGAAATCTTGGATCGCCGCCCGAATGAGCGAGATGTTCGGGAAGGCAGCGAACGACTACACCCTCGATGAACCTATTCCGAGGAACATGCTACGCCGGTAAGCCGAGGTAAGCGGCCTTGAACCGAGCTTCTTAGTCGGCATACGCCTAGAGTCTTCCTTGATTCTTTGTTGCACCTGTAGGACAAGCTCGAATTGCTTGAAACGGCGAGGAAGATGTTGCATTGCCGGGCGAGCAAGGAACAGAAAGAGGCAAGAGGCCGACCGGACGGAGTGAGTGACAAAAGGCAGTAGAAGCAACACGTCGAGTGGGGCGGCCTTGCGATGGTGAGTATCCTTGGTGAGCCCAGAGCACTTTTGCTCGTGCTCTTTACTGCCTCTGACGCCTTTCATCCTGCAGCAGAGCAGAGGCTGCAGCCGCCACTAGGACTTCAGCCAAGACCCGGATCCACCATGACCCCAAGGTGCAAGCTCAAAACTCCCGAGGAAGGACACCTCTTCACCTGGGCGCCAAGAGCCCCGCCAACCCCTGAAGCGAGGCTGCAACTTCAGTACACCACCAGCCCTTAGCTTTGCCTAGTTTCCTCTCTACCTCTCTAGCTTAGCAGTCTTTCTTTATCACAGACCTTGAGTGCTCGAGCTCAATGCCTGCCCATCCTGATGATGACTGTTGTCTAGGGCGAATCTGAGTCCGATGAAGAGGAGGAGTCCTCCTACATGCCGCGCCCTTGACCTTGAATCAGGCGCACCCCGTGCCCCCGAGTTGGGCCACAGTTGGGGAGTTCGACCAGGGACTAGACAACCTGGTCGAGGACGACATCGAGCCCGCGGCCATTGAAGATAATGCCGCCGCCCGCAGATCTTGAGGCGGTCTTGACCCATCCGAGGGCAGAAGGAGATGACAGGGGCGCCCTAACCATTAATCGCCGAGACCGCCCCGATCGTGGCGGTCGGGACTCCCCGAGCTACCGATTCTGAAGTCGTTCTGGCCGCGTCGAGCACGAAGGACCGAGCCATGGACCAGGCTAGAACCACCGCAGGGAGGGGGCTAAAAACCCTCCAGCTGCGGGGGACAAGGCCGAAGCCGCCACCGGGACCGAGCTTGGGGGTGGGTCGAGCCCACTTGAAGAGGAAGCTCGAGGCGCGGCCGCCCACGACGGAGCACACGAAGGCCTCACCCCCGATGACCCAGCGGCAGCAGTGGGTGACACCGCCCCAGGAACGTCGGGCAGCAGACCCGCTGAGTACTCCCGTGCAATCTTCGAGGGCCGTCTTACCCAGGTACTTGAGTTTCTTCAAACCTTGGCTCGGACTTTCCCTTTTTCCTTCTTCTCTCTCTTTCTTCTGGCGAGTACCATGTTGACCCTTGAGCCTGCAGTCATCGACTCGATCACCCAAAGGGCGCAAGGCCTTGAGACTTATCTTAAGCCTTTGAGGGTCTTGCTTGATGTGGTGGAGTCTCGGGAGAAGGCGCGCTCCAGGCTCGTGGAGGACTTGCAAGCCGAGCGGGAGGAGGCCGCGCAAAAGGCGGCAAACGACTCCGACGAGATCACCGGCCTCCGCAAGGTGGTGAAGACGCTCGAGTCTTCCCACAAGTCTGAGCTGGAGTGGGCCATTGCCTCGGAGCGGGACCACGCGTACAAGGTCGTCGAGGAGGAGCGCGCGAGGTCGGCCAAGGCACTCGAGGCCGAGCGAGCCAAGGCCGAAGAACTAAGCAAGGCCGCTGCGGATCAAGCAGCCACCGCGTCGAGGGCCTCCCTTGAGCTCGAGGCCAAGGTTCAAGAGCTCAAGGAGAAGCTGGGTCGGGCGAGCAGGACGGCAAAAAGCGCCTTGTCCCAACTTCAAGAAGAACGACGCCCGCTGCCGCCGAAGCCCTCCGACTTCAGGGCGAGCTCTCGACCTTGAGGTCCAAGGTCGCCGAGCTCGAGCAGGACAAGCTCACGCGTGAGATGGCCGATTTGTAAATAGGGTTAGATTTCCTGTAAGCAAGATCTTTTGTAAGACAAAAAAGGTTCAATGAAATGACATTATTTTTGAAAGAATAGTTTAATGTCTTGGTTTGCTTTATCATTTCTCAATCAATAGATTTTTTCCCTAATCATGCACTTAGCCTTTTCTGGTCATGGTATATCTCATCCAGCCCCCGTTGGGCTCAAGGTCGAGCGACGCCGGTCTTGGGCGCAAGTTAGAAACCTGTAGAGACCATATCCTGCGAGACCAAGAAAAACCCACAGGGAGCATAACATAGGCGCACAAGGAAAAACTTAGGCTCTGGAGTATTAGGATTATTTCCAGGCCAAGCCGCTCGAGTCCTGACAATGATTTGTGTCTTGCTCGTTGGACCCGGGCACGAGCTTAATTCGAACCCCGGCGCAGGGGGAGTGTTGATCTTGAAGAGGTTGACTTATAAGCACTCGACCTTTGGGGTGAATGTTTAAGCTTCGGCACCATGGGCAAGAGTAAGCCTTCGCTTCATGGTCGGACTCAAAGAAGCCCCGAATTCGAGTCAACACATATCGTAGAAAAAGGGCGTGAAGACCAAATATAACAAATAAACAACAACAGCTTTATTAAAATCTGAAGTAAAGGGGTTACAGATAGAATTTTTGAAGATGATCAATGTTCCACGAGCTAGAGAGCTCTCTGCCATCGGGCCACGCTAGCCGGTAAGCCCCCGTGCGATCTGTTGAAACAACTCTATAGGGGCCCTCCCACCGCGAGGATAACTTGTTGGTGTTGGACGAAGCCTGAATCCGTCTCAGGGCTAAGTCCCCAACAAGGAGCTCCCTAGGTCGTACCGATCGAGACGCATGTCTACAAAGAGCTTGCAGGTAGTGCGCCGATCGTAGCAGTGCACGTCATCTTACTTCTTCCGCCAGGGTAAGGTCAAGGGACCGTTCTTGCTCGAGGTCGATCTGGTCGACCAAGCTGACCCTAGCAGAGCCCAGCGTGACCTTTGGAGGCAGAACGGCTTCGGTACCGAACACGAGCCAGAAGGGTGTGGACCCCGTTGCTCGGCTGACTGTGGTACGAATAGACCATAAGACGGTGGGAAGTTCATCCACCCAGGTCTGGCCATGTCGTTCGAGCTCATCCGATACTCGCTTTTTGACGCCTTGAACGATTTGTCTGTTGGCGCTCCTTCGCTCCATTGCTCTGCGGGTGGGCCCTTTGAAGCCTGACATATTTTGGTGCCGATGTCTTCACAATACTCTGGAGCGACTCCTTTGGTAAATTGTGTTCCATTGTCGGTGATGATTACGCATGGAACCCCATACAGTGACCACGAACAAGTGGAAGAACTTGACCACCCTTGTGGCCGTGATGGTCGAGACGGGTTCGGCTTTGATCCATTTGGTGAAGGTATCGATGGTGACGAACAAAAACTTCTTCCCCCCGGTCGCCTGTGGGAAGGGACCGAGGATGTCCAGCCCCCAAGTCGAGAAAGGCAAAGCTAGTGGGATGGTCAGGTGCGTGAGCGAGCTAATGTGCCTTAGGGCATGGGCTGGCGAGCTCGGCAGTCTGAACGATGTCGCGAGGTCTGGAGTCTTTGTTGGCTAGTAGAACCCCATACGGAAAGCTTTCCCGACCATGGTCCTGAAAGAAGAATGTACCCCACAGAGACCTGAATGAATGTCGTTTAACAGGTACTTACCCTCCTCTATGGTAACGCACTTCGTCAGGATGCCTGAAACATTCCGACAAAAGAGCTTGCCGTCCACGAGCCTGTACGAGCTCGCTCCGTGCCTGACCCTGCTCCTCTCCGCGGGGTCGGTTGGGAGCTCCCCTCTTGCCAGGAAATAGTGGATTGGCTCGGCCCATGAGGGAATACCTTCGATGAAGGCGACCGAGGCCCCTTGGTCGGAGATTGAGGGCGACGCCAGGGTCTCCAGGATCACATCTGGAGGGACTGCGTCGTCGGACGACCCAAGCTTGGAGAGAAAGTCCACGTCGGAGTTGTCCTTCCGCGCCACATGCGTGATCTCTAAGTTCTGGAACCACCTCTCCATCTTGCGCGTCTCGGCGAGGTACTTGGCCATGGAATCCTCCGAGCACTAGTAGCCTTTGTTGAACTGGTTGATGACGAGCTGCGAATCACCCTTGACGACCAACCGGCGAACACTCAGCGCCTTGCAAGCCCGAGCCCTTGAGAAGAGCCGTACTCCAATTGCATTATTTGTCATTTGAGAATCAAAGCAGAACCACATACCTCGACTGTCGCCCTGCGGGTGAGAATGAGGATCCCACCCCCAGCGTTTGAAGGATCTTGGCCGTTGAAGTACATGACCCAGGCCTCTCCTCCTCGACCTCGAGTTCGGAGCAGTGCGAGTCTGCTCGACCACGAAGTCGGCCCGGCCTGCGACTTGATTGCGTCGCGCTGCCTGGCCCCGGAGGTCAAAGGCGGCCACTCCATGGCCCACTTAGCGTCTGACCTCCGACCTCTGGATTCCTCAAGATCTCCCCGGCGGAAGTTGCTCGGGGCGACCACTGGTGAGCACGAAGTAATCCGAGCTTCTTGCGAAGCCATGAGGAGAGCGTCTGACAACCACGGACACAGGGGTGGCGCTCCTTCGCCCATGGAGAACCTCGTGACATAGTAGATCGGGTCTTTGCCGTCGTCGCTTCCACCACTCGGACAATGGCGACGGCTGGGCGGTGGGCTGCGAGGTAGAGCAATAACTTCTCGCCGGGCTGCGGGGTCGTAAGTAAGGGTGGGGTTGACAGGTATACCTTCAACTCATCAAAAGACCGTTGCTCCTTGGGCGTCCACTCGAAGCGCCCTTGCTTGCGCAAAGCCTTAAAGAATGGCAACCCACGCTCGCCGAGCCTCGAGATGAACCGGCTGAGGGCGGCTATGCGGCCAGTAAGGCATTGTACCTGCTTTACCGAACTCGGGGGGCCATCCTTTCTATCACCTCGATCTTCTCCGGGTTCGGGCCGACCCCCGAGCTCCCGATCATGTAGCCGAGCACCTTCCCAGAAGCAGCGCCAAACACGCATTTCTTCGGATTGAGCTTCATCTTGTGCTTGTTCAGGTTGGCGAAGGTCTCCCCAAGGTTTTGAACGTGGTTGGCCTCGGCGGAACTCTTGACGATGATGTCGTCCACGTAGACCTCAAGGTTGCAGCCGATCTGAGGCTCGAACGTCTTGGTCATTAGGTGCTGGAAGGTCGCGCCGGTGTTGCGGAGACCAAACGACATGGTCGTGTAGTAGTAGGTCCCGAACGGTGTGATGAACGACATCTTGCTTTCGTCGTCAACTGCCAACTTGATCTGGTGGTACCCAGAATAGGCGTCTAGGAAGCTTAGCAGCTTGGCATTCACCGTGGAGTCAACGATCTGGTCGATGCGTGGGAGAGGGAAGTTATCCTTGGGACACGCCGAGTTCAGCCCCGTGTGATCTACGCACATCCTCCACTTCCCGCTTTTCTTCTGCACGATGGCGGGATTGGCCAGCCATTCGGAGTAATCGATCTCACGAATGAAGCCGGCTTTCAACAGCTGTCGGTGTTTCGTAAAACCGGTAAGTAAATTTGTAAGTTAAGGGGCCACGCGTTCCCTCTCCTTGAATAGTTAGACTCGGGGAGCCCAAGATGTATACTGGTTCGGGCTGAATGTCCCTACTTCCAGTTCATGTGGTGTTTATGTATTGCTTTGGGTGCAGCGGACTGCACAGGGTTACAAGCGAGGGCCAAGAGCTGGCCTTGAGTGCCTCATCCGAGTGAGAGGAGTGAGAGCAGTGTGCTCGCAAGTGTTCGTAAGTGCTTGAGTGATCTTGAGTCGGATGTGTCGTCCGAGATTGGATTCGGCTCCGTCCGATTGAGTGCTGGGTAGCTTAGATCCCCTTCCCTAAGGGTCCTGCCTCCCTTTATATAGGTAGAGGCGGAGTTACCGGAGTTTGGAAAAAGAAAAGTAGGGTGTACTACGCCCGGAGTCCGATCTTGATCTGGTATTGTCGAGTTCTTGTTCATCCCATACAGGTTGGTAGTCACAATGGCGGTGTTAAAATCGGGAAGGCGCACTGCCCTCTGCTGGCGCTGTCGACATCTTGACAGATTCTGTTGCACTCTGGTGTCGCCTCGGGAGGCGCGTCTCTCCATTGTGCATGACGAGTGAAGGGATGGCGCTTGACTTGGCGCCCCTAGCCACCTTGGGAAGAGCCACCTTGACAGATGGTGTCGTGTCCACAGGCGGTGACCGGCTTGAGGTCAGCCGCGACGTGGCGGTGGTCCCTAAGTCGAGCTCGTTGGGGCCCGACACGAGGCCAAGTCGAACTGCGGGGCACCGACCGAGGCGTGTCGGGGCACTGTGGGTGTCTGACTGAGGCGGTCGAACTGTGAGGCGCCGAGCCGAGGCGGTCGGGCGCCCAGTGAGCTTGATCGAGGCCGAGGACCCTTCGTGGCCCAACGAAGCCTTCGGCCAGAGCTGGGCCTGAGACGGCCCATTTGGTGTTGCGGCTTGCTGAGGGTATCCCTGGTATGAGTATTCGTCAATAGCTTGTCGACATTCTCCTTGATTATGGCGACTTTCTCGAGAGAGAAACGTCGTAATTTCTGGCGCACGGGCCGGCAGCCGGGCCGCACTTGTAGCTTGTGCTCGACCACCTCCCTCGGGACACCCGGCATGTCTGCCGGTTCCCAAGCGAATATGTCTTTGTTGGCGTGGAGGAAGGTGACGAGCTCGAGTTCCTATTTGGAACTCAGCTCGGCCGAGACGTGGACGCACTTGGATGAATCCCCCTCCACGAGCGGCACAGCCTTCATTGCCCCGCCGGGCTGGATGACCGTCTTCTGGCGGGCGACCTTCGCAGTCGCGTCAGGGCCCTGCTGAGGCAACATACCGGTGAGGGCCAAGGCCTGGTCTCGCAGCCGTGTGCCGCCTTGAGGTCGCCCCGCACAGTGATGATGCCGCCAGGCCCAGGGAGCTTCATGCAGCGGTGGCCGTAGTGGTTGGCAGCTATGAACTTGACCAGAGCCGGACGCCCGAGGATGGTGTTGTAGGGGAGATCACCCTCGACCACCTCAAAGGTGACCAACTCGGTGCGGAAGTTGTCCGAGGCACCGAAGGTGACGGGCAGGACCACCTGTCCCAGAGGGGTGGTCGAGCTTCCGGGAACGATTCCGAAGAACGGAATTGCGATGCTCTTGACCTTCAACCGAGGAATTTGTATCTGGTCGAGTGCGCTAGCCAGCAGTAGGTTGAGGGAGTTGCCCACATCAACCATGACCCGCCCGACCAAGGTGTTACTAATGGTCGGGGTCACAACCAAGGTAGTCTTAAGATCCTTAGACATACCATGGTGGGCATCCTCCGGCGTGAAGGTGATCGTTGCCCCGGCCCATTTGCAGGGCTGGTCCGCGGGCTTCCCGACGGTGGCCTGGTAGACCACTGTAGGATCGATATATATTAAACTAGCAATCAGAGGGGGGGTGAATGATTGCGCGGAAGCTAAAATCAAATTTTTGATTATTTTTGAAACACCCCAATTAACTGATTCGGATTCGACAAAAACAGAATAATGCACATCCACTAAAATAGTAATTCCCGAAGATCTAACCGTTAGATCGAAGTGAAATTTTAACTGTATAAACTAGACTCAATTTGCAAGCTAACTCAACAAAAATCAGTTCGATCGGAGCTACGGATCTAAAGTTATTTTCTTCGCCATTTTGCTGAAACAGACACCAGATCAAATAAAAACAGATTGACACATATTCACTAAAATAATAATTCCCGAAGATCTAACCGTTGGATTGATGTGAAAGTTTAACTGTAAAAACTAGATTCAATTTCCAAATTAACAAAATAAAAGTCAACTCGATCGGATCTACGGATTAAAAGATATTACCTTCGCAATTTTACTGAATCAGTAAATGACGGAAATTGACGATCAAAGCGAGCGAACCAATACGTAATGTGTTCCCTTGAGCAGCGGACCAATCCTTCACCACGGATCAATCTCCGGAGAAAGAACCAAATACCACGGACCAATCATGCGCGGTCTTCAAGTCTTCAAATCGCTAGTAGGATCTTGGCGGGCGTCGTATGCATCACGAGAACTAATTAACAAATCGCGGAACAAAGCAAAAGCTCGTTCCTTCGCACTAATGCATGCATGCAAGACGAGCAAGATTAATTGCCGCAACAACCTCACAGGCGCAAGGAACCCGCAGACGCTAGAAAACCTCCGGTATGACCACGGCGAGACCTCCACCACGAAAACTCCAGCGCAAGGAAAATTATCGGTAGCATAGAAGTCAAAAGGCGCTCAAGCCAATGGACTAGTTCTCTTCTCGTTAATCGAGAATCAATCAAGCCGCCAGAGCTTCTCAAGCCAAGCAGAGGTACAGTAGCGGGAAGAAAAAAAACTTCTCGTATGAAGCGGCGGCAACAGTAGCCGCAAAAAAGCCTCAATTTAATTGATTAGGTTTTCGGGGTTTTTATACAACTCAAAACCCTAACACATGTATGCATATCCACTTGGCCCAATAACACATGGCCCAATATATGCATACAACCCAAAAATCACACATGCACGCAGTCGCCCGCCTACCGCACTCACGTGACTAACCGACCTTCGTGTACACCGTTCTCAGCCCGAACGCCCCGCGTGACATCCTCGACCACGGGACCTCGATTCCTCCACGAACCTAGTCCGAACCTCGGTTCCTCCATGAACCTAGTTCCGGTCCGTCATCGACCACGTTAAGCCCTCGAGCAACACCGCACTGCGAATAAACAATAACGATCCGAGCACAAGTCCACGACTTGACTCAAGATTAATCCATGCAACCACTCACACGAGTGCATTGCATCAAGCAAAACCATCATGCTATCACCAGCATAATTAAATGAACATCTGAGCACAAGTCCACGACTTGCCTCAAAATCAATGCATGCAACCACTCACATGAGTGCATTGCATCAAACAAAATCCATCATGCTATCACCAGCATAATAATCATATCAACATAGCACATGCACAAGCACCACACATGCCATAACTAAAATCACTTTACAATGCCAATTTCACGATTCAACCAATTTTTCATCACATGATCTGGACAGAACTGGAAGTTGAAAGAAAAGATGATCTCTACTTAATCAAAGAGTGCAAAAGTTCTGGACTAGGGAAGAGAACCAACGAGAGTCTCCGATTATATGGCGAGAACAACCGGAGTCAACAATCCAAATATCTCCCTTCCCCGTCAAGCGAACTGATCAAGTCAAAAGAGAGACTTCGATCTTGGGATAAAGTGAGGACCTGGGAACCCAATACTAAATCACAAGACTGGACTCTAGTGTCTCTCTGACGCTCGACTCTAACAAGATCAGAGGAAGCAACTCTAGTAGAAGATCTAGGAGTACATCCTTTGGTTTGGCCCGCCGTGGTGCAAAAGCCGAACCATCCCAACGAGGTGCCCAAATCTCCTACCGAAAACACCTCACGCCGCGATATCTACCTCGATGGGAAAAACGAGGAATATCAAGAGGGCGGTGGAAAAAGGCCGACCACGAGCAACTCGGGACTAAAACTCATTCAACGACATGAAAACCAAGTCTGGTATTTCAAAACAAAGCGACTCTCTAACTTTGTCTAGTAGCGATTAATGCGCCTTAGGAGCACTTTCGAGTCTAGGGATGACCTTGAATACCCCTAAGAGCGACAACACACTCACGCCTGGTGATCTTGGCGCATCTAAAACAGAAATCCACTAGGTGACCATCCTTCTTACAGAAGGTGCATGAATTCTTCGCCTTGCTAGAGGTAGAAGTGACAGGAGAAGCACCCTTCTGCTCATAAGTCCCATGGACAACCCCAGCAGACCTAAACACGGTGGTACTCACCCAGGAGCTACCACTATCTTTCCACTCTTGGAGGCACGCATACAATCGAAGGCGGATCTTGCGTCGTGCTCCAAGTAATCAAATCCTAGACCTTGATTGAATCGCTAATCTTGGGTGGTCTAGAATGAGATTGAGCTTCTTCTTGCCTCCAACAAATTTCTCGAGAGTGCTCATAAGATACTGATACTCTCAGAAAAGTGAGGTGCATGAAGAGCAAGGGGAAGGAGTAGAAGAAGAGCCAGAAGAAGAGGATCGAACAGCGCGTGCATATTTTTCCCTATACACGGCTGCCTCAAATTTGAGAGACTCATAGGAAGCACAAGAAGCATCTCTAATTCTATCAATCTGGGCCTCTAACTTCTTCCTAAGCTCTGCGTGGACCTTATCCACGTCATCCTCAACCCCAATACACAACAAGCAACCATTATTTGACTTAACTAGTAAGTCCTTAGCAAGTTGATCACACTTGGCATTCAAAGCTTCATTATCAAGTTTTAGTTGCTTCTGACCCTCACATGAGCCGATTGGGTCCTCGAAGCATGCAATTCAAGTTCATCATTTCTAGCGTAAAGCTTCCTAAGGTGACAACTCATGGCATCAATTTGACCAAGTAGCTTAGGGCAATTTTCACAAGATGCAGTTGTGTGAGTATGAAGAAAACTAGCATCAATAGGAATAGGATCAATAGAACATGTGCTAGCATCTTTTGACCTAAGAGCCTCAAGATCAGAAAACCACACTATCATGCAGGGTTCTTAGGTTCTCCAACTCCACAAGCAAAGCATCACAGAGAGTACAACTATCAGAGTCTCGGGAGGAACATGATTTAAGTGAAGCTAACTCCCGAGACAGGGTATCTACTTCCTTCTCTAACTTCGTAAACCTAGCTCTAGCTCTAGCATGAAATTTTCCTAATTTGCAAAAAGCTTCATTGAATTTGGTCATAGGAAGGTACCTCGTCCAGGAGTCCTTTGTAGAGCTCGAGTCGATGATGTCGGTGTTTGCCATGAAGCACATCTTGGGAGAAGTCGCCGCCGCCTTTCTTCTCTTGCGGATCATCCTCGCCTTCGTTGCTCCATGTCTCCGTGTCGGAGAGGCTGATGTCGTCGAGGCGGCGGGCGTGGTGGAAGAGCTTCTTGTTCTTCGAGAAGTTGCGGTACTTCTTCTCGTCTTGTTGCTCATGAACCGGAGGCTTCTTGTTGCGGTTCTTGTCGGTGTAGTCGTTCTTGCGAGAACCGCCGAGTCGTTCTTGCCCTTCTCGATTTAGGACAAATCGCTCGAATGTGGTTGGGGCGCCACATTGAAGCGGTGATCCCACCATCTCTCTTCCTCTCTCTCACCCTCTTGTAGGCGTGAGAAAACTTCTGAGCTAAAAGAGCAAGCTCGGTTCTGAAACTTGTCCGATTGGTCATCGCTTAGCTCGCAAAGTGCGAGAGAGGAAAAACCAACGAGAGGAATCAAGAGAAGATCCAATGGGATCGGTGACCAAGGCCATCATTCGTGATTTCGTCTTGCGAGAGACGGCGTCGATCTCATGAGTCTTGAGTCGGGAATAGAGCCCGTCAAGAGTCAAGGTCGACAAGTCGGTAGTATCCTTGATGGTGGTCACTTTCATTTCCCAAACCACGAAAATCGAGTCACGGTCAAGAAGTGACGAGCATTATCCGAGTCGGGTATGTGCAACCAAGCGCGGAGATCGCTCAAAATTTTAGTAAATCGACCAAAACACTCGTCAAGACTCTCACCGGCGTGTTGTTCAAACTTGTTGTACTCATGCTTATGTTGATCCTGCCTCACGGTCTTGATTTGGGTAGTGCTCTCATGGTATGTATCGAGGGTCACCCAAATCTCATGAGCGGATCGCGGTGAGAGATCGATCATACTCACTGCGCTAAGTCCTGTATGAGAATGTTCTCGCCTTAGCATTTTCCTCAACGTCGACCATATTCTTTGCCGTGGCGTTCTCATCGGCGGGAACCTCATATGGGAGCTTCACCTTCGCCATATCGAGAAGCCACAGGCGATGATGTATGACTCCATCCGGATTTCCAAAAGCAGAAAATCGACACATAAAAGATGAGAGGCTTGGTGGAATACTTGTCTGTCGTCATGGCTCTCGAGACCGGTCAAGATCTATGGAAGAGCAAAACCGGCTCTGATACCAATTGAAGGATCGAGATGGCGAACAGAGGGGGGGTGAATGGTCGCAAATAAATTTTCCCAAAAATACTCCAACTAAAACCTTGACAAGATCGCGCAAAGAAAATCGGTGCTCCTCAAATTCGCAAAACCCGCAAAAACCGAAACAACTAGACAACTATGTGTATCCCTAGCTTACATGGATGAGATCCATAAAATATGTGAGAGATTTTTCAATCACAAACCTGGTTGTCAAGTGTCCAAATAAAGAGGAATCAATTCAAATACTTCTTTTCTAAAAGAGATCAAGCCAAGACACAAAAGTCTCTTTTAGAAAAGCAAAAGCAGATATTTCCAGAAGCTGTCTTTAATTTGAACAGGAGGTTGGTGGGATTCTGCTGCTCACAAAATTATGAGAAATTTTTTCCCTATGAGTAGATGAGTCATGAAGCTCTCTACCAAATTTCAGATCAAAAAGCCATGTATAAAAATCATCATAAATCTATGAACACAGACAGTCAGGAACTTCGAGCAGAAAATTTGGGGCTCGGTTTTCACCTCATGGCACCCAAACGGTGCAACAAGTGAACTCCAAATTTTTCTACAAATGTATATGGGACTCCCGCACAATCTCCAACAAGAATCACGCAAAAAGGATTTTTCTATATTTTTCTAAAAATCAAATACTAAGCTTCTTTGACGAAGAACAAGTTACGACAGAACTAGAACTTGAAAGAAAAGATGATCTCTACTTAATCAAAGAGTGCAAAAGAGATGTAAAACCATATGAACACACTCAAAACATCCAAGATCAGCATTTAGAAGGAGGGGAGGTAAATCCAAATTGCATGAATGTAGATTGCGGGAAAGTAAATGCATAACGTAAATACTAAATTTAAATTGCGTAAAGTAAAGACATAATGTAAATGCGGAATTTAAATTCACAATAATGTAAAGAAATTTCTTTGTATTTCTGGTGGGAAGGTTTACAAAGCCTCACTTCATGTGGGCAAATCTCAAAGGAGCAACTCAAAACCTTCAAGGGGAGGAGGCCACCCCTCCACCCCTATTTATACTACTCTTGGGCCACCTACCACCCTTGGATGAGTCCCTCAACCCTAGGACACTCATCTAAGGGCTAGGATTGACCCACTCACTGACCATGCAAGGCTAACCCAAAACCCGCACACATACAGGGTTTTCTTGCACTGATTTTCAAAGCATACTACCTAGACCCGCTAACCTATCAACTAGACCGCGATCCGACGGCCCTCATTGATCCACGCGGCATCTAGCTAGCATCATCTCCTTTCCTTATCTTCTTGACTTGCCCGGACTACGTCTCCGATCATCTTCCGGCGATCTCCCGACCGTCTGGACCTCCGACGCTCCTCGCCTAGTCCCGGTCATCCTCCGCCTCACCATGACCTAGCACCGTCACCCTACAACCATCAAAGACAAGGAAAAACCTTTTACATAGCAATGCCCACAAATATTTTCAATGATTATCCCAAAATCATTAATCGAACATAATTTCTCTCAACGGTCCGATGCTACCGCCCCAAGCGGGTAGCCCTAGGAAAAGCAACCAACACTCAAATTGCTTCAAATCGAAATCCATTTCAAATCAAACTCAATTTCAAATCAAACCAAGCTCAACTCTTATCAATTACTCATCACACACAAGGATAGACCTCCACATGGTCTTTCAGCCTCACAGGTCGTGGCCCGGAGTCCTGTGGAACAGGCAGAATTTACCTTCGTCGAACCGGGGCCACCCCTCAGGGCCTTGCGGGCGGTCGTCGGCCTGCCACGACCCAGACCAGCGATCCTCCTACCGAGGTCGACGCGGCGCCTGCTGGGGCCGTGGTCGATTTCGCTGGGGACAAGGCCTCTCCTGGGCCGAGTCCCGCACCTCCATGACCTCACGGTGGCCGTCTGCCGAAATGGTCACCCGCGGTCGGCCCTCGCCACGCTTGTGGTCCCTCTTTCGCTTCTTGGTAGCCGAGCCCGGGTCGACTCCCCTGGCGTTGGAGGGGCCGGCCTCGCCCGAGTTAACGCCGAGCTTACCTTGGTCGTAGTCGCGCTTCTAGCGGACTGCGTCCGCGTAGCGCTCCGCCATGCGAAACAGCTTGCCGACGGTGAGCCTTGTCGTAATCTCCAGGTCTTCGGTAAGGCGCCGGTCGCAGACGCCAAACTTGAAGGCCTTGATCACGACCTCGTCGGAGACACTTGGGATCAGGTTCCTGGTGCAGATGAACCACCGCACGAAGTCATGGAGAGGTTCGTTCTTCCCCTGGATCACTCAATCTGAGTCTTTCTCCGCCGCCGCTCGTATGACTCTAGAAGTTTGAGCGAGGGCGCTCTGAATTTGGCGCCACGAGCGGAAGGTACAGCCCGGTTGAAGAGCAGTGCAAAGACCAAATCCAAGACGAGAGGGAGGTAATTAGCCATCACGTACTCATCTCCCCGCGGCCAAGATAGCGGTGGTGTAGATCGGCAAACTTCGTTGGGGTTCTTCGTTCCGTCGAACCGCTTCGATCGAGGTGGGCTTGAACGAGCCGGCGGCCTTGACCCGTCGAAGGTCATCGAGTCGTCAGCGCACCCGAAGTCGAACAGGTGCGCTGAGGAGATGCTTCGCTTTTGAGTCGGACTCAGATCGCTTCGCACTCCACCCTATGACATCGACGGCCGCGGCGATGGGCCCGAGCATCACCCGGGAGGTACTGCAGGCGCTCGTGGACCCGGTGATGCCTCGGGGGAACGTCAGGAAAAAGGCCCGACGCGTGCCGCTTTGGAAGCGAGCCGTAGAAGGCCGGCCGTCGCCGCAAACCATCCGGAGTCGTACTCGGGGAGCGACGATGAGGCGGTGTACGGGACAGACCTCGGGATTGCCGGCGTGCGGGAGACCAGCGGGGACGCTGGCTCTTGCGCGAGGAGCTGCCATCGCTCCTCGTGGACCGGACCCGAAGGGCGGCGGGTCTTTGCAATGGCCTGACCTCGGTAGCGGCCTTATCAAGCTCGTCTGCGAGCTTCGGTCAAAGACCCGACCTCGGGCCAGGCGGGGTCGGTCATGACTTCGAGCGTCGCCGCAGGGCTTCGCTTGATTGAGGGAGCTTGGAATGACCTGACGATGTTCCGACTTTCTCGCGCTCCTCCCGCCGGAGGGCAGTCACGACCTGATTGATGGTGACTTGTGCCATCCGGCGAGCATCTTCAGGGGTCATCGGGTTGCGCTCCCCCTCCTCTACGCTCATGCCATGGCTAGCGGCCATGAGAACGAGCCGATTGCGTAGCGACGGAGAGGGTGAGAACAGAGACATGGAGCTTCCATGCTCGAGGATGGTGTTCGAACCCGAGCCCGCGGAATGTGCTGCTGCATCAGATGCCATACCTCGAAAGTCTTGATTCTCTTGGTGAGCGAAGCTTTCGGGCCCCACGGTGGGCGCCAGCTGTCGACGATCGGGATCGCCTGACCGCAAATGTGAAAATGGGGTTAGTGTGAATGGGGGACCCAGAAAGAGCTGCGCTCAACGCTGGATCAGACATAGGTCGGGGCGAGGCGTCAACGAGCTAGAGACAGTGGATTATACTGGTTCGAGCCCCCCACGAGGGTAATAGCCCTAGTCCAGTCTTCTCCTGAGGCGGAGGAATTCACTAGTCGTGAGTACAGAGAGTGGAATACAGCTCGGGCTTGAGCGTTCTGGTTGTATCTGCTGGTCTATTGCTAGTGCGCTGATGTCGTCTTGTCCCTCTGTCGTTCTGCTTCAGGGGATTTTATACCCCTCCTAGCCGTTACAAGAAACGGCCAAGAGAGATTCCCAGGGTAGTGCATGGCGTGCAATGAAGACGTGCTGCAACCGTCCCGGATCTGACACCCACGTCTGCCTTAACTCTGGGATCTTCGGTCTTGGTAATCACCGAGAACGCACGCCCCCGAGCCAAGGTCGAGGTCGTACGGGGACGGGACCCCCCATTGCCCAAGCTCGAGGTCGTGCGAGAATCAGCGTCGCTTAGGTCGTGGTCGAGGCCCCTTGCTGCATCATCCCGAGATGGGAACCCTACTGACCGTGCGTTGACTTTGTCAGAGGTTTCTCAGTCCCCGACAAGTATTGAGTACTTATGACTTTTTCAATGCTTTGTATTAGGATGTGCCTCGAGGGGCGGTTGGTATCCGATACAAACAAAGTGCACAACGGGCTCGGGCGCCATGCCGATTATGCCCGCCAAAGAAGGTCTGCCACAGGACTGGGCGACTTCATGGGAGCATGATCGTGCCCTGGACTCCAGGAGGAGTCTGAGGTGCGGGCGCCCCGCCGGAGGGTCATTTGGTTTCTTCTCCCCGAGGAGGAGAAAAAAGCATGTTTTGCCTCATGTATGGGTTTGAGTATTCTAGGTCTTTAGACGATACGAGGGCGTCTCTTTCCTCCAACAGTGAGGGGGATTTGGATTCTGTATTATCTTAGGGTGACCTTAGCCTCGCATCGGATATTAGGCCACTTAGGAGGTCCAACCTACAAGGCCCCATTAGGGGGCTTTGGGGTTTAGGTTATAGCGCAGTCCTCGTACCGATTATCACAAGTAGCTTAATAGGCCTGAGAGGCATAGGCTTGTGCCCACTGGGAAGGGGATGTCTCCCGGGCTGAGTTCCTTTCAATAAGAAAGTTCCTATTGCTTCTCACCGAGCAGGGCGAAGTTGTGACCCGGGGGTCGTTTTGGCATAGCGCTAGGGGTCCATGGGGGACTAAGTCATGGAGCACCCTATGACTTAGGCAAAATGCCTCAAGTCGTCGCACCACTCCCTGGGTCTAGTAGGGAGGGGGCCGCCCAAGGGGGACGCGAATTGTCCAGGCTGCTTGGGGTTGTTTTAGGGGTAGGCCACGGAGGCAGTGCACCCTAGAGCCCGTCTTGAGGGGGCGCGAAGTTCAAGCTCCATCCTTCACAGCTATGTGTGGAGGATGGGGCCCTTTAGACCACAGTACAAGAAATAATAGGCATACAAGACACGATACTTCATTGATGACCTTAGAAGGGTTTACATCAACATAAGATAGTTGCCATTATGGCTTACAAGAAAACTTAAGTGTAAAACTTCTTAAGCTTGTCAGCATTCCATACGAGCTTGAGTGGCTTGTCTTCCATGGTGGAGAGGCGGTAGGCCCCCGAGCCCAAGACCGCTGAGACACGGTAGGGCCCCTCCCACTTAGGGTGAAGTTTCCCCTGGACTCCTAGGTCAGTGACCCATTTTAGCACCAAGTCCCCCAAGAGGAAGGTCCGCTGCCGCACCCGGCCGTTGTAGAAATGGGCGACTTCCCGTTCGTACACGGCATGCTTGATGAGAGCGTGATCACGGACCTCTTCCGTGAAGTCCACCTCCATCTTGTGGTTTTCCTCGTTCATCATGAAGTTGATGGGTTGGGCCCCCATAGCATTTCCACACGGAGGGAGCGGTGGCGGACTTCCGTGGGGAGGACTGCTTCCACTCCGTACACGAGCGAGAAGGGCGTTCGTCTCGTGGAACGACTAGGAGTGGTACGCATCCCCCACAGGACGCTGAGGAGTTCCTCCACCCACAGGCCTTGTTTAAGCGTGCTCTTCTCAAGTCGGCGGCGGACGCCTTGGAGGATTAGGCCATTAGCCCTCTCGACCGCCCCATTGGACTTAGGGTGTGCCACCGAAGCGAAGCAGAAGACTGTCCCAATAGAGTCACAGAAGTCCCTGAAGGAGGAGGCATCAAATTGAGTCCCATTGTCCACCGTGAGCTCCTTCGGGACTCCGAAACGGCACACAATGTTCTTCCAGAAGAACTTCTGCACCGCTCAGGACGTGATTGCCAGCAATGGCTCTGCTTCTACCCACTTGGTGAAGTAGCCCACCGCCACCACTGCATGCTTGTAGCCCCCCTTGGGCGGTGGGAATGGCCCGAGTAGGTCCATGCCCCACCGGGAAAAAGGCCAAGTAATCGGGATTTGATGTAGAGGTTCAGAAGGGGAGTGACTAGCCGATGCCATCTTTTGGCAACCTTCGCATGCTCTGAGGGTTTCTATGGCGTCTTGCACCATTGTAGGCCAATAGAAACCTTGTCTTAGTGCCTTTGCCGCAGTGGCCCTAGGCGCAAGGTGTGAGCCACAGAGACCTTCATGCACCTCCTGTAAGAGTGAGACCCCCCTCTTCTCGTGGGAGGCACTTGAGTAGCGCGGAAGACCCTTCTTTGTAAAGTATCCACTCAAGAAGCACGTAGGTCTTGGCCTTCGCAGAGAGTCTTCGGTGTTCAGTGCTGTCTTCTGATTCCGTCTTTCCTTGGATGCACTCTATGATTGGGGTCATCCATGTTGCGGGTGTTGCGATCTCATTGACCGTTGGGGTAGTTTAGGATATCCCTTCTCATTAGGATCTTCCTTGACGGAGGGTGCATCAAGCACCTCGAAAAAGACCTCTAGCGGGAGAGGTTCTTGGGAGCTTGCTGCTCGGGCTAAGTGATCTGCCCGGTGATTTTCTCCTCGGGGGATGTGGCGAGCTTCCATCCCCAAGAAGTACCGCTCCATTTTACGCACTTTTTTGAGATAGCTAGCCATCTTGGGGTCAAGGCATTGGTAGGACTTGTCTAGCTGGTTGATGACCAATTGAGAGTCCCCGAGGATAAGGAGGCGCCTGATCCCCATTGCCCTTGCAAGGCGGAGCCCTAGAAGGAGGGCTTCATACTCAGCCATGTTGTTGGTGGGGTTGAAGGAGAGGTGTGCGGTGTACTCAAGTGCCTTCCCTTTTGGGCTCACAAGAACTATCCCCGCTCCCCCACCATTCAGGCGTTTGGAGCCATCGAAGTATAGGGTCCAATGAGGGTCAGGTGACATGGTACGCTCTGTCACTTCATTTGGGACCTGAGGGTTTGTCCATTTGCCACAAAGTTTGCAAGGACTTGAGACTTGATGGCAGTCCTCCAACGAGCTTGAGAGAGAAAGGCGCCAACTCGGTCGCCCACTTGGCTATCCTCCCGGTTGCTTCTTTATTGCCCATTACTTCGGTTAGCGGGTAGCCGGTGGGTACCGTGATGGAATGCCCGAGAAAGTAATGCTGAAGCTTTCGTGACGCCATTAGGAGCGCGTAGCATATCTTTTCCACTTCTGTGTACCTTGTCTTTGCTCCTGCGAAAGCCTCGCTGACGTAATACACGGGCCGTTGGACCCCGTCCTTCTCCTTGACTAGGACTACACTTGTGGCGACCGGGGTCACGGCAAGGTACAGTAGTAGGGCCTCCCCGGGGCTAGGGTTTATCAGGAGCGGGGGATTGCTTAAGTATGACTTGAGATCCTCAAAGGCTTTTTGAGCCTCTGGGGTCCAGCGAAAACCTTCGATCCCACGCAGAATTTTGAAGAAAGGAAGCCCTTTCTCGGTGGATCGCAACATGAAACGTCCAAGAGTGGCCATTCAACCCATTAGGCGCTGGACCTCCTTAACAGATCGTGGCGGCTCCATGTCCAGGATGGCCCGTATCTTTTCGGGGTTTGCCTCGATATCCCTATGAGAGACGAGGAAGCCCAGGAGCTTGCCCCCTCGGACCCCGAAAGCGCATTTTTCAGGGTTTAGCTTGAGGCCGAACTTGCGAAGGTTTTTGAAGGTTTCACAGATATCTTCAAGGTGTGTCGAAGCCAGAGTGCTTTTCACAACGGCGTCATCGACATACACCTCCACATTTCGACCCAGCTGGTTCTTCAGCACCAGGCATACAAGGCGTTGGAAAGTGGCCCCTGTATTCTTCAACCCGAAGGGCATGCGCAGGAAGCAGAAAGTGCCCACCGGGGTGATGAAGCTTGTTTTCTCTTCATCCTCTACGGCCATGCGGACTTGGTGATAGCCCGAGTATGCGTCCTAAAAGCTCATTAACTCACACCCGGAGGTGGAGTCGACCAGTTGATCAATGCGAGGGAGTGGGTAGTCGTCCTTTGGGCATGCCTTGTTGAGGTCGGTGAAGTCGACGCATATACGCCACTTACCATTGGACTTTTTGACCAAAACGGGATTGGCAAGCCATTCTGGGTGCCAAACTTCCCGGATGAGGCTAGCACCTAAGAGCTTCTCAATTTCCTCCTTGATGGCCTGACATCGCTCGAGGGAGAGCTTGCGAAGCTTTTGCCTCACCGGGGAACGCCCGGGCCTCACCGCAAGGTGATGTTGCATCACCCCACGAGGGACGCCTTTCATGTCCGATGGGGCCCAAGCGAAGACATCTACATTGGTCCTTAGGAACTTGAGGAGTTCCTCTTCCACCTCCTTTGCGAGCTTGGTCCTGATCCGGATGAAACACTTGTCACCCAAGCCGAAAAGTCGTATCTCTTTTAGCTCCCCTTCAGGGCGAGGCTTCAAAGGGTACCTTTCTAGTGAGGACTTGTCCCTGGTGACTCCCATTGGGGGTTGGAACGGAGCAACTCCTTCCGGGCCCCCCACTTTAAGTATGTGGACTTCGTGGGAGCCCGCGGCCGCCCTGTGATAGAGGCGACGTGCTAGGTCTTGATCGCCCCTTACGGAGATGACCCCATGAGGCCCTAGTATCTTGAGGCACAAATAGTTTTGGTGGACTGCCGCATTGAAGCGGTTAAGAGTCACTCTCCCCATGATGGCGTTGAACGGTGAGTCGACGTCAACAACGTCAAATCTAACTGCTTCAGTACGATGGTTTTCCCGTGAGCCGAAGGTCATGAGAAGCTCAATTCTCCCCAAAGGTTGGATAGACTTCCCTGGGACGAAGCCCGTAAGAGGGCAGTCGGACGGAAGCAAGATGCCCAGATGATAGCCCCCCTGCGAGTCCCATAGCTCCTTGAGCGCGCGAAGATAAAGTATGTCCGCGGAGCTCCCCCCATGGACGAGTATGCGAGACACATCACAATTGGATATGGTGGCAGTCACCAAGATGGCGTCGTCGTGTGGGAACCTTAAGCCTTTTGAGTCTTCCTCTGTGAAGCTTAGTGGAATGTTCGCCCACTTCAGGGGAACACTTCGAAAGTTCACACCCACCACATTGACTTCGCGCACGTATTCCTTCCTTTGACGCTTGGACTCATGCCCATAGGCCGAGCCCCCCATTATGACATTAACTTGCCTTTGGGGTTCTTGGAAAGGGAGTTCTCGCTCGGCATCACGTGGGGGTTCCATTGGAGGAGGGCCACCAGGGGGAAGCGCTAGTGTGGGGTGGATTGCCTAGAGAGGCATAGCTTCTGCGGCCGTGGGACGGGGCGACGATCCCTGACGAGGTTCAGGACCACATTGGATGAGCTTGGCAACTTCAGCAGCATATTGACGACACTCGCTTGTGTCGTGCCCGCCCATCTTGTGATAGGCACACCAACAACCATCTCCTTGATCTCGGTTGCCCCTCTTCTCTCTGGGACCTTCATCGCGAGCATGAGGGGCCTTTGGCTTGGAGCCCTTTTTTGGCCCTTTTGAGGTACCGCCCCCTTGGGGTGGGGCATCGGCCACGACTAGGACCTTGGAGTCACATCCTCCATTGGGGCGGTCCCTTCGATTTTTGTTCTGTTTACCAGATAATCCTTTTGGCCTTTTCTCAGGGGAGTCTCCTCCAGCGGGCGGGAGGAGCCCCCTTTTGGCCAAATCGTCCTCCTCTCCCCAAGCATATTTTTCAACGATCTCGAAGAGTTGTTGGGTCGTTTTCGGGGGATCCCTCCCTAGTGCCCGGTTAAGCTCGCCTGGGAGGAGCCCTTCCTTGCATGCATTAATGACCGTGGAGTCTGGGGCGTCTGCCACATGGCTCTGTACCCGAGAGAAGCACTTGAGGAAGTCTCGCGTGGATTCATCCTTCCGTTGCTTGACCATGAAAAATTGATTTGGAAGCATTGGGCGCTTATAACTCCCCTGGAAGTTTGCGCTGAACTCTTCATGTAACTGAGTCCAAGAGTGGATAAACCCTCTCTTTTGATTGAAAAATCATGACTGAGCGGTCCCTGAGAGGAAGAGCGGGAGGCAGTTGCACATCTCGGCCTCCCCGCCTTCCCCTCCTCGGATAGCCGTGGCATAGACTTCCATGAATTGCATGGGATCGGAATCCCCATCATACAGCGTGATGTTCGGTTGGCGAAACTTGGGCCTGAACGGGGTCTCCGAGATTCCTCGAGCAAGAGGGTTTCCGGTCCTGGGATTACCTTTGTCCTCCTGCCGGTGAGGAGAAGGCGACCACACGCGGCGACGACGACGGTAAGAGACTTCAGAATTTGAAGAGCTGGAGGTTCGGGAGCGGTGGCGCCAACGCCTGCGCTCGGGAGAGCCAGAGGGCCTCTGCCGATGCATAGCTCGAAGAGTCTGGGAGACCTCGGACTCGGCCTCCCTCCCCCCAGGACGATGGTACTCACGATGACATGGAGGGGAAAAAGCTCGCCCTGAGCGGATAGAGCGATGGCTCCTTCCCTCCACTTGGCTTCGCTGGACTGAACGATGATCTCTGGAGCCTCGTGAGTGGTCGGGAGTGGTCGCAGCCTGATTCCTTCACTCCACAGGAGGTGCCATTGGGGGAACAGGCGCCTTTGGTCTCGGAGGTTCCCCCTCTGCCCTGGGCCATGCCGTACCAAAAGGGAGAGGGTCGGTGCCGGCAGGCGGGAGGTGACTCACCAGTTCCGGGTGTAGGCGCATTTGCCCAGGAGGAGGAGCTTGTGGCGGGGGGCCTGGAGCTCCCGCTTGTAGAGGTGGGACGTCAATCCCCGAGCTTGGTGGATGCAACGGCCAGAACAGTGCCCCGCCCGAGACCGCCGTATGGGCCAACAATGGGGGAAGGCAAGGATTCCCCCCTCTGTAGGTGAGGGCGGGCCCCCCATGGACCCTCGGGTCGGTGGCGATTTGGACCGAGGGTGGTGGTGGGAGCGGCGAAAGGTGCATAGGGATGTTAGGAGGACGATAGGAGGCCATCAAGTAATCCATCGCTTGCTTCCTGGTCACCTCCACCATAGCCCTCCACCGGGACAAGTCCCATGCCTCAGGAGGGATTGCGGGCTCCGAGGCTGTCAACCCCGCGACGATGATGGCATCTTGGGGCCGTTGTTCTTGACCCGCAGTTTTCAACGAGAGGGAGGGAGTGGAGCTCTCAGGTTCTAGGGCTTGGAGGATGTTACCTGCTCCAGGGTGGATGGCTCCGATCTCGGAGGGAGGTGCACGCCTGGAGGCCCGCCGAGGATGGCCATCGACTTTCTCCTTACGCTTTGGGGACTAAGGAGGCTTGGGATGCTTCTTGGTAGGAGCCATAGCCTTTGATGTCAACTATGGCTCCCCACGGACGACGCCAAATGTCGTAGGTGTGAAAACAAGACACGAGAGGGAGAGGGGACGCTAGCCATCTTACGGGCCACCGTCCAATGGAGACAAAGCGAACACAAGAGTTTATACAAATTCGGGCACTTAAGGGAGTGCCCTACTCCTGTCGGCGTGTCCCCTAAGAGGAGCAGGGGGCTCCTAGCTTAGGCTCCCGCGGGACACACCAGTAGTTCGAGTTTTGCATTCAGTCTCAGTCTAGATTACATGTAGGGGTTACAACGGGTTTTTATAGGCACCCAGCCTAATGCTCAAAATACCATCCTACCCCTACCACCATGGCTTAATGCGAGGGCATCTTGGTCATTCCCATGCGAAGGCAGTGGGTTCCACATCATCGTTCCGTAGGGGTTAGTCTCGACCACGGGTCCCACGGGACCTCCTGAGGTATGCCCCGGAGGTGCGCCTCTGAGACTCCCACGGAGTAGGAGGTGACTCTGAGATGCCCATGAGTAGGAGGTCTCCATGCAGACTCCATGGGTAGGAAGGTGACTCCGTTGGCCTTGCATGAGTAGGAGGTCTCCAGAGACTCATGGCGGAGACGGAGGGTGACTCTCGTAGAAGCCCGTGGAGTAGGAGGTCTCCCGCAAAGCACTCCATACCCCTAGGGGTATGCTCACGAGGCGTGAGGTGGACAAGGTGCACCCTACGAGATCCTCCGATGATAGACCACCGTACGAGGACGGACCCAACCCGCTGTGGAGCATGAAGCCTTCCATGCCGAAGTTGGTGGGAGACCCCTTCGAGGGATAAAAGACCCTAGGGACTCCTTTGAAAGAGCCATTGAGATGTTCTTCACTATGCACTCGTGGAAGTAGGATGGAGTCTCCCGAAAACGCCCGTGGAGGTTGAAGAGTCTCAAGCCTAAGGGTCCCATGAGAGACCCCCCTTCGGGACATCCCCTTGTGGGGTACGCTTTGGTGGTGCACCCACAGAGTACCCCCATGGGGCACGGGGAGACCCCCGGTGACTCCGTGACATCTCCCCTCAGGGAACTTGCGAAGTATGGGGGATCCGCCCGCCATTCCTCTGGTGAGCCCCCTGGGACCTAGGGCGCAAGACCTTCCATCAAGGGGTCAGTTTCTCTCAATAGATGGCATCATGTGTTGATTGCCATTAAGTCAAGAATCAAGAAGATGGATGCTATTATATGTTGATGGGCATCAATGAGAAAACCCGAAGAGAAGAGCAAAGGGAGTCCATCATGTGTTGATGAACGAGACAAAATCTTGACTTGGAGAGAAGATGATGGTAATCATAAAAGCTCCAAGTGAATATGCTAGAGGCAAAGGTATAACTAGCATAGGGCCAAGGATGTGTTCCTAGTCATTTACCGGTCTCGGTGTTTGGTTGGAAGACCGGGTTGTTAGTATAGGTTACCGTATTATTAGGAGTATTCGAGTCTTATAGCTTAAGTCTCATTATATGTTGATGGCTCAATGTTGTTTGTGCTAGCTCACACTCTCTTGATTTGGTTTTTGCATGGAGCAAATATTTATGAATATGTTTTGCAAATAGTTATAGCTCATGTTTGCAATTTTGTTGATGTATTCTTTGCATGGAGTTTTAATTTGCAAATATTTTTTGTAAATAAGAGAAGCTTATGTTTGATATTATTTTGCAAATAAGTTGATATTTGTGCAAATTCTATGGAGTATGTGATTAGAGTTTGCAAATGTGGTTTGCAAATTGATTTGATTATGTGCTGGTCATCATATGACTCAAAGATTTGATTTTGATTGCTCTTGTTTGCAAGATTCATATTTGCAAATATGTTTTGCAAAATATTGGTATTCATGTATTTGATTTTAGAGCATGTGATTAGAATTTACAAATGTATTTTGTAAAATTGTTTTGATCATGAGGCGATCATCACATTGCTCAAGATTTAATCTTGTTGACTCTTGTTAGCTTGTAGTCATGCTCTTGATCAAATCTATATGAGGGAGTACTGTAGCAACAGCTAGTTTCGGTGTATTTAATGTGCGAAACTGACTGTTGAGCCTAGGGCCAGTGCTAGCAGTCCTAGATGGGCAATAGCACCTGGTTTTGCATGATTTTTTTTGATTTTGCCCCTAAATAGCTAGTTTCATTAATGGGCTTTATGACAGGCCGAATGAGGAGAGGTTTTGCTGCTGCGCTAACACCCATTTGAGGTATTTTTGTGAGCACGAAACCTCAAGAGTTCCTAGAACAATATTTGAGTGATTTGAGAAGCTTTTGAGCTAGAGTTTCTTGCGTAGAATCTATTTTGGTGTTCCTTTGTTCTTGTGAGCTAGTGTGCGCCTCTTCTCTCAATTGTGCATGTGTTGCACCTTATGAGTAAGGAGAGAAGGTTTCTAGTTGCATGTGTTGCATCTAGAAAAGGATTGAGCATCCTTATGCATATGTTGTATTTGGTGAGAATCAAGTAAGAGGCTTGATTTGTTACTCTTGGTGTTTGCCGGCACCTAGATGGTATGGAGGCGTTGCTGGTTCGATGACCTTCTCAAAGAAGATTATGAGAAGGCCGACGAGTTGTGAAGGTTAGAGCTCACCTTCCTAGAGGGAGAAAGAGCTACTGCTAGTGGATTCGAGATACTTGGCTTAATTCATGGAGCCGATCTAATTCGTTTGAGCTTACCTCAAAGTGGATTAGGGAGACCGGCAGATTTCTGAGCACTACGGTAAAAATTGTGTGTCAATTGTGGTTTGCTCTCTATTGCTTATTTACCATCTTGCAATTTACATTTCTAGAATTAAATTGCTTCCTTGTTAACCTAGGATTGCAAACTTTGATTTAGTCTTAGATTGTTAATGCACATAGTGAGCCTAGAGGATTTAGGCTTTAATTATCAAAACCGTTTGATTTATGCTTTCGCATTAATTCTAAGTTTTGGTCATAGTGATCTTTAGGAAGAAATTATAAAACCGTCTATTTACCCCATCTACTCGGCATTCTCGATCTTACAGTATTGAGGGAGTGGGCTAAATTTACAAATGCATGTGCGGGGAGGAGGGCTAGATTTGCAAAAAAAAAAAAAAGAGTTACGCGAGGCTAGATAGGCAATGATTTATGTGTTCCTTAATTTTTGAGTTATACAAAGGATAAGAATGCCTAATAATAATTTTGCACGACCCATAGTTTTATTTGAAATTTGGAAGGATGCGTGATAGAATATAGCTTCACAAGACCAATTCAATCAAAACCATACAGTCCAAACCTACAGATAAATTAATGAATGGATAAATCTAAATCTTTTGTCACAGTGCATGTGTATCCAATTTCTATTACATGTTTAAAACAAATCTAATTTTTATTTTTGAAGATTTGAGAAATTAAAGGCTAAAAATACTTGTGTCTTCTACACAAAAGTGGAAACATTAAAAAAATATAGTAGAGCTTCGACAAATCTCAATAGATTTGTCTATCTCCAGAGTGTTTGGCATAGCTCCAGCTTCACCAAAATTCGTGGAGTTGATAAAGTAGGGTATTTTTAGCTCCAGAAATTTATAGAGTTGAGTTACATTAAAAGTGTTTAGATGAGTCATCTTATTTATATTTTAGATTAAAAATATAAACTTAATTTACTTTATTTTACCCTATAAGCTTTAAATCTAAGGTGAAGCTAAGATTTAGAGCTTTGCTAAACAGAGCCTAACTCAAACCAACGGAATCCATGAGTCCAATAATCAAAAGGCTAACAATGTATGTACTTGCCACACATTATGATATTCAAAACCATATTATTAATTTTGAGCAGTAATAAGGATCTATCGTGGGACTTAACTCAAGGAGTACAAAAAAGGTAAGCCTTAACTACACTAAAAGGAAAGAAAATTCGAAAGTGTGCAATTTGAGCAGTGATAGAATGAATCTTCCTAAGATTGGATCCGTAGAGAAAATATTTCCCAAATTACTTTCACCAGAAACAATAGAACCGAAGGCTCAAAATTAAGGGCTAAATGTAGCGGAACCATATGGATGCAACCCATGGTTACAACTAAAACTCTTCTAGAACCGGATAAGTAGCAAATATTATTTGTTACTTGGATATGGACCTACCTTAAGTTCTATCCATTGGTTTGAGAAATCAAGGGCTAGAAATGTTTACTTCTGCATCACAAAAATGAAGCATATCGCGAATGTGCCATTAAATGTGTGAATATAATAATGTAGTAACTCTTTCCAAGATTTACCTAAGATTTGATGCCTAGAGAAACTCTGTCCCAAATTGACTAGAACCCTGATATTCGAGAAATTAAAGCATGGAAAATGGTTTTTTTGGCAACACAAAAAGGAAAGCTAATTTGAAAGCGTGACACTAAAATTGAACAATGACAGAGCAATTTTTTTTTCTAATTTTTACCATAGAGCAAATCCTTCCCACATTACTTTTCAATGCAAACAGTAGAACTAAAGCTCCAAACTAAGGGTTAAATGCAGTGGAACCATATGCAATGCATGGTTATAATTAAAACTATTATCTCATGGTATAAGTAACTGATATGTGTTACTTGTATAACGCCGAATCTTAATTTCTACCCATATATTCAAGAAATCAAGGCCTAGAAATGTTTACTTTTGCAACACAAAAGGGAAGTGAGTTATTGTGTGTGCCATCAAATTTGATTATTTGAATAATGATAGAGTGATTCTTTCTAAGATTTACCTAAGTTTTGATCACTAGAGAACTCTTTTCCCAAATTGGCTCGAACCCTTAGATTTGAGAAACAAGAATGGAAAAATGTACACTTTGCATCACAAAAATGAAAGAAATTCAAAAGTGTGCCATTGAATTTTAGCAATGGCAGCAAATCTTCCTAATATTTTACATGCGGAGCAAATCTTTTCTACATTAATACAAGGCTCTAATTTAAAAGGTAGATGCAATGTAACTGCATGAAATACTTGGTTACAATTAAAACCCTTCCAACATTGGATAAGTAACCATCTTAACCCTTCCTATAAAATTAAGAAATCAAGAGCTGGGGGTTCGTCTCATAATAGACAGCAACCATTGTTCAAATTTGAACGTGGATGGTTGATTAGAGATGGTTTTTATAACTTGGTTGCTGATAAATGGCAATCAGAGACCAGAGGGACTATGGCTATGGATAGATGGCAGAATAAGATTCGATGTCTTAGGCAATTTTTAAGAGGTTGGGCTAAGCATATTGCTGGTCATAACAAAAAAGAAAAGAAAAAGATTATCTCCATAATTGATGATCTTGATAAAAAAGCTGAGCTTCGAACTCTATCAAATCATGAATTGAACTTGAAGAATTATCTTAATGAGCGATTAGTATGCTTATTGAGGGAAGAAGAAATTAAATGGTTTGAGCGGGCTAAGACAAAAGACCTTTTGGAAGGGGATGATAACACCCAATATTTCCATTTGGTGGCAAATGGTAAGCATAGAAAACAACATATTTTCAAATTAGATTAAGATGATGGTATAATTGTGGGGATACTGAATTAAAAAAATACATCATGAATTATTATAAAGGGCTGTTTGGACCACCACAGGAAAATAATTTTAGTCTGGTGGAAGAGTATAATCATGATTTACCTCAGGTAACAACTGAGGAAAATAATATGCTCATTGATCATTTTACTGAAAAAGAGGTAAGAGAGGCAATTTTTCAAATGGAACATAATAAATCGCCTGGCCCTGACGGTTTCCCAGCTGAATTTTATCAGGTTTTCTGGAATATTATAAAAGGGGACCTAATGGCGTTGTTTTATGATTTTTATCATGAACATTTATCTCTGTATAGCCTTAATTTTGGCATAATTACACTTCTTCCTAAAATTAAAGAGGCAACAAAAATACAACAATATAGACCTATTTGTTTGCTAAATGTGAGCTTCAAAATTTTCACAAAAGTGGCTACTAATAGAATCATGGGGGTGGCCAATAAAGTTATGCGTCCATCCCAAACTGCATTCATGCCAGGTCGTAATATTATGGAAGGAGTTGTGATTCTGTATGAAGCTATTCATGAATTATATTCTAAGAAGCTTAATGCAGTCATATTAAAACTTGATTTTGAAAAGGCTTATGATAAGGTGAAATGGTCTTTTCTTCAATAAACCCTTTGTATGAAGGGTTTCTGCCAGAAGTGGTGTTCATGGGTTGAGCATTTTGTCATCGGGGGTAGTGTGGGTATTAAAGTTAATGACGATATTGGGCATTACTTCCAAATGAAAAAAGGGCTCAGGCAAGGCGATCCCATGTCACCTATCTTATTTAACATTGTGGCAGACATGTTTGCTATTCTGATTAAGCGAGCGCAAGGGGATGGTTAGATTCGAGGAGTTATTCCTCACCTTGTTGAGGATGGTTTATCTATTATGCAGTATGCAGATGATACTATTCTTTTTATGGACCGTGATATCGAGCAAGCCAAAAACATGAAGTTATTACTTTGTGTGTTCAAACAATTATCAGGCCTAAAAATTAATTTTCATAAAAGTGAGATTTTTTGCTTTGGGGATGCTAAACAATATGAACAAGAATATTCTGAGTTATTTGGTTGTGGGTTGGGATCATTCCCATTTCGGTATTTAGGTATTCCGATGCACTTTCACAAGCTCCGTAATGCGGACTAGAGTGTCATTGAGGATAGATTTAAACGAAAGCTAAGTACTTGGAAGGCGAAACATCTTTCCTATGGGGGCCGACTTGTATTATTAAATTCAGTACTAAGTAGTCTCCCTATGTTTATGATGTCCGTTTTTGAAATTCCTAAGGGTGTTCTGCAAATATTAAATGCCTATAGATCTCGGTTTTTTTGGCAAGGCAATTCTGAAAAGAGAAAATATCGCCTTGCTAAGTGGGATATTTTGTGCCGTCCTAAAGATCAGGGAGGGCTGGGTATTGTTGACCTTCAGATTAAGAACAAATGTTTACTTAGCACATGGTTATTTAAATTGTTGAATGAGGATAGGATATGGCAGACCTTGCTTATAAATAAATATTTAAGTTATAAATGTTTGTCCGAAGTGCATATTAAACCTAGTGACTCACATTTTTGGAAAGGGCTATTAAAGGTTAAAGATGAGTTTCTGTCATGCGGATATTTTCAGGTTAATGATGGTTCACAAACTAGGTTTTGGGAGGATACTTTGGTGGGTTCTATGCCGCTTAAGGATCAATTTCCAAGTTTGTATAACATTGTGCATTATCCACATAATACGGTGGCAAGGGTCATGACTCAGATACCACCTGATATTAGTTTTCGAAGATTATTACTGGAGATAAATTAATGGTTTGGTATAATCTACTAGCTAAAATAGCTCATTGTCAGATTACTAATGGCCGGGACATTTTCCATTGGGGTTTACATCGTCATGGGCAATTCTCTGTTCGTTCTATGTATGGCTATTTAATGAACTAGGGTATACCTTTCACCAGTAAATTCATTTGGAAGCTAAAAATTCTTTTAAAAATAAAAATTTTCCTCTGGTATTTACGCAGAGGCGTCCTTTTAACTAAGGATAATTTAGCTAAAAGGAATTGGAATGGGAATAAAAAATGTTGTTTTTCTAATTGTAATGAAACAATTCAATATTTATTTTTTGATTGCTAACATTCACAAGCTATCTGGAGAATTGTTTATATTGCTACTAGTTTATCTCCGCCAAAGCCTATGTCTCATATGTTTGGTCATTAGTTAACAGGCATTGAGACGAGTATTAAACATCAGATTTTTGTGGGGGGTACTGCCCTATTATGGGCTATTTGGTGCACTCGTAATGATATAAGTTTTGAGAAAAAACAATATTCTTCTTTTATGCATGCCACTTTCAGGGGAGCATACTGGCTGCGGTTTTGGGCTTTGTTGCAGCATGAGAACAACAGGGAGACCTTCCGGTTGGCAAGCAGAGCAATGGAGGTCGTGGCTATGGATATTTTTGCTAAGAACGGATGGAGAAGCTCCCATAGAATTTTCTTTTGATTTAGCTGCTCGTGGCATGTTTTTTATTTCTATTTTGAGTTTATGGCTGTGATTTGTGTAAGAACTTGGTTGTGTGCATCTGCAGAGACCGGATTTTTATCCTTTATCTAAAAAAAAGAAATGTTTACCTGCACAGCATAAAAAGGAAAGTAGATTCCAAAGCATGCCATCGAATTAAATTTGAAAATAACATAGTATATCTCCAAAAGTTCCACCAAAGATTAGGCCTATAGCGTAAATCTTTCCCAAATTGACCGGAACCATTATGACCAATTCGTAGATCCAATGTTCACCTCCGTAGCATAAGTAGGAAATAAAATCAAGATACTGCGAATAAATTTTGAGCAATAAAAGAGCAAATAAATCCTCCTAAGTTTTGCCAACGATTTAACACGTACAACAAATGTTTCCCAAATTGGCTCGAAGAACGAAAAGAATTCATCTAAATTCACATTAGCAAAACCCCACGCGCCATCGGAAGCAATAAACCCCTCCCCCTCCCAAAGCCCTCCTGATGAGCCTCCTCCCCCGCTCCCACCCGACTGCTTCGGCATGCCTCCCAAGAAGGACGCCGGCTCCTCGCCGCCGGCGGCGCCCGCCGCCCCGAAGCGCCCCTGCCCCATCCCCATGGGGGATATGCGGCGGGACGAGTGCACCGACCTCCTCAAGCTGGTCTCCGGCGTCACGCGCCAGCTCGAGGACGTCGTGGCGGACTTCCTCGCCCGCGTCCCGTCCGAGCGTCGCCTCCGCTTCGGCGCCGCCATCAACTTCGTCATCGAGGTACGCGGTTGTCCCCCGCCCTGAAACCTCCTGCTTTGCTTCCTCTGCCTACTATCCGCTGATGACTAGTTCAAGCGCCGCTCTGTGTGGTCCCGGATTGTTGGATGGTTAGGTTTTAAGGGGGTTCTGGGCTAGGTTGATGGGTGTACTGGTTGGTGGAGGTTTAGTGATCGGGTGGGGTGGATTAGGGAATGCTTAGACTCTGCGGCAACGGCCACAGCCTTTATGTGGGGATAATCCGCTTGTTGGTTTGGATGGTTAATTTCAAAGTTTTGTTGGATTCTGGTGGTGAGTGCATGGTGATATCTAGTGAAAAGCTCATCTTTTCATGGTGGTCAATCTGCGATGTTCTGTAGTTCTGGTTGCTCTGTGTGGATTGGCGAATTGTGACAAAGATATAGTTCTGGTTAGTATATAGCTACTGGGTGCAATTGAATGATCAATTGCTTACTATCTTGTATCACTAATTTTCTTGTTTACTTGGTCTTGCATTGGACTTCAATCAGACTGGCGAGGCTCTAGGTGTTGAGATGAATTTGTTAATGGTTTGATAGTTACTGCATGTATTCTTTTGTTGTTGAGGTTGCCGTTATTGTGGGGCGAAGAATTGTTGTTAGCTTGTGGGGCAAAGAATTGTTGAGCCCTTTTAAGTTGTTTACCAAATACCAATTTTTAGGTTTAGAGTAGACTGGCAGATTTTTTAGCTTGGACGAAGAAAATATTTGGGTTATTTGATTTTAGAATTGCTCAAAGTTCTGCATATTATAGCTAAGCAAAAGAAAATATCCATATGATTATTGTGCCCTATACTCTTATTATTATGCCTCTTTCCTTGTTCGTGCATATAGCTTGATGACAATGACATTGATAGGGTTTCTGTTGTTGGAAGGTATTTGTAAACTATGAGATTTCAGTTTTAGAATCAATGACCTTTCCCCTTCTTTCTTAAAATTTAAAACAAACTCCTTTGGGGGACTGTGACTTTCTATACCTTATTTGGGATGGGTAAAACCAAGGGAACCTGATGCCACACTATCTCATTCTTTCCTCCCGGCTTCCACAATCTTCCTTTTGCCTACATACTCTGCTTCATAAGCCTTTGGACTTTCAGTGCCCTCTCTACCCGCCTACCTGTCGGATTGTTTTGGTATATGGTTTCTATTGTCTTAGCAAGGTTCAACATGCAAGAATCAGTGAATAGTATGGTTAAAAGAGGCACATGGTTACCATGTTTAGCTCATGATAGCAATTAGTTTACCTCCTAATGTGGTTCTAATTTTCTTGGATCTGGGTGTTGGGTTATTTGTGATCACAGTTGATTCAATTCCGTGGATGGTTGAGTGACACTTTTATATCTCTACTTTTTTTTCAATGCCAAAGGGACTCACAATTATCATCCATTTTTTCTTCCCAATTGTTTGTTGGAGGGGTTTGTTACTGATGCTTTCTGTTTCACACTTTCAATTGCGCTACTCGGATTTTGGTTGAAATTGACGTGTCAGCAATATAGATAGTTGGATTTTGTGATTTCCATCTGTCTCTATGGTTCTTCTGAATTTCTGATTATAGCTGCTGTGCTGATAATGTTGATGGTGGATTGGCGATTTGTATAATTTTTCGGTTAGCTCGCTTATTGATGGAAAGATTAAACTTACCATGGTTATCCAAGCGTCGAGGTGCTCCTGGGATCTCACCACATGAGTCACCTCACCTTATGAAAGAAAGAGGGGGCAAGAGGCCAGGGAATAAGGGGATCGGAGGTGACAGCGACAGAGTGTCGATCTGAGGTTAGGGCAACGGGGATAGCAGATCTCATGATTGCTAGCACTTTGATGTGGCTGCCAGCTTACCATCGTGGAGCCCATGCCACCGCCGCTGGATCTTGTCCCGTCACCGTCGGATCTAGTTGCAAATTGTTGCTGCTGCTGTTGCTATTCCCTGTAGCCATCTCCATTTCAGGCAGTGGTGGCTGGATGAGTGGTGATGTCAAACATCGGCAGCAGTGGCCAGTAGGGATGAAAACGGAACGGAAACGGTCGGTACATAACTGTTTTGTTTCCGTTTCCACATTTTTTACTGGTAATGAAAATGAAATCGAAAACCCTGGGAACGGAAACGGAAATGAATAGTGACGGAAACATATGTGGAACGAAACGGAGCGGATATGGAAACGAAAGCAGAAAATCACACAAGAATATAGTACATGATCTATCCAAACGTACCAATTTTGAATGAAAACTAGATGCGTACGCGCGGCCCCACGCCACGCGCGTATGACGCTGTACTTTGTGAACAGGAGAATTTTTGGAAATTGTTTTGAACCTTGGTGGTCTTTTATGTGCGATTTGCTGGAAACTGTCCGAATGCACATTTTCTCAAATCCAAGGGTCTCGCCGGTTGGCGGTTGCTACTAGAAAACTGACCAGGAACTTAATGCAAGTTAGAATTTAAAATTTCGATATTGAATTGAATAAAAAAAACGGTTGGTTTGGAGCAACATCCTAGCCCCTCCTGGGAATCTAGCTGGCTATATAAGGGTGTGTTTGGTAGGGATTCAGCTTCTCCAGATTCGTGAATCTGGTGAAGCTGAAAATTCTAGCTTCACCAGATTCATGAAGCTGAAGCTGTGAGTACATTAAGAGTGTTTAGATAGATCATCTTGTATACATTTTAGACCAAAAATATAAACTTAATTCACTTTATTTTAGCCTACAAGTTTCAGATTTCAGGTGAAGCTGAAATCTAGAGCTCTACCAAGCAGGCCCTAAGTATCAACATGTCAATGTTTACATTCACCGTTGATTCTCTAAATAGAAAGCTGAATGCACGATCCGCTTGCATGGGGATCAAATGTTAGACCAGTGCTGCACTTCAGGTTTATTTGGGATACAGGCACGTGTGAATGGCGCTAGGCAACAAATTCTTGATACAAGCACGGCAACAACAAAAATGCAATGATGACTGAGCGATGGCACAGAACTGAAATAGAGTAGCATCTTGGTGCGTTGCATATCAAGAATCCTTATAGCAGATTGTCCCAAACACAGAATCATCTCTCCTGAATCTTGATATATCTCAGATTTTTCTCGAATTTCCCTTCTCAAACACACAGCTCATGGTACCATTCACCACAGCTAACAAACCAAGAACTTAGAAGTAAAAGGATGGCATGTTAGGTATATAGCGCATCTAGCTCGGCCCGGCGCGTGACCCTGAACTTCGCTAGCTTAGTGCCCAAGAAAATTGCCCCAACTCCTATTGTCATCCTCTCTCAATAGCGCCATGTCCGGCGATCTCAAAGACTCGATCGCCTCGGCCGGCTGTACCGGGCAGAGGCCGAGGTTGTTGCGGCGAGAGGACATGCCAGCGGCAGCGAGAGCTGCAGCGGACGCGGCAAGCGGCAAAGTGGTATCGGGCGGCAGCCAGGAAGCGGCATGCAAAGGCGAAGTGGAAGCAGCCAAGAAGCAGCGGATGCAAGCGCGTGAGGGCGGCAAGAGCTTCGAGCTCTGGCTGGCGATAACTCAGCGGCTCTGCCTCTGCCGGCGCGCGCAAAGTGGGGCTCAAGTCGGCGAGGGAGGCAATGGCAGCAGCGCGCGATGGCGTCGCGCACCCCATGAGCGCTGTGGCGGCCAGACAGCGCGCGTGACGCGCTTAGCTGATGGCGTTTCAGCGGCGGCGGTCGGTCGGCGAATCGCGGCGGCCTTCAGCGGCGCGGCTCTCCACGGGACCGTGCGATGGTCACCACGGGATCGAGCCATTGTCGGGGCGTCGGTCGGCGATGGATGGCCTACCCTCACCAAGACCAACTTCGTCGAGTGGGCGCGGTGATGAAAGTGCGGCTCAGCGCGGCATATGTGGGAAGCGATTCGATGCGGCGACGTCGACTACTACGAGGATCGACGGGCGCTGGATGCCCTCATTGCTGCAGTCCCACCCGAGATGCAGTTCTCGCTTTCCCAGAAGCGAACTGCCAAGGAGGCCTGGGACGCCATTGCTGCAAAGACATCGGCAGGCGCATCGCGCCGCAAGACCACTGCTGCGAGCGCCGCAAGAGTGGGAAAACACGCCTTTAAGCCAGGTGAGGACGTTGATGACTTTGCTCTCCGTCTCAACACTCTGCTGCAGAAGTTGGTGCAGTTTGGCGATGACACCTACAACGAGGAGAGAGCCGTCGAGAAGCTCTTCCGTTGCATCCCCGAGAAGTACAAACAGATCGCTCGCTCGTCGAGTCTCGCTGGATCTCTCCACGATGTCGATCGAGGCGATAGGTCGCCTCAAGGTCGTCGACGATGATGAGCCCTGACCTTCTCGGGCCGATCACCATCGGTGAGGAAGCTACATCTCACTCGGGGAGCAGTGGGAGGCCCGCCGGTGTGGGGAAGAAGAGTCTTCCTCGACAGCGACACAAGCGCGGCAAACCGCGCAAAGCGCCATGAGGCCTTCGGCCGGCGCGAGGACGCCGCCGAAAGTGGCGCCTTGCATGAGGCGCTTCGAAGCGGCGCCACCGGCAACGAGCCGACACAAGGCAGCCTTTGCCATCGTGGCAAGCAGCCATTGGGCGAGAGTGTCGGCAACCACGACGCGGTCGAGCCCACGTTACGCGGCGGAGGAGGCGGCTCTGCTCTCGCACGCATAGCGTCGAGCTACCTCCGCGGCATCGGCGCGATGGCTCTCCTCCACCTTGATGAGCGAGAGCGCCGCGCCTTCCTCGGTGGCGGCTCCGAAATGACAAAGCGGCGGGTGGTGCCTCGACACCGGCGCCACCCATCACATGACCGGTCGAGGAATTCTTCGCCGAGCTTGACTCCACCGTCCGAGGCTCCGTCAAGTTTGGGGATGCCTCCGTGCAGAAATCAAGGCGTCGGCTCCGTCATTCTCACCGCCAAGTCTAGTGAGCACAGTCGCTCACGCGAGTCTACTACATCCCCGTTGAGGAACTCTATCATCACTGGGGCGAGATGGATGAGAAGCGGTTGTGGCGTGGAGGTCAGGGCGGAGTCATGAGGATTTGGGATCGCCATCATCGCCTCTTTGCCAAGGTAACCAGAGGCACCAATCGACTCTACATCCTCAACGTGCGGGTTGCACAACCCTTCGCTTTGTCGCTCGTCGGGGCGGCGAAGCGCTTGATGGCTGCAGCGCCGGGCATCTTCGCCGAGGCCTTGAAGCGGCTCGGTGCCATGGAGATGATGCGAGGCTGCGTACTCGACCACGCTGGCGATTCTGCGGCGTCTGCGTGATTGCGGCAGCGGCGGCTCTTTCCCCAAAATCGAGCTTCCAGAGCCAAGGAGCGGCTCGAGCTTGTGCACGAGGACTTGTGTGGCCGGTGACACCGGCCACACCGGAGAACGGCAGTACTTCCGCCGCTTGTCGGCGACCTCTCCCGCTACATGTGGGTGATGGTCCTCGGCGACAAGGAGAGGCTGCGAACGCCATCGGTAGCTACAGAAGCCGCCGGGAGGCAGAGCGCGCATAAGCTACGCGTCTTCACAGCGCAAACAACGGCGGCGAAGTTCACGGCGGTGAGTTTGCGTCGTCTTCGCGTGGATGAGGCGTTCAATACCACTACTCCGCCGTCAATATACGCAAGAAGCAGCGTCGTCGGCGGCGCAACGAACGATTAATGGGGATGGCTCGGGCCCTTCTCAGTGAGAGGATGCATACTGTCTTCCGGGAAAGCGATGGTGACGGCCGTCTACATCCTCAACCGGCCGCCACCAAGGCTCTCAACCGAGACTCCACACGAGGCTTGGCATGGCGCAAGCCGGCGATCTCCCACCTACGGGTCTTCGGTTGCCTCGCGTTAGCCAAAGAGCTTGGCCATATCGGCAAGCTCGATTTAGTGAGTACTCGGGGTGTTCATCGGCCACGCGGAGGGCTCAAGGCATACCGCATTCTTGACCCAAGGACACGGCAGCGCGCAGTGCACGACGTAGTGTTCAACGGCGGGAGGATGGGCATGGGACAAAGCGGTGGCCGACGACTCGACCGACGCGAGACAACGACTTCAATTGCCGAGTACGTCCACTTCAAGGGAGCTGGGGGAGTAGGCTGCTCCTCTTCACCGGGCACGCCTACCCCAGTCCCCGAGTCTCCACCGACTCGGCGCACGCCTTGACCACGACTTCGCCAGCGAATAGTTCTCCGCCAAGACCACCACGGTGGCGACCCCACGCACTCCAGCATCGACGATCACACCTCCGGGCACGACCACTCCGACACCAGCTCGAGTCGAGCACAGTCCGGTGGAGTTCGCTAATCCGCTCTCCCACGACGAGGCGCATCGATGCGCACCACGACGGCGAGCTGTTGCGGTATCGTACAATGGAGAACCTCCTCGAAACCAAGCAGCATCGGATGGCGCCCACGATCCGAGGCGTTAGATTGCACCTTTGCGGCGACGACGGCGAAGCCTCGGTCTTCGCGGAGGCGAGAAAACACGGCTCGGGCGTGCCGCGATCTGTACGGAGATGGACGCGGTTGAGAAGAACCGCGCTGGGAGATTGCCGACCTTCCTCGTGGTCACCGCGATCACCCTTAAGTGGGTGTTCGGCGAAGAGGATGAAGCGGCGCCATCGTCAAGCACAAGGCTCGCTGGTGGCACGCGGTTTCGTGCAAGCAGAGGATCGACCGACGATGCCTTCGCTTCGCGGGCACGGATGGAATCCGTCGACTCTTCTCGCTACCTGCTGCCCAGAAGTGGCGTGTTCATCACATGGACGTCAAGTCGGCGTTCTTAACGGTGATTTAAAGGAGGAGGTCTCGTGCACCAACCGCCGGATTTGCGATCCCCAAGGAGGGAAAGGTGTTGCGCTATATAAGGCCCTTTATGGCTTGCGGCAGAAGGGGTGGAATGCCAAGTTGGATTCCACGCTCAAGGGATGGGTTTCGCAAAAGCTCAAGACGAGCCACCATCTACGGCAGGCAATGGCGGAAGCATACCTTTGGTAGGTGTCTACGCCGACGACTTGGTGATCACCGCACCAAGGATCTGGAAGTGGCGGTGTTTAAGGAAGAGATGAAGGCCATCTTCCAGATGAGTGACACTGGGGCCTCTCCTTCTACCCGGGATCGAGGTGCACCGGGGAGACTCGGTCACGCTTGACAGACAAATTTTACGCCAAGCGCTCGTTGAGTTACTGGCTCACCGACCGCAACCCGCCCTCACCCCGATGGAGGAGAGGTGGTCGAGTCGCGACAAGACGACGGAGGAGGCGGACGCCACGCAGATCTGGCGTCTTAATGGGAAGCTGCGCTACCTCGCCCACACACCTGGCCGGACCGCATTCTCCATCGGCTACGTTAGTCGGGCCGGCCATGTCACCACCATGCTCACCGCCTTCCCCTGAATCTCGCACTAAGCCATCACCACCGCGTCGAGCCCATCCACCACGGTCCCTGGCGGCGCCAACGCCCCCACGCCCTGGTCACGCCCACCCTTCCCCGGTGCCGCCCTTGTCTCTAGTTTCCCCTCCGTAGGCTCACCCGCGGCTAGCTTGCTCCTGTACGCTTCGCTCCAGATTGTGTCCAGGATAGCACCTCCTATGGCTGTAGCGTGGAGATGAGGCTGTTGGCTAGGGTTGGTCGGTTGGCCCAGGTAGGGATGACGCTTGAGTAGGGGGCCAGGTTTCTATCGGAATTTTCGGTTTCATATATACGGAATTTTTGTTCAGTTTTTGTCGGAATTGGTTCTCCTGTTTCTGTTTCCGTACTGACATTTTCCGTTTCCGTTTCTAAAAAAAGGCTTCTGTTTCTGTTTTATTCCGGAACGGTCGAAAACTTTCTGTTCTGTTTTCAACCTTAGTGGCCAGTGCCCACACGTACTTGTTGGTTTGCCCCTGTTCTGGCGGGTGCAGGCCTTCCGGTGGTTGGTGATTGGCTCTTTTAAGCACACAATGCATGGGTGAGGTGGGGTTAGGTTGTTGGGCTAGGTGGCTTGGTGGATTCTTTTCGCCTTTTCCCTTTCAGTATTTTTTTTTGTGATTTCATCACCTAATCAGTGATATATTCTGGTTATCGCCTCGCCACACACCTCTAGGTGTGGTGTGGTGCCTCATGTGACATGAAATTTATTTTATTTACCCTTCATATGACATGAGAACAAGAAAAAATTCATCTTGTTAGCTCTGGTCATGAAAGCCTATGTCCAAATCATTGTGTTTATTGTCTTTACTAGAATTAGTAGGGTTATGTCTTCTTACCTAAGGTAGAATAATCAATGGGCTGATAAATATGGAGATTCACTCCCCCGTTTTGATCATGTTTGCTTGAAATTACACCTTTGGTTTCTTCATTCCATTTTTTTAGTCCACTGCCGGCCATGGAAACTATGCAATGTTCGCAAGGATTTTCTACTTCCTATGTAATAGATGGCAGTGAAATGCAGGCCTTAATTTTACATACAGCAACAGCGTGTTCTTGAAACGTTTCCATGACTGTTATACTGTATATATGACAATTAATTCTTTATAGAAAAATGTTGAATTGTCTCATCGTTTACATCTTGAAGTATTGAGTTTTAATGTATGTAGAATGATATATAGAAAGACATGTGAGGCTTGCAGAATAAGCGCATTTGATGATATCTATGATTCCACTGTTCCCGTGGATTGATATCATAGCTTTGTTTGAATGATATTATGATTCCACAATTGGAAAGGCTTGTCAAATGCCATGTTTCTTAAGGATGGTCTATTCCCAGCAAGTATATGCAAAATTGTTTCTCTTGTTAGACAGTATGCTTGTTACCTTATATTAGAGATTGCTAGTTGCCCTGCATAGATATTGCTAGCCTTGTATATGTATTGCCCTTTATAGGTTTTCCTTGTATATCCTCATGTACATGTGTATATACTGGCCTATTGGCCTCATGTTGAATACAAGTGCTATTCATAACAGAGAAAATTGGTTATTTGCCACTTTAAAGATCGACTTTTTGGATTATGATGCCACTTGAGCCAATGACATATGGGACCATCTGAGTCAATGAAATGTGGGTCCAGTGGCAAATTTGCGAAGCTACATGTTTGAAGTGGCAAATACCCAAATCCCTCATTCATAACATGGTATCAGAGCCAAATTTTTAGGGTTAGGGTTTTTTACTGGCGTTGCACTTGCACCGTCCCAAACCCCGCACCTGGTTCCAATCTACGCATTGTCGTTTTGTCTTCAGCGCTGGCCTATCAGTTCATCTTCCCCGCGCCACATCTTCTCCACATGCGCCGTCTTCTGTGCCGTCCTCTTCGCGGTGCTTCCGGACGCCGGCTCGTCTTCACAACGCTGGTGCCACCTCGGCTCCCGCACGGCCACCATCTGCGTGCCGTTCCCCGATGCCGCCGTTCCTTCGAGGCTTCAGCCTCCGACGGCCCGAGCGGCGTGCAGCCACTTTTGTGTCATCTTGGCTTCCGGTCTGCCGATCATCAACGTCTTCCACGCTGGACTGGGTCCATGCGCTGCAGAGCCAGACGCTGGAGCCCGCCGCACCAACTCCCGGCCCACCCAATGAGGCTCTCGAGGCGCCTTCTGGCCGCTTCTTTGCCGCTCGAGGTCGCGATCGCCCTCGAGCCGCTTCGCGTCGCTCTCGCCGCCTTTGTCGCCTATGAGAAGTGGCCGATCGGAATTCAATCTGATCGGCTCGCTTCAGTTAAGTCGTTTTTAAGTCCGAGTTCAGTAAAAAAAAATAGAAAAAATGTCGCCATCTTATAGTTCTTCTTTGGGGACTATTTTTGTTCCTCGTTGTCCAGTTATTTTTGATGGTCTCAATTATCTAGACTAGGTTCTTCGTATGCATCTCCACATGCGCGGACAGTGTCTTTGAGAGTTTCTTACCGGCGAGATATCATGTTTGCCTCGTCCTGCTCCTCCTGCCACGCCTGTTATTCTCAAGGATGCTGATGAGGCTACTTAACAGAAGGCCTTCGACGACTATGCTGATGCTGTGGAGTCTTTTCAGAATCAATTTACAGCATACAAGACATGGATTGATGAAGATGCCCGTACCTCTGCTATTTTGGTTGCTAGCATGGAGGTGTAGCTTGCTGGTGATATTATTGCTTTGTGTTCGGCACAGTTGATGTGGGCGCATCTGCGCAACCGCTTTGAGCCTGCTGGCAATTCTTTATACCTTGCTACTATGTGACAGGAGCAGTCGCTACAGCAAGGTGATTCTATCGTGGATGAGTTCTATGCTCAGTTGTCCTTGGTGTGGCGCTAGCTTGATTCTCTTGGACCGGAGGTTTGCTGCACTTGTCAGTGCTGCCAACGTTAGCACTCTCACTTGGAGCTTCGTCGCATATATGACTTCCTAACACGTCTTTAGGCTGAATTTGAGCAGATTCGTGCCCAGCTGCTTGCTCGCCATCCTCATGTGACCTTGTTAGAGGCCCTTACAGCTATCCGAACTGAGGAGACTCGTCTTCGTGGTGCAGGCCTACTTGTATCTCCTTAAGTTCTGGTGGTGCCCCGTGCTACTCCACCAGTGACGCCTCTAGTGTCGACTACTAGTAGTGGAGGGCTCCAGTGCACCTACTGCAATAAGAATGGACATGTGGAGTAGTTCTGCTATCAGAAGAAGAAGAATCTTGCTCGTCAAGGTGGACGCTCTTCTAAGGGCACTGAACTTCTATGTGTATCCCCTCAGCAGACCTCTACTGGTTCTGACTCCACTTAGGAGATTCTTGCGCTGCTACGTCGTATGGTTGCCTCTGCACCATTAGGTTCTGCTGGTTCTGCTACTCAGTCTTTCAGTGAGAGACCACCTTCCTCCTCATCAGGTATCACACCATGGATTCTTGACTCTGGAGCTTCTTTTCATATGACATCTGATCCCACAAGTCTTCATTCTATTAGACCTCTTGCTGCTCCTATAACTATGCAAAACGTAGATGGTTCCTCTCTTTCTATTGCAGGATGAGGCACTCTTTTTTCTTCCTCTTTTCATGTTTCTGCTGTTTCTCATGTTCCCAAACTGACTATGCAGCTTATATCCACTGGCCAGCTCACTGATCATGGCTGTTGTGTTATCCTTGATTCTAACTGTTGTTGTGTTGAGGATCGTCTGATAGGGTCTCTGGTTGGTGCTGGCCCTCGTCATCGTTACTCTCAGTGCCTTTGGGAGCTTGACTGGCTTCGTCTTTCGCTGCCCTTACTAGTCTCTCAGCCTCCTTCACTGCTTCCGCCTCCGTTGCATCTTCTACCGGGTTGTTTGCTCATGAGCATCACCGTTTAGGGTATCTTTGTGGGTCACGTTTGTTTTCTTTAGTTCGTCGTGGCCTTTTAGGATCTATGTCTGGTGATACCTCTTTGATTGTGCGGGTTGTAAGCTTTGTAAATAGCAACAATTCCCCTATCCTTCCAGTGAGTCTATATTCCAGCGTCCTTTTGATTTTATTCATTCTGATGTTTGGGCGGCATGGAGGCGTGGAGTAAAAGAGTGCGAACGGAATTGTTTATGGTGCGGAGAATGCGTTCAGCCTTGCCGTTTTGAGGTGAAGTGTAGGGACAAGAGAGTCGTAGCAATGCACCATGTGAAGCCAGAAAGGAGCTAGTGGCATTGTTAATGAACTCAGAACCATTGTCGGCCTGGAGACATTTAACAGGTAGGCTGAATTGGGTGCGTGTGTATTGAAAGAAATGGACAATTAGCTGGAACACCTCAGACTTCCTTTTCATGGGAAAGGTCCAGCAAAAGTGACTGAAATCATCCAGAAGAACAAGATAATATAAGCACCCAGAAATACTAGCAACCGGCGAGGTCCAAACATCACAATGAACAAGCTCAAAAGGAGCGGAAGTACTGGAAAATGAACTAGTAAAGGGTAGCCGATAATGTTTGCCAAGCTGACAGGAGTGGCAAATGGAACGGTCTACGTTATTACATGAGAGAAGTTTGTGTTGCCGCAAGGTAGCTAGGGCTGCAGGTGCTGGATGACCAAGACGCTGGTGCCACACGGTGGAGGAGACAGCGAGGTGGGCGTGGGCGACGCTAGGTGTGGTGGCGGCTGGAATGGTGTAGAGGTCGCCGTCACTAGCGCAGCGAAGAATCTCGCATCTGGTTTGCAAATCCTTGACGGAAAACCCAAAAGGATCAAACTCAATGGAACAATTGTTATCACGAGTGAATTGACGCACAGAGAGAAGATTGTGAACGAGGGAGGGGACAACAAGGACATTGGAGAGGCGAAAATCAGCGGAAGAGGTAGGAAGAAGGGAATGACCCGAGCAACAACAGGAGAGAATTGCAGCGCCGAGCGAAAATGGAGGAGTATGAGGGGAAAGGCGAGACAGAGCATACCATCCGGAAGGAGTCATGTGCGAGGTGGCGCCGGTGTCGAGGACCGTGGGTTGGACCACGAGTTGCATCTATTTGAAGAGCAACAACCAAGCGGCCTCGATCGGCTAGCGGGCGCTGCGATGGTCTTGAGACCCGGCGAAGGCGGTGTGGGCCTGGGGATAGGGACCCAGGAGGCCGGGGGAGGAGGAGCGCCATTGCGGGGGTGAACTCCACAGATTGAAGCACACCCAGGGACCGCCAGGTCGCGGCCCAACTTCTTCGCGGGCTGCACCGCAGGTCTTTATTCTTGACCCTTCTTGCGCCGCCCTTTATGTTGTTGTTGCGGCCGCCGTTCTTTGCTGTTGGAAGAGCCGCACGGTGCCGCTTGCGACAAAAGGGCCGCAGTCGCTTGCAAGCACCGAATGGAACCGAACCGCCTTCGAGGTGCCGGCAAGAAGAGCGGAGGCCTGAGCGTTCTTCACCTCGTTGGCGAGGCGAAGTTCCTTGAGAATCAGCATGTTGCGCGCCTCGGCGAAGGATGGCAGGGGCTTGGAGTTGGCAATGTCGTCGGCGGTGTTGGAGAAGCGAGAGTTGAGGCCGCGCAGGAGGTTGAGTACGAGTTGAGGACCATCAACCTGGAGGCCGACATCCCGTAGTCCGTCGGCGAGGACCTTCATCCGCTGGCAGTAGTCGGTGACAGAGAGATCACCTTGAGTCAGAGTATGGAATTCGTGACTCAGGTAGACTGCCTTGGACTCTTTGTTGGCGGTGAAGATGGCGGAGATGGAGGACCAAAGATCGTAAGCAGATTGATCTTCTGTCATGGCGAGGTCGAGGACGGCGTCCGCAGTAGATCCAAACAGCCAGCTGCGTACGCAACAATCTGCCTGAACCCATGCCGAGTCGGCAGGAAGAGGAGCGCTGCCGTCAATGTGCCGCATGAGGCCGAACTTGCCGCACATGGATTTGAAGAACGTGGACCACTTGGTGTAGTTCGGGTGCTCCAATTCCAGTGTGATCGGCACGTGAGCCTTGACGGAGACGGTGGCATAGGGGTTGAGGAAGGCAGGCACCGTGCTGGAGGAGTTGGCGGACAAGGTGCCATCACCGGCGAGGCTGCTGTTGTTGGAGCTCATGGCAGGGAGGGGCCGGCGGTGCAGCGGAGAGAGGAGGAGGGCTGGCGGTGCAGTGGAGAGGGGTTCGGGTGGATGCGGCTAGGGTTAGTCAGCCGGGAAGGAGAGAGGGGGGGGGGCGGCTGGGAGGAAACCCTAGGGTACCCGGACGTCTGATACCATGTAGAGAATAGGAGAAAACACCACACACCCATAGATGGGGGGTGACTCATATATATAGCCCAATAAGGCTTGGAGTACAAGAAAGCCTAGTACAAGTCAATAGAGGCTATACATTATCTAACACAAACATGATCCTACAATCTGATCCTACGATTCCAGTCCTATAAACACTAAAATGATTGTACCTAGGATCATAGAGAAACAGGGGAAGCGGGAGGGAGCAGTGATTGTGTAAGGAGGCCAAGGGATAGGAACGCAACTTTGTCGATTGTTGACCAAGGTTGCTGCTAGGTCAAATTTAAACTGTGAGCTTAAATGTGGTTTTTAAGTGGTTATTGGTTGTTCCTAGCTACTTGACCATTGGGAACGGGACAAATCAGATTTGTAAAATAATTGTTTTTCTAAATCTTGTACTGATGGGATTTAAAACCTTGGGCATGCCAAACACTCCAGTAACATTTCAATTTTCAAGCACATTTGATCAACCTTGGTGAACCTCACTCCACTGTTCTGGCATGACCTGAATTATGTCTTGGCATGGCTGTTCCTGATTAACCTGATTAAGGTGCTTCATTCTCAACTGAACCATGGAACTTGGTAACTGTTGTTCAATGACAAGGGCTGCTGGGTTAGTTCAAGCTGTTTGTTGTGGGAGGAATAAATATTACAAATGCATTTTTGGGCCACACCTACACCAGGTGCAAGTCGAGCAGCGGCAGTGGGCCAGCCCAACTATTGCGTTTGTGATGACATCAGAATATTGTAGTCAAGAATTGAAAGTGCCTATTGCAAAAAAGAAGAATTAAAAACAGCTAGGTAGGAAAGTCAGTGATAGGACTACAAAAAGAAATATGAATGGTATATTTGGAAACACAGAATATGCAGTAAATAGCTCATACATAAACCTGAACATATTTGTACAATAGTGGTTGTAGCCGACTAGCCGCTGCATGCTACGTGCAGTGGTCGTAGCAGCCCAAATAAGTATTTTACCCGGGCTTGAGTGTAACAACGGATTCATAAGTGTGCTATTTGGAACGTTTTACATGGCTAACGGATTCATAACTTTTTGCAGCAAGTTGTGGTAGAATTAGTGAAGGACTGGAAGCTAGTTTACCATTGTGGGATGACACCACAGAAGCTCCCTGTATGTACTCGCTTCGTACTCACTTCTGACAGCATGTTGATTCCTTTCCATGCTTCATGTTGATAGTCTTACAATTTACGTTTCAGGACCTTGTTGAGTATAATCCACTTATTGCTGTTGAAGTTCTTTCAAAGCTGATCAACTCTCCTGACAAGGATGCGTATGTATAGCTTATGTTTCATTTGTTCTATTCTGTATTATTTAAGTACTGTGTTATTCTGCACATAACACAATACACACTTTTCTTTTTGTTTGACAGTTACTTTGATATTCTTGTGCACATGGAAATGAGTCTACATTCAATGGAAGTTGTTAACAGGCTTACTACTGCAGTAGATCTACCGGTGGGATTTATTCATGACTACATCTCAAACTGTATTCGATCCTGTCAAAACATCAAGGTTTGTTCCTAATCTTGTATGTCATTTTTTTTGGGAGTAAACATGATTGATAACATTAGTTGCTTAATGCAAGCTGATGATAAAGAAATACATTTTTTCGATTCATTAAACCTAAAAGTGTTGAGTACTCTAGATAACCTTGGCTATTTGATTTTTCTGTTGCTTGCTATAAATGATTCTTTGGATGATCCCTACCTAGTTGATGTACCTTTTTCTCAGCCATGTTTTGATTGTGTTACGGATAGGAGTAATTTCTTTCATTATGGTATCAAGGTACTGCATAGTATGGACCCAGCATCCGTTCTTTTGTGTTTTTTTTATTTGCGTGACATTTCTATTCTTCTATAACATGTGATGGTTCAGTCACCTTATTCTTAGTTGTTATCAGGGATTACAAAACAATTTTAGGGGGGAAAAACTCCATTCCCAGTTCCTTTTTTCCGATGGTTACCAGCAGTAACTGCTGGAAAATCACCCTTCCACACACACACACACACACAACTGAATTCAAAATTTGAACAGGTCAAAATTTAGATTTAAAATTTTGAAATTCGAGCGGTTTGAGAAATCTGGGGGCCTCTTAAGATTTCTCAAAATTGGCGACGCCGTTTTCTTGAATCCTCACAACTGTCAGATCCCTCTGGACCCGCCCTCCCTTCCACATGATATATATTGATGGCATATTTGTTGACTTTTTCCCTCCCTTGCATGTGGTAAATAGTTGTCTCCATTTACTGTTTGAAGGAACTTTATATTCCTAAGTTTTTAATTGTTGCTTTTTTTATGCCTTGGGTTGTATGATTGTATCATTTGATTTCCTGTGATGCACATTACTGTCTTTGTTATGTAGAACATTCACAAAGTTTTTTTAATGACATTGCTAGCAGGATAAGTACATGCAAAACAGACTAGTGAGACTAGTTTGTGTGTTTCTACAGAGTCTCATTCGAAACAAGATAATAAATGGTGAGTGTGTCAATGTGAAACTGACAGATATACACTTCTGATGCAATTCTATTTAGCTTCTCTATTCTGTTGGTACGGGCCTAAATATGTCATGATTCATGAAGACTTTTCTGGTTGTACCATCTTTTAAACCTGCATCTTCTCTGCAAGCTACATTGGGTTTGATCTATCTGTAGTTAACAAATTCATATTTTCTAGTGTGAAAAATATGAACAAGATGACATCCAGATAGCACTATAAATTTTTTTTACTTCAATCCTGGATTTGGAAAATAATGTGCATGCTGCTCTACTAATTAAATTTAAATACATGCAGAAGTGATCTATCTCCATTTTGATTGATTAAACTAATATTCAATATTTCCTTCACATTGTATTGAACTCAATCAATTGCTGAGAGCTTGGGTTCAACAGGATGTTTATTCCCGTGCTAATATAACTTGCTATAGGGAGGTGTCCTGTGGTAGTTGCCACTTTCCAGAAATGCAAAATGGTACAATTTGTTTGAAAAGAAATGTAATATGGTTTGTTCGTTACATGCTGGAATTTTAAAATCTGTGCTTGTTGTATGCCCAACAAATTGGGTTTGCCTTTTGAAACTATGTTGGTACAATCATAGAAGCAGTGTTCGAAAACCGTTTTCCCAAAAAGCCACTACCTTGGTGGTTAGTTAAACTGTCCGTTTCTCCCTTTTCAAAACTTAAGATTTGAGTTTTCCTTTTGAAGGTTTGATGTTTTGATCATGTCTAAGGAGTATACATCTATTTCCTGAAAATTAGGACCAAATGGTGTCACATAGGTCCTGAACAGGTCCTGAACTTCTTAAAAAATTGGTCTGGATCATTTTGACCGGTTTCCGGCAAAAACAACTGGTTTTCTGAACCGTGCATAGAATCATCCTAATTTTGCATCGGAGACAGAATGTTCCCCTTTCTTAGTTTTAGAGACTGTTAACTTAAATCATATAAGATTTACAGTCATTTCTGGAATACCTATTCCCTTTTTTATTAAGATTAAAATGATGTACATTTGTACTATGAAGTCCATGACATACTTTTCTGGTTGTTTCATTTTATGCAGTTCAAGATCTCTTCATTGAGGTACAAGCATTTTGCATCGCCTTCTCACGAATAAGAGAAGCGGCTGGCTTGTTCAGGCTCCTCAAATCCTTAGAGTAAAGAAGGTGTATGATTTATTTGTTCATTTCTCTAAACAAATTTTCCGCTGTGTACATCCATAGTTTTGTGGTTTTGTGTTGAACTGCTAATTCTTGATAGATTTGAACTTGATAGATCATAGCTCTTCTTGACGTATTTGTTGTCATTATGCCGCTCCCTAATCTCATAAATAGGGAAAAAAAATTCCTAGAACTATTCGCCAGGGTCAGTTCATTCTTATTGGCAGTATCATGAAATGCTATTAATTGGGATTCAGATGTAAAGCAAAGCTGTATTCATTTGTTCAATGCGTTGTTGGGTACTTTGGTGTCTCTGGTGCTGAGGCACTATTCAGTCGTCTTGCCCTGAAAATTTCCGAAAAGCTGAGAAGCAGGTGGGGTGGTGTAAGAACAATGTGCATTTTGTTGTAACTCACAGCGACGTGGAACTAGGTTATTACGAGTAGCCATATATGATGAAATAATAATAGGGAGAAACTAGCGCTCGGACGTCTGATTACTGTTCATTCTATCGTCTTGTAATATTTTTTTTCAACGTTTGCAACATTTTTTTCCGATGCGTGTGATATTTTTTTAAACACTTGCAACATCCATTTATTGTGCTGAATTTTACTGTTTGTCGAAAGAAAATGTTGCACGCGTTGGAAAAAAATGTTGCAATGCGTTCGAAAATTTTGGACGTCTGAGCACAAGTCATTTCGATAATAAAATGGTCCGAAAAAGAATAATAATTAGACAGTCAACGATCTGCTAGACTACCAGAGATCCATGGCAGCGGATACCAGTCCATTTTGAAATACCATGGTCCTGGCTCAAAACTTTTCACGGTCTCCCGAACCAAAACACAATGTCGAACAAAAACCTCCACCAATACCGGCGACAAGCCGAACTCAAGAGCACAAAAGAGAAGAATCACAAGCCTGCTAAGTTATGATTTGCATCATGTACGCCGCAGCTACCTCCATTAGCATCCACTGTCACATGGGAGGCAGGAATCGGGTCAAGTGCATGAGCAAAAATGTCGTCCATTCTGCAGGCATGCGTCGTGCCGTTTACCCGGCATGTGGGTGGCAAGCAAGCAGCACCCGTTCCTCTGTGTTTCTGAAAGCCTTTTCTGACACTTGCCGCCACATCCCATTCATGTTAACATTGTGCGTCGACAGATTCTAGTCTCCCTCGAAGTAAACAACCATAGCTACGTAACATTCTAGTAAGCTCCTGGGTATTAGTGGATACAATATGTAATATCTCCTCTTTTTTGGACAATTGGTTAGGTTGATGTATGAGCTTGCACAAAACAATCCCTCAGCTTACAAACTACAATCCACCAGAATGAGGATCAAACTTGTCGCTTCCTGCAAAACAGATTGATCGTAATGATCGCTAGACTATCGATGTTCAAATGTGAAGTGCAGTGAGGGTGAAAACACCTGGGTCAAGAAATGTACCTTTGAAAGAACAGGATGTAACATTTCATTATTAATTTTCTGGTTTGCAGTGGCATGCATGTCCCTAATTAGCAGGAAATCATGTGTGATCTAATGCTTGCGTGCCCTTTTAAATTTGGATGCCCGCCAATGTCGTTCAATTCATGACACATGGGCAAGTTGCGCTTGGGGGGGGGGCGGTGCGGGGCGGGTCGGACTTCAGACGTAAAGTGACTGGTTGCATGTTTTAGGAACCAAACGCTTGCTTCAGAAACAATTCATCAGAGCAAAATGCTTTATGTTCCCTGCAAAAAGCCAAAGCATGCATAACCGCTCACTAATAGAAGGGGATCACATTGCCTCCTCATTAGTTTGTATAAGCGAGCAGAACCACACATAACATAAGCTAATCGTTGTCATGCTTAGCCTAACTATATTTAAGATCTAATTCATTGCATCATGCGCACGTTGATAGTATAAAATAGAGATACTTTCAATAATCCCAACAAAAAGCTACAAGGATGTTAGTCACTTTATTCACAAGCTTAATTATCAACTTATTATGTAGCATCATGTATGTACGGTTGGGTTGATTATACTTGCTAGTTGATGAATTATACTTGAACAGGGACTTGCTTGTTGCTCTTGTACCTCATTTTCCAGATTACTATTCTGATTATTTCGAATTCGATTGATTTCATTTTTGTGTCTATTGACCAATATATACTTCTTGATTTTCAATTGTGTTGTTGGATGAGCAGATCTATAATGAAATGGTACAGTTCCGGTGACTGAAAAACTTGGCAGTCGAAAACAATTCATGTCCACCCATCATTTTTTTTCTTTGAAATCCCCCGCGCCCGTGAATTGATCACAAAGGAATTGTGGAGATTTGTGGGACCACCCAAACAAGTAGGATTTGCGTATAAAATCTGAAAAACCTAAGGTGGAAACTCATGGTCCTAGAAACCATCAAATTCCATACTATCTTACTATCTGAGGGGAGCCAATGACCCTGATTAATAGAAAAAATATAGATATCTCTGTCTCATAAAAAAAGAAATCTGTTAAAAAAAGCTAGTACTTGATCAATAATTGGCGCAATTTGACAAATCGACTACTGATTACTGTACATGTTCTTATGTGGCTACAAGTAACCTAACAAAGTTAACGGAATGGCATTAATTCTTCAACCTGCCCAGAACTTTGGCTACTTCTGGTTCGAGACTGACCAAACTTTTTTTCGACTCACCAACAGCGAAACTTAGTTGAGCGAAATGCTTAATTTGTGTTTCTTCCAAAAGCCAATGCCTGCATGACCAACCAACCGCTCGTACAAGTTGGCTTAGTTTTATAAAATCATTATTAACCTGTACGGTGCCGAATCAAATAGATCTTGATTTCCGTCGTGTAATGCTTAGAAAACCCTAAATCCTAGTGCGTGGCACATGGCTAAAATGGCTGCAATGGTTTCGGGAATCAAGGGCATTGCCGTATTGGCCGCGAGATTCCCCGTCTGCGCAGAAGGATGGGTGAGGGAGGGCTGACAAGTAGGATCCACATATATATCAGTTGTCCGCGCTAGATCGTGTTGGATTAAGCATGATTGAGGAGAACTAGGAGAGAGCAATAATGTCCCGGAAACTATACGTAGTCCCAACCCATGGTTTTCATGAGCAGTGTCTAAAGGAGAGAGAGAACAATAAACCAATGCATAGTTTCCCAACCCATGGTTTCCATGAGCAGTGTCTAGAGAAGAGAGAGAGCAAAGGCCTTCCCTCCTTCCTGCCTCGCCGGAGCGCCCCGCCGAGAGGCTGTGGCGCAAGGAAGGCGGCGGGGAGTTGCTCTTCCTCCATCCTCTACGGCCGTTGTCCCCTCCCTCTGCGGCTCGTCCCCTCCCTCTGCGGCCGTTGTTGCCGGCGGGCCTCCCGGCCTTGGGAAGGTTGATCCGCGGCTCGGTGACCTGGATCTGGCTCCCCTCTGCCCGATTTGCTGCTGCGCACCCTAGGTGTTTCTAGGGTTCCGTAGCGGCGTCAGATGGCGGGCGTCCTCTATCCATGGCTCTTGCTGTTGGTGTGGCTACGATGGTTGCGTTCGCTGGCGCGGTGCTCGCGGGGCTGTCTCCTTCCTCGGGCAATGGTGAGGTTGACGGTGTTTGGGCTAACGCCTTGGCCAGCTTTCGCTGGAGCCGACGATGGTGACAACCACGGGTGCCACTATCTTCCTTGGAAGCGTCGTCGACAACACTTCCACCTCACCCTGACGGCGGCGTGAAGCGTCGTTTTTCCTCCGTGGGGGCGTCGTCTGGGTGCTTCCGCTTTGTCCTGGTGGTGTCCTGTCCTTGTGGGTCGTTTCGTCACTCGTCGGCAAGTTTGGGTTGTCACCGGTGACTACTCTTCGCTTCAGCGTCTTCATCTCTTTCTAGCGTTGTTCATACATTTCTTTTGACCTATGTCATCTTAGCATCGATTCGCGGATTCGCTTTTCTTAGGCAACACAACTCATTTTTTAGATGCACTCTATGGACTTGATGATCGTGTGCCTATTAGCTAGCTCGCGAATCTGTCATCGTAGAGTCGAACATTTAAAAATTGTTTGTCTGGCCTTGAGAAGATGGCCGTTGCTATTGGCTAAGATTAAGTGGTATGGCGGCACTAGCTCGGAATGCGGGTGGTTGCAACACGGGATCTCCAAGCCGACTTGAGGAGAAATCCCTAGGTCTGACCTTAGTTGGTTGTGCCTGGCAATAGTCTTGTTGAAGGCATTGTTTTGTAGTCTGAGGATTTACTCTCCGAGGTGAAAACCTTTGGTTTGGCCTTCACTGGTTGGATCATGGCAATGGCGGTGTGTGTGCGTATCAAGTCCTTCTTGGAGACATTGTCATTGGAGAGTTTTTATTGCGGTCCAAGTGTTGCTATGATGGTGGATAGTCTTGAAGACAATATTGCGTGATGTAGTTTGCCGCGACGATTCCTTTGTCTTTTCTAGTGTGTGTTTGGCTGTGTACACCCTAGCTGTGTAGAGGCCGAGAGTCTTCTTAGTATAATTGTATCACCTTGATGTAATTTACTAAGATTAATAAAAGCTTCCTTTATCGAAAAAACAAACACACATTGGTCAGCGCGCAGAAATGTCCAACCCCGATTTTGCTCGTTTCTTGCGTCTTGGTACCCGTGCCGACCCAGTTTCTTGCATGAGACACGGTTTCTTGGTTTTTCCTTCTCTCCCTTCCTTAATTCCTATGCCACATCAGATTTTTGCTTAGTTGGCAGCGTAATTAATTCTATAGACACCAGCTGAGGTGGAGGGTTGGGACTACTCTAACAGAATTTCAATATTTCTGAAGTATGTGATTCTGCGTTTTCAGTAATAAAATATCCCGAGTTCACTAAAATTTTACGAAACGTTTTAGCTAAGGTGCTTGTGACTCCTGCTGCACAGCTGATGAAACAACCCTAAAAATTAGCAAATGCAAAAGGGATCATAAACCAAGTAACAACACACTTAATTAAAACATGTAATAGAAGTAATCCCCTTTTCATCATTAAACAAGTATCATACAGTAAAATTAGAATATACATCAGAATCAGATACAATATTAATTATAGTAGTATACAATGGTGTCTCAAATGACCTATAATCTAATCTCCGGAAGACCATCAGCTTCGACCATTTGAAATCGTTTAGATGTAATAAATATAAGGGCTTGTTTGGTAGCCCAAATCCCGGCCAGGATCCCGGCCCGTTCCCTCAGCTAAAAACCCACTAGGCTGGTAGAAAATGCATTTGGATGCCCACTAGACAGGGATTTCTCGACCCAATCCATCCCGTTTCCACGGGGAAAAAATCCGCGACTCCTCACGTTGGGTTCGCTTTCCCCATCGCGTCGCCAGTGTTGCCTCCTCTCGCGCGGCCTTCTCGCCGAACGGAGCCTCTCGCAACTACGCCAGCACCTCTGCTCACGCCGCCTCCTCGCTCGACGGAGCCTCTTGCAACGGCACCAACGCCTCCTCTTACGACAACGCCTCCGTTCATGCCACCTCCTCTCGCGCCGCCTCCTCTTAGGTTGGCTCCTCTCGTGTCCTCCTCTTCTTCTCTGCTCTTCGTCTGTTGTGAACTCGTTCTCTTCCTCCTCTGCTGTGTCTTAGCTCCTCTATTGTAGGTACCTACGAAGGAGAAGAGGAAGGTTAAGATCTGTTGATTGGGAGAGGAGGGAGAGCAAGGAGCCGCCGAAAGACTTTACCGGGGAAGAGGAGGGTTCAGATCTACAAGTTCGTGCAGGAACCGTAGGTATGGATTCTTGTTCTTTCCCTTGCTGTGAAGTTTCCCAAATCCTTATTCTTTACCTCGAATCGCATGGTAGTATAGTTGGATTCGTGCTTGTTTGTTGGTAGATATGGCTTTACCTTAAATCACATGGTAGTATAGTTGGATTTGAGCATACCAAACATTTCTGTTTGTGTTTGAACTGAGGCTGCATTCACTAGTATAGATGCCTATGAAATGCCTAGCATCTAAGTAAATGCTGGTGAAATCTTCAGATATGTGGATCATTATTTTCTCTATGAAATGCCTAGCATCTAAGCAAATGCCAGGGAATATTGAATCCATAGATTACAATGATTTTCTTTTATCTAAAATCACTTTTGATTCCATTTCTTTGGAAAGGAAATGTAAAATTTCAACCCTCATTTGATGAGAATTCCAGCATTTATTTGCAGTATTGTCACATAGAAGCAAATGGCATGCAGTGTATTACATTAAAAATACCAAGGTATGGCATGAAGGAATGAGCTTGGTTATAAGGTACTTCAAGATATTACTAGCAAGAAAGCATCATCTTTTACTAAAAAATAACATAAGGAGGTACATATCAATGATGGCTTTGTATCAAAATCATGGAAAGACAGTGGCTGCAAGTGAGAGAGGGAAATGCTTGATTGAAGGTTGAGAGTGTTCTACACATAGTAAAAACTTGTCACAATGAGCTTAAGTTAAAAGGACTGAAAGCACAGAACTTACAACCAGTAGGGCATGAAGACACTACTCAAAAGTCAAAAAATCAAATGCTGCCGAACTAACAAAAACACATCCAAAAATGCCTCAAACCAGAGGTTTACTCCTGACCTGTTTGTGTTGACATCCTATGTTGTAACTAGAACATTCTTTCTCCTGCATTCAAAGGTTGTTATTATTATAATTTGCAAGGTAAGCACTAAAACACACAAACACATCTATAGGCAAATGCATGAAGATATAATAATTCTCAATCGATATAAATAAAGCAACATTCTTATAAATCAGAACCTTAAGATAGTCGATGCAGTTACTTATTAGCTCATTTAGCGATATGCTAGCAGCACTCTCCCTAGATTTAACCAATCGAATCTTGCCTGTACATACAATAATTTTTGTGAAGATAAGCTTTTGAACAATAGGGAAGCATAAAATAGTAAAAAAATACAAAATATAAACTATCATTGTTATATAAATGCAGCATAATTAAAAAAACCAGAACAGTAAAAAGGACTACTGGCAAATGAAGTACATGAGTCATTGAGTTACTTATGAAACCTATTCTGCCAGAATTTATCATCTCTATGAAATATTACTACAACAAAATTTGGTTATTGTCATATTTTTAGTTCAGTATTGGATCAACTTACCATCACGGCGAACATAGATCTCCGGTATATTCCCGACTTGATCATTAATGCTGTCATTGTAGATCAACATATATTGCAGAATTGAAATAAGGCAAGAACAAATATAGCACTATGCGTGGTGAAAATAGAAGTCCGTTTTTTTATTTAAACCACATACTTCTTCACCAACTTCTGAACAGCATAAGAACCTAGTTGCTCGCTATGAACAGCTATTCGATGCCATTGAGCACTATGCTTGTTTTATTTTTACCTACCTAACCATGTTCTTTATGTTGCAAGGTATTCTTAGCTTCATGTGCTGAACTCTTTATGTAATACTTATCTGGATGAATATGATTGATACTGTGTAAGAATTCTCCTTACATAGTTCACCTTCCAGTGCTAAAAATGTGTATATAGTTCAATGAGCTTGAAAAATCAAGCCCATATTAGATCAACCTCACATGTTCATTTTGGTTTTCTTAAAATTGTTTGTGATGCTTGATCATTTTATTCACATGTCAACTTCACATGTTAGTTAAGTGTGGTTAGCTTTTGCTGCTACTTGGACTACTATACTATTGGCATTTGGAAAGCTGCCTAATTGAGAGTTTATCTTGGTTTTGGTATGATGCACGCATTTCCCTAATCGATGATTCATAGAATATGTATGCAGGTAAAGAAAGGGGGGTGTGTCCATTTTGTTCGGTTTCCATCGCTAGCTAGCCAGCAATTGTCCTTGTCGAGATGAGATGAACTGATCAAACTCCTCTTGTTTTCCCTTCCCTTCCAGTTTGAATGGGATGCATGCCATACCGTGAAAGATATGGTTGCTTTTTTGTGTACTGGCTATTTGTGATGCTTGATCATTTTGTTCATAGAATATGTTTTAGTGGTGCTTCTTGTTATTTTATTCACATGTCAACTTAAGAACTTCGTGTCACCATCTTGCATCAGAATTGTTTAACAATATGGTAATTCACAATATGTTATATATATTTGTATGTATTAGCAAATAGACACTAGAAAGGAGCTTATTAGGAAATTTATGCTTGAGAAAGAAGAGGATGACGATGAGTTGTTTCTTGTGTTGGTTCCTACTTTGCTTTCGTGCCTTTATGATGAAAAAAGACTAGTCCAACATCATCACTTACCGGCACTAAAAAAGTTAAAGGAGATCTTAGAAGGCTATGAGAGTTGGTGTAGGGTTGAGTTCCGAATGGAGCCGGAGATATTCAGGGCTACATCAAATTTTCTTAGAGTGGAGGGTTTGTTACATGAAACAAGAGGAGTTACTATTGAGGAGCAGCTTGGGATGTTTATATACATGATCTCTCACAATGCTAGCAACCAAAAGCTTCAAAAAGCATTCCAACATAGTGTTGAAATAGTTCATAGGAAAATAAAGGAAGTCTTTGAGATAATTCCTGCTCTAACTCATAGATTTGTTAAGCTCTCAAGTTCAAATCAAACTCACCTGAAGATTATATCGGATCCATGACTTTGGCCTTATTTTTAGGTAAATTCATACACAGTAGACACCTAACTTTTCCCAAGATTTTTTTATATCAATTTCCTATATTTATGTGCAGAACTGCATTGGTGGTATTGATGGCACACATATTCCCATCACTATTGCTGAAGAGAAAGCATCTCCTTATAGAAATAGGAAAGGAACATTGTTACAAAATGTGATGCTAGTTTGTGACTTACTTCACATTTATTTCGTGTGGATGGGAAGGGTCAGCATCAGATGCAGGAGTCCTTCATTCTGCTCTTAGCAAGGGGTTTCGTGTTCCGGAGGGTAAATTTTATCTTGTGGATGGTGGGTACACAAACATGCCTTGTTTTCTTGCCCCATATCGAGGAGTCAAATACCATATTAGTGAATTTAGGAGGTGTCACTCAGCTCGAAGATATGATTATGCAGACTACAAAAAATTATTCAACCATCGTCATACTCTCCTTCACAACCACATTGAAAGGGAAATTGGTGTTTTGAAGAAGCGATTCCTGATCCTAAAAGTGGGCACATTTCATTGCATTAAAACTCAGATTAAGATCCCAGCTACAACTGTTGCATTTCACAACATCATTAGAGGTCAGAATGGTCAAGATGGGTGGTTGGATTACCAATCTGCCTATATTCAATCAAATGATTTTGTCTATGTATCGGAGGGTGACAATAATTACCAAAATGACATTGAGTCAAACGATAGAAGTACTCTTAGAGATCAAATTGCAATACAAATGTGGGATGACTATAATTGTTAATCGGACACGACTTGTCATAAAGTGGTATAGGTATATTGTGTCATAAAGTAGATCATCTATTTCTTTTAAACTTGTGGTTGTAAGATGTGGCATTGCTTGAAGCTTATAAATGTAATTTATTTTCAGATCTATGACTTATTTTCATATTGAGTCATTTTTTAAGCGAGTTATTTACTTTATTATGTGGTTGCATCTTTAAAATCTATTGCTGCATTCTTGTAACATTTCAATATGTTGTAGTTAGTGTAGCCATGTCTAATGAAGGTTCAAGGGCCTCTTGGAACTTCTCATATGAAAGAGCTCTTGTCGATATACTACATGATCATAACAACCCAAAGTTCAGAGGTCAAAATGGATGGGTATCTAAAGGCTGGAGAAGCATAGTTAGTAAGTTCAATAAAAAGTTTTCAACTGTCCATTTCACAAAGCAATAGATCCAAGAGAAGGAGAAGGAACTCAAAGGAAATTACAAAGCAATACGATATGCACGGAAACAAAGTGGTGTGGGCTGGAATGATTCTTTATGCATGATTGTTGTTGAACCAAGTATTTGGGATAAAATTATACATGTAAGACCCTTTTCTCCCGTTAACTTACAATATTTTTTGTGCTGCGTTTTGATACTAGATATATTCTTTTCTTGCATTCAATAGGATCATCCAAAGATGAAAAGGTTTTGCAATAAACCATTCCTTCTCTTCAATAACCTGGCAGCATTATATGAAGGTGATTCCGCAAATGATATTCATTGTACTTGTTGTGCCTTATTAGTGAGGATCTTGTTGTCTATTTTTCAGTCTTATTACTTGCCGTATATTGTTTATGTACTTCTATGTTTGAGCACACATGTCAGCATTTGTTGAAAAATAGAATGCTAGTGCACACATCTCTCAATCCCAATCCATTCTATTTTTCATATTTTACAAGAACATGCATTAGAACTGTGTATTTTTTAACATGCATTAGAGCTGTGTATTTTTTTCCAATTGATTCTTTGTTGTGAATACAATGTCTTTTAACAACAATTGATTCTTCTCTTTGTTGTGAATATACCTTTTAACAACAGGAAGTATGGCCACAGGGGATTTGAATTTTGTATCAATTGAGCAAATGGGGCTTCCAACTGATGAGGCTATCCCCAATGACAATAATGTCCATGATGTTGGATTAAATCCTTTTACTGCAGATATGGAGGGGCAAGAGACATCTAGTGCTCACATGGAAGCCGGTGAAATTGAGCACGTTGCTTCTGCTTCGTCTACACCAAAAGGAAATGGTAATGGGAAAAAGCGCAAGCAAAGTCAGATTACTGGGGTTCTTGAGAGCTACCTAGAATTCAAGAAGCAGTAAACCAAGAAATTTTCTGAAGAACTAAATGAGACAAGACCTAGTCAGAGGGACGAGTTTTCTATTGGGAAGTGTGTTGCTACTCTAGAAGCAATTGATGCTTTGAATTAAGAGCGAAATATCTCCATAAGTAAGTTATGAATTTAATTATTGAAATTTCTTCTTTCAACTATAGTCAATTCAAATGCTGTTAATTGCCTAATTCCCTTCAGTCATTCACTTGATTGTTTCCTTTCATTGATTCTGTTGGTTAAAGAGTTTGTCATTCTTTCTGAATTCCTTTATAGTTAATATGCTTGCATAAACTATTCTGCTGTATCTTCATACTAATTTAATCACACCTATCACTACCAACCTTTCAGGCAAATTGTAAAGTTTAAACAAAATTGGAGTCCATACATATTACAAGTTTAAACACATTATGGAATCTCATTTAGAAGCATTTGATGTTTTTATTTGATGCCATTCTTAATAGTTACCTTCCAAACCATCCACCTTGTCCATCGAAGGCCTCTTCCTCTTTTATCTCTGGCCTTTAGCAACATTTAACTCCCCTTGCTGAGAAGCTCAGATAGTTGGTTCCTCTGGTTGAGGAACATGGGTGCTTGGCTACTCAAAATGTGGACGCTTAAATTTAAGCTTGAGCAATGATGGCTTCAAGCTGTCAGGAGAGTTATTGTTGGTCTGTTTAGAAGTGCTGATGACATCCTAAATCGATGCCATCATTGACTAAGTATGCTTTCTATATGAATCATCATTATTGTTGGTCTATTTTGCACAGAAGCATGAGCTTATCAACAACAAGCATCTGAAGGAAACCATGGAACTATGTAGAGTGGTATCATGTTGCGTTTTAGTTTGGTCCACTGGCAAAATAATTTGCTGCTCACCTACCCTGTTCATCAAGGACTCAATGTCATGCTGTATTTAATCCAGTTATAACACATCATTTCCTGGCATGCTCATGTTTATCTTCATGTGTATTTATAAGGTCATATTTTGATGATGATGTTTATTTCCACCAGATCCAGGCACTAGAAAAGCAGAAGAAGGCAGGGAAATACGCCAAGAAGGTGAAGGCCAAGGTGAGGAGGAAGATGCACGAGATGGAGAACGTCCTAGAGCCTGACGAGTTTGCCTATCTTTTCAAAGGAGAAGACTAGTGCAGCGGCAGTGATCGAACCTACGACCCTGTAGAAGGATTGAACCGCTTGCACTGGTAGTCACCAAGCACAAATTTTGTTATTTGCTGTGTGTTTCATCATGTGCTTTGTCACCTTACCTTTTTGTTGGCTGATATAACTATTAAGCAAAACTTAGGCAAAAACTCAAAAACCTTACGATCTCACCTTGTATGATCAACTTTGTTTTATGTTATAGTTGATTGATGCTATAAATGTGAGTAGTGGTAGCTAAACTTTTTGATTTTACCCATATATGAATGCTTGTATGATGTTATCTGCATGTGTGGATTTTATCATTTTTTCATTATTTTTAAATGATCTTTTATTCATATTTGTATTTGTGAGTTCTATGATTTCTTTCTGAATTGTTTTCTCTTTTTCAAAGTTTCTTTTTTCCTTTTTTTATTTTTTTTCAGATTTTCTAATTTTTTTACATTTTCTATTTTTTTTACTTTCTTGAATATTAGGGATTTTTTATCCCTATGGCTTCCAAATGGTGGGTCGGATTCCCTTGAGGGGATATTAACCCTAGGGGGTTGGAGGGGATTTTATGTACCATTAAAGTCCCCATAGGGAGAAATATTCCCTAGATTTTATTCCCTATTATCCAAGCAAACCCTAAATGGGAGCCAGACAATAAGGACTTTAAAAGACCTGTAGCAACCGCTCATCGAGATATCAAACCATCTAGGGCTAGTCAACACCTCTCGCTAGAATGGGTTCATCATCTTGTAGGACACAAACCTATTTTTGTCGAGTAACCGTAGCCATACAGGAATAGTGCAAAAATATCACCCAGTAAAAAGATAAACATGCACATGATAAAAAGATAAAAGGGCACAAACAAAAAAGGAGAAAAGAAGCCAGGATCGAGACCCAAATCCATTTCTCCCCCAACATCCAGAAGCCACCGGGAGCCAGCACTCCCTTGCACCCACCTTTTTTTTCCCCCAAATCCACTAAAGCCAACACTAAACCGAAGTCAGCCAGGACCGAACCAGGAACAAGGCCATCACCACCGAGCAAGCCATGGGTGGGCAGGAGCAAGCCATGAATTTGGAACAGCCAAGAACAAGGCATAGGAGCAACCGACCGAGATCTACTCCTTCAGCCAACCAAGGAGCAAGGGCCACAAGCACTTTCCATCCATCTCACAACCAAAACCACCTCATTCCCATCAAGCTCTACTTTCTGAAAAAGGATTTGAGGAAGGTATACATGAGATCAATGTGGAAGAAATTTATATGATGCATTTTGTTATTAATGCTTGCTGAGTATTTTTGTACTCACTCTTACTTAATTCCCTTTTGCTTAGAGAACGATCATTATCGACTCACCTACAAGGTGTAGGGTGAGGATCACTCGCAGGATCAGGGTTACAAGGAGATAGAAAACTATTAGAAGTACTGGGTGGAGTAGTGGACCGTATGGCAACTACCATTGATCCATTGGACATTTTAGTATTTATGCATATTAATTATGTTATGTTATGTGGCTAGACGTGTAGCCCTATGTGCAATGGACGTAATCACTTTTCATTTCAGTTTTTAATTATTGTTTTGTTGTAACACTTTAAATATGGTATATTAACTGATAAAAATATCGGAAAATCCGGTGTTTTGTTAGCTAATATGCTTGAGATCAATGTAATTATCTTAAAGAAATAATGATATTATTATCATTATCCTAGATTAATTATATGGATCACGACAAAAGGTTCCTCTCCTGCTCCATACCTCCAGCCTTGCATGTTTATCTTGCCTTCGGAACCCTTACAGTTGCCTTGCATAGTTCAATGTACATGAACAACTTGTGTCTAGAAAACCATTAATTCTTTCTTTCTCCTAGCTGACAGCATCAAAGGACGGTTGGCCGTACGCCACAAAGGCGGGCATATCCATGTGCCTAGCAGCGGCATCAGCAGAAATATCGCTGTTAGATTTGCCTCAAAGCACTGGCATTGGCACACGATAGTGCGGTTGGATACTCACGATTTTAATTACTCTACTTTTATTCCCCGGTGGTCGGATGTTAACAGTAGCTCCCCGGGAAGATGCCGCTACAGTGCCGCTAGATAGCTAGCTGTCACTTCAGCTCTGCGTAAACAATGGCAGATTGAGTGCTGGAAGAACAATGGCGTTATAAGGGTCAGTACTCAAAACTTGTATTACTCTCTAATTAGTACTGGTAGAGCTGTTAGGAGTTACTTCATTTTGTATTAGTTTAGTCTACCATGGATAGGAACACATAGGATTGATACGCTGTGAAACTTCCTTTTTTTTTAGACAAAGTTGTGAAGCTTTATTTTGTTTAGCAATTTTGTTAAGAAAAATTAGCATTTAGAACTTGCAAAAAGTGTTTTTTAATCTCGAAACGTCTTTTTTTTAGAGAAGTACAGGGAGGATGCACCTTACTTATGCCACACACATTTATGCATGTCCAGTTTACACGCTGGGAATTTTGCAGAGGCTCGGTCTGGCTCCCACAGAGGTGGGCACATGTACTCATTGTAACATGATCATTCTTTTTTATCTTTGCACCTGGGTTTGAGGTGAGCCACAATGATTTCATAAGGTGTGAAGTTTGAAATGAAAATTTGTATTTTGGCCGTATGGGCTGAGATTCACTTGCTCAAATACGGCAATGATCATTATTTTTCCCAAAAACCGGCCACCTTGATTCGAGATTGACAATTCAGTTGTTAGTTTGAACTGTTGATTTTTTTTTCTTGAGGAAGGGAATTGATGAACCTTGATAATACAATACACCCATAATTCATCTATATTTAATCTTACATGCACAACTTTTAAGCGGATTTTGACATAAGTCAAAAGCTATATATAACTAACAAAAGCCAAAAACTGAAAGCTGGACTGGGTTTGTTTTTACAGCTTATTGCTAAGAAAAATTAGCTATTTATTAAATGATCTCTTATAAAAAAACTATATCCACTTTTAAACTCAGAAAGCCAAAATTTAGCTTTTAGAAAAGCTATACTTCTCCCAGACAGGCTTTATAACTACTTGACAGCCACTTGAATATAACTGCCCGAATATTGGGACTTGAAGACTTGAAGTCCAATCAATTCCAATCAGCTGACTAGCTAGCTACTCCAGTTGTTACGCAGAGTTAGGACGTGTCCAATTCTTTCATGCTGTTTCAATTGGCTTCTTCCGAAGACTAACTTAGCACAACTGCACAAGAAATAGTGTAATTCTCACGGATATACGTGTTCACCTCGTCTCCCACTCAAAGTGTTGGCATCATATCAACAAACTAATCACAAATCATTCCAATTCAACGATCTCATATGCACTTGCTGCTAAACAGTGGAGCAAGATGAGATCTAAACAAAGGTGGTTGGGTTTGCAGCATCTGCATGAGGAGACCAAGAAGCACCAAGAATCTAATGGTCTCCATCCTGCCACCACCGTGTGATTCGATCTCCCTTTGTCAAGCAAGCATATGATGGGTGTTGAAAAGCCTGTCTACTCAAGCAAAGGATCCTAGCACGGCCGTAATCGATGGTGGGAATCATCAGTTATCTAGCTTCGTGTACCTCTTTTTTTTTGCAACTCTAGTCCTCACGTACGTATTTGCAAATTTAATCTCCTTTCCCACTATAGAAGACATGGCTAGCAACACGTGTGCCCTACTACACACGGGGAGTGTGCAACCTTGCCAGTGCCAGGGCGGCGAGCAAGCATGGGAGTAACGTGGCTCACTACGGCAGAAGGGCTTCCGCACTACCAGCCACGGCAGTAAGGTTCGGCTGCCTACTCACGCGCTCCTTCACCTTGTCGTGGCGCCGGCAAAGTTCTATGCTCCCCGCATATGGCAGAGGATATGTGTCACCTGCTACGACTCCACGGTAGGGGAGGAGGCTAAATTTGTAAATAGGTGCGTAGGGGGCTAGATTAAAAAAAAAACAAAGTACAAGAAGCTAGATAAGCGATGATTTCATCGGTGGTGTTAGATTTTGTTTAGTGTTTGGATTAGAATGGCGTGGAGAAGTGGTTAACCGCAGTGGTATTAGGTTCTGATTGTGCTGCTGATTAGTGCTTTGTTTATCTAGGTTTTAATTATGGTGTCATGTCTTCCCTTATGCTCTGTTTGAGTCGAGGGAACAAAGATGGAATATGGAAGGTTAAAAGGAAGAGGTTTCAAGGAGAGAAGCGAATATCTAGATTCTAGAACGAGATAAGTTTTCTTTTTCTTAACTGTTTGCGAGACACGAGGGAGGAAAATAATGTAAGCTGCATGCATTGGCCTCTATGTTATGTATGTCGATCCGACTAAAGAGTGCTAACATTGTCTCTCATTTCGTCTTAATTTCTTCCTTCTTGTCTGTTTTCAGAAAAAAGGTGATTCTATAACAAATTTGACACCCCATATTCATTACTTTTTCAAAAGTTTAATGCAAAGTAGAACAGCAATAATAGTGCACAAAACACGTGGTGAATCTTTAGCTACTCCCTACTGGAACGAGTAAAGAAAAGAGGCACTGCTTTAAGACAGTCTCAAGACTCCGCATGTACATGATGAGGATGGTTATTTGCCTCGCAAGTCTATGGACTGTATTCGGGAAAGTTTGGGTTTGCTGAAATTGCAGAGAAAGAACGCATCGTCTAAACTGAAAAAACACAAGACTGTCTGGACACCAACACCTCCTTGGCTGCTGGAGTGGGTGTAGTCATCCGAAATAATAGAGGTGGCTTCATGCTAGCAGCTTGTAAGAGATATCCTGGTGTTTCTGACCCACTCGTCGCTGAAGCTTTGGCGTGCCATGATTGTCTTCGTTTGGCCCGTCGAGGAGGTTTCAACCAAGTCATACTAGAAACAGATGTCCCGTAAGTGCTTAAAGCTTGGGAGCGATAGACTAAGAACATGTCTGTGGTACTCTCAAATTTGGGTTATTTTAGCAAAGAAAACATCCGGATGATATTTATCAAAACCCAAAGAAAAAACGAATGCCCACACATGACACATCGCAGATTTCCCAAACCTCAATCATCAAAAGCATGACCACATATTGCTTTTAAGTACGAAGCTTGCAGAGCATTTGTTTCCCTGTCACATATAGAATTCACGCAAAATAAAACAGAGACCATCTGGTTGTGGCTATCAATTGATGCAGCCTTGTTTACACAGAACTACAGAGCATTTCTGCCAAACTGCTGTGCGCCGGCTATGATCCTATCGACAAAAGGGCAGAGGCCCCATGACGAACGCTATGCTAACCTAGATTTTTATTACAACATTGCTTTACTATCTTATAAATCTGACACTCCCAAATCATGCAGAAAAAATAGCACAATGCCGATACAGGTGGGGGCGCACAACCCATCACAGATAGCGCGCTGCCAAAATAGCAGGATGCAAGGTTTTGGTCTAATCATGGACGGTGTGGGCACGAATGATTGGCTCCAAATCGCACCGATCCTGGCCAAGCATCCGTGGTGGTCTCTCAATGCAACAGCATGGTTGCACAGGGCCTACTTTTATATGGCACAGCCAGTACTGGATGCACACCTCTGCAATTTACATGCATGCCTTCCACATACACCCGGCCTGTCTCCTCTCGCCAATTATTTGTTGCACAAGTCCTAGTAGGGTTGGGTGGTAGTGTAGGACTAAGGTTTAGCTTAGTTCCCAAGCTTCTGTCAGGTATGAAAAATGGTAGAGCTACACCTATTCGTGGTTGAGAGAGACGTGGCTTGTGTTTGACGTGGAACTAATTTGTTGTGAACTATCTCTTGGTACTATTTCAATGTAGATTTTGGTACCTCCTAAGTATGGTATTAAAAAAATCTCAATATACGACTTTTGAAAATCTAGTTAATGTTGTATAAAATATGAAGAGAAATAAAAACTGCATCTCTGTTTCTGCATTGCATAATCTCTCAGAAAAAGATCCAACAAAACTGCCCTACAAAAGCTCTGTAAGTTAACATCTTTAGCAATGGCATGTAACCATCATATACAACGGCTCTGAAAAATTGTTGAACAACATATTTTTTATACAGCACCATAGTAAAATATCATACATATAGGGCCATGAACACTACATAGACTTCATGGGTTTTCCGATTTGTGTTCACCTAAGCATAAACCGCTCTCTACACTTCAATCATCCACTCCAAATCCAACTACAAGGACACATCTACACTTGAAGCACAGAGGCAGAGTTCTCTAAATAATAATAATAATAATAATAATAATAAATTGTAGGAACAGATATATATAAATCACCAGCCCCCTGCTAGCACACATCAACATCTGAAACTCCCTTCAGCTCAAGACCACCTCAGTCACCGCCAAGAAACCAAGACAAGAGGAGACGCATCGCTGCAGCACGAGATGAAGAAGCCATCCACGCTTCTCCGGTCGCTCTCCTCGCGCCTCTCCACGCGCCTTGCATCGTCTCCAGCGGTGGCTCCCTGGCCGCCGGTGCGCTCCGCCTACGACCGCTGGCTGGCCGCTGAGCTGGACGAGCTCCGCGCCGATCCGCTCGCCCCGTGCACCAGCGCCGCCTGGCTCAGCCGTGCCCTCGGCCTCGCCGTCGCAGCGCAGAGACGGCTCGTCGCGACGGCCACGGCGGCGTCAGTAGCACCGGGCATTGACCGGAAGACCATCGACGAGTGCGTCGAGGACACGGCGGAGCTGCTCGACGCGTGCGCTGGCCTCCGTGACCGGCTGGACATGCTCAAGAATTACGTCTCCTCCACGCGCATTGCGCTGCACTGGCTCGACGGCCACGGGGGGCGGCCGCGCGGCGGCGCTCGGCCGGGCCATTCGCGGAGTGCGAGGCCTTGGAGCGGCAGTGCGGCGCGGAGCTCGCCAAGTGCGGTTCCAATCTCCGCAAGCTCGGTGAGAGGGTGCTGCACACCAAGCCGAGCCCCGGAAGCAGCGCACAGTGCCAGGAGTCCCTTGCCGGCGCGCGCGCGGCGGCGCTACTAGCCGTGGGAGCACTTGGCGCGGCCCTGGCGTTCCGGCCCCGCCGCGCCGTGTCCGGCATCGTCTCGCAGGCGGCCGGCTGCAAGAGTGGCGGCGGGGCGCCGTGGGAGTGCGCGCTCCAGGAGGTGCAGAAGCACGTCAAGGAGGAGTACGAGCGCTGCAGGAAAGAGGGCGTGTCGTGCATGGCCGAGCTCGAGGCCGCCGCGGCCGCCGGGAGGGCGGTGCAGCGCACCTTGGCCGCTTGCGGGCGGCATTGCCCGGAGACCGCGAGGAGGAGGTGCGATGAGCTGGAGGAGAAGGTGTTTGCGCTCGAGGAGAAGGTCGGCGAGCTGCACAGGGAGCTCATCGCCGTTAGGATGGTGCTCTTGGAGTGGTCTCAGAGGGCAAGAGGACATGAGATACTTAGGTTGTGAAGGTTTAGAGACCCTGAAAATGGGGGAAAAAGAAATGCTCATAGAATTGGATGTAAATATGCATTCTAAGAGAATTTTGATCTCATTTTTTGGATCCAAACTCTGAGCTGATTGAAACTATGAGACTATTAATCTAACTAATGTTCGTCCTATTGGAAATGGAGCCCTCTTTAATTTGTATCAGCACGAGTCTTGTCCGCAAGAAAATTGATAATATCTTGAACCTGGAAACTCAAGGTGATAATATCTTGAGCCTGGAAACTCAAGGTGGTTGTCTCTATTGAAACAGTGATAATTTTACTGCAGATTTATCATAAGGTTCACTGGAACAGAAAACTTGTTTTGATGGTTTGAAACATCATGAAGTTTTAATGTGAATGGATCTTACCTCCAGAACTGGTTGCAATGAAGCTTTAATGTATTTGATCATATATCGAATGTGTAATCAATTCGGATTATTTCCTCTTATGATTGAGGTAAATGTGCTTAAAAGAGAAGTGATGCGTTAATATAAATTCACAGCCTTTCAAGCCTCTTCAGCTCTTCTTACTTTTTTTTTGAACGAAAAGGCAGGAGCTCGCCAAATGCATTAAGAGAAGGATAGAACACAGATCGGTTTACATGGAGGGAAGTAGATCCACGAGAAAGAAAAGACAACCTAAAGGGACGGAAGGAGAAACTCCCCATTTGAAAACCGGAGCCGGCCTAGGAAGGTAGAAAACCGGATAAAAACTACAACACCGAAGCGACTTGGCGGTTGCCGATGTCTGAGTGATAGCACCCACCACGATGCACCGTCACGGTAGGAGTTAGAAAAGATCCTATTGTTTCTCTCTTTCCAAATGTTCGAGAGACTATATACTCTGACCCATCGAAATCCTTCCGCTTTGCATCGGAAGTCGCCGCCGAAGTCATACCACGGGACACATTATCCAAGTGTGTCGAAGCGGTGGCATACCGCGGAACCGTCTGAAGCATAGCGTAGCACCGCCGCGCGGACTGTCTCGCAAAAAACAAAGCGATAGCAAATGGTTGGGCGTTTGAATCCGTGCCACAAAGGCGCGATCTGATGGAATCGGCCACCCCGGGCTATGAGCTTTGTCGGATGTCAAAAGCACATCTGCACGAATAGCCACGCAAAGAACCTACACTTCCCTTCCGCCGAGGCCTGCCAAATCATCCTGTATGGTAGGTCAGATGTGGAACCAAAGAATTGGGCCCTATAGGCCGAGCCTGCATGAGTATTCTCTGTTGGCGACCACTTCCGATGATGGTATCACGGGCGTGCGGTACAGAATCGCACTCTCTTTGGAGCTCCGGCCAAAGTGAGAAGAACTCACGGAGGCTGCGTCGCGGTTGTGATCCGGCGAGGGCGAGTCAAGCGGCGTCGCGACATCGGTTCCTTCACCTTCACGACCTATTCTGATTAATTTATAACATGGCGGAGCGATGTCATGAGCGATCGGCCACAAGCCATTTAGATTCCCGAAGTTAGCGGATTCGCCGCCCCTATGGAAAGGGTGGTACTGCATAAAACAAAGCACGGCGATGCGTGGCGTCACAAGGAAGCGTGGAGCCGGCCCAAGGTTTTGCTTGCCGTTGGAATCATACCACGACCATCATGAAGGAGAGCCCGCCCAAACTGTCAATGTCTTTTATGCCCAAACCACCCAAAGATTTGGGCGACAAACCTTTTCGATTAACCAAGCAGTGTCCCCATTACAATCTCGATCGCCTTTCCACAAAAAAGTTGCGGCGGCTTTGTCCAAAATCTTAGCAGCGCAAGCGCCAAGCGGGAAGATAGGCGGATGGTAGGCTTGAGAGAAGTGAGAACCGAGTTTATAAGAATCAATCGGCCCATACGGACAAGAGCCTCCTTTCCAACTTTGCCAAACCGACTTCGCGCCTTGTCGATAAGAGGCTGCAAATCTGATCTTTTAAGCTTCGTCGGACGGAGAGGAAGCCCAAGATACTTGCACGGGAAAGAGCCCAACGTGGCCGGGAAATCCTGTAAAATTGTTGCCAAATCGATTGCGTCACACCTGATTGGGTAGACTTCACTTTTTTGAATATTTGTATGAAGGCCTGTGGCCCCTCCAAAGAAGGTCAGGATCTCGTGGATTGCTTTAAGCTCCTCACTGATTGGTCTCATAAAGATTGCGACATCGTCCGCATAGAGAGAAACCCTTGAAGAGGCCCATCCTGCCGGTAAGGGAGAAATAATAGCTGAGTCCACCGCCTTAGCAATTAACCGCTAGAGAGGGTCCATTGCTAGGATAAAGAGCATAGGGGACAAGGGATCACCCTGTCGTAGCCCCCTCCTATGCCGAAACGAGGTACCTGGAATGCCGTTAAGGAGGATTCTTGAGGAGGAGGAAGCCAGGATCATAGAAATCCACTCCCTCCAACGCCGCCCGAAGCCGAGGTGCTCAAGCAAGTCGAGGAGGAATTCGGTGATTGAGTCAAAAGCCTTGGCAATGTCAATTTGAGGAACAGAGAAGCGATTTTTTTCTGTGCATTTCGGGCTAGATTCCTCATGAAAGAAAATTGTCTGAATGGACCTTTTCTTGTAAAGCGCTTTGAATGTGCGGAACCAAATTCTGGAGAAAAGGCGCCAACACAGTCATAAGCACCTTAGAAAAGATCTTTCCCGTGCTATGAATGAGGCTGATCGGTCTGAAGTGCGCTATGCTCGTCGCATCCAGTCTCTTTGGCAGTAACACTATGTCTGCCGAGTTGAGAAGCCTCAGCAAGCGACCATTTAAACCATGCAGCTGGTGGAAAACCTGCAAGAGATCTTCTTTGATGATGTCCCAACACTTCCTGTAAAAGAGACCTGTAAACCCGTCAGGGCCTGGGGCCTTTTCGGATGGCATAGAAAAAATGACATCCTCCACCTCATCCAAGAGAAACGGATCTTCGAGAGCGTGCAAGTCTTGCCTGCTTAAACCGAGGGGCGCTTGATTAAAGCGATGCATGCGATTTTCCTTTGTACCTAACTGCCGAAAGAAATGTGAGTTGAGTTCCTCCTGTTTATCAGAGAAACTGTGCAGAAGACCCCTGTCAGAAGCAATTGCCTGTATATGATTCTTCCTCCTTCGGGCGTTCGCCTTGATATGGAAAAACTTTGTGTTAGCGTCCCCCTCCTTGATATGCATCATCCTGGAGCGCTGCCTAAGACTATTCCGCTTGATGGCCACGAGGCCCAATAACCTGTATCGAAGCTTGGCCCGGAACGCCCTTTCGGGCCCAGAAAGAAGACGAGATTCCTCAGCCCTGTCAAGTTGAAAGATGACCTCGGCGGCCATATGAAACTGACTGGTTATATCTCCCAACAAAAGGCGACTCCAAGACCTGAGGGCTTTTGTCGTTCTCGATAACTTCGTATGCCACCTGCGCAAAGCGTCTTGTGCTTGAACAGGTGCATCCCACGCGTGCTGAACCACCTGAAGAAAATCTGGCATTTTGGTCCAAAAATTCTCGAACCTAAAACCCCGGAACCTCAAAGGGTTGCGCTGACCGGACAGAAATAAAGGACAATGATCGGAGACGCAACTAGAGCAAGCCTCCAGGAGACAGTCAGGGAAAATGCTCTCCCATTCAGAGGAAGCGAAGAAACGGTCTATCCGGGATTGGGTCGGGTTTGCCCTTCCATCTCCCCAAGTAAAGCAACGACCATTGAGCCTTATCTCCTTGAGCTCCGAGTCATTAAGCATACTCCGAAATGCCCCCATCAGCCTTCTGTTGAGGTTACCATTATTTTTGTCGGACGCCTGATAAATCATATTAAAATCTCCGAGGATCAGCCAGCCCTCGTGCATAGAACTCCGGAGGTTCCTGATCTCTTGCAAAAACGTGAGCTTGGCGGCTTCGAGGTAGGCCCATACACACTGTCAGGACCCTTTGGGTTCCATCATCCTTCATGGTTCTGATTGCGAAATGGAATTGACCCTACAAGGATGTCGGACATTTGGAAATGATTTGAAGAACAAGCGGAAGAATTCCTCCTCTAAATCTGCTCATGATAGGAACCCAAAATTGTCGAAAACAAGTCTCCAAGCGGCCTTGGGACCGCCGCCACGATCGATGACACAGGCTTCGTCTCTGAGGCAAACAATGGTGGCCCTACATTGGTTAACCAATTCACGATGACCTTACCTTAGCAATCTTTGTTTAGCCCCGACGTTCCAACTTAGAATTCTTGTGTCAAGCTGGGCCATTAATCACATTGGGGGAGCACCTGCACCCTCTGGTACCTGATAATAAAGATCCCAAGCTGCGGTTGGCGTAAAGCCTCAGCTGGGCCAAGCTGAATCACCTGCCCGCAGGTGATATCTGCAGCACCCTGCGAGTGGAGAGAAAAAGCAGCAGGAGAAGAACTGGTCGGTGGCCGGCAACCTAACCCACAGCAGCAGGACCAGCTCCGGGCGAACGGCACAAAGGGCCAAGCACAGGACCTGAGCAGACAGGACTTTGTGGACGTCGCGCCGGCGACACTGGCAACAACAAAGAATAGCTGACAATAAAGCGGCAACATGATCATACTGGACATGAACTTTATTTACAACCGGACGAGCGAAACAAACAGACTGTTCACTAACAAAAGCCCAGACCAACATCTTACCGACAGCAAGCACTAAACATACGACTAGATGACAGACCTCCGGTTTGACAGCATACAACCAAAAACAGACAATCTGAAACAGACTAACCGGGCCAACTACTACCACCAGCCATTTACAACCTGAAGGACAGCCACAACAGGTAAGACAACAGCAAAATATAACGCACATTAGCGAAGACCACATAAGCCTACATGAGCACCACCCTACCACACAACCAAGACGCCCCCCATTCATGCTGGAAGCAGTGAGTCTGACACAGCCGCCCCCATAGCAGCAGTGAGGTCCGAGCGGCCCGAGATACCAAGAAGGTCGGCAAGGGCCTCCAGGGCCCCGGGCGGGAGAGGGTTGCGGAAGAGCTGGAGATATCGACGTAAAGCATCTTCATCGAAGTCTGCATCAGATAACAGGACTCAAGCTTTTCGCTAACCGTGAGTCTGCGCATATACGAGTCAGTGAAAACTTAGAATTGGTTTTTCCCGCGAGCCTCGCGCTCCGGCGACCAGGAAGCCTGGAAGCCGGCTTCTTGGGTGGACTGCAGTGAACATCAGGCAAGATTTGATCTTGCAAGTTGATCTTGAGGGAGCTGAGCATCTCTTTGACTCTGGAGGCGTTTGCCGGCTGGTCAGCAGGAGGATCAACATCCCCCTGAAGCTCCGGAGCAGAACCACGATCGTCACCAACCAGGCCCCCGATGGAAAATAGTTCATCACCCATAGGGTCCTCCCTGAAGGGTTGCAGCTGCAAATCTCCAAGCCTGGAGACCAGCATCTCTTGCTTTGGAATCACGTTGGAGATAGCAGGACGCAAACGCTTACATGCCCGTGCGACACCAACCGGCTGGGCGATTTGAAGCTGAGGAAGCACGGCGGCCGCGGGATCAACAACCTGGACGGGAACAGGCGGAGCGGTACCCAGCAGCCCCACGGAGTCCCCGGCATGGCCAAGCAATGCACGCGAGCACCGGCCAGCCCCCTGGAACCTCCTACTTTGAGACGAAGAGCCCCCCTGACCTGAAGAGCCCCCTGGTCCAGAACGGCCGTGACAACGGCCCTGGGATCCGGCAGGCGGCGGGACGTCCCAATCCGACGCCCGACGACGGCCGCCCGGCCCACCCGGAGGCGATCGCTCTCTGGCCCTGTAATGCAAACAGTAGTGCACCGAACCTCGGGGAGGCAGAGCTCCGTCGACCACCCCGAGCTGCCAGGCGTAAACATGGCGCCTGGGCCACTCATCCTCGGAGGACGCAATTGATGCGTCGCCACTGACATCGCTGTGCCCCGGACTTAAGCCTGCGGCAAGAGGTGGAAAGGCATCGTCCGGGGGCTCAAAGTCCAGCACCTGGTCCACGTGCGTAATGGTCCTGTAAGAAAGCATCCTCGGAGGCGGCCTCTCCTGCAGCGCCCCATGGATGCCAAGCACAGGAAAATCATTGAACGGCGGCGACCTGATGCGAGGCTCCTCAATGTTGATGGTGGCCGTCTTCGGGAACGCCGCTGCATCGCGAGCCCAGACCCAAAGACAGAGGCAGGCCGTCTCCATGTCGGACGACGCCTCGTCCAACTCAGCACAGGCAAAGCCAGCATCGTGGAGGAGCGAGAACAAATGCACAGACAGACCGGGCATGCCGGGAATACCTTCAATGCGGGCGGACCTTGAATCTTGCCCTAGCGACCTCACTTTGGACATGTCGCGTCCAAGGCACCACCTTGATGTCGATGCCCTCCTGAAGGAACCGTGAGTCCGCCAACATCGCATTGCGCAACTCGGCCGAACTGCACCTCACAAAATAGCTCCTGGCCTCATCGACCGCCACATTGAAGTCGTCCCTATTCGCCAAGAAGTGGTCAGCCAGGAGGCGCTGCATCTGCTCTTCTTACTTGCAAGGTCATTATTGGAATTTGAGGTAAAGGGCTTATTGAGAGAGATCTCAAGAGGGATTAAATTTGCGTTTAGTACATCATGATTATGACAGGAAGCACTCACTTGGGCCTCAATTTCCATGGTATGTTGTAGGTTTCCTTCCGAGCAAGACGGGAGCAGTGATGTTAGACCATAGTTCACCTTATGTTTTTTTGTAATTGCGTTTGGCTTGAGACTATGTCGTAGTTTGAGTTTGGTTTTTGGAGAGTTTACTGATTCAGTGTTGTTGTATGGTTGGTGGTGGTCCGACCGATTTGCATGAGCGGTCAGACCGATCACGGGCTTCGGTTGGTTAAGTGTTAGGCAGCAGCCACGGTTCAACTGGTTTTTAGTAGTCCGTTGGATTTTTTCATGGAGTGTTGGTGTTGAGTCCAAGCGGTCTGACTTACCTTTAGTTGGTAGTCTGATCGGCAGACAAAGATCACGTGTAGTTTCTACGGGGACTGTGACTTCAGCAGTTTCTGTAGGTGAGGACTATCCGATTGGGACATTGGACGGTCTAGATCGGTCAAAAGTAAAATAAATAGTGTTTTGCTACAGTACCATGAATAATACTTTTAAACAGTAAAAAGATTTACACAGTATTTTCACCTGATCTAGACTATTCAAACCAGATCGGACGGTTTGGGGTCCCCAAGTTCAGATCCCCAAGGATCGCACGGATCTACGTCCCTCGGCATAGGGAGGGCAGTCAGACTAGTGTCCTGTTCCTAGGAGGACGAGATCAGGGGTTGGTTTTGGCATTTGGTTCTAGGAGTTTGGTTATTGGGTTACATATTTCATGATTGGACTAACGTGGGTCAAGTTGTGAAGAACTTGTGCCCGAAAATGGTTACTTGGTTTCTTTGTATACATGTGGCTTGGAGTAAAATATAATCAGTGGCAAGGGACCGAGACTTGGTTTGGAGAGTCAAGGCCTAGAGCAATCAAGGATGTTGGGTCAGATGGTTGTGCTCAAGCAAGGTGTAGGATGAAGAATCATGGAAAGCAAAGTCTGAGCAAAGACCTTTTGAGCTAAAGTGGTGCTTCCGAGAGCAAAGCTTGAAGGTGTGCATACTTTGCTCATCAATCGTGCCAATTGAGCATTATGTGCATTGTGTTGTGCTAGTGATAGGTTTGCTTGTAGATGATAGCTTTAGAACGTCAGAGCTAAGTCATAGTGAGGTGGACGGGACCAAGATTAAGCTAGGAGAGCTTAGGTCAAAAACAATCAAGTGATTAGGACTAAGCTAGAGGTAGCTTAGTTCTAGAACAATTGAGGTGCTTGTGAAAGAAAACAGATAATAGTGGAGTGGTTACAAGCCGTGAAGACAAGGAACTGGAGTGGGAGTTATCGATGCAAGGTGGTGCGAGTGGTGAGCCAAGTGATTTTGGTCCGTTGCAGGAAAGAACGATCCGGCGGGATTTGGAAGCATGAGATATTTGGTAGAAAATCATTGGGACCACAAGCAATGTGTCAAAGCATGTGGAGATGTTTCGACATGAAGAGTTCATGAAATGGTGGGTTTGAGGGCTAGTTGGTAATTTGCCAAACACCAGAAGGTGGCAGTTTGCAAAACCATGGTAGCGACCTAAGTGGTTTAGGTCATCGAAAGAAGGACAAGGCATGATGGATTGGGTTATTAGAACTAAGTGTAAGTTGCACTTTAAAAAGCGTGTGTGTGTGAATGAAAAAACCCATTATATGTTAGGTTATCAGGTTTGCCATGTAATGATGGATAGTGTCCACTTTGTATCTAGGTTGTTAGGGTTATATGACAACCGGTAGGTGAGTCTCCACTTGAAAGGAAGTAGAGGGCATTGCTTAGAGACAAAGCTATGTAGAGAGAGTGGTAGGTGTACTTGGAGAGAGCTTTAGGGCAAGGTTGTGAGCACTAGTGTGTGCTTCCATTGTGGCTACTGTCCTTCCAAGGGGTGGCCATAAACATTCATCTCCATGTATCAATGTAATTTCAAATTTGTCCAAGTGCTTATGTTCAAGTTTGAGATATTTCTTTCTTGATTTCCTTGGGTTTTTGCCTCTCCTTTCTCTTCTCTTGATCTTTCTTGGTGTCAAGGTAGTACAAGTGATGGAGATATCACTTAGGGACAAGCTCCCTTACATTTAGGCACTTTCTATTCAAGTTCTTGAGTTTGTTTGGCTTAGGTCTAAGAAAGGGTGATTTTGGGGGTTTTGCTCTTGAGGGCTTTTGGCCTGGTTCTTTCTATGGTTTTAGGATGCTAGATGTGTGGAAAACCATCCTTAGTGATCTTGACTTGATTCCTCCCCTGAACTTCTCTCAATCATAGTTTTTACGTTTTGCCCAGTTTCGGTGCCTCTTATCCTCAAAGGGGAAAAGGTCATAACTTTGGTAAGCTTTTGGTGAAATTCTTATTGGATTAGCTTCTTGAGGTATTGACCTAAGTGTGTTTGAAGTTATGTTTCATTTGGAGCCCTATATTGAAAGTTAAGTCATTTTGTGTTTTGAACCTAGTTTTGGTACTCTTTGGCTTTGGAGTGAAAAGGCTAAATGTTTGGAGTGCTTTTACGCATATCTTATTGGATTAGCTTCTTAATATGTTGATCTTTCTTGGTTTAAAATTTCATGTTATTTGAAGCCTCTGTGAAAATTGTGTCATTTTTAGTTTCGCTTGGGCTGTTATATTTCAATTCTGCTATGAAGAAGAGGTCGGACCGCCACTGTAGCAAAGGTCGAACGGTCTCTAGTTGGAGGTTAGACCAACTAAGCATATCAAGGCTCGTTTTGCTTAGTTTTCTATGGAGATTTCAATGTGTGAATTTAGGCTCTAATCTTTATAGCTCCTTATACTTCTTAGCAAAAAAGATTTTCAGGAGGCCATTTTTTGTGCGGCATCTATTCAAACCCCTTTCTAGTCACCTCCTCAGTTCTGTAGGTGCCCTTTTTAGAGATAGATCAAAAACAGAGCCCTATTGTCTATTCCTTGCCTCACTAGTTAAGTTGCTACTTATGGAGAGAACTTTGGATGTATGCCTCCTTTTGGATGAACAAACAATAGGTGCATTTCTAGTTGTTGTCTATGAACATTTTGGTTCATTCTACTATGTATTTTGTCCATATAAAAACTTTAAAACCATAAAACTAAATAAAAATAGAACTTTTATGAAGGATTAGAAAATTCCAGAATTAAATGTTTTGCAACTGCAATAAAACTGCATTATTGAACAAAAAGGGATACATGATACATCAAGGACAAAACTTGCAGCCCAATCCTTGACCGTGGCCCATGTAAAGATAATTTAGGGAGGTTTACCTGTTGGGCCAGTAGGCTAATCCCAAATCCAGGTAGGCATCCTAGTGTGTGTGCTTGTTAGAATTAATCTTGTACAAGTAGGAAATGAATTTGTTTTCGAGTAGAATTTGTTTACTAGTAGGTTTGTTAGTAGTACTACTATATAACCAAGACACTGGTTGCTTGTAAGTTATGAGAAAAATAAGATAAAGAAAATTCAATATCATAGAGAGAAAAGTATTTGTGGTACAGACAACTAGCACAATTTCAATTTTCTTGCTGATTGCTCACGAAGCTCATCAATAGCGGGTACCAGGGAGACACGTCCCCTCCACCCTAGGCTAGACAATCTTGAATTGCTTTGGTCCTAAGGAAGCCATATTGATTTGGGGTACAAGCCTTAGAATGACCTGTTGGAGTCTGTTTGCCAAGATCTTGGTAATTATCTTTATATCTAAATTTAATAAAGATATCGATCGATAGTCACTGACCATTTGTGGCCTAGACTTCTTTGGCAAGAGCACTATGAAGGAGCCATTTATACTCTGGACATTTAGATTGACTATATAAAACTCATCACAAAGTGAATAGAAGTCATCAGTGATGATATGACAACATTTTTTCTTGAACATGCCATTGAAACCATCTGACCTTGGTGCTTTATCCATAGGGAGGGATTGGACTACCTTATCAATTTCCTCTTTGGAGAATGGTAAGTCTATTGAGTCAAGCCCTTCCATTGGGGAGATTTAGTCTGAGTAAATGAAATTGCATGGTTGGTTGATGCCATTGAGTGAGACTCCCATTCTTTGTTTGTATTGAAGTAGATGGGTGTTGGTACTAAGCACTCAATATGTTATGCATAGAAAAGCTCATCAATATAATCCCCGTATCCTGCGTTAAGTTATGCGTCATCTGAAAATTTGTTATCTTCACCTAAACCAATAAATTAAGAAAAGTTGAATACTTTCGCATCAGTAAGACTTGTAGTGTTTGCAAATATAATTAAATGTAGACTATGTCGAAGGAGAAGGCTTCTAAGGTTACTTTGCTAAAAGCTAAGTTGAATTGTAAATATTGAATATTAGATTGCAAGCGAAATTTTGTAAGAGCAACTTGATAGGTATATAAATAACAAGTATGAATGGCATAAATGTAATAACTCACAGGTCCTCTATGAATGTGAGCTTCGAACCATATCTTGCCAACACATGGCATGATCTCTAAATCAAACTTTTGTAAACTTTTTTGAAATCATCTGATTTTATAAAAATATCAAAATTCTAACTAGTGTTGGCGCACCAAAACTCCCATGACCACAGTAATGGCTTTTTGAACAGTTTTTCACTCTGCAGAGATGTACAGTTTTACCTACAAGATATAATCAACTCTTTTTGTCACGTAATTAACACACTTTCTTTGGTGTGTAGTAAAGAGATTATAACATAACTGTTACATTACCTAATCCTAACTTTGTACCAGCCCGATGATGACAAACACTAGCTATGGTGGTAGAAAATATTTGTACAATTATTATACTTCTCACATAGTTCACTCATGTGGAGCCCCAACACCTTTGGGTGGACACCCCGATGAGCAATCCATCTCAGAAAGTTCGTGCTGTTATAGCCTTCAAATGTGCAAAGTTAGTACCAAGTAACTTAATACATTAAGGTTGTCCCATACGAGCACTTGTGCTGTACGGTATTTCTTGGATTTAACAAGTACTACGTTCGGTCCATAATTTGACTCAAGCGAGAAATCTACCCTATCTACATGCAAGTCACATGCACTTCCGAGTATTGCCAATAATTGCCCATATCAAAACTATAGTTTTATTTACATTTTTACGAAAATACCAATAGTCACATTTTCCAACATGTCCAAAATCATTATTGATGATGAACGGCATAACCACCATTTGTATCCCATTTCTAAAGCATACTAAGCATACACATGTATAATTGTGCATACTCATTTTGACATTATTAGATGTCTAACCTTATTTTAGGGTTATCAAGGTTCACATGCCAATATTTATTGAGAAAATCCAACATGTTTAGGAATTTGTCTTACAATACCTACAATATGGCAATGTTTATTCAACATAGCGTATGCATAATAGTTTTGATAAAACAATATAGACACCAGAAGATAATATGATCAATATGAACAAAGGGAGTGCTTGCCTTCAACAGAGTGCTTGCCTTGCTCGTTGATTTCAATCGTGAAGTCAGAGTTGATTGTCGTGGACCCTAGAACGTTGGAGTCTATACGTCATTCGTGAGAAGGCAATAGCACTAAGAAGCAAAAAGAGTCAAATACCACCAATTTGAAATAAAATGCCAGAGATAGGTTACTCAAGATTTTATAAAGATTTAATTTTTGGTTTTGCAATTTTTAGGGTTATTTGCTATAGTCGTGAATTTTTGACTTTTAAGTGTGTTGGTAGTCATCTTTGAGTAAAAGTTTAGTTCATAAGAAGTTTTAAATTTTTATCTACTGGTACAAGACAGAAAACGCATGTTGTTGCAAAGGTTTACATTTTGGTCTTCTCAAATTTTGATGATTAATTTCATTAGCCATATTTACTCACATTTTCCAATTGGAATGATCCATCTTATGAGGAACTCATGTGTAAATAGTGAGTAAACTCAATTATTTTTACATAACCGTAGATTAAATCTTTTAGAATAATTTAAAATTTTAATTCACAATTTTTAGAATTTATTTGCAATATATAAGACCATTTAAATTTTGTATGCAATGGAAATTAACCTATTTATGAATTAAATTCAAGCTAAGTCTAAATCTAAATATTTTTTGTACATTTAGAATCCTTATGGTCTTAGGAGCATATAAAAATTTGTTTCATCAAAATTGAAGACTATTTGCAAAAATTCTTAATTAGGGCATAAGCTAGGTTCATATTTAAATTTGAATTTAAATTTGTCACAAATGTCAAGGTTCAAATATTTTTGCATATTTGAAAACTATATGATTTAGTGTAAATTTGGAAACTAGTTTGGTTGGATTTGGATTTAAATTGCAAAAGACATGGTCATTTGAATCTAGTCGGTTCTAAAAAATACCCTAAATATGAAAATACGCCTTCCATGCTAAGGAAATGGCTTGTGTTATTTGTGGGATTTTGAATTAGAAATGTTACTGCTAACAAAGGGATAGATATGTCGATTAGAAAGCGGCTTGGGCGGGGAGGGGTGGGGCTGGACATTTGGGCCAAGACTGCAGTGGTAACGTTGCAGTAAGGCGGCATTGCCGGGGTCGCCGATGGTGTAGGAAGGGCGGAGACATCCAGCTAGCGGCACGATGAGCTAGAGGGGAGGTCTAGGATGCTAGGGCATGGTACGGGTGTAGCGAAAACCGACCAAAGGAAGCTAGCAATGGAGAGGAGCGACAACGGATATGGCGGCGAGTGGGGAGAAATAGCAGGCTTATGCCCAGAGGGGAGGGGAAAGCATCAGCAAGCCAAGGGTGTCTTGATTTCATACCTTGCTGGGTCGATGGCTGGCCAAGAAGGCTTGGCATCATGCAGTCAGAGTCAGAGAAGAAAATGCTCAGGCAGCGGCAATGGCTCAGCTCTGGTAGCATTTGAGTGGAGCAGAGGAGTGGTGTGGTGGTGTGGGGAGATAATGGCAGTTGATGCATGGCTTAAACAGCTGAGGGAAGAAGATGGCACCTTAGTTGCCACGACAGCAAACATCGGTTGCTAAGGTGGTTTGGCAATGGCAATGGCAGGCGACGTAGTAGCCAAGGGAGTGGCATGGCGAAGAGGCTTTGGTAGGCGGGGCCAAGCGCAAAGAGGCACTGACAACAAGGTAGTGCATGGCGCGGGAGCGTGTGTGCAGGGTGCACATGGGCAGATGTGGTTGCAGACAGTGTAGGCGTGGAGCGGGATGTAGGGCAGGATAGCGAGAGCAGTAGGGCGCAACAGAGTGGGCGACGCTGCATGGAGCGGGCGCTACCATGCGAAAGAAATGCGCCGAAGTTAAAGGCTGCGATGGCAAGTTGTTTCAGTGAAACCCGGCGCGTGGAAGAAGAAAGGAGAAGGGAGAGGAGGGTCGGCCAGTTGACTAGTTGGGCTGGGGCCACCAGTAGAGAGAGGAAGAGCCAAGGAGGGCTGCCTTGTGGGCTGGTGGTGTTGAGGAACGCGGAATGCTACGCTAGCACAAATTAAAATTTTTACCGTGATAACCGTAAAGCTACCGCAAGAAGGGATCACTGATTGATTACCACTAGACGCCGCAGCTGTAATCCTTCGCGCATTGGTGTAGTGGATCGTCCTCACCGTGGATCGTCCTCACGTTGATCGTCCTTGTTGCGGATCGTCCTCGCTGTCATCCTTACCACGCCGCAGCAGCAGCGTCACCACAGCAGTCCACACATCCCGGGATGGAACGCCGTCCGTCGGTGTGCAAGCACCGTGTCACTCGGCAGGGGCAATGAGAGGTGGAGGCTAGGGTTCTAGACGTGAACAACTTCTGTCACACCCACCCTTCTCCTTTCCTTATATAGCCACACGACAAAACCCTAAGATAGGGCCCATCAACGCATTAAGCCCACGAGGTCCATTAATTACGGATCCAATCCGAATTAATGCATCCCAGTCCGTTAAGTGTGTGACCCTGTAGGTTCATGTACATTTGGATATAGATTCGGAAAACCCTTTTCCAATCCAATAGTAGTAGCAGCCTTTGCGAGCATGCCAACTCCCAAACACATATGATCAAATCGGATAGAACCTTTCAAAAGTACTCATGTAATAATCCCTTTACCAAACTATATGAAGATCGAACTCAAGGCGAGAAGTATGTCATCCTTTGATAGTTCAATCCATTTCTTGTATCCGTGGTATATTAATAAGTTGTGATTGACTTCTCAATCACGGCATGGCCATGCACTTTCTTAATCATATCACATGAGTGGCCTAGACATATATCTCCGTTACACTGGAGTGGCAAATTCCATCTTGACTACTCATTTCCCTCTACATGTTTCATAGCAAACATGAAAGCTACCTTTATAATTATCCTGGTTAGGAAATAGCGTTTGGTGGCCCCAAGGTAAACTATTACACATGTAGGAATGTGACAATCTCAAGTCTAAGGATCATACATCCACTATGTATGAGATATAACCGATGACACATAAGAATGTAACATTCTCGCGATGTCCCATTGCGGGTCTATCTAACCCATGTTCTTCATCATGAGTTCACAATGTATTGATGATATCTCCATATCCCATGATCTATGAAATATGATCATCGATCAATACATGTGTTGATCTATTCATCGTTGTCCTATACGATGATACCCGATCAGAGATACTTACAAAATTATATCAATAAGTAGAGAGTTTCATAAGCAAGTCACATACTTGTTGATCAATATAATGATATACATTCATTGGACCAATAATCATATTATTATTCATAAACATAGTCATGTTACAATCATCTATATGACTGCCTCAAGGGCATAACACTAACAGGTGGAGCCATGGGCAGAAGGAACTAGTAGGTGTGCCAGGATGATAGAGGGAGAGAAAATCGAAAGAAAAACTGGGTTTTGATTTTCTATGAGCAAGGCTTGCTAATTTTCTTTAGCTAACTAACCTAGTGCAAAATTTTCTGAAATGTTTGTGAATGGTCCAAACAAAATACTACATCACTCATAAAAATTTTAGGTGATGATCAAACTTGAGAAATTTTATAAAATTCTGACATGGTTGCTTTGTCTTTATGATCTTGATCATGCTTAAGGATTTTTATAAAAATCTGACAAGGTCTGTATTTTCTTTTCTAAATTACTGTTTTTGATTTTCTAAAGGCATTAAATGATTTCAAAATTTCCTAAACCTTTTAGAGTGTGGTTTGAGGGTTAATTAAAATTTAAATTAATTTTTTTTCTATATTTTATGTTTGTTTGATTTTGAAATTTAAAATTGATAATTTACTTCTGTAACAATTAAAAGTTTATCTTTTAATAAAAATATTCAAAAAAATTTCAATAAATAGTGAGAGCTCAACTCAATGCCAAAATTCAAATTTAAAATTTTAATTTCATTTTCTTTTTATTGTGGGTTGTTACACATGCGTGTCGTGATGGGGCGGTGACACGCGGCAAATTCGGGCAATGATACTTGGTGTAGATCCAACGACACTCACTAGATTCGATGGATATGGTTGCACATGAAGGGTGGAAATGTCATGGCAGCGGTGGCTCACCAAATTTGGAGAAGATGACCACGACGATGGCATTTCAATGACTTCCCAACAATGCTATCCGATGGATTCGAAGCAGTGTAATGCAAGTCCTTAGATCTTGGCTTGTACACCTCGAAGACGGCTTGACGGTAGTGGAAAATAGCAAAAACCACAGTGGTGCTTCACGACAACTTTGGTGAGATCCTGCGATGGCACAGATGCTTCTTGGGTGACATTTTCTAGGACTAATAAAGTGGCATAGCATGAGGATCATCTGGGTGGTTTTCAAGCTCCTTGTAATGACCTTGGGTGCCATGCACAAAGTGAAACCATGGTGGCTATGGCGAGGACTCTGTGTCCATGACGAAGACAGTGGCGCAACGAGGAGAAAGATGGACCACCCAAGTGGCGATAATCTAATGGCTACCTAACACGCGAGCTGTGGCAAAATCATGGGCATCCACGCCATCCTGATCCAATGGCTAAAACACACTAGGATTATGTAACTAAATCCACCGTTAGATCAAGATCCAACAACAAAAACTCTAGGGTTTCATGGCGACGGGCTAGGCTACAGCTAGATGGGCCAGTGTGGAGATAAGATGGGCTGGGCCCTAATGGGTTTTGGCCTGACACTATTAAAACTCTTTTTCAAATATTTTTGATTTAAAATAAATCCATAAAATAGATTATGTCAAATAAAATAGTAATAATATCAGAAAAATTCTTCAAAAATTCTTTAAAATATTTTGAGGCATTTAGAACTCAAATAAATTATTTTTGACAAAATTTTATTTAAAATTTTCATAGAATAAAATAATATCACTATTTCACATAATTCAAAAATACAATATAAATTCCAAATAAATTTTAGAAAATTGTAAAAATTCATAAAATGCACATATAGCAATAACAAATATTTTGAGCCCAAAATTGAGATGTTACAAACCTTCCTCCTTAAGAGGATCTATACCATGAGATTCATGACTGACTATGGAATAGGTTAGGAAACTTTGCCTTTAGGTCTTTTTCATACTCCCAAGTAGTTTCACTTTCTGCATGATTACTCTACTGCACTCTGCAAAAGTGAACTGACTTGCTTCTAGTCTTACGCTCCATAACATCTAAAATCTTGATCATTTGCTCCTTATGAGTCAAATCTTCTTTCAGTTCTATTGCCTCCAACAATGTCTATTCTGTTGGTCCTTGTATACACTTCATAAGCTGAGACATATCAAACATATCATGCATACTTGCCAATGACTACTAGCAACTTTAAATGATAAGTGACCTCACCTCGATAGATCAAAATGTTGAACGGACCAACATATCTCAACATAAGCTATCCTTCAATGTGAAACCTTTTAACTCCTTTAAGAGGGGTAACTCTAAGATACACAAAATCTTCTAGCTCAAAGCTCAACTCTCAACGGTGATTATCGGCATAACTCTTCTATCTCAATTGAGCTACTTTCAACCTTTCTCTGATAAGCAATTTGCTCTTTAGCTTCCTTAAGAAAATCAAGTTCAAAGACAAGATGCTCTTTAGTCTCATTCCAATTCAACGGAATACGATAGGAACGACCATACAAAGCTTCAAACATCTGTAAACTTGTCTGATAGCTATTATTATAACTAAACATAGTGTCAGTGTTTTGTACAACCGGCAAGTAAATTTGTAAGTATAGGGGCCGCGCGCTCCCTCTCCCTGAATGGTTAGACGAAGGGAGCCCAGGATTTATACTGGTTTGGGCTGAATATCCCTATGTCCAGTTCGTGTGATGGATTTGTATTGATCGGGGTGTAATGGTCTACACGAGGTTACAAGTGGGTGCCAAGGACAGGCCCTCAGCGTTCGTCCGAGTGGGAGAGCTCGGAATGTTTGCCTAGACCGGATAGCTCGGATCGTGAATGCGGATGCTCGATCGGGTGTGTATATGAGAACGCTCGTCGCCCTTCCCTGAGGGCCCTGCCTCCCTTTATATAGGCGGAGGGGGCAGGTTACACGGGAGTTTTGGAAAAAAAGGTAGGGGTGCGCTACGTCTGGGAGTCGCTAGTCTTTGGTCTTGATGTCTGTTAGGCTCCAGTTCCCCATATCGGGTTGGTAGACACAACGGACGATGTTTCATTGGGAAGGTCAAGACTGCCCTCTGCCGCTGTCCGACATTGATGGCAAAACGCTTGGCGCTCTGGCGCCGCCTCGGGAGAAGCGCGTCTACCTATCGCGAGGAGGGGCGGGTGCTTGACTCTGGCGGGCCACTGTCGCCTCTGTGAAGGAGCCACACTGCCAAGACACGCCGCTATGTCCATGAGGCGGTGACCACTGTGATTGGTGTCGTCGTGGCGAAGGTTCTTGAGTCGAGGCTCGTGGAGACCTCGACCCAAAGTCGAGTTAGATGCGCTGCGGAGCGCGGACCAGTGGGGGTTGGAGCTGCGGGAGCGCGGAGCCGGGGTCTGGCGAACTGCAAGGGAGCCGGACCGAGTGCAGGTCGAGTTCCTTGAGGGCTCAAGCCGGCCGGGACCCTTGGGACTGATGAGGCCCATGCCTCCTCCAAAGACTTTATATCATTTGCCGGTTCGCCGTTCTGTTTGTACAACTTGAGTGGGATACGATCTTGAAATAGATGTATACTTTCTTTGTGGGGTACCCTGGTAGGGGTATTCGTCAAGCCAGGGCCATCCTGAAAGCATACGCGTTCCGGATGGACCCATAAATCTTCGGTGATGCGGCCTCTTTATGCATGGTTGTCGCATGATTGGAGGAGTCCGACCGTCTTGGTCGGCTAGTTTCAATAGAGTGTAGCCCAGAGCCCCGGCGGTCGGGAGCTGGTCGGGGTTAGCTTAATCGGGAAGAATCCCGTGGGTGAGTCGTAAGCAGACTTGGTGGGCTAAGCCCCGAGTGGATCGGAAGGTTTGCTTCAATTAGCGGGGCCCGACCGACTTGGTCGGCCGGTTTCAACCAAAGTGCCATGGCGCCGATGGGTGTAGCCCCGAAGCCCCGGCGGTCGGGAGCTGGTCTGGGGTTGCCTTGGTCGGAAAACATCCTTTTTGGTCGGCGGGATCTGACCCGACTGCGCAGATGTCAGACGCCTTTTAACAAGATTCTGGCATCCGAGTGCTCGTTTTTACGTCGTAGCTAGACGCGGCCTTAGTCGGTAGGGGCGTCCAGATGCCTCAGCGAGGTTCTGGATCCCGGGTGCTTATTTTACGTCGTAGCTAGATGCGGCCTTAGTCGGCAGGGGCGTCCAGATGCCTCAGCGAGGTTCTCGATTCCTGAGTGCTCGTTTTACGTCGTAGCTAGACGTGTTGGTAAAAGCTGGTTAACGCAAATTTGGGGAGGCCTTAGTCGTATGAATGACCAAAACGCCTTGGCGTGGTTTAAATGTCCGAGTGCTAGTTTTACGTTGCGACTAAACGCGTTTGCGAGAAGTGGTTTCTGGCCGAGCTAGGCGGGCCTTAGTCGGCGCAGACGACCAAACGCCTTGGGCGTGGTTTAAGTGTCCGAGTGCTAGTTTTACGTCGCAGCTAGACGCGTTTGCAGGGCTGGTTTTACGCTGAGCTAGGCGAGGGCGCCCGTCCCCGAGTCCTCGTCGAGCGAGGCTATCTCTGCGAGGAGGTGGCATTGCTCATCCCACGGTACGCCCGTCCGCAGTGTGGGACACGGAGGGTGAGCAAGCGCGTGTTTACCATGCGTTGGTTTGAACACTGTGCTCGTGGAGCTACGAACGGGATATCCGAGTGAGCCCTAGAGGTCTAGCGACCTCGGAGCAGACGAACCCTACGTCGGGTGTCCGACCCACTGGGGGCGACTCATAAAAAACCTTTCTTTACTCGAGCCCATATCGGACCCCGGGCCGTCCGCCGACCCAGTATGCGGCTTGGTTGCTACCTTCGAGGGGCTCATGAGTTTGAAGTATGGTCTCGGACACGAGTTAAGGCGATTGGGTCGATTCGCCGGCGACTAGAGACCCTGCAGGGTTCGCTTTGTGCTCGCCCTCACTGCGCTTTGCTTGGGCGATCCGAATCCGCAGTGGATTAGGATTTTGGAACCCGGCGCGGATCAGAATCTGGCGTGAGCTATCGCTCTCTCGCCACCTCGAAGCGACGCGGCCGGTGGATTTTTTCATACCGCCGCCCAAGATGGTCCGCCCAGAGGCGAGATCGAGAGGTTGCGGGGCGTCTCGCCCGGAGCGATGCCCTGGCGTCTCCTGCCGGCATTTAATGCGTGTGCGGGATTTTGTCTGGCGAAATGATTGAGGCCGTCGTCTCACGGTAGTGGCGTGGCGTGGCGGCGACGGATGGTGATGCCTCGATTGGAGCGATGCCCGCTCGATTGGCGTCCACTCGGTCGATACTGTCGCGGATGGTCGCGTGTTTTGGTCGATGCTGTTTGGCGCTTATACTCATCGGTAGCAGTGCTAGGGCACACTTCTGGCTTTGCCTTCGCCCCCTTCTTGGCCTTTGCTTTCCCCACCTTCCCGCCGCTGAGGCGAGAGCGAAAGAAAGCGGAGGGTTCCTTACCTCTTCCCCTTCTCGACGGCCGCACCTTCGGAGATGTCGTGGTCGGAGTGCACCACTCAGCCTAGTCGCGCGCACGGCCTAGAGAGGAAAGGATTTCTCTCTCCGCAGGAGGCTTCAAGGTGGAGGGTGCTGATGGGGGCCGCGGTACCGGCGCCAGAGGACGAGGAGATCATTGTACCCGCCTCATTTCTGGCCTGGTTCGGACTCCGCTCCATCCCTTCGTCTTGTGACTCTCGCACTTCTACGGGGTGGAGGTGCACTAGCTCAACCCCCACGGCGTGCTTCACATAGTAGTCTTCATGACGTGTTGTGTGGCGTTCTGAGATCGAGCCCCCTTGGGTCTTGTGGAGGTACTTCTTCCGAACTGCAGTTGTGGAAGGACAAAGCGACAGACGAGACTGGCGTCCATAGGGTGCCATGCTTGCATTGCGTGCTCACCGATTGCCCCGAATACATCAGTTTGGGCTCCGAACGTCGAATCGAGGGTGGCACTCCGAATGGTTCTATGTTCGAAACCTAGAAGGCAGCGCCCCGGCCTTCTCCGTCAGCTTCTGAAGCGGGGGCGAGTGGGCCTGGGGCCCCGACCTAAGGGAGAAGAAGAAGGTGGGGCTGATCGTCGAAGAGATCAAAGCCCTGAAAGACCGGGCTTGACCGGCGTCGTCATCGTGCGCGCATTCATGAAGATGCGCGTCTAGCCCCTCATGCACCGGGTGCCTCCCTTGTTCCAGTACAGTGGGGCCTCCGATCCCATGAGGATGGTGGAGGCAGAGCTCGTCGCGTCGGAGCTCGAGGCCAGGGTGGCCACCGTCTTGGGTTTGGGCGCCACCGTGAGTGGCAGTGACCACCCCGAGCCCTTCTCGCGGAGAATCCCCGAACTTGGTAGCCGGGCGGTTCTCTCCCCTTTTTTCTTCCTCGCCTCTTCATCCTCATTGTATTGTCGATCATCGCCTCGTGTTGCCCGAGGATTGGGGGATGACTTCCGCATTCTTGCGGGAGAAGCGAGAAGGCCATGGCCCATGGCCGAGGCCATGCAACACGAGTCCGCTTGCAAGAAGCGGAGGGAGGAGAAGAGGAAGAAGAAGAAAAAGGAGCGCGCGGCGAGGACCGTGCGAGGCAAGGAGGTTTCCGAATCGACCATCGCCGGCACGGCCGATTCGGAGTCGCCTCTTGGCCAAGCCGGTGGCGATGGCGGTGACCCGTATAGCGCGACGACTTGAGACGCCGTCGGTGGCGGCCGGATCTGAGGCGTTAGTGCGGGTCTTCGCCGTCAGCCGCACCTCAGCGGAGGTGCCGCGCCAGAGGCGCCATCGAGAAACGAGAGGTGACTTGTCTCCACGGGGGCGATGAAGAGGATCTGTTGGATTTCCACCGTTCGGCGAAGGGCCCACAGTGTGGTGGCGCCCGGCGGGACCGTGATCCGCGCATCGGGCAACGATCGGCGTTGGACACCGAAATGTCGCCGCCGAGGAGAGGGTTCCGAGGAGCCGAGCACACAGGCCCAGCGCCCTTGTCTGGGTGAGCCCCGGTCGGAGGTGGAGGAGGCAATGGGACCTGCTACCACCGCCAGGACCCACTCCAGCCGGTGTGGCCCCGACGGTCATTGCGACTCTGCCGTTATCGCCCAGGGATCCGCCGGAGAGGGTGGTCCGGACGTCGGAGGTGGTTGCCGCGAGGCCACAGGCGGACGCGCCTCCTAACCCTCCGCAAGCCCGTGCGCCCTGGCCTGTGCTAACCTAGCCGGGGGATGGCCCAACCGGCCAGCGGCAGTTTGTGCTGGACGACGAGGCGGAGGAAAAGATGTGGGGGGCCTTCCAAGAGGGCTCTCACCGAGTCGAGGTTAAGGTGAGGCAGATCCGGGAGGGTCTGGCCCTCGCCCTCGACTCCGCCGACGAGGCGCTGAACGCCATTTCCGGGGTAAGCCGCCCGATCGTGAGGTAAATAAAACAAAGACCCGGCCGTCTAGCTTTAGCGGTGGCGTGTTTTAATGAAGTGCCCATGTCCCGCAGCAGCTGAAGATCCGGACGTGCGAGAAGTCAGGGTTCCTCTAGATCCTGCATGACCGGAGGACGGCGATCGGGGAGGAGGGCGGCCGAGCGTGCTCCATTGCCGCAGTGCCAGGAGGCCACAGTGCCGAAGGACGGAGGCGGAGGGGACCCCCCGAGAGCTGAATAAGTCCTCCGAGGCGCTGCTTGAGGAGCGTTGGATAACCGAGTCCCAAGGGATGAGGATATCCGAGCTCGAGTCCCTCCTGGTGGCGGCCAACAACGCCCGGGATGCCGCTGTCACCACGGAATAAAACGCACGGTCGGAGGTGGCCCGCCTTCGTGGTGAGCGGGAATCGGTGGTGGAGGAGCGCGACAGGATGGCCACGTCGCTGGAAGTGGCCCTGTCGATGAAGGATTAAGCGAGCAAGAGTTGTCTGCGAACCGCCAGGCCGACGGACCTTGAGGTCGGCCAAGAGGTTCGCGACGGGTGTTTGGGATCGCCACGCAGGTCCGAGTTCCTTGCCCGCGTTAGCCGCGTCGGTCGGGCAAGTCGAGCGTTCGGTGAGCGAGGGGATCGACCTCGGGGCCTCTTTGGCGCTTGTCTTCGTCATCTCCTACTATGACGACATTGATCTTGCCGTCGTCAGCAGCAGGGTTGCCGCGGACCAGACCGACGAGGATGTCGCCGAGTTCGACGCCCAGGTTGGCCCGCATGCCGTGGTGATCGCCGGCCGGATTCCGCCGGAGAGCATCCTCCACCGGAAGCGGGAAGAAAGTTAGACATTTTGCCTTTGGTATTGTAAAGGACTTTGTCTTGTAGTAGATTGAAGTTTGTTTTAGCGTTTCGGCCAGTCGGGCCATCTCGTAGGTCCAGTTTTGTCCTTTGGACATCTTTATGGTGATCAACATTCGACAACCACAGCTTTAGAAACCACGGAGGTTGTGTAAGCGTAGGTCAATATGTCAACACTTTTGAGGGGAGTCCGAGAAAAGAAACAAGGATCTAAAGAGCGAAACGCTCGCTTGCACTTGACACGAAGAAGGAGTGTTCCCGGCCAGCTATGGGTCGTACATCAAGAGCACTTCCTTCTCTGTGAGCACTACTAAACCGTAGCTTGCCGGGCGAGGTCGAGCACTTGGGTTGAGAGGGTGACCGCTAGGGAGAACCGAATAGACAGTCGGGTCACCAAACCGTGTGAGTGTAAGAGCTAAATCGTTCACCCGCACTTAGCGTGGGAGAGGAGTGTTCCCGACCACCTGTGGATCGCACCGCACGGGCACTTCCTTCTCTGTGACACTACTTGAAACCATAGCCTTGTTGGGCGATGTGCGTAAGCACTTAGGTCGAGAGGGTTGCCGCTAGGGGGAAGCGAGCAGTCAGCCGTCAAGCCGATGTAAGTCGTGAACTTACAGCCCCGGCGGTGAGCGGTGTCCATGCTGTGGTCGCCGCGCAGCGCTTGCACTCGGAGGAGTAGAAAGTTCGCGCGGGAACGAGAAAAACTTTAAGGATAGAGTTGCCTTAGCTTTTCATTCCGCGTTCCGAGGGCGTCGTGGCAGTTAGACCCGTTGCTTAACCACTGGAGTGGCGAGCGAATGGGCCTTTCACCACCTCGGGGCCACAGCGGCCCATGTAGGCCCGCCTCTGTTACGTCGGTGCACCAGGCTCAGTCCGAGATCCGAAACCGAAGGGTCGTGGCACTCCCCGTCCGAAGCGGCGTCCTTTCGTCTAGTGCTGTCCTGTCGCGGTTTAATGCGTGGTGGGATTTTAATGCGTAGTGGGGGGAGTGTAGGGCGCACGTCTCCTCTGTTGGGCGTGGAGTTAACGCGTGTGTCGCGCGCCCCGACGGGAGGCCTGCCCGGACCGCTCCGCCCCCGTCTCTATAAATAGGGTGCGGAGGCGCGGGAGCGATTAGGCCTAGCCATTCGCTCTCGCACCTTCGTCTCCCGGCACGTACATCTCAAATCAACGAATGGCGAGCGACGGTGACGATTGGAGGGTCGGGAAGCGGGAGGCGACGGCGGACCTGAGGGGTTCGGACCCCAAGAAGTCCCGCACCATCGCCGGGTCCTCCGCTACCACGGCAGGGGTCAGGATCACCCTGCCCTCAACGGTTTTCCGCATCTGGAACCCGCTGCGGGAGTGAGTTCCGTCTGCCCAAAGTTGGGATGGCCATGATTTCCTGCTGCTGATGCTGACTTGCTTCTTGTTTCATCCAAAGACCGGCCTGGCCCAACCAGCCCGCGATCGCCGTGCCATGCCCGCCCGCCTCGGAAAAGAAGCGGATCGCTTGAGCCGCCCCGCGTTCCCAGCTGCCCCAAGCGATCCCTGGCATTAGCGATCCGGCGGCGAACTTCAGCGGTCGAAATAGTGGCCGAGCTTCCTTCAACGTCAAGCGAACGGCTGCCGCCAGAGGCGAGCGCTATGGCGACTGAACTGAGTTCGGCCGTCGAGGAGGTGACCAAAGCGGCGAAGAGGCGCTGCGAACTGGGCCAAGGTCGCCAAGAGGAACGCGCCAAGGTCGCGTGAGGAGACTGGCGCGCCTCGAGCTCGAACAAAGCCGTCAAAGAAGAGGTGGCCAGGCTGCACGAGGAGCGCCGGACCACTCGTGAGGGCCTCCTGTCCATGCTCCGCCCAGCCTTCGAGGGCATGGGCAGGAGCTTGGAGCCGCTGGTGGTGAGGCTGACCGAGCCATTGGACCACGGTCTGTCGGGTTATGCCTTTGGCCTTACCCAGGCGTCCGATGCCTTAGCCGCCCTGCCCCGTGCCTTGAACAAGCGTTCTGCTCGCGAGGGGCGGGAGGTCGCTATTCTGGCGGCGCAATACGTGCTGGCCTGTTGCGCCAGTCATGACACCTCCTTTGATCCGGCGTCCGCCGTTACCGGTATTGAAGGCGACGCGGCCCGGGCACAGGCGAGAGTTCGGGCGGCGGTGGAGACAGTGGCAGAGTGGCTACGGGCCGACGCCCAAGACGCGGACATCGAGGATGACTCCGACTCCGACGACAGCGCCCGGGGCTAAGACCCTCCGATGCGCCCATGCCCGGCTTTTGTTTTTGTGAGATATAATGTATGTTCATTATATGTTGTGGATTTTGGGGACTTTGCTTGATATTCTGCATTTCCTTTCTGTGATGTGGGTTCGCCGAACAACCGTAGCCTTCAGGAACCACTGGGGTTGTTAGGGCATAGGTCGGAGCGCTAACACTTTGAGGGAAACACAAAATAGCAAAAGGCTTCGCAGGCCACGAGCGTGTCCGCGATCGATTACGGATCACCCCACATGGGTTCTCCCTTCTTCCACAAGGCGCCACTTCACAACCATAGCCGCTAGGGCGTAGGCTGTAGCACTTGGGTCGAGAGGGTAACCGCTTGGGGGGTCTCGAGTCGATCGGCACCGGTTTGTGAGACGGCGCGTAAAAGTAGCCCCGAGTGGCTCGTGAGGACCAGGCGTGGCTCTGTGGCGCCTCGAACTCGGAGAGGATTTTGAGGTGCGAGGATAAAAGAAAAGGTTTAGGATAGAATCTCCTTAACTTCTCAATATTCCATGCGTTAAATTACATCGTTGCCATCGGCATCTCGAAGTCGAAAGGTGCCGGGCCGGAGGACCTCCTGACGACGGTGAAGGGCCTTCGGGGAGGAGACGACTTGTGCCTATCCTTGTTGGATCAACTGGCGCAGGACCAAGTCGCCAACATTGAAGGATCGACCGTGGACTGGACGACCGAGTAGTAGCGCCGCGATGTTCTGTGATGTACTTGGCCGATCGCAGAACGGCCATGTCGTGCGCCTCGTCGAGCTGGTCGATGGCGTTTTGTTGTGATTCGAGCCCTCGAGTTTCATTGAAGGCTTGGAGTTTTGGTGCGCCGTACTCCAAGTCGGTCGGCAGGACGGCTTCCGCACCGAACACCATGAAGAACGGTGTAAACCCGGTCGACCGGGTCGGCGTGGTCCGCAGGCTCCAAAGAACAGAGGGTAGTTTGGCCGCCCATCGTCCTGCGAACTTCTCCAGTCGGCTGAAGATTCGTGGTTTGAGCCCTTGGAGGATCATGCCGTTCGCCCGCTCGACCTGGCCGTTAGTCCGTGGATGGGCCACGGCCGCCCAGTCGACGCGGATATTGAAGTCGTCGCAGAACTCAAGGAACTCCTTCCCCGTGAACTGCATCTCGTTATCGGTGATGATGGAGTTCGGGACTCTGAACCGATAGACGATGTCGCGGAAGAAGTTGGCCCCCTGCACCGAAGTGATGGTGGCGACCGGTTTGGCTTCTATCCACTTGGTGAACTTGTCCACCGCGACAAGCAGGTGGGTCTTTAATTTCTTTGTTGAAACTTTTTATCTTCTCACGTACATCCGCCACTTCATTGTCCGCATGGGACATTCTTTCAGAAACACACTAGAAGGTATGTCAAGATATTTCATCCATACAAAATTCAAACCAACATAATTGTTCATATTTAGAAATATATAAAGACCAAATTACTTACTTGGCAATCCATCCTATCAGTATAAATCCACCATGGCCAGGTATGCTGTCACCAAAGTCCTGAAAAGGATATGCATAATAAGATTTCAATATTGAAAAAGACAATGGAGACCATATTCCACAGGCTAAAGCTTTGAGAGGAAAGGAAATAATGGCTGTAGATTTCAACACTCCCTAATCCCGATATTGATTAATTGAAAGGAAAATGGGAATAATCTGCTAACATCCTACTACTACTTTATTGCAAAGTCAAATAGAGAATAGATAACAAGTGAGATGCAAATGAGGACTCAAATTGCAAGCAAACGATAACCATTGGTAACGCTGGCAAAGTATGAAACGCCTAATTTCTGGTTGTTTGGTGAAAACAGTTGAGTGGGCGGCCTGCCAAGAGTAGTGTTCTCCTGAATAAGTAGTGCAGAATCAGCGAGACTATGCAGAGAATGCTAAACAATGCAAATTCTAGAATGATGGTGAGAACACACACATTCAGTTTGTAGCATAATATATACAAAAGTATTCAAATTTACCTTTAGTAATAGCAATATAGAGTGTGATCGGTGAGAATAAAATTACTCAAGAAGGCAGCCACATCTGCTGACCTCAACTTGTGACCATGGCGTTGCACCATTGTCTTCTCCTTTGCTTCCTCTCTGAATGCTCAAGACCAACCTATAAGTGGAAAAAAATCAGAAACTACCATGAAGACCGACTTTGCTTCAAGGATTGAGCAGGACATTCTATAAGCACAATAAATGAGTTTGTTTTGTTCCTATCAAATATCTGAGGAAGAAATGTTTATTTGGAAAGTTAGGAAAATAACAACTATTGAAATTACAGAAATTTTATCAATTGACTTACCTTCTGAACTCCCTACTCCCAAACAAATTCCTACAAAGAAAACCAACAAAATGGACCAATGCATGCTTCATGGGCTGCAACTCGATAAAAGGAAAGAAGCTGGGGATCCCCTTCCGTGAACAATTGCGCCTAGCATTGTGCATCACGCATAGTCCTCGGGGATAGTAACATGGCCCAACAATTTGCATTACCATGGTAGTGCTTTTTGCACCTAAATCATCTGAAACCTAGCATCCGTAGTGTTGAAATAAATTTGTATACCATAATAAAATACCTGCTACAGCCTACATGCATCAAATCGAAATATAGAGCCACAATTTCTAATTATCTCGGTGGAAGCACATCCACATGAGATATGAGATCGATAAAAAGAGAACAATATCAACTTGTACAAAAGATTTAAAAAGGATGGCGCGAGGATGGCAAATGTGATATGCACATTAGAATCGAAAATAATTAATCAATCGGATCTGCAAGGGTAGTAACTTGGAACTAAAATACACCACCTTAAATCGACCTAAAACCACGGCCCAGAGCTCTTGCCTTGGCGGCGTCTGGACACGACCCCAGAGCTCTTGCCGCAGTAATCCATACCGAGATGGGGCGGGATTCTTTGAGAGAGCTCGCTAACGACACCGATGAAGTGTCTCGATTATCTTGACTTGGAGAGTTGGAGGAGAGGAAAAGGGAGAATAGGGGAGGGAAGAGGAAGAGTAGGCGACCCCTAGAATGAATGCTACGGTCTCCATCTCCATGGAAGCCCTCGAGGACCCGTCCGCCTTCTCGCTCCCTCGCTTGCTTTCACCCACCCGCGTCGCCGACCCCTCCATCGCTCGCCCTCACCCTTCCCCTCCCGCCCCTACCATCCGTCCTTCGCCGCTCCTCGTCCGCTTCCTCCTTGCTCGAGCCGGTGCTACGTCCTTGCCAAGCCGCCGTGGGGTGAGGAGGAATGGGGAGACAAGCCTGGATGCAAGCGGACTGGGGCGAGAGCCACCGTGGGGTGAGGAGGCGCACTGGGGCGATAGATCGCGAGAGATTGGGGGTGTGAGCGAAGGAAAGTGGGATGGCCCATTGGCCCCGTCCGGCCGAAGGGGAATCACGTGACGCGCGACGAGTCACGAGGACGCCCTCGTCTATTCTCTTTTTTTTGATAGGTTCATCCAGCTTCCTTCGACCAAACGTCTGAACGACAATAAAAACAGAGATCACCTCATCCTATCTAAGACCTGCCTTTAAACCAAACACACCCTTATTGCCACGTAAAAAGAAATCGTGGCTATAAAATTAAAAATCGCCACGAAATAAAATATTATAGCAACAAAATTTACCCGTGGCAATAAAATCTTATTTAATACAATGATTTTATTTTTTGTTGCAATACGACCAATCTTTTGCCTGACGATTAACAATATCGCAATGCCACGATAATTGTGGTAATATATTGGACGTATTGCCACAATTTTCCAAATCGAGGCAATAACACCACTCTAATGCAACATAATTTATGGTGTTGTAAAAAGTTTCGTGGCAAAAGCCGGGATTTCTAGTAGTGTTCGTTGTGTAGTAGTCAGTGTTTGATTTTTATAAAAATCTAGAAAAATAATTTTTGAGTGATTCTTATTGGAGACGGTGTATAACTCCCATATCCATTTGTGAAAAAATTTGAGAGTCCGCTTGATTTACTGTTTGGGTGCGATGAGATGAAAACCGAGCTCCAAAGTTTCTGTTCGATGTTCCTGATAGTCTATGACATTTGATTTTTCTTGATTTTATAAAAGGATTTCTAAGATGGTTTTTGGTAGAGTTCTTTACAACTCATTTTCTCATAAGAAAAAAACTTCCCAAAATTTTTAAAGCAACAGAAGTCCACCAACCACCTGCTCCAAGTAAGGACAATTTTTGAAAATTCTGCTTTTGCTTTTCTGAAAGTGACTTTTGTGATTTGGCTTAATCTCCTTTCTAAAATCAAGAGTTGAATTGATTCCTTTTCATTTTGGACACTTGACAACAGGATTGTGACTCAAAAATCCCCACATATTCCATAGTTCTCATCTATGTAAGTTAGGGGTTACATAGTTGTCTAGTTGTTTGGCTCTTTTACGATTTATGTTGCGTGATCTTTTTAAGGCTTTAGTTGGAGTTATTTGTGGGAAAAAATTTATTTGCAACAATTCACCTCCCTCTGTTCACCATCTCGATCATTCAATTGGTATCAGAGCCGGTTTTGCTCTTCCATAGATCTTGACCGGTCTCGAGAGCCATGACGACGGACAAATATTCCATCAAACCTCTAATCTTTTGTGGTGTTGATTTTCTATTCTTGAAGTCTCGAATAGAGTCATATATCACTGCCCAGGGTTTTCTGATTTGGCAGAGATGAAGCTCCCGTATGATGTTCCTACCGATGAAAACGTCACAGCCGGCAATATGGCTGACGTTGGGGCGAATGTTAAGGCAAGGAACATTCTCATATATGGCCTTAGCCATAGTGAGTATGACAGAATTTCTCACCTGCGTTCCGCTCACGAGATTTGGATGACCCTCGATGCTTACCATGAGGGCACTACTTAAATCAAGATCGTGAGGCAGGATTAGTACAAACGTGAATACAACAAATTTGAACAACACAATGGTGAGAGCCTTGACGAGTGCTTTGGTTGTTTTACAAAGATTTTGAGTGACCTCCGAGCAGTCGGTTGCACATACCCTAACTCAGATAATGCTTGACATTTCTTAATCGCACTTGACCTTCGAGTTTGGGAAATGAAAGTGACCACCATCAAGGACACTACCGACTTGTCAACCTTGACTCTTGACAGGCTCTATTCTTGACTCAAGACTCATGAGATCGATGTCGTCTCTCGCAAGACGAAATCTGACTCGATGGCCTTAGTCACTGATCCCACTGGATCTTCTCTTGATTCTTTTGTTGGATTCTCTCTCTACCCTTTATGAGCTAACGATGACCAACTGGAAAAATTTTCAGAAAATGAGCTTGTTCTTTTAGCTCATAAATTCTCTTATGCATACAAGAGGGTGAGAGAGGAAGAGAGGTGGCATGATCACCTATTTTGAATATGGTGGCCCCAACCACATTCGAGAAAACTGCCCCAAGCTGGAGAAAGGCAAGAATAACTCCGGCGGTTTGGAAAAGAACGACTACACTGACAAGAACCGTAACAAGAAGCCTCCAGTCCATGAGCCGACACGAGAGAAGTACTGTAACACCCCAATTTTTGCTTTTCTTGCATTAAAATGGTATTTTGAATTTTTGGGAATTTCGAATTTATTTGGATTTATTTGGAATTATTTGAATTTATTTTGAATTAAGCCATTTACCAAATTAATTAAATAATAGAAAAGTTAAAATAAAATTTTGCTAAAAATATTTTATTTCAGTCACAAATGTCCTAAAATATTTATGAGAATTTTTCTAGAATTTTTACGATATTTTTAATGCCCCAAATAAATTATTTGAATTTCGGGAATTTCTTTTAACGAAAAAAAATTAAAACCCGATGAACGATCTTGGGCGATCTTGTCTTGCCCTTCGAAAAACCCTAGAGCGCGGCCGTTTGATCTTCATCAAGCGGCTCTCATCGCTACCACGTCACCCAAACCCGAATCCTCGCCGGATTCGCGCCATGCCAAGTGTGGGCCTCGGTTTCGCGATTTTCGACAGCGAGGGCACTATTTAATGCGCCGCCACCGTGTCGTGATCCTCACCTCGCGCCGCACCCTCGTACACTTCACGCCCCGAGACGCGCCACGCATCTATCGCCACGACCTCGCCAAGTTTCGGCCAACCGCCGAAGTTCTTAGCGTTGTTTAAATCGCCGTCGGTGATTCTCGCCGTCGCCGTGCCACCGTCGGACTCACCTCGTCAAGCGCGTCGGGAGGTCACTTCTTCCGCGCCGGAGGACCTCGGAAGCGCCGTCGGCTCACGTCTTCGTCTCCGCTCGGTCGAGATGCGCGCGCATCAAATCGCCGGGTTTCACGAGCCGCCCGCCGTGACGATCGAGATCCGGCCGTGAGGTGAGCCCCGTCGCCTTAGAAATAGTGAACTTCATCTTCAATTCTCCTCCGTTAGATGCAAATCCGAGGTAAATCGTATTGCCGCGTCGCCGTGTGCACGCGACGCCGACAACACGGACCCACATGCCGGTGACACCGCACTCGCATGCATGTGGCCGACAAGGCGGACCCACATGTCGATCTCGCGACGCTCATCTGGCGCATGAGTCGTGACAAAGCGGACCCCATGTCGATCGCCTGACGAAAGCTTGTGCGCAGATGAGAGCAGCCGACAGCACGGGCCCACCGGCCACCGCGCGCACCGCGGCGTGTGGCGTCACCGCCGACGTCATCGCGGCGTCACGATGGGTCCCACTTGTCGATGAGAGAGCCGAAGTCGTCTTGGCGTCCACGATGACGTCATCTCGGCGTCATCACGAGGCCGGTCGGGGGTGGCGTCGGCAAAGGCCGCGTGTCGTTACGTGGTGGCGACCGTGTCACAGATGACGCAATAATTAATTTTCAAAAAGAAAATATTTATTTAATTCGGTTTATTGATTTTAAATGTATTTTGAAACTTCAAATGCTTATAACTTTTGCGTTTTAACTCCGATTTGAGTGATTCCAATTTCTATAAATTTGTAAAATCAAGCTCTTTCTGTTTATGAATTTTATTTGAATTTTAGGCTTGAGTTGCTCTCTGTTTTATTTATTTATTGCTATTTATTTGCGTTCGCGTGAGACGTTGAAGTGCGAAGGTTTCGAGGGAGAAGTTTCGACCGAGAGCAAGTTCAGGACCCAAAACCAGCACTTTTTGAAGGCAAGTTGTGTTTGATCATGTTGAACCTATTAGAAAATTATTTTGATTTAATTTATTGCATGCTAATTTAGTAAAAATTGGTTTGAATGAATTTTGGGATTAGCTAAATGCCTAGTTCTTTGTATGCCACCTTGTCAGTATATAATTGTATGCCATGAATCATTTGTCACCCTAGGTTATGGACTAATAGTTGGACATTAATAATTTGCCAACATGGGTTGAGTACCAAGTAGTATGCTTAGCCTTGCGTGGACATTTCATGATTTTGGAATACCAAAGTGAATCTTGACTTAATGAGATATTGAACATGCTTTGTGAATGAGACATGTGTTATTGAGTTGATGATGGCACGTGGTGCAATGGTAAAGAACCGGTGGGAAAATGATTTAGACTAGGGCAAATGGCAAGATTGTTTACGTGGGCCAAGAGTGGCAAGCTGGGTGGTCGATTTGGTTTTATTGGTTTTGGATAATTGAGATCACACTTGGTTAGTCTTGCCTCGGTCAACTAAGGACTTAACCTTGCGAGCATTTGAACTGAGTCTCTCATCTGACCACAAGCTCCGTAATGGGGACGGACTTAGTGAGTAAACCGGGAAATCTATTCTTTGGTATCTGTCGTGGTGGTGTGAGGGCCGAGAAGCGGAATGAGAACTCACATGGCGCAAGAGGGGCCACAGGTGTGGTAACCGATCCCTCCGGTGTTGAAACCTTAGCGAGGCGATCTTGAGTTTAGATGGAACTTTAGAAAGGCTTCGTTACGGTTATTTGCCTTGGTGGTATTTGGTTGTATCTTGTGGGTAAAGTGTATAACCTCTGCAGAGTGTACAACCTATTGAATAGCCGTGCTCACGGTAATGAGCATCGCTTCGGTGATTCGGTCAAGGGTTAGATTTTCATAAAATGAATTGTTTATGGAAAATGCTTGGGTTGGTAATGAGGAACTTGACATAGGATGGAAATATGATTGTGATTAAAATGTTTGTGAAAGCTACTATTCTTATTCTTGTTTCTTTGCTTTGCAAATTATTCTTATTATTCTTAAATGTTTGTCTTGCTCATGAACCATAGCCTATCCTTTGTACTAAGCCATGCATGTAGAATATTAGAATTGCATTACATGCATGACTTGTTGAGTGCTCAAAGTACTCACTCCACAACAACACAACCAGTTGAAGAAGAAGCAAACCACCTCGGGAGGAGGAGTATCAGAGGAGCCGACAAACTAGGAGCGAGCCCGATCGGTTACTGTGGCAAATTGGTTGGCGCCACGAGTTTATTTTATTTCATTGCATTTGAATATTTTAATAAGTCTTAGCCTGAGGCGTATCTTTGTAACTTGACCATAAGGTCGATCAACTAGTTTGAGTATTTAATCAATGTACTTATTATTTAGTTGGTTATGACCGTGATATGTACCAATGTTGAGATCGTGTGCACTAAGCGTGATCTGGACTAGTGCTGAATACCAGAGAGGTCGGATTTGCAAATTCGGGTCCCGACAGAGGTAATATCGAGCCATCTTGTTGTGGGGATCGCCCTTAGTTAGAATGGTCGTAGTGAGGATAAAACTATTTTCTAAAAGCTAAAATGTGCCAAGATGATAATGCAATCTCGACTTACCCTTCTCTTCTTTCATACCCCTTGCTGAATTCAACACATATTCGCTTTGTTTAAAATATCGAGTTTCACGTGAGTGTCCTTTGTGAGATGAGGATGATCCACTCTTTTGGTGGCGCCTTTGGAGATGCCGCGAGCTTTGGCATATGATCACGGTGCTTGGAGGTTATAACAGCCGATCTCTGGGGACTCTTGTGGATCGGGCGGGGCTGGATATTGCACAGGATGTCACTATCACGGTCTCGCTAGGGATAGGGCGAGGCGAGTCATCGTATTCGCATCACCGCTTGAGGTTGTCATTTGTGTTGGGATTCGAGGAGACATCGCGTCTGGCGATGAGGCGATTGCTCGTACCTACCCGGGGAGTTGGATGGCACAGGTTTACGTCACCACCCGCAGAGACACTCGCTGGCAACCGAGAGCCCATCGAGGAGGAGGATGCCACGATCACCCACCGGCGGATATGTTATCGCTCAAGAGGATGCTATCGGCGAGGCGGTTCGGGAGGCTGCAGAGGTCTCGTGGCGAGTTCACGAGCAAGGGCTCATCATTGCAGACTTGTGAGTACTTGGCCCCTCTATCCAGAGGATTGGGGAGCTGGAGGCATGTTGACGGACGAGCGGAGCGATGCTGGAGCTACGACCAGACCGGAGCCACCTGAGAGCCGCAGCAGAGCGAGGCAGTGGAAGTGAAGTCGGAGCCAGTGGAAGTGAAGTCGGAACCGGTGGAAGTGGCCGAGCAGTGGAGGTTGAGCCTGCGGGCGCATCCGGCGGAGGATCATTGGGATAGGTTTGTACCGGCACGGCACACACTGCCGGGTGTATCCACCAGAAGTTCGGTGGGGATGGCTCGAGTGGCGTTAGGATTAGCAGTTGAGACTCTGCGGCGAGTCGCGTCTTGGAATAAGAGTCACCCTTAGAGGCGTTTGACTCCAGAGTATTAGTTTGATTTGCTTCGTGCATGCTTGTGAGTGATTGGTATGTGTTTCAAGGCCCTTAGGCATTGTGAGCAACCATACCTAGTTATTAATAAAGTAATAAAGTTAGATTTTGTGTTACACCTTTGTCCTCGCATAAGTACTCCATTACTTGTCTATTCTTATTTCCCTCTCGTCTCTAAACCATGGCGCAATCGGCAGATGGTGAACACTCGTGGAAACCAAGGAGGAAATGGGAATGGTTCTCGCTCACCGAAACATCGATGGGGAAGGACAAGGACCTCAACCAAGCACCGCCAGTTGATATGCGAGAACCTTGGAGCTTTTATTCTTTGCCACAGACCCGATTAATGCATGCCATGATCACGCGAGATGTAGCAGTCACCGCCCAAGCCACCGCCGCCTAAGTTAACGAGTCAACCCAAAGGAGAGGCCACACTCGAGGTGTCGAATTCATGAGGACACGACCGCCTACATTTTTCGGGAATGCCAATCCATTGGAGGCGGATGATTGGCTAAGGGCGATAGAGAAAGTTGCACATTACCCGGTGTGAAGGAAATGAGAAGGTACTCTATGCCTCTCATCGGCTTGAAGGAACTGCGGTGAATGGTGGGAAAACTCTTTGTTGCTCATGAGCACCCACAGGACATCGGTGGGAGGAGTTCACAATCGCTTCGGCGATACCATGTGCCGAAGGCAATATGGAGCTGAAAAAGGAGGAGTTTAGAAGCATGAAGCGGGGCAATCAATCGATGTCTCGAGTATCTGAATAAGTTCACGCACCGCACGCCACTTTTTGAGGATGTAACAGCGGATAAGGCGAGCGGTCTCGATTCATGAAGGTGAATTCGGGGCTGAGTGGGACTCATAACCCACACTTTTCACGATTTCAGAGCTAGTGAACAAAGCGATATTGGAGGACAAGCGCAAGGAGCCGGAGGACAACCGAAGAGCAGGATGGCAGCTGAGGGAACACGCCAGAAGCGCGGCGTTTGAGGTTACACCAAACCAGTTCTTTAGGTTCGGCCAAGGAATGTGATGGCAGCGCCACCACCGATACCAAGACTGCCGGACAAAATTTCGAGACGCCAACACGGTTAGGAATGCAGTGCTGAGAGGAGCCAATCGGCGATTAGGCGTTATTACGTCGCAACGAGCCGGGCACTTTGCCAATTATTGTCCTAGAAGGAGGAGGAGGTGACACGGATTCGCTTCAATCTTGGAACTACTCCAACGAAGGCACCAGCGTCGAGAGCAAGCCGTGGAGCTACTAATCTGGAGCGCCACGATCGTATGGTAAAAGGCGAGTTAATCATGTCACCGCCGATCAAAGATGTGAATACATCGGACGTCGTCTTGGGTAAGTTACTTGTCAACTCATTACACTGCAGATTTTATTTGATTACGAGCTTCGCATTCGTTTATATCTCGGATTTTTGCTGTGAACAATGGGTTGAAAATGGTGAACCTTAGGCATGTATTGCTAGTACAATCCGGGATCGAACTCCGATCGGATGTAGGATGTTACGGGGTAAAGTTGCTTATAGATGGAACAAAGTTCCTAGCAAACTTAGTGGTGTTAGATACCCAGACCCTAGATGTTATTTTGGGAATGGACTGGTTGTCTAAGCACAAGGTTGTGTTAGACTGTGGACGAAGAGTCATATCAGTCGAGAGTCCTTGTGGGAGGAAAATAGAGTTTCAGGCAACTGCCGTTCGGGATGGACAGTTGATGGTCAATAGTGTGAAGGCCGTCGGCATAGAAGATGTACCGGTTGTCAGAGAATACTCAGATGTATTTCCAGAGGATTTACCTAGGATGCCACCAGATAGAGACATAGAGTTTGTAATTGAGTTAGTGCAGGAACGGCCCGATAGCTAAGAGACCTTATCGGATGTCAGCAGATGAGCTGGTCGAAATGAAGAAGCGATTGAGGAGTTATTGGATAAAGGATTTATTAGACCTAGTTAAATGCGCCATGGGGAGCACGGTTCTATTTGTCAAGAAGAAGGGCGGGAGTTCTGGGATGTGTGTGGATTCTGAAAGCTTGAATGAAGTCACTATAAAGAATAAGTACCCACTACCGGGATCGATGACTTATTTGATCGGTTGAGAGGAGCGGAGTTTTCTCCAAAATTGATCTCGATTAGGATATCACCGGTGAAGATTCGATCGGAGGATGTGCGAAGACCGCATTCTCGTCAAGATATGGGCACTCTGAGTTCACAGTTATGTCTTTTGGTTTGACAAATGCACTGCATATTTCATGAACATGATGAACAAGGTTTTCATGGAATACTGGATAAGTTCGTTGTTGTGTTCATAGATGACATTCTAGTTTACTCCAAGACGAGGGAAGAGCATGCGAGCATCTGAAGCTAGTTTTGGAGAGGTTAAGAGAGCGACAACTTTTAGCTAAGTTTAGCAAGTGTGACTTCGGAAGAACAAGGTGGAATTTCTTGGACATGTGGTGACCGCCAAGGAGTCGCAGATTGACCAAGTAAGGTGGAAGCAAGTGTTGCATTGGGAGCCACCCAAGGCGGTGACTCAAATCCGTAGCTTCCTTGGAATGGCGGTTATTACCGCCGATTTATTGAAGGATTCTCAGCGATTGCGAGACCCTTACGCAATTGTTGAAAAAGGAGAAGAAGTTTGCATGGGCCGGAATGTGGCGGAGTTTTCGGGAGTTGAAGAAACGTTTGACAATGGCACCGATGTTAGTTCTACGGATTTAAGCGAGCTTTGATATATCTTGTGATGCATCGCGCCAAGGACTAGGATGCGTGTTAATGCGAAACGTAAAGGTCGTTATGTATGCATCAAAGCGATTGAGGCCGCATGAAGAACTATCCGACGCATGATCTGGAATTAGCGGTAGTGGTACTGCGCTTTGAAGTTATGGCGGCACTATCGATTGGAAAGCAGATGTGAGGTGTACACGACCATAAGAGTCTTAAATATATATTCACTCAATCGGATCTGAACATGAGGCGAGAAGGTGGTTGGAATTAATTAAGGATTATAATCTGAATTCATTATCACCACAGGAAAGCCAATGTAGTGGTCGATGCTTTAAGTCGGAAGAGCCACCAAAGTGAACATGTTGCTAGAAGCAAGTCGGTCGAGTTATGCAAGGAATTTGAAGTTAAAGTTGGAAGTTGTACCTAAAGGATTCTTAGCCGCTTTAGAAGTGAAGCCTACTTTGGAAGATCAGATTAAGTGAGGACGGAAGGATGATGTCAAGATTGAGAGGATTAAGTCTAAGATGGAGGAAGGCAAGGCGAAGGAGTTCAAAATTTGGATGGACAAGGTACATTGTGGATCAAAATCGCATCTGCGTCTGCACAAGAAGGAGTCAAGGTTGATTTTGGAGGAAGCCCATGATTCCAAATACTCCATTCATCCGGGAAGCGCTAAGATGTACCAAGACCTGAAGGAAAGATTCTGGTGGCCAAGCATGAAGCGTGAAGTTGTAGAGCATGTTGCGTTGTGCGACACATGCCAAAGAGTCAAAGCAATGCATCAAAGGCGGCGAGGCTACTCTGACCATCGAAGATACTGAGTGGAAATGGGAGGAAATCGGAATGGATTTTATTAGCGGTTTACCGAGAACCCAGACAGGGTATGACTCCATATGGGTTATAGTGGACCGTTTAACAAAGGTCGCCCACTTTATACCCGTAAAGACTACCTATTTGGGGGACCGTTTAGCAGAATTGTATATGTTAAGGATTGTGTGTTTGCATGGAGTTCCAAAGAAAATTGTATCGGACAGAGGTATTCAGTTTACCTCAAGATTTTGGGATAAGTTGCATGAAGCCCTAGGGACCCGTCTGAACTTCAGTACTGCATATCACCCACAGACAGATGGGCAAACGGAAAGAGTTAATCAGATACTGGAGGACATGTTGAGGGCATGTGCACTGGCATACAACTCCGTGGGACAAGTGCTGCCGTCGCCGGAGTTCAGTTATAACAACAAACTACCGAGCAAGTTTGCGAGATGTCGCCATTTGAGCGCTATATGGAAGACCTCGTTGAGCGCCGTTGAGCTGGAATGAGACCGAGAACGCCATATGTTTGGGCGGATATTCTTGAGAAGTGAAGAAGCGGTAGCCATGATCGAGGAAAGGTTGAAAATTGCACAATCAAGATAGAAGAGTTATGCTGATAATCGCCGCAGGGATTTGAGCTTTGAGCCTGAAGATTTTGTGTATCTCAGAGTTACCCCACTTAAAGGAGTTAAGAGGTTTCACACTAAAGGGAAGTTAGCGCCAAGATATGTTGGCCCGTTCAAGATCCTAAGTCGTAGAGGTGAAGTAGCGTATCAGTTGGAGTTACCGCAGTCATTAGCAGGAGTGCATGATGTGTTCCATGTGTCACAATTAAAGAAATGTCTCCGAGTGCCAGAAGAGCAGATGCCGTTAGAGTTCGAAGTTGCGGGAGGATTTGACCTATAAAGAGTACCCCGGTAAAGATCTTGGATCGATGGACCGAGAAGCGAAATAAATCGACCCGCCTGCAGAGTTGATTAGATAACCATTCCGAGGCGAAGCAACACTGGGAGCGTGAAGAAGACTGAAGAAGGAATTTCCCAACCTATTCCTTAGTATTACAGAATCTCGGTCGAGATTCCGATTAGGGGGAGGTTTGTAACACCTCAATTTTTGCTTTTCTTGCATTAAAATGGTATTTTGAATTTTGGGAATTTCTGGAATTTATTTGGATTTATTTGGATTTAATTGGAATTATTTGAATTTATTTTGAATTAAGCCATTTACCAAATTAATTAAATAATAGAAAAGTTAAAATAAAATTTTGCTGAAAATATTTTATTTGAGTCACAAATGTCCTAAAATATTTATGAGAATTTTTCTAGAATTTTTCTGATATTTTTAATGCCCCAAATAAATTATTTGAATTTCGGAATTTCTTTTAATCGAAAAAAATTAAAACCCCGATGAAACGATCTTGGGCGAAAATCTTGTCTTGCCCTTTCGGAAAACCCTAGGCGCGCGGCCGTTTGATCTTCATCCGACGGCTCTCATCGCGCCACGTCACCCAAACCGAATCTCACGGATTCGCCATGCGCCGTGTGGGCCTCGGTTTCGCGATTTTCACTGAGCCGAGGGCACTATTTAATCGCCGCCACCCGTGTCGTGATCCTCACCTCGCGCCGCACACCTCCAGTACACTTCACGCCGCCCGAGACGCGCATCGCCGCCGCGACCTCGTAGAAGTTTCGCCAACCGCCGAGTTCTTCGCGTTGTTTAAATCGCCACGGTGATTCTCGCCGTCGCCGTGCCACCGTCGGACTCACCTCGTCAAGCGCGTCGGGGCGTCACTTCTTCACGCGGAGGACCTCGGAAGCGCCGTCGGCTACGACTTCGTCTCCGTCTCCGGTCGAAGCTACGCCGCCGATCGCTCATCGCCGGGTTTCACGAAGCGCCCGGCCGCGACAATCAGATCCGGCCGTGAGGTGAGCCCCGTCGCCTTAGAAATAGTGAACTTCATCTTCAATTCTCCACCGTTAGATGCATCCGAGGGTCGTCAGATTGCCACGTCGCCGTTCATTTGCACGAGACGCCGACAACACGGACCCACTGCCGTGACACCGCACGCTCACATCGCATGTGACGCCGACAAGGCGGACCCACATGTCGCCTTCTCCGCGACGCTCCTTTGTGGCGCATGAGTCGCCGACAAGGCGGACCCACATGTCGATCGCCGACGAGCATCGCGGCGCATGAGACGCCGACAAAGACGGGCCCACCGTCACCGCGACGCGCGCGTGCGTGTGGCGTCACCGCCGACGCGTCATCTTGGCGTCACGATGGGTCCCACTTGTCGATGAGAGAGCCGAGTCGTCGGCCGGCGCCACGATGACGTCATCTTGGCGTCATCACGGAGCCGGTCGGTGGCGTCGGCAAGAAGGCCACGTGTCGCTCGTGGTGGCGACCGTGTCACAGATGACGCAATAATTAATTTTCGAAAAAGAAAATATTTATTTAATTCGGTTTATTGATTTTAAATGTATTTTGAAACTTCAAATGCTTATAACTTTTGCGTTTTAACTCCGATTTGAGTGATTCCAATTTCTATAAATTTGTAAAATCAAGCTCTTTCTGTTTATGAATTTTATTTGAATTTTAGGCTTGAGTTGCTCTCTGTTTTATTTATTTATTGCTATTTATTTGCGTTCTGGCGTAAGCGTTGAAGTGCGAAGGTTTCGAGGGAGAAGTTCGACCAGAGCAAGTTAGGGACCCGTAACCAGCACTTTTTGAAGGCAAGTTGTGTTTGATCATGTTGAACCTATTAGAGAAAATTATTTTGATTTAATTTATTGCATGCTAATTTAGTAAAAATTGGTTTGAATGAATTTTGGGATTAGCTAAATGCCTAGTTGCTGTATGCCACCTTGTCGTATATAATTGTATGCCATGAATCATTTGTCACCCTAGGTTATGGACTAATAGTTGGACATTAATAATTTGCCAACATGGGTTGAGTACACCGAAGTAGTATGCTTAGCCCTGCCACGTGGACATTTCATGATTTTGGAATACCAAAGTGAATACTGACTTAATGAGATATTGAACATGCTTTGTGAATGAGACATGTGTTATTGAGTTGATGATGGCACGTGGTGCAATGGTAAAGAACAAGGTGGGAAAATGATTTAGGCTGGGGCAAATGGCAAGATTGTTTACGGTGGGCCAAGAGTGGCAATCGGGTGGTCGATTTGGTTTTATTGGTTTTGGATAATTGAGATCACACTTGGTTAGTCTTGCCTCGGTCAACTAAGGACTTAACCTTGCGAGCATTTGAACTCGAGTCTCTCATACAGCCACAAGCTCCGTAATGGGACGGACTTAGCTGAGTAAACCGGGAAATCTATTCTTTGGTACTTGTCGTGGTGGTGTGAGGGCCGAGAAGCGGAATGAGAACTCACATGGCGCAAGAGGGGCCACAGGTGTGGTAACCGATCCCTCCGGTGTTGAAACCTTAGCGAGACGATCTTGAGTTTAGATGGAACTTTGGAAAGGCTTCGTTACGGTTATTTGCCTTGGTGGTATTTGACTTGTATCTTGTGGGTAAAGTGTATAACCTCTGCAGAGTGTACAACCTATTGAATAGCCGTGCTCACAGTAATGAGCATCGCTTCATGATTACTGGTCAAGGGTTAGATTTTCATAAAATGAATTGTTTATGGAAAAATGCTTGGGTTGGTAATGAGGAACTTGACATAGGATGGAAATATGATTGTGATTAAAATGTTTGTGAAAGCTACTATTCTTATTCTTGTTTTTGTGCTTTGCAAATTATTATTATTATTCTTAAATGTCAGATCGCTCATGAACCATAGCCTATCCTTTGTACTAAGCCATGCATGTAGAATATTAGAATTGCATTACATGCATGACTTCTTCGAGTGCTCAAAGTACTCACTCCACAACAACACAACCCAGTTGAAGAAGAAGCAAACCCCTTTCTCAGAGGAGGAGTATCGAGGAGGCCGACAAACTAGGAGCGAGCCCGGTCGGTTACTGTGGCAAATTGGTTGGCGCCACGAGTTTATTTTATTTCATTGCATTTGAATATTTTAATCGTCTTAGCTCTGAGTCGATATCTTTAACCTCGACCATAAGGTCGATCAACTAGTTTGAGTATTTAATCAAAGTACTTATTATTTCGTTGGTTATGACTGTGATATGTACCAATGTTGAGACTGTGTGCACTAGCGTGATCCTGGACTAGTGCTGAATACACAGAGGGTCCGGATTTGCAAATTCGGGTCCCGACAAGTACCGCAACTTCTCAAAGAACAAGAAGCTCTTCCAACTAGTCCTCGCCACGCTCGACGACATCAGCCTCTTCGACATGGAGACGTGGAGCGATGAAGGTGAGGATGAACTGCAAGGAAGAAAGGCGGCGACGAGTTCTCCGGCATGTGCTTCAAGGCGAGCACTAACGGCATCAGCGACTCTGAGCTCTACAACGACTCGGACAAGGTACCTACCTATGACTAGCTCAATGAAGCTTTCTGCAAATTAGGCAAATTCCATGCTAGAGCTAGAGCTAGGTGTACGAAGTTTGAAAAAAACTAGATACCTTAACTCGAGGGTTAGCGTCTCTTAGATCCTCTTCCTCCCGAGTTACTGATGACTGTTCATTGTGTGATGCCTTGCTTGTGGAGTTAGAGAACCTAAGGACTATGCATGATAGTGTGTTATCTGAGCTTGATAGTCTTAGGTTGAAGAATACTAGCAATGAATCTGTTGATGCTTTGTCTTTAGATGCTAGTTTTCTTTGTGCTCACTCTACTCCATCATGTGATAACTGCCCTAAATTGCTTGCTGAAATTGATGCTATGAGCGCTCACCTTAGGAAGTTTTCTTCTAGAAATGATGAACTTGAATTGCATACTTCTAAGAACCTAGTCAGCCCATGTGAGGGCTGTAAGCAAATAAAACTTGATAATGAATCTCTAAATGTCAAGTGTGCTAAACTTACTAAGGACTTACTAGATAAGTCACATGAAAGTTGCTTGCGATGTTTTGTGATTGAGGAGGACTTCGATAAAATCCAAGTCGAACTTAGGAAAAAGCTAGAAGACCAAGCCATTAGGATTAGAGATGCACCGTGCGTTTCTTTTGAGGCCATCAAAATTGAGGTAGCCGTGCCGAGGGAGAAAAATGTACATGCTGGTAGATCTTCTTCTTCTGGTTCTTCTTCTTCCCCTCATCCATGTTCTTCCTGTGCCTCTCTCTTCCGGGAGTGTGTGTATCTCATGAGTACTGTCGAGAAGTTTGTAGGAGGCAAGAAGAAACTCAATCTCATTCCAGACCAATCCAAGATTAGCAAATTCAATCAGGGTCTAGGATTTGATTACTTGGAGCACGCTAGGACTCATCATCCTACCGATGTGCGTGGCACCAAGAGTGGTAGATCGTGGTAGCTCCCAGGGTGAGTACCACTATGTTTAAGTCTGATGGGGCTGTCCATGGGACTTCTAACCAGAAGGTTGCTACTCCTATTATTTCTCCCTCTAGTAAGGCGCAGTATTTACGTACCTTCTATAAGAAGGATAGTCATCTAGTAGATTTCTACTTTAGGCATGCCAAAATCACAAGGTGTGAGCATGTTGCTGCTCTTAGAGGTATTCAAGGTCATCCCCAAACTCTGGGTGCTCCTAAGGCACATACTGCTAGACAGGTTAGAGGGTTGTCTGTTTTTGGGCAGCATCTAGGACTTGGTTTTCATGTTGTTCATTTGAGTTTTAGTCCTAGAGCTACTTGTGGAAAATCTTACCGCCGTCCTCTTGATATTCCTTGTTTTTTCCATCGAGGCAGATATCAGCGGCGTGAGGTGTTTTCTGGTAGGAGAGTTAGGCAGCTTCACTGGGATGATCTGGCCTTTGCACCATGGCGGGTCAACCTAGTCTCAACTCCCAGACCTTCTACTAGTGTTGCTACTTCTGATCTTGTGAGAGTCAAGCGTCAGAGAGTCACTAGAGTCCAGTCTTCTCCTTCTATGGCTGGTACTTTGAGACGTCATGTGATTCAGTGTTGGGTTCCTATGTCTTCACTTTATCCTAGTACTGAGTCTTCTCTCTCTTTTGACTTGATCAGGAAAAGAGATGTTTGGATTGTTGACTCTGATAGTTCTCGCCATATGACCGGAGACTCCCGTTGGTTCTCTTCCCTAATCTGAGCCCCCAGTGATGAGTTGATCACTTTTGCGGATGCTTCTTCTGGTAGAGTCATTGCTAAAGGTATCATTTGCATTAATGAAATTTTTATTCTTAAGGATGTTGCCTTAGTGAGTAAGCTGCAATATAATTTGCTCTTTGTTTCTCAACTTATCGATGACTCTTTCGAGGTAAGCTTCAAGAGTAATGCCTGTAGAATCCATGATTCATCAGGAGGGTTAGTTTGTGGGATTTCTAGATTTGGGAGAGTCTTCTATGCTGATTTTTCTGCTTCTTCTGGAGACTCTCTTTGTTGTTTGATTGCTTCTAAATCCTGTGATCTATCCTTCTGGTGTAGGAGACTTAGTTACATTGGTTTTGATCATTTGACCAGAGTTAGCGTACCACGATCTCATTCGTGGTTTGCCCAAACTCAAGATGGTCAAAGACTTAGTTTGATCTCCCTACCGACACGGAAAGATGGTTACTGCTTCTTATCCCCTAGTCACCGTAGTGATGATTAATGCACCAAGATAACTTTTACACATGGACACTACTGGTCCAGCTAGAGTGCAGTCAGCGGGAGGAAAGTGGTATGTTCTTGTCATTGTTGATAACTTTTCGAGGTATTCTTGGGTATTTTTTATGGCCTCGAAGGATGAGACCTTTTCTCACTTTAGGGGTTTCATCAGTATGTTATCTATTGAGCTCCCCAGTGCCTTATGAGCTATACGCAGTGATAATGGCATAAAGTTCAAAAACTCCTACTTTGAGAGTTTCTGTGTGGATTCTGGGTTAGAGCATCAATTCTTCTCTCCATACGCCCCTTAGCAAAATGGCGTAGTGGAAAGAAAGAATAGTACCTTGGTTGAGATGGCCAAGACGATACTAGACGAGTACAATACTCCTAAGAAGTTTTCGGCTGAGGCTATAGCTACTGCTTGCTATGTTCAAATCGCGTTTTCTTGAGAGCACATTTGCATCACACTTCTTATGAGTTGATGTATGGGCGAAAGCCTAGTGTATCTCATTTTCGCATATTTGGTTGTAAGTGTTTTATCTTGAAGTCTAGTAACCTAGATAAATTTGAGTCTCGTTCTTCTAATGGTATTTTTTGGGTTTATTGACTTCTTCTTGTAGCTATAGGGTCTGGAGTTGTGATGCGAATAGGATCATAGAGACCTGTGATGTGACCTTTGATGAGGCTAGCCTAGGAGTTAGACCTGATATTTTAGGCTCTTCTTATCCCTCCGAGATCATCTTTGTAGAGGATGAGGATGATGGAGATGATGGTGTTCCACCTGATCCAGTCCTCTCTACTCCTAAGTTGCCTCCTGTTTCCATTTCTGCACCTTAGGGAGACCAGCCCTTGCCTTCAGACTCTCCTTCAGCGATTGGCTCTGTTCCTACCACTTCTGCTCAAGAGGTAGAGGCCACTTCTACTTCTGGTCCTCCCCACTACATTCAGCATTCTCATCCACCTGATCAGATCATTGGTGATCTATTTGAGCATGTGACGTGCTCAAAATCAAGCTTATCTTCTTTCTACCGCCACTCTGTCTTTGTTCCCTCATTTGAGCCAAAGAATGTTATTCATGCATTGTTCGATGAATCATGGATTAGTGCTATGCATGAGAAACTAGAAAATTTTGAGAGGAACAAAGTCTGGCAACTTGTAGAGCCCCCATCTGGTCATAATGTGATTGGAACAAAGTGGGTGTTTAAAAACAAGCAAAGTGAGGATGGAGTTGTCATTCGCAACAAGGTTAGGCTGGTTGCACAGGGCTTCACTCAGGTTGAGGGTCTTGACTATGAGGAGACCTTTGCCCCTGTAGCTAGACTAAAGGCGATTAGAATTCTGCTTGCATTCTCTACATCCCAGGGCTTCAAGCTCTATCAAATGAATGTCAAGAGTACATTCATCAATAGCTTCATTGAGGAAGAAGTGTATGTCAAGCAACCTCTAGGATTTGGGAACCCCAAGTACCCAAACCATGTTTTCAAGCTTTCTAAAGTCTTGTATGGACTTAAGTAGGCCCCTAAAGCTTGGTATGAGAGGCTTAAGTCTTATCTTCTCAGTCATGGTTTCAAAATGGTTACCATTTCATTGCATTTTTTAAGGTGACATTGTACTTTTAAGGTATATATGAAGGTAACACGGTGTTCAACTATCACTTTAATTTCGAACACCATGTTGCCTTCAAGAGCACAACGTTAGCTACATATTCAAATGCCATGAAATGTTAAAAACTGTGACTCGTAACAAGTAAAGAACATGCCTAGTTGATTCCTTCACTTTCGTGATACTATTAAGTGATGTCCATGTTTTCTATTGGATTTTAATTAGGCAGTTCTTGGCTGGTAGGCATAGAGAGCTACCACACGATACTATTCATACTCTGGACATTCTCTAAGAGCAATGTCCAATAGCAAAGTTAAGTACATCCTCTCATATGTCAGAATAAATATTGATGGATTCCAACGTAAAACCCAATTCCATATACATTTCGTCCTAAAATTAAGTAGGCGAACTGTGGATGGAATTGAATTTTGCATTAGAATCCATCAACATTTGTTCTCATAGATAAGAGGAGCTACTTAACTTTGCTTGATATTGGACATTCCCCAGCAGCAATGTCCAGAGCATGAATAGTGTCATACGGTAGTTTCCTATACCTACTACCAATAACTGCCTAAGACCATCATAGACGGTTCTTAATAAAAACCATCTGTGATAGTAGGAAATCACAATCGATTTTAACCACAACCTGTTTGTGATAGTAGGATATCACAGAGGTATGTATAAAGAACTATCTATGACATCTATTTCACTGATGGATCACAAATTGTCTATGATGAGCCATTATTATCATTGACACATGTATGCAAATGGTTCAAAAACTGTCTATGATAACAATTCCAAACCATTTGTGATGTAATAAACTGTAGTAGTGTTAGTTGGCCGCTGATGCGACTGACCTGATTGACGATGACCCATGAGAATAGCACTTGAACCCTCACGCCCCACAGCTCGTGGATAAACCTAGCCTAGACGCTCTCGCTTATGTTGCTTTTGAACCACACCTTCTATGATGAAGAAATCACATTCTTCGGGGAGGTACACCTCATTTGGGAGGAGTTCGCACCCCTACATGGCCTCTGGGTGGATTCCAATCAGGAAATTGTATCATACCAAGGTTCCATACACCGTCAACATCGTTGAGTCGGTGAACATGGTAACTGGGGAAGCCGTGGTGACGGTTTGGAGGATTTAAGCCTTGAGGAGGCGAAGGTTCTTAGCCATGGACGTTGCCAAGGCGGCCTATGCTCTCTACTTGTCTTTAGTGCTGTTCACGGTAACGTATCAATGATGGTGATATTCACGACTCTACAAATCTAACAAGATAAAGCCTAGCCCATGTCGGGACCCAAATTCACCAATTCGGACCCACTGTGTTTATCCCACTAGTCCATAAATCAACGCTAGTGCACATAGCTCAACTTGGCAAGTATCACATCATACACAACGATAAGAATAATAGGACTTCATTTATAGATATAACTAAGTGTATGATCTTATGATCAACTTACAATATTTAGCCACGCAGGGCTAGATTGAAAATAAAGACTATGACAAATACAGCGGAAATAGTTGAAGACGCTGGTGACTCATCAGTTCACCACTAGCAACTAACAAGACTTGGGCCTAGTGACTCGTATTCTCCTGGAATTCCTCCTCCAACAAAGGCGATGACTCCTCAACTGTTGATTTGTTGGTGATGGCAAGGATGAGTACAAAAGCACTCGACAAGTGGTGCACAAAATGCAATCTAATATAGCTATATGCATGGCTCATTCCAAAGGAATGGCTAACATGATTTATTTGCAGTAAAGCAGCATTTATGAACAAGTATGGTGCATATATTGAGAAGATAGTAAAACAAATAGCAGTAATAGATATATTCAACACTTTTCCAAGTAAATCAAGTTTTCAATCCTAAGTCAAGTTTCAACCTCCATATGGCAACAAATTAAGAACGAGTAGCATTGGGCTCTTAGATGAAATTAGGAACTTGAATGGATTAGGCCATCCCATCCAGCTAGATTTTCATTTTATTAACTAACTCTTGACTATAATTCCGAGCTATGATCCCAGGATGAAATTGCACCAAATTTGGATGCAAGACAGAGGGTACCATAGAGCACGCCGTTACTAAGACGGATCTTGAAAAGAGTCGACGAGTTGATGGGGACGCGCGCCAAATTTCGGCCGCGACGTAAGGCATGCCTTTGAGCTCTTTACGGTGGTTTTAGGGTTTGGAAAATTCATCTGAGGTTGGGAGGACGTGAGAGGCCATGGGAGGTCTACTAGGGCTTGGGGTGGTGGCTAGGTCAAGGAAATAATTTTTGGAGGAGAGACGGGCTTAAAACCGAACTTGGCGCACAGAAAACCGAGCGGGCGACGTGGCGCATTTCTGGGCCGGATCGAATCGGAGGGCTGTGGCGGTTTGGCGACGTGGCCGAATGAGGAGTTGACACGTGGCAGCGACTCAATCGAACTTTATTTTCTTTTGAAATATTTAATTACTTTAAGTAAAAGGCTTAGTTTAAATTAATTCTAGTAATTCCAAATAAATTCCAACAATTATAAAAAAATACAAAGAAAATCCTGAACCCAAATAAAACTGAATTTAATTTAATTGAGGTTTATATTAGTCAATCTAAATTCCTTTGACTTTAGAAAATTTCAGATTAAGCTTTAATTAAGCGAGAAAATTATCGCGAATTTTTGGGGAGCTAAACTTCACAAAATATTTTTGAAAACCCAAATTTTGGGATGTTACAAATCCTAAGTCAAGTTTCAACCTCCATATGGCAACCTGCCATCCCATCCAGTTTTTCATTTTATTAACTAACTCTTGACTGTAATTCCCGAGCTATGCTCAATACTGTGAGCACGGCTATCCGAAAATATTCACACTCTACAGAGGTTATGCACTTTACCCACATGATACAACCATACACCACACAGGCGAGTAATTATAACAAAGCCTTTACAATGCGCTATCTTAACCCAATACTACCCGCTGAGGTTTCAACACTGAAGGGCTAACCCACCACAATAGAGCCCCCCTCTTGAGCCATGTGAGTTCATTCGTAAACCAGGACTCACACCACCACAAGTAGTACTAAAGCTAAGACATTGCAAATTAGTCAGCTAGGTTGCCCCATAACATACATGTAGTTGCATGATTGACTCAGGTCAAAGGCTCATAGGGTTATGTCATTAGGGTGATCAAAGCAAGACTTCCACATACCCTCTACCCATCGGGCCCACCTTGGCACACTTGCCCCTTGCCACTTGCTTCAATCTAAGTGATTACCATCGTAGTTGATTACCAAGCACCACGTGTTATCCACAAGTCAATATCGTTGCGTGACCTCCCTCGCCACAACAACTCAATCTCGTCGTGTGACCACACATGACACACAAGTTCACATCATTGTTATATATTTCATTATTCAAGATTAATAATCAATGATTCAAATACATGTGATGACGTGGCATGGCTAAGCAATCTATTACGATCTAACCATCCCATGTTGAATTTAATATCGATCAACTATAGTGAACTAATCTAAGGTGACGAATAGATTATGGCATACAAACAACAAGGTAGGGTATAGATCAAAAGGTATAATAGATAGGTCCCAATTTAGATTAAAATCATTTGTACACATGAAATAATATGCAATATGGTAAAGCAAAATAGCAACTTTGTAAACATAGGTTCAACATGATCAAAGCACAACTTGCCTTGGCAAAGGTCCTGATCTTGTTCTAGAATATGATCTTGGTTTGACAAATCCTCCTCCGGTGCGTCGCACAACACAACATCTATGCGAATCGAGAAAAGCAAATAAATTCCAAAATAGAGAGAAAATAAACTCCAAAAATCAAATAAATATTTACCATTAAATAGATATCAATTTTAAAATTTTTAGAAATTTGAATCACCTCAATCGGAGTTCGTTTGAGGGAGAACGAGCTCTCGGAAGATTCAAAAATATAAAAATCTAAAAAATTAGAAAATCAAATAATAACTGAATTATTTTTATAAAGAAAATCTGATTTATTGCGTCATGCTGACGTCACGTGGCTTGGCACTGTGTCGTGGACTCAGTGCACTGAACAGCAGGTCCACCGTAGATCATCGGCACTATGCTGTGCACCGGGTGATGTCATCGCTGACGTCACTCGCCACATGTCGACACCCGATTGGCCCAACTTGTGATGCGATCTAGTCCGCACGGTGCACATCTAACGGCCACCGGTCATGGTCTTACGCGGCATGATCTTGAGCATTTAATTCTGATCCGACGGTGGCCGTTACCTGAGATGTTCACTTCTTCAAAGCCAACGTGGCTTGATCTAGCTCATCGGTGGAAGATCTAATGCTGCACGGATGATGCGACGCACACGATCCACACCGCCAAGATTGATCCAATGGTCCCGAGCATGCGCGATTGAGAATGGCACGATGGCGATGGCTCTTCACCGGACGTGAGAACGACGACCTCGACGCAGCACAACAGTGATGCTCTGGCGACAAAAAGCGGTAGCGCAGGTGCATCTCAATGCGGTGAACTCGGATCCGGAACCCTCACGGTAATCCTTGGCTTGACGGCGATGCAACGGCGTGAGAACTGGCTATGGCACACAAATAGCAACGGCGAGCTCATACGTGCAAATGGCGGTGACACAAGCGACGAAGGCTAGGGCTACGGACACGCAACGTGACAGTGAACCTTAGACCGCTACCCTCCTCTTAAATAGCCTTGTGGAATGCGCTAAAAGTAGAAACCTAAGTCTACAGCGGCGCAAGGCATATCAGCGGCGGACTCCGTCGGCGTATTGGAGACGAAATCCTTCCCACAGTTCAATTGGCAATAAGCAATCCAGATCGTCGGGTGACGTGGCGCAATCCGGCCCGAACACAAAATCCAACAGCTGCAATTCAATCCTTCCTTTACTATCGCTTAGGGTTTTGTGATGATGCGATCGATTCTAGCCGTTCGATGCGAAATCCATAGCCACGCGCGAAGCTTCTAGAAACTAGGCCAACAGGCTGCACAACGCTCGACCGAAGCGCCAAGATCTTTGGGCTTGACCTAATCGTTTATTCATAGGTTTTTCCAAGGTTTTTCTTTTAAAATAAATATAGAAAATACTTTGATTTATTTTAGGCAATAAAAGCACCGGGAAAAATTCAAGAAAAATCTCAAAAATACTTTGAGACATTCTGGACTCAAATAAAATATTTTTGGTAAAACTTTATTTAAATTTTATCTATATTTAATTAATTTTCAATAAAAGGCGAATATACTTAATTTAAAATAATTTCAAATAAATTCTAGAAAAAAACCAATAAATCCATAAAAAAACCCAAAACACTCAAATTGCAATAAAACAATAATAAGCAATAATAAGGGCAAATTTTTGGCAAGTTACAAACATCCTCCCTTAACAGAAACTCGACCCTGAGATTCTGGGCTATATAGGGAATATGTTTAGGAATTTTGACTTTAGGTCCTCTTCATGCTCCCAAGTTGCTTCATTCTTTAAGTGATTGCTCTATTGAACTCTACAAAAGCAAACAGACTTATGTCTGGTGTTGCGCTCCATCACATCTAAAATCTTGATTGGTCACTCTTTATAGGTCAGATCCTCTTGTAACTCAATTGCTTCTAACAATGTATGCTCAATTGGCACCCTTGCCATTGACTATGGCAATTCCAACTGATAAGCAACCTCTCCTCGACGACTCAAAATTTTGAATAGTACAATGAATCTTGGCGCAAGATTTTCCTTGGTGTGAAACCTTTTGACACATTTAAGGGGAGTAACTCTAAGGTATACAAAATCATTTAGCTCAAAGCTCAAATCGCGGCAACGATTATCAGACGTAGCTCTTTTGCCTTGACTATGCTGTTTTTAGCCTTTCCCTAATCATAGCAACCTGCTCTTCAGCTTCTTTGAGAATATTAAGCCCAAACACCGAACGCTCTCCCGTCTCATTCCAATTCAACAGGGTATGACAAGCACGACCATATAAAGCCTCAAATGGTGACATTTGCAATCTAGCTTCATAACTGTTGTTATAGCTGAATTCTGCATATGGCAAGCATTTGTCCCACGACGTGGTGTAAACTAACGCACAAGCTCTAAACATATCCTCCAAAATCTGATTGACTCTTTCTATCTGCCCATTTGTCTGCGGATGATATGTTTGCTGAAATTTAAGCGAGTCCTCATTGCTTCATGCAGCTTATTCCAAAATCTTGAGGTAAATTGGGTACCTCTATCTAATACAATTTTCTTGGGCACACCATGCAAACACACAATCGTTGACATATATAGTTCTGCCAACCGGTCCCCTGAATAAGTCATCTTCACCGGGATGAAGTGAGCAACTTTGGTCAATTGATCAATGATGACCCATATAGAATCATAGCCTTTCTGAGTCTTGGGCAAACCAATGATGAAATCCATTCCAATTTACTCCCATTTCCACTATGGAATCTTTAGTAGTTGTAACAAACCAGTAGGCTTTTGGTGCATAGCTTTCACCCTTTGGCATACGTCACACAATGCAACGTGCTCTGCTATCTCACACTTCATATTAGGCCACCAGAATCTTCTTTTAAGATCTTGATACATCTTAACACTTACTGGATGAATGGAATACTTAGAATCATGAGCCTCTTCAAGAATCAATTGCTTAAGCTCTTTCTTATCGGGTATACAAATTTGGCCTTCAAACCATAGGGTTCCTTGTTCATCCACAGTGAAATCCTCTGCTAAGCCTTCCTCCTTTTTGAACTTGATCTTGCTGATTTTCTCATCATCATTCTGCCCATTTCTGATTTGATACTCGAGCATTGGCTTCACCTCCAAAGCAGCTACAAATCCTTATGGGACAACTTTCAATCTTAACTTCTGAAATTCTTTACACATTTCTGATTGATTGCTTACTACCATCATATTTAAACTATGGCTTTTATGACTCAATGCGTCGGCTACCACATTAGCTTTTCCAGGATGACAATGGATTCCAACATTATAATCCTTAATCAATTCTAGCCACCTTTTTTGCCTCATATTGAGATCCGACTGGGTGAATATATATTTTAGACTCTTATGGTCTGTATATATCTCACATCTATTTCCAATGAGATAATGATGCCATATTTTAAAAGCATGCTCTACAGCAGCCAACTCTAGATCGTGTGTTAGATAATTCTCCTCATGCGGCACTACTGCAGAACGGCACATCAGAATCGGTTCTTTTTATCATTAGAATCGGTTCTAGTCGCGATCGATGTCCTTAGATAGTGATGAGGTGGAGCTATCGAATCGGTTTTGACCCGATCGTGATAAAACGTCATCGAATCGGTTCTTTAAGGAAGTGATTGTGATGATACCATCATCGAGAATCGGTTCTTTAAAGGAAGTGATTCGATGACTCCATCATCGAATCGGTTCTTTTAAGAAAAGTGATTCTGATGACATACTCATCAGAATCGGTTCCACAAAAGAACCGATTCTGATGAGTGTGTCATCAGAATCACTTTTCTTAAAGAACCGATTCGATGATAGGTCATCGAATCACTTCCTTAAAGAACCGATTCGATAGTGTGTCATCGTAATCACTTTTCTTAAAGAACCGATTCGATGAGGTGGTCATCAGAATCACTTCCCTTAAAGAACCGATTCTGATGATGGTATCATCACAATCACTTCCCTTAAAGAACCGATTCTGATGACCCATTGGGGTGTGCCATTTTGCAATTTCTCCAAAAAAGCCTGATTAAAACAATATGCACAATATATATATCATCACATTCACAACACTGAAGGCGGGATGCATATATCACATTCACGTAAGCGTAAGCGCTTTAATTACAACACATATATATCATAGTCGTTCACAATAGACAACACAAACATGACAATCATTACATGGACTTCCTCGATACATATCACATTGACATATATTATATTGTTTACATATGGACTAGTACGATGCGTCGGGATCTCTAAACTGCCATCCTCGATATAACTTCTAACCGGTACCATCGCATAAGTGGTCTCGTAAATTGTTGAGTGCTTTGTTGTCTAAACTCTTACGGGGATATTGATCTTACGCAAAATGTAAATGATATTAATTTCAGTTTCAAAATTTCTATGTAAAAGGCTAAGTATATTATTATGCACGTACATAAAATTAGGGAAACATAGATAAGTATTAGGGGCAATCACAAAATAGCGGGAACTACGAGTAGGTTTAGAAAATATTTGGATTATAAAAGATTAATTCAAAAGCAGAAAAAATTCCAAATGTGAGAAGCTAATATTCTAGTAAAGACATTGAGTAATGCCTCAATGCTATTTGAAAGGACAAATGTAAAAGCTACTCCTTCATGCCATTATATTTGTCTATAGCGTTGTAAAACGTTGTCGACGCATACGATCAATCACAAATTATAGACGCAATCATGGGATCAAGAACAATAGACACATAATGTAAGAGGTGAAATTCTCTCTCGCTTTTTATTGATTCTATCTTTTGATTCTCAAATAACAAATATTTTAAAACAGATACTCCTAAGGCCAAGCAAAAATATAGTGATGTAATTTTCTACTAAAATTCAAATGGAACAATATTACGTCATGTAGCACCGTCTTTTAGAAGCTTCACGTTTTGGATTGGACCACACTAGTGTTTCATGTAGAGCTAACTAATACTAGTGCTTTTAGATAATGGCGAGTGTTCCAATAGAATTATTTTGTATTACTTCATAAATCTAATACTTGATGGTAGATAGAAAATTATACCTTAGGAAATGGTGTGAGTTGTCGACCACGATGAGCATGTCTTGCATGACATAGAAGCGCAATGGTCACGCTGCTTACTGTTGATGGCAATTATGAAGAAAGAAAAGAAATTCAGCCCACGAAGATTAGATGTCAAAAAATTAATCATATATATGCTAGGCACTTGTACCTTAAATCGCTTATCTTTAAAGTGTCTTGCCCTTTTTGTCGTCGTCTGCGGCCCTCCTTCATCGACATAGTCCGAGAAACCCTACATACATTGGAGAGCACCATTGAGTCAAAAAATAAACGTAGTTAAATTCCTCGATGTGTTAGGTTTCAATAATGCGCTTACTTCGCAAAGGAGGCTTGATCGCGTATGCCATCGGTCTCTTCTCGATCGAGTTAAATGTGTAGATCGTGTTTTCACTCGGAGCGAGGATGAGTAGAACCCAATGGTTGCTTATTAAATAAAATGTAGTGCAAGGAAATAAGTTCACAGAGCGGTTTTAAGTGCATACAAGTAATTGAATCGAAAAGTACTACTTACTCCTCGTGAGTGCGGCAATACAATGAAGTCCTTCTTCGACTCGACTTGCAATACCCCTTGATGTAGCTAGCAACGAACCCGGTTGAAGCCTAGCCATGATCGCAGACACAAGCTCGGGTCGACAAACCCAACCGTGTAGATTAAATCACGGCTCGTTGTCTCATTATCCCGCAACTTCGTGTTGAATGTGAGAAAACATAATGCAAAATCCTATAAAAGTCATGAGCGCAAGCTATATGGTGTGATACTCACAGCGTCCATGATCGTAAAGTAGAAATATCGTCGGCTTTCATTTGGTACACACGGAATAGATCCTCAAAACTAACGGGGAATGTTCCATTCTCCTCGCGGTGAAAATGTACCATTTTATACTTCACGTTGAAGTCGACTCGGCGCTCTTCCCCTTCACCTTATCAAGGTACCATCCATGGAGGAGGCGAGTCCACTTGCCTAGCTCATTCGTTAAATGCGATGCAATCGGGGGCTTTCCATGCTCGTAGGCCTTATAATCATCTGAGGTGCACGTGGCTGTCTTGACTCTTCTTCTGGGCGAAGGAGTGTCCGAGGTCGGGCGATGGGCTTTTGGGTACCTTAAGAGGCGCTGTGGCTCTCTGTCGGCTTGCCCTCTTGGCGGAAGGAGTCTCGGAGGCCTCTTGTGGTTGTACGGAGTCTCGGAGGCCTCTGTGGTTCTCTGAGCAGAGCAGGAGGAGGCGCAAGCGAGGAGCAGGAGCGAGGCGGAGGAGCGGGCGGTGTAGCAGAGCGAGATCAAGGCAGGAGCGGGAGCAAAGGAGGAGGAGGCAGGATCGGGAGCAGGAGGAGAGCGGGAGGCGGGAGGCAGGCGCAGGAGGAACCTCTGAAGCACGATATATTTAACTTCTGCGGCAGAGTCTTTGGAATGGTAGAGAAGCGTGGAGGGACTTTTTACCTTGACCAAGACGACACCCGTCGTGGGCCACTTGATGAGCGACATGCGTGCTTGCCCGAGAGTGGTGATATCTTCGTGGGGGGAAATCGAGCACATGTGATAAGAAGTCTTCGTGGGCGTAGTCCACCGCACCTCATGTAGCCCTTCCCACGGTGACCATGCACAAGGTCGGTCTCGTTGCATGGAAATGCAACCCAGCGGCAACCTCGACGGAAATCCATCCTCCGTCAAGATGGTGAGTCGGCACCAGCAGCAGCACGCAAGAAGTGTACAACGAGGAAAAACATTGCGGGAGTTACACTCGTAGCTTGAACTCGGGAAAAATTAATTATTACCTTTCACCGGGACTAGTCGTATCATTTTTGGAACCGCAATGATAGGTCGGGCACGAACTTCTACGAGAGTCGAGGGCATCCGCTCGACTCTGGAAATCATCGCCATCATCTCGGCCCTCAGGCGATCCTCACGTGCCGCCATCTCCCCTCATCTCCCTCTTATCTCTTCCTCACGTGCAGCATCTCCCCTCATCTCCTCCTTAATCTCCTCCTCATTTGCTCCCTTAGTGCGTTGAGGCGCTCCCGCGACGTGCTCGCCATGACCTTGAGTTGGCACTCGCAGAGTCATCTTGAAAGTAGGACTTCTTCGTGTGTCCGCCCCACGGCAAGCACCGCCCCTTATGGTCGGACTTCCGTCGCAGACGACAGGATGTCCTGCGACCCTTAGCTCAGAAGGTCCCTGTTCTTTTATTTGGCTTACCTCTTCTGTAATAAGCGAGTGCAATTAGATTTGAAATACAACAAGTTGGGTCAATTGTATTGTACTAAGTTAGATGTCTTACGATGGTAGAGGCGACTTGGCGGTAGCGAGGTTTGCAACTACAAGCTGCCCGTCGAGTTTTCTTTGTCCTCGCTAATACCCGCTATGCGTGCCGCTCCTCGGATATGTGGGAGTAAGGCATCACCGTCCGGAGTTAAGCGCACTCCTCGGCTTGTCGCGCCCACTCGCCTTCTTTCCCTCATAGCCGCATGTACCGAGGTGGTGCGGGTGCGTGTTAAGCCTCACGACAGCGGTGTTCTCTCTCTCATTTCTTGTTGCCTCGGCGTACCCTTCATCCTCGTGAACTCCGCCCAAACATCGGGGTCACAAATGGATACTTCTCGAATGGTGTACGGCCTTTCAAAGACGCATCACTGTGCATAAGGGTCTTGAAGTGCCTCAAGGCCACACCCATCCTATTCAAGGCGTCTGCCGTCTCATTTGTGGGTTCATCGTCCTGCTCTATAATCCATTTACTCTTAACCTCGTCCCACAACCGATTCTTACGCTTTCGTGACATCCTTTCTCCAATCCTTAATTGTTATGGGCACTCTCTCCCTCACCAATTGGCCAATAAATGGCCAGTATCGCCCTTGTACTTAGGAGGGCCGTGCAGACCCCCGGCATTGAAGCGGAGAACTGCGGCGTTCTCCTGTAGCCCTTTGTTTGGTCCTCGGCTCTTCCTCACCTTACTCGGCCCTTGAGTAGTTGGAACCATGCTCGCCCTCAAGAACACCTTCTACTGTGCAGCGGCGAGCCGATGCTCTCTAGTTGCGACATTTTGAGTTTTCTTATCTGATAAGGTCATATGTGTGACATGAGAGAAAGCAATTTGAAGCTACTATATGCACTTGACAATAAATCTTGTAAAGGATCAACAGATAATTCATAGTATGCAATTGTTCAGAACAAAAGTCTATCTATTGACCAACTCAGATAAAAAAACAAAAGCCCATTCCATATGACAAGTGAATTTAGCACTAGCAGATGTTTACTTACACCAACAAGTTTCAGATTTCACAACATCAACAGAGAATATGAGCATTAAAGTACTAATGCAAGAATAGCAACACAAGAAGGTCAAGTTAGTAAGCGACATAACATGCAATATCTGTTGACCAACTAAATACGTACCAACGATAACCCCTAATCTCTAAATAGGTTTGGTCCTAATCCCATTCGAGGATATGTGGTTCGGGCAAGTTCCTAAGCCGTTGTACAGAAGAAAATTTTGACATCTCGCCATTGTTCTCCGGATACGCCTCGACAACAGTCAAGAGGGTGTGTATCCGGAGAACACCGAAACGCTATCAAATCAACTCGGTTGTACAATTAGCTTAGAACTTGCCCAAGAACATATCCTCGAATCCAAAAACGTGGACAATTCGAGATCGCGCTTATAAATATGCTATTCGGCATATTTATAAATAAACACTCTCGAGCGGGAGGCGAGGTTACATAACCTAAACTCTAACATATTTGAGATAAAAACAAAAGTAATATGTTGAAAGTAAACACATGTCTAAACAAAAGTAATATGCTAAAAGTGAATATTACCATGGCAAGAACTAAAGAAAAAATAAAGGATGTAAGAATGCGAGAACAAAGAGAAAAGTGATTATTAGAGTGCTCAAGTTGGCGGTGTGATGAAGATAGAACAAAGAGCTAAAGAACATAGTATGCAATTCATAGTATAAATCAACTAACATAGAGCTCAAGTTGATTATTAGAGTGTTCTCAGATGTCGGGTTGCTTTAAGAGGCCCTCCTCGCCACAATAGACGAGAAACAGATAGATTTGTGACAACCTTTCCACAATTTCAATTCAATACTTGACAGGTTTTAAGTTAATCAAATGTCAGTCAAACATGCATAGTTCAGGAATCACTTCAACTACTTTCACTGGATAGTGGCAGAACACTTAAGCCCTCATGCAAGGTCCCCAAGTCAATATCTTGATTTACATGCGATATTAAGAGCAAGATTTTACTAATTATTCCAATTAACAATATGAAGGAGATTACATAATTCAATGGAAGCATAATTGACATAATCATAGTAATGAAGCAATTCATATAGCTGATGTCAATTGCTCTAAGAATCATGTCTACAAAACCAAAGTGGCTGATTATTTTTGTGCTCTTAGATTTTGGGTGAAATTGAAGATTAGATCTTCAATCCAATCACAAAACGGCAAGATAATTAATTAGTAAGTTAGGCCTCAAACCCTTACCTTCCTAAGCATGCAGAATGATGTATTTATAGAACAAGGTTTACTGATTAATAGCTCTAAGATCAGATATTTAGATCAGCCTATTAACTGCCAGCAATCAGATTCAAGCATCAATGTTCAGATCAGTAGATGAATTAAAACTAGCCGAACTAGGAGAGCATATTCAGATTAGTAACTCCTTAGTGGACTAACCGAACAAGCATATATTGTTCAAATCAGTGTTAGACTAACCGAATATGCATATGATGTTCAGACCAGTATCATATTGACCGAACCAGCAGTAATTACTAAGTGGCAGCTAGAAAATGTACTAATCTAATCGACAGATCTTAGACTAAGCAGTAGAATAACCATACACAGACAACAATTTGCAATTATCAAATGGTGTCAGATTACAGTAAAAAGAATATATACACCAGTAATCTTATAGCATGCAAGACTAACAGTTCAAGGCCTAACTCGCAAGATTAATCATCATAATCATCAACTGGCCCAATATCATCACAGAGCAGCACCAAAACTCAGACTGTCAAGTTTGTTGTCACAAATCATCTATTCGGTCCAGATATCCTCACGTAACACTTAAGCCCTCATGCAAGGTCCCCAAGTCAAACACATAGGTGGCCCTTTGCATTCACTTAAAAGAATAAGGCATGTAGTATGAAATACTTACGGACAAAGGCGAAACGAAATGCAAGCGGCTAGGATTGGGGGCGGGCGGGTCGGCGTCGGCGTCGAAAGGGCACCACCTCGAGCGAAGCGAAAGGCGTCGGCGTCGAAGAACCACCGAGGAAGGGAAGCGGCGTCGGCGTCGAGGCGGTGTGGGGGAAGGTGGCGTGGGGCGTCCTCGGCGGCGGCGACGAAGGGAGGCGTCCTCGGCGTCGGCGACGAAGCGGGAGGCGGAAGGGCGCGCGGGCGGCCCAAGACTCGAGCGGCTAGGGTTAAGCGCGTCGACGGCGAGGCGAGGCGGAAGGCGAAGGCGGCTAGGGCTAGCGTGGAGAAAAAGGTGTAGCGAATGGTTATGGGCCGGGTTTTAAGAATGCGTTAGTCATTAGTATCACTCTTTTAAGAAAACCGATATCGATGCTTAATCATTAGTATCACTCTTTTGTAAAACCGATAATCGATGCTTTATCATCACTTTTATAATAGAACCTGATGTAGTCATTAGTATCACTTTTTAATAAAACCGTCTTGATGTTTTATCATTAGTATCACTCTTTTAAGAAAACCGACATCGATGCTTAATCATTAGTATCACTCTTTTCGTAAAACCGATCTTGATGCTTTATCATCACTTTTCTAATAGAACCGGATGTTAGTCATTAGTATCACTTTTTAATAAAACCGATCTTGATGTTTTATCATTAGTATCACTCTTTTAAGAAAACCGACATCGATGCTTAACCATTAGTATCACTTTTTAATAAAACCGACATCGATGCTTTATCATCACTTTTCTAATAGAACCCTGATGTTAGTCATTAGTATCACTTTTTTAATAAAACCGATACTGATGCTTTATCATTAGTATCACTCTTTTAAGAAAACCGATACTGATGCTTAATCATTAGTATCACTCTTTTCAGAAAACCGATACTGATGCTTAACCATTAGTATCACTTTTTTAATAAAACCGATACTGATGCTTTATCATCACTTTTCTAATAGAACCCTTATGTTAGTCATTAGTATCACTTTTTTAATAAAACCGATACTGATGCTTTATCATTAGTATCACTCTTTTAAGAAAACCGATACTGATTCTTCATCATTAGTATCACTCTTTTAAGAAAACCGATACTGATGCTTCATCATTAGTATCACTCTTTTAATAAAACCGATACTGATGCTTGATCATCACTTTTCTAATAGAACACCGATGTTAGTCGTCAAGATATCACTTTTTTAATAAAACCGATAATCGATGTAGTTTATTGCACTATTCCTTTTCGCACATCGCAAGTTCTGAATTTTCAGCATTTCATCAAAGAGAGAAAATGCCATAACTTTGTCATACATTGTTGAAATTATTAGAAATTTTGAAGAAACATATTTCAGGATCTTGCAAAACTTTTCATAAAATAATTTTTGGAAAAGCGACCTCATTCAAGAAATATGCCAAAATTCATTTCAGTAGACATGATTTGTGCGTAAAAGCGAGAAAAGTCAAAACTTTTTCAAATTAATCTGGAATTGTACTAAAATTTCAGAAATTAACTTTCGACTATTTACAAGCTTTCCCAACAATAGTTTCAGTCAAATGGAATTTTCTTTCACAAATTATGGCACAAAGTGCAGGCATAAAGAGAAATGGCATGCATTTCCATGAAGCCTCCAAACAGACAATTAATCACCTTGGATTTACAATACTATTTTACATACATTATAATAGTCCATTTATTTACAATATTGCCCTTCATGATGATCTACTCGCATGTAATTGGCTCCATGTGTGTCGTCATCCCCGCTAAGACAAGCCCCATCTCGCAAATGAAGGTATCTCATCGAATTGGTTATACTCTTCTTCATCTACAACATCTTCAACTCCTACGATCCGTCTCTTGCCATGAAGAACGACGTGCAACCTTGGATTGGCCGGATCGCGCACGTAAAAGACTTGAGTTGCTTGCCGCAAGGACAAACGGATCATCTTTGTAGGCGAGTCTCTCGAGATCCACAATAGTAAAGCCTCTCTTGTCGACCTTCACTCCATGTGGAAGTCGTACCCACTTACATCGAACAATGGAACTTGGTATATTCCGTAATCGAGCTCCCAAATTTCTTCGATCATCCCATAGTAGGAGTTCATTGCGGTTGGGGATCTGTTTGAGTGATGATCATCGAGAAAGCATTTATACTCACACCAATTGTTTTGGACAAGACTCTTGGCATCTTGACTCTCAAATGTAAAAGGTGTAACCATTAATATCGCACTCTGCCATGTCTCAGACATTAAATCTTGGTCCGTCACCAACCATTTTACATTCTCGAGAAGGAGACCTCCTTTTCTTTGAACCATGTGAGGAATCGATCATTGTGTTCTTGTGCGATGGAAAGCTCATCCATTTGTGGATTCTCTTCCGTAATATCAACTTATGCTTTCGATGTATGGACGAACTGCGCTTATTCGCAAGATCGTGAAATGCGCCTTGCAATACATATCAAACCTCTGACTCATTAGTTTGGACCCAACGGTTCCTTTACGACAAAGTCCGCCCTCATGACGAGATACAGAACACCGATTGCTTGTCTTTTACCCGTAGTCCACGAAAACTCAATAACCTCTTCACCCCATAACCTTCAACAATACTACCCTCAAGCTTCAACCGATTCCTCACGTGACGACTTTAATATACCCATGTACCTCTCGAACGGATACATGTAACGAGGAAAGCGGGTCCACATATCTTAATCTCTCGACAAGGTGAACAACAAGGTGGACCATTACGTCAAAAAAGAACGACGGGGAAATGCATCTCAAGGTGACACTGAGTCCGCACCACCTCACTCTGAAGTTGTCTAGTACATCGGGGTCAATAACTGCAGAGATCGCATTGAAGAAATAACACAACTTTGTGATTGCCAACCCGACATCCTCTGGGAGAATATTTGGATTGCAACCGGGAGCATTTGGGTCATCAAGACATGGCGATCATGGGACTTCATGCCCAACAACTTCAAATCATCCATAGACACAAGCTTCTTAATGTTAGCGGAGTAGCCGATGGAACTTTAATACTTTGGAGACATTTGCAGAGATCTTCTTTCTCCTTCTTGGACAGGTGTAGCATGCAGCAGGATGTACGGGCCTTTTCCATCCTCCTCTATCACCGCAAGTCCAGGCCTCGATTCCCATGTAGGCCATGTCGCGACGAGCATTGACACCATCTTTGGTCTTCCTGTATGTTCAAGCAGATGCCAACCAAGTTGTCGCAGACATTCTTCTCAACATGCATGACATCAATACAATGCCGACATCTAACTCCTTCCAAAGACGGTAAGTCCCGAATATTGACCTCTTCTTCCAAATGGTCCTAGGATCGAACAGATTTCTGGCTCTTTCCGTCTTGAACATCGATATCCTCTACACGTGAATACACTTGGCTTCCACTCATAGATTGCGGTGCCGAACGGACTTCCTCTTCCCATCAAATTTGTCATCCATCTTACTAGATCGATGACTTCGAGGTAGAAACCTACGGTGACCCATATATACAGCTTTTCTTGGAATTCGGCAGACCATAGACTCTCGGTCTCCTCTTCACAAATAGGACACGCTTTGGCTCCTTTCAGATCAGTAACACGCCAAATTACCAAGGGCCGGAAATCATTTATGGTGCAAAATACCATAGCCCGTAGGGTGAAATGCTCTCTTTGTACGCATCCCACACGATTTACCCCCTCATTCCACAATTTTACCAAATCCTCGATCAATGGTGCAAGGTACACATCAATATCATTTCCATTTGTTTGGGTCCCGAGATTAGTAATGACATCATGATATACTTCCGCTTCATGCACTGACCAAGGAGGAGGTTGTAGATACACTATGAATCGCCAGTCTTTGTGGACGATCGCTGCTCATGTTACCAAACGGATTCATTCCGCTTCGGTACTCAACCCAAATCTTATGTTCCTCATTTCGCACCAAACTCCTCATGTTTCCAATCGATGTTTCTCCATTGAGCCGAATCAAGAAGGTGTCTCACTTGCCATCTTCCTTTCGAGACTCGTAATGCCAACGCAACAATTTTGCCTCTCTCGGATTTGCAAACAACCGCTCCAGACGGGAATGATGGGCAAGTACCACAATACCTTGGCGGTGCACCTTTAGTGATGACCTCTTCACCGTCGTTGTTCCGGCTCTACGCTTCTTGTCGTTACGCTTCTCCTTTTGTTTGTACCGGGCACACCGCAAGCGGACAAACGTGCAGCCCTGATGTGCGTTCACGGTACAAGATGCAATCATTCTGACATGCATGTATCCTTTCTATTTCCATTCCCATGGGACATAGTAGCTTCTTCGCTTCATAAATGCTTGTTGGCAACTCGTTTCTCCGGAAGCAGATCCGATAGAAGAACTAGTAGTGCATTGAAACTTGTATCCGCCCAACGGTGTTTTGCCTTGATTCGAACAATGCAAGGACCGAACCCAACCTGGTGTATTCCGCTTTGCAACCTCGTGAGCAGCGGTTTGGCATAAATCTTCTATCAAGCTTTTAAACTTTTCAAACTCTCTTCCGTGTAATTACCTCCACATCCCGCAACATTTGCTCCAAATTATCCTCCTCAAACATATCATCAAGAACTCGTCATCCGGTTCCACCGTATCTTCGCTGCATATCGGAGTGGTACTACCCGCCTCCCGTGATGGATCCAACATGTGTAATTCCTCACGAGCCACGTCGAATCGTGGTCCTCAATTTGAGATGAGTTGTTAAATCTCCTCGATTGGTGCAATCAATGCAAGGACAATATATGAAGTTTACACCCTCCTCACCATGTCGTCTTTCGCAATTTTTTGAACTCCTTAACACCCTCTCAAATTCAGCACTCACACGGCTTTTCCGATACATCCATTCCTCACGGTCCATCTGCAATTAAATTTCGCACAATAAATTAAGGAAAAATCGAGCGACAACTAGCTATAGCTATTTTAAATATTGAGACATCATTTCAATTAATATTACCTTTGCAAAATAGTGGATGTGTTCCAAGATATATAAATGTACTCACGATCGATACCTAGCTTCTTCCTCGGTTTAAAGCTTCCGCCAATTCCTTCATAAGAGACATAAATTTTAACATCAACAACGATATCAAATAATCTAATTATATAGCTAGTGCAGAGCTTGCAAATCTTTCTACTACAACGAAACAAATCAAGGGTACCAACGATGACTCCTAATCTCTACATAGGTTAGGTCCTAATCCCATTCGAGGATATATGGTTCGGGCAAGTTCTAAGTTGTTGTACAACTCGAGAAAATTTAAGACATCTCCCATTCTCCGGATACACGCCTCGACAACAGTCAAGAGGGTGTGTATCCGGAGAACACCAGAGAGACGCTATCAAATCTACTCAAGTTGTACAACACACTTCAGAATTTGCTCGAACCATATATCCTCGAATTGTCCAAAAACGTGGACAATTCGAGATCGCCGCTTATAAATATGCCCTTTCGCTCAGATATTTATAAATAAGCACCCTCGAACGGGAGACGAGGTTACGCCGCCTAAACTCTAATAATAAGATTACTACATGATAGCAATAATAATTCCATATATATAAACAGAGATCGACTACAAAATTAAATAGATATGCGCTTATCAAATAAAGAGTGTGAAATCAAAGCACGTACACAATTCCAGTGCAACCTAAACTTTATTGACGACATATTGAAATTACCAGAGCAAAATTGAAGGGGTTGAAAGAATTGCTGCTCACATTTTGAAGAAAACCGCAATAGAGAGCAAAAAGAGGGGAATCTCCTCAAGATAGGGTTTCAATTTTGCCCTCTTAATACCCACCCATGAGGACTTCAAATTTTCTCACCCAACTATTGCTTCCAACCACACAATATGAGCTATTTTCTCGGGTGGCGGCGGAGAAATCTCCTCCGAGCAAAAAGCAGAGAAGAGTTCAAAGGCGAGTGGTATATATAACCTAGCGAGGCACATCGAATCGGTTCTTTTCAAAAGCGATCTTCTGCGGCACGGCCATCACTTTAGACATAAGCACGAGCACATCAGAATCGGTTCTTTTCAAAAAGCGATACTGATGTGCACGGCCATCACTTTTAGACATAAGCACGAGCACATCAGAATCGGTTCTTTTCAACAAGTGATAGTGATGTGCACTGTTATCACTATCGCTTCTATAAAAAGAATGATAGTGATAACCATGTGCACATCAGAATCGGTTTTCTACTAAAAAGTGATACTGATGTGCACGGTCATCAGAATCGGTTCTTTTCATAGAAGTGATAGTGATGATCACGTGCACATCACTATCACTTCTATGAAAAGAACCGATAGTGATGATCGTGCACATCACTATCACTTTTTAGTAGAGAACCGATTCGGATGTTCCCGTGCTACATCACAGTCACTTATAATCTCAGAACCGATACTGATTATTACTAACACCTCTCGAAGTTACTTATCACAATCGTTTTTTCAAAAACTTAAGAACCGTCTACAGATGATTGATAGTGATGTGTCGTTCTGTAGTAGTGCAGCCTCAACTACCTTGAGGCATAGGCGACGACTTTGCCACTCTGCATTAACACACATCCGAGACTCTGCCTTGAAGCGTCACAATATATGTCAAAACCGCTCTGCACGTCTGGCAATACTAACACAAGTGCTGATGTTAATCACTTTTTTAACTCTAGAAAACTCTTTTCGCACTTTAGCGTCCATGCAAGCTTTTTCTCTTTCTTCAATAATTGCGTAAGAGGTCTAGCAATCGTTGAAAATCCTTCTATGAATTGACGGTAATATTCTGACATTCCTAGAAAACTACAGATCTGGGTAACCGACTTCGACTGCTCCCAATGTTACACAGCTTCTACCTTGCTTGGATCCATAGCAACTCCCTTAGCTATCATTACATGGCCAAGGAATTCCACCTTGTCTTTCCAAAAAATCACATTTGCTGAACTTAGCATACAACTGCTGCTCTCACAATCTCTCCAAAACCAATCTCAAGTGCTCTGCATAATCTTCTCTTGTCTTGAAGTACACAAGAATGTCATCTATAAAGACAACCACAAATTTATCCAAATAATCCATCGTCGGGACCGGATATACAAACCAAACCCTCGTGTATACAAAGACTAGTCCAGATCACGCTTAGTGCACACAGTGGAAACATAGATGACATATCATTCCATACATCGAAATAACTAAGAAGAAGCAAATTATTATTGAATAAAGCAAACGACCTTATAGTCAAGGTTCATACATCAATGCCTCTTGGCTTAAGAAACAATTAAATCATTGCAAAATGAAATAAAATAACTTGGGCTATTCGACATGCCACAGCAATCGTCTGGGAACGCCTTCCTAGTCGGCGTAGTCTTCATAGTACTCCTCCTCTTGATACTCATTACCGGTCCTTCCTCAAGAATCGAACAACATGGGCATAAAGCCGTGAGTACAACGTACTCAACAAGCCGTAGGGAAATGATGCAATATATTCATGCACGGCTTGACAAAGGATAGTTATATGGTTCATTTGCGAAAGCAATAACTTGAATTTAAATACAATAAATAGATTGAAGGCGATTGATAAAAACAATAATAAGTAATGGTAAATCAATGGTATACAACATGAGCAGTAATGACGAGGCATCACCCCACGTCATTCAAACAAGTATCAACCACACGGTTCAACGGTATAGCTTGAGACAACAAAACAACAAAGTGAACTCCCTGCTCACATCCCAACAATTCCACATTTCAAGAAAATACTCTATACCCGTGTGAAATCCCTGCTTGTCCATGACGCGGACACGGCTATTCAATAGTTTACACTCAGAGAGGTTGTACTGGCTTTACCCACAAGACATGATCATCCCTTAATGCCAAGCGCTAAGAACACACTTCCTTTGGTGTGTCGCAGAGAGATCACTACAAAGCCTTTACAATGCATGTCTAAACCCAAGATCGCCCTCTAAGGTTTAGCCCTCGGGGCCCCCTCTTGAGCCATGTGGGTCTACCCGTCCCACACCAACAACTGGCAATACTCAAGTCTGGACATTGCAAATTAATCAGCTAGGTCCGTCCCATACCGGACTCGTGGTTGCACGGTTAGGCCCAGTTCAATGGCGCACAAGATTAAGTCCTTAAATTGACTCAGGCAAGACAGCCACATCCCAATGTGCTAAAAAGCACCCCCTTTACTGCACGATCAATTGCCCGAGGGAAACATTTTGTTCAACCCAAAACCATTGGCATCCCCTGCCATGGTACAACAAGTTTTACAACAGTGGTCAACAGCCACAATTCAATATCTCATTAAGTCAAGATTAACATTAGCTCACAGGTGATATGAATCCCATCGGACAACTAAGCATGGCTAAGCATAGCTACGATAACCCAATGTTGGTAATATGATTATGTCCAACTAGTAATGTCCCAACCTATGGTTAACAATGGATACATGGCATTCCAATAATCAAAGGGGCATACTCCAACAGGTAAATAGCTACTTCCATAAACTAGCATTGTTACATAAATAGCATGCGATTGTATAAAACAAAGTACTTTTGCAAACATGGGTTCAATATGATCAAAGGTCTACGACTTGCCTTGCTGTTCAAGTGCTGATTCTTGGTCTTCGAAGTCTCTGTTCACTCCCTCAGGATTCGCGTCTACCGGAAAATAAATACAAAACAGAATAAATACAAAACAGAGAAGCAAACAAGCTCAAAATTGAAAATAAATGGCTCTGGAATGTAGATCTCGATTTTACAAAAATTTAGGAATTTGAATCGGCTCAATCGGAGTTCGGACGAAGGAGAACGGGCCTTCGGAAGATTTAATTCAGAGAAAATCAGAAAATTTCGGTAAGGGTGACACGTGTCACCGATTGGCTGGAATTTTCGGTTTTTGGAAAATCAGAAAAAAGAAAATAAAATACCGACCGACATGCGGGACCCACGAGTCGAGACTCGGTCACGGTGAACCCAAAGGCACCGAGAGGGCAATCGGTGACGCGCGAACCACAACGACGTGGCATACCACGCGCGGCTAGGGTCGAGGTGGCGCCGGCTGGCAGCACACGCGTGGCGGCCACCTGGCGATGACGCGGCATGGAAGCGGGTCCGCCACGCGGCGATTCCGGCGCCGGATCCGAATCGGACGGTGGAGAGGTGAGGGCGCTGGCTAGCGACGGCACAACTGGAGTGATGGATGGCGATCGGACGGCCAGAACTCGCGGAGGAACTCGACGGCGAGTGGTGGCGGCGTTCACCGGACACGAAGAAGACGACGAGGGTTTCGCGAACTCGGGCGGAGAGGATGGAAGAAGTAGTGGATCCGGAAGTGCTCGACGCGATTTAACTCGATGGTGCAACCGATCACGGCGGAGGACAACCGGAGTGGCTCGAGACGGCGGAGAAAGTGCACGGACGGCAAAAACTTCGGCGAGGGCGTTCTCATGGTGGCTGGCGTCGGCCGACGAGGAAAGAGCGGCGTGGCGGCGGAGCGGGAACCTCGGGATGAGGTTCGCCGTGTTTTAAATAGGCCTAGGGATGCGGGCGAACACAACGCCAAAGGCGGCGCTAGGTTTAGGGTTTTGAGACGGCAGCGTGGCGGCGACGCAGCGTGATCCAGCCGGACGCGTGGCGGACGGACGGACGCAATGGCTGTCACTGTGGTGAGGCGAAGCAAGTGGGCCGGGGCGGAGGAATAGTGATGGGCCACGGAGGATTCGGCCCGAGAGGGTTTGGAGGAAATAAAATATTTTCCGAATTAATTTAAATTCCAGGAATTCAAGTAAATGCAAATAAATTCAAATAAATAGCAAATAAATTCAGAAAAATCTCCGAAAATACAGAAAAATTCCTTGAAGCACAAGGAACCCAATAAAAACTGGAAACCTTTAATTTGATGCATAGATTAATCAAATTAAATCTTTTCATTATTTGAAAATTCATATTAAGCTTCAATTAATTCAAGAAAATGCAAATGGTTCACTTTTGAATTTAAACATTCCAAAACTCAAATTTTGGGATGTTACATCCACAAACACCTTATTTATCATGTTCATAAAGTATGCAGGGGCATTTGTCAGTCCGAAAGACATGACTGTGAATTCATAGTGTCCATATCGGGTAGAAAATGCAGTTTTAGGGAATCCTCTGCTTGAATCTTCAGTTGATGATATCCTGATCGAAGATTTATCTTGAAGAAAACTCTTGCTCCTCTCAACTAATCAAAGCAGATCATCAATCCTGGGTAAGGGATACTTATTCTTGATCATTACTTCATTGAGTGCGCGATAATCAATACACATTCTTAAGCATCTGTCCTTCTTCATGACGAACAGAACTGGCACTCCCCATAGGGAAGAACTTGGTCGGATAAAACCATTCTCGAGCAATTTCTCGATCTGCTTCTTCATCTCGACTAACTCGTCTGTTGGCATCCGGTACGGCCTCTTCGCTATTGGTGCTATTCCAGGCACTAACTCAATAACGAACTCAACATCCCGATCTGGCGGCATTCTTAGTAAATCCTTAGGAAAGACTTCTGGAAATTCTCTAACAACGGCATATCCTTTATGTTAGCAACTTTACACTATTGACCAGTAACTATCCATCACGGACTACGATTGCATGAATTTTCACTTTCTTGCCACTAGGGCTTTCTAGAGACACCCTCCTTTGACCACAATCCAAAACACCTTTATGCTTAGACAACCAATCCATTCCAAGGATGACATCTAAGGTTTGGGTATCCAATAAGATAAGATTCGCTAGGAATTCTATCCCATCCATAAGCAACTTAACTCCCAAACACCCAAGGCTAGACCAAAGTTCAAATCCTAGGGCTTGGACTAAAAGCACACATTTAAGATTCTTAATATCAAACCCATTCTTTATTGCAAAACTATGAGAAACAAACGAATGTGAAGCTCCAAAATCAAATAAAACTGTAGCAAGTACTAAGTTAACCAAGAACTTGCCCAGTACGACGTCCGATGCCTCTTGAGCTTTATCAGCAGTGATATGGTTGATTCTACCATGCACTGTTGCTTGAGGTGTTGCTCCTGCTTGCAGTGGTACGCGGTTTCCTCCTATCATAGGTGCCTTGGCTAGAGTAGTTCCCAAGTTGAAGCAAGCTAGCGTAACTCCTCCTTTCTTCGGACACTTGTTAGCAAAGTGTCTTGGCTCATTGCAAGAGTAGCATTGCTTGACAACTCTGAACTGATTTGGCCGCCTTGCTTAACTAGCCATCCTGCGCTTACGATCCTCACCTAGTTCTTTGCGCTTGTCCTCTAGGATCAGAGCCTTGTTAACCAATTCTTGAAAGTCAAAAAAATTGTGGGTGATCAATCCCACCTGCAGTCCAGAGTTTAGTCCTTCCAGGAAGCGAGACTGCCTGGCCTTATCTGTAGCCACATCCTCAGGAGTATAGCGTGCTAACTGAGTAAATTTGTTCAGATAGTCTGCCACTGACTGACCTCTTTGCTTTAAAGCCCTAAACTCTTCCTTCTTTAGATCCATCATGCCCTCCGGCACATGGTATTGATGAAAGGCATTGAGAATTCTTCCCATATGATCTATTGTGGGGCTTCATGTGTGGCACAGTAGTTCTCCTACCACTCTGCGGTAGTTCCTTCTAGCTGATGAGAGGCATACAGTACCTTCTCATTGCTCTCACACTTAGTGATGTGCAGCTTACTCTCAATGGTTCTAAGCCAATCATCGGCTTTCAAGGGATTGACATTGCCTGAAAATGTCGGTGGACGGGTCCTCATAAAGTCTGACAACTTGGAATAGGGACACGATCCATTGCTACCATGTTGAGCATTGTTGTTGATTGCAGCTTAACTAGTGACACTCTGCATCTATTGCATCATGGTATGCATGAGCTGAGTCTGCGCTGCAAGAAAAGCTCCTAAGTTTTGCATATCCACTGGCGGTGCTGGGTGCGGTGGTATTCCATCATTAAGGTTGTCACTTGGGTGGAAACCACTTCCTGAAGCTCTGTTGTTTCCACACATGTTCACCATCTGCTGATTGCTTCTTGGGTTAGGAAAGGTAGATGTAGCATAGATAGATGCAAGAATTTCTAAGGAGGGGAAACAGGTTAAACCCAAACTTAAACAACTTTATTAATAAGACTTGGTATGGTTGCTTACAAAAGCTTAAGGGCTATGCAACACATACTGCACACCCAACAAACAATAAGAACCAAACTAAACACACAACTTTAACGACTACTACAAAGGGAAAGACTATCTTAAAGAACACAACTCGACACTTGAGTCTCAACCTAACACTAAGACTCTCACTCATCCAGCAACCCTGGCTAAGGTTGATCTGGTGCATACACCGGTGGGTGGGCTGGCATGGGTGCAAACTGGTCGTGATGCCCTGCAGCTGGTTGCTCCATCACCACATGCACATTCTGCTCCTCTAGCTCAAACTCAACTTCCTCTGGGTCTTCCTCTGGGACTTCCTCTTCCTCCTCAATGTTTGGCGGTGCTGGTGCAGCTTGGCCACCTTCCTGCAATGCGTCCTCAAGCTCCATGATCTTCTTAGTGAAAGCAGCACAGGTGTCCTGTAGCTCCTCCTCTGTGACTCTGAGGGCCTCATACACCATCTACGTTCCTTTGCTATGTCTCTCACGTGAGCGACCTATGCGGCTGCCAACTGTGCCAGATGCACAATTGTGGCATCCTTCTCCTCGATCCTCTATCTCCACGAAACTCATCCCGAAGGGTGAAGTCGGAACATGGAGTCATCAAGCTCGCGGGAGTAGTTGTGGCAGATCCTCCTCAGGGCAAGTCGAGAAGCCTCTTGGATACCAATCTTGAAGGTAGCTCTCCTCACGGTGATGTTGATTGGTTGGTGTAAGTTCAACCTTCATTAGTTATGGTTTTGGTGTTAATGACAAATCTAATCTTGTGTTAATGACAAATCCAATATTGAGTTTATCCCCTAATGCGATAGTGTTATTAATGACAATCTTATATCGAGACTAACATGTTTGTTTAGAATATCTTTGTTTAGTCTCATCGCATTGAAAAAAGGAAAACCCAAGGTATGTATGCGTATTCATTCTAGCATTAGTTGCATACCTTGGATACAAGTTAAAGTATGAATGTCCCCATTATATTAACCACAAACGTGCATCATGTTTCCCAATCCACATATTACATGGATGCACATATTTAGGGGGAGTTTGTGGTTTAACTTGATAGTTTCTTCGTATTGATTGATTCGTAGATAACACACATAAGGATCAAGACAAAGAAACTAAATCCTTGAGTATATGTTTGAATTGCCTAGTTATAAGTATACTCATGGCAATATAGGATATACTCAATACGATCAAATTGGATATGTGCATATTATGTCCAAGTCAATTATATCTATGCACATATACATGTGGAGTTTATTCTATAGTTGATGACTTAGGTAATGATCATTTCCATACAATTTACATATAATGGATCATTACTTTTCATTGACATGAGTATATGAAAACTTGTGTAGTTAATATATACTCATATCAATTTAAATGATAATTTAAATTAAGTTCATTTGTCTTGTTAATTATTAAAGAACATTTCATCATGTGTTGATGGTGTTTCTTGATTAATTGAGGACAATGAATAGTTCTTAAGTATAATAAAGCATGAGTTGCATTATTGTACTTAAGACACAATTAAATCATTTCAATTGATTTAGGTTGTGCTCAATTGATCTAAAGGCATCCATTATGTGTTAATGGAGTGCAAGAGATAATTGAGACAACCATGCATCTTGGACTAACTATGTTTATGAGTTGTGATTGAGTTAGGCCCAAAGATGAATGAGATGATAAAGAAGAGGAGTCGAGTGATGATCCCGGGGGAGTATCAAGTGATGATCATAAAGACCCCAAAGGGGATTGCTTGTGCGCGGCGGCGAAGGTATAATTAGATAGGCTAAGGACTTTGTAGTCTTTAAGTCTAAGGTATTTATCGCCGTGCTATTAAGAGGGGTCGTTCCCTAGCTTGAGCTTCATCATGTGTTGGTGATCTCATTCCGCGTTCACTCGAGCTCAAACCATTTAGATTTCGTTTTTGCATGAGGGTTAACCATTTGGCATGTGTTGGGAATGGGTTAAACTTATGCTTGGTTGTATTTGGTTTTCGCATAATGCTTTGATTTGCATGTGTTGCAAATAGGATAAGCTAGTGCGTTGGCGTTATGTGAAGTTCACTTTTGCATGTGTTGCATTAGTTAAAGCTTCATGCTTTGGTTTCATAAAACATCTTTATAAAACCTTGGTGTTGCTTGGAGCTAAGTTTTGCATGTGTTGCAAAAGGAGAGAGCTCAAGCATGATTTTATGTTGTGTGTTTGTATGGAGCTAGAGGCTTGCATGTGTTGCAGTAAAGAGCTCATACGTATGGTTTTGGTTTTAGTCGAAGTTTGATTTGTGGTTGCTTTGAACTAGAGAATTGCATGTGTTGCAATTAGAGAGTTCAAGCACCTTGATTTAATGTTGCTTGGATCTAGACTTTTGCATGTGTTGCAAAGAGTAGTGCTCAAGCATGAAATATGTTTATTATGTTATTTGCAAGTTCGTTGCGAATAAACCGAGGTTTATGAGTCCGAATTCGAGAGCATGTGAGTGGGGCTTGCAACGGTGTTGGCAAGTTGACCGGTCTTGTGTTGACCTTCACATGGCTAGAGGATTAATCTCATAAACTCGAGTTTGATTTGCTTAATACGTTTTGCAAATAGTCTTTGAGTTGGTTGCGAAAAGTGTTTTCGCGATTTGGTTGAATTCTTTGAGCATGAGCTAATTGGGTGCAAATGTGTTTTGCACGGTGTATGATCATGTGTTGATCATCTAGAAGCTCAAAGAATTGCATTTGGATCTTCAAGAAAAGATTGGAAAAATCTGAGTTGTTTCGCCAGGCGGTGTGACCGCCCTGGGCGTCGGGACCGGAGGTGTGAGGGCGGTCGGACCGCCTGGTCCGGCCAGACCGGCCGGGCAGTCTGACCGCCCTCACATGGTGTGTTTTCTCCAAAGGCGTGTGCGTCTTGGTGGCGTGTGGCGGTGCGACGGCCTGGTCCGGTCCGGACCGACCGGCGGTGTAACCGGCCCCGTCTGGTGCAAGTTTTCCAGAGAAGTGGCGTTTTGGTGCTTTGCTATTTTTGTGCAGGCGGTGCGACCACCCGGAGGTCGGTTGGACCGGCCGTCCGGTTGGACCGGGGTGCGAGCGGTCGGACCGGCCATATAACGGTCATTTTTCCGACCGTTGCCCTGTGAGGGCCGGTCGGACCGGATGAGGTCCGGTTGGACCGGACCTTGGGGTTTTCTGCCCGAAAAAGCCCCCAACGGCTAGTTTTCTTGTGGGGGGCTATAAATACCCCCTTTGGGGGCTTGGGGGAGATGTTGGCTGTGTGTGGGAGTCATTTGCATGTGTTGCTCTTCTCCCTTTGCTTCTTGAGCTCAAGAGTGAGGCTAATTGCATTTGTTGCAATTGGGAAGTGGATTTGAGTGTCTCTTGTGCATGTGTTGCACTTGAGGAGGCCTTGTGCATGTGTTGCACTTGGTGATCACCGAGGAGCGCATTTGTTGTGCCCGGTGAGGTTCAAACGAAGGAGCGGCTTATTACTCTTGGAGGTTGCTGACTCCTAGACGGCGTAGGCGTCGTGCACGGGAGCTCTCAAGGTTGTGAGAAGCCCCGGCAAGTTTGTGAAGGTTCGGGTTGAGCCTACGCGCGAGCATGAAAAACCACGACTAGTGGAAAGAGGCGGGTGCTCGAGCGGGAGCCGGTCCAAGTGTGGGCTAGCCTCAACGTGGACTAGGGGAGACCGGCAAGTCTCCGAACACCACGGAAAAATATCGGTTGTCTCTTTTACTTTCGAGTATTTACATTTATTGTATATTGTCCAATTGCTTGATTGTCATTAGAATTGCTTAGTGTTAATTGATTGATCAATTTAGCAATTCTAGTTTAGAGACATAATTTAGTTAGTGCACTAGTGAGCCTAGTTGATTTAGGCTTTAATTGTCAAAACCTATTTATCGCTTCCGCATATATATTTGATTAGGTTTTGACATAGGGGTTGATTAGAGCGAATTGTTTAGTGAGCGATCAAATTTCTTAAAACGCCTATTCACCCCCCCTCTAGGCGCATCCTCGACCCTACAAGTGGTATCAGAGCCACGGTCACTCTCATTTTAGGCTTAACCGTCTGGAGAGTAAAAAGGATGGCAAATAGAGGTTTAGTGCACTCCACCGATTCATATATATTTGATGGCTCTAATTATGCTTCATGGAAATTATTTATGATTTCGCATTTTAAATCCATGAGCCCACAAATATGGTGGATCGTAGATGTCGGCATTTCTTCTCCACTAAATGATATTGCTCCAACTAAAGGAGAGGAGAAATGTCTACATCTCGACGCTCAAGCTACTAATGTGTTATTTAGCGTTGCCAGCGAGAGATATTCAATCTCATTTGCAACCTCAAGAGCGCCCATGCAATGTGGACTAAGATTCAAAAATTATATAAAGTGTCCACATCAAATGAGGATTGTATTGAGGAGGAAGTGTCGGTTGATGATCATTCAACATCTATATCAAATGATGAACCGACAACTCCATCAACTCAACCTCCGCCTCAAGTTTACGGCGATTTTTCAATTCCATCAAAAATTCGTTGCTTTATGGCTAAAGGTAAGAATGAGGTAAGTGATGATGAAGGTGAGCCCTCTTATGACGAATTAATGAATATGCTAGAGGAGCTCAATGAATTTCTTGGAAAGGAGAAAAAGAAATATAAAATTTTGAAGATAGAACATGAATCACTTCAAAATGATTGTGATATTCTAAAAGAAAATCATGAGAAACTCCTTTTCAAGGAATTTAGTAAAGCTAGTGTGGATATTGCCACTCAATGCACTTTAGTTGATGAATTGCCTCACTCAATTCCAATTACAAACAATTCATCGAATAAATGCATATCCACCTCTAGCGATGATATACCTTGTTGCTCTAATTCAATTGCTAGTACTTCCTCTATACTTGTTGAGACTAACCTTGTAGAGGAAAACAAAGAGCTCAAGGCTCAAGTCATTAAGTTGGAAAATGACTTGAAGAGGTGTTAAAGGAAAAGCCCTCCTCGGCGAAATCTTGAGCAAGCCAAGGGCGCCTCAAGACAAGCGAGGACTCGGCTACAACTCCAAGAGGGAGAATAGCAAGACGAGGCACAATGCGCGACACACGAAAACCATCAAGTGCTTCGCATGCAACAAGAAGGGCCACCTCGCCTCCGTGTGCCCTAATAATGTGGAGATCAAGCCACAAGCATCAACCATGAGGCAAACCGGCAAGGAGCAAGTCAAACCGGTCAAGAGAGGGCCAAATAGCGTGACATGCTTCAATTGCCGGGAAAAGGGACATTTCGGTAAGGATTGTCCCAAAGGTATCACTCCTAAGCCTATTCTCATTAATGAAAATTATTTGCTTAGGAAGGACAAGAATGGCAATGTGTTTGCCAAGCTTGTCAAGTCCCCTATGCCCGCTAAAAATGATATTCATTTGCATAGGAAGAGTGTTTCTAGAAATGTATTTGCTCAAAATGCTAAATTTCCTAAGAATAAGAAAAATCATGATGATCATATGCTTAGGAAAAATAATAGCAAAACATTTGCTAGAAATGCTAGATCCTCTAAGCCATTTCATAATTTCAATTATCATATGCTTAGAAGAAATCAAACTAGAAATGGCTTTGCAAGATATCAATGCCCTCCTAAGTCCTCTCACTTAAATCCAAATATTTTGCTTAGGAGGAATAATTATTGCAAAACCGTTCCTAGTCGTGTTAGTCAAGTCAATAATGTTAAAATTAGGACCATTTGGGTTCCTAAAACTCTTGTGACTAACATTGTCGGACCCAACAAGGATTGGGTACCAAAAATCGCCTAAAAGATTTTTAGGCAATAAAGAGATGGATTGGACGCTTGCACATCAAGAGAAGAAGGATTACATTCGTCTACAAGTGGTGTCAAGCATGAAGACAATCATGTCCATCATAAGCCAATGCCATCTCGGTAACAAGTATTTAAATTGATCCTTATGCTTTATAGCCTTGTGTAGGTTATATTGAAATGATTAATGAATATCAATTTAGATTACTTGTTATGGCCACTTACTCTCGCCTCTTATCTATTCTCTTATTGCAAATCTTGAGCAAGTTAGGAAGTGGCACATTTAGGGGGAGTGTTAATTCATATTCATGTGTATCACATCCCTACGTGTGCCCATATTAATATAAGTGCATATATATATAATTTCAAAATCAAACCATTTAGCCAAAAATCAAAATTTTGTATACTATTAGTAAAACTGTGAAAAACTAGTTGAAAAATGTATACAAATGTTTTCAAAAGGTTTTCAAATGGTTTTGGCTTTACAAAATCTATTTTCAAAAGAAAATAAGTTTTTAGCCCAAAATCTAGTTACCAGTATCTTAATTTTGATTTAAATCTTATAATTTTCATAGAATTAAAAGTAAAAGGATTTTGAAAATAATTCCAAAACAAAAATCCTAGAGTTGGTCATTCTTAACAATTTTTGTGTTCAAAAGATTTTCAAAAGACCAACTTGTCAAAAGATATTTGATTTTGAAACTCGCCGAAAAACTATACTTGACCCGTAACGGTCATATTATTGCACTTAGTGAGTTTCTCCATTTGGATCAATTCTTGTGTAGAATTGTGATTCAAAATGGTATTTTAGACTCATACACAAAATTCAAATCCATATATCTTACCCCTTGCTTTATTTGAAGTTTTGTGTTAATTGATTTTGACTTGTTCTCTTATTGCTTCTTCTAATTGGACTATTTAGGACAAAAGTCAAAAATCATATTTAAAAGGCCCAAATTTGTAAAAAGCTTTGAAAAAGTATTCTACTAAGTATTTTAAATGTTTTACAAGCTTTCAAAATGAAAATTCTATGTTAAAATCTAATTTGGCTCAAAAACGATTTGATTTGAACCAAAATAGCCTAGATTAGCAATATGTCAAAATGATGGCATTCAAGTTGGATTTCATATCAAATCTTGACTATAAACAATCTTGATACACCTATCTAAGCCATGAAAATCAAAATTGCATGAAATCCAAATTGAATTGCATTTTGAGGCTTTTCGTGAAAATCAATTTCCTTTTATGCCTCAAAGCGCAAATTGCCATATCTTTTGAAATAAAATTGATTTTGAGAAAATTCTTTTTGCAAAACCTTCTAATTAGTCCAAAGTTCATCTCTGCAAAATTTCAAATCGATTGGACTTCGTTTGAATCGTTTTTGCTAAAATTTGCAAAAATTTGAAGTATCTCAGCCTGTCAGGGTCGGTCCAACCGCCCCCCCTGCGGTTGCACCGCCCTTAGGGCCGGTTGGACCGGCCATGGCTGGGTCTGTTCTGAAATTTCAGAATTTTCTCGAGTTTGTTTTTGGGATATTTTTTTATTGGTAATTCCTTTTTCAAAAATTCTTTTTGGAATAGTTTCACTTGATCCCAAAGTTCATTTGTGCAAAATTTCAAAAGTTTCTCAATTTATTTGAAGGGATTTCCAAGTGGTATCAGTAATGAGCATTTTAATTAATCCAAAGGGTGATATTCACTTGATCTTTTGAAAAGACAAAACTTGTGCAATTCAAAGGCAAATAACTCCATAATTCACCTGTTGAATATCTCAGGGAGTTTATTCATATCAAGTTTTGGGCACTTAATTGCTTCCAAGTGACATCATGCCTTGATTTTGCTCTGATACTAAATCTTTTGGATTTTATTGATCCTTCTTGAGTTTTTGATACCCGTGAGTATATTGTTTTGAGAATATTGCTCTGATACTCATCGATATCATCGATAATCCTTTCAAGTGGTATCAATTCTGTGTGAGTTGATTCTAAGTGGTATCATTAAATTGATTTATTTCCTACAAGTGGTATTTCATTGCCTCTTTGTAGAATTACTTGCGATACCCACATTCTGGATTAAGATTTTTCCTCACAAACTAAAATTGTAAGTTCAACCGCCTAAGACTTCTCTGTGTGAGAATCTTTATGTGTTGAAATATTTAAAAGAGGGAAATCTCTAGTTGAGCATTGTTCTTCATTAAAACTTAAGAATGCTCATTTCTTTTTGAGTCTTCAAGCAAAGCCCTTGAGATTAAAATTGACAAGTGATATCTATTTGCTCAAGTGGTATCTATTTCTTTTGGGTTCCTCGTTTGACCCTATTAGGCAAAGTATTGGATTCTTTAAAAGAATCATATTGAAATTTGCAAAGCCTAATAAAATGAGGAGTGAGTTATTTGAATGTGTTTCAAATAAACCGTGTGATACCCTTACTTCGTTTTTATGCTTATCTTTACAAGTGGTATTTGTTTTACAAGTGGTATCCACAAACCCAAATATGGTCTCTTTTCGAGTTTTCCTTATTTTTAGACCATATTTTAAATAAAAACTTGTTTTACTTCTTGAATGACCCTTCAAGTTTTTATTTGGCTTAAGTTCTTCAAATTCCACTCCAAGGTCATAAGTATGCATTCTAATCCTTATATGACCTTCATTAAAAAGAAGTGGTTAAATGCTAAAAGGGGGAGAATCATTACATAAAAGGGGAGAATGTTTTTCCAAGTTAAATGCCAAAAAGGGGAGAATAATTGAATAACCAAAAAGGGGGAAGAATGTATTTCAAGTTAATCTTTTAGTTTTTCCATTTTTGGTGCTTAATGCCAAAAGGGGGAGAATTAGGAAGCTTAATGTCATTTGGTTTAAAAACTAAGCTTGATATAATTAAGGGGGAGAATTAATATGCATATGTGTTCAATTAGCTTAAATTCTCTCAATATGTTAGTTTTAATCCAAATATGCTCATTAAGCTTGGATTTGTCATTAATCACCAAAAAGGGGGAGATTGTAAGTTCAACCTACATTAGTTATGGTTTTGGTGTTAATGACAAATCTAATATTGTGTTAATGACAAATCCAATATTGAGTTTATCCCCTAATGCGATAGTGTTATTAATGACAATCTTATATCGAGACTAACATGTTTGTTTAGAATATCTTTGTTTAGTCTCATCGCATTGAAAAATGGAAAACCCAAGGTATATATGCGTATTCATTCTAGCATTAGTTGCATACCTTGGATACAAGTTAAAGTATAAATGTCCCCATTATATTAACCACAAACGTGCATCATGTTTCCCAATCCACATATTACATGGATGCACATATTTAGGGGGAGTTTGTGGTTTAACTTGATAGTTTCTTCGTATTGATCGATTCTGTATTGACACACATAAGGATCAAGACAAAGAAACTAAATCCTTGAGTATATGTTTGAATTGCCTAGTTATAAGTATACTCATGGCAATATAGGATATACTCCAATACGATCAAATTGGATATGTGCATATTATGTCCAAGTCAATTATATCTATGCACATATACATGTGGAGTTTATTCTATAGTTGATGACTTAGGGTAATGATCATTTCCATACAATTTACATATAATGGATCATTACTTTTCATCAACATGAGTATATGAAAACTTGTGTAGTTAATATATACTCATATCAATTTAAATGATAATTTAAATTGAGTTCATTTGTCTTGTTAATTATTAAAGAACATTTCATCATGTGTTGATGGTGTTTCTTGATTAATTGAGGACAATGAATAGTTCTTAAGTATAATAAAGCATGAGTTGCATTATTGTACTTAAGACACAATTAAATCATTTCAATTGATTTAGGTTGTGCTCAATTGATCTAAAGGCATCCATTATGTGTTAATGGAGTGCAAGAGATAATTGAGACAACCATGCATCTTGGACTAACTATGTTTATGAGTTGTGATTGAGTTAGGCCCAAAGATGAATGAGATGATAAAGAAGAGGAGTCGAGTGATGATCCGGGGAGTATCAAGTGATGATCATAAAGACCCCAAAGGGGTTGCTTGCTTGTGGCGAAGGTATAATTAGATAGGCTAAGGACTTTGTAGTCTTTGAGTCTAAGGTTTTATCGCCGTGCTATTAAGAGGGTCGCTCCTAGCTTGAGCTTCATCATGTGTTGGTGATCTCATTCGCTGCTCACTCTAGCTCAAACCATTTGGATTTGGTTTTTGCATGAGGGTTAACCATTTGGCATGTGTTGCGAATGGGTTAAACTTATGCTTGGTTGTATTTGGTTTTCGTGATAATGCTTTGATTTGCATGTGTTGCAAATAGGATAAGCTAGTGCGTTGGCGTTTTGTGAAGTTCACTTTTGCATGTGTTGCATTAGTTAAAGCTTCATGCTTTGGTTTATAAAACATCTTTATAAAACCTTGGTGTTGCTTGGAGCTAAGTTTTGCATGTGTTGCAAAAGGAGAGAGCTCAAGCATGATTTTATGTTGTGTGTTTGTATGGAGCTAGAGGCTTGCATGTGTTAAGAGTAAAGAGCTCATACGTATGGTTTTGGTTTTAGTCGAAGTTTGATTTGTGGTTGCTTTGAACTAGAGAATTGCATGTGTTGCAATTAGAGAGTTCAAGCACCTTGATTTAATGTTGCTTGGATCTAGACTTTTGCATGTGTTGCAAAGAGTAGTGCTCAAGCATGAAATATGTTTATTGCGTTATTTGCAAGTTCACAGCGAATAAACCGAGGTTTATGAGTTCGAATTCGAGAGCATGTGAGTGGGGCTTGCAACGGGTGTTGGCAAGTTGACCAGGTCTTGTGTTGACCTTCACATGGCTAGAGGGATTAATCTCATAAACTCGAGTTTGATTTGCTTAATACGTTTTGCAAATAGTCTTTGAGTTGGTTGCGAAAAGTGTTTTCGCGATTTCGGTTGAATTCTTTGAGCATGAGCTAATTGGGTGCAAATGTGTTTTTCACAGGTGTATGATCATGTGTTGATCATCTAGAAGCTCAAAGAATTGCATTTGGATTTTCAAGAAAAAGATTGGAAAAATCTGAGTTGTTTACGCGGGCGGTGTGACCGCCCCGGGCGGTCGGACCGGAGGTGTGAGGCGGTCGGACGGGCCTGGTCCGTCCGGACCGGCCGGTCGGACCGACCCTCATGTGATGTGTTTTCTCCAGAAAGCGTGCGTCTGGTGGCGTGAAGCGGTGCGACCGGCCCGGTCCGGTCGACCGGTCGGCGGTAACCGCCCCGGCGGTGCAAGTTTTCAGAGAAGTGGCGTTTGGTGCTTTGTTGTTTTTGTGCAGGCGGTGTGAACGCCCAGAGGTCGGTTGGACGGCCGTCCGGTTGGACCGGTGCGAAGCGGTCGGACCGCCATATAATCTGATCGTTTTTGACCGTTGCCTGTGAGGGCGGTCGGACGGATGAGGTCGGTTGGACCGGACCTTGGGTTTTTGCCAAAAAGCCCCCAACGGCTAGTTTTCTTGTGGGGGGCTATAAATACCCCTTGGGGGCTTGGGGAGATGTTGGCTGTGTGTGGGAGTCATTTGCATGTGTTGCTCTTCTCCCTTTGCTTCTTGAGCTCAAGAGTGAGGCTAATTGCATTTGTTGCAATTGGGAAGTGGATTTGAGTGTCTCTTGTGCATGTGTTGCACTTGAGGAGGCCTTGTGCATGTGTTGCACTTGGTGATCACCGAGGAGCGCATTTGTTGTGCCCGGTGAGGTTCAAGCGAAGGAGCGGCTTATTACTCTTGGAGGTTGCCGACTCCTAGACGGCGTAGGCGTCGTCTTGCGGGAGCTCTCAAGGTTGTGAGAAGCCCCGGCAAGTTTGTGAAGGTTCGGGTTGAGCCTACGCCATGAGCGTGAAAACCACGACTAGTGGAAAGAGGCGGTGCTCAAGCGAGAGCCGGTCCAAGTGTGGGCTAGCCTCAACGTGGACTAGGGAGACCTGCAAGTCTCCTAACACCACTAAAAAAATATCGGTTGTCTCTTTTACTTTCAAGTATTTACAATTATTGTATATTGTCCAATTGCTTGATTGTAATTAGAATTGCTTAGTGTTAATTGATTGATCAATTTAGCAATTCTAGTTTAGAGACATAATTTAGTTAGTGCACTAGTGAGCCTAGTTGATTTAGGCTTTAATTGTCAAAACCTATTTATTGCTTCCGCATATATATTTGATTAGGTTTTGACATAGGGGTTGATTAGAGCGAATTGTTTAGTGAGCGATCGAATTTCTTAAAACGCCTATTCACCCCCCCTCTAGGCGCATCCTCGACCCTACAGTTGGCTTGTCTTTTCATCATCTCTGGCATAAATCAAGAGCCTATAAACAACTCCTCTTGCAACTCCGTTGACAACCCAACACTTGCCTCTGTACATTGGTCTTGTGAAACCTCCCAAAACTTGAAGGACCCTCCAAAGCTCTGCTGTGTAGCCACCCTCATGCTCTCCATAGGTTTGCCGCCTCCTCATCTATTCAAAAGAGAAATAGATAAGTCCACAACTCCCAAATGGCCACGAGAAAATAAAAATTTCAGCAAAGGCGAGGAGCGGAGAATAAGAAGAGTCAAGAGTGTTATTTTAGTCAAATTTAAATTTTTCTTTAGAAAATAGTTTTGGACACACCTAAGACACCACCATTCTAACAAGGCCAAGACCTACAATCAGTATGCTTTAATACCATCTCTGTCGAGACCCGAATTCACTAATTCGGACCCACTGTGTTTACCCCACTAGTCCCTGGATTAACGCTAATGCACACAACTCAACGTTGACAAGTATCACATCATACATAGCGATAAGAATAACATAACTTCATTTATTGATATAACCAAGTGTATGATCTTATGTTCAACTTACATTATTTAGCCACGCAAGGCTAGACTAAAAATAAAGACTACGACAAATGCAGCGGAAATAGTTGAAGACGCTGGTGACTCATTAGTTCACCATAAGCAACTGACAAGACTTGGGCCTAGTGACTCGTATTCTCCTGGAATTTCTCCTCAACAAAGGCGATGAATCCTCAACTATTGATTTGTTAGTGATGGTAAGGATGAGTACAAAAGCACTCAACAAGTTGTGCACAGAATACAGTCTAATATAGCTATATGCATGGCTTATTTTAAAGGAATGGCTAACATGGTTTATTTGCAGTAAAGCAGCATTTACGAACAAGTATGGTACATAGATTGAAAAGACAGTAAAACAAATAGCAGTAATAGATAGATTCAACACTTTTCCATGTCAATGAAGTTTCCAATCCTAAGTCAAGTTTCATCCTTCCATATGGCAATATGCCATCCCATCCAGTTTTCCATTTTATTAACTAACCCTTGACTGTAATTCCCGAGCTATGCTCAATACTGTGAGCACGGTTATTCGAATAGATTCACACTCTGCAGAGGTTATGCACTTTACCCACATGATACAACCATACACAACATAGGCGAGTGATTATAAGAAAGCCTTTACAACGTGCTACCTTAACCCAGTACTACCCGCTAAGGTTTCAACACTGAAGGGCTAAACAACCACAATAGGGCCCTCCTCTTGCGCCATGTGAGTTCATCTGTAAACCCAAACTCACACCACCACAAGCAATACTAAAGCTAAGACATTGCAAATTAGTCAGCTAGACTGCATGTGGTTGCGTGATTGACTCAGGTCAAAGGTTCGTAAGGTTAAGTCATTAGGGTGATCAAAGCAAGACTTCCACATGCCCTCTGCCAATCGGGCCCACCTTGGCACACTTGCCCCTTGCTACTTGCTTCAATCTAAGTGATTACCATCGCAGTTGATTACCAAGCACCATGTGCTATCCACAAGTCAATATCGTTGCGTGACCTTCCTCGCCACAACAACTCAATCTCGTCGTGTGATCACACATGACACACAAGTTCACATCATTGTTCCATACTTCATTAGTCAAGATTAATAATCAATGATTCAAATACATGTGATGATGTGGCATGGCTAAGCAATCTATTACGATCTAACCATCCTCCTCTGATGCATCGCACATTTTAACGTCTACGCGAATTGAGAGAGAAAAACAAATAAATACCAAAACAGAAAGAAAATGAACCCCAAAAATAAATAAAATTCACCATTAATAGATCTCAATTTCACAAATTTTTAAAAATTTGAATCACCTCAATTGGAGTTCTTATGAGGGAGAACGAGCTCTCGGAAGATTCAAAAATCATAAAAATTTGAAAAATTGGAAAATCAAATAATAACCAAATTATTTTTATAAAGGAAATCTGATTTATTGCGCCATGTTGACGTCACATGGCTTGGCAGTATGCCATGGTCTCAGTGCACCGAACGGCAGGTCCACCATAGACCATCAACACTGTGTTGTGCACCGGTGATGTCAACGCTAACGTCACTCGCCACGTGTCGACTCTTGATTGGCCTGACTCGCGATGCAATCTGGTCTGCACGATGGAGATCTAACGGCCACCGGTCACGGTCTTATGTGGCACGATCTTGAGCATTTATTTCTGATCCGACGGTGATCATTACCAGACACATTCACTGCTTCAAGGGTGATGTGGCTTGATCTGGCTCATCGGTGGAAGATCTGTCGCTACACGGATGACGCGACACGACGCGATCCACACCACCAAGATTGATCCAACGGTCCCGAGCTTGCAGGCACGGTGGCAACGGCTCTTCACTAGACGCGAGAACGATGACCTCGACGCAGCGCAATGGCGATGCTCCGGCGATAAAAAGCGGCCACGCAGGTGCGTCTCAACGTGGTGAACTCGGATCCGGAACCCTCACAGTGATTCTTGGCTCGACGGTGATGCAACGGCGCGAGAACTGGTGGCGGCACACAAATAGAAACGACGAGCTCGTACGTGCAAACGGCGACGACACAGGCGACGAAGGCTAGGGCTACGGACCTGCAACGTGATAGCGAACCTCGGACCGCTACCCTCCTCTTAAATAGCCTCGTGGAATGCACTAAAAGCATAAACCTAAGTCTACGGTGGCGGGAGGTGTATCGGTGGTGGACTCCGTCGGCGTATCGGAGACGAACTCCTCCCCACCGTCCGATTGGCAATCAGCGGTCCAGATTATCAGGTGACGTAGCGCAATCTGGCCCAAAAATGAAATCCAACAATAGCGATTTAATCCTTCCTTTACTATCGCACTTCATCCGAGCTGTTCATTCCCAATCCGACGGTCAGAACACTTAGGATTTTGCGATGACGTGATCGATTCTAGCCGTTCAATGCGAAATCCACGGCCACACATGAAAATTCTAGAAACCAGGCCAATGGACCGCACAGTGCCTGGACCGAGCATGCACAGTGTTGGGCTTTGGCCCAGTACTATTCACACAGGTTTTTCAGGGTTTTTCTTTTAAAATAAATACAGAAAATAGTTTGATTTATTTTAGGCAATAAAAGCACTGGGAAAAATCCAAGAAAATTTCAAAAATACTTTGAGATATTTTGGACTCAAATAAAATATTTTTGGTAAAAATTTATTTAAATTTTGTCTATATTTAATTAGATTTCAATAAAAGGCCAATATACTTAATTTAAAATAATTTCAAATAAATGCCAGAAAAATCTAATAAATCTAGAAAAATCTCAAAACACTCAAATTGCTATAAAACAATAATAAGCAATAATAATGGAAAATTTTTGGGATGTTACAGCCTGACACGGCATGATGTGCCATATGTTGAGCCTAAGCCTCACGGCATTGGTCGACAACGAGTTGTTGGTGCATGCTTAACAGAGGTTGGCGTTGGGCTGGGCTTTTTTGGGCCTACCCACGGCACAACACGACACCATTTTGTTCGAGCCGCCAACACAGCATGTTAACCGAGCTAGGTCAGGCCTCGTGGCTAGGCACGGCAGGCAGCATGGTGCGGTATGCGTCTATGGGCTGTGCTCGGGGCGACGCAGCCTATGGAGCGCAGAGGAGGCGGGGGAGGCGGAGGCCAGGGTGGCCGAGAAGGCAGCCAGGGGGGAGGCGGTCGAGGATGTGGAGTGGAAAGCCAGCGAGGGGGAGCAGAGGTGGCCGTAGAAGAGAAGATGGAGGGGGAGGCAGCTGGTGCAGAGAGGGAGCTGGTGGTAGTAACTCTGTACCTGTTTAAGAATGAATAAATTTTAGTTATTTTCTTACAATACTTGTCTAAGCTCAGCGTGTTTCCGGCTCCTTTTCTCTCGTCGCAATAGTGCAATGGGCAAGGTATAGGCTAGCACTGCACTAATCGTAAATGGGTCGAGCGTGGGCTTGTTGAAGGTAAGCTGGGCTGACACAACACGGTCGACTAAGCCATAGTGCCACATCACAGTTTAGGCGCGTGGCCCGACAGACCCGACACGACGCCCACGCCTAACACTGAACGAAACAGTGACTACATTGCCACCATGTATCAATTAGGCACGACAAGCGGACTCCTTTTCAGCAGATATTATTATGTACTATTTTGAATACAAGAATTTTATAGTAATTTTTACGAGAGCAATTTATTTAAAATACAAGAACAATTTATTTAGAATATAAGAATTTCATATAAATCATAGAAGAACCGTTCATTTCGTGTATTCCAAGCAACGATATAGATCCATTGCAGTCCCTATAAAAATTGCAACTTAAGCAGTCCTCGTAGCTGCGAACCGTCTTATTTGAACGACGGACATTCCAAATCAACCAATAGCGTGATGAACAGTTCTATGTGAATAGCGCGATGAACAGTTGCAGCCCCTAGAACTACCTAGGATCTCTGTCCTCCAAGCAGAGCCTCTATGGGTTGTCCACCCTCTCTCGCACATCTTCCACGGCAACGGTGACCAACCGTGGGCGGCACTAGCGGAGGTTGTGGCAGGGGGTAGCTGTGGCTCTGGCTGCTGTGATGGGTGGCGGTACGTCGGGGAGGGGTAGAAGCGGTGGTGCCGGTTCGTGCGGGGGAGAACGAGGAAGGAGAAATGAAGAATAGGAACCATACTAGCACGCATCCATTTCCACCCATCATGGGAAAAATTTTAACGGAATTGTTACAGTTCGGACGTCTGAACGCATTGCAACATTTTTTTTCTACGTGTGTAACATTTTTTGCCAATGCGTGCAATATTTTTCGTCGACAAACAGTAATGCAGCACAATAAACGGATGTTGCAAGCGTTAAAAAAAATGTTGCACGCGTTGGAAAAAAATGTTTCAAATGTTGAAAAAAAATATTGCAAGAGGCGTCCGATGGAATGAACGAAGACCGGACGTCCGAGCGCTAGTTCTTGCCAAATTTTAATTACTTGCTAAATCTTTGTCCTGCCAGCCAAATCCAATCAATCCAGAAAGCATATTCCCCGCTTGATCTGTACCGAATATTCTCTCCAAAAAAATCAGTACCAAAGATGTAATGTAACCAGATTTTCCTTAAATTAACCCTATGAACACCACAAAATACTCAAGAAATGGAATCCCAAGAAGTAATCCCCATCAAGAAACCAACCCCAGATCAAGACGAAGAGATCAAGCAACAATTTAGCCAAATCAAATCAATTTACCCACTCCCAATAACTAAATCAAATTAATTTACCCACTCCCAATAACCAAATCTATTGTGTAATCTGTATAGCATACAACGAATTGTACCCAATGATAGTACAACCGACCAACGAATGCAACAATGACAATTACAGTTTAAAGCAGCAAGAAAGACAATACGAACTGGATCGAAGAGAGGGCAAGAAACTCGACGCATCACGGATCAAGAGGCTGCGACGGTGGCGTCGGCGCAGTCGAAGCCGCAGTGGCAGCGCGGGCTCTCGGCGAAGTTGCCAAGCGGGAACGACGCGGACAGCGGGCCGACGAGGAAGCTGAGCTGGTCGCCGGCGCGGTCGACCTGGTTGATGCCGATCCACACGAAGAGCACCTTCACGCTCACGCCCTCCAGCGCGCGAATCGAGCCCGCCCTAGCGATGCCCGCGATGCGGCGGCTGTACCGGAGCCCGTACCGATCGGCGACGCGGAACTCGCAGTTGCCGCCGCCGCCGGAGAGGAACACCTCGAAGGAGCCGTCAGGCCGGAGCACATACGATTGCACGCCCTCCGGGAGGATACCCCGCGGGAAGTCGTACCGCTCCAGCATCTCGTACGCCGTCGGCGTGGTCGTCGTCGAGTTGACCGGGGCGAGTGCGGGGGAGGCCACTGCCGCGGCGGCGAGGAGGAGGACGGCGGCCACGACGGGGAGGAGGAGCTTGGCCATGGCTGGTGCTTGGGGTTCTTGGTTGGTGAGGTGAGTGAGACTAGGATTAGTTGCATTTCTAGTGTTTTTTGATGTGTGGATTTATGGAGTACAACAATCTGTCAAGTGTTGGCGTGTTTGCAAGAATTATTGGTCATCATTGCAATTGTTTAAGGGCAATGCATGTGATCTCATGGGCTGTAGTTTTGTATCTCATGGATTGTAATTTTGGAGTTGCTCGTATTTTGAATTTTTTTCAGGTGTAAATTGACTATGCAAGGAATTGTTGATGTAATGGTTGAATAGGGGTTGTTTGGTTGATTAAGCCATTTTCGTACATCAATATGTGTGAGATCATGTGATGAAAAATTGGTTGAATGGTGAAATTGGCATTGTAAAGTGATTTTAGTTATGGCATATACGGTGCTTGTGCATGTGCTATGTTGATATGATTATTATGCTAGTGATAGTATGATGGATTTTGTTTGATGCAATGCACTCATGTGAGTGGTTGCATGGATTGATTTTGAGGCAAGTCGTGGACTTGTGCTCAGATGTTCATTTAATTATGCTGGTGATAGCATGATGGTTTTGCTTGATGCAATGCACTCGTGTGAGTGGTTGCATGGATTAATCTTGAGTCAAGTCGTGGACTTGTGCTCGGACTGGTTGTTGTTTATTCGTGTGTGTGTGTTGCTCGAGGGCTTAACGTGGTCGATGACGGACCGGAACTAGGTTCATGGAGGAACCGAGGTTTGGGACTAGGTTCAGGGAGGAATCGAGGTCCTGGTGGTCGAGGATGTCATGCGGGACGTTCGGGCTAGAGAACGGTGCACACGAAGGCTGGTTAGTCACGTGAGTCTGGCAGTGGGCCGACGCGTGCATGTGTGAATTTTGGGTTGTATGCATATATTGGGCCATGTGTATTGGGTCAGGTGGATATGCATACATGTGTTAGGGTTTTGAGTTGTATAAAAACCCTGGAAAACCTAATCAATGTATTGATTGCTTTTCTGGCGGCTGGGACGTAGCCGTTTTTCATGCGATGCTTTTTGCTGGCTCCGGTGGCTGGCTCTCCTTGTTTTTCTGAGGTGCGGCTGCATGCGACGTTAGCGCTTGATTGTGATTGCACGCATGCATGAAGGCAAGGGATTAAGGCGACTAGAAGCTTGCATCGATCTGGTGAATCATGCAAATAAAGGAGGCGGTGCATGCAAAAGAAAAGCTCTGGCGACTGCTCTTCCTGGCGGCGAAAAGGAGACGTCCGAGCGCAGCACGTAATTTCGGCGCTACAGTATCCGTGAGCTACAGTAATCTCAATTGCTACAGTGTCCTTCGGATTGTTACAGTAGCCAAATCTACAGTGTTTTCGTTTATTTTTCCGTTCTTCGCTTTGCATGCGTGTTTTGATTTCAGATTGATTCATGTTTTCACCATGATAATTTTGATTTGATCCATCCAAAATATTGCTAGGGTATTTAGTAATTGATCTTAAAAGTTTGATTGGTTAATTCCTTGTAGATTTTGTTTAATCTCATAATTAGGGTTTGATCTATTCTCGTCATTATTTGATACAGTCGACTTGCAAAGGTTATAACTCTAGATCTATATATCCGATTGAGGTGATTCTTGTTGCGTTAGTTTCGTATTTGAATCTAGTTTATACAGTTAAAATTTCACATCAATCCGATGGTTAGATCTTCAGTAATTATGGTTTTAGTGAACGTCTATTAATCTGTTTTTTTGTGGAAACCGAGAGCAATATTTCATAATTAATTTAGGGGTTTTGTGAATCGAGAAAATTTTGATTTTAGCTTCTGCGCAATCATTCACCTCCCTCTGATTGCTATATTGGTGTATATCGATCCTACAATATGGATGGATGGGTACACCTTTGATGAACAACTTTTGAATGTAGATGAACAAATGTTGAACTATTTTGTCGGTCAGAAGTCGCTGTTGGATGGGCACAGGTGATGTTTGGTTATAAACAGTGACGCTGGAGAGGTAACGCGAATTCTGTGTGGTTGGGTTATGCAGTGACCATTCAAAATGGTATTGGCTAAGGTCAAAGCAATATTCTCACTATCAACAATCTTTGAATGGTTAAAATCAAGAAGGCGCTCATTGCCAGAATGGCGATGTTGGGTCATATCTTGGTTGCTTTACATTATTCAGCTTCGCATCGCTGTTGTTTTTTATCCTAGAATAATAAAGAGCTGTTAGAGCATCTCCTTAAATCTATTCCCAAAAACTGATTTATGAATTGATTGAAAAAAAACAGCCTCCAACAGTACCTCATTCTTCCTCCCTATATCTTCGCACGCCCAAAAAACGCACCATCGCGTCCTCATTTTTGCGGCTGGTCCGCACTCCCAATCGAAGCTCCGCCCCTTTTGGTCGGCCCCACTGCCTCCCCTGGCGTGTGTTCAGGAAGAAGGGGGCAGCCTCGGCGGGCCCGGCCGACCAAACCGACGACAACGATGTGCAGAGCCCCGGCGCCGGCGTCCGGTTCATCGACTTCTTCGCCCGGGCGGACGCCCTGCGACGGCGGCGTGCGGCGTCGCCACTGTCGTCGAGTTGCGTGACTGACGCGTCGGCCGAGCATTGCAGGGATCAGGAGACCACGAGCACCACGAGTAGAGGCGCCTGAGTTAGCCAGCCGATGAGTATCAAGCTTTGCATGCTTACTTAACGAAAATTGCAAATGCATCGCAAGGGAGGCTTCAGTCGGTGCAGCCGCTGGAACTAATGTATCTTATTAATTAATCTTCTCTTTTCATGTTGGAGTACTGGGAACTGTTGGAGTATGATCTTTTTTTAAGGCTCAAAAACTTTTGGGAAGCTCCTAATCTAGAATTATTGGGAGTCAAATTATTAGGCACTGTTGGAGATGCTCTTAGGACCTGTTATCCCCAAGGCGAGTATCACCTAAAAATCCCATTTTCTTAGTATAAAAGAATTTTTTTTGACTGGTCTGCCACTGAGATGGTGCACGTATGCGAAGCCGAAGCTTTGTTAGGGCCTGTTTGGGAGGCTATGCTTCAGTTTTGTTTCAGCTTTAAGCCAAAAGCCCCTCTCAAATAGTATAGCTACAAAGTAGCTGAGAAGCTAAACCACAGCAGAAACACTCCTAAAAGCTGAAGCTGCTGAGAATGAGCTTTTCAGCTGTGGCTTCGCTTGACCACTTCCTACCTCGGTCGCTTTGCCTTCTCAACCTCCGCCACCCCGCCTACACGTCACCTTCTCACTCGGACGCCGCTATACTTCGCTATGTTGTTACCTCCTCATTTGGTTGGCCCCCAAAATCTACAGCTGCAACATCCAGTTTGTCAAACAGTATAACAAGAAAAGCCACAACCGCCAGTTACAGCTGCTTTATAACCTAGCAAACCAAAAACTTTTCAGCCCAGCCGCAGCTCCTCCAAAAAGGGTCTAGCCTTTTAATGTAATTTTTTTAAAAAAATCAAGCTCTCACTCAATATTTTCTTCTTCTTTTTTTTGCAAAAATGACCACTGCTTAACCGTAAAGGCGTGACACGCAATTGTGGCAGGTGGGCAGGCCTGAGGCAAGATGGCTACCGCGGTAGGTGATGAGTGACTGCGATAGAAGATGTTAATAACAAGCAAGGGCACATTTGCAGGACAAATCTGTTGCCGTGTTTGGGGTGCTCGGCACCTTATTGCCCAGTCAGGGTGGCGTGATAGCCTACCGCGTTGCGTTATCTATGTGCTATCGTAGTCGGTTGGTCTCTCGTAGGCCTAGGTATTTTTGTAATTGTATATGGAAGTAGGCTTAATTTGAAAAAAAAAAGTGCAGTGTCAAGTGGGCCAATTAAGCTTCCGCGTCCATGTGCGCAGCATGCACATGGAAGTGGATGAGCAGGCCCAAAAGTAGAAAAATAGCACGGTTGCGTGAAGAAAACAGACAGGAACAAAGAATGATAGGATTCCTTTGCTTGGAGTATATGTCCTGGACAATTCAGGATATTCTACTATATATTTCTTAGAGGTTGCTTTTGGATGGTCAAGGCCTTGCTTGCTTGGATTGTAAAGGCAGATACTGTCCCAAGTAGAATTGTGACCAACTAACGTTTGAGATGAAAAATGCACGTCAATTCATCAATTATTTCAAGTATTTTGTCACAACAAAGATTGCTTTTCGTGATATGCCACCAAATTTATGAAAATAACCATTGCCACTCATTTCATATTCTAGCATTTTTAAAATTCTGTTGAAGTGAAATGTGCATTTGAGAAGTCCTCTTTGCCCTTCATCCTCGTTATCCTCTTCCCTATCTTCCATCCCCTCCTCTAGGGGTGAAAATCGAGCCAACTCTTTGTTTTTTCGAGTTTTTTCTAAAATTGACATAATTTGATTTAATATCATTTTATCTATAATTTGGATGTATTTTTAGAATCGAGTCAACGAGCCGAGCCGATCCAGAGTAAAATCTAATTTCATTCGAAATTGACTTATTTCAATATTTAACCAATGAACAAGTGTAATTAGAGCAATTTTGAATCAAACCAACAAGCCTCACCACCGAGCTTTTTTTTTTTTCGGCCCTACTCTCGTCCCGTGCTTTACTGTCCATATGAAATAGGGACCAAAGCTCGGAACATTGCAAATCATTTCGACCTCTCGGTCAGAGACATGCATCGGGTTCCAAAGTATCCTCTGCTTGAGGTCTCTACCTACCAAGCAGCCAAATTCAACTATAATCCACCTCCCGATTTCCTTCACTTTCGACCACCTGCATTCCCTGCGCGCGGTGCCGCCCCAGCCACACCAGCATGTAGTCCCCCGATCCGAACGGCCCTGCGCACGACATAGCAGAGCGTCATGGCCAGGGTTCACGAGGCATCCTGGGCAGGCCATGCCGCCATGGAACCAGGTGGCGTTGGTGGTGGTGCACAGCCATGGAAAGTGAGGAGAAAGGGATGGAAGACAGATAAGACGACGACGAGAAAGAAGGGTGGGTAAAAAGGGCTTTTCACATGAGCATTCTAGTAGAAATATTGAAAAATTGTAATATCCCCAAAAATTCAAAAATATGAAAAATCAAAATTTAAAATTTAAAAATAAAATTAATTAAAAAATTTAATTAGAATCATAATTTTAATTTAAAATATCATCTTTTTCCTTATTTTCTTGAATTTTAGTCTTAAGAAATGTATAAGTTACAATATTAAAACTTTTTTCTAAATTAAGAAAACTATGAAAATGTGTTTAAAATATGATCTTATTTTGATTTTTCATATTTTATGAATTTTGGTTCTTAAGAAAATCTTTTCTATTAATTGTTTTCTTCTTCTCTACAATGCAAAATCTAAAATATAATAGCAAATAAAATCTAGAAAATTTTATATAAATCCCAAATCATCTCCAGGGCATCTCCAAAAATCTTCAAAGCAATGTGAGCTCATTTAGTGTTGAAAACAAAACAAAAATAGTATAATGTGACAATGAACAACACTAATGTTATAATTATTTAATTTTTCATTATTTAATTTTTCCTAGATCTTATCTTCTTAAAATTTTACCAAATCATCTAAAGAGCTAGATTAAGTTTCATAAAAATTTTCAAAAATAATGAACTTGATTTGACCATTTTATAAAATCAAAAACATAATCGATTTAAAAACAATATTATCAATATCAGAATTTTTAAAAATAAATATAACTGATAATCACCTAAAATTTTTATGGTAGTTCTCAATAATAATTAGGATCACATGGAAAAAGTTTCATATAAAATGAAGTTTATTTCAATAACACCTACAAGATGCAAAAGAAAGGAAATGTTAGAAGAAAACATATATAATACAGAGTATACAAACATGCTCCCCCCTCAAGTTATGCCGTAAGGCCACCCAACTCAAAGCTCTCCTCTCAAGGCTATAAACCTTTAGCTACAAACTGAAACACTATATCACCCTTCTCTACATGGTTTCTATGGACGTAATATCTAATTCTTATGTGCTTGGTTTTAGAGTGTTGCACTGGATTTTTATTAATACAAATAGCAAAAGTGTCATCACAGAAAAGTCCAACACTCTTTATCTCTAACACAAAATCACGTAAGATCGATCTCATCGAAAACACCTGGCTACAACAACTAGCTGCAGCGACGTAGTCGGCCTTAGCGGTGGACTGTACAACTCTAGACTACTTCCTAGATGATCAAGAAACAAGAAAAGTACCAATGAATGGACAAGTACCATAAGTGCTCTTTCTGTCTATCCTACAACTAGCAAAGTCGGCATCGTAAAAGGCTCTAAGGAACAGATAAGAAAAAGAAGAGTACCAAATACCATAGTCAATTGTAGCTCGAAAGTATCTGAAGATGCGCTTCATCGCTTGATGGTGAGAGACGCGGGGAGAAGCCTAAAATTGAGCATACAAACATACAGTAAAATGTATATCTAACCTCGAGGTAGTGAGATATAGGAGGGACCCGATCATACTCTGGAACTCCTTCGAATCAACTAGCTCTCCATCCTCTTTAGGCTGAAGGATAGCATTGGTAGCCATATGAGTCATCTCTGGTTTTCCATCAGACATGTCGAATCGCCTCAGAAGATCTCGAGTGTACTTGCCTCGATGTAAGAAAGTGTCCTCCCTAGTCTGCTTGATTTGGAAGCCTAAGAAGTATCTTAACTCACCCATCATGCATTTCTCGAACCTTGTGCTCATCACTTCTAAAAACTAAGACGCAAGGGAGTGCGAAGAGCCACTAAAGATAATATTGTCCACATAAATCTGGACAAGGATAAAATGAAAATCCTGGTATCTAATGAATAGAGTCTTATCTGCTATACCTATCTTAAAACCATGACTAAAAAGATAGTACTTAAACCTCTCATACCAAGCTCTAGGGGTTTGTTTAAGTCCATATAAACTTTTAGAAAGCTTGAAGATATGGTTTAGGTATTTGGTGTTCTCGAATCTTGAGGCTGTCTGATATACACCTCCTCCTCAATATATCTATTGAGAAATGCATTCTTGATAGACATTTAATAGAGCTTGAAGCCCTTGAATGTCGCAAATGCAAAAAGAATCCTAGTAGCCTTTAGTCTACCTAGTCTAGCCTCCTTGAAGTTAAGACTCTCAACTTGAGTAAAGCTCTGTGCAACTAGTCTAGCCTTATTTCTAATGTTAATCCCATCCTCACTTTGCTTGTTCTTGAACACCCACTTGGTTCCGATGACATTAAGACTAGATGTGAGCTCGACAAGCTGTTGTACTTGTTCCTCTTGAAGTTTTCAAGTTCCTCATGCGTAGTATTAATCCAAGACTCATTGGATAATACATGAGAAACATCCTTCGGCTTAAAGGAGGGAATAAAAGCTGAGTGGAGGCAAAAACTAAACAAACCTAATTTTGAGCGTGTGACAAGCTTAAACAGATTACCAATGATCTGATTAGGTGGATGATGTCTTTGAATGTGGTAGGGTGGTCCAAAAGTAGAAGTAGCCTCTACCTTAGAGACAGTAGAGGTCGAACAGAGCCACTCGCTGAAGGAGAGTCTAAAGGTAAGGGCTGATATTCCTGAGGTGCAGAAATAGAAATAGGAGGCACTCAGGTGTAGAGGAGACTAGATCAAGTGGAATGCCATTCTCTCCATCATCCTCCTAGGCTAGCCTCATCAGAGGTCACATCACAGGTCTCTATTATTCTCTTCGCATCACAACTCCAAACTCTATAGTTACGAGAAAAAGTCGAGTAACCTAGAAAGATACCATCAGAAGATCAAGACTCAAACTTATCTAGGTTCCTAGAATTCAAAATAAAATATTTGCAACCAAACACAGAAAAATGAGGAATACTGGGCTTTCGTCCATACCTCAACTTGTAAGAAGTACGGTGCAAATGTCCTCTCAAGAATACTCGATTATAGACATGGCAAGCAGTAGCTATAGCCTCAACCCAAAACTTCTTAGCAATACTATACTCATTTAGCATCGTCTTGTCCATCTCTACCAAGGTCTTGTTTTTCCTTTTTGCTACGCCAGTTTGCTGGGGACGTATGAAGAGGAAAACTGATGCTCTAAACCCAAGTCCTCATAGAAGCTCTCAAAGTAGGAGTTATTGAACTCTGTGCCATTGTCACTGCGAATAGCTCGTAAGGCACCAGGAAGCTCAACAGACAACCTGTGGACCAAACCCTGAAATGGGTAAAAGACTCATCCTTTGAGGCCCCAAAAAATACCCAAGAATACCTCAAAAAATCATCAACAATGATAAGAATATACCACTTCCCACCAGTTGACTACACTCTAGCTGGACCAACAGTGTCCACATGTAAAAGCTATCCTGGTGCGTAAGTCATCACAACAGTGACTAGAGGATGAGAAATAGTAACCATCTTGCCATGTTGGCATTGAAACAAACTAAGTCTTTGACCATCTTGAGTTTAAGCAAACAATGAGATCATGATTGCTAACTCTGGTCAAATTGTTGAAGCCGATGTGACCTAATCTCCTATGCCAGAAAGAGAGATCATGGGACTCTGAAGCAATCAAACAACAAAGAGTGTCTTTAGAAGATGTAGAAAAATTACAACAGAATACTCCTAAATCTAGAAATCCTACAAACTAACTCCTTTATTGAATCAAGGATTCTACAAGCACTACTCTTAAAGTTTGCCTCAAAAGAGTCATTGATAAGATGGAAAACAAAAAGCAAAATGTATTGCAGCTTACTAAGGCAACGTCTTTATGAATGAAATTTTCATCAATGCAGACAATATCTTTTGCAATGACTCTACCTGATGAAGCATTCCCAAAAATAATCAACTCATCACCAAGAGCACGGAATAGGGAAGAGAATCATCTAGAGCCTCCAGTCATATGTTGAGAACAACTAGAGTCAACGATCCATACCTCTCTCTTCCCCATCCTACAAGCCTGATCAACACACAAGAGAGAGATGAGTCAGTACTAGGACAAAGAGAAGATCTAGGAACCCAATACTGAACCACACGATGTCTTAAAGTACTAGCCACAAAAGCAAAAGACTGGACTCTAGTATCTCTCTAATGAACTGCTGTCACAAGACCAGAAGCAACCCTAGCAGAAGATTTAGGAGCTGAAACTAGATTGGCTCACCGTCATGCAAGACTGGACCATCCCAGTGAAGCTGCCCAAATCTCCTACTAGGAAACACCTCATGCCACTGAAATCTACCTCGTGGAGAAACACGAGGAATATCAAAAGGATGACAGAGAGACTAACTAGAGTAGATCCAGAATGAAAACTCAAATGAACAATATGAAATCCTGAATGCTACCTAAAAACAGGCGACACTCTATCCTATCTAGTAGTAGTGTGTGCCTTAGGAGCCCTCAGAGTGTGGGGATGACCCTGAATAGCCCGAAGAGCACGAACACGCTTACGACTTGTGATCTTGGCACACCTGAAATAGAAGTCTACTAAATGCCCATCCTTCTTATAGAAATTGCATCGGTACTTCGCCTTGCTAGAGACAGAAGCAGCAGGAGCAACCTTCTGGTTAGAGGTCCCATGGACAACTCTAGCAGACCTAAACACAGCTATAATCTCTCCATTCTTGGTGCCACACATAATAGTAGTAGGATGAGCCCTAGCATTCTCCAAGTAGTCAAATCCTAGATTTTGATTAAATCAACTAATCTTAGACTGGTCTAGGATGAGATTGAACTTCTTTTTGCCTCCTATAAACTTGTAAAGAGTATTCATGAGGTACTCACACTCCAGAAAGAGAGAGGTACAGGAAGAACAAGGGGAGAAGATGAAGAAGCACCAGATAAGGAAGAACTACTAGCACGTATATTTTTCTCCCTCAGCACGGCTGCATCAACCTTGAGGGCCTCACAAGAAATGCAAGGGGCATTTCTAATCCTAAGGGTCTGGGTCTCAAGCTTCCTCCTAAGCTCAACTTGGATTTTATCCGAGTACCCCCTCAATCTCAACACATCGCAAGCAACTTTCTTATTACTTAAAGAGTAAGTCTTTAGCAAGTTTAGCACACTTGACATGGATTCATTGTCAAGTTTTAATTGCCCACAACCCTCATATGAGCTGTCTGAGTCCTTAGAAGCATGCATTTCAAGTTCATTACTTCTAGTAGATAGCTTCCTAAGATGAGTGCTCATGGCATCAATTTCAGCAAGTAATTTAGGACAATTTTCATGCAATGCACTAGTGTGAGCATAAAGAAAACTAGCATCTATAGGAATAGCATCAATAGAACTAGTGCTAGCATTTTTTGACCTAATACTCTCAAACTCAGAAACCATACTATCATGCATAGTCCTTAGGTTCTCAAGCTCGAAAAGCAAAGAATTGCAAAGAGTACAATTAGCAGACTCTTGGGAAGAACAAAATCTAAAGAATTCTATTGATTCTTACCGGTTTGGCCTAATTCGGCTTCGACCCTTTTGGGTGAGCTATGGCAACGGCGAGAAAATTTGGTGCCTCACTGGATTACGATGGGCTGAGTGGTCATGAGGGTTATGGTGAAGGCTTAGAGAAACCGAGTGAGAAACAAAAGGGGTCGTGAATGGCTTAAATAGACGTTCATGGCGGTGATGAGCAGGGTTTGAATAGGTGAATGGCTCGGGGACAAGGTTCATGCGCATGATTTAAGCCAGTGCTAGGACGAGACAGAGTAAGGTGCAGGAGAGGCTGAGGACAAACATGGGACAACCGGTTGTGCGGGCGGCGCTGAGGCTCAGAGATTCGGTGAGGAAAATGTGCGAGAGACAACGAGCAGTGAACTTCGGTTGAAGGAAGAGGAAGGGAAAATAGGATGAGTGTCTAACGAGCAGGACCGAGGACACCAGTCAGTGACGTGGGATGCTTTTTCATTGCCTACCACCAAAGGGGGTAGAATGTGGATGGGCCCACTTTTCAGTGATAGAAATCAGAAAAAGGGATAGACATGGCTCGGATAAGTTAGTACTTACATTTATTTAGCTATGAAATTACTGCCAAACTTTCTGAAACTTTTTGACCAAAGTCTCCTAGTAATTTTTATCTTACAGCAAAAATCTTGAGTCAAAATATTTCATAGAAAAATTATAAAAATTATGACATTAGACATTGTCCAAAAATTCCTTTTTGGATTTTATTTTATTTAAGGGTGAGAATGATATGATTTATTTTTGATATTTTTTGCCAAGGTTCTATTCGGCTAAGGATACTCCCATAAAAATTTAAATTAAGATCTTGTATTTTTATTTTATAGAAATTTGACATGCCGATTTTTTGATTTTTAGAGCTTCTATTTTTGAATTTTAAAATGCATTAAATTGTATTATTAATTTCTAAGATTTTTACTAGAGGTAAATAATGTCTTGAGGATGTTATAATAAATTTGTTAGATGAAGGTAATGTTCGAAAGTTTTATGATAATTCTGACCTTGAACTGTTTAGAGGTCAAAGAGTGTCTTTTCAAACATTTATCTCTTCATTTTTGCATTAAAATTCAATTGTCAGCTGAAATATTTCACCAGAGAGTTCAAGATATTTAATATCATTTTTTTATGATTTTACTTTTACCTTTTTATCTTTTTACCATTATCCATTCATTAATTATCTTTATTTGATTTTTCACTCAAGTCATAAATCCAAGGAAATGCCAATAGAAACAAATAATGCCAAGAAATTCAAAAATTATCACACTCAAATTCAAAATACTTATTTTTATTTTATTGCATTTTTTGGGGTGTTACACATTACAAATCCCCAAATGGAAATGGGATGATATGTGTATGGATTTCATTATTGGTTTACCCAAAACTCAAGAGGGACACAATTCTATTTGGTTTATTGTGGATCAGTTAACTAAAGTGGCTCATTTTATATTGGTTAAAACCACACACCACGGAGGTAAGCTGGTCGAGCTATATATGGATAACATTGTGCATTTGTAGGTGTTCCAAAAACAATAATTTTTGATCGTGGTTCTCAATTCACTTCTCATTTCTCGAAAAGCCTACACAATCTCTTGGGGTGCAATCTAAATTTTGGCAACGTATCCTGTGCACTCAGGATTTCTCATGTACACATCGTGCACACCAACTAACAAAAGTTATAAAAAATTCTAAATAAATTATAGATATACTTCATAGATTACTCTACCTATGTATAAAATTGCAGGTTCAAATTCAGTTTAAAAAGTTTAAACTTGTCATAATTTTGTCCTTTTTGTAACTCTCGATATATAATGAATTTGACCTTGAAACTTTATACATAGGTAGAATAATCTATGAAGTACATCTACAATTTTTTTCAGAATTTTTCATGACCTTGTTTAGTTGGTGTGCGCGATGTATACACAGGAAGCCCTGTGTGCACATGATATGTTGCCCTAAATTTTAGCATAGCTTACCATCCTCAATCAGATGGGCAAACTAAACAGACAAATCAAATTCTGGAAGACATATTAAGAGCTTGTGTGCTATCTTATATCGCTAATTAAGAGAAATGTATGTCTTTTGCTGAATTCTCTTACAACAATAGTTTCCATACAGACCTCTAGATATCACCCTTTGAAGCACTTTATGGAAGAAAATGCTGAATGCCTCTCTTTTGGTTTGAAGTGGGCAAAAGACAATTCTTCAGTTAAGACCTCATACAAGAAACTCAAGAACATGTAGATGTAATCAAGAGCCGACTCAAAGAAGCACAATCTCATTAAAAGAGTTACACCAATAATCGTCGACGTGACTTAAGCTTTGAAGTTGATAATTATGCCTATTTGAAAGTCTAATCACTTTGTGGTGTCCGTCGTTTCCAAATTTGAGGAAAATTGGCTCGTCGATATATTGGGCCATATCACATCCTTGAAAAGAAAGGTGAGAGAAGGCATACAAGATGGAATTGCCAACTTAACTGTCTGATGTCCACAATGTCTTCCATGTGTCACAACTCAAGAAGTATATTTGTATTCCTACCAAGCTTACTCAATTGGAAGAAATCGATCTTCAACCTGATCTGACTTGTTAGGAGCACCCAATCCAAATTTTAGAGAAAGCTGAGTGCAACACTCAAAATCAGTCTTATAGAATTATGAAAATCCAATGGAGCAATCATACTAAAGATGAAGTGACATGGGAACAAGAAAACCACCTTAGAAAAGAGTTGCTCGATTTCTTTTACACATGTAAAATCTCGGGGACGAGATTTTTGTAAGGGGGTAGATTTGTAACATCCTAAAATTATAAATTAAATAAAACATGAAACAAAAATATGAATTTTGATTTCATTCTGAGTTTTTGTATTTTGTGATTTTCTTAGAATTTTTGCTCTTAAGAAAATCAAAATTTAAAGCCAAAAACTATTCTTTTAATTTATGAAGACCAAAACCCAAATAGATAAAATTTAGAGAAAAATTTACTAAGACCCTTGGTCACTTCTAGACACTACTGGGCTAGATTCAAAGCAGTATGAGTGAAATTAACTGTGAAAAGAGATTTCAAAGTACATGGAGACTAGAAATAATACCAAAGTCAGAATTAAATAAAAATATGTGAATGTGCTCATCACTTAAAATTTTTATGTCACCATCCTTAGTGCCTTGGAAACCTGCCGAAAAATATTCACAAAAATAAAAGCTAAGTCGCTGTTTTGGAAAAATCAGAAACAGAAGAGGGAAATAACTGATTAGATCAATTTCAAAATTTAGTAAACATTTATAGAACTGATCGTCTTCTAAAAATTTTATGGAAACCTTAAAATATTCATTGGGTTATTCATAAAAATTTTCAAATAAAATGGAATCAATTTATACCATCTGAAAAATTGTAAACTGAAAATGAATAATGTAATAGTCACATTGTCAGAATTTTCAAACATTAGGCAATTTAAGAGCTGAAATTTTTCAGAATTGTGTAATCTGTCTCCATATTGTGTAGAAAAATTTTCAAAAAGTTTAGCCATGATTTGTCCCCTCATTTAATGTAAAGAGTGTGGTCTATCCAGCATAGAGAGTAAATTGGTTCTTCACTTTATACCTCTGGCATGTGGGACCCAACCTTCAGTGACACAAAGCCCTGTTTCTCGGTCAGTTTTCTCTACTGAATGCCTGCCACGGCTGTCGTTTGGCTGCCAAATCACTGCTACGGCAAGCATTCCACCAACTTTGTCGAGTCTAGGTGCAAGACTGCAGCGCCAAAACTTCTTCCCATTCTCACTGACTTGAGCACTGCTGGTTTGCCTTCTCCTTCAACTTGTGTTGTCGCTGCTACCAATTGTTGCCACGATAGGCCAAGCTGGCTGGATTTGTTGCCGTGGCAAAGAATTTCAGCGCCAGCTTCCTGATTAACACTGGTGCCATTTACTGTGACAATGTGTGCACCATATCCTGCCATCCCTTCACTTCAACCCTACTCTGCCACCAAGAACTAAGTGCCGCCTGCAAGACCATGATCCTGTTCCCATTCTGGCCGAGATTATGAACTCTGTTGCAACTGCCTTTCTCTTCTATGAAAGGCCGGCCAAAGCCTCTCATAGCACATAACCATACCTTTCCTGGAACACCGAAGCTAAACCCGACACCATTAGCCTCTTCTTCTGCCATTGCTGCCGAACGCCCGAAAAGGGGAGCAAACCGGTTAAGGTAATCTGGTAAGAATTTTTCAAATTGTTTGATCCCGAAGCATCCTATTGTACCCCTGAGCTCTAATCCATCCTCATTTTCAGTCTCAAAAGACCATAGTACCGTTGTAGTGCTATCCTTCTTCGTTAGCTCAGAACCGATTGTGATGACAATTTTTCACTATCGAGCAAAAATTAACTGTGATAGTACCTTCTTATCATTATTTAATGACTTCGTATTGCCACTAAAACCAACTGTGATGGCGAAAAAGAATCAATTATGATGTTCATTACTGTTGTAGTGTTAGATCACAAAGAACAAGTGATTCTACATGTAAACTAAACTTAGCATCTTCAATTCTCTCTTTACCTAGCTAGCTACGTAGTGTTGAGTATAATGCAATTAGAACTAATTACTACTTTAGATCACAAAGAACAAATAGGTCTACACCAAGCTAGATCTAAACCATTTTCAATTCCGTCTTAACCAAGCTAGATCATGCTATAATGCAATTAGAACCAATTACTAACCTTAGATCAACTAGAACAAAAGGATGTACAATCACACTTCCAAATTCATGGTCTCGTTTCATCAGATTGCCTCTCAATCATAGCTGCATCAAAAATAGCTCAGGAAACACTAAAAACACTAAGTGGGTTGGGGCCCTTTCTACTTATTTATAGGAAATTCTCATTACAGACGGATTTTTCGAAAAAAAATCATCAGTCACGACTATCTTCACATCGCCGATGGTTTTTGGCTAAGAGTGTCAGTGATGAGACTCACAACACTGACGTTTTAGCCAAAAAAACGTTAGTGATGTGAAGATAGTCATCATTCATGGTTTTTGAAAAAAAAAACATTAGTGATGTCACTACTATAGAATAGTACATCACTATCACTTCATTTGTATCGGTTCTTAAGTTTTTAGGAAAAAACAATTGTGATAGATGACTTAGGAGGGGTGTTAATAATAATCACTATTGGTTCTCAGGTTAAAAGTGATTGTGATATAGCAATGGGCACATCACAATCGATTCTTATTTAAGAAGCAATAGTGATGTGAATGCTCATCACTATCGATTCTAACATAAGAAGTGATAGTAATGAGCACGTATATCACTATCGCTTCTCAAATAAGAACCGACTATGATGTGCACATGCTCATCGCTATTGGTTCTTTTGTGAGAAGCGATAGTGCCTATGATGTGTTCGAAATGCCGTCTTGTGAACATCATCGGGATGCATGCGCACTTGATGATAGCCAGACCGAAGGTCCAATTTAGTAAAAAAGTGCGTACCCTTAAGCTCATCCAAAAGCTCTTCGACCACCGGAATTGGAAATTTGTCCTTGATAGTCTTGTCGTTGAGGACCCGATAATCGACACATGAACCGCCACGTGTTATCCTTCTTTCGGATCAGCAATACCGGCGATGAAAACGCCGATGTGATGACGCGTATAATGCCCTGATGTAGCATATCCCGACATTGTGCCTCTAACGCATCCTTCTGCAACTGTGGGTAACGATATGGGTGCACGGCCACTGCATCTGTACCAGCCTTCAAATGAATCCGATGGTCGTAGGCACGTGACGGTGGAAGGCCCTGTGGATCTACAAACACTGCAGGGTACTCGCTAGTAAGGCACCCATCAAATCGGTCGACGAAGTGGTCATGGCTGCCAGCGAAAGATGTCGCGATGACACCCTGTGGAGTTGAACCTGATGATTTCCCCACCAAAACGTCATAGTGAGATGTGGAAATCCCAAGTGATGAGCCCCATCATTTGAAGCCATTGAACACCAAGGACAATGTCGACTCCTGGAATTGGAAGCACGTAGAAATCAATGACAAAGGTGTAGTTGGCGATGCCGAGAGAAACCTGGCGACATTCGCCACTGTCGCTAATCCGCTCGCCATTGGCCACGGTTACCCGGAAGGAAGGGCTTGCTGCGGCCATAGCAACACCCACATGACCCACCGCGCCTTCTGAAATAAAGTTGTGGGTGGAGCCGGAGTCGACGAGCGCAACGAAGTGGTGATCACCGATGTGAACAGGAAGGCACATCATACGGACGACGGCAATGCCGGTCAGGGTGAGAAGGGAGATGGATGGATCCTCGCTGTGCCCAGCACCGTCCCATGTATCCACGTCGTCAAGAACCACCTCCAAGCTGAAGAGCCGCTGACAGGAATGCCCAGGGGCGTATTTCTCATCACAATTGTAGCATAACCCCAGATGACGGCATTCCTCCATCTGCGCCCGAGTCAATTTCTTGATGAACTTGGCCCCAGAGGCACTAGTGTTGCCTCCTTTAGGTGCAGCCGCCATCGTAGTTGCGCCGGCTGTAGTGGCCGTGCTCGCGGCCATCAACGCGCTGACCACGGCCTTCATGCTGCCGCCCTTAGGGACCGCACGCCTGCTATCCTTGAAATCTGCTTGTTGCAAGCGCTCATGAGCCCGAGCCAAGCTCATGGCCATGGCTAAGGACTGCGGGGCGGCCAGATTAACGGCAATGGTGATCTTCTCCTTGAGACCTGCTGTAAACATCTCGATCTTTTGGTCAGCCCGGAGGTTCGCACGGGGAAGTAATGCTTCAAACTCCTTTTGATATTGTGACACGGTCCCGGTCTGGCGAAGCTATTTCATCTCCGCTAGGTGATTGCGCCATGTCAGTGGCCTGAAGCGAAGGTTGACGAGGTCCTTGAAGTGCACCCATGTAAGGACGCCCATCTCCTCCTCGAGGAGCATGTACCACTACTGTGCTTCCCCGCGCAAATGGTACGCTGTGGTGCTGACCTTATCACCCTCCGCCGTGTGCTGTCCTTGGAAAAATAATTCACAAGAATTTAACCAAGGGAGTGGATCATCAGCACCTTCGTAGGTCACGAAGTCCCATCGCAGAGGTTTTGGGGGTTATCCATCAGGCGTAGCAAGGAACCCGCCCCTCCCTTCAACATGGCGCTGCGCACCACCCCCGTTCGCGCCTCTGATGAATCTGTGCGGCTCGCCCCCTCCACCAGTACCACTGCCTTGCCGTCGCTGGTACTGGCATCGCGTTGAGCCGAGGAATATAGACTGTTTCCTCCGCACTTTTCCCTTTGTCGCCCCCTCCAACCATCACGCTCATCATGTCATCAACCTTGGCGATGCGAGCGTCATGGCAATCCAGCCGTGTGGTGAGGGTTACGAACTGAGCTGTGTGCCCGTCCTAGACCATCGCCATGTCTTTAAGCTTTTGAAAAATTTGATCGATCTTATCTGCCAGGGCTCGAACCTCATCGCTGGCCATGGTGTCAGCGTTGATTGGCTCTGATACCAAGATGTTACAAAATCAACTTTGGAGATCGTAATGATGCATGGGGCGATGAGCCGGAGACCTCGAACGGCGTTGAGCCAGCGCCGTCGAGAAGGACAGGCGTAGCAGAGAGCTATGCGCATGAGATAGATGAGAACAACATAAATATTCTGCTCCTTAACCTCTTTATTCCTTTCCTTGACGTGGCTAAATAGCCTCACCCTAAACATGTAAATATCTTAACTGAGAAAAGATCTTAACTGACTCATACTTATCTTAGACTCCTACTTAGCCATGGCCACAACCTGCCAGGCTTCACACCGCATAAGTCAAGTGCAGTTCCAGCGCACATAGTGCTGGCCGAACCTGATAGATGTGATCACGCACATCACTGTCACTTGTCAAATAAGAATCACTTTTTAAGTAAGAACCGATAGTGATGTGTATGCACATTACTATCACTTCTTAAGTAAGAACCGATTGTGAAAGCAAATTTCTTTGGACAAAATTCTCTTCGGAAAATCTTGTAGCTAGTCGAAAGTTTATTTCTGGAATTTTTAAACAATTCAGCCTTAATTCAAAAAACTTTTGACTTTTCTGTGCTTTACGCAAAAATCATGCTATGGATCTACATGCCTACGATATGAAATGTGGCGTATTTCTTGAATGGGTATTTTTTTCAAAAATTCTTTTTGGAAAAGCTTTGGAGTATCCCAAAGTATGTTTCTACAAAATTTCAAAAATTTCAACTATGTATGAAAAAATTATGGCTTTTTCTCTCTTTGATGACATGCATGCTGAAAATGACAACAATATATATGAAAATGACAAGCTAGTCTGATGGTCCAGTGTCTTATATGTGCTTATTAGTGTCAATTTTATTTAAAAACCCAATAGAGATAGAATTAGTGTCAGTTTTATTTGAAAACCAATAGAGATAATGTGGCATTAGTGTCGGTTTTAATTAAAACACGATAGAGATAGTCTAGTATTAGTGATAGTTTTATTAAAAACCAGATAGAGATAGTCATGCTATTACTGTTGGTTTTATAAAAAAACTCGATAGAGACAGTCATGGCAATAGTGTCAGTTTTATTTAAAAAAACCAATGGAAATAGTAATAACATTTGTCGGTGTACTTTGCACCGGGGTACCCTCTCCGCCGCAGAAGCAATAGGCCCAAGGAGTGGCCTGGCCCAGTTTGGCGAGAAGCCCACGCGGCCCCCTAGCGAGCAGCCTGGCGGTCACACCCTGCTTGCCGGGCGAGCGGCCCACTTGGCGCCCTGGCGGGCAGCCGGACGATCATGCCCTGCCCGCTAGGCGAGAAGCCCATCATGCGCCCGGCGCGACGACTGGCGGACACACTACGATCGCCGGCGAGTGGCCGACGGGCATACTGGCGGGCGGCCGGCGATCATGCCACGCCACGGGCGAGAATATATGCGCCCCCTAGCGAGCGACCTAAGCGGTCACGCCACCGCACGGGCGAAGGCAGCCCACGTGGCCTATGAAGTGACCTGATGAGTGGGCGGGTATCTGGGCCCCCTGTGTCAGGCCACGAAGGCAACCGAAGGAATGAGGGAAGGCTTACTCGAAGTCTCCTCCCCGGCACCCGTGTCGGGGTCATTAATGTAAAGGATTGACTTTTCGACCGACGACGGCTCATCTCTCTGACACCTCTTGACAAGCCCGTCGCAGGAGCATCGTGTCCCGAGTAAACCGAGCGAGGCCTCTCACCAACATTAAATGTGGTTCGAAGGACAATGCCACGGAGGCGTATGTAATAAATGAGTCGTGGGTCGACGTGGAAGCTGAATGATGGGTGTAATTAATGTGTTGTAGATAAGCATAGCATCCCCTTCTCCCCTGTCCGGGTCGGCTTGCCTATATAAGGGCGCCCTGGTGCATGGAGAAGGGGGGCTTGGGAGACCAACTGCATAGAGAAAGAAGTAGAGAACACTTAGAAGACAGCAGTTGTAAACACCCTCACACTTCACCAACAAAGATCAAGCAGGACGTAGGGCTGTTACCCACTCTGGGGGCCTGAACCTGGGTAAATCGTGGTGTCCATTAGCTTGCTAATTCCCGGATCCATCGTTGAGAGACATTAGGGTTTCCAGCCATGAAGATGCCCTTTATCGAACCATAATTTCAGTCCAAGGGGTAGCCTACTCTGTTCGTTGACGGGATCTTGTCAGGCGAAATATGCCGACAGGGGTGCACCAGGTAGGGGGCTAGTGGTTGGCTCATCCAGCTACTCTCTACGGCAGATTTTGGCCTTCCGTCCGAAAGGACTTCGCATCTGGTGATGGCGGGTTCACACTCGCAGCGGCAAGATGTGGCGGAGGCTAGCAGCACCCAGAACGTGTCTTGGCGTTCTCACCGGACGAGGGATCGCCTCACGCCGCCTCCGCAGGAGGGCAATGGTGCCCCCATGGTGGTGGTCGGGCTTCCTGTTCAGCGCCGGCTAGCCATGGGGCTGCCACTCCGGCCCAGAACCTGCATGCGGTCCGTCTCCTCCTAGACCACCCTCCGGTGGAACTTGCAGGAGACACCCAGCCATGCCGTGGCTGCGGGATATCGCGGGCCTCGTGGACACGGCTCAGCTCCGTGTAGGGATGCCCGACCGGTCTGAGACCATCGGTTCCCCTCGACCAAGGGTGCCCATCGATCGCACCCAAGCTTCCAGCCGCCCTACTGGGAAGCGCTCTGGCCAGGCGGGCTAGAGTAAAGGGAAGGGCGTGCAAGAAGAGGGTCCCAGATCCGCGAGGAGTCATGGGGACTTGAGGTCTCATCTGGAGCTCCGGCGCCGGCAGCGCGACGGTGATTTGTGTGATCACCTGTAGCGTCGCCGCGCTCGCGACGGACAGATGGGCCCTGGGGGTGAGAGTTCCTCCCGCGACTCTCACCTTCAGAGCGAGGAGGAGGTCCGCTCCTCCGAATCTTTTGGGAGCCGCGGTCCGCCCTCCCCAGCACGGTTTCTGGGCCGGGGCCAGGGCGGACGGCAGGATCCCCCCTATGGCATAGGATGTCAGGCTTTTTCCCGACGGCTGCGCCGCATGGTGTGGCCCGATAGGTTTCACCCGGCCTCCATCGAGAAGTATGACGGCACCACTAACCCAGAGGAGTTCTTGCAGATTTACACCACTGTGGTGCGTGCCGCTGGCGGGTCTAGAAAGTCCATGGCCAACTACTTTCCAACGGCCTTGACGGGGTTCGCCGGTCCTGGCTGTTGAACCTCCCGCGAGGATCGGTGCACTCATGGGAGAAGTTGTGCGGCCTCTTCGTCGCCAACTTCTATGGCTCCTTCGCATAGCCGGGCGTGGAGGATGATTTCCATGCCCTCGAGCAGGAAAGAGGGGAGTCGTTGCGCGACTTCATTCGGTGATTTTGTCACTGTCACAACACGATTCCCCAGATTTCAGAGCAGTCGGTCGTCATCGCCTTTCGAAGAGGCGTTCGCGATCGCAAAATGCGGGAAAAGATGGCGACTCGCGACATCGCCACTACCTCCGAGCTCTTCTCCCTGGCGCACAAGTGCGCGCGGGCGGCAGAGGCTTGGGGGCCGACATCTGGCGTCGTGCGAGGACGCGGCGGGGACGAAGCCGGAACCTCGAGGGGCCTCGGCCCTGCAAGCAAGAGAGCACGGAAGCACGAGGCGGCTAAGACCAGGCAGGTCCTGGCCGCCGAGGCGCGATCGCCGTGATCGGCAGGATGACCGCCGGGAACGGCGGGAAGACCGCCGAGGCCGGCGCGATGACCACCGCAGTTGGAGGAACGGCCGCCGGGAGGAAAAGGAGGGCGAGCCCTTCTGCCCAATCCACTAGACCAACTCTCATGACCTAGATGATTGCCGGGTCGTGAGCAAGATGGTCGAGCGGCGGCTCAAGGAGCGCCACCCCCATGACGATGACCAAGACGAAGACCCTGCCTCGCTGGCTTTCCAGCAGGCAGACCGCACTGTGGTGTACATCCACGGTGGCTCATCCACCTACCCCTCCAACGCTTCCTATAAGCGGTTAAGGAGGGAGGTCTGCGCTACGGCGCCGAGTTCAAGGGTGTGCCGAACGCTGTAGTGGTCGGAGACGCCGATCACCTTCAGTTGGGCTGACCACCCTGAGAGCACCGCCAGCACAGGTCACCTTCCGATCGTGTCTTCCCCTACAATCCGGAATGTGAAGCTTGGGCGGGTGCTGATGGACGGAGGGAGTTCCCTCAACCTCCTGTCCTTTGAAGCATTCCGGGCACTCCAGGTGCCAAACCAGGAGTTGTCTCTGGTCCTGCCTTTCTCTGGCAGAGTCGGGGCTAGCATGGTCCCCCTGGGCGTGTCGCCTTCCGTCACCTTCGGGAGGAAAGCAACTCAGACGGAGTCGACTCGAAGTTGCCGACTTGACCTCCGTACAATGCCATACTTGGCCGACCTGCGTTGGCCAAGTTCATGGCGACAACCCACTATGGATACATTGTGGTGAAGATGCCCGGGCCCGGTGGCCCCATAACCATCCGGGTGGACAGGCCAGAGGCTTTGCGCTGCCACAAGCACGCGTAGAGCACGGCGATGGCTTTAATGTAAAGCCGGTGATGCCGCCTTTTGAGAGCCCTCGGTCGCAGACCACGCCGCCGGCTCGGCCGATGAAGTAAAAGTGGTCTCCCTGAGTGCGGTGAGCCCCGAAAGCCCGTCTTCATTGGCGCCAGCCTCAACGCCAAATAGGAAGACGCGCTCGTCACCTTCCTCCGGTCCAATTCCGACGTTTTCGCCTGGCAACCATCCGATATGACCGGGGTCCCCAGGGAGGTGATCGAGCACCGATTGGCTATGCTCCCCAAGGTGCACCGGTTCATCAAAAGATTCGGCGCCAAGCACCGGAGCGCCAAGACGCCATTCGGGAGGAGGTAGAGAAGCTGTTGCGCACAGGGATCATCCGGGAGGTCTCTCATCCTGAGTGGCTTGCCAACCCTGTGCTCGTCAAGAAGTCCAACGGGAGGTGGCGAATGTGCGTCGATTTCACCGACCTCAACAAGGCCTGCCCGAAGTACACTTACCCCCTACCGCGTGTCGATCTCATTGTCGACTCTACGGCGAGATGTGAACTGCTATGCTTTCTGGATGCGTACTCTGGGTACCATTAGATTAGCATGGCGGCAGAAGATGAAAACAAAACTGCTTTTGTAACACCCATGGGCGTTTATTGTTATATCAGAATGGCTTTTGGGTTAAAAAACGCTGGCTCTACTTACCAACGTGCCATGCATATCACTTTTCGTCCATAGATAGGGCGCAACCTTGAGGTCTACGTCGATGACCTCGTCGACAAAGTGAGAAAGAGTGAAGAACTGATCAAAGACCTAGAGGAGACATTTGCTAATCTCCGGAAGAGTTGCTTAAAGCTCAACCCCGAGAAGTGTGTGTTCGGCGTACCCTCGAAAAGCTACTAGGGTTCCTCGTGTCCAGGTGGGGCATCGAGGTCAATCCTGACAAGATAGCGGCCATCGAACACATGAGGCCGCCTGTTCGGCTCAACCAGGTGCAGTGCCTGGCTGGTCGCCTGGCCTCCCTCGAGTGATTCATTGCCCGACTGGGAGAGAGAAGCCTCCCTCTTTTCAAGCTACTGAAGAAGACGAACCACTTCGAGTGGACTGAGGAGGCTCAACAAGCATTTGAAGACTTGAAGCGGTACCTCTCCTCCCCGCCCGTACTGGTCGCCCCTCAGCCTGGCGAGCCATTGCTCTTGTACAGTGCTGCTACCCCGGCCGTCGTGACCACCGTACTGGTGGCGGAGAGGGAGGGCATTCAGAAGTCGGTTTACTACATCAGCAAGGTGCTACATGAGGCAAAGACCATATACCCGCAAGCGCAGAAGATGCTGTACGCCGTCCTGGTGGTGTCCAGGAAGCTGCGGCACTACTTCCAAGAGTGGGAAGTTACGGTGGTCACTGCCTACCCTCTGCGAGGGATTCTTCACAACCGAGAGGCGGAGGGCCGTATTACCAAGTGGTCTGTGGAGCTGGGGGAATTTTGCCTCAAATTTGTACCCCGCACCGCCATCAAGAGCTAGAAGTTGGCGGAGTTCGTTGCCGAGTGGACTCCCGCCACTCCTGAAGCTGAAGAAACACCCGTGCCTTCCCCCTGGACCTTGTTCTTCGACGGTTCCTTCAGGCTTGAAGGCGTGGGGGCTGGAGTTATCCTTGTCTCTCCGATCGGTGACATCCTCCAATACGTGGTCACCCTCAACTTTAAGGCCACTAACAACATTGCTGAATACGAGGGCCTGCTGGCAGGGCTGCGCGTCGCCTCAGCGCTGGGCGTCTGGCGCCTCCAAGTTAAAGGTGATTCCCTGCTGGTCATCAATCAAGTGCGGAAGGAATTTCAATGCTCTGATCCTACCATGGCGCCTACCGGTGAGGTCGAGAAAATGGGCGCCACTTGAAGGCGGGATATATCCATATCCCTCGGCGCGACAACCATCTGGCGGACGAGCTTTCATAGCTGCGCCTTCAAGATCCTCTGCTTCGGTCGGAGTCTTTGAAGAAAGACTCTCACGACCGTCCATCGTTGCCCCCGCTCCCAGCGGGGAGGATGGTATGGCTGTCGTTGCCCCCGCGCCCAGCGGGGAGGACGGTCCAGCCGTCGTTGCCCCCGCACCACGTGGGGAGGATGGCCGTGCCGCCGATGTGGCACCCGGGAAAAGCCCAGCCCAACTGAGTACCTGGGCGATCACCGTGTGATCGCCACTCTTGGCCGGGAAGGTCAATGGATGGACCCCATCCTCGCCTTCCTGCGAGACCGAGAGATCCCCGACGATGATGCCTCTACTGAAAAGATAGCATGAAAGGCCAGGTGCTACTCTCTGGTGGATGGGGACCTATACCGCCGAAGCAGAAATGGAATTCTCCTAAAGTGCATCACTTGGGAAGAAGGGAGCGCCCTGCTCTCTAATATCCATGGAGGCATGTGCGGGAGCCATATGTCCGGCCGGACGCTTGTCGGCAAAGCATTTCGCCAAGAATTTTATTGGCCTACTGCCCTCCAGGATGCTTGCGAGCTGGTGAAGAGGTGCGAAGCAAGTCAATTCTTTGCCAGGCAAATTCACCGACCAGCCCAAGCTCTGCAAACCATCTCGCTCTCTTGGCCGTTCATGTCCGAGGGTCGACATCTGGGCCCATTCACGCATGGCCACGGGGCTTCACCCACTGTTCGCCGCCATTGACAAATTTACTAAGTGGGTCGGGCAAGCAATGCGATGCCATCACAGACTTCATTGCTATCAAGTTCATCTACAGGATCTTCACCCGCTTTGGAGTCGCCAATCGCATCATCACCGACAACGGCACTCAATTCACCAGCGCGGCTTTCCTGGAGTTTTGCGAGGAGATGGGCACCAAGGTGTGCTTTGCTTCGGTGGCCCATCCCAAGAGCAATGGCCAAGCTGAGCGTGCCAACGCGCTGGTGTTGAGAGGCTTGAAGACCAGAGCATTCGATCGACTCCATATGCGAGGGGCACGGTGGACGGAAGAACTCCGGTTGTGTTGTGGTCGCTTCGAACCACACCCAGCCGGGCGACTGGCGAGGCGCCCTTCTTCCTAGTCTACGGCGCCGAAGCTGTCCTCCCGTCCGAGCTGTCGTTCGGCTCGCCACGCGTCTCGGCGTTCAGCGAGGAAGGACAAGAAGACCACCGCGGTGACGATGTCAACCTTCTGGAGGAGGTACACGACCGAAAGCAGCCCTGTGCGCCACCTGATATCAGTAAAACCTCAGGCGATACCACGCCACTCGGGTCTGCGAGAGAACATTGGCAGTTGGCGACCTGGTCTTGCGTAGAATTCAGACGCATGCCGAGCTCCACAAACTGTCTCCCCAATGGGAGGGCCCCTTTAAGGTGGTCTCAGTATCTCGACCCGGGGCGGTCCAGTTGGCTACTGAGGATGATCAAGAGCTGCCCAACTCCTTCAACGTGGAGTTGTTGCAAAAGTTTTACCCCTGAAAAGCTGTAAGTTCCTAGTGGTTCGCTCTGACCGGCTGCGTGGGTGAGCTTTCCCCCGGCTGGTCGACGGCTGCTGGCGGTTAGCAAAGTTACTTACTTTAGAAGCTTTTGCTTTATCTTCCTTGCTTGTCCCCTGATGGAAAAGCCTGCGTGGGGATGTCATGCGTTCTAGCGATTTGGCCGCTCTTTGCTAATCCGTGCTAACACCCGGCATCCGCGTCATGCCCGGACGGGCGACCAGGAGCGCGAGTGTGGCACGGTGACTCAAACGTGGCCCGCACACCTCGGTTCAGCTCAACGAAGATCCGACGGCTGTCTCTGCGAGCACCGCTAGCCCAAGACCCCTCCTGGAAACCTGCTCCCATGCCACGCAGCGCCGTGGGCTGACCCCACGTTATGAGAGCCTCAGTCCCAAAGAAAAAGACCATGACATACCCGCACAAGGACTCACGTTCCTTAATATGTTTTCTGCATGCTTTATGCAATGCCTACTTGTGCTTTCAATAGCTATGCGCAGTCGCAGGTGAAGTGCTGGGGCGCCTATAGCTCAAGCATCCAAGGCAATCCCGTGGCACCCTGGTGGGCAGCTGGGCGAGAAGCCCGCGCGGCCCCCTAACGAGCAGCTTGGCGGTCACGCCCTGCTCTCCGGGCGAGCGGCCACGCGGCGCCCTAGCGGGCACCCGGGCGATCACGCCCTGCTCGCCTGGCAATAAGCCCACGTGGGGGTTCGGTGTGCCGGCGGACGATCACGCCCCGCCCGCTGAGCGAGCAGCCGGGCGACTATGCCCTGCTCGCTAAGGTCTTGGCCTCCATGACCAGTCAAGGAGCTGGTCGCCCGATGGCCTATGACAAAGATATGTTGTTCACTTTAACAGTACCAACTTATCTTTCGCATTTGGACCCTGTTGGGTTGAATTATGCCTGGTGGTCACTGGCTCTCACAACCCGATAGCTCCTTGCTGATAAATGGAAATGCCCAGCATTTGTGTCGCAAGGACGCATGACTAGGAGTGCGAGTGTGGCACGGTGACTCAAACGCGGCCCGTACACCCAAGTTAACTCCATGTAGTCCCACTGGCTGTCTCCGCGAGCACCGCAAGCCTGGTACCGCTCCTGTAAGCTCACCTCCTTGTTGCAGAATGCTGCGGTAAGGTTTCAAGAGATCAAAGGAATATAAGTTCCAAAAGGACAGGAGTCAGTGATACCCTTACGTAGCGACTTAAGACTTTGCTTGTCTGTACTCTCCATGCTCTGCATGATCCCTGTTTGCATTATTGCAATCACTAAAATAATGCCTAAGTATCGACCTAACCTGAGTGTTTAGGTCTGCGTCAAGACGAGGCTGGGGGCTGATCGCCCAAAAATTGAGTTGAAGCAAGCATACCCAAAATGCGAATAGATGAACATGCCCAGGTGAAACCAAAATATGCCAATTTCATTTACAATTGCTAATATTGTTCTGGCATACAAAAAGCAGGAACAAAAAAAACACAAAAGAGGCGGCCCGGGTCATCAGTCGTCGTTAACGACTTTGATGCCCCCATCATCATCCTCGGCCTCCGGCTCTCCTGCCGCCGCGCCAAGGTCCGGGGCTTCCGCCGCCATCATGTTGACGACGCGCCGCTGCCTCGCCTGCGCTGCGTTCGGCACAGGCCTCGTCTCCCTCAATGCCGTCTACAACGGTCATTGGGTTGAAGGCGGCGTCGCGGCTGGCGTAGCAAGCAAGCACGAAGGTAGCGGTGGCCCTGGCCACTTGCTGCCCTTCCTGAACAGAGCGGGCAGCCATGGCGGCTGGTAGGCCAGAGAGCGCATCAGCAACCCGGGTGGTGCAGTGGGCGTACTGCATCGCTGTGGGCTCCAACGGCTCGCGAAGGTCCACCCCCAATGGCACTAAGACCCGCGCCATGCGCCGGTATGATGACCGGAGCATGGTCGCGATGTTATGCAGCGTTCGCTACTGCTCCTTCGCTGCCCCCCTTCGCGCCGCCTCAGCCTCCTGCGCCCGAGCAAGCAAGGCCACCCCGGAGGCCCTCTCTTGGGCCAACTGCGCCTCTGCCCTCTCCAGCCCCCCGCGCAGTGTCTCCACTTGCTGTGTCACATGGACTTCGCGCTGGGTGGCTGCCATGAGGGAAGTGCTCGCGGCTGCGAGTGCTTCGCCAATCTCGACATGCAGCGTGCGTAGGTCGGCGGCGTGGGCAGCGGGGGCGATCAGAGTGGGAGGAGCAGGAACGCTGGTCCTGGCGACGTCGGGTCCGGCGGCCTCGGAGACACTAGGCTGCCCTTGGGCAGAAGTGCCCGCCACGCCCGTCGACGCCGCGGACGTCTGCGCGGGCGAGGCGCTTTGGCGGTCCACCCTCGGAGGTGATCTGAAGCTGAAGGAGGTAACCGCCATTGCAAGCCCGCTTGGGCGGACACCAGCGGCGGTTGGACTCGGCGCCATTGGAGTTGGCTTCGGTGGAATCAGTGCCGATGGAGACGGCGCCGCAGGAGTTGGAGTCAGCGTCGATGTCGCCGGCTCCGAAAGAGGGGCGGCAGGCGTTGCTGCCCCAGAAGAAGACGTCGCCGCTTCAAACGCCCTCGGTGAAGTCGCGAATGTAGCGGCGGCAGGAGTTGGGCTTTCGGTGCAAACCCTCTTGGGGTCCGCACCAGGAGCATCTGGAGCGATAGGTCGTTTGCCTACGCTCCGATCGGTGGCCCAGGGCTGGTCCTTGATCGTCAAGGGGCCATGGGCCGGCACCACGGCGGGACCAGTGGAGTCCATCGCCGAGAAAGACTGAACGATCTGGAGGCGCTCTGCGACTCCAGATCACAAAGCGGCCAGGCCTTGGCCAAAAACACCATGCCACTCGGCACCGATGGAATCAGGACAGATAGCCACCTGGTGAGGCTAGAGCCATCCAGGTTTCCATCACCTAGCACCAGAAGAAGACAAAAATGTTAGCTGACAGCGACCACGAAGAAGAATATACATTCAAAGAGAAGAATAAGGAGACTTCTTGCCGGCACGCGCGCGGCGTCATGTAAATGCGTCCCACAATGTATTGCCATGCAGGGCGGACACGACGACGCAGGGGCCTGATCCTCCGGGCCACGAAGTCCTGGATTACCAGCGCCCCAATCAGGCCGGCGCCCCGCAACCGATCAATGCGGGCCGCCATTGCTTGGAGCTCCGCCGTCTCCTCGACGGGCGAGCTCCAGCTCTCGCGGGTCTCCTCCGCGCCCAAGGAACTCCAAGAAGGTCGACCCCGCTGTCATCGCGACATAGAGCCAATCGCCCTTCCAATTCTTCCAGTTGGAGCGTAGCAGGAAGGGAATGTAGTGGAGGGCCGACCTATCACGGAGGAGGAAGTGGCAGCTTCCTGTGACCCCGCTGTCGTGGGTGATGCGGCAAGTGGAGAAGTAGCGAAAGAGGGGGAGATTGGGCATTACCCCACGAACATTTCGCAGAGATAAGCGAAGGTGGAGAGAAGAACAATGGAGTTGGGGGAGAGATGAAGATGGTGGATTTCGTAGAAGTGAAGGACGGTGAGGAAGAATTCGGAGAATGGCGGCACCAAGCCCACCATAAGCCCCCAGGTGAAGACAACAATCTCCCCTAGCTCGCAACTTGGCACGGCGGTCCCCTAACGAGGATGAAGGGAACCCCCGGGTGCCATCCCAGTGGCGAAGTCCACTTGGCGTTGGCCGGTGGTGGAAGGAAGAAGAGATTGCGCCATCGTAGCAGAAACGGAGTTCTTCAAGCAAAGAAGGCGAAAGGGCAAAAGAGCAAGGTGTGAAGGAAACCAGAAGGCGTAAACTGTTGCATGGGGGCGTGCATATATATATATAGACACCCCACGAAGACAGTTCGCGAACAGGCAGAAAGCTACGGCGTTTCGGGTCCCAAGAAAAATCAGCAGAAATGGGGAGGACCGAAGCAGTTGCATGCGCAGAGGTGGTGGGCCCCTCCAGGAATGCACAAGGCATTAAATGAAAGTCAGAAAAGCAACTAGCACGTGTTCCAGGATGGCCCCGGGGGCTACTATCGGTGTATTTGCACCGGGGTACCCTCTTCGCCGCAGAAGCAATAGGCCCAAGGAGTGGCACAGCACGCTTTGGCGAAGCCCACGTGGGCCTGGCGAGTAACTGGCGGTCACGCCACCGCCACGGGCGGCGACGACGTGGCGCCTGGCGGCGGCCGGACGATCATGCCCGCCTGGCTAGGCGAGAAGCCCACGGCCCCTGTGTTAGCAAACTGGTGGTCATGCCTTTCACGGGCGGCGGCCACGTGGCACCCTGGCGGGTAGCGGGCGATCATGCTCGCCACAGCGAGAAGCCCACGCCCCAACGCACGCACTGGCGGTCACGTCACCGCTCGCGGGCGAGTGGCCGCGTGGCGCCACTGGCGGCAACCAGCGATCATGCCCTACCCACCAGGCGAGAAGCCCAAGAGGCCCCTTGGCGAGCAGCCTGACGGTCACGCCCTGCTCGTCGAGCGAGTGGCCCACGTGGCGCCCTGGCGGGCAGCCGGGCGATCATGCCCTGCCCGCGGGGCGTGAAGCCCACGCGTCTCCCTGGCGAGCAACCTGGCGGTCACACCCTGCTCACCGGGCGAGTGGCCCACGTGGCCTGTGAAGTGACCTGATGAGTGGGCGGGTATCTGGGCCCCCCGTGTCAGGCCACGAAGGCAACCGAAGGAATGAGGGGAAGGCTTCGCCTCGAAGTCTCCCTCCCCTGGCACTCCGTGTTAGGGTCATTAATTGTAAAGGATTCAGCTTTCGACACGACGACGGCTCATCCCTCTGACACCTCTTGCCAAGCCCGTCGTAGGAGCATCATGTCCCGGGTAAACCGGGCGAGGCCTCTCACCAACATTAAATGTGGTTAGAAGGACAAGGCCACAAAGGCATATGTAATAAATGAGTCGTGGGTCGACGTGGAAGCTGAATGATGGGTGTAATTAATGTGTTGTAGATAAGCATAGCGTCCCCTTCTCCCCTACCCGGGTCGGCTCGCCTATATAAGGCCGCCCTGGTGCATGGAGAAGGGGGGCTTGGGAGACCAACTGCATAGAGAAAGAAGTAGAGAACACTTAGAAGACAGCCGTTGTATACACCCTCACACTTCAATAAAGATCAAGCAGGACGTCGGGCTGTTACCCACTCTAGGGGCCTGAACCTGGGTAAATCGTTGTGTCCACTGGCTTGCTAATTCCCAGATCCATCGTTGAGAGACATTAGGGTTTTCAGCCATGATGATGCCCTCTACCGAACCATAATTTCCGTCCAACGGGTAGCCTACTCTGTTCGTTGACGGGATCTTGTTAGGCGAAATACGCCGACAACATTAGTGTCAGTTTTATTTAAAAACCGATAGAGATAGTATAGCATTAGTGTTGGTTTTATTAAAAACCCGATAGAGATAGTCTAGTATTTGTGTAGGTTTATTAAAAACCCGATAGAGATAGTCTAGCATTTGTGTCAGTTTTATTAAAGACCCGATAAAGATAGTGATGCTATTACCGTCGGTTTTATTTAAAAAACCGGGACTGATAGTAGTGTCATTACCATCTGTTTTATTTAAAAACCGATAGAGATAGTCCTTGCGTAGCAGTCAAAACCTAGTCCCGTAGCTCGATCACTTCACTCGCGCAAGGTCTTGATCCTCCCCTGGCCTGCAGCTCCTACACATCATGCCTCCCCCGCCTCTACCCGCCGCCGCCTATCTTCCCCTGCATCAACCCTCCTATTCCTGTCGCCCCTGCCTCTGCACCTGCACCGCCGCTGGCCAACCCCTTCGCACCCACCCGCTCGAACACGCCTAGACTTTCTGGTTCGACAAACCGCAAGGCAAGTCCAAGCAGGCTGCATGGGGGAGCTCCATCCGCCCCATCCACACCTTTGCCACCATCAAGGACTTCTGGAGGTTGCCTTCTTTCCCATCCTCTGTCAGGACCCCAACAAAAACTGAACAATAATCGGAGGAACAGAAGATCAAATCCAGAACACAACCCACATAAAACCAAGAACACAAGCAAAGAACTAATAGATAAACTAGAGATAAGTATACGACTAGGAAAATATGCGGAGTCCTGCCTCTTCTCTTTTCATGCTAGCCTTAATACTCAGTTTCACAACCAAAAGATTCTTCCGCAACAGAAAGTTAAAAGTAACAAGCAAATCGCTCTGTAAATGTGACTAACGACAAAAGAAATTACATTAATTATGCTGTAATTACTATTTCTCATCATTTGACCGTTGGATTCACTGTGTGATATCGTCTGATGATCTCCACCACTGATCTTCATTAACTGGAAGTCGTCGAATCGGTATGAGGCGTTGCTGACTTCTAACTGTGCTTCTTCCTCCTAGCTCGAGTCCTAACAATGCCCCCCATTGAGACTCAGCTTGTCCTCAAGCTTGAAATTGTGGAAAGGTACTCTAGATGAATCCGGCATCCTCCCAAGTGGCATCTTGCTCTGGAAGATTAGCCCAATATATCAACCATTGCGTCACTGCCACTCTCTTTCGAGGAACCATACGATGATCCAACACTGCGATTGGCTCTGTTTTAATTCAGCCATTTGCATCGACAAGGGGTAAGCCTAGCAGTGGAATTACTTTCTTGCCAACATGCTTCTTTAATTGGCTTACATGGAAAACGGGATGGATGGCTGCATCCAGCGGCAACTAGAGTCTGTATGCTATTGACCCGATTTTAGCCATTACTCTGAATGGGCCGTAGTATCTGGACCTGAGTTTCAAAGAACCACGTAGACTGAAAGCATTTTGATGGTATGGTTGCACCTTCAAATAAACCATGTCCCCAATTTCAAAACTCCTCTCAAACCTCAATTGATTAGCAAATTTCTTCATTCTATTTTGTGCTTGCCTTAGATTCTCTTTCAGTCTTTTGATCATCTCATTCTTCTCTTCTACCGTGACTTTAGCTTCATCTGATACACGGCATGGGATCAAAAATTTAACCAGTTATGGAGGATGATATCTGTATAAAGCTTGGAAAGAAGTAGTCTTAAGAGTCATGTGATACGCTGTATTATACCACCACTCCACCAGAGATAACCAATTTACCCACTGCTTAGGTTCCTGGAATACCATGCTGCACAAGTAAGCCTCCAAGCACTGATTGACTCGCTCGGTCTGGCCATCCATTTGTGGATGATAAGCCGTGCTAAATCAAAGTGAAACTTTCAACAGTTTGAATACTTCCTGGAAAAACTGGCTGGTAAATATTCGATCTTGGTCTGTAACGATTGCAATGGGTAGGCCATGTAGCTTGAACACATTGTCAATAAAGAGCTATACTACTTGTGGCACTGTGTATGGATGAGATAAAGCCATGAAATGAGCATATTTTGTCAATCGATCGACCACGACTAAGATGACTTCCTTCCCCTTTGAATTTGGCAAGACCTCGATGAAATCCATCGAGATATGGGTCCAGGCCATTTCGGGAATCTCCAGAGGATTAAGCAGACCCGGGGGGTGCACCAGCTCAGGTTTTGTCAATTGGCATACAGGGTACTCACGCACAAACTGTTCTACTTGCCTTCGTAGTTTTGGCTAGTAAAAGAGTTTTTTTTATGCAGTGATAGGTTGCTCTCATACCAGAATGTCCATCAAACGAAGAAGTGTGAAAGGATTCTAGCAATTGAGTTCTGATATCAGTATTTTCTCCCACATAAATCCTCCCTTTATACTTGATAATATCAGCTTCAACCTTGTACTTGGTGTCTAAATTATCCCCTGAATGATTCTCTTTCAAAATCTTCTCTACTTTTGCATCATGCTCATAACTCGCTTTGACATCACCCACCCACTCAGGAATCACTTGAGTAATTGCGGCACACTGATCTTCAACTTCATGTGAGTGATCTTTTCTGGATAAAGCATCTGCTACCTACCTGGTTCTCTTTGCCTTTTTTGTATTCTATTGCAAAGTCAAATTCCAGAAGTTTCAACATAAGCTTATGCTGAATACCTTCAACCAACTTTTGAGTAGTGATAAATTTCAAACTTTGCTAGTTCGTTTTGATGATCACCCGATTTCCCAGTAAGTAATGGCGCCATTTCTTTAAAGACTCTAGTATTGCCATCGTCTCCTTATCATATATTGATTTATCCGCAGCTCGAGGTCCCAATGTTTTACTAAAGAATGCAATTGGGTGCCCTTCTTGCATAAGGACTGCTCCAATCCCAGTGCTACAAGCATCTGCCTCAAGCTGAGAAGGCTTACTGAAAGAGGTAATGCTAACACTGGGTAGGTAGTCATGCTGTTCTTTAAGTGTTCGAAGGCTCTTGTTTGTTCCAGACCCCAATGAAAACTTTCCTTCTTGAGCATTTCAAATAGAGGCTTGCAGATCTGGCCATATCCCTTCACGAACCTTCGGTAGTAGCCTGTTAGACCTAAGAATCCCTAGAGCTTGGTGATAGAGTCAGGAACCGGCCACTTCAGGATATCCGCAATCTTCTTTTTGTCTGTGGCCACCCCGATAGCACTGATTGTATGCCCAAGATAATCAATAGTATCTACACCAAAGACACACTTGTTTTGTTTATCCTTCAATTGATGGTTTCTCAATACTTGCAGGGCCGTCTTGAGATGATCCAAGTGCTCTCTCCAACTTTTACTATAAATCAATATATCGTCGAAGAATACCAATACAAATCTTCTGATATGTTCAGCAAACACATTGTTCATCAAGGCTTGAAAGGTAGGTGGGGCATTCGTTAACCCGAATGGCATTACTATGTACTCGTAATGACCCAAATGAGTTTTGAAGGCGGTTTTGGGAATGTCCTCCTCTCTCATGCGAATCTAATGATAACCCGATCTGAGGTCCAATTCGGAGAATACACTAGCTCCATGCAACTCATCAATCAAATCTTCTATCACTGGCATTAAAAATTTATTTTTAACAGTAAGTGCATTCAATTGCCGAAAATCAATGCACAATCACCAAGCTCCATCTTTCTTACGCACCATCACTACCGGTGAGGAATAAGGGCTGTAACTTGGGCGAATCTCACCTGACTTCAGTAAATCTCTAATAATTTCTTCGAGAGTAGTGCGTTGATGATGAGGAACCCTATAGGGTCTTAAGTTTGGAGGCTCTGCACCCGGCTTCAAATGTATCACGTGGTCACACTCACGACTAGGAGGCAATCCTCTAACCTCAGCGAAAACATCAGCAAATTCTTAAAGTATTACTTCAATTTCAGCATTAGGATGTTTCAATGTACCTGCAATATTCATGTCCACAGAGTTAACTTGAACAAGTAACCCTAGCCATTTTTTTTTGAATTACCTTTTGCAATTGCCCAGCATTCAGCATGAAATTTTCCTCTGGTTGAGTACAATCTTGGAACTGATCTCATTGACCATTCTTGGTTATAGTCCGCAATTTCTACTTGAGGTCTAATGAGATTGGACTATATTCATATATCCAGTCCGCTCCAAGAATGATATCGTAATTCCCTAATTTGAGTAGTTTGAATAAAGAAGTGAATTCTGTATTTTGGATCTTATAAGTCATATGTTCTACTATTGCATCTGAGGATAATTCCCCACCTCTAGCTATGGTAACCTTCCTCAATGGTATTGGATTCAGAGAATATCCACTTTCCACGGCTAGATCATAATCCATAAAGGTGTTAGTGCTTCCACTGTCTACCAATGCGATGACTTCCTTCATCCCAATATTAAGTACCAAAGAGAATGTTACAAGCCCATCTATGTCTTGAGCGGCATACTCTGAAACCTGCATGATCTGCTCAGAATGATCTTCGCCGTTCAAATTCTCAGGACTACCTGGCGCCGTGACAAACCCCGCCGACTCTCCAGGTGTCTCATCTCCTTCAGATATACCATTCATTTCCTCACCCTGCATTAACAGAGAGTGCAATGCGTTCCTAATCCTGCATTGTTGATTATGTCCTGGATTCCAAGGTTCATTACAATGCCAACAGGTTTTTTCAAATTTGGTTTGTGCATTACCCTTTGATTGTCTTTGTTGTCTGCTTTGGCTTGAAGATTGTTCATCGCCCTTGAGGATATATTTACTTTTTGCTTGGCTCCTCCCCCACTGAACCAATTCTTCTTGCACCAACCACCTTTTCCTCTAATTTTGCGAACCAGTAAGCTTCCAGCAAGCCTTTTGGTTGATGACTTCTTACACTATATTTAATTTCATCTTTAAGCCCCCCAATAAAGCAACTCAACAAGAAATTCTCCTGAAGATATGCATGATCCCTTTTGACAAGTTCCACACACTTTCAAAATAATCAATATATTTGGCTACTATAGTTATTTGCTTCATACTCTACAGCTTTTTGATGGCCTCATGAGCACTAGCTTCTGAGAAGCGATCACACACAATGGCGCAAAACTGAGCCCAATTGATTGATTGCCAAAGAATCCCAATTCCCTTAAACCATGTGTTAGCCCTGCCAATCAAATGTCCAACTGCCAAGTCCACCCATTGCTCACCTAGAGTCCCAGCCATTTCAAAAAATTTCTCACACTGATCAATCCAACCAATAGGATTTTCTCCTGCAAAGAGAGATAGCTCGAGTTTTGGGCCTTTGATAACAACTTCAGCATAATAATGGCCACTATGAGTTTCTCCACCATGAGCAATTCTTTGGGCATCAATAACCTGAACTCCCGGATAATGCATGTGATGTGGCATATTCACTCCCCCAAATGTGTTGCCAGGTGGCATGCAAGGTGATGAAACAGGATGACAGTATCCTGGTATTTGCAGTCCCCCATTGCTCACATGAGTACCCGGATACAACTGTTGTGGTATATGAGGCCCCGTGAAAACCCCACTACCCGTAGGAACGCTTCCATTGGAACCCCTCATAAACGGATAAGATGAAGTTCTAGTGGCATGAGAGAAAATCAGAGGAAAAATAGTACCTGCAACTTGACTTCCTATGATCCCCGAAGCATCCATGGGACTGCCAGAGAAACCCATCTGCACTCCTACTCGGTTCAACTCAGCCGATGTAAAGGATAGATTAACCTCTGCATTCACCGAAGGACTCTGCTGATCGATTATGAGCGTGTTTGGTTCCCGTACGCGTGGAGCGCGGCTCGCTCGAGCCTGGCCCGCGGAAAACGGCCCTGCGCGGCGTCTCCGCGCGTGCAGGATAGCCCTCGCGTTTTGGCCGAAGTTGCACCGCTCGAGCCAGGCTATACGCGTCAATGCAGGCAACCAAACGCACGTACAGTTCGCGGTCAATGCATCAAACGAGCCAGGCAACGCGCGTACAGGATACCAAACGCGCCCTATATTATCAGCTTGCTGAACTCTCCCTGTAAGTAGATTTTTTATCTCCACCACATCAGATTTAAGCGTCTCCAAATCTGCAAGGCGAGCATGAATCTTCTCGATTTCATCTTGTACATCCATCTCTGAATTCCCAAACTCTTCACACAGATTGGGGGATTTTACAGTTTCACCAACCCCGTTCCCAAATCCAACTAGACAGCCAAGGACTCAAACTGGTGCTCTGATACCAAAATGTCAGGACCCCAACAAAAACCGAACAACAATCGAAAGAACAGAAGATCAAATCCGGAACACAACCAACATAAAACCAGGAACACAAGCAAAAAACTAATAGATAAACTAGAGATAATTATACGACTAGGAAAATATGCGGAGTCCTACCTCTTCTCTTTTCATTATAGCTTTAATACTCAGTTTCACAACCAAAAGATTCTTCAACAACAGAAAGGTAAAAGTAACAAGCAGATCGCTCTGTAAATGTGACTAATGACAAAAGAAATTACATTAACTGTGCTGTAATTACTGTTTCTCGTCATTTGACTGTTGGATTCGCTGTGTGATATCGTCTGATGATCTCCACCGCTGATCTTCATTAACTAGAAGTCGTCGAATTGGTATGAGGCACTGCTGACTTCTAACTGTGCTTCTTCCTCCTAGATCGAGTCTTGAGTTCTTGACATCCTCCCCACGTCTCAAACCCTTCATTGCTGCCCTCATACGAGTAGATTTCATTGAGCCGTAATCTGAGGTGTGAATTCTTAGGGTGTCATGCCCGTCGTGCTCTTCGTCGTCTTCGACCTACTCAACTCGCTCCTCAAGGGCCGCGCCATCGTCAAGCTGCCCTTCGCATCGGTGCCGCTCATCCAACGCATGAGGCACCGCGGCATCCCCGGGAACGACCCCACAGATTGCTCCATGGTCTTCCTCTACTTCCTCTACTCCATCAGCATCTAGACCAACCTCCAGAAGCTGCTCGTCTTCACGCCGCACCGCGCGGCCGCCGCGGCTGGCAGGGGCCTCCTCCCCATGCCCGGTCCGAAAGTAAACTGAGGTAGCAAATCGATCTTTTGCTCTAATTTTTCTACTGTTATGCGTAATTTTTTGTCCTAAATTTCACACCTCTGGTGCCTTGCAAAGGTGAATAGATCATGGGCACTGTCCTTTTTGCAACAAATTATGCTTGGTTCGTGCTCAAAGGCCCAAGTAAATCGGTTTTCCAAGCCATCATAAGTTACCCAAATGCACAATTTCTTAGAGAAGATTAAGTAACACCCGTAATAAGGAAAAAAATAATGGATAAACGACACCATAGGGCCTTATTGAGTTTGCAGTTATGACATAAATTTTGTTCGAGTTATCTTCTATTGATTTGAAGCGATTCGTCGCATTCATAGAGATGAATCAAGGGAAGACCAGATAACTTGGAGATGGACTCCTGATGGACAATACTCAACAAAGACGGCCTATCTAGCGCAATTTCAACCCGTTTACTGTAAAATGAAGATCTGCCCGATATGGAAAGCGCACGCCGAACCCAAATGTCGTTTCTTTGCGTGGACGTTGCTTCACAATAAAATTTTAACAGCAGATAACATGCTCAAGAAGGGGTGGCCATGCAACGCCATCTGTAGCCTTTGCACCGCGTCAGAGGAAACTTCAACGCACCTTTGTAAAGATTGCCCTTTTGCGAGGCAAGTATGGGGTCGCCTTCTACACTGGGGGTAGCTGGTTCGATGCCGGAATATAAGTTTCAGGGGTTCGCTATATAAATGGTGGCGAAATCTGAGATCCCAATATGATAAAGAAAATCGACGACATTTCAATGGCTTCATCATTTACTTTTGGTGGAATCTTTGGCAGGAAAGAAATCAACGTATTTTTGAGGGCACAAGTAGAACGACGAGCGGTGGCGGTGTTATCAGGGCGAGTGTTCTCACCATGTTTCGCCTTGTCCTTCTCGGCTACAAATTAGTTCATATTTGTTCGGTTTCTTATTTCCTTTTCCCGTGCTTTTGCGATTGTTTCTGATTGTCAATAGGCCTTTCTTGTTCTAAGTAGGATGGTAGGTTGGTGGATTCGGTCATAGGTTTTCTCGGTGGTAGTTTTTAGGTTCGTGTTGTGAGGATTTTTTTTCGGTTTTTCCTAAAAAAAAACCGCTCTCTTCTCCTGCTTTTTCTTCTTAATATATTTAACAGCAATTCTCTTGCTGTTTTCGTTCAAAAAAAAATCTTCTATTGATTTCTACTGATTTGCATCTCTAGATGCCTGATTATGACTATGGGTACCACATCGAGCTTGTTTTTCAATTCTTCTTGCTGCTCTACTCCAAGATTGATCAAAAGTCTGAACTCTGATGTGTAGCTCCATAAGTCTTTTTTTTGCAAAATTTTGTTTGCACACATATCTGAACTACCGCCTACTTCTTTTGTTTTTTTGCACACTGCATTGCAGATGATTTATGGATAGTTTGGACTGGAGATAACATAGTGGCATCAATCAAACAGGTAGGTATAAATACCTTATCAAACAAAATCATAGATACCAATTTATAGAAACACTATGCTAAAATCATAGCACCGCTTCTTAGGCTCTGGTAATTCTTAGGTCAGGTGTTTTACTGCCTGCTAGTGTCTTTATAGTACTAAATATCTGAACGTTTAACTATCGCTCTCGCATGCTACCAGTGATGTCCTCTGAATTGTCGATGATTGATTTTATTGTGGGGTTGAGTAAAGTTCACGTCTTTTGCATTCCGTTGTGTATTGTCTATTTTCGTTAGGCTAAAGTTCTCCAACGCAACCATGACAGTGAATGCTTTCAGTCATCTCTGAGCTTATGCAATTCTTCTCCCAATCCAGGCTGCAGGAAAGGCATTACTCAAGGTACTGATAAACAAAGTCTTTAGTTAGGGTACATGTCTGTTGAGATATAGCACCAAGGGTGAACATGCTATAGGCTAGTTGAATTTTTTTTAGGCATGTTATTACATTATCAACTTATCATGAGAGTCTTGTGTTTATTTCTGTGTGTGCTTTAACTCAGGTCTGCAACTATTGATTCAAGCCTGTTTGCACGATACTTTGGAGATTGCCCTGTGATTAGTGTTGAAGTAAGGACACATCCGGTTTCAACTCACTTCCTTGCGATGTTTATGAAAAAATGGAGTACTCTTGCTTTGGATTCTCCTGCATCAAGAGCATACTTCTCACAGCATGGAGAAAAGGTTTCCTTTGCTTAGTTCTCATTCTCAAAAGAGTAAATATCATGCAACAGTGCAACCTATGTAGCACCGATCCGCGATACGGGTACGGCGACACGGGTACGACGATACAGCGATACGGAAATTTTCAAAAACAAGGATACGTCGATACGCCAAGTATATATGTATAGTAAAATAAGAAAACTGCATTATAGCAATAATTTGAAGTGTATTTGATGTAAAATGATCCTGTGCATGAAGAACTTGATGTAATCATGTAAGTACTTGGTGTCCTGTTTATAGCGACTGCTTCTGCTGCAGCAACTTCTTTGCGTAGTTGCTCAAGAATAGGCACTGTCACCTTATGACAAACCCTAGTACCTTTGTTTGGAATCTTCAACAAATGGGCTTTCACTCTAGAATAACTACCAGGTATAATATGCCCACAAAAATTGCATTCAGATCTTGCATTTCCTCCGTCACGACCACCAGTTCTCTCAATATTTTTAACATGATTCCATAAAGGAAATCTACTGTTATCGTTCTCATTTCTAATATCAGATGAATTTACACTACTACTAGCAGTACCAGTACTACTTCCAGATCCATGTGTTGCATGAGGTTGTTGAGAGTTTACAGATGACATCCTGCTGGGAGGAGGGCGCCGGCCGATGGAGCTGCTTTGGGACCGGGAGGACGAGCGAAAGCAGCGGCCAGCAGAGGGAGACGAAGTAGCGCGCCGGCCGATGGAGGCGGGCTTGAGAGGGAGACAAGTAGCGCGCCGGCCGATGGAGCTGGGAGGACGAGCAAGAAAGTAGTGGCCTTGCAGAGGAAGAAGATGGCGAGGGAGCTGCGGCGGCGGTGGCGCAGAGGGAGACGAGCAGCGGCGCCGGTCGATGGAGCTGCTGGGAGGACGAGCAGAGCAGCGGCGCAGCAGAGGGAGAAGAGCGGCGGCGGCGGCGCGGATCGGGAAGGGGAGGTAATGGTGTCATACCGGGCCGCTAAGGGGCTAGGGTTTTTATTTTTGTATTGGGCTTTTTGGGCCAAGGCAAGGGGAATGGGCCTCAAGTATCGGAGAAGTATCGCGAAGTATCGCCGAAGTATCGATGATTTTTTTATTTTTTATTTTGCTGGAATTCTCCGATACTCTTCCGATACCGTATCGCTCCGTGATCAAGATATCGCCGTGTCGGATACGTGTCGATCTGTAATGCAGCAGATTCACCGAAGTATCGGTGCATCCCAGAGTGCAACCATTGGAGCCCTGTGAGGCTATGACTATTACTGTTATATCTATATTACTATATCTTGCAGATATCCCCATTTTTCTCATCATATTAGAATGTCTTAGGGTTGTAGTAAAAAATTTATTCTATTTATGAAGTCCATGCATCACTATCTTCATTCTTGAGTAAACAATGCTATAGGCTAGTTGAAATTTTTTTAGGCATGCTGTTACATTATCAACTTCAAAATACTCATCCTGCAAAGCCAACATGAAAGCAATCACCAATGACAATTCATTCTCAATGCATATAACAGCAATGCAGTAAAATGTTTCTGCATGTCACCTCACATGTATAAGCTGGCACTATGACTTGCACATAAACTTAGTCAGCGTAAGTAATTAGACAAGGGTTATCTAATATGATGCAAATATTTGAGTGCCATCTTTTCTAGACATATAGGTCACATTATGTGTAGTGCCATTCTTGTAGCAATGTATTGTTTAGGGTTCCTTCAAAGAATCGATTTTGATGATGAGCTCATCAAAATCGGTTCGTTCAAAGAACCAATTCGATGAGATTTTGATGAGGGATTCATCAGAATCGGTTCCTAATAGGAACCGATAGTGATGATATGGTTATCACAATCGGTTATTGGTAAAAACCGATTGTGATGAGGATCTATCACAGTCGGGCCAAAACCGACTTTGATATTGCCTCCTTATCACAATCTAAAGACATTGTGTCGCCACTAGAACCGACTGTAATGACAAAAAAGAACCGATTCTGATGTACATTCCGGTAGTAGTGTGTACGTCTTATCACTGATGGTTTTAGCCAAAAACTGTCAGTGATTTGAATGATAGTCATCACTGATGGTTCTTTCCAAAAATCATCTGTGATGTGTGTCTCGTCACCGATGGTTTTTTGAAAACCGTCAGTAATGTCAGTGGTAGTCATTAGTAACGGTTTTAGTCTAAAACTGTCAGTGATAAACAACTATCAAAGATAATTTTTTAAAACCGTCAGTGATTAGAGGTCTATTTTTGAAATTCTCATGCATGCGATGTGACGTTCCAGGCACGAGTACTGGACTAGATGAAATCAAGGAACAAAAACTTTGTTTCTTTGTGTTCAATGGCTGAGAGAAAAAATGACAAAGGTATAAAATTACACATTTTAAGAAAATATTTATGAATCTTAAATCAAAGTTACTGTTAGGTGGGGCGGGCAAATATGCCTAACCTAAACAGTAAATCAAATCAATGATTTACAGTTCCTAATACTCCCCTTCGGTCACAATAGCTATCAAAATAGTTAAACTTTCAAAATTTGGCTATCTATATCTTTTTAAATATTTAAATTAGATATATGAAAATGATATACGTGGATTTGTCTCGAAAAGAACTTTCAGAATATTTTAATTTTATGGGTTTTATAAATATATTATAGTAGAAATTAATGATCAAAGCTATGTTATAAAGAACGTGTCAATGCCTAAATCTATAACTGTTTCTGATCACATAGAGCATTAACTAACTTTTATGAAAGAGATGTACCGAAGCAAACTAAATAAAATCAAAGATTACCATTCACAATACATCAACCGATCAAAGAACACATGCAATAATTGCAATGACAGGAGCAACTTGCAGCAGCAACGCATGCATGGTACAGATCAACGAAGCAAGAAACGCCACGTGCGCAGCACGGATCAAGAAAGCCCTGACGGCTAAGTACGGCGTTGCTTCTGTTGATGCAGTCGACCCATTGCCGGCCTCAGCCGCAGCGGGGGCTAACGCCAAGCTGGTCGATCGGGAACGACTTGGTGATGGGGCCGACGTGGAACGTCAGCTGGTCGCCGTCGCGGTCGACCTGCGTGATGCGGAGCCACATGAACAACACCTTCACCGTCACGCCCTCCACCCCGCCGATCGACCCGACACTGATGCTGCCGGCGACGCGGCTGCTGTAGTGGAGCGTGTACTTCCCGGCGATGCGGAACTTGCAGTCCCCGGGCAGGTACACCTCGAAGGAGCCATCCGGGCGGAGCACGTACGACTGCACGCCCTCAGGGAGGACGCCAACCGGGAAGTTGTACCGTCCCAGCATCTCGTACGCCGTCGGCGTCGTCGTTGTCGTCGAGTTGACCAAAGTGACGGCGGGGGAGGCCGCGGCGGCCCCTGCCAGAAGGGTGGCTGCCACGAGGAGGAGTAGCTTGGACATTTCTGGTGTTTTGTTTACCTTGTAAAAAGTACAGGCCAAGATAATCTAGGGGAGCCTCAAGCCGTATAGATGTTGTAACGTTGTTTTTTGGATATTGGATTTTTGGAATCAAGCCTTCTTATATATATAGATATATAGAGCTGTAAACTATTTTGGATACAATAAATGTATAGTTATCTAGAGAAGAGATACATTAGCAGGTTATTATTGTTATCTAAATTAGACATACACCAGATCAATATGGTTATTATCCACTACTACCGAACATGTGATTACTGCCGGGTCCACATCGGCATCACTGCCGGATGTGGACCCGGCACAACCTAAGTGGCAGTGATAGTCGAGGACTATCACTGCCGGATGTAAACCGGCAAGGATAATAACTATCACCGCCGGTTTATACTTAAGAACCGGCAAGGATGATAACTATCACCGCCGTTCACAATTTCCATCCGCAAGTGATAATATATTATCACCGCCGTTATTATTTAGAACCGCAAGTGATAGTAACTATCATCGCCACATTTTCAATAATATCCGGCAAGGATAAGTAACTATCGATGCCCAATTGTTATCAATATCCCAAGATCGATAACTACTATCAACGCCTTTTTTCTTGTTAACCGCAAAGGATAACTCGTGTCCTATTTTGGTATCCAAATGGCAAGTGATTGGTTTTTAAACCTTTTACATATATATTTTTGTAGTATATGTTGTAGCATGTATATACATTGTACAAGATATGTATTCTCAGACGTATATCGTTATGCACAATAGTATCTTGAAGCATCACTAAAGTGTAATTGAAATACATTGAAGCATCATAATATTTAATTATTACATTGTTCATTCACTTTTGAAGCAATAAATTGTTCATTCAGAATTGTTGCCATGGAGAAATGGTCGTAAAACTCGCCCTTCGTGTGGAGAATTTCTCGAATTGTGAACCCAGCTATCTGCTCTTGAAGGGCATCAATTTCGTGGTCGAGCAGGCTGCTGGTGCCCTGCTTGACGCGCTGTCAAGGGAGAAATTGAAGCATTAATTGGTGTCATCGTCTTTATAAAAAAAAGTACGGGTCAACATGTAATGATCGATATACCAGCTGGCCGTTGTAGTCCGTATTGTCAGTGATGAACGCGTGGATATGTGTCATTGCGTAGTATCCACATAAATTGTTCCCTTGGGGTTGTTTCAGGCATGGAAAATCGGTGTGTATTCTGAAATTTTTCACGTATGGACGATGCCGTTTGCTCTTCTTGCAGATTGTTTGTACACCTGCTCATAGTTTTGAGTAGTCATTAAAATTAATTAGTGCAATGGGATGGAAGATTATTAGAGCAATAATGCAACGATCGAAGTTACCGGTTAGCAAGTCTATTAAGTCTTGGTATTCACTGTCGGTTTCCTCATTGAGTCCAAGATGTTGATGTTGCTTTCGTCTAACATGAAGACAAGGACGATCCGATGGAAAGTCGCAGGCCAATTAGTCGTCACATTGTGTTGCGATCAAATATGAGACACTAGTAGGCAGGAAACACGCATCGAAGTTGTAGGGTAAAAGTACGTAGTCCTTGTGTTGTAGCTTTAGCAATACTTTGAGTACGTACACCTCAACATCATTTATTGTTCTTGGATCTTCAATAAGTTTGCAGTTGACCATGCCCGGGTCCAGGAATCCTATCTTTTCATTGTTGTTCGCTCTAAGTGTCTGTGTCTCCATTCTACGTAAAAAAGGAAGTCAGACCCTATGTTTAAGAGTACGTGAATATACAGCATGAATTATACAAGAGACTTACAGAGTCCATATTCTTAATATAGACACGTCCAGAGCGTCTCGTTGGTACATCTGATATAGTTCCATGTGCTCAACCCAGAAAGATTCGTCATTGTTGTGAAAGTCCATATCTTTGTATCCGATCGAAAGCGGTGTTTTTGTCTTTTGGACATATTGCAGGTACCAATCATGTAGACGCCGTAGTTGTGTGGTCAGTTTGACCTCCTTATTTGGATGCAAAGAAAGGTTCCCGTTAACTAATTTCCACTTTACAGTGCTCTGCGCCCTTCAAAGACCACTTTGGCTTCAAAGAATAATGCTTTGCCACCATCTCCTTTAGATTTCTTCCTAGAGATGCGATCGTAGTCCGATAGTTGGCTAGGTTGAGGAGCTTGATTATCCGTCTGTCTGCTTAACCTTCGCTAAGTCCAGAAGAAATCCCGCTTGGCGTGTTCGATTTCAATCTTAGCGGCGGTGGCGCCTTTCTTGAAGTGCTTTTCTACATAGGCGCCTACTTTTTTTTGTTTCTTCGTCGGTCATTTCATATGGTCGTTTGTTGCTAAGAGTTTTGGCTAGCTTCACAGATGACTTAACTTTCCCCTCGATTTGTGTAGAATGTACAGATCGCGGTGCTCTTTGGTCGTCTTGTATACCGAGCAGAGGAGTTTTCTTGGGTGACGGCGGAGGAGGAGGACTTTTTCTCGGTGGCGCTGAGCAGAGAAGGAGCTTTTTCGATGACGCCGAGGAGGAGGAGGAGGATCGTTCCTAGATGGAGACTCGCCTCATTATCGTTGTTAACATCATCGCCGTTGTCATCTTCTCGAGGCAAACTTTATATACCGCTGCGCCACGCGATGAATGCGCCTATGCTTTCTCCAAGACTTTGCCCCTCCTCGCCGCGATCTCAACCTCTACTTTGCGGATTCACAACCACGCCATCAATCGCAACTCGCGTATCCCGAGGAATTGGGCGGTTATGCAATATTCGCCTCGTTGTATGGCCAAGCCACCCTTCACCACCTTGATGGTAATGTTCGCACGGCAAAAGTGCATCGCAGCGGTCGGCTCTATGATTTTGTCCACAGAAAACTACACGCCGAGTCCTCTGCAGAGGGTTAGCGGATGCTTGGCTGCTTTTGAGAACCCCGCGGGACTTACGTCATGTGACCGATGACCTACGCTATGTGACCGACATTCGCCAGACCTTTGTTACCATTTCTCGTGATCACTCTCATCTGTTCTTCAAATTCGACTTCCCTTCTATGCATCCGGTCTTCTATTTCTCGTACACGCTCATTCAACCGTTTTGTCCGATTTCTTTGGTCGCTTGTACATATAGGCATCCTCCGGGAATGATGTTTTCCACGGCACCAAGCCAACCCTCTAGTGCGACTGTGGTGCTCCCTATTACCCAAGGCGCGTGTTAGCTCGTCGTCCTCCCTTCTTGGCGTGAAGGAGCCTCAATAGCCGGAGTGGGCATCCGCGATCTTCCTCGAGATTTCTCGTCTTTCGCTTCGAAGCTTAAGCACCATCATCCGACAGAGTAGCTCCTCGCAGCGCCCGTGCTTCGATCTTGGGGCCATGTGAGACGCCAGCTTCAACTCCATCAAGTGCTATTTGTTCTTCCGTGCATCCCACTTGGGTACTTTCTTCACGTAGCCACCGGTGCCTAGCACATGAGGGTAAATGTTCTTGTCCGAATTTGTTTTGTTCCATTGGCCGATAGCCCTGGCTTCATCGATATCTTATATTGCTTGAATTCATCCCAAAATTGATGTAACCTCGAATCTATTAAAATCCGTGTTTGATCCTTCTTGACGTACTCCTTATTCAGCTTTGTCTTCCGGCTTCTTCCATGCGGTTCCCATAATGCCGAGTGCATGTTTCTGGCAATCTCCAACTGATCTTCGGGGAACTGAAACTTCACTGTCAACTCTGTCCACAATGTTTCCTTGATGTCATCGGGAACATACGACGAAGAATCGCCTCGACGTGTCCATGATTTGTAGATGATGGGCACATTCTCTCTAGCCAGACCCCGCATGTCGTTCGATATGGCCCAAGCAATGACTCGGGTATAGCCTGGTTCTCCGATCGCACTAAGCTCAATTATCACCTTCGCTCACCCGCAAGATCTTTGGGACCTCGCCCGCGACTGCCTCGGTGCACTAGATGTCCGACCTGCATTTTGATTGTTTCATTAGTCGCTTGGCTCGCTCTAATTTCATCGGGAAGCATATCCTACGATATAATCCTAGTAAAGACTTACCTCATGTACATTTGTTGCCTCGACTTGTTCCAGTTGAGGAACTCTGTCGGCTTCGCCTGGGCTTTGGTCCATGGGCTCGGCGCCATCCCAAGCACTTGTCCATTGTGAGAGGCCATGTGTGGCAAGTTTTCTAGAATTTTAAATTAACAAAATCACGAGATGAATCTTCGCATATATATAAATGTTTTGCATACGTATATGTAATATCAGAACGCATATATATATTAATAGTGTAAATTTCAAAATCTTAATCGCATGGATCGATTCTACAATTTCACATATACTTACACATGATACATATACAATTGACAATTCACATATACTTATACATATCACATACACTTACACATGATACATATACAATTGACAATTCACATATACTTATACATATCACATACACTTACACATGATACATATACAATTGACAATTCACATATATACTTATACATGCTCAATAAAAATAATGAATCATTCTTATTCCACACTAATATGATTTTATCAGTCACATCATTCAATAAATCATTTCTTAGCGCCATGCTTTTGATAGTCAAATCAGACAGACTTTCAACCACAAGATGATGCCGATGGACTCACTACGCCGCAACGATCGCTATGCTGTCGGCCGTTATGAGCCCATCGGACATCAAAAGCCGATCACCGGAGAAAGTTCTCGCTCGACGGACAAAAGCATGGCCGCTAGAGAGCATACGATACAACTGGTGAAGAAGGGCACGAGGTGACGGCTTGGTTGACTAGGAACCGATTGCTCGCTTTTTGGTGTAATAGACTACTAACATTCTAGTTGTGGATTTATAACCTTATTTCATTTTTGAAAATCATATAAATGTGGAATAAGAATGATTCATTATTTTTATTGAGCAATAATCAATAATATTCTAAAGAATATATGAGTTGGGCCCTTTTCTTAAGCACAAGGCCACGATGAATTTGTGACAACCTTACCTTATTGAAAATAAACAATATTTCAATACTTTAATGCATAAGAGAGTAATTAATTGAGAACTGAAAGTGCTAATATATATCTAATGAATCAGATAATGGAAATAAGCTTGTCGACTAGCATACACATTTCCACACAAATTCAATACAAGCATATAGTTATCCTCACATAAGTAAAATATCTAAACAAGACCAACAAGACTTAAGATACTCACATACATAACATACTCAAACAAAATTTCCTCACAAATTCACAACATTATGTCATTCATATGGAGGTAATTATGTACGATTGCTCTCAGATTATTGGGTTTGAATGAAGATTAGAACCTTCATCTCATCACAGATGTGCAAAACAATTAATTGAGTAAATAAGGCCTTAAATCATCACATAGCAATAGCATCGGCCAACCCTAGAATCATCACAGAGCAACATCACAGAGCAATAACATCGAGAACCCAAGAATCATCGATTGTCAATGCATGTTAGTCTACCAACTTAAGGCCTTATTTACAGAACAATTGTCAATATCATCGAGAACCCTAGAATCATCACAGAGCAATAGCATCGGCCAACCCTAGAATCATCACAGAGCAACATCACAGAGCAATAACATCGAGAACCCTAGAATCATCACAGAGCAGTAGCATCGGCCAACCCTAAAATCATCACAGGGCAACATCACAGAACAACATCACAGAGCACTAACATCGAGAACCCTAGCATCATCACCAGCTTACCGGCGCGGGGAGGGGTCGCCGCACGGAGGAGGCACCGCAGGGAGGGAGGGCCGGCGCAGGGAGGCGTCGCCGCACGGAGGAGGCACCGCAGGGAGGGAGGGCCGGCGCGGGAGGCGCCGCCAAGACGGAGGAGGCACCGCAGGGAGGCGGCGCCAAGACGGAGAAGCGCCACCGCAGGAGGAGGCCGAGAGGGAGGCGCCGCCGCACGGAGGAGGCACCGGAGGGGAGGCGTCGCCGCACGGAGGGCGGCGTGGGGAGAGTCGACGGCGGCTAGGGCGCAGAGAAGAACTCAAACAAATTGTAAATGGCTAAGTGCGGAAATGGCTAAGTGCGGAGTGAAATGTATATATGGGGAGGATTATTAATGCCGGTTCAAAGATATGAACCGAAGTGATATATTATTCGCCGCTTATTATAGACCCGCGGTGATAGTGAAATATCATCGCCGGTTCATAAATGACCGCGATAATATTTACATATCGCTTGGGTCATAACGCCAAGACTATTAATTATTACGCACGGCTCATTAAAATGAACCGGTAATAATTATTTAAGAATGAAATAATATATTTTTAGTGCCGGCGCTTATGACCCAAGCGATATAAATATTATCGCCGGTCATTTATGAACCGGCAAAGGATATTGTAATAGTAGGGCCCGTGATGTTCTATTGTAGTGCGCGTGATATATAGCTATTATCGCCGGTTGCGCACTATGACGTGGCAATCGATATGTTTTATTAGTGTCTGCTCGCTTGTCAACCGCAAAGATGTTCTCCATTGCGCGAAGTGGCAAGGACTTACTATCATGCAGAAGAAAAAGTGGCACACTTATCGCCATGCAAGGAAAAGTGGCACACTATAATAATCAATACTCCATAAATTTCAAATTGAAGCATGTCCTTCGACAAAATGTTTATATCAAAAATTAAAGCTTGACCTTCATACAAAATAAAGCATATCCTTGATTACACAACTAAGTTACAATCCGCCTTCGTTATGATCGCGCGATGTATGTAGCTTCCTCTATGTCTTCCATGAGACCTAGGTCGATGTTCTCACCGAAAGGAGGAAGCTCATCAAACCGGTTATAGTCTTCCTCGTCGACTACATTCTCAACTCCCACAATCCTTCTTTTTGATTGAAGAACCACGTATGTTCCTTGTCACCGGATCCTCACAAAGAAAATTTGTGTAACGGCATTAGCAAGTACAAATGGTTCTTCTCTCAGATCCGACGTGTTTGAAGTCCACTAGAGTGATACCTGCATTTGTCGATGTTCACGCCCTAGGTAGCCCGACCCATCGGCACCGAAAGAGGGGGACCTTCAAAGGCCCATAGTCAAGCTCCCAAATCTCTTCTATGAATCAGAGTACGCCGTCAGATATTGCCATTGTTGTCATAAGCATCTATACGGACCCATTGCTTTTGGTTGGTGCTCTTGTTATCTTGTGCTCGTGATAAAATGTGTACCCATTGATGTCGATCCTTCAAATGTCAAAATTGTATATGATGGTCCCTTAGCCGCGTTCTCAATTGAGCGCACTGCTTATGTATGCATCATGTATCTAAGCAACCAATCTCCAAAGTTATCTCTGTGTTTCTCATGATCCAAACCTCGACTTACATGGGTTTTGTCTTCGTAGCATGTTCTTGTGCATGTCGACAAACGGGCCGCTACTAACCGATTGGTGCAGAACTGTAAAATGTGCTTGCGTGAATGAAGCACGATCATTTGTACGGATCGATTTCTGACCTAGTGTCCCTTTCCCTTGTAGCCTCCCTTCATGGCGAGATACGGGCACACCAATCGGTTTGAGATCCATGTAATCGATGCAGAACTCAATGACCTCCTCTGTTCCCCAACCTTCTAAGAATGCACCCTTCCTACCGATGTCGACATTTAACATATTTCTTCACAACCCCATGAACCTCTCGAAGGGTACATCCGATGTAGAAACACAGGCCAAGAAACTCAGATTCTTTCACAATATGAACAATGAGATGGACCATAATATCGAAGAAGGATGGAGGGAAGCACATCTCGAGCCGGCATAGAGTGTGGATCACGCCTTGCTGCAGCCTTATCCAGCTTCAACGGTCGATGACCTTCGTGAAATCGCGCTGAAGAATGAACACAACTTTATAATTGGGTCTCGACTTTCTCCGCGAACACCCCTAATTGCTACAGAAGCATCTGTGTCATCATCACGTGGCAATCATGAGATTTCATACCAACTAATTTCAAGTCTTTCATTGAGACTAGCCTCTTTAGGTTGGCGTAATAACCGGATGGAACTTTGACTCGTGCAAGCACTCACACACGCTTAATTTTCTCAATCTTGCTTAAAGTGTAGCAAGTCTGCGGGAAGGTACTTTTTTCCTTGACCCAGTCTTCATGATGCAGCTCCTTCCCGAAGTTTCATATCTTGCGTGTCCATCCGCGTTTTGAGTGTATCTTTTGTTTTGCCTGTATGTCTAGTAAAATACCAAGCAAGTTGTCACACACGTTCTTCTCTATATGCATGACATCGATAGCATGTCGAACATCCAGTCTTGCCAAGAAGGTAGGTCCATAACATCGATCTCTTTTTCCACAAAGGAGTCAGATCACCGAACTCGGATCGATGTACTTGGCTCCCTTTCCATGGATAATTTTAATATCCTTTACGGCCGCAAATATCTCTTTGCCGCTATGATGTTTCGAGTGAAGCGCTCTCCTTTGTACCGTCAAAAGCTCTCTTGTTGTTGTGATACGGTGGTCCTTATGAAGGAACCTACGATGCCGCATGTAACACATTTTTCGACAAGATTTCAGCCACCGCCCTCAGATCACCCATGCAATGCACGATCCATTGAATCCTTTTATAGTTTGGCTCGAAGATTGCCAAGAGCAGGTAATCATTGATGGTTACGAACAACAACGCCTCGTAGCATGAAGTTCTCTCTTCAGACTCATCCCATGCCCGCATAATCGCTGCTCCACAATACCGTAAGATCTTGAACCAAAGGGTTTGAGGAACACATCAATATCGCTGCCGGGTTGCCTCGCCCTTGGATCAAGAACGGCATCATAATGTACTTCCTCTTCATGCAAAGCCAAGGAGGAAAGTTGTACATACATAAAGTCACCGCCAAGTGCTATGACGACTACTCATGTTGCCGAAAGGGTTCATCCCATCCGCATCGAGTCCGAACCTTATATTCCTCATGTCATATGCAAAGTGTTTCTTGTATTTTCGTCGATATTCCTCCACCGCTGCGGAGTCGCAGGTGTCTAAGCATTCCATCCTTTTACGCCTCGGCATGCCATCGCAGCAATTGAGCATGCCTTTTGTTCGCAAACGACGCCAGACGGGATTATAGGAAATACCACACCACCTTGGTCGGAGGTCTTTTCTTCTTACATCGCCTCGATATCGCTATCGCCGCTTATACCGAGATGCCTTGCAAACGGGACATGCATCCAAATTTGCAAACTCATTGCGATACAATATGCAATCGCTTGGACATGCGTATATTTTCGACTTCCAATCCCAACGGCAAACAACTGCTTATTCGGCACGTGGTTGCCGCAACACGCTACCCTCGAAGGACATCTCTCAAGAAACCTAACAGCTCCGTGAAACTCTTGTCGACCAACCATTGCTTGCCTTCAATTGCAGCAGCCACAAGACAACATGCGCCTTTTTGAACTCCTCTTGCAACCCGGGTACAAGGGTGTTGTAGAATCCTCTACCATCTGTTGAAACTTCGAAAATCCTTTCACTCGTGAGGTCCTCCTCCCCATCATGCAACATCCGCTCTAGATCATCTTCATGGTTATCGGCGAATGTCTCTTCTTGGGTGTCGACGAAAGTATTTTCCACCGCGGTCAAGTCGTTGTCTTCATCATCAATCGATGCCCTTCACGCACAATGTCATCTTCACCATGCTCGGTCCAACAGTATAGGCAGCTTGAAACCCCTTGAAGCAAGTGTGCACGGATCGCCTCAAGGTTCAAAATTGCTTCTCATTCTTGCAATCGATGCACGGCAACAAATATAGTCCATCGCCTTATTTGACTTGTACGCCATGGCCGCCGTAAAACTAGTCACACCGCTAAAGTACTCTCTATCACGACGGTCCGCTTCATACATCCATCTTCGATCCATCTACAAATATTTACAACAAATAAAATCTCAGTAAATCAATAAGTGCTCACAAATTGTTTTATACATTTAATTTGTTACGTAGTGCTAATTAATGTAGAAATTTTCATTACTTATAAATCTATATCCAAACCTTCATACAAAATAAAACATATCTTTAATTATACAACTAAGTTACGATCCGACCTTCATGTTTATCGATGAACGTTTGGCCTGGTACGTAGTTGCTATTAATTATATATAAATCTATATCCAAATCTCGATTGTAAAATCAATTAAATAATTGCTATTAGTTATATGTAATGGTCCGTCTAGCAAATTTACATTACTTACGTATATTAAATTAACATACACGAAATAAAGAAACAATTTTAAGTATTTAGATTGAACAATAGTTAATTATGAAGTGCTACCACATTTAAATTCAATCAACATATTAAATGCAATCACTATACATATAAAAGTTGGTAATTTCAAATCTAAACTCAAGATTACAAATCTAATTGTGTTGACTAGGCAATCAATAATTCTGATCACAACCTACAACAATATATAACATAATATCCAACTAAACAAGATACTAACCTTAGATCGGTTAGAAAACGACAAATTAGACCAAATTTGAGAGCAAAATTCGCCCCTCTCCACCCCAATCGAGCAAGAACAGAGCTCCTCTGCATTCGACATCTTGGTAAAGGAGCAGGTATATATAGTGCGATATTATCATCGCGGTTTATTCTCTAGAACCGCAAGAATATATCATCGCGGTTCTATCTCAAAAACCAGCAGTGATATGGCTGCTTTTTCTCGCGCAATTCTCTTTATCACCGGTTACCTAATCGCTGAATCGACACTAATACTTTCACCGCCGTTCTCTATCTAAAACCGGCAAGGATATGGAGCCGCTTCCGCCTAAATGATTTAGCGAAGGCGCTATACATATATCAGTTTTATCATCGCGGTTGAAATTAGAACCGACGGTGATAATATTATCACCGCCGTTAAATTTAATAACGGCAAGTGATAATATTATCACCGCCGCTGAATTTAATAACCGGCAAGTGATAATATGAACCTTCAACTCCCGCCACCTACGATCGTCGCTCTTCCCCATTCCTCTCGCTAATCGCTTCCCCATTTTCTTCCCCATTCCTCCTCTATATAATGTGCAAAGACATCCATCAATCTGTGGCAATCACAATATAATCCACCATTGCAAAGAAGAATGGCCCCACCCAAGAAGCGCGCACGCATCGGGCAAAGCACCGATCCGCTTCAGAGAAGAAGGAGGAGGAGAAGGAGGAGGAGGAGAAAGAGGAGGAGGAGGCAGAGGAAGAGGAGGAGCAGGAGGAGGAGGGGCGGCACCACCACGACGACAATGGCTGCGGGCGATCTCCTTGGCTGCTGGGGTAAGACTAACTCCGCCACCGAATCGGATTCGGAGGAGGAGGAGGAGCACCGCCAACTCCGATCGGTCATCCGCAAAGAGCTCATGACGAGGAGGAGGAGGAGGACGATGACGAAGTTTTCGATATAGGGTTTAATATGTTTTCTATCTGAAATTATGACTATATGTAATTATGGACTACAAATGTTCGCAAGAGATAAATAACAAATGTTTAATATGTTCATTTTTTATCTAATTATGCTTTGATAAGTTCTCAGATCATAACTAATTTTCGTAAGATCACCGCCGGTTTCGGAGTAAAACCGGCAGGAAAATGGTCTTATCAACGCCGGTTAAAAACAAAACCGGCAATGATAGATCCTCGCCGTTTTTATATAAACCGGCAAAGGATATCTTATTATCACCGCCGGTTCACTCTAAACCCGGCAATGATATTGCTCCATTCGGCTGCAAAATTTTACTATTCTTATCATCGCCGGTTGAGGTTAGAACCGCGGTGATAATATTATCACCGCTTAGGTTGAATTTAGAACCCAAGTGATAATATTATCACCGCTGCCAGACTTACCCGGCAGTGATGGGGGGTCGCGGATGATGTAGTCTGTAGTAGTGATCCCATCTTACAAAAAAAATTGTCTAAACAAGAGGTACACTAGATTTGTACGTATACTTTTCTACGCCAAATGAGCTAACGTGCGCTTGTTAGGTATGTATTGCGCAACGTGAGTAGAGGACGCACCCTCCTATTCTACTACCACAAAACAGTACATAGGTGACACTTTATTTGTGACGGTTCTTTTGGAACTGTCACAAATACACTTATCAGTAGCGGTTATGAAGTTCAAAATGGCGGGAAGACTATTTGTGGCGGTTTTTGTTTGGAACCGTCACAAATAATTGATTATTTATGGCGGTTTTGCTTTGAAATCACCACAAATAATTGATTATTTATGGCGGTTTTGCTTTGAAACCGCCACAAATAATCTCTGAGCTATTTGTGGCTGTTTTTGGATGGAGCAAGATTTTTTAATTACCATTAATTTTTTACCATTAGCGTGTGCATATACATCTTGCTCCATTAGTGGCTATTGTCAGCCAATTTTTATCAAGCGTATATCAAATTTATTTAATTACGATTATTGGATATTAATAAAAATTAAAATTTAGCTAATATGGTAGATAGATGATCATTAAGTTGGATTGCATTTGGAGATAATGAATTTATTATCTAGCACTTTTAGAGGATAAATTTAATTTTGGCTAGGTATGAGCATATATAAAAATTAAGTAATTAAGATTTGTTTTTTAATTAGCATTAATTTTTTACCATTAGCGCGTGCATATAATCTTGCTCCATTAGTGGCTATTGTTAGCCAATTTTAATTAAGATTATGGGATATTAATAATTGTTTACATTAATTAATTATTGTAGATGGACCAGAGTTGGATGTACAATGCGAATCGTTATAGCCGTCTCGGTGTATTCTACACCAGGGTACTCTTTCCACCACTACCAGGTGGGACCGCGCACGCAAGATACAAAAAGAAAGAAGTCCTGTGCAAAGGACAACATATTAAAGAAAGGCTTGGTGGCCGACCAGGACACGTGGCCGCTCGGCGGGCTGCCAACCGACCAGGTCCCAAGCCCAGGTGACCAGATCACGACCGCTGAAGACCAGGACATGTAGCCACCCGACGAGAAGTCGGGCGACCAGGCCACGTTGGCTGCCCGACGAGCAGTCAGCCCATTACCAGCCGACCACGCAGACAGGGCTAGGAGGCTTCCGCCTGAAGCAATCTCCAGGATCACAACATATCATAGCCATTAAATGTGCACGGGAGCCATTAAATGCGCACGGGAGCCATTCAATGCGCGGGAGCCGTTGCAGTGCGCCTGAAGGCCATTAAATTGGCATGGCTCCTGACACCATGATGACATGTCCCTCCAACTGAGACAGCTTCACCAACTCCCGTTCCATCTACACCGCCCCAGGCCAGACGGGGTGACGCATGTACCAGGCGTTCGTCACGCAGCGTCCGAACCCCTCCTCTCTCGGGAGGTTTGAAGACAGGCGGCGTCAAGATACGGCGTAGACAAAGAGGCTCCGAGGGACAGTAGCAACAGAACTAGACACATTCAATGTAATTAATGTATACTCCCTCTGCCTGCCCTAGCTAGTCTCAGGAGTATATAAGGGCGCTAGTGTGCATGAGGCAAGGAGGTCGGTCGAAACTCAGAGGATTGGATCACTGAGGTCGCTCAGTCGATCAGCTCACAGCGAAGAGCAAGCAGAGTAATAGAGCAACATGAGCTTGAGCAGGACGTAGGGCTGTTACCCGTATTGGGGGCCCGAACCTGGGTAAATCTTGTGTGTTCCTTATGTGCTCCCTTGTGTTCTTGAGCTTCTTGTCCTGCTCATCACGCGAAGAGAGTAGAGAGGAGAGTTGAGAGTGACACAGCTGCGAAGACCCCCCTACCGAAACTCAGTTATACACTCGAACCAATATTGTCCAGCATTAACACGCCGACAAGCCGAGAATACATCAATGGTGTTTCTTCTTTTCTAAGAGCCGCCGAGGAGAACAGCTTGCAAAAGAAGATGAAGTACATACACTGTCCATGTATTGATTGCAAGAATGAGAAGATGTTTTCGGACAAAGACCATATCCACTTGCACTTGATTCGGAAGGATTTTGTACCTAGCTATACAAGTTGGATAAGGCACGACAAAGAGGAGATCATACTTCAATGTGATAACGTCGATGACGATGAAGCTGGCAATATGGCAGCTGACATCAATTATGGATCTGATGAGGATAGGTTGGTCATCGATGATGACAATAATTTGGCTCGAATGTTGCGTGATGCAGAAGAGAACTACACTAGTTAGAGAGAGTTTAATCAATTCAAGGGTTTGATGGAGGATACGGAGAAAACTTTGTTTCCGAGTTGCAAGAAGGAATACACAAAAATGCACACCGTGCTTTCACTGCTGAAATTGAAGGCAGGAAATGGTTGGTCGGACAAGAGTTTCACGGCATTGTTACACCTCTTAGCGGACATGCTTCTAGGGGGAAACGTGTTGCCTAAAACCACATATCTAGCTAAGAAGGTTATATGTCCCTTGAGATTAGAAGTAGAAAGAATACATGCATATCCAAACGACTGTATACTCTATCGTAAAGACTATGCAGACAGGCATGTATGTCCAGTGTGCAAAGCATCGCGATACAAGCATAAAGGCGATGATAGCGAAGGCATCGAGGTGAAGAAAGGAGCTCCCGCTAAAGTGGTGTGATATTTGCCAGTAATATCTCATTTGAAAAGTTTATTTGGAAATAAAAAGCATGCCAAATTAATGCGATGGCACTCGGAAGAGCATAAGAGGGATGGAAAACTAAGACACCCTGCTAATTCTGCCCAGTGGAGAGCCATCGATAGGCTCTTCAGGGAGAACTTCGGAAACGAACCGAGGAATGTAAGGTTTGGCTTGAGTATGGATGGAATGAATCCTTTCGGTAACATGAGCAGCATTCATAGCACTTGGCCCGTGACATTCTGTATCTACAACCTTCCTCCTTAGCTGTGTATGAAATGAAAGTACATTATGATGTCACTGCTTATCCAAGGGCCGAGGCAACATGGTAATGATATTGATATATACCTACAACCTTTGGTGGAAGATCTTGTGACACTGTGGAACGAAAGTGTACAGGTATGGAACGAGTACAAACGAGAGTACTTTACTCTACGTGCATTATTGTTCTGCACCATCAATGATTTACCTACCCTTGGTAACCTGTCTGTCCGTACTATAAAAGGAGCCAAAGCATGCTTCAGTGCCTGGATGAAACCGCTAGTGTGTGGCTCAACAACTCGAGGAAAATAGTGTACATGCGTCACCATAGGTTCCTTCGCATGAATCATCCATACCGCAATATGAAGAAATAATTCGACGGGACAAAGGAGGACAGTTCAACTCCAAGGCCTCTTCGTGGGGAAGAGTTTTATGATATGGTTAAGGATCTTAATGTTGTACTTGGAAAGGGGAGTACTGATAATACATCGAGGTCCCACACTGAGAAGAGTACATGGAAGAAGAGATCCATATTCTGGGACTTGCCCTATTTGAAGGACTTAGAAGTTCGACACTACATCGACATTGTGCATGTAGAGAAAAATGTATGTGACAGCGTGCTTGGTCTTTTACTAAATATTCCTAGCAAAATAAAAGATGGATTGAAGGCACGAAGGGACCTAGAAGATATGAAAATAAGAGCCGAGCTGCATCCTCAAGACACCGGGAAAGGCCGACTTTACCTTCCCCTAACTTGCTACACTCTGTCCAAGAAAGAGAAAATAGACCTCTGCAAGTGCTTGCATGGTATTAAAGTTTCGTCCGGTTACTCCGCAAACATCAAGAAACTGGTATCAATGAAAGATTTGAAGTTAACTAGCATGAAGTCTTATGATTGTCATGTGATGATGACACAAATGCTACCTATTGCAATTAGAGGTATTTTACCTGACAAGGTCCGAGAGGCAATCACGAGGTTGTGTTTCTTCTTTAACGCGATTTCATAGAAGGTCATCAATCCTGTTGGACTTTATAAACTGTAGGCTAATGTGGTTCAGACTCTATGTCAGTTAGAGATGTATTTTCCTTCATCATTTTTTGATATCATGGTTCATCTCATTTTTCACCTTGCGAATGAGATAAATATTTGTGGCCCTGTATTCCTACATCAGATGTACCCATTCGAAAGGTACATGGGTGTTTTGAAGAAATATGTACGTAATTGATATCAGTCGAAAGGCTCCATTGTAGAAAGTTATACAACTGAGGAGGTCATTGAGTTCTGTGTCGATTACATCGACGAGGCCAAACCGGTAGGAGTGCCTGTATCTCGCCATGAGGGTAGGCTAGCTGGGAAAGGTATAATAGGAAAGAAATCTACAAATTCTTACGATCATGTTTTGTTCAAACAAGCCCATTTCACAGTCTTGCAACAGTCAGTTGAGGTGTACCCATATATGGACATACACAAGGATAAGCTACGGAGAGAAAACCGTGGACGATCAGAGGTTTGGATAACAAAAGAGCATAATCGTTTGTTCAATTATTGGTTCAGGGAGCACATGTCTAGTGAAGACACGAGTGTTACGTTGAGGTGGTTGGCAAAAGGGCCTTCATGTACAATCGTGACATGGCAAGGATACGACATAAATGGATATACATTTTACACGAGAGCTCAGGATAGCAAAAGCACTTACCAAAATAGTGGTGTCCGTATAGATGTCTACGACAACACAGGCAGTAAGAAGAATAACTACTACGGGTTCATAGAGGAGATTTGGGAGCTCGACTACTGCATTTTCAAGATCCCGGTGTTTTGGTGTCGTTGGGTCCAACTCCCAAAGGGTGTCAAGGTGGACAAGTATGGCTTCACTACTGTGGACATCGAACATGTCGGATACAGAGACGAACTATTCGTACTTGGCAAGTAGCACAAGTCTTCTGTGTAATCGACCCAACAGATAAGAAGCGCCATGTAATTCTTCAAGGAAAAATAAGAGTCGTCGGAGTTGAGAATGTCGTGGATGAGGATGAGTACAACCTGTTTGATGAGTTGCCTCTTTTCGTAGACGGCAGCATCAGGCTCGAGGAAGAAGCCACTCAAGAAGTTACCTATCATCGCGATGATCACAAAGAAGGCCAAATTGTAAAAGAAAATAATTAGTTAGGAGTAATGGCAATATGTGTCCATTTATATGGACTAATGGAAATCTGATGTGAAATAAGATAATGAAGTGAAATGTTATATGACTCCTTTTAACTGTGAATGTGATATGTTTCTCCTGCTAAAAATTTTACCATATAGATTGAAAAACAGTATCAAATTATTGTGAAAATAGAACAAATTAATAATCACATATGACAAAGAAATCTCGAATGGATGTGGTCGTCTTGGATATGGTAGTAGAGCAGCAAGTCGTAATAGCTGCAGCCGTCGTGGTCCCCTTCTCGGTGTACCGGACGCTCTCCTGCAGCCATGCATGCTTCTTGAACTTGTAGGGCCTAGTCATGTCAGCAAGGACCTTCTCCAGTGGCCTGCACCTGATGTCGCCGATGGGCTCGCTATAGCTGAAGCATGTCCAATTCATGCAATACAATAGTTCGCACATGCAGGATGCCCGTTCGTGCACTGATCATTGAGACAAGAGATAATGCTAATTAGTATAGTGATTAATTGTGCTGGTGCATAAACAAAGTTTAAGCATCTCCATACTTGCATGTTGGAGCAATCAAGACACTACTGTGTATGACAAAGAAATCTCTAGCAAGATACTTGCCATCAAAATAATTAGTTAGGAGTAATGGCAATACATGTCCATTTATAAGGAGTAATGAAAATGTGATGTAAAATATGATATGTGATGTAAAATGTGATTAAAATGTGGTATATGATGTAAAATGTAATATGTGATGTAAAATATGATATGTGATGTGATATGTGATGTGGAATGTGATATGTGATGTAAAATGTAATATATGATGTAAAATGTGATATGTTTGTCTAGCTAAAATTTTACCATAACTTCCAAAAATAGTATGAAATTATTGTGAAAATATAAAAATTTAATAATCACATATAATTCCTTTTAAAATTAAAAATAGAAAATAAGGAAATCTAAAACCGCCATATCGGAATAAATAGACAATAAATATGCATGATTTTGATCTAAAAAATTTAAATAATAAAAAAATTCACATACTAAACTCTCTCAAAAATTTTGAAAAATTCTTGACTTCATTTTCATCCTCAAATAAAAATAAAAACAGAAGTGAGCAATAAAGCAGTTAGCGTTTTTAGAATTTTTATATAATTGATTTTAATCCAAAAATTTTTATGGATAATAATAATTGTCATCTAAACCTAGTAAAAAAGTTTAAAAATATTTTACTGAGATTTCATAGCCCTTTAAATGGCTAAGTGTGGGGATAAAGTTTATCTGTGGCGGTTTTTAATAAAAATCGACACTGATAAAAGGTTATCTGTGGTGGTTTTTAAGAAAAATTGACAATGATACTTTTATCAGTGGTGGTTTATAATAAAAACAGCCACAGATAAACGTTATCTATGGTGATTTTTAAGAAAAATGGCCACAAATAATATTATCAGTGGCTGTTTTTCTTAAAAACCGCCACAGATACTGCCCCATATAAATACCTAGCCCTAACTTGACCCTTCGCCACCTTTTCTCCATCCTCCTGCTCTCTCACTCTGACACTGCTATGCCATCTCTTCCTCCTGCTCACCTGCTCACCCGTTCCGACATTGCAGTGGCACCGACGCCGCCGCCACTCCAAGCCGTGGGCTCCGTTCTCGACCTCGACTTCGTGCCACCGGCACTTTGCTCCTTCCTCGACCCGACGTCGCCGCCACTCCAAGCCTCCACCACTCCAAGCTGCCGCCACTCCAAGCCGCTACTAGTGAGCACTGTTCTCCTGTGTTTGAGAATGATTGTAACATTCATTTTAGTATGTCATTGGGCAAATTATACAAATGCCATTTTAGTATGTTCTGTGATGACAAAATTTTAGTATGTCGTTGGTTATTTTTTAAGAGCATGATTCTTGTCCGGTTCATGACCATCTACCGCAACCACCACCCCTGTATCATGGTTCTTGTCCTGTTCATTTTGCTAACTATGGTTCTTGGTTGTTTGCATGCTCACTCTGTGTGAGCATTCAGGATCGAAGTTACGTTATGATCGTTTATAGTTATGCTCTGTGATGTGCTCTGTTTACTTCGATATAAATGAGTTGTATGCATCTGCAAGTTGTTTGTGATCTTAGTTGTGAGGCTTTGTAGGTATTATCTTGGTTAAGCATAAAACATTGTATTCTTATGACGAAAACTTACCAGCCATGATTGATCTTATGTTGGTCCATTTAACTGATGTTTCAATGAAATAGTGACTATAGGGATTCGGACTTTGTCAATTCACCACTACTGCAGGGATCACAATATGATTTGGACTTTGTCAATTCACCACTACTTTGTTGCTGATTTTTTTCGTTGAGTTGTTTGTTTGGTTCATGGATGATGATATGTGTTTTGATGTAGAGCTAGCTAGAATCGAAGCGTATGTGCATGTAGCGTGACATGTGTTAGTAATATATTGCTGCAGTTATATATTAACTCTTAGTGCCTTTTATAACCAAGTTATACTTTTTGGCTATGCATCTAATTACATGACATTAGTTTTGCTTATGTTTTCAATTGGAATCATGCTATATGTAATGTACCTGAATGATTTTCATTAGGTTTTACACTTAAATGTATAACTTCACTAGACGAATCTCATGTCAGATTTTACCATCTAGCCTAACTAAGACGAATCCATTAGTGGTGGTTCCAAATCCATTATATTAGTGTTTATAGTCCTTGTGCTTCATGTGGGCATAGCTAGATATTAGTCAACTATTACTGACAATATATATATATACACACACACACAAGGAAGAGGCCATACAATAATCTTCATTGGAGCAAATCGTATCTGCAAAGTGATTGCATTGATCATGAGTTGACTCTGTGCAGTGACTAGGAAGTAGTACTTTCTTTGAATTGAACAAAAAAAAAGAAGTGAATTGGAATCCCACATACTGGAAAAGGTGGCAGACAGATTGACCGGCTAGAATATACTCATAAAATGCTAATACTATCAAATAATGAATGTGCTTTTGTAAACACAGAGAACACAAGTATGCATGACTTGAAAAACCTAAAATTGCTTCGACCAAAACATAATGTATAATGCAAGCCAGCATTATATTAGCTGTCGACCACTTCCATGAATGCCAAGCTTGGGTAAGAAATGATCACTCACTTCAGTTTTTAGAGATCATTTGGAGGAGGCATGTAGTAGTTGCAAAATGTCTGTCAAAAACTGTGCTGTCAAAAACTCAAAATGCAATCAAGCACTTGTATAATGCCTTGATTGATTGGTAGTGTTCAAACAATGTATATAGAGCTCTTCGTTTTTGTATACCAGAGAAGTTATTAGATAAGCTACAGTTATTAAACTAGTATGCAGAGGGCCACTTGTTGATAATGGAGTTTCTTTGATCCTGGATCAAATGTATAGGTATCAACTTTTTTTGAGAGAGAATCACAGCTGATCAGTGAAATTTGTTCCACACATGCTTTGTGACCACTTAAGCCTTTTTGGTAATTTATAAAACATCTCGTCTAAATGTGAATTCTATGTAGATCACACTAGAAATAATATTTAGGATGCGGACTACTATAATCTAGAAAAATATTCTTTCAAGTCGATTGATCAATTATGAACTTATGATTCTTTCTATCTCACTTATGATTTCTAACCCACATCAACATTTCCTGTGGAAATGTAGTTCTTATGGAGCCCAATCCTGAGGCTGTAATGAAAGAGACTTCTAACTCGAGCATGAGCTGGTATCTTAACATCGACCCAGTCATCGAAGTTGCCAAGGTCTCCACCGCTGCTGCAGATGATGCTCCCGTTGCAAGACGTCGAGGCCGAGAAAAACTAAGAAACCTGAAAGCCGGTATACCATCTCGGAGGTCTTAGATGTTGGGGCCTCTGTTGCACCACCGAAATTAGTAGCAAAATACAGGTCAACATGCGGGTACATCGTAAGAGATAAAGTGTCAATCACCTATTTGGATTGGCACAAAGTGCCCCGCGCCACCAAAGAGGATCTATGGACAGAACTCAAAGAAACTTTTGAATTCCCTAAAGAAGCCTAAGAACTCATGCGTCGCGATGCATTGATGACCATGGATGCGATATGGAGGAACTTCAAGGTGAGGCTGAATACAAACTATGTGAAGAAAAACCAATCAGCCATCGAAGACTATCCAAAATTAGAGCCATATTGGGATGAGTTTGTGGCGATGAAGCAAGATGAAGCGGCAAAGAAGTCCAGTGAGGACCACATAAACATCGCAAGGAGGAATACTCACCCCCACAGACTAGGCACTAGTGGGTACACCGGTAAAATTCCTCAATGGGAGAGGCAGTAATTAGATGCGGTCCGATTGACAAGTGCAAGTCCCTTGACTGTTATCAGAACGAGTCAAGCATTACGTGCTAGCGAGGGCATCTATCACGTATGGTGGGGGAACAAAGAGCACCCTGGTCAGATACGAGGAGTTGGGATCAAGGTTCCCTGGAAGATGGGATTCCTAGAGCACGGAAACTCTTATAGGAGTCGAAAGAGAGCCAAAGAAGAGCGTGCCAAAAAAGAATTGGAAAAGATGAAGGAAAGGGTTCTTCGAGAACTACAAGGCACCATACAAGAATAAGTTCAACAATAAATACAACAAGCCTTGAGCCAGTCGTAAGTCCACAACATTCTCTCTAGCCCTATAAATCATCGCAGCAGTTGCGCGTCCATTCCATTGGTAGAACTGGATAACACCTATTATCCTGTGGATGACATACAGGACCCCACACCTTGGCAACTCAACATGCCCGTTGACGAATACTCATACCAAGGGTACCCTATAGCAAGGTATACATCTATTTCAAGATCATTCCTCTCTCAGTCGTTCGGACATGGCAGCGAGATTGGCAGCGACACAGAGTGCTAGAGGGGATATTACCAAAGTCCCTGTCCCTCACAGATGGGATTATCACTGAATATTGGCTGGTACACCGAATGACCCGTCTTGGGCCCAGCTCTAGGCCTCGTTAGGCCACGAAGGATCCTCGGCCTTGAACAAGCCCACCAGGGGGTGGTCCGACCTGGCCACAGATCGGGCGCCCCCGCAGGCTCCGACCTGGCCTCAGGTCGGATCCCTAACGAACTCCAACTCAGTGACCTCCGCCACGTCGTCAGCTGGCTTCAAGCTGGTCACCTGCCCCGTGGACACGACGGCCATGCTGGGGTAGGTGGCTCCTTCCCAAGGTGGCCAAGAGGCCGCCAAAGTCAAGCGCCAGTCTCTTCACCCCGTCATGTATAGTGGAGAGACGTGCTCCGTCCCGAGGCGGCACCAGAGCACAGCACAACGGCGTCAGCACCTGACAGGCATGCAGAGAGCAGGTGCGCCCCATCCCGACGGAACGCTGCACGCTGTGTCTACCAATCCACGCGTGGGACGCACAGGAGCCTGTCAGTCACCAGGACCGAAGACCGGGACTCCCAGGCGTAGCATACCCCTACTTTTTCCTTTCTAAACTCCCGTGTAACCTGCTCCCCCCGCCTATATAAAGGGGGGCAGGACCCTCAGGGAGGGGGATCAATCGATCAAGCCTACGAACCTTAGCACTCACGGCTCGGCCGCTCCACAGCTTTGAGCCCTTAGTTCCACCCAAGCTCCCAAGCTCTCCCACTCGGACGAGGCGCATCAGGCCTCCCCTTTTGCCCTCGCCTGTAACACTGTGTAATCTACTGCACCTCGAGCAATATAAAACCACCACCACTAACTGGACGTAGGGATATTCGGCCCGAGCCAGTATACATCTTGGGCTCCCTGTGTCTAACCATTCAAGGAGAGGGAATGCGCGGCCCCTATACTTACAAATTTACTTGCCGGTTGTACGAAACACCGACACCCGTCATGAACATATTATTACAAGCTGGTACATGAATAGCTTATCTATGCCAAGAAGGGGGTGTTCTACACAACTCATCGATAGCGCCAGGTTATGCAAAGATCCAGGTGGACACGATACTTCCACAGTTTGTCAACATCGCGCTGGAAATTCCTTGCAACGACGAGGTTACAACTCTAGGAAGTTCCATCCACTCATTCATACAGTGGCGTAAGCGTGACATCGTCTTGGACCATCTAGTGCCTGTCTCTCCTGTAGTAGAACTCGTACTACCGTCACCAGCACCTGAGCGTGAAATGGCGATGAAGCACCAAAGAACATGGCTAGTGTGAATACTTCACAGGACAAACTAATTCCAACCCCTAATCTGAAGAAATGGTACATTAGACAAGCCGTATCAGCTAGATCAGGCGAAGCCAAAATAGAGTATGATGTTGTGCTAGCAAAAAGTAAGGGCAAGGCGAAGACTGAAGTACATGATAACCAAAAAAGATTGCAATTCAAGCTGGGGAAGCCATTAGGCACCCCTTCAAAGTTAAATAGCCTATCACTCATGATGCGGCGATTACATGCCTGGTACATGAAGTGATCCAACCAAGAGGTACTCCCGAAGGTTATCACTGCCCTTTTTTGAGAGGAACATTTTCACTATGAGGGAGTTGGCTACTTCATAATAGAATTCGATAACTTTCACAACTTGTTCTATCATGACACCCTCGACATATCTTTTTTTTGAGATGATGGTCACTGTAAGTGTCTAATATATAAATCATGGTCTACATTCATGTAATACCAATAAATGTTATGTCTAACTTTTTTCTTATCTAGATACGAGAAGATTGAACTAAGAAGAACCCAAGGACCAGTGGGATTCCTCGACCCGGGAACGGTCTGCCAGGCCGAAATCACAAGAGTAACAAAGGAGGTCGAGGAATACGTATATAACACTTTGATCAAGCTACAAGACAAGGATTTTATACTTTTACCATACAATTTTAAATAAGTTAGTTTCTCACTAGCTAGTTAAATTACTCGTCAATTTTGTTCTTTACTTTGATCTTAGGACTAATGACTATGGCATCATACACGTGTATGTAGCTTCCACTGGATTCTCGTAGTAATTACTCCAGAGAAGAGCAAGATGTTGATCATGGACCCGCTAGATAAAGATAGAAAAAACTATAAAGAGATGATAATTCTAATGAATAATGCGTTCAAAAGATGTTGTAAAAAGAGCTCAAGATACCGCCCATACCACAAATCCCTTTCAATCCGTACTAAATTTCCGGTATGCACGCAAGCAATATTCTTATATCGTATTTTATAGTAAATAACTCATTCCATGACATTTTAGTTTATTCAATTTTTACAGTGTCACAAGTAGCCGCAAGGCACAAATTTATGTAGATACTTTGGGTTGTGTTTCGCGCTGGTTAAAAGCATTTCCTGAATATTTGGCTGTAGAGAAAGTTGTAGCTCATTGTTTCCTCTTTAATCTAAGATTAAGAACACTAATTTTCGTTTAGCCAATCAAAAAAGTTATGGTCATTTTAGTGCTGGCTATCCTGATGATGCTTGTGTTGGTAGCTGAAATGTTGATCTACTGTTTAAAGCTAGTTGTAGGTTGATTTAGAATTTTTATTTCTCTAGAGAAAGTTAGTAAATTTCCTGTAGATTAAGAAAATATCCTTGTTTTCTTGATTTGGATTCAAGAATTAATAGTTATGCTATTTTTAAGTATGCTATCTTGAAATTTGAAGCTGCTGAAGGTTCAGATTTTAGACTGAGATTCAGAGTGCAATTCGAGGACTTTAAATCTATCTCCTAAATAAATGGCTATATGATAAATGTATATTATCCTCTTGTGGTCATTTAGAGTACAAGAACTCAATTTTTTGTTTAGTTATTTAGGAGATATACTCATTTTAGTACAGACTGTCTAGAACTAGTGTCAATGCATATAACCTCTGTTCATCTCTGATCTGGGAATTATTGATGCATCTCCTGAATGAATGGCTATATGATAAATATATATTATCCTCTTGTGGTCATTTATAGTGTAAGAACTTAATTTTTTGTTTAGTCATTTAGGAGATATGCTCATTTTAGTACAGACTGTCTAGAACTATTGTCAATGCATATAACCTCTGTTCATCTCTGATATGGGAATTATTAATGCTTCTACTGATTGAATGGATATATGATAAATGTATATTATTCTCTTGTGGTCATTTATAGCACAAGAACTCAATTTTTTGTTTAGCCATTTAGGAGATATACTCATTTCTATGCTTGCTGTCCAGATTTCCTTTAGCTAGGATTTGGGACTATTTTCGAAATAGAGCGTAGATGCGCTATGTGATGTTGTAGTCTGTATAGTTTTGAAAATGAGTATGCAAATATTATTTTCAGGTGGTGTAGCTTCGGGAGTGGCTTCATCCTCATGCCACCCCACTCCTCGAGGTTAAAGGCAAGTGTATCATCTAGATTAAGTGTTAGAAGAATTTGTGGTCTTCCTATTAGTGTTCTCCATTACATGATATTCATGAGTAAGATTGTTCTTGCTATGATGCAAATGCTAAGAGTATGAATTTAAAGAATATGTCAATGCTTATGGATTTGCTATAAGAATGAAAATGCAGTTTGCAATGTGAATCATTTCATTTACAATTGTGCATATATAACAGAAGAGGTGTCCTGATTGGGCCTCTATATCTCACACGTAGTGAGACATGAAAGTCCTACTTCAGTAGGCCTCTTCACGGGCCGGATGAGAATGAGAGGGTGCACACCGATGGGTGAGCACTAACAATACCAGTATTAGCTATGAAAATGTGCATTATGAGCATGCATGTGCATTGCATGGTTAAAATGTGAAGAATGTTATGTTATAATGTTACTCTTATGTGCCAAGGTCTTATCATGTTATAATTGTTTTAATCTTCTGCTTTAAGTTATTTCTATTAATATGATACACTTTGCTGAGTTGTATGAACTCACGCTTGTTTTGTGATATTTTATTTTTTTAGGTACATCCAGAGCGGCAATTTGGGGGACGAGCTAGCACTACTTCACCCACAATACTTATCATATAGTTAGAGTAGTTACCACATCTCCTAGTAGTGATACTAGGCTTAAAAAGGAACCTTCTTTTGAATAGATAGCTTTGTAAGTAGATGATGGCTTAGATCTCTGTATCTTTGGTTATTTTGTGTCTTCGCTGCGTAGTTACACTTTTTGGCATCATTGTTGCCTTTTGGACTACTTGCTCTTCCATGTTAAATGCTTATTTTATTACGTTAACTAGTTGGATGTCATGAATTGCTATATATGTGGATTATTGTCTTGTTTGTCTGCTGAGTGGATGTCCGAGTTTTAGGGGAGGTGCTGCCAAAAATTTTAGTGAAGTTCGGCAACCTTCTAGTATATTAGCTTGCTTTACTAACATTTCATGATGTTTTGTAATATTGGTGCTTGAGGGTGTAACATCCAGGGTACGTGGGGTGCCGGGGTGTTACACACATGGTTACAGACGGTTCAGAAAATCGTTTGTGATGATAGTTCCGAACCGTCTGTGATAACCTGTTCTGTAGTAGTGTATGGAACCAATGTGGGTTAGTTTAAATGTAAATAGTGTGCTTAGCCATGCAACGGGTTTTAGTATTATTTTAAACTTGCAAATTCAAATATGACTAAGTGTATGAAATATCTTTGTAAAAAGGTTATGTCATGTGTTGTCACACAATGATCTATTGTTGATGGCCTGTGTTGCACTATAATCAAAAGGAGTGGTAAATGATTTAAACTAGAGTAAGTAGCAAGAAGTTTTGTGTTTGTGGGTCTGTGTGATATTAGGTTGACATAATTCTGCGTGAATCTGTATGTCCTTTTGTGTGATGTGGTGTAGTTAATCAGGTAGTCTTGCCCTAGTTAATTAAGAACGTATCCTTGTCAGCTATTGAACTGAGCTAAACATATAACTACATGTCTGAAATGGAACAAACCTAACTTAGTATGTTACAGAGTCTTGACATATGATACCTCAGGATGTTAGGCTAAGACGTGTGCTTGGGTTGGAGGGTATGTGCTGCAGTGGCGTCACATCTTGAATAGTTATTGTTCTTATTCCAACAATGTGTCTCTTTCATTCTTTTATTCTGTGTGAAGTTGGAATGGTAAGATCAAACTTATCAGGATGGTCTATGTTCAGATAGAGTTTTTCGAAAGGTTTTGTAATGATTTCTTAGTCACACATCAAAGAACAAGTGTTATGGTTGATATTATAAGATTGATTATATCTTGTGAGTAAAGTATATAATTCTATAGAGTGCTAATCAAACTATTCGAATAGGTGAACCCAGTCATGGATAATGCTCGGGAATTTCATAAAAGAGTAGACTTTATAAAATAAAATTGGGAATGTGGTTGTGTGCTAGGAAAATGGTCTAGGCTGTGCACAACTATTGTGGAAAATCTCAAATGCCCAATGGATTGCCTATGGTAAGTCGATGGATCACTTCATAGTTTCTTTATCTTTTTCGCTGCAAATTATTTATTTAGTGCTTAAACCCTCTATGGCATAATAAGTGTAAACTCGATCAAAAGATCGTAACAACTATTTGCTTATTAAATATAGTTTATTATTCTTATTCCATTGTGTATAGATATCATGTTCTATCAATATTGTCATTATGTACACTTGCATGATTCTAGACTAGTGCAGTATACACAGAGTATCCAAATTTGCATATTCAGGTCCTAACAAATATTTTGAGTAATGTTGAGTATATGCTCTTTCAACAACTAAATTGCACACATCCTTAAGCGCTATGGTTAGTAGTGTGTAACATCCCAAATTTTGGCTTTTTAATTCTTTAATATTATTTTATTGCAATTTATGATTTTTGTGAATTTTCTGGATTTATTTGGATTTTCTGAGATTTAATGGAATTATTTCAAATTAAAATATATTACCTTTTGTCAAGAAATAAATATAAAAAGAAAAGTTTAAAATAAAGTTTTGCCAAAAATATTTTATTTAAGTCTAGAATGTCTCAAAGTATTTTTGAGATTTTTCTCGGAATTTTTCTGATATTTTAGTTACCTTAAATAAATCAAAGTAATTTATTTACTTATTTTACATAAGAAAATCTCGAAAATTCGGTTAGAACAGTAATGGGCCGAGCCCACATCGGCGCTTCAAATCCGCTATTGTGGCCCACCGCTTACCGTTTCGCCCGCTTTTCTAGAACGTCGCCCGCAGTCGTCGGATGATCATCAAGCGGCCTTTGTCAAGCCGCCTCGCCGTAGAAACCTAGCGCCTCGTTGCCATAGGATGCAAATCGAACGGTCACTGCTCATCGTGATGAATCAAAACCCTAGGGGCTTTAACCGTTGGATCGTGGATGGACGCTCGTGATTATCCGCTACAGCAAACACCATCATCAAATCTCTGCCATTGAATTCAAGTCCGGAGCAGATCGTGCCACGTCGCTATGAATCTGGACCGTTGACGACTGATCGAACGGTGGGGAGGAGTTCGTTTCCGAGCCGCCGCCGGAGTCCGAGTTCGCCGCCGCCATGATTTCCTAGTTTGCGCGCACACCGGGGGGTATTTAAGGGCTTGAACCCCAGCCCGAGGATCCTCGTGAGCTGCCGCACCTTTTTCCTCAAGCACCGTTGCCGGAGAGTCCGCCGCTGAAGCTTGCGAGCTCGCCGAAGGTCATAGCCGTGCCGCCACTGTCTTTCTTCATTTTGCGCCGTCGTCAAGCCGCCAACCGCCACGTCCGTTCCAGATCCGGATTCGCCGCATCGAGCCGCGTCGATCCCACCTGCGCTCGTCGCCGTTGTGTCGTCGGAGCACTACAACCGCGTCATCGTCCTCAGCTCCGGTGGTCTGCGCCGCCGCATCGCCCTCGTCAGCACCGAACACCGTCGACCGTCCGATTGTCCGTGAACGCTCCAGATCGATCCACGTCGCCTCGGTGAACAGTAAATAGCACGGGTAAAATTTGCTGTCCGATCTGGATTGCACGTCCTAGATCTTGCCACATCGCTAGGTCGACAGTGCTTCTCATTTTCTACCGTAGCCGTTGGATGCAGATCGGATGGTTACCAATGTGCCACGTAGCGGTATCAACGATGGCCGTCAGATCGGTTCTGATCGACGGAGATCGTGCCACGTGTCGGCTGCACTGGTTTGATCCAGGGCTGATGTCACGCCTACGCAATAAAGTTATTTTTCTTTATAAAAATAATTCGGTTATTAAATGATTTTCTGATTTTATGTATTTTCAGGATTTTGAATTTTCCGAGAGCTCGTTCTCCCTCATACAAACTCCGATTGAGGTGATTCAAATTTCTAAAAATTTGTAAAATTGAGATCTATCTAATGGTAGCTTTTGTTTGATTTTTAGAATTTATTTGTTCTTTGTTCTTGGTGTTTATTTGCTATTTTCTCTCGTTTCGCGTAGACGATAAATTGCGCAATGCATCCGGGAAAGATTTATCAACTCAAGACCAAGGTCCAGAGCATGGATAAGGGTTTTCCTAAGGCAAGTTATGCTTTGATCATGTTGCACCCATAGCTAGATTAGTCGCTATTTTGATCTACTTATTTGCATATTATTTTATGTGTATAAATGATTTCAACCTAAATTTGGGATTAGCTAATGTACCCTTTTGAATTACACCCTACCTTGTCATTTGTATGCCATGATCTATTGTCACCCTAGGCGGGTTCACTATAGTTGGTTAATAATGAAATCAACATGGATGGTTAGATCGAATTAGAATTGCTTAGCCATGCCACGTCATCACATGTACTTAAATCTTTGATAAAATAATCTTGACTAATGGAATATGGAACAATGTTATGAATTTGTGTGTCATGTTTGGTCACACGATGAGATTGAGTTGTGGGGGCAATGGATGTCACGCAACGATATTGAATTGTTGATGGCACGTGGTGCTTGGTAATCAATTGGGGGGTTATGATTTTAGATCGAAGCAGGTGGCAAGAGCAGTATGCCAGGGTGGGCCCGATGGGCAGAGGGTATGTGTATGTCTTGCTTTGATCAATCCTAAGGACACCTTGCGAGCTTTTGACCTAAGTCAATCATGCAACCACATGTCTGTTATGGGGCAGCCTAGCTGTCGGGACCCGGATATGCAAATCTGAAACCCTCTGTGTATACAGCACTAGTCCAGGATCACGCTAGTGCACACAGTGGAAACATAGATGACATATCATTCCATACATTGAAATAACTAAGAAGAAGCAAATTATTATTGAATAAAGCAAACGACCTTATGGTCAAGGTTCATACACCAATGCCTCTTGGCTTAAGAAACAAATAAAGCATTGCTAAATGAAATAAAATAACTTGGGCCATTCGACATGCCACAGCAATCGTCTGGGAACGCCTTTCTAGTCGGCGTAGTCTTCATAGTACTCCTCCTCTTGATACTCATTACCGGTCCTTCCTCAAGAATCGAACAACAGGGCATAAAGTCGTGAGTACAAAACGTACTCAACAAGCCATAGGAAATGATGCAAGATATTCATGCACGGCTTGACAAAGGACGATTATATGGTTCATTTGCGAAAGCAATAACTTGAATTTAAATACAATAAATAGATTGAAGGCGTTTGAATAAAACAATAATAAATAATCGATAAATCAATGGTAGACAACATGAATGTAATGATGAGGCATCACCCTACATCATTCAAACAAGTATCAACCACACAATTCAACAAGATAGCTTGAGACAACAAAACAACAAGTGAACTCCCGCTCACGTCCCAACCATTCCATATTTCAAGAAAATACTCTATACCCCGTGTGAAATCCCCAAGCTTGTCCATGACCGCGGACACGGCTATTCGAATAGTTTACACTCTGCAGAGGTTGTACAGCTTTACCCACAAGACATGATCATCCCTTAATGCCAAGCGCTAAGAACACACTTCCTTTGGTGTGTCGGCAGAGAGATCACTACAAAGCCTTTACAATGCATGTCTAAACCCAAGATCGCCCTCTAAGGTTTTTTCTGGGGCCCCTCTTGAGCTATGTGGGTCTACCCGTCCATCTTGGACCCCACACCAACAACGGCAATACTCAAGTCTGGACATTGCAAATTAATCACTAGGTCCGTCCCATACGGACTTGTGGTTGCACGGTTAGGCCCAGTTCAATGGCGCACAAGATTAAGTCCTTAAATTATCTCAGCAAGATGACCACATTCCAATGTGCTAAACAAAGACCCCATTTATCGCACGATCAATTGCCCGAGGGAAACATTTTGTTTAACCCAAAACCAATGGCATCCCCGCCATGGTACAACAAGTTTTACAACAAGGGTCAATGACCACAATTCAATATCTCATTAAGTCAAGATTAACATTAGCTCACGGTGATATGAATCCCATCGGACAACTAAGCCTGGCTAAGCATAGCTACGATAACCCTAATGTTGGTATTACGATTATGTCCAACTAGTAATGTCCCAACCTAAGGTTAACAATGGATACATGGCATTCCAATAAGCAAAGGGGCATACTCAATCAGGTGAATAGCTACTCTCATAAACTAGCATTGATACACAAATAGCATGCAATTGTATAAAACAAAATACTTTTGCAAACATGGGTCCAATATGATCAAAGGTCTACGACTTGCCTTGCTGTTCAAGTGCTGATTCTTGGTCTTCGAAGTCTCTGTTCGCTCCTTCGGGATTCGCGTCTACCGGAAAATAAAGCAACGAAACCAAATAAATACAAAACAGAGGAGAAAACAAGCTCAAAATTGAAAATAAATGGCTCTAGAATGTAGAGCTTGATTTTACAAAAATTTACAAATTTGAATCACTCTAATCGGAGTTCGGATGAAGGAGAACGGGCTTCTGGAAGTTTGAAATCAGAGAAAAAGGCTGAAAAAGAATAAACCCGAATTTCCCGATTTATTTTTATACGGGAAAATCAAATTATTGCGCAACGCTGACGTCAGCAATGAATTTCCCGAATAAAAATAAATCTAAAAAGTATTTATCTCACTGACAAGCGGGACCCACGGTCCATAGACCGAGTCCACGCCACAGATTTGGTCCACGGTGGACCGGGTGCAGAGAATAGGGCTAGGGCTGATGCGGCCGCTCTACCGACGGCGCCGATCGACGACGACGCGGCGGATGTGGATGCCGAACACAGATACATGGGCGCTGACGGCTGGGGAATTGGGCACGGTTGGCCGTGACGCGGCGCGATCTGGATCGTTGGCGAACGATCGGATGGCTGAGGGCGAGAGGAGATGCTCACCGGTGAGTGGCGGCGCTATTCCGCCGGAGCCAAGGATGACGACACCGTAGACGGCGGAGGAGGGCGGAATCGGACGGAAGAGAATGCGAGTCTGGGAGAGCGCGACGCGGCGGACTCGATGGTGCCACCGATCACGGCGGAGACCCACCGGAGAGGGAGGAAACGGCGGCGGAGGAGGGTGGCGAACTTCAGCGAGCTCGTGCGGCGCAACCAGGAACTCTCCGGTGGTGAGGAATAGGGCGACGGGTGCGGCGCGGAGAGGCGAACCTCGGGCAATTGGTGGCGGCGGCTTAAATAGCCCTGGGAGCCGTGCCCGACACGGACGCCGAAAAGGGCGGCGCGGCTAGGGTTTGGGAGCGGTGGCGGCGCAGTGCACGACGTGGAAACATCCGAGCCGGACGCGTGGCGCGGATCGAGCAGTGTGTGTACAAGCGGTGGTGGGGCCGAAAGAAGTCTGGAAGACAAAGCCAAGTGAAAGGAATCGGCCGTAAGCAGAGGGCCAACGGGAAATAGGAACGGGCTCGAGCAAATTCGCCCGAGAGGGTTTTGAGGAATTAAAATGTTTTCCAAATTAATTAAAATTCCAGAAATTCAAATAAAAGCAAATAAATAGCAAATAAATTCGAAAAAATCTCCAAAAATACAGAAAAATTTCTTGAAGCACAAGGAACCCAATAAAAACTGGAAACCTTTAATTTGATGCATAGATTAATCAAATTAAACTTATAATTATTAGAAAATTCAATTTAAGCTTCGGTTAATTCCAAGAAATTGCAAATGATTCATTTTTGATTTAAAACATACCAAAACTCAAATTTTTGGGATGTTACACTAGCTGACTAATTTGCAATGTCTTAGTCTTGGTACTACCAGTGGTGGAGCGGTTCATCCTTTTTAATGAACCTAGATGGCGCAAGAGGGGGGCCCTGGATGTGGTAACCAGTCCCACCAGCGTTGAAACCTTAGCGGATAGTACTGAGTTAAGACAGAACATTGTAAAGACTTTGTCATGATTCTCTATCGGCACACCAAAGGAATTGTGCTAATGGCCAGCACAAAAGAGATTATCATGTCGTGTGGGTAGAGTGCATAACCTCTGCAGAGTGTACAAACTATTCGAGTAGCCGTGCTCACGGTATTGAGCAAAGCTCGGGGATTACAGTCAAGGGTTTAGACTTTTGAAAAACAAAACTTGGGATGGATGGCAGGTTGCCATAGAAAGCTGAATCTTGACTTCGGATGAGAAACTTGGTTTATTTGAAAAATGCTGGATCTATCTATTATTATTATTTGTTTTATTACTGTCTTTGCAATCTATATACTGTACTTGTTCATAAATGATGCCTTACTGCAAAATAGCCATTGTTAGCCACTCCTTTGGAATAAGCCTTGCATATAGTTATGATAGAATTGCATTCTGTGCACAACTTGTTGAGTGCTTTATGTACTCACCCTTGCCTACAACATCATCAACGCTGAAGAAGGTGTACCATGAAGAGACGAATGTTTAGGGTGCGAGCCTTGTCAGTTGCCTGTGGTATACTGAGGGGTTTACCTACATCTTCATTTCCGCTGCAGTTCAATTTGGTTGTTCAGCCTTGAGAGGCAATATTAAGTAAGTTGACTATAAGGTCATTCAACTAGTAATATTTAGTATAAAATATCTTTTATCTTATTTACGTTATGTATGATTGTGATATTCACTAATGTTGAGCCTGTGTGCACTAGCGTGATCCTGGACTAGTGCAGTATACACAGAGGGTCCGGATTTGCATATTCGGGTCCCAACATAGTGGATTTTTGCAAATCATTTTTTTTAAGAAAAGGGTAGAAGCTCTATCAATCACTATTAGAAGAATGAGAGTCTTATAACAAGCTAAAATAGAAAAACCAAAGCAATACCGAAAATAAGAACACCGATCTAACAAACAAAAATTAGGATTCTTGTAATCAGTTTCTGCTTTTGCAAAAGCTCAACTTCTGGCTTTTCTCGTGAATGCAGTAGAAAACCTGTTACACCATTAACTGCATATTTTCGAACCTCCTTCGATTCCGCTTGTCCCGTATGTCCTATGCTGTGTGAATGACAACCCCATCGAATGTCTTCCTCTGTTACTTTAGCACTTCTCTCGTGCAAACCAGACCCATTAAAAATGAGCTATACAAGAATCCGAGCGTGCAAAATATCAGACGTGCCAGAAATAGTGAATGTTCCTCATCAACACACTAAGAAATTGTTTTACCTTTTCGTACACTCAAAAAGTCAAAATGATAGAAAAATAGCATGAGATCAGTTCGAAGCAAAACGAACATAATATATACCAGTATGCCCCAGAAATAGCCACAATGCTTAACTTTATTACCATTAATCGTATAAGAATGTGTGCTGATCAATAGCAAGAAGTGTTCACAATCAACAATCGCATTGATCAATGTTTCAACACTGGGACACTCACGTTCCGTCACGCGGTGGCCCTTAGATCAGGAACTAAACCTGTTCCGAACTATCTCATATATCACTTGAAGGAAGCTCTTAGATGATTCGTCTTCAGGTAGCTGCAGGAGCTTCGCAATTCGCGCATATGAGAACTGGTTCTTTGGGAAAGAATCTTGTTGTACATCTATCTGAGGCTCTCTGTGGAGCTTCGGAGTTGAGAGTGCCCACTGTATCGCCCATATGGCAAGCGGGCGCATGTAGCACAAGGACCGGTACTCGTCATCATTGTTCCAAGCTTCAGGAGTTTGGAATGAGTATCTGGAAACTCAAATTGTCAGGGTTTCGAACAGAAAGGAAGATGGCATTTGTTAAAATAATGCATGACAACTATAAAAAAATTAAGTAGGATGATACGTAGAAAATGATGTCTAGTAATATTCTTCACTGCATTAGTAAGTTTCAAATAATATGCTTCACTGCAGTAAGTAACTTGTGTTTCATTGTTTATAGCATACTGTAATCAACTTTTCTCAAAAATAATAGTAACTTCAAAAACTGGTGTGTGTGTGTGTGTGTGATTGAATGTTCAGGAAGAAGTATTAGCAATTTAGCATCACATTGCTGATCCCCTAAGTTATTGTACCCACAACAAAGTTGAGGGCATACTTTAGTAAACAAGATTCTGTTCAAAACAAATAAATGTGAAAGCTCAATTTATAGGCAAATACTCACCCAAGTCCGTCTGGAGACCAGGCAGCATGGTAGATCCCTTCAGCTGTTTTGAACCCCTGCTCAACCATGCCTTCCTGAATCATAGTTGCAGCAAGTGCATATGTCACGCCTGGCCATATCTCCCTAGATTGCATCGCGGACATGTCCACCGTTCCATCTGGCCACATCCCATTCATTGCTCCCCTTTTACCATCCTTGAATTTCATCACATTGAAGGAATAGATCTTTTCTAGTGCACTTTGTGCCTTATCCTTGTCAACAATTGGGAGGAGGCCACAGGCTTTGGCATACCTGAAAGAAAGTGACATAGTTAACTGAGCTGAAGTACATAAGACTGGCACATTCAAAATGTGACAGAAACAACACTTGAACTTCAGTAATGGAAAAACAAATTAATGGAAACATACTGTGACGAACATGAGTTCATATATGCTTCTGGAACTGGAGTACACTACACTGATGCTTAGATTGGATACTTCATAAGTTTTCTGTCACTGTAAGCTTTATTCCACTGAAACAAGTCTCATGTCTGTTCACTACCCCGTATGTAACATGACATCAAAAAAATGTTTGGATTTGATAAAACAAGAGAAGCACACTTTTACCAAACTTCTAAAAGTTGTTAATAGCAATAATAAAAGTTGTGTAAATTTCAATTTTTTATCAAAATTTTCAGCGATTCACAAAGCAGAACAATTGCAGCATAAACATGCATTTGTTAGAAAATTATTTGTAAACTCTAAATAAGCATTTTCCTTTGTACAATCAGGTATTGTCAGCCTTTCAGCGCAGCTACAAAACCACATAGCCATAATTCATGTTAACACTAGAAGCCCATGAAATTTTAGTATAAGGTAAATGATCAAACAGCAAAAGCAAGTAAAAGCACACAAAATGAATTATGGGCCAAACTTGTATCTATTTCTCTCATTAGACAAGAAAGTTGATATGACTGGATGCAGATTTGAAAATTAGAACTGAGATAGCAAATACTACAGCTAACAGATTTTGTGACATACCATTGTCCAGCCAATTGATCAGCCTGGATGGAGGTGCTAATTTTGTTGCCAGCATCATCATAATTGAAATAAGAACCATTCCACAGCTTCGCATAAACAGACTTAGCCTTCTCATACTTGTTCCAGAAAAGCTCTTCAGAAGCTTTATCACCAACTTCATGTGCCAAGGCCGATGCAGCCTGAAGAGCAGCCACCCAAAGCCCACCGCAATATGCACTTACACCAGCCATTGACCACACATCATAAGTCTGATCTGGGAAATCCTCATTTTCAATCATCCCATCTTTATCCTTGTCAAATTGATCCATATATGCCATTGCCATATAAACTGATGGCCAAACAGCTCGGGCAAAGGATTTGTCACCTGTAGCCACAACATCTCTATAAACTTGCAGCACAAACTTTGGGTTCAAGTCCTTCCATCGGTCTGTGTTATAGAGTGTGTACGCATTCACTTTGAACCACGGGTCATATAGCCCAAGATCATGAGGAACAGCACCAAGAACTTTTCTGGCAGCCAATTTTCCATCATGTAATAGCCTGAGCTTTTCAGGATCATGCATCATGACAGCGGCAGCAAAGTCTCTCTGAATGCTGAGTTGAAGTTTTGGAAACAGCATGATAAGTGAAAATGATGCATAGAAATGAACATCATATGTGTTCCACATATAATACTCAATTCCCTCAAGGTAGAGAAACTGGCCAATGTTCTCTTCACCCTGAAGCAAAGTTGTTCCGATGGCAGAATTTGACGCAATAGATGCATGAATTCTCTCAAGTATTGATGCCATTTGATGAAGGATGTCTGTGGCAGTATTATTCCATGGGATTATCTCGTTGACATCATCAGTTTCTCCATTTGACACGTCAAGAGAAAACTTCTTTTCCCCAATTGCTGTCAAGCTTTGAATTGGTGGCAATCCATCTGTGAAGATGCACCTATGTTAACACTCATGAAAGGTAATTGTCTTCAGTGAGAAGAAAACATGTTCGGGGGAAGTACCTGTCCATATAGTTCCTCCAGCATTAAGATAATATAGTTCATTGAAAAGTGTGACTGCATACCTGTTCAAGAAATTTCATGCTATGCATCAGTGTTCAGTACTATCTGATTGTTGGTTCATAAAAGTTAGAAAATACCAAGCAGGAAGCCTCTTGTCTTGCAAAATAGGATTTTGCCACTCCTCAATTTGCCTCTCCCAGGAACTATGTTCTAATAATTGTTGACGGATGGAATTCAGTAACAAATATCAACAGGAAGAAATAAAATTACCACAGTAAAACAGTCAAATGCAGGACGTTGCCCATTCCTCTACAAGAACATTATTGAAGATGACATTGTGAAGATATTAAAATATCCATTGACAAATTTCTCAGCAGATTTTGTATTATCAGAGTGTACAACAAAACTAGGCAGTAGTGTTCCTAAGACCAGTGCTGGAACAGACAGCTTGGTTGGCAGTAAATGTTACTGGTTGTAATTAATCCAGTATCAGAGGAGAGATTCTCAGGAATGTCCTCAGCTAGGAACTTGGATGGAACCAGCAGAAAACCGGACAGCTTTGGCCAGTTCAAAATGAGGCTTGGTTTTTCATTCTTTTCAAATAATATCGTTAAATGTTGAGTTCACATATTTGAATGTAAGAATGATAAAAATCATGAAATATCAGTATAAAAATTCAAACCTCAAAGTAATTGACATAAAAAATATCCCTCCTTAAACCAGAATGTTACCATCAATATTTCTGAACCATGCTGAGATTTCATGTGTAAGGTTTTTTTTTAAAAAAAATGTGCACTGAAGAACTAAACTACATTCCATAGAAAGCTCTAGCGAGGATTTGGATCGTACCAAGAATGGCATCATGGGCAAGGCTTGCTGCTGCATCACCATCTGTTCCATAGAATTTTGTATAACGCCTGCAAACCCAGTGGGAAGTCAATTTCAGATTGTTTTACTCATTTATCCTTTCCGGGTCATTAATTGTTTTGACTGCTGTTCTAACCTATGGTAAGTTTTTCCACTGGAGAACTTTACTTCAGGACAAGCCCATGCAAGTGAAAATGACACATTCTGGGTTGCCTGGGGAGCAAGCTTAACGGAAGCTGCAATAGCTGCTCCAATTGATGCTCCTGGTTTGGAGCACATAGGCATTTTGATGGGATCAAGATGACCAAAAGATCCATGCTGCCAAAATGAAAAGGATGTTAGGCCAGATTCTTGTAAACAGTACCAATATAATTTAGTGAAAATTCAGATTGGCCTTCTAAAAGGCAGCCGCCCTGCCTAGGTGGCCTAGGAACTAGGTGCCACACTCCCGCCTCACCCATCTAGCCCGCCTAGGCAGCTGCTGAGTTGCCTATCCCAACCAGTCAAGGACAGGACTAGGCACTAAGAGACACCCTGCCACCCACCTAGCGCTTAGCGCTTTCTAGAACACTGCTTAACTTACAGAACATTTAAATCTTGACAAATCAAACTGAAGCAATATAAACTTTCTCTGTGGTTGTGTAGCACTTTTAATCAGAATATAGGTAAGCATGAAGCCAAATCACAGCTGAATTTATCTGTATTAGATAATGAAATATCTCTGTGTCAGAACTTCTGCATATCAATTTTAGTTAGCTTGTGGACTATACACACCTAGAATACAATTCATATGCAAATATTTCATCTATGATATACAACTATTCCAAAGTTCTAAGAAAATGCCTATACAATTTGTTGTACTGTTTGACAAACAATTTTTGGGATGTTCAAATTGAGTTTTGTTCACAATATGCAATATTCGAAGTTCCAAACTAAACTGGCTGATACAAATATTAAATCTCTGTGCCAATATTTCCATTTTCCAGCAGATTACACTCTTTTGAAACGTTCAATCTATTAGAAAGTCTAGAAAACAAGTGTGAAATACACAACTTAGATATAGATGTGAAAATAACTTCATCTTTTACAAAACTAGACAGGAATCCACTGCCTGATATATATCACTCAATATCTGACATCCGGTACATAAGCCAAACAGAGCTTTGATGTGCTATCTAGATGTGAATGTATGAAACTTCTTATAAATCAATTTAATAAGGTGAGCTGCATGTGCAGCTGCATTAGATATCATCATTTAATCAGAGTATAGTGCCCCAGGAATGTGAAGCTTAGCATATTGATGCAGCAGGGGGCTTTTCATTCATCTTTTCCCAAAAATATAACTATGTCACAGTGAGTTTCAAGTTTCTGGCCTCAAAAAAATAAGCTTCAACAAACCTCTTTCACAAAGTTCCACATATCGCTTGCTGTGAATTCACCAGAGCTTTCAGATATTACAAAATAAGGGCATTCAGAGATATGAACATCCTCCTTCTCCTGTGCAGCTATGGCAAAAGTTACAGGTGTCTGTCCATCAGCTGTTCTGCTCTCAATTAAGAAAGTTGTTCATCACTGAGTTAAAGTTTACATCATTGGTATTATTAAGTCATAGGAGATAATGTATTATACAGAAATTTGAAACAGGAACTTACCTATGATGTAACAGTATACCATGCACACCATCCTTTTCTCTGTCATCCATTAAGATTTATGAAAAATATAACCCAACAATTTATGTGGTAAAAAGGTGGAAAATAAGCTAAACAATCTACATTCATCAGTGTCTTACATCATATTGGAATTAGAATGATATCCAGTGAGTTCAGATTTTCCACCAACAGAGTTCTGCAGAGATTTAAACATGCGTCAAAGTTCAAAGGTTCAGAAATAAGTAGAACACAGTTGTGAAATATGGATCTTCACTGATAATAAATGCTATTGATATTTTTTGCAAAGACGGCAAAATCCAAGGTTGAAACTTACAGCCCATGTGAAAAGCAAAGTCACATCAGCAGCTGTATTTCCTGAATTGGTAACCTGAAAATTTTGAAATATCGCTGCTTAACAGCTTAAGGTGTAGAGCTATATCATAAATTTAAAACCAATTAACATAGTGTGTTGAAGGAATTTCAGGGAAAGGACTATATTACAGTAAAAGTGAATACTGCAACAGGATAGCTGCTCTGTTTATAATTGTGTGGAATAATTGGAGAAACCTGACGGCACACTATCTTGAGATCTGGGTCAGGTTCTCCTAACAAGCATAATGCAAAATTAGAAGAAAAAAAAGAGAAGTAGTTACATCGAAAAGTAATTTTATGGTGACTGTAATACCATCATATACCGTCCAGGCCCTAGGGTAGAGAGCATGATAAGTAGATTTCTGTCCACTCAGATTCCAATCCCAGGATCCAATTCCTGAAATGTTACTTCCTCTGCATTTAAAACGAATTTTTGCATGTACTCAAAAAAGAAATCAAAATGACAGTGTTACCCTAGGCACTAGGAACTAGGCAGGCATCACACCAGCGCTTAGCACCTAATCGCCAATTAGACAGGCTAGACAGCCGCTAGGCAGTATAAATAAGATAGGCAGGCTAGGCGGAAGGGTAGCCTAGTGCCTCGGCACCGCCTAGGTGGGCTAGGGGGCCGCCTAGGGGAACAAGGCAAAATGATATACCCTATTACATAGGCTAACTCAATGATTAAACATCGAAATGAGAAAAACACTTTGGAATACTTACTTTGGCAAATCTGGTTTCCCAGGATGCAACACTGTAGAATATTTTTTACCATCTTGGCGGAAAATGAAGGCCTAAAAATGACAAAGTTAAATAAAATGAAGTCAAATATCATGCAAATAACAAATATTTGTAATTTTGTCTTTCAGTCTAGCTACTAGCATACAACAAGCTGATCAAGGTCTCGGCAAATAATGCATGGCTGCAGCATCTATATACACCATTTATTCATGAAAATGTTGTACTTCTCATTTCTAGTAAAATATAACTTATCCAAACATACGAAATACTACTAGTCTCATGAGGTGGACTTCGGAGCATTAAGTATGGGATGTAACCACAGATAGCATATCAAGTTAGAAAGAACCATCAGCAATATTCTAAATAGCAGTAAGCAGTCAGCAAGCAGGCACCCCACCTTGTAGTGGTTCAACAATATAAAAGTATAAACATTCATATGGTGCAACATGAATGATAAAGAAAAGGGCATAACTCAACAATTTAATTCCATCATATCATATATTCTTCCTGTGAGGATTGAAGACATATTGCTAGGAGTTCAGTTCCTGCAACTTTGAACCTTCATACGACGAAAGGAAGGTAGATAAAAGAGATTTTTTTTTGTGCCTGTGTTTGCATGTGTGTTTGGGTGAGGGTGGGTGGTGGGTGGGTGTGGGGGGGGGGGGCAATCAATAAAGGCCACCTTTTGCATTTCAAGGACCACTTAACTGTTTTCAACCCGCTTAACCACTAATGTATACCACTATGCATATATCGTTGCAGTACACCTGACCGCTACCTTAATAGCAGCTGCTATCAAGGTCATGGTCGTTATAATAGTGATCTCAGATGTCGAAAGAGCACATTTATCTGCCAAAGAGAAACGGCGAAGAATAGTGAAGACTTACAGAAAATTGATTTGGCAGTACAGGCTTATCTTCACAAACTCCCGGGAATAATTGCCAGCGTTGGAAGTCACCTTTGTAACTTCTTCCGATACTTCCTGCACTACAGTTTTCCAACAATTAGAGGATACATAGATCTACTACATTGAAGTTTCATCAATGAAAAGAACAATTTTGAAGCGTGCATTAAAAATATCTTATGAGGAAAATTGTGAAAAAACATGAGCTATAGAATTTTTTATTCAAGTGAAGATGTTTGTTCTTAAACCAAGTACAAATGTACAACCCGCTCATGCATATTTCAATGTTATGATACTTTCTCCGCAATGAATTTTTCACCCCCAGTTAGCAAAATTAATTAGATGCTGGAGACTGTAAACGTAAAGATGATTTATTAGCAATATTTATCATCTCGACCACTATGTTAATTTTCATATCTTTGCAAATGAAATGAATACATCAAAGGAACAAATACAACAAGTATGTATGCTCATGGCACTCATTAGATACAAGTAACAACTACCATGGATACATATTAAACAAGCATTGGATAAAAAGGGCATTCAGAATCCAGCAAGCTCATTTGTTCTGTTAAGCAGTTTAACACTGTAAGACTGGTGAAAAAATGTTTTCTGGATGATAGTATAAAAATATTTGATAGATGTGCACCCAATTCATAAGAAGCAGATGTTACACTGACAAAAGAACATAATACCCAATGCCACCAAGTGGAACACCCTGACCAGATTTGGCAATGCGCCTTTTCATGGGATCAATAATAGCAATCTGTAGAAAACAAAAAAAGCTAGCACTTACATATATATCCAAATAAAATATCAGAGGAGCATGTGGAAATGGTCAAAACTCCAGACAATAATCAGGTGAAAACATACTCGTCCTTTTGAAGTTTCTTCAAGGATGTGTCGACCAAGACGAAAACCAAGACCAGCCTGGAACGAAGAAATGAAGCTTAAAAAGGGAAAATCATAATACAAACGTGAATAAGAAAGTAAGAACAGCAAACAAAAAACTGAGTTCACTTGGCCTAGAAAGCTACAAATGTTCATCCCTTCAGGAAGGCAGCGAATAAAATAACAGGAACCCAAAAAATCAGAGGAAGGCAAAACATAATAATTTAATAGATGGTTACCGATAATCATTGTTATTTTCTAAACAACAGCTAGACAGCTACAATTAATTTCCCTCTGATGAGTTTCACCAGATCAAAAGGCTAAGACCTTCATAAAGTAGAAATGATACCAGCTGCAATGTCTCTCTCCATGTAAGTCTGAATGATGGCAAATCATATCCAACATGACTTAGCTTGTGTTCCCATGTCAATTCTGGAAGTTGTCCAGGATCAACCTTTCCCTGGCAAGTCAAAGAACATCCATTAAAACTCAAACTTTGATGGAAGCACGACATAACTAAAAAAAGATCAATGGTAGTCTCAATTACTTTTTCCTCTTTTTTTGCAAACAGTTGATCCACACATTCAAATTAGTAGTTAACAGAGTTACTACAAAAGGTCCAACTTACAGATATGTACACAACGATCATCCATCAATATGAACACAATTAAGTATTACAATGATTCACTTATTAACAGAAAGCAAACAACTGTTATTGTTAGAACGTTTCAGCTGTCAACCACATTCACAAAATCAACATGGTACATGGTAGGGTGTAAATATGTTGGAAGCTTTCACATGGATCTTGTAAGAAAGAACTCACCGAATCATCATTCATTTGCAAAGGTGAACTATTCCGAGACACACCCTTTGGTGACTCATGGACACCATTCTCTACCATTTTAATCCCTTTGAGCTAGACCTGCCAATTGAAATTTGCACATGTAACTAATCCAAAGCTTTGTAATTCCTCAACTCCTCTAAATATATACATTAAAACGAACAAAATTTGTTAAAATAACAAGGTGTGAAAAATCTCAGTCATTTCCAGCCAAATAGTCTGACAGGAATAAAGCTAATATATCTAAGGTATAATATGCATAGGAGCTATATCAAACAAATAGTATAGCAAAAGGAAGTTACAAAGTCAAATTGACAATACCTCAAACTTTAGGTTCAACGAGCACCTTAATGTATTGGCCTCACATGACCAAATTTGGTTTCCTTTCAATCATGAAATACTACTTAGGTATAGCGAGCAAAGGTGGAGTGAAGGCAGGAATGTATATCATACCGTGTAAGCACAAAAGCACATAGAATAAAGTTAATGAGTAAAGAAAAATAATTTTACATTAGAAACCACAGAAGTCAAACTACATACAGCCAACGGTGATTCCTACATAAACTTTGTTCTGCATGCAACTTAAATAAAATAATTTTGTAAAAAAAATGGTAGGGTTTTAACTGAGCCAAGTTAAAAAGGAAATTCATTGGAGTGACCAACTAATGGCATCGAAGAATAAAATATAAAAGAATCCTCTTATCACATATTATTCTAGAGAGGTCCAACAAAAGGAGCATGCAAAAACTAAAAGAACAAAACATAATGACCTAGAAAAGTAAAACAGGTATGCCGTATGTGTAACCAAGTAACCCCTCATAGTCACATAGCCAGTAAGTTTACAATGTAGAGCTTAACTGTTAGTTTAATCTTGTTGTCCTCTAATGTTGACTAAACTTAGTTGTGCAGAGGTGGTTTGTTTCAGTTTTTGTCTTGAGTTTCCAGAAGGTTTGCGTCCAGTTGTCAGATATGATACAGTATCGTATCAAAATCTGCTTTGTTTTGGTTAGTTTTGATTTGATTCGATAGCTATGATAGTTATCCATATTTGCCTGTAATCATTAGCATTTATAAGAGAGAAGAAAACAGAAAAGATGAGAGCAATTGTGCATTGCAAAAAGGCTTCGTGTGTTCTCTTCCACAAGTGTTCATGCATTGTTCTCTACTATCACCTGTGTGCAGATCCTGCTCGATTGTACCAACAAGTGGTATCACAGCTGTGTTCCGTGCGACGATGTCTGGCAATCAACCATTGTCTAGTGACCAACTCCCACCTAGGGTAGTGCTGACCGATCCGTCAGCGTCCAGCATCAAGAAAGTGGCGAGGGGAGTTCCTGTTCAGTGCCAATGCTGGATGACACCAACTAAGGCCTTTGGGCTTTGAAGATGAAGATTATCTTTTGCTCGCTTGGTGTATGGCGAGTGATTGAGGGCGAAGCACTGATCGATGAAGAGAAAGATCAGGGCGCCCTAGCAACATGTCTGTCCCGGATCATGTAATGATGGCCATCGCCGGCAATGATACGACGAAGAAGGCATGGGAGGCTATCAGAGATATGCGTGTCTGGGAAGATCGTGTCAAGAAAGCAAGGGTGCAGGTACTGAAGCGCCATTTTGATCGCCTCATCATGGGCGATGTTGAGAGCATTGTGGAGTTCTCTCAAAAGCATACCGCCATGATGGGAAAGATACGCTCCCTCAGCACCGACTTGAAGGATAGCACTGTGGTTGAAAAATTGCTCAGTGTTGTGCTTGATCGATTCTCACAAATCATCAGCACAATTGAGCAACTTGGAGATGTGAAAGGTATATCGCTGCAAGAGGCAATTGGACGCCTGAGGGCATTTGAGGAAAGCACCATTGGGAGACGCCGTGAATCCGTGATCATGGCAAGAAGGACGGCAAGCAGCTCTTGCTCACCCGAGCCCAATGGGAAGCCCTGACCGTGAATGACAAGAAGCACGAGGAGTGGTCTGGTTCTGGCATGAAGAACAATGGCCGTGACCATGGCCGTGGGCGTGACCATGAAGGAGGTCGAGGTGAAGATGATGAAGAGTGAAAGTTCAAGAAATTCGATAAGTCGAAGATCAAATGCTACAACTGCGACAATATGGGGTATTTCCGAAGTGAATGCCACAAGCCAAAGTAGGAACAAGCACACTATGCTAAAAAGCAGGATGATTCTGAACCGGGCGGTTGATGGCCAAAACCTGCGAGCTCATGCAGATCGTCCAAGATGAGGGACAAATGGTGATGCTAAATGAGAAGAAAGTGATCCTATAACTCAGAAATGAGAAAGATGTGCTTCATGGCGTGTGGTATCTTCATACTAGCACAACTAACCACATGATTGGGTCCAAGTAGCTCTTTGCAGAACTTGATGAAATGGTGCATGTCACTGTGAAGTTTGGAGATGGGTTTGTCATGGATATATGTGGGCGTGGCTCGGTGCTTGTCAATTATAGGAACCATGAACACAAATTGCTCACTGAGGTGTATTACATCCCACGGATCAACAGCAGCATAATAAGTCTTTGTCAGCTCGATGAGAATGGGAGCAAGATTGTTGTGGAAGATGGGTTCATGTGCATCTATAACCAAGCAAGGAAGCTCTCGGCACGTGTGAGGAGGTCCCAAAACAGACTGTATGTTCTGGACTTGAATGTGATAGAACTTTTGTGCCTACTGTCAAAAGCAACTGACACAACAAGGTTATGGCATGCTCGTTACAGTCACTTGAATTTTTGGGCTTTGAGAAATCTCGGAATCAAGGAGATGGTGGAAGGGATGCCAACAATTGATCACATAGAACAATTCTGTGAAGGGTGCTCATTGGGAAAGCACCACCGCTAAACATTCCCTCATGCTATAGTGTACCGAGCAAAAAAGGCACTAAAGCTAGTGCACGGTGACTTGTGTGGCCCAATCTCACCGATCACACCTACAAGTAATTAGTATTTTTTTTGTTGTTAGTGGACGATTACAGCAGATATATGTGGGTTGAATTGCTTAAGAGTAAAAGTGAAGTATTTCGGTACTTCAAGAAATTCCAAGCAGCTGTAGAAAATGAGAAGGGTTTGAAAGTGAAAGCACTTCGAACCGATAGGGGAGGAGAGTTCACCAACATTTGAGTTTGGAACTTTCTATGATGCGGATGGAATTAAGAGGTACACCATAGCTCCCTACTCACCACAACAAAATGAGGTGGTGGAGTGCTGTAACCAAACTGTAGTAGAGATGGCCCGAACCCTTTGAAGAGCAAGTCTGTGGCTAGGAAATTTTGGGGTGAGGCTGTGAAGACCGCAGTATACATACTGAATAGAGCACCTATTCGGAGCCTCGATGGAAAAACTCCATATGAAACCTAGCACGATCGAAAGCCAAAGGTACAATATTTTCGAACTTTCGGTTGTGTAGCATATGTTAAAATTGTGAAACCAGGGCTCAGGAAGCTGGATGATAGAAGTAGTCCCATGGTGCTATTTGTCTATGCAGAAGAGCCCAAGGCATATTTAGTACATGATCCGATGAGCAAGAAACTCCATTTGACTCGAGATGTTATATTCAAAGAAGATAAATAGTGGCAGTGGGAAACATCGGAGGGTACAAGCAATGGAACATCTGTTTGGCACTATCCCACTGTCATTGGGGTGTCTCAAAACCCAAGTGTTGATGCATTAGATGGGAGTACTAGACATGCCGAGCTAGGTGGGCTCAGTCCAGCTCAGTCGTCAAGCCAGGAAGGTACAACACCTGTGGCAACAAGTGCTGGGAATGAAGAAGAAGCCATAGCACCTGCCTCTCCACTCTTGCCCCAGAAAACTCATTCACTGCGAGAGATTGACGATGTGTATGAACCCATGACCTAGCAGAAGAAATGAGATTATGCTTGTTGAGTGCAGAAGAACTGGTGAACTATGAAGAGACCGTTGAGCATGAATGCTGGAGAAAGACAATGCAAGAAGAGCTAGACTTCATACAAGACAATGAAACATGGGAATTGTCTGATTTGCCAGATGGACAGAAAGTCATCGGCATGAAGTGGATTTTTAAAGTGAAGAAAGATCCACAACAAAACATAGTGAAGCACAAGGATTGCTTAGTAGCTAAAGGGTATGTGCAAAAGCATGGAGTTGATTTTGATGAAGTATTGCACTTGTGGCAAGAATTGAGACAGTGAGATTGTTGATTGCATTGGTAGGTCAGGAATCATGGCAAGTGCACCACATGGATGTCAAATCAACATTTCTCAATGGTAAATTTATCATAAGAGGTGTATGTGTCTCAGCCACTTGGTTTTGAAGAGAAGAAAACCAATGTTCTTAAACTCAAGAAAGTACTCTACGGAGTGCGATAGGCTCCACGTGCATGAAATGCCAAATTAGACAGAACTCGTCTCCCTAGGTTTTGAAAGGTGTCCTCTGGCACATGCTATTTATAGAAGAAGCCAAGTTGAAAGAAGCTTACTGGTCGGTGTAGATGTGGATGATTTGATCATAACCGGCCCAAACACTTTGGATACTGCAAAATTCAAGGGACAAATGAAGAAAACTTTCAAGATGAGCGATCTAGGATTGTTGTCCTATTATCTTGGCATTGAAGTGAACCAAAACACAGAAATAATATCGCTGTGTCAATCCACTTATGCAGGGAAAATACTGGAGAAGTGTGGCATGTCAGATTGCAACTCAACATATACTCCCATGGAGGCAAGAGTGAAGTTAAGTAAGGTCAGTGCAAACCCTCCGATTGATTCAACCATGTTTAGAAGTATTGTGGGTAGTCTCAGATATTTGGTAAATACTAGACCAGATATTGCATATGTTTCAGTTGGCATAGTCAATCACTACATGGAGGCATCTACAACTCAACATATGGCAGTTGTGAGGCAAATTTTGAGAGATGTAAGGGACACACTGAACTTTGGATGTATGTACACCAGGAACAAAGAAAAGGATCCTGGTTTCGTGGATTACACAGATAGCGATCTCGCTGGTGATTTGGATGACCGGAAGAGTACTTCGGGCATAGCTTTCTTCCTTGGAACCAATCTGATCAGCTAGGTATCACAGAAACAAAAGGTGGTAACATTATCATCTTGTGAAGATAAGTATATCGGAGCGACAAGTGGTGCTTGTCGAGAGGTCTGGTTCGGAAGATTGCTGGCAAATTTGATGAACCAGGAGATGAAGAAAGTGGTGCTTAAGGTGGACATTGTGCAGAAATCTAGTCCACCATGATTGGGAGCAAACATATCAACACCAGGTATAACTATATACACGAATGTCTTGAAAATGGCGAGGTTGATGTTGAGCATATCAGCACATATAACCGACTCGCTAACATATTAATGAAGGCACTTGGTAGAGCAAAGTTTACTGAGATGCGACAAAGACTTGGTGTCGTAGAGGTAAAGTAAGAAAAACAAGATTAAGGGGGAGATTTGTTAGTTTAATCTTGTTGTTCTCTAATGTTGACTAAACTTAGTTGTGCAGAGGTGGTTTGTTTCAGTTTTTGTGTTGAGTTTCCAGAAGGTTTGCGTCTTGTTGTCAGATATGATACAGTGTCATATCAAAATCTGCTTTGTTTTGGTTAGTTTTGATTTCATTCAATGGCTGTGATAGTTATCCATATTTGCCTGTAATCTTTAGCTTATATAAGAGAGAAGAAAACAGAAAAGGCAGGAGCAGTTGTGCGTAGCAAAAAGGCTCCGTGTGCTATCCTCTTCCACGAGTGTACGTGCGTTGTTCTCTACTGTTGTGTGTGTGCAGATCCTGCTCGATTGTACCAACATTAACATGGTTGATTTTGATTCCCATCTATCACTATCATGTATTTGAAAAACGTCAAGTTTAGCACACAAACTTCATCTTACAAAGGTGTAGAAGAGGCAGATGCGAACAGAGTTAGCAAAGTTCTAGTAACAATTTGTATTCAAGATAAGACAACAGAGATAAGGCCCAAATAATTATATTGAACATATTAGCGAATAGAATGCTAGCATCAAATAGTTCCACAGAAAATTCTTGTCTAGATGGCGGTCCCAAATTTCCTAATCGGCTACTTCCCACTCCCCAGAAACTGTTCCAATGCAACAAGTTTATAAGTAAAAATTCCTAGGGTTTGATCAAAGAAAAAAGCCCTATCAAACTAGTTCCGATGTGTGCTCAGCAAATTCTGGCAACTCGAAAAGATCAAACTGACAGAGTGCTGACTCGTCAACCTGCAATATCAAGCCAATGTTGGTGAAAAGAAATATACAGCCAACAACTGGTCACAGAATCTAATCAAGTATACAGAAAGCAAGTTTTGCACTCATACAGAAAATTTTCCTCAAGATGCCGCCACCGATGTATCAAGATGCTCCGCACAACACACGCCAACATTTCAACAATACCAACTAGCAGATGAAAAAACAGCACCTGATCCGATTACATGCTGCAAAAACTGCCCTTAGAAAATCAAAGAAAAATTACTACGACAACCCTATCCGGAGGCACTACACATCCGTACATCACACGCCAACTATTCATTCAATCTTCCATCAAAATTCCAAGAAAACCAAAGGAGGAGGCCATCCTAGAGAAGACAAACGGAAACAGGAACAGAAGGCAAGACTAACCCCTAGAAAATCTGCAAGAAATAACCGCGAAAGAAATCCTGGGTCAACCTGGAGCGAAACAGATCCCTCCAAGAAACAAGGAGGGATAGACGAAACCCATAATCGATGCGAACGGAAATGGAGAGGGAGAAGGAGGAAGAACCCGACCTTTTTTCCGATTTGAATCTGGCGGGGATCTGAAGATTCTGAACCCTGTCTGAACTGTGGAACTCCGAACTCCGAAGCGCTGCGAGGAAGAACGAGGCCTCCCGGAATCACGCAGCAAAGTGTCTCGGCTTTTTTTTTTTTATTAGTGGAAAGGGATTTGGTAAGGGTACCAAAAGTCCAAAACCAAAGGAAGGGACTTTTACTGTGGGCCCACAACAAAAGGACCCTCTCCGTGGGGCCCACCAGGGCGTCCTGATTGCGCACGTGTGAGGTGGAGAGGGGTGCAGACTGGTCGCACGGCAAATCTGATGACGTGGACGGAGTTAAATCACGGATTGTTCTTGTTAGTGCTGTAAAACAATATCGGCCCGGGCGTAGCTAGTAGTTGAGATAGTTATGCCACAGCACAATTAATACTCTAGTCTATCGTGTATTCTTTAGTTCACGTACACGCAGTCAGCAGGAAGATAAAACGTCGCAGATTCACAGTCACTGCTGGTTCGTTCAATACTTCAATCGTTCTTCATTGTTGAGCAGCGCCTCTGCGCATGTGCTTGTGCGTCAAGCAATTGGATTTAGATCATGCCTTGTGCGGCAGAAAATTGAATTTGGATTTTGGATCATGACAGGCCGCAGGGCATTTTATGCTTATATGGTTGTATTTTCTTTCTTAGTTGGACCAACCTTACTTAAAATTCTGGCTACGCCAATGGCCCCTGCTGATCAAAGAGAATACATCGACCGAAAAGTAAAAACAATTATAGAAAACACACAATGTAGAAAAGCAAAAATTGTTCTCTCTTTATTGGATTGATTTTCTTGTACAAAGAAATACCAAATATATAGTAGAATATAGTAAGAGATATATTCGGATTCGTCCACATAGAGATAGAGTCCAACCTTATTTGGACAACTAGGATTAAGAGCCAATCATATTTCAACACTCCCTCTTGGACGAATATCACGTAATGCGCATGTCTCATCAAATGCTCCTCCCAAAAAACCAAAGGAAAAAATCCATATTTCAACACTCCCCCTAGATGAATATCATGTAATGTGCATGTCTCATCAAATACTCCTCCCAAAAACCCAATGGAAAAAATGATGGAGAAAAAAGTATATTGCATTTTCACATAGTGTTACACTAGTTGCCTCATTAAAATCTTCATATGAAAAAACTTCAGAACAACTCACAGGGAAAAAGAGTGCAACTTATACTCTTTTGGATTTAAAGTAGGATCCTCAGGATTATATTAAGGATCATGGTTCAGAGATTTACTTCCCCTGAACTCTACATATCTCTAAATCGTCTCATTCTAATGCCTCTCACACATCTTTGGAAAATAGATTTTGGCAAAGACTTGATGTATAAATCTAATAGATTTTCATATGGCTTAGTTTGTAGAATCTTTACCTCACCATTCTTCATGACGATAGAAATGTTTAGGGGCAATATGTTTCGTGATATTGCTTTTAACATAACTCATTTGCATTTGTACAATACAAGCAGCATTATCTTCATAGTAATCATGGGGGTATCGACGATATTAAGACTATATGACTTTTAGATATTGTTAATCACATGTCTCAGCCAAACACGCTCACATGAGACTTCATATAAAGTTATAATGTTTAAGTAGTTGGTAAAAGTAACTATCAAGGTCTGCTTAAAAGACCGTCAAGAAACAGTTGTACCACCGTTAAGAAATACAAAAACAGTCTGAGATTTGGTACTGTAGGGATCAGACAAGCAGCCAACATCCGTATATCCCATTATGGTCAAGTCTTGGTCCTTCTGGTAAAATAATCTAAAATCTTGTATTCCTTTGAGGTATCTGAGTAAAGTCTTAACACTAGCCTAATGTCTTCTGGTTATAGCTATACTGTGTCTAACTAGCAAATCTACCGCGAATGCAATATCAAGTCTTGCATAATTTGCAAGATACATAAGTGCTCCAATAGCGCTTAAGTGTAAGACTTTAGGTCCTAAGACTTCCTTATTTTCTATTCTCGATTAGAAAGGGTTTTTATCCACTTCAAGTGATCTTACTATCAAATGGGTCTTTAAAGGATGAGATTTATCCATATTAAATCTTTCTAATACCTTCTTAGTATAGGTAGACTAGTGTACAATATTTTGTTTTACCTAAATCTTTCATCTCAAACTTTGTAATAAAGTAAAATATTACTTCTTTTATCTCATTTGTGGTTCCAATAATATTCAGATCATTGACATAGACTAAAATGATATAGAATCCATTCAGTTACTTCCTTATAAACATATATGGATAGTCATCGTTATTGGAGTATCCCTTCATCAAGAGAAACATACTGAGTCAATTGTACCACATTCTTTCGACTGTTTAATCTGTATAGCGATCTCTGCAGTTTGACGCTATACATGTTGCGATTACTTTTATTAGGATCTAGAATTTTAATGCCTTCAGGGGCTCTCATATAAATATCCATATCCATTGACCCAAATAAATATGCTTTCACTACATCAATCAACAACATTGATAAGTTTAAGCTAGCTGCCATTGATATGAAGTGTCGAAACTTCATTCTATTCATTACAGGAGAGTAAATTCCATCGTAATTGATGCTGGGTCTTTGCATAAACCCTTGTGCTATAAGCCTCGTTTTATATCTCATCACCTTGTTATTTTCATTTCTTTTCTAGATGAAAACCCAGTTTGATCCTATAGAGACCACTTTAAGAGGTGTTCGGTCAATAGAACCAACTACTTTCCTGTTATTAAGCGAACGCAACGCCTTAAATGTTTTTTCTATTTGACCCAATATGAGTGCTTCTAGCACTCTACAATGGACTTTGATTCTAAATTGAGATAAATAAATTTTGAGATAAAATATATGTCGACAATTGTAGTTTTTTTCTTATACAACTATTCTGAATTACTTCAAGGATATCTTTTCATTAATTTTTTCAGCTCCTCGTAATTTCCCACAATGGTGAAGGCTAGGTGTTCCAACTTCCAAGCATTAGATTGTGCATGTAAATATCCATTGAGGTTATCATCTTCAGGATGGATCACTCTAAGGATGTGGTTACTATCTTTAGAACGGCTCACTTCAAGGATTTTTTGAACATTATGTTCAGCTTCTTTCATTGTCTCAAGTAGTATTCTCACTTGTTCAGTTCTCTTTTCTGCGGACGTATCTGCAGAATTGAGTATCGTGCACCTGGAGACCTTCACCTCTTCTTATCATAAGGGGTAAGAGTGGGATTAATATCCTTCTAATATATTTCCACTCTTTCAGGTGCATTTACTGTAGGCATATAAGATCTTGTCACTCTCTTATGATCGATGAAAGCATCTAGTAGATTATTAGTTATTTGTTACAGATTTATAATACTTCAAACTTCAAGTTCGGATTCTTTAGTGCGTGGATATAATGACTGAATGCTAGTGATGACATTTCAACATATTTTCCAGTATTCTCTAATGTGGTACTTTTCTCCGCCTAATGCCAAAAAATTATCCTCATACAATCAGTGTATCAAGCCATGTACAGATCCTCTATCATAGGTTCTAGGTATTTAATAATTAACGGAGATTCATAACCTACATAGATCCCTAACTTCCGCTAAGGTCCCATGGTTGTACACTGTGGTGGTGAGATTAGCATATATACAACACATCCAAAATTTCATAGATGAGAAATACTTACTTCTTTCCCATACACTATATGCATAAGGAGAAATTTCATAGTATGCAGTTGGTCTAAGTTGAATTAATATAGTAGCGCGTAGCATTTCGTGGCCCCAAGAGCTGGTGAGTAACCTACAATTCCACATGAGTGGCCTAACAATAAGTTTTTATTCTTTTAATTAATGACTCTGCAAGGCTATTTTGAGTGTAGACAAAAGGTACTAAATGCTATATATTAATGTCTAGAGCTATAAAATAATCATTAAATGCCTTCCAAGTGAACTTGATAGTATTGTCCATTCGAATAGACTTGATCATTTCTTCTGGAAAGGAGGCTCTTAATTTAATAATTTGAGCAATTAATTTAGCAAAAGTATGGTTTCTAGTAGATAAGAGACATACAGAAGACCATCTAGTAGAAGAATCTATCAATATTGTAAGGTATCTAAATAGGCCTGACAGAGGCTATATAGGTCCACAAAAATCACCTTGAATTCCTACTAGAAATTCTATGATTTTTCCCTATCTTTTAGATAAGAGGGTCTAATTTATGGGTTCTAGGTTAGCGCGTAGTTTAGCACCGTAACCCTGCTTCTAGTTTATCCCGCATTGCCAGTTCTGCTTACCAAAAATGGCCCACTTGGAGCTCTCGATTCCATGGCACGGCTCACCGGAGCAGCCGCGCTGTCCTACCTATTTAAATTTTAAGAATAGGTCGAGGGCATTGCACCTCCAATGCCTTTAATCATTGGCTTTACTCGAGAAAACTCATCATCGGCTGCAGCCATCCTAAGGGAAACTTCGGAGGGAACCAACTACTAGATAGTTCAATTAGTTTTTCACCCCTATACCCAAGTAAAAAAACGATTTGCACACCAGTATCGCTTCGAGCCTCCACCAAAGTTTCCCCTGCTTCTCCCTGCTCAGGCATAGTTCACCATCTTTCCGGTCTCGATGGGTGTGCTCCAACTCGAACCCTTCACAGAAGATCGGGGTCATCTAGCGGTGCGGCCCGTGAGGGCCTCCCTCTAGTTAACTCGCACGCATGTTAGACTCCTTTGTCTATGTTTCAAGACAGTTCAGATGGGGAGACCGTAGACCATTGCAGTGCGGTATCCCGAGGGGCATGCCTTGCGGCACATGGCTACTGACCGTGCCAACGACGGCTGCCGAGGGCGCCTAGGGCCCCCAGGCTTTGGCCGCTGGCATGGCGACGACGGTCCACACCCTGTGCCGAGCGGTGGACCAGCATGAGCCATTCCACATTTAGCTGAGGCACATCATCGGCCCCCATCTACTTCTTTCCTAGTAATTTGAAGCACTCTTTGACTCTCTTTTCAAAGTCCTTTTCATATTTTCCTAGCAGTACTTGTTTGGTATTGGTCTCTCGCCTATATTTAGCCTTGAACAGAGTTTACCACTCGATTTGGGCTACATTCCCAAACAACCTGACTCGTTGACAGTGCCTCATGGTGTGATAGCGTCTGGGCCGGCGAGGCTCTCACCCTCCCAGGCGCCCCTTTCTAGGGGACTTGGGCTTGGTCCATTGCTGAGGACACCTCTCCAGACTAGAATTCGGATAGCGAGGCCACCTGATTCTCGAGTAGGCTGCTCCCGGTTCGCTTGCCGTTACTAGGGGAATCCTCGTAAGTTTCTTCACCTCCACTTATTTATATGCTTAAAGTCAGCAGGTGTTCTCGCCTAACCTAGGGTAGCAGTCTGAACAGTGAGCGCTTTGGTCCATGGGTCCATGGGGTCGTTGCACTGGCTATGCTAGGGGCAAGGCATGTAGAGTGCAAGATCGCCCACCTTACTCTGTGCCCGGTGCACTGCACCGATAGCCCGATCTTTGGCCCACCACACCCAGCGGGGCGAGGACCAGATGCTACGTCCTTCGCCTCTCCGCGGGGGGTGGGGAGCATCTTTTATCAAGGCGCCCAGGCAAGCGAGCTCTCAGTCGGATGGCCTCGGGCGCAACTTGCGTTCAAAGACTTAATGGTTCATAGGATCCTACAATTCACACCAGGTATTGCATTTTGCTATGTTCTTCATCGATGTGAAAGCCAAGATATTCATTGTCGAGAGTTGTGTGGATTAGACGATAGCTTACCATGTGGTAGGCCGCTGGCGCCGACTGGCCGGGTCGTCCGCGCCCCCAGTTTATGCACAGTGTTCCTTGGTGCCGTCGGCGCCGTGGGTTCATGGTGCCCTCCCCACATTGTGGGGCAGAGGTCGGCCTTCCGCCGATGACTGTGAGCCGCCCCTGCAGGTGGGTGACACGTGTGCGATCTATTTTGGTCAGGGTCATGACAATAATCCTTCCGCAGGTGCACGTACGAAAACCTTGTTACAACTTCTCCTTCCTTTAAATGATAAAGTTCAATGGACTTCTCATGACGTCAAGGGCAGTGAGCCACCCCTGTCGCTGCGATCCAAACACTTCACTGGACCATTCATCGATAGGAGCGACAGGCGGTGTGTACAAAGGGTAAGGATGTAGCCAACGCAAGCTGATGACTCGCGCTTACTAGGCATTCCTCGTTGAAGACCAACAGTTGCAATGATCTATCCCCATCATGATGAAATTTCCTAAGATTATTTGGGCCTGTTTGCCAAGGTTATATACTCGTTAAATACATCAGTGTAGCACGGGTGCGGCCCACAACATCTAAGGGCATTACAGACCTGTTATTGCCTCGAACTTCCATGGCCTAAACGGCCATAGTCCCTCTAAGAAGCTAGCTGCGGAGGGATGACTCTACATAGCTAGTTAACAGGCTGAGGTCTTATTCGTTAACGAAATTAACCAAACAAATTGCTCCACCAACTAAGAACGGCAATGCACCACCAACCATAGAATAAAGAAAGAACTCTCAGTCTATCAATCCTTGCTTTGTCTGGACCTAGTAAGTTTCCTGTGTTGAGTCAAATTAAGCTGCAAGCTCCAAGCCTCGTGGTGCCCTTCCATCAATTCCTTTAAGTTTTAGCCTGGTGACCATACTCCCCCCAGAACCAAAAGACTTTGATTTCTCATAAGGTGCCAGTGGAGTCCTACAAGCAACAACCATCGATCCCTGGTTAGCATCATTTATGGTTGAGACTAGGACGGTATCAGATTGTCTTCGAGCCCCCAAATTTCATTCTTGATTAATGAAAACATCCTTGGCAAATGCTTTCATAGTTGTTCGTCTATCATAAATCCAAGAATTTCACATTTGACTATGAAATACGAATGCCCCCGACTGTCCCTATTAATCATTACTCTGTTCCCAAAGGCCAACACAATAGGACCAGAATCCTATGATGTTGTCACATGCTAATGTATCCAGAGCGATGGCTTGCTTTGAGCACTCTAATTTCTTCAAAGTAATGGCACATGAGACACGACCCGACTAATTAAGGCTAGGAGCGCATTGCCAGCAAAAGGATCAAGTCGGTTGGTGCTCACCATGAGGTGGACCGGCTGACCCGGCCCAAGGTCCAACTAAGAGCTTTTTAATTGCAACAGCTTAAATATATGTTATTAGAGATAGAATTACTATAGCTATTGGCACAAGACTTGCCCTCCAACAGATCCTTGTTAAGGGATTTAGATTGTACTCATTCCAATTACCAGACACTAAAGCACCCGATATTGTTATTTATTGTCACTACCTTCCCGTGTCAAGATTGGGTAATTTGCACGCCTACAGCATTCCTTGGATGTGGTAGCTGTTTCTTAGGCCCTCTCTCCGAAATCAAACCCTAATTCTCTATCACCCGTCACCACCATGGTAGGCCCCTATCCTACAATCAAAAGTTTATAGGGCAAAAATTTGAATGATGTGTCACTGACACGAGAGTCATGCAATCCATTGAGTTATCAAGAATCATCGGATCAGCGGGCGGAGCCCGCGTCAGCCTTTTATCTAATCAATGCACCCCACCAGAAGTCGGGGTTTGTTGCACGTATTAGCTCTAGAATTACTACGGTTATCTGAGTAGCACATACCATCAAACAAACTATAACTAATTTAAAGAGCCATTTGCAATTTCACAGTTCGAATTAGTTCATACTTGCACATGCATGGCTTAATCTTTGAGACAAGCATATAACCACTAGCAGGATCAACCAGGTAGCACATCCTACATGACGAGCCAACGCTAGGAGACACGTATGCCAGCCAGCGTGTTGCACAGCCACGACAACAATTGGGCTAGCTGTTGTCTATTGAGAGAGCTTACGGTAGGGACACGATGCTGATGGGCCGCAAGCCTGTAGCGTGGGCAGCATCCGGGACCAAGAGACTAGGAGACTGGGCAATGTCGCCTTGGTGGCGCTGGGCACGTTGGTGGCCGGCACCACAAGGAAACACCGCAAACGCTTTGCAGGCCACCGCAGCACGCCCTATGGGTGTCCACGGTGAGGTAACCATGTGTGAGGCACCACTTCCCGTTGGATGGGTAGCAACACGCAAGCACTAGTCAGCAACACGGCATGTCATAGCCGCACGATTGATGGGACGCTAGCGTCGTTAGTTGGCCACACATCAGCAGGGGTCCTACCGGTAGACAGGGGTCCAGGACAACTCATGCGCTAGCATAGCCATGACGGTCAAGCCATCCAAGCATCCCTCCATGCTGAGCATGGTGGGTCTACTGGGAGGACGGTGACCGAAGGTCCACAGCGTGCGGGAGTTACCACAGCAGAGAAATCAGATGATCAGCACCATGGATTACAATCGGGTTCCACATCTGCCGACCGGCCTACAAAAACGCTGCCATAGCAATGAAATCACATGCATGGTGAGCACTTTTCGTAGCCATGGCAGTCGCCCTTGAACGCCGGGGGCTCGGTAGTACCAGAGAGGAACACTATTTTTTTGGCCCAATCGCATACAGATTTTGCCATATTTGGCCCTCGTGGTCGTTTCAGACATTGAGCATCAGCACCATCGTTGGGACGGCAAACAACCACTTAGCGTCAGCTTCTGTGTCCCCGCTGACTGGCCTGCCCAAACCCTGTCATAGCAGTGAAATCACACACGTGGCTGGCATTTTTCACTATTGTGGCAGCAGCCCTGGGGCAACCGCGGCTCCACCCCTACTATACCGAAGGGTTGTACATCGCCCTAGGACCCTAGGGGTTCGGTGGTACCGGAGAGGGGCACTATTTTTGGGCCAATCTCACATAGATTTTGCCCTTTTTTGACCCTCCTCATGGTAGTTTTGGACACCGATCGTCGACACCGGTGCCGGGACGGCAAACAACCACTTAACGTCGGCTTCTGTGTCCCTACTCGACTGGCCTACCAAAGCCCTATCGTGGCAGCGAAATCACTCACGTAGCGGGCTTTTTTCACTGCCGTGGAAAGGTTCTTGAGCAACCGTGGCTCCATCCCCTACTATACCCAAGGGCCATACCTGGCCTGGGACCCTAGGGACACGGTGGTACCCTAGAGGGGCACTATTTTTTGGGCCAATCACATGCACATTTTGCTATTTTTTGCCAACAACACGGTGGTATCGAACACCAACCATTGGCATCGACACCGGGAAGGCAAATAACGACTTAGCGTCGACTTTCGTGTTCCCGCCCAGTCGGCCTACCAAAACCCTATCGTGCTAGCGTAATCACACGTGGGGTGAGCATTTATCGCTGCCGTGGGAGCCGCCCTCGAATAACCACGGCTCCTTCCCCTACTATACCAAAGGGCCATACCTGGCCTTAGGACCCCGAGGGCTCGGTGGCACCAAAGAGAGCACTATTTTTTGGGCCAATCTCACACTGAATTTGCCATTTTTTGGCCCTCCTCATGGTGGTTTTGGATACTGACCGTCAGCACCGGTGCTAGGACGGTAAACAATGACTTAGTATCGGATTCCACATCCCTGTTAACCGGCCTGCCAAAACCCTGTTGTGGCATCAAAATCACACATGTGGTGGTCATTTTTTGCTACTGTGGCAGCCGCCCTTGGGCAACCACAGCTCCACCCCTACTATACCCAAGGGCCATACCTGGCCTAGGGACCACGAGGGTTCAGTTGTACCGTAGAGGGGCACTATTTTTTGGGCCAATCTCACGTAGGTTTTTTCATTTTTTGGCCCTCCTCATGGTGGTTTCGGGCACTGACCATCATCATTGGCACCGGGATGACAAATAATGACTTAGTGTCGGGTTTCACAGCCGGCTAATCTCACATAGATTTTGCCATCATTTTGGCCGTCCACACGGTGGTTTTAGACACCGACCCTCAGCACCGGGTTGGAGTCGGTAAACAA